>CM055127.1:139319162-140629162 GCA_029206835.1 Rana muscosa
GTCCCTCGAGGGGGGCAGAGGGGGCCCTGACCCCCTCCCCAACATTATGCTGTGCCCCCCTCTCCGCACCATGAACCAGCTAAAAAACGTTAGGAGCCAGGAACGCGTCCCGCCGAGCTCGGCGCACAGAAGCGAACGCATACCGTGAGTAGTGCCCGCATATGAAAACGGTGTTCAAACCACACATGTGGAAATGGTGGGGAAGTTTGGGACTTTAAATGAGGCACACAATAAGTGTGCCCTCATCCCTGGTTGCGAAAAACTAAGACGGGAAGATTGGGACTTTGAATGAGGCTCCTTCAACATGATGATGGTAAATTGAATACAGATGTATATTTATTGAGTATCAGAAATAGGATAAAATGCATGTAAGCATACAAAACCACACATAGAAAAAACAATTAAGGATAAATGTCAATCCATACAGACACACATATATATGTGCGCGTGTAAAAAATCAAGGGTACATAATATGTATCGACTTGGCAACATGTAGTGGCAGAGATAACTTAATAACACAGAAAAACAATCTCATATATATACAACCATAAAACATCTGAGCAGCATGGACATAAGGGGTGAGCATGTTAAAAACAGTAAAACCAAAGTTCATTGGGTAGATGATGTCTTGAGTAGATAATGTCCGTGTTGAACTGGAAATGCATCCTAGGTGACCGATACGCGCTTTCGTGTGTGAACACTCATCAAGGGGCTGATGCTGGAAATTATCCACAAAATATGATAAAAATTGATAGGTTGGTCAAATTGTAATGAGTCCCAGGGAAGGGCAGAAACACCCACCCTAAGTACTTACATGAAATTCATGCAGTGATTGGTGGAGACTGTAGAGCCAGGGCCAGTGAGATAGTCTGTCCCGGTAGCCGAGGTACAATAGAGTCACGCGCTAAATGGGGGCCGCAACGCATGCATAGCCCCCCCATCATCCCTTGGAGGTATGATGCACAGGTGGCCACCGTGAGATGTCCCGGGTGATAAGCCGTAGTGGCTGTCAAAGGGGTTCTATAAAGAATGAAAAAGGTCCATTGTCAGCATATCATAGTGTGCCGGACAACATGGTTTGGAATGTGTTGTATATAGTAACCTCATAGTGACTTGCCTGGGGAGCCTCTGAAGTGGATGACCTGCTGCAGTGCGGTGTATCATGATAGCAAAAGGACTGGATTAGGGGGGAGGCGGGATATGTATCCGCCCCCACACACGTGCACGTCGGCTCATAGCTGGGAGGGACTCCAACTGTGGGCGATGAAACACGCCCACGGAGAGGCCCATATTACCCTAACGTGCCGGCCAAGATGGAATGACTCATGTCGCACATAGGTGACGCCAGAGCGGCGACACAGATGTCTGGTTCTTGGATGTTGCTTCGAAACCTGGTATGGTTTCATACCAAGTCTAGGTTTTACACACTCAGTCACGCAGTGTATCTGTGTCCTTGCAACTATACAGCTTGGCCACTAGGTGGCATCACCATGGGGTTTGAGCGGTGGCCCCTGCACTTCTGGGACCGTCCTTAGTCTGTTGCCCGGAAGTCGTGATGCGCTCTGTGCGTCCCCCTGCGGTCCTCCCCTCTCCCCCGGCCCCCTTCCCTGGGGCGAGGGGAAGCTGGTGGGGGGGGCGGGTGGCGCTCCAGCGCATCACGGTCACGCACCGTGCCGCACGCGTGTCGCCACTCTGCGTCACCTACGTGCGACATGAGTCATTCCATCTTGGCCAGCACGTTAGGGTAATATGGGGCCTCTCCGGTGGGCGTGTTTCATTGCCCACATTGGAGTCCCTCCCAGCTTGTGACGCTGGTATATGAGCCGACGTGCACGTGTGTGGGGCGGATATATATCCCGCCTCCCCCCTAATCCAGTCCTATTGCTATCATCCTCTGATGATACACCGCACTGCAGCAGGTCATCCACTTCAGAGGCTCCCCAGGCAAGTCACTATGAGGTTACTATATACAACACATTCCAACCATGTTGTCGGCACACTATGATATGGCTGACAATGGACCTTTTTCATTCTTTATAGAACCCTTTTGACAGCCACTACGGCTTATCACCCGGACATCTCACAGTGGCCACCTGTGCATCATACCTCCAAGGGATGATGGGGGGGGCTATGCATGCGTTGCGGCCCCCATTTAGCGCGTGACTCTATTGTACCTCGGCTACCGGGACAGACTATCTCACTGGCCCTGGCTCTACCGTCTCCACCAATCACTGCATGAATTTCATGTAAGTACTTAGGGTGGGCGTTTCTGCCCTTCCCTGGGACTCATTACAATTTGACAAACCTATCAATTTTTATCATATTTTGTAGATAATTTCCAGCATCAGCCCCTGATGAGTGTTCACACACGAAACGCGTCGGTCACCTAGGATGCATTTCCAGTTCAACACGACATTATCTACTCAGAACATCATCTACCCAATGAACTTTGGTTTTACTGTTTTTAACATGCTCACCCCTTATGTCCATGCTGCTCAGATGTTTTATGGTTGTATATATATATGAGATTGTTTTTCTGTGTTATTAAGTTATCTCTGCCACTACATGTTGCCAAGTCGATACATATTATGTACCCTTGATTTTTTACACGCGCACATATATATGTGTGTCTGTATGGATTGACATTTATCCTTAATGTTTTTTCTATGTGTGGTTTTGTATGCTTACATGCATTTTATCCAATTTCTGATACTCAATAAATATACATCTGTATTTAATTTACCATCATCATGTTGAAGAGCCTCATTCAAAGTCCCAATCTTCCCGTCTTAGTTTTTAAACCACACATGTGAGGTATCGCCACGATTGGTAGAGCGAGAGCAATAATTCTAGCCCTAGACTTCCTCTGTAACTCAAAACATGCAACCTGTAGAATTTTTTAAATGTCGCCTATGGAGATTTTAAAAGGTAAAAGTTTGTCGCCATTTCACGAGCGGACGCAATTTTGAAGCGTGACATGTTGGGTATCAATTTACTCGGCGTAACATTATCTTTCACAATATAAAAAAAATAATTGGGCTAACTTTACTGTTGTCTTATTTTTTAATTTAAAAAAAGTGTATTTTTTTCCCCAAAAAAGTGCGCTTGTAAGACCGCTGCGCAAAGGGGTCTCAAACTGGTTGCCCTCCAGCTGTTGCAAAACTACAAGTCCCATCATGCCTCTGCCTGTGGGAGTCATGCTTGTACCTTTCAGCCTTGCAATGCCTCATGGAACTTGTAGTTTCACAACAGCTGGAGGGCCGCCAGTTTGAGACCCCTGATCTAGACTTTGCAAATATTGGAAAGTCTAGATGTGTAAAGTTAGTAGAGATCCCAACAGACCAAAGGCTGTAATTAAAGGAGAAGTCCAGCCTGAGCTTTTTAGGCTGGGCTTCTCTTATGGATCACAGGAGTGCAATTCGTTTTTTGCACTCCTGTGACCCGTTTTAAGCAGAGAGTGGTCTGAGGTCCCCTCTCTACTGACGTTACTGGAATTAGTCCAGGCACCGCATCATCACGACAATAAAGTCTGGATCCGCCAGGTGCCTGAACTGATGGCCCTCTCAGCGAGCCGCTGAGAGCCCTTCACAGCTCAGCGCTCCAGTGAGCGGAGGGGGCAGAGCGGAGAGCTGCTGATTGACAGTCAGCAGCTCTCTGCTCGGGGAGCTGTGAGAACTGAGCCCTCGGCAGTGTTCGATCGCTCGGTTCTCAGTGTAAAGGCCCCTGGGGACAGATGCAGCATCCAGCCAGGTAAGGATGATGGGGGGGGGGGGGAAACCCCCAAACCCATACTTCTCTTTTAAAGCAAAAGGTGGTTCAACAAAATACTGACATTAGGGGGTGATCCTTTTTTCAACTCACTGATTGTTTTTGAATTTTGTGCGACATGTTGGTGTTAGATCTTTCACTTGGATGTTATAAGTTGCACTAGTAAATACAGCTGTATAAAACAAAAACTGTGTCTGTCTTCATTTCAGGTTGGGGCAATAATTTTCTATACTTGCTGTATGTGGTAAACCATTATCCATTCCTTTTATACCAGAGCTCCTTCTAAAACACTTGTATTGGTTTGGATAACAAGGAGGAGGACTGGGACCTTTGTAAGTAAGGCGGAGGATACAGAGTTTGTTCGCTGTGAAGGCAAGGAGGACCAATAAGGGAGATGAAACCATTCTTTCTACTGTCCATCAACATAAGGGGTCATTCTCCACTGGCCTCCAAAGTAAGGGGGCCTTATCCACTGACCCCCAATGTAAGGGGGGGCCTTTTCCACTGACCACCAATGTAAGGGGGGGCCTTATCCACTGACCACCAATGTAAGGGGGGGCCTTATCCACTGACCACCAATGTAAGGGGGGCCTTATCCACTGACCACCAATGTAAGGGGGGGGCCTTTTCCACTGACCACCAATGTAAGGGGGGGCCTTATCCACTGACCACCAATGTAAGGGGGGCCTTATCCACTGACCACCAATGTAAGGGGGGGTCTTATCCACTGACCAGCAATGTAAGGGGGGGCCTTATCCACTGACCACCAATGTAAGGGGGGCCTTATCCACTGACCATCAATGTGAAATGGGCCTTATCCACTGACCATCAATGTAAGGGGGGCCTTATCCACTGACCATCAATGTAAGGGGGGCCTTATCCACTGACCACCAATGTAAGGGGGGGGGCCTTATCCACTGACCACCAATGTAAAAGGGGGGCCTTATCCACTGACCACCAATGTAAAAGGGGGGCCTTATCCACTGACCACCAATGTAAAAGGGGGGCCTTATCCACTGACCACCAATGTAAAGGGGGGGCCTTATCCACTGACCACCAATGTAAAGGGGGGGCCTTATCCACTGACCACCAATGTAAGGGGGGGCCTTATCCACTGACCACCAATGTAAGGGGGGGGCCTTATCCACTGACCACCAATGTAAGGGGGGGCGCTTATCCACTGACCACCAATGTAAGGGGGGGCCTTATCCACTGACCACCAATGTAAGGGGGGGCCTTATCCACTGACCACCAATGTAAGGGGGGGCCTTATCCACTGACCACCAATGTAAGGGGGGGCCTTATCCACTGACCACCAATGTAAGGGGGGGCCTTATCCACTGACCACCAATGTAAGGGGGGGCCTTATCCACTGACCACCAATGTAAGGGGGGGCCTTATCCACTGACCACCAATGTAAGGGGGGGCCTTATCCACTGACCACCAATGTAAGGGGGGGCCTTATCCACTGACCACCAATGTAAGGGGGGGCCTTATCCACTGACCACCAATGTAAGGGGGGGCCTTATCCACTGACCACCAATGTAAGGGGGGGCCTTATCCACTGACCACCAATGTAAGGGGGGGCCTTATCCACTGACCACCAATGTAAGGGGGGGCCTTATCCACTGACCACCAATGTAAGGGGGGGGCCTTATCCACTGACCACCAATGTAAGGGGGGGGCCTTATCCACTGACCACCAATGTAAGGGGGGGGCCTTATCCACTGACCACCAATGTAAGGGGGGGGCCTTATCCACTGACCACCAATGTAAGGGGGGGCCTTATCCACTGACCATCAATGTAAGGGGGGGGGCCTTATCCACTGACCATCAATGTAAGGGGGGGGCCTTATCCACTGACCATCAATGTAAGGGGGGGGCCTTATCCACTGACCATCAATGTAAGGGGGCAATTTATTAAAAAGAATAAAAGACAATAAAAATGCACTCACTAGTTAAATGTAAAGAGGGTGTGGATACAAGTTTTAGGGCAACAGGACTGGCCATTTATCAAACCATAGATTTCATATAGCTTGATAAAGGAGAAATCTTGCCCTGAAACATGTAGCCACGCCCTCCACTTTCTGTCACCATCACCCAGCCGAGAGAGTTGCTGATTGGAGCCACAGCCATCTTGCTACACCCAGAAGCTGCTGCTGCCTATGTTTCAGCCTGACAGCTGTACTTCCACCAATAACTCTGCCTGCTGAGCTCTGCAGCCTCATGGTGATCCTATGGAAGTCTATATAGATTTATGACAAACATTGATCCTCTTAACTAGTGAGTGCATTTTTATTGTCTTATTCTTTTTTATAAAATCACTATACCTAGATGGAGGCACCCTCTTGTGTTTGTTTTCTTTCTCTGACTGACCACCAATGTAATGGGGGTCCTCCTCCACGGATCACCAATGTAAGAGGACCCTTACTCCACTGATCACCAGTGTAATGGGGCCCTCCTCTGTTGACCGAAAATGTAATAGGCCCCAGGTTCACTGACCACCAATGTAATTGGGCCCTTCTCTACTGATAACCAATGTAATGGGACCCTTTCTCCACTAACCACCCATGTAATGGGTCGTACTTTGCTGATCACCAATGTAAGGGGGGCCTTCTTTACTGACCACCAATATACAGAAGAGCCCTCCTCCACTGACCACCAGTGCAAAGGGGCCCTTCTCCACTGATCATAAATGTAATGGGGGGGGGGGGGCTTCCTTACTGATCATCAATTTAAAGGGGTTGTAAAGGTTCGTTTTTTATTTTCTAAATAGGTTCCTTTAAGCACGTGCATTGTTGGTTCACTTACCTTTTCCTTAGATTTCCCTTCTAAATATTTTTTTTCTTTGTCTGAATTTCTCACTTCCTGTTTCTCCTCACTAAACTTCACACCATCACCTGAGCCGTGTTTAGTCAGCCAGAACAGCTTACTGGAGGAGGAACAGGAAGTGAGAAATTCAGACAAAGAAAACAAAGAAAAAAAAAACATTTAGAAGGGAAATCTAAGGAAAAGGTAAGTGAACCAACAATGCACAAGCTTAAGGGAACCTATTTAGAAAATAAAAAACAAACCTTTACAACCCCTTTAGGGGGGGACTTCACCACTGACCTCCAATGTATGTGATCCCTTGTCTGCCAACCAATGTGAAAGGACACTTCTCTACTGACCACCAATGCGAGTTGAACAAACTATTTTACAGATTTTGTGCATTTATTTATTTCACTTTTCTTCTTTCTGCAGATTTGAGACTATCAGCCCTGCACTGTGGGTAGGTGATCAGTCCCTGCACTGTGAGTTAGAAATCAGGGACAGCTAGTGTAGGTAGGTGATCAGGGACAGCTAGTGTAGGTAGGTGATCAGGGACAGCTAGTGTAGGTAGGTGATCAGGGACAGCTAGTGTAGGTAGGTGATCAGGGACAGCTAGTGTAGGTAGGTGATCAGGGACAGCTAGTGTAGGTAGGTGATCAGGGACAGCTAGTGTAGGTAGGTGATCAGGGACAGCTAGTGTAGGTAGGTGATCAGGGACAGCTAGTGTAGGTAGGTGATCAGGGACAGCTAGTGTAGGTAGGTGATCAGGGACAGCTAGTGTAGGTAGGTGATCAGGGACAGCTAGTGTAGGTAGGTGATCAGGGACAACTAGTGTAGGTAGGTGATCAGGGACAACTGGTGTAGGTAGGTGATCAGGGACAACTGGTGTAGGTAGGTGATCAGGGACAACTGGTGTAGGTAGGTGATCAGGGACAGGTAGGTGATCAGGGACAGGCAAGTGACCGGTGGTGTAGGTAGGTGATCAGGGACAGGTAAGTGACAGGTAGGTAACCAGGGACAGGTAGGTGATCAGGGATAGGCAAGTGACCGGTGGTGTAGGTAGGTGATCAGGGACAGGTAAGTGACCAGTGGTGTAGGTAGGTGATCAGGGACAGGTAAGGGACAGGTAGGTGATCAGGGACAGGTAGGTGACCGGTGGTGTAGGCAGGTGATCAGGGACAGGTAAGTGATCAGGGACAGGTAAGTGCCCGGTGGTGTAGGTAGGCGATCAGGGACAGGTATGTGACAGGTAAGTGACCGGTGGTGTAGGTAGGTGATCAGGGACAGGTAAGTGACCGGTGGTGTAGGTAGGTGATCAGGGACAGGCAAGTGACCGGTGGTGTAGGTAGGTGATCAGGGACAGGCAAGTGACCGGTGGTGTAGGTAGGTGATCAGGGACAGGTAAGTGACCGGTGGTGTAGGTAGATCAGGGACAGGTAAGTGATCAGGGACAGGTAAGTGACCGGTGGTGTAGGTAGGTGATCAGGGACAGGTAAGTGACAGGTAGGTGATCAGGGACAGGTAGGTGACCGGGGACAGGTAGGTAGGTGATCAGGGACAGGTAAGTGACCGGTGGTGTAGGTAGGTGATCAGGGACAGGTAAGTGACCAGTGGTGTAGGTAGGTGATCAGGGACATGTAAGTGACCGGTGGTGTAGGTAGGTGATCAGGGACAGGTAAGTGACCGGTGGTGTAGGTAGGTGATCAGTAGGTGGTACTCCTGGGATGACACGATGTAACTTCCAGGCTGGGGTTAGAAGTTGTGTAATAGAATTCCGGGGGCAGGGTGTATGGAGAGGGAAGCCATGCTCACACTCAGCACACATATGACACACACAGACCCCGGAGATGAGGCTGGGGGGGGCCCCCATTCCCCACCCTGTAGGGCCACACATACCCAGTCTGTAGCCAGCCGCAGCTCCTAGGAAGGACAGTGCGCACCACAGCCTCCTCCTGCACCCACACAGCATCATCCTGCACGTTGCAGCGAGGGGAGGGCTCAGCACTGACAGCCCTCTGTACCTGCTGATAGCCAGCCAATCAGCGCTCACCGTGGGATTCCGCCAACCAGGGAACGCTGCCAGCCAAGAGACGTCAGGGGCAAACCCATAGCGCAAACCAATCACCTGTTAGCTTCCGTACACGACAGCCAATCAGTTACTGCAACCGTAGTAGCCATGTTTGATAAGGGAAAACCCTTATTCACCGTAACCTAGAATTTTCAACACGTAATCCTAAACAAAGTTTTCCTTCCATAAAGTCATTGTCTCATGGTACATCACTTAGCGAATAAAATAAATAACATAAATAAAATAAAAAAACACTGCCCTTTAGAAATGGCGGAAACTTCAGTGCGGGACGTAAGGGGGCTGGGCTGGAATAGCCAACCAGATTCCACGTAAACGTCCTCGTTCTCCAATCAGAGCGTTCCCACCTTGATCTGTCAAGCTGACACATTCCCCTCACTATATAACCCTGGAGAAGGAGTCCGGAGCGGAGATCATCAGGTGGGGGAGGAGGGGTCTGACATGAGGGGTATTTTAGGCTATAGTCTGCTATGTGGGGTCATGTGACAGGTGGTGACCCAGACACATGGGGGGTGGGGAGTGCAATGGGAAGGACATCCTAGGAGGGTCTGAAGCTGATCGCTCACATTGCAGTCTATTGGTGCAAAATCTGTACAATCTTATTTAGATTTGCAAAAAAACAAAACATTATTTTGATGTTTCTGCCTGTGACCCCCACTAGGGAGATTTTTCCTCACTTCCTGTCCCAGGTAGAGATGATCTCTGGCATCTGCGGAACTCGTCTATATCCTGGGCTGGTGATCTGCCAAGCTGGTTCCGCCTATCAATATGGTTCCAAGCTCGACTGCGCAGGCGCAATCCGAGGCGACGGAAATCGCTGATGTTTAACAGCTGTTCTGCAGCGCCTGCGCAGTCGAGCTCGATGCGCTCGCTCCCGTTGCTTAGTTACACACAGCGCTTTCTTCTTCACGCCGCTCTATACAGCAAGGGGCGAAGGAGATGTGATATTGAGCAGTGCGATTTGTTTGTTTATACACGTCGCTCTATAGCGGCTCGACTATAAACAAACAAATGCCACTGCTCAAGATTATCAGATCTTATTCGCCCCCTGCCGCCCCTTGCTGTACAGCGGCGTGAAGAAGAAAGCGGCGTGTGTAATGAAGGATGGGGGGCGAGCGCGTCCACAGCTGGCGAGCCTATGGTTCCTCCTATCGATATGGTTCCCTCTTGACTGTGCAGGCGCAAGCCAAGCCAACGGAAATCTCCGAGCTTTAACAGCTGTTCGGCAGCGCCTGCGCAGTCGAGCTCGGAACCATATCGATAGGGGAACCAGCTCGACAAGACACCGGTGCTACCACTAGGCAAACTAGGCAGTTGTCTAGGGTGCACTGCTGCCCAGGGCGCCCGGCCACTGGTGTTCCTACTCTCTTCTCTCTGCAGAAAGCAAGTCTCAGCATCAGCACTGAGGACTGTGTCTGAATGAATGGAAGTAAGCAAACATTCATTGATGGGCACTAGTGAGGCTGCATTTGATGGGCGCTTCATTAAAAAGGTGGGGTATACATTGGCAGGCCAAAGGGGGGAAATTGGTTTTACCTACGGTGTCAAAAATCCTTGCACCAGCCCTGTCTTTTTTCCACTCCCCAATGTGCTGTGAGCCTGGTCATTCCCTGCAGCACATATATATAAAAAAGGGGTGTGGTGGAGTTGAGCGCCCTCCTATGGACACATGCTGTATATCCATATAAGGGCATTGATATCACCTGAATCCAGATACTGCAGGGTCACCCGGCCCACAGCAGATCAGGGCCCTTTCACACTCATGTGTTCCCATTGACTTACAATGGAAGGTGCAGCATGCAGGACTTTTCACCTGCAGTGTGAACAGTTCCATAGGATTTAATAGGGAATGCTTTTTATGTGCTTTTGTCACCCTAGAAAAGCGCACGATTGTAAAAGTAGCTTTAAAGTGGTTGTAAACCCTTACAGACCACTTTTACCTACAGCTAATCCTAGATTAAGGCTTACCTGTAGGTGCAAGAAATATCTCCGAGACCTACACGGTTTAGGAGATATTTGCAAAAGACAGGCACCGATGTCTACGGCGCACTGAGCATGCCGTTACTAACAGCGATCATGCCGTTAGTGGCAGCGCATGCGCGGGAGTGACGTCATCGCGGCTCCGGCCAGTCACAGCACTGGAGCCGCGATACCCGGAAGTCACTCCGGGAGAGATGGCGGCAACGGAGGAGGCGAACGAGAATGGCTGCGGGGACTTCGATCTCAGGTAAGTAATTCATAATGAGCTAGTATGCTATGCATACTAGCTCATTATGCCTTTGTCTCGCAGGGTGTATTTTTTTTTTTTACGGAGACTTTACTTCCTCTTTAAGCAAGTTTCACACAGACCTCAGCTTGGATAAGAGCTATGTGAACTGTAAGCTTTGTTTCGTTTTTTTTTTTTAACACACCGTTCAGCTCCAGTTTGTAAACATTGTACACCGATCATAATGGGAGTGCTGATTGCCACTTTAACCACTTCCCGCCCGGCCTATATTAGAATGACGGTCAGGCGGTGGTTCTGTTATCCTGACTGGGTGTCATGTGATGTCTTTCAGGATAAGGAACCGGCGTGCGCCTGTGGGGGCGCGCAGCGCGTCGGTCTGTGGTGCTGCCTCTCAGTCTGACACACTACAACACTGATCTCGATAAGTAGCCTCTGACAGAGACTCTTTACCACGTGATCAGCCATGTCCAATCATGGCTGATCACAATGTAAACAGGAAAAGTGCTGATTGATTATTAGCGCAGCCCCCAAGGATGCCCATTTCAGACCACCAGGGATGGCCACCAGGTATGCCAATCTGTGCCCAAAATTGATACCAATTAGTGCCAGTCAGTGCCTAGTAATGCCTGCCAGTGCCTCCTTATCAGTGATGCCCATCAGTGCGGCCCTTCATTGCCGCATATTAGTGCCCATCATTGGTGCCACCTTGTCAGTACCGCCTCATCAGTGCCCATCAGTGAAGGAGAAAACATACTTATTTACAACATTTAAAAAAAGAAACAGAAACATTTATTTTTTTCAACATTTTCAGTATATTTTTTTTTATGTGTTTAACAATAAATAAAAACCCCAGAAGTGATCAAATAATGCCAAAAGAAATCTCTATTTGTGGGAACAAAATGATAAAAATTTGTTTGGGTACAGTGTAGCATGACCACGCAAATTGTCATTAAAAGTGCAACAGCGCTGAAAGCTGAAAATTGTCCTGGGCGGCAAGTGCTTGGTATTGAAGTGGTTAAACAAGCTGCTAGCAGGTTTCATCAGGCTTTCAAGAAGTGCTGAAGCCTGCTAGCAGCTTGTTTAAAGTAGCAATCAGCTAGCAGCTAAGTTTAAAAACTTCAATAAAGCTTGATGAAAGCTCTGCCAGTGCTTTGTCGAAGCTCGTTGTTCACACTGCTCTTATACAAGCCTGTGTGAAAAGGACCTTCACCACCCCCCCCCCCCCCCCCCACGTATAGTACTATGACGGGCACAAGGTGGCGCTCCCATTCTGGGATGATGTTATATGGAATTTTCGTTTGGATAGAGATGAGTTTCCAAACCAACCTAACCCAACAGATTGATTCCTTGGGTCTAATGGAGGCCAGCACCCAACCTCACTATCCTACATGTACGTATATGGTGGTGCCTTAGATTGTGAGCTCCTTGAAGGCAGAGACTGATGTGAATATACAGCAAGTATAGCTCTGCCTAAATTGTTGGCACTATAGAAATGCCTGTAATAAATATGACACCAAAGAGCAACACCAGTATCCAGATATCATAGTTCTTATAAATGTTTCAGCTCTTCAAGTCCCCCAATCATCTTTATTACAGTCAGGATTAAAAAAAGGGCAATAAAAACTTGACAGAGGGTCTAACCCTTTCCCCACTCCATTCAAAACTAAACAAAGGTTTTGCATAGGGATATACTTTAAAACACACTTAAAGCGGTTGTAAAGTCTAATTTGGTACTTTTACCTACAGGTAAGCCTATACTAAGGCTTACCTGTAGGTAAAAAAAAATATCTCCTAAACCTTTAGGGTTTAGGAGATATTCCCCTCGCAATGCGCCACTGACAGCAGCGGCGCATGCGCACAGGGCATTCTCGGGCTGAAGGCTCGGCAGACGCCGGACCTCGCCGGAACGAAATCTCCCGCGCGCATGCGCGGGAGTGAGACATCGCGGCTCCAGCCACTTACAGCGCTGGAGCCGCGATACCCGGAAGACACGCCGAGGCAACATGTCATCTCCCTCGGCGTGGACCAGGTGAGTTAACGATGCCTCGTTTTAAGGTAAGTATTTCATAATGAGCTAGTATGCGGTGCATACTAGCTCATTATGCCTTTCCCTTGCAGGTGATTAGAAACAAAAAAAAAAGAGTTTGCCTTTACAACCGCTTTAAAGCTGAACTTCCTTCTCTCAACATTGATGATTTGTAATCCTTAGTAAATAGATAGAAACGTATATTATATTTAAAAAAAATTTACATAATTTTTCTATATTTAACTTTTATTTTTTTTACCATTTCCAGCCCAAGGCCGTCATATGACGTCTTTGACTTTCAGTGGGAATATCTGAATGATGGGTGCAGCTACAAGCATCATTCAGATATCCTCTGTGCACCATAAGAACGCTCAGTTCCGCCGCTAGATCATTATTTACAGGCGATGGGAGGGGACCTCCTGCCACCATCTGGTGCTTCTCCGGGCTCTCCCGTGCCATTTAACCACTTGCATACCGGGCCTATTCCCGGAGAAAGAATCAGCCACCGCTGGATGACGACCATAGAGATCTCTGGTGACCAGATGGTCACCAATCATCTCTATGACCATCGGAGGCCCGGGGCGCGCCGTTATGACGTCACGTCCGGGCCGCGGTTGTATACAAAGCCGCGATCGCGGCTGGCAAGTATGAGATCGTGGATTTTTTTTATTTCTTTTTTTGATCTCATGTTTTCCAGCCTGGAGGAGAGATGTTGGGGTCTTATTGACCCCGCATCTCTCCATAAAGAGGACCTGTCACAAACAATTCCTATTACAAGGGATGTTTATGTTCCTTGTTATAGGAATAAAAGTGATCAAAAAAAAAAAAATGTAAAAGAGAAAGTGTAAAAATGAAAAAAATAAAGTAAAATAAACAATAAAAAAAGGAACGCACACGTAAGTCCAGCCCACATATGTAAACGCCGTTCAAACTGCACATGTGAGGTATCGCCGCGTGCGTTAGAGCGCAAGCAACAATTCTAGCACTAGACATCCTCTGTAACTCTAAACTGGTAACCTGTAAAAAAAAATAAAGCGTCGCCTATGGAGATTTTTAGGTACCGAAGTTTGGCACCATTGTGCGCAATTTTAAAGCGTGACATGTTTGGTATCTATTTACTTGGCGTAACTTCATCTTTCACATTATGCCAAAAAATTGGGCTAACTTTTTACTGTTTTGTTATTTTTAAATTCATGAAAAACACATTTGAAAAATTGTTTGCGCAAATACCGTGCGAGATAAAAAGTTGCAAGTTGCATTTTATTCCCTAGGGTGTCTGCTAAAAAAACATATATATATTGTTCAGGGGTTCTGAGTAATTTTCTAGCAAAAATATGATGGGGAGTGCCAGAATTGGCCCGGTATGCAAGTGGTTAAATGTCGTTTTTTTACATTTCTTTAGTTGCTTCCTGGTTTCCAGGCCTAGGCAAAAATAATGTCATACTTTCCAGGAGTCTTTAGGAAAGGGGGGGGGGGGGTGGATGAGGCTTTGTCAGCCAAGCACACCCTCCCACCTGCATGCCTGAGTTAGGGGCAGATGGATTCCATGAAGTAAATGCTACATGGATTTCACCTGCCTTTACTCAACATGCCTGTGGATAGAAATGCTAGGGGGGTGTTTTCCTCCTCACCTCATGGAAATCATGGCATTTACATGACCCTTCAAAAATACAAACCCCTGCCTGACTCCATCTATTCCTCTGTTGTCAGTCTGTGTTCTCTATGTATGCACACACAAGATTAGATACAATTGCACTGTCGAGGGTCCAATTAATAAATCCTAGGTCTCATTTTCCAGGGATTGGAGAAATTGATGCGGATGGACCATGAAGGTGAAGGTCATCTCCGTCTTGGACGACAACTACATGTATCTGATCATAGAAGAACGTACAAAGGATGCTATCGCAGTGGATGCCTCTGTTTCTAAGAAGGTAAAGAAGAGTCTGTGCCAATTGGCTTTTATTTGCACCAAGTGAGTTTTGCATTCAAGTTCATAGTCCAGAAGGTGGCCAATGGCAGGTCAGCTGCACCCGTTAATGAAATCAGAATGATCTCAGAAGCATCTCAAAATGATGTCATCAACACAAACCCAAAGCCCATAGATACAAGCCTTAAAGTGTTACTAAAACCCAGTAATATGAAAATGGTTCATGCAGCCTCATGGGACAATTAGGGGAGAATGAAAACTCATCCTACAAGCTTTAACCAGTGCTCGGCTGGACACTGATAGAAGTCACAAGACTGCTCTATACTGCTGATGAGAAAGGGTATTTAGCAGTTTTTATATTTACCAAAATTTCATTTCCATGTTTTGTGTACTGTGGGGGTCCAGATACAGTGAATGCAGAGTCCTGGGTTTAGTATCACTTTAACCCCCTCCCACCTATAGGACTCACCCGTACGTCCTTGGGTTGAAGTAGTTATACCCGACCAATGGCTGCAGTCATGACCCTGGTATCTTCTTCTTTTATTCAGCATCAGAACAAAAAAAAATAAAAGTGATCTGAGTGGCTAAATAGCCACTGGATCTCTATTACATGCTGTGGAAGGGGCTCCCCCCTGCCTTCTTCCACCCTCCTAGGCTCTCCGGTCCCACATGGTAACCCGAGACTGAAGTTGTCAGTTCCACCGACTTACCATAGAGATGATTTGGGAAGTTCCGGTCCTCAATCATCTCTATGGTCTAACTGGAAGCGACAAGGATTTTGTCACTTCCAGTTCTGGATGGATGGAACGATGCAGATGGTTCCTTTATGCACCTTTGTCACAAACTACTATAGATACAGTATAAAAACTTAGGCACAGCTGGCGTCCTCTCCATTTCCAAAACTGCTGCTGTTGCCCCGGTGGATTATAGTGAATATAATGATCTGATGTTATGAAATTGCACTTCTAGCACTTTTTGTATTGCCTCTTGAGAGTTTGTAGTGTTTCTGGTTCTATAAATCTTATAAATGACCCGATAAAGGGCAAGCTCTGACAGTACAACCGTCCTGTTTCAGCTTCTGGACATTGTGCGGAAAGAAGATGCCAATCTGAAAGCCATCCTGACCACACACCACCACCTGTGAGTACAACGCTCAGATAATCCGTTTGGTACATAATTGTCCTTCTTTCCCCCTGCATATGAACACAGATGGTTTAACCACTTAACCTCCAGAAGATTTACCCCCTCCTTCATGACCAGGCCATTTTTTGTGATAAAAAAGTTGACCCATTGATCGACTTCAATACAGACCGACGTTGGCTATAACTGGCAGCTGTGATCATTGTGTTCTGCTGGCTGTCATGATCACTTAGTGCCCCTGTTCGTCATTCCAGCACCCGGGTGTTGGCTGTTGCTTTTCCTTCCTGTCTGTGTTCACCTGTTAGGTGATTGATCTGCTCAGTCACCTGATATAAGCAAACCGAACACTCTATCCCTTGCTTGTGATAGAGACAGACTTACCTGCATTGTTCTAAACCAAGCCTCCTGTTAGTTTGCCTTGCTTGCTGTTGGATCACCTGTGTTTGACCCCGATTGGACTGGATTATCCCTTGAACTCAGCCTACCTTTACCTGAACTGTCTTTGAACCATGCTATCTGCCAAACTGCAAGTACCCGTTTGCTTTGCTCAGTTCACGTCTGCCCAGGCGTGGTGGCCAGACACTATAGCATTTTGGTCTAAAGTCCTGGGGGCAACCAAGTACTGGTAGGCCTGCTTGTCTTACGGGAAAGGGGGTTGCTATAGGTGAAGCACACAGTAGCCAGCTATAGTGTCTGATCACCTGCGCTGGGGTAGACGTGACATTTGTGACACTGGCAAGGAAGGCTCCCTGTGTTCCCCCTGCTGGCAGAACACAATAGCGCTGTGAGAGTGATTTCCCCCATCAACGCACTCTGAATCTATTCATTTTCTTTCCACCCGTGCTGCAAGGAAAGTAAATTGTATGATCTATGGGCTGTTTAACAGTACAAAACGTATGTAGATGACCCTTAAACTAGCTGATCTGCCAGGTTTTCTATTTGCAGCGATCATTCCCGGGGGAATGCAGACCTCGTACAGCGATTCCCTGACTTACCTGTGTATGGCGCTGATGACCGAATAGGAGGTCTAACTCACAAAGTTATACACAACCAGGTGCTGAAGGTAAAACATTAAGAAGTAGAGGTGGGGTGCTGTCATAAAGACCTGCAACATAATAATCACTGTAAACTGACTATTCAAACCTAACCTGTCTGGCACATATTTTACACTTTTACAAAAAAGACAGTTTGTCAAGTGCAGGAACCAATGGCTTAGAATTAGTCTTTCCTTAGGCTAGCCATACCTATTGGGATTTCTCTCACTAAACCGTGTTTATGGAGGAATCTACAACTCCACGTTGTTTTTAGACATCCAAAGCACCTACAGCTGTCTGAATACCTGAACAGCGAATGCTTCTGGTTGGATGATGTTGCTGTTCGGCCCACAGTTTTCCACCCAGCTCCTTCGCCATATTTATTTTAAAAAAAAAATTCAATCAAAGTTTGTCAAATCAGTCTATCTTTATCATGTTTATTAACCCCTTGGCACCAAACATACGCAAATATTTGACCACACTGGACATGGCTTTTTTTCCGTGGGGCCACATATTTGCGTATCTTCCTTTGTGCTGGGAGCACGCTGCATGGCGCGCTCCCTGCCCAGGGATCGGGGTCTCATTGAGAGCCCTCTGGCCCTGTACTAAAGATTTGGGACCCGGAACTCCCAATTCTGGGTCACTTAATCGCTGTGATGGCCTCTGACTGACTATCAAGGTGATCCATCGCTGTAAAGCTTGCCCCTGTGTTTTCTCTCTCTGTGCATGGAGGAGAGAGATGCATTGTATCTCTTTCCTTGCAGAGAGAAAAAAAGTGTGTACAAAAAACAAAAAAAACAAAACCTAGATCAAGGTATGATCTAGGTAAGTGGCAGGGTTAGTGTTGAGGGCAGGGGCAGGTGTGTGTGTGTGTTGTGTGTGTTTTTTCTTTTTTTTTTGTAGTGTTTTTGGGTAGGATTTAAAAAATAAAGGTTATGGTAGTATCAAGAAATATACAGCTAAATAAAAAATAAAAAAGTAGGTGGTGCAGGTAAAATCTGAAAATGTAGCTTCAACCTCCCAGTCCCAAAACCTGAAGGCTTCAGAAAACAGATGGGTGGCAAAAAAGTAGGGCAGCATTTACATCTCTGAGATATCCAGCAGTAGCTGCAACCCCTGTTCTGGTTGGCGGAAAGGGGGGGTGGGGGCTTTTCTTCCAAATGCTGCAAATCTTACTTTGAGAGAAAAGCACTCTATGGAGAGTTCTAATCTGCAGCAGTACAGGGATCAGTCCCATGGGTTCCAAGTGCTTGGTCCTGTGATCTCAGCCTAAAGTGTCTTCCATGTGCAGCTCTGCTTTGGGATACATTAGTACCACCTTTCTGCTTGGCATACTTACAGAAAAAAAGTAAAAGGTAGGTAAGGGGGTAGGGACTAAACCAGGACTTGCACCAGGGCTTCAGTGTACAGCATTAGAAATTCTCTCTAGATGAAGGCTAGATTGTGGTTCCCTATTGACTATGGCAATATACCTTCACCGAGAAATCTTATATACAGTAACTACTGCAGTTTTTTTCTTAAGCTGTCTATAGCTGTCATGACATTTTCTTACCAGCATCCTTCATGTGATTGCAGATGTTTGTCTTTACAGTTCGGAGACATTAACGTCCGATGCCTCTTCACCCCGTGCCACACGACCGGCCATATCTGCTTCTATATGTGGGAAGATGGCTGTCCTGACGCTCCTGCACTGTTCTCGGGTAACATCCATTAGGTGAAAACATACCATGCCTGATGACATTCCTTTTCAAAGCCTAATATAAAATTGGGCCAATGCCTGATTTCTCTAAACTTTGCCCATAGCCCCACACAGGTCCAAAGACAAATACAGAGTGTGCAACCTCTGACCTCCTTCAGAAAATTCATACCTGACCATCTCTGGTCTCGGTACTTCAAGTTGCTGACTTGTAGAAACCATGCATCCAGAGGAAAGTCAGACCTGATTTCCATACTTATCTCTCATGAGCATTTTAAACCCCATCTCTAGGGGGAAAAAAAAAACACTTTTTCTTTCTCGTACATCACGGGACACAGAGCGACATAGTCATTACTAATGGGTTATATAGTTACCGTCAGGTGCTGGCACTGGCAACTTCCAAAACCGGAAGTACCCTCCCCTATATAAGCCCCTCCCATCCGGGAGCACCTCAGTTTTTTGCCAGTGTCTAAGGTGTTGGCCAAGAAGAAACATGTGTTTTTCACTGAGCTTGCGTACAGGTTCTTTTGGGCCTCAGTAAGCTATTCCGGATCCGACCAAAAAAGCTTCATAGCTAAACGGTCGGTACCCGGGCCTTGCAGAGAAGAGCAAGGTTCTGCCTGTAATGCTTCTCTTAGGAGAGCTGGACCCTGGGATCCAGAGCTCTGGTCATACCCACGACCAAGATGTTTTCTGTGCAGGGTGCTATACAGGTCCAGGGGAGTGGAATCCTTGGGAACCCGGTCCCTGAAGGTTTGATTACAATGCCTGCCGTGATAGGTGAAGTTTGGGCTTTTGTGGACCAAACAAAGTCCTGCGGCGGGGAACAGGTAAGTGGGGGCCCCCAGGAACTTGGTTCTATTGGGGGACCCCCAAGCCTAATTTGTCTTTCTGTCTGTTACCTAATGGTATTCCCGCTAATATCTGTGCATGCCTGTAACTACTAAAAAAAAATGTAATAATTTTTAATGGTGGTCAAGAAAAAAAAAAAAAAAAAAAGAATGTTTTTTTATATATGTTTAGTATATTAAACTGCGGTACCTGTGTTTGTCCACTAGAGGCCGCTGTGGAATGTTTTTCTTGTCATATGGACTAGTTTCTTCTCAGAGAGCAAAGTCCAGGCAGCTGGTGAGTTCTCCTACAGGAAACTGTTTCCTCTGCCATGTTGCAGTGTTCGTCTATCCCCCGGCCTGCGGCAAAGGGGGCCCTGGCTCCTGTCCCTGGTTTCCATGTTTGAAAATTAGCGCCGAGGCGCACGTGGCCGCGCGCGTGCGCGTGCACGCGCCTCTATATATAGAGGTGGCCGGAAAAAGGGGCGGGGCCTGGGGGATGACGCTCTGTGCGCGCCGCAGCGCTTCTGCGCATGTGCGGGCGTCCCAGCAGGTTTTTAAAAAGCCACATTATTGCAGAGAGCTGGCAACATTTAAAGGCATACAGCAAGCGGTTGATACAGGCATCCCCTAGGAAGGCACATTAGTAGACACCAACTGTTTATTATAGCAGCATTTATGCTAGACTATTATCAGTAACTGGTGTATTTTCGGCTGGAATACCTCAGCTTTGTGGCTTAGGAATATGCCGTCTAAAAACTCCGGGACTAGAAATTCCAGGAGGAATAGGGGGTCTCCATCGGGCTCTGAGGATCTTGGGCATGCTTTGGCTGCACCAGTCTCCCCTGAAGAATCAGAGGTTAGTGACCGTAGGGCACCCCCAGGAGTACCTGGTACTGTGGCTGTCCCCAGTTCACCTGCTCCTGTGTATGTAACAGAGGAGGTTTTTTCCTCAGCTCTGGGAGGGCTGGAAGAGAGATTGTCAGCACTAATTGCTGCTTCCCTGTCACAGGAGAAAAGCGCTCGATCTCCGTCTCCTCCCTCAGAGTGCCTGTTAACAGAGCAACAGTCCCATACAGAGAACGACCTACCTGAGGGGGATCAGGATGAGGTTGATTCAGTTGTAGAGGAATCAACAGTGGAGGAGCCGTTCTCAGCATCACATGCTGAGAGGTTATGGGTGCAGTCCCTGACTAATATGGTCCGATCAGCATTTAAAATGCCACTTGCGGAGCCATCCTCCTCTTCTGTCTCCTCGTTGGGGTCGCTAAAAGCTCCCCAGACTGTTTGTTCTTTTCCGATCCATCCTTTACTGGAGGGGCTCATTTACCAGGATTGGGAGCATCCTGACAAAATATTTACTCCCCCCAAGAGATTTCCGGTGGTCTATCCTATGGAGGATAAGTTCGTCAGAAAATGGAAGGTCCCTACAGTGGACGCAGCCATCTCTTGTGTGAATAAATCACTGACATGTCCGGTGGAAAATGTCCAAATGTTCAAGGACCCAATAGATAAAAAATTGGAGTCCTTATTGAAATCTGCTTTTTCTACAGCAGGATTGGTGACACAACCAGCAGGGGCAGCTATAGGGGTCTGCCAAGCAGTGAAGGATCAGTTGAAACAGGTCTTAAGGGACGTGCCAGATCAGCAGGCTCTTGCTCTAGCTGATCTACCTAGAGCCTTATGCTTTGCGGTGGACGCTATAAAGGATTCAATCCATCAGGCCTCCCGCCTTACGCTGTCTGTAGTACATATGCGCAGGCTTCTATGGCTCAAAAACTGGTCTGCTGAAGCTCCCTGTAAAAAATTGCTGGTCAGCTTCCCATTTCATGGGGAGCGCTTATTCGGGGAAGACCTGGACAAGTATATCCAGAGAATTTCCAGCGGTAAAAGTACACTCTTGCCGGTCAAAAATAGAGTTAGAGGTCCCTCTTTTAAGAGGCCGGCTTCTCCAGTCCCTAGGACATCGGCTGTGAAACAGTTCCGACGGCCTCCCCGGTCAAATCCCGGAGGTAAAAATCAGGGACAGTTGCAGGGTAACAAGAAGCCCTGGAGCAGGAGAGGTACAAAACCTCCCCCAAAGTCAAATGCATGAAGGGTTGCCCCCACCCAATCGGGTGGGGGGAAGACTTCAGTTGTTCACAGAAACCTGGCGGGACACGATCCGAGACAGATGGGTGCTCTCCGCAGTAAATCTGGGATACAAATTGGAGTTAAAAAACTCCCCTCCTTCCCGCTTTATAAGGTCGAACGTGCCAAGGGATCCCCAGAAGAGAGGATCCCTCCTGTTGGCACTGGAACAATTATTGCTTCAAGCAGTAATTATAGAGGTCCCCCTGGAAGAATGGGGGTTCGGGTTTTACTCAAACCTCTTTACAGTTCCGAAGCCAAACGGGGACGTGAGGCCCATATTAAATCTAAAAGGGCTAAACAAATTCCTACATATCAGGACTTTCCGGATGGAGTCGATCCGATCGGTAGCCACTGCCCTACAAGGGGAGGAATGGTTAGCCTCGATCGACATCAAAGATGCGTATTTGCACATCCCCATCTTTCCAGCCCACCAAAAATTTCTACGCTTTGCGATAGAAGGGCGCCATTTTCAGTTCAGAGCCTTACCCTTCGGTCTGGCCACAGCACCAAGAGTGTTCACAAAAATTCTGGCCCCATTATTGGCCAATCTAAGAACACGAGGTGTAACGATAATGGCATATCTAGACGACTTGTTGCTGATAGACCACTCAGTGGAAAAACTAGAAGTGGTTGTTCACGAGACAATCAAGTATCTGGAATATCACGGTTGGATTATCAACCGAGACAAGTCAGCCCTAAAACCAGTCAAAAGTCTGGAATACTTGGGGCTAAGGCTGGATTCAGACCAGAGAAAAATTTTCTTGCCTCGAGAAAAGGGGTCGTCTTTGAGAGATTTGATCCACTTAGTGGGTTCAAAAAGACAGCCATCCATACGCCTGTGCATGAGGCTGCTGGGAAAAATGGTGGCATCATTCGAAGCAGTACCCTACGGTCAATTCCATTCAAGGAAGTTGCAAAGGGCCATACTGTCAGCCTGGAACAAAAAAGTTCAGGCTCTGGACGTACCAATGTCCTTGTCCCCTTCCGTTCGCAGAAGCCTCCGTTGGTGGTTGGTTCCCCGGAATCTGGAAAGAGGGAAATCCTTCAGTCCGATTTCCTGGAAGGTGGTCACTACAGATGCCAGCCTTATAGGCTGGGGAGCAGTACTGGAGCAATGGTCTCTCCAGGGCAGATGGTCGGATGCGGAAAAGGCCCTGCCCATCAATCTCTTAGAGATACGAGCAGCCCGGTATGCCCTAGTAGCATGGACATCCAAACTCCAAGGGTCCCCTGTCAGAGTTCAGTCAGACAATGCCACAGCAGTGGCATATATCAATCGTCAGGGTGGCACCAGGAGTCGTGCAGCCCAAAGGGAAGTAAATTACATCCTGAGATGGGCAGAAAGATATGTCCCAGCCATATCTGCGGTATTCATTCCAGGGGTGGAGAATTGGAAGGCGGACTTTCTAAGTCGCCAACAATTATGCCCAGGGGAATGGTCCCTTCATCCCGAGGTTTTCCGGACAATATGTCAGCGGTGGGGAACACCGGATGTAGATCTGCTAGCATCCAGGTTCAACACGAAAGTGGACAGGTTTGTCTCTTGGACAAGGGATCCCCTAGCGTGCGGCTCGGATGCCCTAGTGTTCCCTTGGGATCAGTTCAAGCTGATATATGCATTCCCACCGCCACAATTGTTACCTCGATTACTCCGCAGAATCAGGGTAGAAAAGAAACCAGTGATTCTGGTGGCTCCAGCGTGGCCCCGAAGAGCATGGTACGCGGAGATTGTAAAAATGTCTGTGGGGAGTCCTTGGACCCTCCCACATCGTCCGGACCTGCTTTCGCAGGGACCGATATACCACCCTTCCTTACCAGCCCTAGGTTTGACGGCCTGGCTATTGAAGCCCACATTCTAAAAAGGAGAGGGCTCTCTAATGCTGTGGTGTCTACCATGATCAATGCCAGGAAACCGGTATCCAGGCAGATCTACTATAGAATCTGGAAGGCGTACATCGCCTGGTGTGAGGCCAGGAAATGGCATCCACGTAAATACGTAATAGGTAGAATTCTGGACTTCCTACAATGGGCTGTAGATAGGAAGCTTGCCTTGAGTACTATCAAAGGTCAGATTTCGGCCTTGTCAATATTTTTTCAAAGGCCCTTGGCTTCGCATTCACTAGTCAAAGCCTTTATACAAGGAGTGATGCGTATTAGTCCTCCGGTTAATATTCCCATATGTCCATGGGATCTAAACTTGGTTCTGTCGGTTCTACAGAAACAACCATTTGAACCATTACAGCATATTTCCTTAGTGCTTCTCACCAGGAAATTGATTTTTCTAGTAGCCATTTGTTCGGCTAAAAGAGTATCGGAATTAGCAGCTATGTCCTGTAAGGAGCCATATCTGGTTATCCATAAGGACAGAGTAGTGTTACGTCCTCATCCAGCCTTTCTTCCTAAGGTGGTATCGAGTTTTCATTTGAACCAAGATGTGGTTCTTCCTTCTTTTTTCCCCAAGCCTACTTCGGTAGAGGAAAAGTTATTGCATTCTTTGGATGTAGTAAGAGCAGTTAAAGCTTATCTAAAAGCCACTGCTCAGATTCGCAGAACGGATACTTTGTTTATTCTGCCGGAAGGCCCCAGAAAGGGTCAGGCAGCGTCAAAATCTACTTTAGCCAAGTGGATTCGACAGGTCATAATACAAGCCTATAGCTTGAGAAGTAGACCGCCTCCGTTCAAAGTTAGGGCGCACTCCACGAGAGCAGTTGGAACTTCATGGGCAGTGCATCACCAGGCCTCCCTGGCTCAAGTCTGTAAGGCCGCAACATGGTCTTCAGTACACACGTTTACTAGGTCCTACCAGGTGGACGTTAGAAGTCAGGAGGATGTCGCCTTTGGGCGCAGTGTGTTGCAGGCCGCAAAAGATCCTCATGTCTGATAGCGCTCAGCTTATATATGGTGTATCCCCCCCCTCATTTGGCATTGCTTTAGGACATCCCATTAGTAATGACTATGTCGCTCTGTGTCCCGTGATGTACGAGAAAGAAAATAGGATTTTTATAACAGCTTGCCTGTAAAATCCTTTTCTTGGAGTACATCACGGGACACAGAGCTCCCGCCCCTCTTTGGGGACACTTATTGCTTTGCTACAAAACTGAGGTGCTCCCGGATGGGAGGGGCTTATATAGGGGAGGGTACTTCCGGTTTTGGAAGTTGCCAGTGCCAGCACCTGACGGTAACTATATAACCCATTAGTAATGACTATGTCGCTCTGTGTCCCGTGATGTACTCCAAGAAAAGGATTTTACAGGCAAGCTGTTATAAAAATCCTATTTTTGTTTTTCCCCTGACGGGGTCACTTTAGACTTTTAAAGTGTTTCTAAAGTCTTAAAGCGGTTGTATACCGCAAAACTTTTTTTTTTTCACAACCTGCAAGGCAAAGTCATAATGAGCTAGTATGACTAGCATACTAGCTCATTATCAATCACTTACCTTAGATCGAAGCCCCCGCAGCGGTCCCCGGACACATCCTCCGTCGCATCCATGATACCCGGAGTGACTTCCGGGTATCGCCGCTCCGGCGCTGTGATTGGCCGGAGCGGCGATGACGTCACTCCCGCGCATGCGCGGGGAACAGCACGATCCCTGCGCATGCGCGAATTCCGGCAGTGTCCGGCAGGCTGCCATTCAAAGAGCCGCCGCGCTCAGTGCGCCTGCGCCGTAGATAGCGGTGCACTCTTTTTGCAAATATCTCCGAAACCGTGTAGGTCTCGGAGATATTGCAAGCACCTACAGGTAAGCCTTAATGTAGGCTTACCTGTAGGTGCATTTCATATTTGTGGGTATACAACCACTTTAAGGTTTTTACCAGGCAGCACATACTAATTTTCCCTGCCCCCCCACTTTATTCAGCCAACAGGTGCAAAGAAAATATCTTGAACTTCCATGTATAGAGAGACCTATGACACCACTGGAGCTTGATGATTGGCCCAGAGTTATCACATTGGGGTGATGAAATAAATATTAAACTAAATATTGCCTGGGTGGTGGCTATGGATTCCCTCTATTTATTCCACATACAAAATAACTTGTCTATTCCTATAATTAGCTAGTCTATTAAAACTCTGATAATGTTACTATTGATAGTACAATGATATAGGGTTAGCTATGAAAACAAACACACTGCTTAGTAAAACAACGTCTTATTTATTTTCCAAGAAAATAGGAAATGCTAACATACAAAACACTAGAGGAAAATATTTACAGAGCATATAAAATACAAAAACATCAAAGATACGTCACGTAAGGTGGTCCCCTAGATATTTGTCTCCTCAGCTGGGCTCAAAATGGCAACAGAGAGAGCTCTCCCTCAAAGTCAGCACCTTTTTAAACTTCATCCATATACCGTCCAGACCCAACCCCATTGCCAGTCCATCTAGGTTTTTGACGAATCAAAGTATTTCTGTCCATCCTGCTGTATTGGCATTCGTCCACGTATCATCGCTATGTGACCTGGGTCATCTTCATTGACTGTTGGTCCTTTGATCTTTTGTAGCCCACCTTCAGCAATGGCTCTCTTTAATCTTATCACACCAGTTGGTCAGGAGCCAAGCTTTTGTTCTACAAAGCTTTGATGTGCAACTTGTTACATTCCAGTCAGTCCCCAAGAATGCAGAGGCTTGGTGTATCCAGATTTCATATTCAAACACATTTTGTATTATGAAAAAGAACATGTTGCCTTCCAACCAGGTGGGGAGGGTTCCTGCCCTGAGTATGGGTTTTGATGAGCTAGTCTAAGCTTACAGACACTCTCCATGGGCTCACTATGTGGGCAGTCTAGATTAGTGGTTTTCTTGGACACGAGTGATCTTGCGTTTCTATAGAGCTGAAATAAGAGGCCTTCTAATATCTGGGGCTCATTCAATGGATGTAAAGTTGGAGGAATGCTCCATTGCCTACTGCCCCACAAGGCGGGAAGGAAAACCACTTTATATAAACATGAACTTTATCCTGTCTTTCCCCCTCTCTTCCCCAGGTGACACACTGTTTGTTGGAGGCTGTGGGCAGTTCTTTGAAGGCACAGCCGAGCAAATGTACAAAAATTTGCTGGAAACGCTCAGCTCTCTGCCTCCTGAAACGGTACGCCAATATATTCTTCTGATACTTTCTGCTGAGACCGTTAAACCTGCACATTTTGGGGGAATCGGAATTTTACATTTTACCTGCAACTCTGAGTCTGCAATCAGATCATGGGGAGGTGGAGCCCAATCACAGGAAGGGTATGGCCAAGCAAGGTGGCAAAAAACTCTGCCTTAGGCAACCTATTTTTTGGTAATCCATCCAAAGTGGAGGGCAGAGACTTCAAGCAAGGGAGACATTAGAAGACAGATGGTGATTCAACAGACCACTGTCTACATGTAGGAAATATCACTATGAACATTGTAAAGATTTTATAAATATTTATTGTAGATCTGTGCCTGCTTCTGTTCTGTAGATACAAGAGAAAGAACAGTCCAGTGTGCTTGCTGAAATATTTAAAAATGAGTGCTATGTGGGGAAATTCTGACTTTTACAGAATACAGATATTACAGAGGGATAAGGATTCTGGGAGAAGGAATGAAGATTTTTTTGCCAGTTACATTCTGCTCCCTGCAGAATGAGGTGGAAAGTTGCAGAGATGCAGACATTTGCCCCAGGGAAGAGTGCCCGTGCCTCTTGATATCACCCTATCCCCATTTCCAGTACCCTATACTTGCCATTTCATGTTTCCTGCTGCAGGAGTCCACTCCTGAGTGTTGGGTGCTGGTGAGTTCAGCAAGGTGGATGGTGTCACTGCCCCTCTTGTGAAGGCCTGAGCACTTGTTGGAAGGTCTCATCCTTCCCCCATACCTGGATACCCAGATTGGAGTTGGAAGGTCATGAGGGAGGGTGAACGGATGAGTACATTTTTCTGGGTGTGGGTTCTCAGGAGACATTGCTAAGCTGGCCATACATGGATCAAAATGTGGCTCGTCCAGCAGGGACTGGCTGAATTTCGATTGTACGGGCTGATCAGTTGTACGCAAGTCGATCTGTCAGATTTTTGCCAAATGATCAGTGCTATAGCTGGCAAAACCAATCATTGTATTTTGATGGCAGTAAAAAAAACGAGTGGGTTCTGAGAGACGTTTTTCAGCTGTAAAAACGTTCTAATGCTGATAAACGCTCAAAAACGTTTTAACGTCCAGTGTGCATGAGGCCTTATGAATTATCACTTGTATGGTATTTGGATTTATCAGTGATAATTGATTTTTAAAGCGGAGGTCCACCCAGATTTTTTTTTTTTTTAAAGTCAGCAGCTGCTAACAGTGTAGCTGCTGACTTTTAATAAGGACACTTACCTGTCCTACTCGCCCGCGATGTCGGTCCCCCGACGGCGATCGATCGCTGCTGGCAGGTCCCGGCTCCTCCATCCTGACTAAGGGAAACAGGCAGTGAAGCCTTACGGCTTCACTGCCCGTTTCCTACTACGCATGCGCCACTCGCACGGCGCTTTGTGAATGGGCGGCTTGCCTCCTGGGATACACACAGTTCCCAGAAGGCAGCGCGCCCCATTCACAAGAAGAGGAAACGGAAGTTCTCAATCCGAGGATAAGGAAGAGGCACATTAGAGGCAGATTAGGGGACTTCCGCATAGCAACGGGCATTTCGGGTGAGTATAAAAAAAAATGCTATTAATTTTTTTCTTTTTTCTTTAATGAATTTTAGTGTAAAAAAAATTTCAGGGTGGACCTCCGCTTTAATTCCCGTACAAGCTTTGAGCGCAGCTGGAAGATGACCAGTCTCCTTGCCGGTGTCCAAGAGCAGGGAGCAGGCATCCATGCACCAATTGAGACGTGTAGACATGTGTGAAGCGAAGATGCTTCTAAAACCGACCCGGTGCTTTAGATGTAAAAGTGTCCGTGTAGAGATATGGAGGACCTCACCGCTACCTTGCACAACCGGGAGAAGACCTTCTGTGAGACCTTCCGTGAGACCTTGGAACCATTTTGTGTGCACAGATATCTATCTTCAGGAGATGGCGCAATCAGGCTGACCTTCTGGAATTAGTCCTATTCCCTGGGCAAGAGGCCCTACCTGTAGACTTCCTTTCTCTTTCTTCTTCTTCTTTTGTACTCTGGGGATACCTGATCCCCCGAATCCTCTTATCCTCTGGTAACCCACCCCTCCACGTATCCTTGGTTTGGTAATGGGCTATATTATCCGAACATGGTGCGTATCCTTGCTTACATCACGCTCACCTCATTGTCCCGTTGCCGGGCTTAGCGGGCCATTGGGATGCAATGTCTCCCCATATATATTGTAAAAGTTCTATTTTATTTCACTTTATTTTAGTATACTATTTTGCTTTCTATGACTCTAAAGCCTCATACACACGATCGGATTTTCTGCGGACAAAGCGTAGGACTTTTGTCCAAAGGGCGTTGGCCATTAACTTGTTTTGCATACAAACGGCAAAGAATTGTCGGCCAACAAACATAAAACTACGTGTTTTTTCAGCTCTTTAGCGCCACCCTTTGGGCAACTTCTGCTAATGTTGTGTTATGGTGAGCGTTGCTTCCGAGCATGCATGTTTGTACTTTGACGTTTTGTCTGACGGACTTGTGTACACACGATCGGAAAATCCGACAACACACAATTGTTGGCAGACAATTTTAAAGCATGCTATCCCATATTTGTCCGTGGAAAATCCGACAACAATTGTCCGATGGAGCGTACAAACGGTCGGATTTTCCAACAACAGCCTGTCATCACACAATTCTCGTCGGATAATCCGATCGTGTGTACGCGAAATAGTCTTGAGTCTTCCCTGTAGTTGCCTGTCTGTCTCCCCAGCTCTGCACACGGATAACCATCTCCAAAACTGTAATGTTCTTTTATGACCACCCGTAATGTGCAGAGCTGGGCTTGTTGTTATACCTGTTGTGACCCTTTTTTTGCTACTTGATTCTGTTATCTGTCACTAGACATGTGCAATTCGTTTAGTTTCTAATTCATTTTTTTCACGAATTTAGAGAAATTAGTTAATTCCGAAATTTCAGAATTTCCAATATTTTCAATTTCCAAATTTTGGGATTTTCGGATTTCCGAAATTTTGAATTTCCGAATTTCCGAATTTTTCAATTTCCGAATTTTCGGATTTCCGAATTTTTCAATTTACGAATTTCCGGAATTTCGGATTTTCGAATTTTCGAATTTCCGAAATTTTGGATTTCGGAAATTTGGAAATTTCGAAAATCTAAAATTCGAAAATGGGAAATTTGGAAAGTTGAATTTACCAATTTTTAGAATTTCCGAATTTCCGAGAATCGGAAATTAGTTTTTTTGCTTTTTTTGGAAATTCAAAAAATTTGTTTGATTAGTTTTCGTTTTTTTGGAAATTCGGAGTCCGAAAATTCGGAATTCCGAATTTCGGAATTCAGAATTTTCTGAATTTACAAAAAAACTAATAAAACGAAAACGAAAAAAACGAATATTTCGGCAGTGCACATGTCTATCTGTCACTAGTGCATACCTTGGCTGTTAAACACAGATATCTTTTGAAAATAAAGGAATTACAAAAAAAAAGTGGCTGTGTGTGGCCTCAGCCAGTGCTGCTCCAGTCACAGGCCTGACAAGTTTCGTCCTGCCCACTGGGGGCCACAGAAGCATCGGGTCGCTTTGAGCAGAGTCTTCACTTCACACATGAGTTTCCATTTAGTTCTATATTCATGTATTATAAACTTTTCAGTGTTTTTTTTTTTTTTTTTTTTTTATACTTTTGTATATTTGTTTATATTTAAAGTAAAAATAGACAATTTTAAGGAAATTTAAATAATTTAAATCTTTGAGTTAGTAATATGTTCCATTTAGCTGCTTTTTTCTCCTGCAGAAAGTGTTTTGTGGCCATGAACAGACTGTGAGGAACCTAAAGTTTGCACTAAAAGTGGAACCAGACAATGAACATGTAAAGGAGAAGCTGGCCTGGGCTAAGGTGGGTACTACCCCCGATATTGCCAAATAATACACACGGCATTGGTCGTCATCAGATCTCTCCACTAAGATGGATGCTCATCTTCCGCATTTCCATCTAGCTCAGGAATTTTGGGGCCCCTTACACAGCCCCTTACACAGCTTCAGGTATGGGCCCCTGGAGCAGAGGAGAACTGGGGGGGGGGGGTGGTGCTGCCGCCGCAAATCGAAAAGCGGGGGGTGTGACACGTCGCCTCGAATTGTTGAGGTCGGGGGGCTTTGGGTGCTGACGAACAAAAAAAAAATAATGGGTTGCAATCCGGGGCCCTGGGGACCCCCGAGCCCCTTACAGGTGTACTGCCTGTACCCCCCTGATGGCGGCCCTGTGCAGCATACAAGGAATTACAAACTGAAGTGCAAGTTGTTGGTGCTGAGTTGGTGCCGTGTGCAATTATGAGCCTATGAGCTTATCATAGAACCAAATATCTAGTGAAGTTCCCCTGGCCTTCTTTCACTATCCCAGCGCTACAAATGCTCACAGGTATCTTATAAAAAACCAAAATGAGTATGTTACCATAATCATTAGCCCAATATCATATATAAATTAGCAGCCGCTTAAAACAAAATTAAATATTTTGCAGTACATATAGCTAAAAATTATAAAAAAACATATCAAATCCCTGGGTAGGGTAATGAACAATTTTTATAGCAGCGCACAAATGGTCAGCATAATCACATGACCACTCTTTCCTATTTTTAGTTCATAAGAGTACTTCTAAAAAAGGAATGAAACTGTAATGAATGGCACAGATCTTCAGATGTCTTCTAAAATTAATAATAAAATCCACCTCTAATCTTTTTGTTGTTTCCCCTTTCGGGTGGGTACTCACCACAAGGTGGATTATAAAAGGCACCTCACAGATCTCATCCACTGCTCATCCAATCGCCCGGATTCTGGTTCAGCTGACCATCCGACCATCCAGATCCTGGTTATGCCTGCTCCCTCAAACTCCTACAGAGATCTCCACGTATCCTCCAGCAAATTGTACAGGTGAAGAGAGAAGCAGGCAATAGCGTAATTCCGTAAAAGGTTTCTTTTAATCAGCAAAAATTATAAATATAGTAAAACCATTCCAGATGTTTCTTCCTTAAAAGTTTGTTTACAATGGTAAATAACAGCAACAAAGTTCAAATCGCCCGCGCTGTTCCTACGCCCCCACCAAGCGCTGTGTGTCAGCTGGTGTTCCACGTAATCACCAGTCACTCAACCGCTTCCTGCTTCCGGAGCACAGGTGGAGCGCACGTTTGGAACGCACAAGCGTCAATACCTCACAGCCGCAGAGTCACGCCCTGACGTTTCGTCTTACCGACTTCCTCTGAGGGCGTGACTCTGCGGTGCGGCTCAGAGGTATAAATACACGTATCCCTGTGATTGCGGGTGAAACGAAATTGCTCTACAGAGGAAAATTATGTCTCCCAATCTTTAATACTGAAAGAAAGATTTAAAGAGAAGGGATATAATCCCCAAGAATTAGATAGAATCTCGGAGGAGATTAGAGTAACATCACGAGAAGAAGTATTAAGAGATGGTGTGAGGAGTAGGTCTTCTACCCGCCATGAGTGGAGCTTCATCTCATCTTTTCATGCCCAATATAGAGAGGTTGAGGCAGTATTGAAAAACCATTGGCATGTTCTCTGTCTGGACAAAAGCTTGAAACCAGTATTACCAGATACTCCCAAATTTATCTATAGAAAGGCACCGAATGTAAGAGATAAGGTGGTTAAAAAAAGTGCTGGATCAACCAATAAGACCAATGTCCTTTTGGGACAAAAAAGGGTTTTTTGCTTGCCGTAAGTGTAAGGCATGTAGAGAAATAGCTGAACCCTTAAGAGGTATTGATTGTTTTACATCCACAGTAAATAAAAAAGAATTTATAACTTGTAATATTACACATGTGGTATATGTGCTACTTTGCCCATGTGGGTTAATGTATGTGGGACGGACTAAAAGATGTCTTAAAGTAAGGATTGGAGAACACATTAAGAATATTAAATTAGGGTTTAAAGACCATAATGTGTCTCTCCATTTTAAATTACATCATAACCAAAACCCCATAGGATTGAAATTTTGGGGGATTGACCATATTAAAGCTCCATGGAGAGGTAGTAACTTGGTAAGGGAATTATCTAAACGGGAAACTTTTTGGATTTATTCCTTGGATACCCTCACCCCCAAAGGGTTAAACGTCGAGCTGGATATAAATTGTTTCAATAGTGATTTTTAATTTTTAATGTTTACCAGTAAGGAGGTGTATCCCCCTTCTGTTTGTGTAATTTTAACATATTCACAAACCCTCTGGTAATATTAATATAATTATGAAACAATAATGACGATGAGTAATTTTATGATGAAATGTAGTAATTTTATATAATTTTATATATTTATTGTTCTAAATTTTAACGCTGAGCAAGTGTGTGGGTTTTTTTTCCTATTATTATTATTATTATTATTATTATTATTATTAAGTTTAAACTGCTGTTTGAGTAATAATGCTCCAGAGGGCGCTAGTGCTGAGCACTTTTCAGTCATTATGTTTAATACTGTACTTAGCTTTCATTTTAAAGTTTTGACTACTGTATGATTTTAGAATGCTTTTTGAGATTAATTCATAAGAGGTTATGATTGATTTATTATGTGAAATGGTTGGGAATGATGAGGCCCCTGTGACTGGAGAGCCTTCTGCCGATCGGATCATTCTGAAGGCATTCAATGGCATGCAGGAGGGGTTAACTCATCCTCCAATCACAGGGATATGTGTATTTATACCTCTGAGCCGCACCGCAGAGTCACGCCCTCAGAGGAAGTCGGTAAGACGAAACGTCAGGGCGTGACTCTGCGGCTGTGAGGTATTGACGCTTGTGCGTTCCAAACGTGCGCTCCACCTGTGCTCCGGAAGCGGTCGAGTGACTGGTGATTACGTGGAACACCAGCTGACACACAGCGCTTGGTGGGGGCGTAGGAACAGCGCGGGCGATTTGAACTTTGTTGCTCTTATTTACCATTGTAAACAAACTTTTAAGGAAGAAACATCTAGAATGGTTTTACTATATTTATAATTTTTGCTGATTAAAAGAAACCTTTTACGGAATTACGCCATTGCCTGCTTCTCTCTTCACCTGTACAATTTGCTGGAGGATACGTGGAGATCTCTGTAGGAGTTTGAAGGAGCAGGCATAACCAGGATCTGGATGGTCGGATGGTCAGCTGAACCAGAATCCGGACGATTGGATGAGCAGTGGATGAGATCTGTGAGGTGCCTTTTATAATCCACCTTGTGGTGAGTACCCACCCGAAAGGGGAAACAACAAAAAGATTAGAGGTGGATTTTATTATTAATTTTAGAAGACATCTGAAGATCTGTGCCATTCATTACAGTTTCATTCCTTTTTTAGAAGTACTCTTATGAACTAAAAATAGGAAAGAGTGGTCATGTGATTATGCTGACCATTTGAGCACTGCTATAAAAATTGTTCATTACCCTACCCAGGGATTTGATATGTTTTTTTATAATTTTTAGTTATCATAGAACCAGACCGGCTATAGAGAGGTGGGCTAAGTAACAAAAAGCCCTCCACCCAACCAGTGAGAAGCTCAGTAGAGTCTTCCTATAACTAAATGTATCTACATGTCTCACTTCCATCATAAAACAGCTGTAAACAATGGGGAATAAATGGCTCTTTAATATCAGGCTGGATCTGTGTTATACCAATCAAAAAACACGGCAAAAAACGGGTTTATAAGGGAAAAAATAGTCCATAAATTGTTTTGACTCAGATCACTCACCAAATACACTACCGGGGTTTTTTTTCTTCTTTTTGGATCTGTGTTATAAACCAGCAATTCTGCATGGTCATAGGGACATAAAGGAACATTTTGCATGATGAAAAGCTCATGTTCTCACAAAGAGCATGCAGAGAAGAGGAGAGAGCAGAGTGGCCGAGAGATGGAACTCCTCAATTTGCTGATTCTTCTTTTCACTGTCCAGTCACAGGTAGAGGGAGGGACAAGATCTTTTAAGTGTTATGCTGCATACACACGACCGTTTTTAATGTCATTGAAAAAAACTGCATTTTTCTCGACGTGATTTTTCGGATTTCCTCTCAAGCCTGTCTTGCCTACACACTATCGTGGAAAAAAATGTTTGAGTAAAGCACGGTGACGTACAACACGTACGACGGCACTATAAAGGGGAAGTTCCATTCGGATGGCGTCACCCTTCATGTTAGTAAAGTTTGTTGAGCGACGATTTGCGCTTTTCAGCCTCGTGCTTTTCAGTCCGTTACAGCGTGACGAATGTGATATCTCCATTATGAACGCTAGTTTTACCAGAACGAGCGCTCCCGTCTCATAACTTGATTCTGAGCATGCGCATTTTTTTTCACGTCGTTAAAGCCCACACACGGCCGTTTTTCATGACGAGAAAAACGACGTGAAAAATTAGAGCATGTTCCTATTTTTTCATGGCCGTTTTTTACGTCGTGAAAAATGCTCTGAAGCCCACACACGATCGTTTTTAATGACCAAATAAAAAAATGGCATTTTTCTCGTCATTAAAAACGGTCGTGTGTACGCGGCATTACTTATAGGTTAGTTCACCTTTACTAAAGAAACTGGTAAGGGGTGCCTGTATATAAAAACAAATTGTGCAGCTCGACTTAAAGGGGTTGTAAAGGTTCGTTTTTTATTTCCTAAATAGGTTCCTTTAAGCTAGTGCATTGGTGGTTCACTTACCTTTTCCTTCCATTTCCCTTCAAATTTATTTTTTTCTTTGTTTTCTGTGTCTGAATTTCTCACTTCCTGTTCCTCCTCAGTAAGCTGTTCAGTAAGCTGTTCTGCTGACTAAACACCACTCGGATGATGGTGTGAAGTCTACTGAGGAGAAACAGGAAGTGAGAAATTCAGACAAAGAAAAAAAACATTTAGAAGGGAAATCAAAGGAAAAGGTAAGTGAACCAACAATGCACGAGCTTAAAGGAACCTATTTAGAAAATAAAAAACGAACCTTTACAACCCCTTTAATTTGAATAATGCCCCTGCTATAGGTGTAGGCCTTATACGTACCTCATGAAGCCTGGTCTGAAAACTCCAAAGATGTTGCTAAGCGAGGCCCTTCTTCACCATCACAGGAGTGAGCTCTCAAGCTCTGAGCTACTGCATTGGGGGGGGGGGGGGGTTCACACTGTAGAGATGCGGGAACCAGCGTGATTACAGTGCCGGTTCCCACAACGCATCTCCCCCACAGGCAGTTCACACTGCCCTCTGCCAACCGCTGCGGGTGCCAATAAAATGTTAATGACAGATAGCAGTGTGAACTCACACAGGAATCAGATCGCATAGGTGAGAACACCCATGCGATCCGATTCCGGTGCAGGAATATTGGACCATTTTCCTGCAAATCCAATGCGAGTTCAGCCATACAACTGTATGGCTGAACTGGCATTGCACAGACATTGAATGTCATCGGCACTGCAGTGTGTGTGCGAATCACATGCAATGTCTGTGTTCGCACAAGTGTGAACCCAGGCTAAAAGAGAATTTTTTTTTTTTCTTTTTGTGTTTTCTTTTTAATTTTTTTTCCAGGATCATACTTATCTAGCTGGATGCATTATCGGTCCCCCGACGCCTCTAACACTGGGAACCGAGCAATCGCTTGGTTCTCACAGCTTCTCCCAGAGCAGAGAGCTGATGACTGTCAGTCACCAGCTCTCTGCTCTGCCCCTCCAGCACTCACTGGAGAATGGTGGGCGTTGGAGGGGCCGGGAGCGTCCGTCTCAGGCTCTCAGCGGCTCACCGAGAGGCTGAACCGGGTGCCCATGGGCGGGCATGTGGACGGATCCGACTCCATTGTCACGATTTTGCCCGAGCCCGGATGGGCTCTGTGACAGCCCGCTGTCTGCTGAAAATGGGTCACAGGCGTGCAGAACGCACAGCACTGCTGTGATCCACAGGAGAAGTGCATCCAAATGAGTTTTGGCTGTATTTCTTCTCCTTTTAAGGTGTAAATAAAAAGAACCCTTAGTTCACGTGTGTACTTGCGGTAAAATCCAATTGATGATGTTTCACTTATTCTAGTGTAGTTACCTAAAATCTGTCTTTATGCTAAATTGCCACACACCTGCTGAAAAGAAAAATTAGGCATATCAGTAAGCGGATGTAGAGATGCTTAGATGAGCTTGCAGGAAGGAGATCTCGGGAGGTGTTCTGTCCCTAGCACCCTAAAGAGCAGGCCATAGATGGTGCCTCTGGTGTTCTTTTATTGGTTTTGGCTTATGCAAGTCTTCTGAGCTCTGGTTAGTGTTCCCCTAAAATAGGAACTTCAGCCAAAACTTTTTTCAGGTTTAAAATAGGGAGGGGCTCCAACCAGTGTCGGGTTTTTAGTTTCCTCCTTTAGGCAGTTTTTAACTTAAATCTTGTCCGCTCATTGGGACAGGAAGTGAGGGGCATCTGCCCAAAGGGAGACACAGACAAAAATAAAAATGTCAGAACTTCTAACCCTTCCCATTATTATATTTGTTTTCATATTTGCGTATTAATTCACAGGTGCAAGTTGTACACTTCTTCTCTTTTTTTTTTCTAGGCTCGAGATGAAGATGACATTCCTACTGTCCCATCCAGCCTGGAGGAAGAGTTCCTGTATAATCCTTTTATGAGAGTCAGGTGAGCTGCACTGTAAAAATGAAGTGTTTTAGTGGGTCCTGATACAAGTTCATCTAGACTTATACTGTCCTGTGCTCCTTTCTTCTCTGCATCCCCTGCCAATCCTTGTCTGCTCTCAACACTTCCTGAAGACGGGGAAATCTGTTCTACACATAGCAAAGGAAATACGTGGACAGTTTGGCCTCCAGGATACAGCCTAGAGCAGTGATGGTGAAACTTGGCACCCCAGATGTTTTGGAACTACATTTCCCATGATGCTCACCTACACTGAAGTGTGCATGAGCATCATGGGGAACGTAGTTCCAAAACATCTGGGGTGCCAAGGTTTTCCATCACTGGCCTAGGGACAAAAATTCTGACTAAGGCTAAGTTGGTGCATTCAGAGAAATACCGCTGACTGCACACTGTTAAAGCGATAGTAAACTGCCACAAAGTAAAAAAAAAATCTGCCCTGCAGGTTTTAAAGGGGCAGCAGACCCCCCCTTTTTTCTTACCTGATCATTACCTGATCATTCCAGAGACGGGGATGTGCACACCAACTCCAGCCAGTGTCTCGGGTCTTCATTGGAGATTGATAGCAGCAGGAGCCATTGCCTCCCGCTGCTGTCAATCAAATCCAGTGACTCAGGGGGCGAGGCCGAGTCCTGCTGTCTGTGTCAATGGACGCAGCAGCAGGACTCGGGAGCACGCCTGCACGAGTGGCGGCTCTCACTCTGCAAAACCCTTGCACAGAGAAGGTAAGTATAACATATTTGTTTTAAAAAACAAACAAAAACAAAGCTTTACAATCACTTTAAGTCATAATGTACTAGTATGCACTGTATACCATGTTCACCTGTAGTTCCTTCCAGGTTTGCGGGCTCTGACTGTATGAATGGCCGGGGGCATGACGGTGTCTCTCTCGTGCATGTGCGTGGGAGCTCTGGTCATGACACGACGCTCTGCATTTCATGGCAGACTGTATGCTCTGAATTTAGAGCATCACTGCGCATACGTGAGTGATATTGGCTATTGCCATTGTGAATATCTCCTAAACAGGTTTTAGGAGATATTGTACCTACAGGCAAGCCCGATGGTATGCTTACCTGTATGTATGTTAAAAAATAGAGTTTACTACCACCTTTAAGTTCAGTGCTAGTGAAACTTTATTAATCCAAGATGCCCTGCCTAAGGACTCCTTCTTTAGAGTAGGAGGTCCCAGGTGCCATTTGTGTTGTATGTCCTGGATTAATACAGTTTTACTGGCACTGGCCTTTACAGTGTGCCGTTGGCTGTGTATATCTGGAGGCATTGGCATTTTGGGGTAAGGGAGAACCCCTGTTTGGTGCTTGCACTCGGCCAGCCTAAGTAGCTCAAAGCGGAAGTAAACCCATCCGTAAAACGGTTTTCTTTCCGGCAGGTGCCAGAAATGTAACACTACCATTGGTTGTGCTCTCAACCAAACTGTCAAACCATCCAATGGCTGGTGTCATAACTGATCACATGTGCAGCATTGTGGCAGTTGTAGATTGAACAGAGGCCAAGATGGCAGCTTCCTTGGCTGAAAACGATACTGTGGGGGTATTGCGAGGAACGAGAAACCTTTATCTGTGTGTCAGGCTACACAAGCTAAGGCAAGTTAGCATAGAGTTTGTAAAGTTTAAGTCCAGCCTAATCGTTTTTCCTTTTTTCATTATTCTTATTAGTGCAGGGAAGGCTAGAACCTCTGTTAGCTTTTTTTTTTTTTTTATCTATTAGTGACAATATTTCTGCATATCCGGGACTGCTAAACCACCGTGTTGCTTAGGCATGATCATTAATCTTCGTTGTAGTCTCGGCCTCTTATAATTCCATATAAATTTAGTTATCAGCGCATTAATCTGTTTGAAAAATTTTGGGGGAATAGAAATCGATAATGTTTGAAATCGATAGGTAAATTTGGGCAGGATTGACATTTTAATTATGTTACATCTCCCAAACCATGAAAAAGGACTATGTTGCCATTTATCTAGTAAGCTCTTTACTCTACTAAGTAAAGGTGGAAAGTTCCTCTCATACACTTGATTTAATTTAGGGGGGATATAAGTACCCAGATATTTAAGGGCCGTGGAGGTCCATCTAAAATTAAAGTTTGTTTTTAAAGTATTTATCTGCCTAACCGACATAGATACCCCCATTGCCTCTGATTTAGCCATATTTATTTTAAAATAGGATAGTTCACTGTATTGATGTAATTCTTTTAGGAGGTTTGGTAGAGATATGGACGGTTTAGTTAGTGAAAATAAAAGATCATCTGCATACGCAGATACCTTATAATCTTCACCTCCGGTTTGTATCCCCGTTATGTCTGAGTTCTTCCTTATTCTACACAGAAATGGCTCTAATGAAAGGGCAAAGAGGAGGAGAGGTGATAGGGGGCACCCTTGACGGGTTCCATTGGATATCGAGAAGGGCTCTGATAAGAGCCCATTTGCTTTGATTTGTGCCGTAGGTCTCAGGTATATACTCGAAATCCAACCCATCATCTGCATTCACAATTTCTAAGCAAATGTATTGTGTGACAATTAGTTTGCACTACAATGATTGCGTAAGCTGCAAGCACACATTGGGGCTGATTTACAAAAACCAGAGAGTATAAAATCTGGCGTAGCTCTGCATGGTAGCCAATCGGCTTCTAACTTCAGGTTGTTCAATTAAGCTTTGATTAAAAAAAAACTGGACGCTGATTGGTTTCTATGCAGAGCTGCACCAGATTTTGCATGCTCTAGTTTTAGCAAATCAACCCCATAGTGTTTGTGACCGGAAACCTATATATAAAACAGAACTGTGTTGTGAATATAAATGAGATGACCATATGCATGTCCATAATAGTGATGAGCCGAACACCCCCGGGTTCGGTTCGCACCAGAACCCGCGAACGGACCGAAAGTTCGCACGAACATTAGAACCCTATTAAATACAATGGATGCGAACGTTCGGATTCTAAAGTGCTAATTATAACGACTATTATCCATGTTATTGTCCGAAACAGAGTTTGGGAACCCGGCTTCTGCACCAGGGGACATGTATCAATGCAAAAAGAAGTTTTAAAAACGGATGTTTTCCGGGAGCAGTCATTTTAATGATGCATAAAGTGAAAAAAAAAAGTCAAATATTCCTTTAAATATTGTACCTGGGGGGTGTCTAAAGTATGCCTGTGAAGTGCCACGTGTTTACCGTGTTTAGAACTGTCCCTGCACAAAATAACATTTCTAAAGGGAAAAAAGTCATTTAAAACTGCTTGCGGCTTTAATGCAATGTGTGGTCCCGGTAATATGGATGAAAATCTTTAGGAAAAATGGCATAGCTACCCCATCAACCCCCCCCCTACCCCAGCCCATTACCAGCCCCTTTGGGTCTTGTATGGATATTAAGGGGAACCCCCGCACACAAAATAAAAAAGGACCTATATACTCTGAACAGCCGTATACAGGCAGTGCATACAAGACAGGGACTGTAGGTTTGTTCTTATGTAGAATCTGTTTATAATTTTGAACAGCTGCATTGTTTAAGTGGAGCTCCATGGCAAATTCCTTTTTTTTAGTTTTTTGTAAAACATAGGGAATGGTTATCACCCCTGTCACATTTTTTTTGCTGTCTGTGCCCCTGTTCAGAACATTTCACCTCACTTTGCGTCCCAATGACAACTGTTTTTGAAATGTGGTGTTTTTATTGAAACAAGGATTGGTGATAAAGCATCAGTAGAGAGGAGACACCTTTCTCCCATATTAATTCTTACAGGAGAGAATTTTCCTTCCAAGGGGTAGATTTCCTCTCACTTCCTGTTGTCTTCTTCCGTTTGCAAGTAGTAGTCGTTTGTAAGTTGGATGTTTGAAAGTAGGGACCTGCCGTATATACTCTGCAGAAATTGGCCCCTTAGGTGTTGGTGTTGGCACAACACTGTAAGCACTCACAGTTACTCTTGGTGGGTGCTGGAACGCCCTGCTGTCAACTATTATATCAGGAATTGTAATAACATATAATTGTTGATCAGTGGTAGTAAAAATTGGGCCTTTGATGGTGGTGCTGGTGCCACAACACTGTAAGGCCTGACAGTTACTCTTGGTGGGCGCAGCAATGGGCCCTGCTGTGAATTATTAGATCAAGAATTGTAATTGCATGCCCCTGTTGAACAGGGGCTGAAAAATTAGGCCTTTGGTGGTGGTGGTGATGGTGGTGCTGGTGCCACAACACTGTAAGGCCTGACAGTTACTCTTGGTGGGCGCAGCAATGGTCCCTGCTGTGAATTATTAGATCAATAATTATAATTGCATGCCCCTGTTGAACAGGGGCTTAAAAATTGGGCCTTTGGTGGTGGTGGTGGTGGTGCTGGTGCCACAACACTGTAAGGCCTGACAGTTACTCTTGGTGGGCGCAGCAATGGGCCCTGCTGTGAATTATTAGATCAATAATTATAATTGCATGCCCCTGTTGAACAGGGGCTGAAAAATTGGGCCTTAGGCACTGGTGGCACAACACTGCAACCCCTCACAGATACTGTACTTGGAGCACAGCAATGAGGCCTGTTGCAAAGTATTGCATCAAAAATTTTAATTACACGCCCCTGTTAAACAGGGGCTGAAAAATTGGGCCTTAGCCACTGGTGGCGTCACCCATAAACCAAAATGATCTTCCAAGCTATCATCGTTAATCGTATCATTGAGGAGGAGGAGGAGGATAGCCAGTCAACATAACAGCACAGGCACTCAGCATCAGCATCAGTCTTGAAGGGATGTGACATTTTAAAATCAATTAGTCTGTTATATCAGCATCTGGTGTGTGGTAGCTGGTGGTGATCCAAGACTGGTTCATCTTGATGAAAGTCAGTCGATCAACCGAGTTGGTGGACAGGCGCACCCTGTGATCCGTGACAAATCCTCCAGCAGCACTGAATGTGCGTTCTGAAAGAACGCTGGATGCAGGACAGGCAAGTAGCTCAATTGCATACTGTGCAAGCTCTGGCCAGTGATCCATCCTCAAGACCCAGTAAGCCAGAGGATTTTCAGTGGGGAAGGTGTCCAAGTCTGACCTTGCCCCTAGGTATTCCTGCACCATGTATATCAGACGCTGGCGATGGTTGCTGGAACCGATCATACTTTGGGGCTGCGGACTAAAGAATTGTCTGAACGCATCGGTCAGACGGCCACCTTCCCCACCGCTCCTTCTTTGACTGCCCGAAGCCTCAGCAACTCGTTGTCCAGGACCAGGAGTTTGTAACCTCCCAGTCTCTGGGAACGCGTTGCACAGACCTTTCTGCAAGGCCTCCCGGAGTTGTCTCATCCTCTGCTCCCTCTGCGACTGTACGATAAGGTCCGCAACCTTACCCTTGTACCGTGGATCAAGGAGAGTGGCCAGCCAGTAATGGTCCCTCTCCTTGATCCGAAGAATACGAGGATCCTTCCGCAGACTTTGCAGGATCAGGGAGGCCATGCAACGTAGGTTAGCTGAGGCATTCAGTCCGGAGTCCTCTGGGTCACTAAGGACGACATGATCCGCAGCCACCTCCTCCCAGCCACGTACAAGTCCACTGGTTTCTTGGGACTGTAAATCATCCCTAAAAGACTGCTGCTGATGATGCTGAGTGCCAGCCTCCACCTCCATGCTGACACAATCCTCCTCCTCCTCCTCCTCCTCTTCCTGTGCGATGGGTGGGACAGAAGGAACACTGTCTGTCTGGGTAAAGGGGGCCTTGAGAGGCAAGGAAGTCCTCCTCTTCCTGCCTCTGTTCTGCCTCAAGTGCCCTGTCCATTATTCCACGCAGCGTGTGCTCCAACAGGTGGACAAGAGGTACAGTGTCACTGATGCATGCACTGTCACTGCTCACCATCCTCGTGGCCTCCTCAAATGGTGCCAGGACAGTGCATGCATCCCTGATCATGCCCCACTGGCATGGTGAAAAAAACCCGAGCTCCCCTGACCCTGTCCTGGTGCCATAGTCGCACAGGTACTCATTGATGGCCCTCTGCTGCGTGTGCAGCCGCTGCAGCATGGCCAACGTTGAGTTCCACCTGGTGGGCATGTCACATATAAGGCGGTTCTTGGGCAGGTTCAACTCCTTTTGAAGCTCAGCCAGGCGAGCACTGGCATTATAAGATCTGCGGAAATGCACACAGACTTTCCTGGCCTGCCTCAGGACATCGTGTAAGCCTGGGTACCTGCCCAAGAACCGCTGCACCACCAGGTTAAGGACGTGAGCCATACAGGGCACATGGGTCAGTTGTCCCTGTCGGAGGGCGGAGAGGAGGTTGGTGCCATTGTCGCAAACCACCATTCCTGGCTTAAGCTGGCGTGGCGTCAACCACCTCTCGGCCTGCCCCTGCAGAGCAGACAGGACCTCTGCCCCAGTGTGGCTCCTGTCCCCCAAACACACCAGCGCAAGCACGGCATGGCATCTTTTTGCCTGCGTACTTGCGTAGCCCCTTGAACGCCTACGGAGCACCGCTGGTTCCAAGGACAAACCACAGGAAGAGGCCATGGAGGAAGAAGAAGAGGAGGGGGTGGAGGAGAGAGGTGTGTCACAACCAGTAGTAGCATTTTGGAGGCGTGGCGGTGGAACAACCTCCAACACTACTGCACCTTGTCCTGCATCCTTCCCAGCTGCCAAAAGAGTGACCCAATGGGCCGTGAAAGAAAGGTAACGTCCCTGTCCATGCCTGCTGGACCATGAGTCAGCGGTAATATGCACCTTACCGCTGACCGCCCTGTCCAGCGAGGCCAAGACATTGCCTTCCACATGCCTGTAGAGAGCCGGAATAGCCTTCCGTGCGAAAAAGTGTCGTTTGGGAACCTGCCACTGAGGAACCGCACATTGCACAAACTCACGGAAGGGGGCCGAGTCTACCAACTGAAAAGGCAGCAGTTGAAGTGCTAGCAATTTAGCCAAGCTAGCATTCAACCGCTGGGCATGTGGATGGCTGGGAGTGAACTTCTTTCGACGGTCCAGCAGCTGGGGCAGGGAAATTTGCCTGCTAGAATCGGACGTTGGTGTACTGCTAGCAGAGTGCCCGCAAGTACTTGCCTGTGACACACCTAATTCTACACCTTCATTCCTCTCAGAGCAGGTTTCAGAGAGGAGTGAAGGTATAGTGGGGTTGGAGATCCCAGCTGATGCGGTGCAAGAAGAGGTCAGCTTTGTTCTTTGGTGTGGGTCTTTAAGGTAGGCTTGCCAACGAGCTGCATGGCAGGTCAACATATGTCTGATCAAGCATGTGGTGCCCAAGCGGCTGATGTTTTGGCCACGCGATATACGCTTGAGACATATGTTGCAAACAGCAGCTGTGCGATCTGATGCACTCGCCTCAAAAAAGGCCCACACCAAAGAACTTTTTGCATGACGGGCAGAGGCAGCGCCCTGCACAGGTGGAGCTCTGCGGTGTGATTCCGTCGGTGTGCTGCCCATACGCTGGCCACTCAAGGGCATCCTGCCTCGTTGGAGATGTGCCTCCTCCTCCTCCTCTCTCCTATTAGGCACCCACGTGGAGTCAGTGACCTCATCATCCCCTCCCTCCTCATCACTGGAGCCAATCTGGCAATATGCTGCAGCTGCTGGAGCATGACTGCCAGATTGGTGTCCTTCTTGAGCATCCCCTCTCTCTGCTCTCACGCTGCTGCCTTCCTCTAGCTGGGTATCATCATCAGATCCTTCCAAACGCTGGGCATCCTCCTGGAGCATGTACCCAACACTGTGCTTAAACAGTTCGGGGGACTCCTCAGGAGGAGGGCATGGTGGGTCTAGGGAAGGATTGACTAATGAAGATAATGATACCAGAGAAGAGGACGCTTTGGCAGCTGCTTTGCCAGTACCCTGAGGCTGGGTGAGAGAGGATGAGGAGGATGAGGTGGGCTTGGTCATCCACTCTACGAAGTCTTCGGCATGATGTGGCTCAACATGTCCAGCTGCCGAAAACAAGGACAAGCGTGTCCCATGGCCATGTGCTGATGACAATGCACCGCGTACACGACCAGCACTGTTGCCCCCAGACACAGAGCCTGCTTGCCCTCTTTTTTTGCCTCCTGACTGTCTGCCTCTCCTTGGTTGCCTTCCAGACATTTTAATGGATGGCCTGCAGGGAGATGGGAAAAACAGCAATAAGGGCTACCTTCAGGTGTATACTGTGCAGGAGGCTTAGCAACAATGACACTGACACTGTCCCCTGCCTATCCTTCTCTGTCCCTAAACACAAGGATTGAAAATATGGTTCAGCAAAATAGTTTTAGAACAGAATAGCACACTGACACTTTCCCTCACTGTCCTACTCTGTCCCTCCCTACAAACAAGATTTAGCACAGAATAGCACACTGATAATTTCTACGCGTGTCCTTCTCTGTCCCTAAACTCAAGGATTGAAAATATGGAACAGCAAATTTGGTTTAGAACAGAACAGCACACTGTCAGTTTCACTCACTGTACCTCTCTGTCCCTCAACTCAAGGATTGAAAATATGGAACAGCAAATTTGGTTTAGAACAGAACAGCACACTGTCAGTTTCACTCACTGTACCTCTCTGTCCCTCAACTCAAGGATTGAAAATATGGTTCAGCAAAATAGTTTTAGAACAGTATAGCACACTGACACTTTCCCTCACTGTACCTCTCTGTCCCTCAACTCAAGGATTGAAAATATGGAACAGCAAATTTGGTTTAGAACAGAACAGCACACTGTCAGTTTCACTCACTGTACCTCTCTGTCCCTCAACTCAAGGATTGAAAATATGGTTCAGCAAAATAATTTTAGAACAGAATAGCACACTGACACTTTCCCTCACTGTACCTCTCTGTCCCTCAACTCAAGGATTGAAAATATGGAAGAGCAAGATTGGTTTAGAACAGAATAGCACACTGTCAGTTTCACTCACTGTACCTCTCTGTCCCTCAACTCAAGGATTGAAAATATGGTTCAGCAAAATAGTTTTAGAACAGAATAGCACACTGACACTTTCCCTCACTGTACCTCTCTGTCCCTCAACTCAAGGATTGAAAATATGGAACAGCAAATTTGGTTTAGAACAGAACAGCACACTGTCAGTTTCACTCACTGTACCTCTCTGTCCCTCAACTCAAGGATTGAAAATATGGTTCAACAAAATAGTTTTAGAACAGAATAGCACACTGACACTTTCCCTCACTGTACCTCTCTGTCCCTCAACTCAAGGATTGAAAATATGGAACATCAAATTTGGTTTAGAACAGAATAGCACACTGTCAGTTTCACTCACTGTACCTCTCTGTCCCTCAACTCAAGGATTGAAAATATGGAACAGCAAAATTGGTTTAGAACAGAATAGCACACTGTCAGTTTCACTCACTGTACCTCTCTGTCCCTCAACTCAAGGATTGAAAATATGGTTCAGCAAAATAGTTTTAGAACAGAATAGCACACTGACACTTTCCCTCACTGTACCTCTCTGTCCCTCAACTCAAGGATTGAAAATATGGAACAGCAAATTTGGTTTAGAACAGAACAGCACACTGTCAGTTTCACTCACTGTACCTCTCTGTCCCTCAACTCAAGGATTGAAAATATGGTTCAGCAAAATAGTTTTAGAACAGAATAGCACACTGACACTTTCCCTCACTGTACCTCTCTGTCCCTCAACTCAAGGATTGAAAATATGGAACAGCAAATTTGGTTTAGAACAGAACAGCACACTGTCAGTTTCACTCACTGTACCTCTCTGTCCCTCAACTCAAGGATTGAAAATATGGTTCAGCAAAATAGTTTTAGAACAGAATATCACACTGACACTTTCCCTCACTGTACCTCTCTGTCCCTCAACTCAAGGATTGAAAATATGGAACAGCAAATTTGGTTTAGAACAGAACAGCACACTGTCAGTTTCACTCACTGTACCTCTCTGTCCCTCAACTCAAGGATTGAAAATATGGTTCAGCAAAATAGTTTTAGAACAGAATAGCACACTGACACTTTCCCTCACTGTACCTCTCTGTCCCTCAACTCAAAGATTGAAAATATGGAACAGCAAATTTGGTTTAGAACAGAACAGCACACTGTCAGTTTCACTCACTGTACCTCTCTGTCCCTCAACTCAAGGATTGAAAATATGGTTCAGCAAAATAGTTTTAGAACAGAATATCACACTGACACTTTCCCTCACTGTACCTCTCTGTCCCTCAACTCAAGGATTGAAAATATGGGACAGCAAATTTGGTTTAGAACAGAACAGCACACTGTCAGTTTCACTCACTGTACCTCTCTGTCCCTCAACTCAAGGATTGAAAATATGGTTCAGCAAAATATTTTTAGAGCAGAATAGCACACTGACACTTTCCCTCACTGTACCTCTCTGTCCCTCAACTCAAGGATTGAAAATATGGTTCAGCAAAATAGTTTTAGAACAGAATAGCACACTGACACTTTCCCTCACTGTCCTACTCTGTCCCTCCCTACAAACAAGATTTAGCACAGAATAGCACACTGATAATTTCTACGAGTGTCCTTCTCTGTCCCTAAACTCAAGGATTGAAAATATGGAACAGCAAAATTGGTTTCGAACAGAATAGCACACTGAAACTTTCCCTCACTGTACCTCTCTGTCCCTACAAACAAGATTTAGCACAAAATAGCACACTGACACTTTCCCTCACTGTACCTCTCTGTCCCTACAAACAAGATTTAGCACAAAATAGCACACTGACACTTTCCCTCACTGTACCTCTCTGTCCCTAAACTCAAGGATTGAAAATATGGTTCAGCAAGATTGGTTTAGAACAGAATAGCACACTGACACTTTCCCTCACTGTACCTCTCTGTCCCTACAAACAAGGATTAGCACAGAATAGCACACTGTCACTGACACTCTCCCTACCTATCCTTATCTGTCCCTAAACACAAGGAATCCAGGATTATGTAAAGGAAAAATAATGACACTGTCCCTGCCTATGCTTCTCTTTCCCTACTCCGGTCCGGAACACACTACACAAGGCCGCCGCGCTGGCGGCCTTTTATAGTGTGGGGCGTGTACTAAACCCCCTCAGCAATAATTGGCCACAGGCATCCTGCCTGTGGCCAATCATTGCTCTCCTCGCTGCCGGCGCTGTGATTGGCCAAGCATGCGGGGTCACAGTGCATGCTTGGCCAATCACAGCGCCTGGATGACACTGCGATGGCGTAGTGCATTGTGGGCCGTTCGCGTCACTCGAATTTGGCGCGAACGGCCCAAATCGTTCAATCTTCGTCGAACGATCGAACAGCCGATGTTCGAGTCGAACGTATGTTCGACTCGAACACGAAGCTCATCCCTAGTCCATAATACCAATCAAATGCAATGTGATACAGATTGGCAAATCCCTGAATAACAGTCCCAGTGTATAGAGCAACAACAATGCCTAAGTGAAATATCCCACAAATTGTGAGAATACATCCTTGGTGGTCTCACGTGGCGGTGTTTATGGAAGATTCCGATATACACAGGGACTGTTATTCACAAACTTTTATTTGTGTCTGTTTTTTTTTTTCGGTTGACACCCTTCTTTAATGAATTGTGATGTGTTTGTGCATAAATGGGCATGTATAGAAGGGAGAAAAATCTAGTCAGCGCTATGGTATAATCCTAACATGCTGCTGACAAAATAGGGATGGAGATACAAATCCTGAGAAATCTACAAAAAAACAATATTTTCAGCGCCAGAAAAATCTAAAACGCTCTATGGTCAAGAGTATTCAAGAGCCTTTTTCTGTTTAAGACTTTATTATATAATAATATTATATAATATACTATTTATATAAATTATTATATTATAAATATATATTATTCAGAACACATTTTCCTATTTATAATTGGCATTATAATTATTTGTATTTATAATTTTGTATTCACTTTATACACACAGTTGACGGTAGAGTTCTTTACACATATTTGCAGCTCCAAAGAAATATAATGTACAGTGGGTATAGAAAAGAATCACCCCCTTTTTAAAATCACATTTAGTTACTTTGCAGTTACCGTATATACTCGAGTATAAGCCGACTCGAATATAAGCTGAGGCACCTAATTTTACCACAAAAAACTGGGAAAATGTATTGACTCGAGTATAAGCCTAGGGTGTCCATCTGCATGCCTCACTGTGCCTCAATTTGCCTCACTGTGTCCATGTGCATGCCTCACTGTGTCCATGCCTCACTGTGTCCATGCCTCACTGTGTCCATGCCTCACTGTGTCCATGCCTCACTGTGTCCATGACTAGACTGACGTTTAACATGGGAGTTTATGGAAGGGGTGTCTGGCTTTGAAAAATCGGTGCTCCCTGGCCGTAGGTCCCCCAGACAAAAATCACCAAAGAAATTACCGTTTAACGTGAGAGTCTATGGAAGGGGTGCCCGGCTTTAAAAAATCGGTGCTCCCCGGACAACAAACTTTGCACAATTGTAGAGGAAGAGGCTACATGTGTGCAAAGTTTGGGGTCCAGGGGATTTACGGCCGGCCGGTACCGGGTCCCCAAAGTCCGGGAGATCAGGCACAAAAAGGTGACTCGAGTATAAGCCGAGGGGGCATTTTCAGCACAAACAAATGTGCTGAAAAACTCGGCTTATACTCGAGTATATACGGTACTTTTTCTGACATATTGTTGTTATATCTTTCACTTGGATGTTATAAGTTGGCTAAATACAGTTGAATAAAACAAAAACTGTGTCTGTCTTCATTTCAGGCTGCACAGCAACAAAATGTGACTATTTTTAAAGGGAGGCCATTTTTTTTCTTATAGTGTATGTATGTATGTGTGTGTGTGTGTGTGTGTGTGTGTGTGTATATATATGTATGTGTGTATATATATATATATGTGTGTGTGTGTGTGTGTATATATATATATATATATATATATATATGTGTGTGTGTGTGTATATATATATATGTGTGTGTGTGTGTGTGTGTATGTGTGTATGTATTGTGAGGGGGTTAACTCGGTAGCGGGTGTGTGTGACCCCCTGGTTGGGCTCCCCACACAAAAACAGGGCCAGCAGACGGAGGTTGTGGTTTTCAAAATCAAAAGGTGCGGTTTATTTCTCTATGTACAGTGACAAAAACACAGCAAAGCCAAAAAGAAACATAAACAAAATAAATCCTGGTCAGTTTGACCTCTGACTAAACATGCAGGTTTCCTAAACTAACAACTGGGATCAGCCTGGTGCTGTCCTAGTCCCTAAGTCCCTGGTTTAGTAAAAGTCCAAACAAATAGCCACACAGGCTTTGCCTCACCGCACAGGGGTTCACTCTCCCTAGACAGTCCACACAGGTCTGGTTCCAGGCATGAGCTAACATCTAATGAAGCTGGGAGTTCTTATAGAGGCCTAAATGAGCTGACAAGCTTCAGCTGGTCTCATCAACTCCCTGTCTCACAACGCCCAGCACTCTCCCTAGAGGTATGAGTCATTCATGAGCCCACTAGCCTCAGCTGGGCTTCATCAACTCCCTAGTTGTATAAGTCGGCATAAAGCCTGAATCTGGGAGAAATATATCTACCCCCCTGGATGCAACCAGGTGACTTTACCTTCCTGCTGTCACATACCCCCCCCTCTTGTTTTAACCTTGGGGTTGGAACACCAGCAATCAGGCATTCATGTACTCGAGACAAAGCATCCACATTCCCCATTTGAACGCCAGGGCGATGCTTTACTGTGAAGTTGAATTCCTGTAGGGCCAGGAACCACCTATTCACTCTTCTATTTGTCTCCTTGTTTTGAGCCATCCACTTTAACGGAGCGTGATCCGTAACCATGTCAAAGTGCCTACCTAGCAGATAGTACCGAAGGGAATCTAGAGCCCACTTCACCGCTAAACACTCCTTTTCAACCGTGGCGTAATTTACCTCATGGGACTTCAACTTCCTGCTGAGGTAAATGACTGGGTGCTCTTCCCCGTTCCAGACCTGGGACAATACTGCTCCTAACCCCACATCTGACGCATCACTTTGTACGACAAAGTCTTTAGAGAAGTCGGGTGAGTACAACACTGGCTGGCTACATAAGGCTTGTTTCAAGAATTGGAATGCTGCCTCAGCCTCGGGGGTCCATTTAATCATGACCGACCCTTTCCCTTTCGTCAGGTTGGTTAGGGGCACAGCCTTAGAAGCAAAGTGGGGAATGAAGCGCCGATAATAACCCGCGATTCCCAGAAAGGCCCGTACCTGCTTCTTGCTGTTGGGACGTGGCCAACTCTGGATGGCCTCGACTTTGTTGAGTTGGGGTTTTATCACTCCCCTGCCAATGGTGTACCCAAGATATTTGGCCTCCTCCTGCCCAATGGTACACTTCTTGGGGTTAGCCGTAAACCCCGCTTCCCGGATAGAGTCTAGGACTGCTTGCACTTTTGGCAGATGTGAGGCCCAATCTGTGCTATGGACAATTACGTCATCCAGGTAAGCCGCAGCATACTTCCGATGGGGCCTCAGTATCTGGTCCATTTTCCGCTGGAATGTGGCCGGCGCATTCTGTAACCCGAACGGCATTCTCTTATATTGGAACGCCCCGTCTGGGGTTACAAATGCGGTTTTCTCTTTGGCCGACTTGGCCAGGGGAATTTGCCAATACCCTTTTGTGAGGTCAAGAGTCGTCATGTATCGGGCTGTTCCCAGCCGGTCGATCAACTCATCTATACGTGGCATGGGGTAGGTGTCAAATTTTGTAACTTTGTTCAACTGACGAAAATCGTTACAAAATCGCCAGCTCCCATCCGGTTTAGGCACCAACACAATGGGACTAGACCAATCACTTTGGGACTCCTCTATCACCCCTAAGTTCAGCATTTTCTGTACTTCCTCCCGTATTGCCTCCCGTCGGGCCTCTGGGATCCGATAGGGTTTTAACTTCACCCTTTCACCGGGCGGGGTAATAATATCATGCTCTACCCCAGATGTTTGTCCCGGCAGCTCAGAGAACACCTCCTTGTTGCGAAGCACAAACTCCTTAACCTCCTGTTGTTGGGGTTGTGACAAGGTGGCTGCTATTCCAACCTCCGGAATCACGCAACTAGTTTGAGCTGGTGACCAAGTTTCTGCGACTAGGGACTCTCTATCCCTCCAGGCTTTCAACAGATTAACGTGATATATCTGTTCGGGCTTTCGCCTTCCTGGTTGTCTGACCTTGTAATTCACTTCGCTCACTTTTTCCATTATCTCGTAGGGGCCTTGCCATTCGGCAAGGAATTTACTTTCAACCGTAGGGACAAGTACCAATATCCTATCCCCCGGGGAAAAGGTACGGGTCTTTGCTCCACGGTTGTACACTCTCTGCTGTGCCAACTGCGCTTGGGCCAAATGTTCCTTCACGATGGGCATTACCTGTGCAATTCGATCTTGCATCAGGGCGACATGCTCAATCACACTCCTGTGGGGAGAACTCTCACTTTCCCAAGTTTCCTTGGCAATATCCAACAGCCCTCTTGGGTGTCTCCCATACAGTAACTCAAAGGGGGAGAATCCCGTAGAGGATTGGGGCACCTCCCTAATAGCAAACATCAAATAAGGAAGTAGACAGTCCCAATCCTTTCCATCTCTATCCACCACTTTCTTCAACATTTGTTTTAGGGTTTTGTTGAATCTTTCAACCAGCCCATCGGTTTGGGGGTGATACACAGATGTACGCAATTGCGTCACTTTGAACAATTTACACAGCTCTTTCATAACCCGGGACATAAAGGGTGTACCTTGGTCCGTAAGCAGTTCTTTACAAATACCCACCCGGCTAAAAACAAGAGATAGCTCTTTGGCTATGGTTTTGGCCGAGGTATTTCTGAGAGGGATCGCTTCTGGATAACGGGTGGCATAGTCCATTATAACCAATATGTACTGGTGCCCCCTAGCGGACTTGATTATAGGACCTACCAAATCCATTGCGATTCTCTCAAACGGGACCTCAATGATGGGTAGAGGGACCAGCGGGCTACGGAAATGTGGCATCGGGGCCGACCTCTGACACACAGGGCAGGAGGAACAATAATTTTCTATGTCCTTCATCACTCCAGGCCAATAGAATCTCTGTAATACCCTCTCTCGGGTTTTCTCTGTCCCCAGATGACCTCCAAGAATGTGCCCATGGGCCAACTCCAACACCAACTTCCTGTAAGGTTTGGGCACCACAAGCTGCTCAACGGTTTCTTCTGCCCTTTTTGCCACCCGATACAGTAGGTCCTTCTCTACGCTGAAGTATGGGTAAGTGCAGGTATTATCTGGGTTCACTAACTCGCCATCTATTTCCACTACGTTTTCCCGTGCCTTTATTAGGGCGGGGTCTTTTAACTGTTCTGTGGCAAAATTTTCCCTGTGAACCTCCAGATCAGAAAACTCCACAGACGGTAGGTTTTCGTCTGAGGAGGTGGGCTCCTCTCCAGTTTCTTGAGTCTCCCCTGCCAATACTGACAAGGGAAATTCTGGAGAGTCCTCACCACTCTCAGAGGAGTTCTGGCTATCACATTCCTGGTACATAGGGGCACCAGTGGGGGGCTCAGGATCATCCCACAGTTCCCAGAACTTCGGAAAATCCCTTCCCACAATGGCGTCATACGGTAACTGAGATACTAAGCCCACTGGATGAGAGAGGGTACCTTTGGGGGTCTCGAAACACACTGTAGTCACTGGATACTCTCGGGTGTCCCCATGCACACAAATAACAGCTACCTTGCTATTCCCAGAGACCTCTGTTTTAACTAACTCAGCCTTTATCAGGGTCACAAGGCTACCTGAATCCAGCAATACCACAACATTTCTACCATTAACACACATTTTGCATAAATGTTTCTCAGTTCCTCGAATGGCAGTGCATGCGACTGTCGCACACAGCGACTGACGTCTGCCCGTCAGAAAGTCACACTGCATGGGTTCCTCCACAACCGGGCAATTGGCTGCAATATGTCCCGCTTGCCGGCAGCGGTAGCAAACGATCCTTCTTGCCGCCTCTTGAGCCGCTGATTTCCCAGGCTGTTCTCGCCAAACTTGGGGTAGAGCTCCCACCCTCTCACTCTCTCCACCCTTACCCCTTGGAATCCTCTTATCCGCCCCTGGGGGTGGTCTGGTCTTAGGGTGGAAAGTCCGAGTGTCTCTGGAAGAGGCCGTCAGGTTCTCTGTAGCCAAGTATTTCTCTACACGATCCACAAGACCACCGGCCGTCTCTGGGTCTCCATGGCTTACCCACTTTTGGATGGCAGTAGGAAGAGCTCTCAAAAACCGATCCATTACAACACGTTCCACAATCTCTGGTGCGGACAAAGTCTCTGGCTGTAGCCACTTCCTGCTCAGGTGAATGAGATCATACATTTGAGACCTGGGGGGTTTTCCAAGCTGGAAAGTCCAGTTATGCACACGCTGAGCCCGGACAGCCAGGGTGACACCCAGCCTTGCCAATATTTCAGCTTTTAGCATCACATAGTCTTTTGCTTGGTCAGGCTCTAGGTCATAGTAAGCCTTCTGCGATTCACCAGTTAACAGAGGAGCCACCAGTCCAGCCCACTGCTCCTCAGGCCACTTTTCTCTTTCAGCAGTCCTTTCAAATGTGGTCAAAAATACCTCTGGATCATCCTCTCCAGTCATTTTTGTCAATAAACGACTCACCCCAAAGGACGCGGTATTAGTGGGACGGCTTTCCTCACTGGTCTGCGGACGTTGCTGCATTACTGCTTCCATTTGTTGTAGTCTCTGCTCTTGCTTCTGTAACAGGTCTATGAAGCGGGCCTCAGATTGCTGCTGGGCTTGTTGATGAGCTTGCTGCTGGGCTGCAAGGCTCCTTTGCAAACCTGCATTTGTCTGCTGTTGATTGGCATTTGCTAGAGCCAGCTGTTTCAGTATCTCCTCCATGCTGGCTTAAAAAAAACTGCCACTGGTTCTCCACCAACTGTGAGGGGGTTAACTCGGTAGCGGGTGTGTGTGACCCCCTGGTTGGGCTCCCCACACAAAAACAGGGCCAGCAGACGGAGGTTGTGGTTTTCAAAATCAAAAGGTGCGGTTTATTTCTCTATGTACAGTGACAAAAACACAGCAAAGCCAAAAAGAAACATAAACAAAATAAATCCTGGTCAGTTTGACCTCTGACTAAACATGCAGGTTTCCTAAACTAACAACTGGGATCAGCCTGGTGCTGTCCTAGTCCCTAAGTCCCTGGTTTAGTAAAAGTCCAAACAAATAGCCACACAGGCTTTGCCTCACCGCACAGGGGTTCACTCTCCCTAGACAGTCCACACAGGTCTGGTTCCAGGCATGAGCTAACATCTAATGAAGCTGGGAGTTCTTATAGAGGCCTAAATGAGCTGACAAGCTTCAGCTGGTCTCATCAACTCCCTGTCTCACGACGCCCAGCACTCTCCCTAGAGGTATGAGTCATTCATGAGCCCACTAGCCTCAGCTGGGCTTCATCAACTCCCTAGTTGTATAAGTCGGCATAAAGCCTGAATCTGGGAGAAATATATCTACCCCCCTGGATGCAACCAGGTGACTTTACCTTCCTGCTGTCACAGTATATATATATATATATATATATATATATATGTGTATGTGTGTGTGTATATGTATATATATATATATATATATATATATATATATATATATATATAGTCCTATGTGATTATGTAGCATTTTGATACATACACATTGATCAGGTATGTGTCACCCCAGATACGTCAGCAAAGGTACAGTGACATCCCCTTATCTGCCCCTTAGTAATAGGGGGATAGTAATAGACGCACATATAAAACCTGATGCTTTTGTTATGTTAATTAAAGGGAGGAGGCTGTACAGAAATTCACTGGGAAGACGGATCCGGTGGAAGTAATGAGGGTGTTGCGTAAAGAGAAGGACGATTTCAAAAAGCCAAAAGATCGACTGCCAATCCCAGCACTGCTTGCCTATCAATTGAGTCTTCTTAACCAATCCCTGCCTGCGCAGAAATAAAGAGGCAGAGGGAGAAGGTGCAGTTCTGCATCTACGTAGCCATATAGTCTATGCTGTAGAGACTTGGAGCAGAAATACTTCATACATATCATTAGCTTTAAAAAGCAACTTCAAGCCACAAGACTGTAAACTGTTAATGCTATCCTGGGAACATTGCATGGCTAATTGTCTGCGAGTTCAGTCCTGGAGTAACCATAGACATGGAATTGGCTACTCTGGCTCAATGAGCTGGTTTGGCCCTGGGCTTATCAGGCTTTGTCTGGCAAGATGGCAACTTCATAGCTTGGAAAACCTTGATGCCTACTCCTTGACTTCTTTTGTTCTCCATTGATAAGTACTTGTAAGGGGAGTTCATACAAGTTTAACAGAATGACAAAGACTTGCCTTGAGAAGGTTGGGTCGTACTTGCACAACTGCCCACCCTGGTTAGTCCATGGACAGCTTTAGTTTTAAACAGTCTACCCCAGACAGATTCAGTACTAGTGTTGCTCAGGGGCACGTAAAGAGACCTCGTGCTTTGCCCATGTAAGACAAAACCAGTTCATTTTAATTCCCTCTTCTGCAGTAGTCATACCCACCTTTCTACTCTGTTTAGCCTTCAAGCCCCATGTAAGCTCCAAGGCACTACATTTGGAGCTTACACACAGCTGAGGACTCTCCCTGCCCCCATGTAATAGCTCTGGGTCAGTTGCCAAGTACCAGGGCTGTCGGATATTCCTCCATCCTTCTTCTGTGCTATGCAACTTGTTTCCTATGCTCCCATATACGTGAGCCAGGCCATTGTAGTGCCCGATTGGCAGCAAGATTTAACCAGTCTGCTGTTTTGTAAGGCTGCTGTGTGGTCATAAAGTGGGTGGAGCTAGAACCAAAGAACACCGCAGCCTGCTTTTTCTGCAGCATTTCCTTCAAGACCAGAAAGCCCATTCTGATGACTATAGGGCTGTAGGTAGTTGGCAGTCAAATGCCAAAGATAAATGGCAGGATCAGGGATAGAGACATTCGGCAAAAGTACTGATGCCATCTCTGTTTAAATGGAAAACTTTCCGAATTAATTGGCGCTTATCTTGCCTTGTTGGTGAAAACTAAAGCACCCTACCGAGGGATGGCTAAATCAATGAATAGAACAAACTCCGAAACGGTGGACTTTTGTGTTTCTTTTAATGTTAATAAGCGGGTGCTCAGGATTATTATTTTTTTTTTTTTGACTGTCTGAATCTAGTTGTTGTGGGCAGTTTCTCCGCTTGTGCTGGGGGGCATTTTAGTTTGTACAAGGAAATGTTCCCTGAGACTTAAATTTGGACGCTGGGCAACATAATTAGTTTTTTATATAGTGACAGTTTATATACACCGTATACACTAAGATTAATTGCATTAATTTCTAAGCTTAGTAAGAACCTGAATATGACTTATCAGTCTTCTGTAACTTTGTAAAGTAGCACTCTGGGGCAGGGAGGGGCAGCAATAGCAGTACAGCACCACTCAGACTGGGGCAGGGATGGGCAGCACTAGCAATACAGCATTGTAATTGAAAGCTTAAGTCTTAATGAACCCCTCAATGCTATCTGGGGCCCTGTTAGATTTCTCCTCACTTCCTGTCCTGCTGACAATGTTTTACAGGCCAGGAAGTGAGAGAAAATCTCCAACAGGGACACAGACAGAAATACAATTCTCCCACAGCAACAGAGACAGAAATAAATATGTTTTTCTAATGCCTTGTACACACGAACGGGTTTTCCGATGGGAAAATTGCGATGAGAGCTTTTGGCCGGGAATCCCGGCCGTGTGTATGCTCCCTCGCAGTTTTTCAGACGGGAAAACTGCCAAAAACCGCCGTGTTGCCTTATGGGACATGTATAAACTGCATTGAAGAGCGGTAAAATATTGTAAATATGAATATATTTCAAATAGCTTGCTGTACATGTATTTCATTTAGCTAACTGAATATATTTCATTTAGCTGACCGAATATATTTCAATTAGCTTGCTGTAGATATAGTTCATTTAGCTTTCGGAATATATTCCTTTTCTTCACCCTTGCGAGGTCCTTTGTTAACAGCTAGACAGGGCGGAGCCCCACGCTTGTAGGGACAATGCCATTGTGTTAAACCCACTCTCGTCAATGAGTCCCATGCTGGGATAATACAATGGACAGAGCCTCACCTATAACCCTGGAAAACTCAAGCACATCTCCTGATCACATAGAGTCACCTGGATTTGCATGAAAGGGGGGCTGACTTATGGAGTAAGCCCTCCAATCATGACCCAAGCTAGGCCAACCAATGGGGTATCAGTATAGAGAGATATACTCAGAGAAAGGGAGATGGGAGCTCCCTACTTGATGGAAGGATGGCCTGAAGGACGGGTCTAAAGGGGTAATTATGCCAAAGGTCTGTCTATGTAACTACTCATGTTAGTACTTTAAGGTTTTAGGAGGAATATGCTCTATGTTCCTCCATGTAAATACTTTGTATATTTTAACCTACTATTTCCTGCTTGTCTAAGACTGTATAGATAGCTTCTTTGTGTTAGTTTAGACTTTACCAATACAGAATAAATGTTCATTATGTTAAAGCTTTCAAATCTTGTCCAAAAAGAACTCTTATTAAACCTATATCATATCTGTGAGATATTAAATCTTAAATATAGATTTTTAAACCGCAACAGCCAGCAAAAAAAAAGCAAACCAGCTCTCTTTTTTACTGTCGGGATTCCCGACTGACTTTTTCCTGTCGGAAATCCCGGCTGTGTGTACGAGGCATTACTGTCTGTCTGTTTTTTTTTTTCGTCAGTGGGACAGGAGATGAGGGAAAATCTATTGGAGACCCAGATAGTAGCTAAACATGAGAGTGGTTCTAATCTTTCCTACTCCATCCAAAGCTAGAAAAAATGCTTATTTTGCTTCAAGTTCAATTCGTAACAGTGGGGTGGGTGCGCCAAGAGGAGAAGAGCCCGGTCACTTGACCTGCCAAGACTCCAGACCGCACAGGCTCCACACCACTGCCTGGATGACACTGGTGTCCTTTTGACAGCGGTATCCATCCACCATTATAAGTGCCACCCCTAACACCTAGTGGTCTGTTTGTAATAGTTGCTGTGCAAATGCTGGGGCATATGCACAGCTTTCATGAATAATCCCGGATTGTGTTTATTGGTCATCGGCTCCGTCTAGTGGCCAGAATGCTGTTTTTTCCTGATTGCGCTATTTCAGGAAAATACTGCATTATGACCACAGGGTGGATATGTTTTATTGTAGGCGATATACATCGTACAGTATGGGGATTATTCCTGACAACTGTGTGAGTGCTGAAGCAATGGAATGGCCAACTTCTTCTTAATAAGTAGACCTCCTAATGTTTGAGCTGCAACGATCTGGACAAAAAACAAAGTCACATTACAGGCATGCCAGTGCTAAATACTAAACTGTGATTTATTTTTGCTATGAACCTTGTGAACAGTATAGCGTTAGTATTAACGTAAGCTACATGGAAGCAATGCTGAAACGATTACAAACGTAATACATTTTTTGTTTGACTTTATTGTATGTGTCAATTTATTTACATGATGCACCTGTGGCCATCTGTGATGTACTGTTGGGGAGGTAAGTAGCAAAGACGTTTTTCAGCTCACCATCCAAATAACACCATTTCTACTGTAAAACATGGAGGTGGTAATATCCTGTTATGGGGGTGTTTCTCTGTAGCAGGGACTGGAGCACTTGTCAGGATAGAAGTAAAAATGGATGGGGCAAAATACCATCAAATTTTCTGCTAGAAAGTTGTCATTGGGAACAAGGTTTACATTCCAACATGACAATGACCCATGGCACACAACAACAATGACCACACAGTGGTTGAAGGAGAATAATTTGAGTATCCTTGCATGGCCTAGTCAGGCCCAAGACTTTAACAGTCATCTGGGGAATGACTTGAAGACTGCAGTCCACAAGCGGTCACTAACAAATTTAACTGAACTTGAGCAGCTCTGCAAAGAAGAGTGGCCAAGTATTGCAAAGTCTAGATGTACAAAGTTAGTACCGTGTTTCCCCCGAAAATAAGCCCGGGTCCTATATTAATTTTGGCAACCAAAAACACAGTAGGGCTTATTTTCGGGGTAGGTCTTACCATGTAATGTGCTGTCTTCTCTCCCCCTCTCTCTCCCTGCCTGTCCGGAATCCCCAGTGTGAACAGAGTTAAAATGCTTGTAAAATCCTATAATCCACTCTATTACCGTAGTATATAATGTACAATGTGTGTGTTTCTGTAATATACTTGTGCCAAATACCTTCATTATATTGCTTCCATGACCCGCCGGAGCTCTCTTCCCCGCTCCGAGCACTGCAAGCGCTGACAGCTGGGAGAAGAGGTGGAGAGCAGCGGGAGGTCAGCTGAGCGCCGAGCGGCGCTGTACCAAAGGTATTTGGTACAATTATATTACAGAAACACATTGTACAATATACTGTATACTACTGTAATAGAGTGGATTATAGGATTTTACAAGCATTTTAAACTAGGGCTTATATTGCAGCCCTCCTGAAACATAACGCTAGGTCTTATTTTCAGGGGAAACGCAGTCGTTTTGAGAGAATATGAATGATAAAACACCAAAAAATTCTTTCTGCACATTTATTATCAATCAACTGTGTTTACTCTTTTTAAATCTTAATGGTAACAGAAACTACCCAAATGACCCTGATCAAAAGTTTACATACCCCCTTTAACATCAATGACAGCTTTAAAGAGGAAGTAAACCCTCTAAAACATTTCCTTAAAAAAAAAAAAAAAAAAAAAACCCCCTGCAAGAGAAAGGCATAATTGTATTGTAAGCGGGATACTTCGTGGCATTTGCATAGTAATGGCTTTCTTCTGGCGACTCGACCATGCAGCCCATCTTTCTTCAAGTGCCTCCTTATTGTGCATCTTGAAACGGCCACACCACATGTTTTCAGTTATTTTGGGGTTTTCTTTGCATCCCAAACAATTTTCTTGGCAGTTGTGGCTGAAATGTTAGTTGGTCTACCTGACCGTGGTTTGGTTTCAACAGAACCCCTCATTTTCCACTTCTTGATAAGAGTTTGGACACTGCTGATTGGCATTCTCAGTATCTTTTTATATCCCTTTCCTGTTTTATACAGTTTAACTACCTTTTCCTGCAGATCCTTTGACAACTCTTTTGCTTTCCCCATGACTCAGAATCCAGAAACGTCAGTGCAGCACTGAATGAAAGATGCAAGGGTCTGTCAGGAGTCCAGAAACTCATTGACCTTTTATACACACACACTAATTACAAGCAAACAGATCACAGGTGAGGATGGTTACCTTTAACCACTTAAGCCCCGGACCATTTGGTAGCTAAAGGACCAAAGGTGAATTCAGAATTTTGCACTGCGCTGCTTTAACTGTAAATTGTGCGGACATGCAATGTTGTACCCAAACGAAATTTGCGTCCTTTTCTTCCCACAAATAGAGCTTTCTTTTAATGGTATTTGATTGCCTCTGCGATTTTTATGTTTTGCGATATAAACGTAAATAACCGAAAATTTTGAAAAAAAAAGATATTTTCTAATTTTTGTTATAAGAAAAATCGAATAAACTCAATTTTAGTCATACATTTAGGCCAAAATGTATTCAGCCACATGTCTTTAGTAAAAAAAATGTCAATAAGTGTATATTTATTGGTTTGCGCAAAAGTTATAGCGTTTACAAACTAGGGTACATTTTCTGGAATTTACACAGCTTTAAATTTATGACTGCCTATCTCATTTCTTGAGGTGCTAAAATGGCAGGGCAGTACAAAACCCCCCCAAATGACCCCATTTTGGAAAGTAGACACCCCAAGGAAATTGCTGAGAGGCCTGTTGAGCCCATTGAATATTTTTTTTTTGTCCCAAGTGATTGAATAATGACAAAAAAAATTACAAAAAGTTGTCACTAAATGATATATTGCTCACACATGCCATGGTTATATGTGGAATTGCACCCCAAAATAAATTTTGCTGCTTCTCCTGAGTACGGGGATACCACATGTGTGGGACTTTTTAGGAGCCTAGCCGCGTACGGGACCCCGAAAACCAATCACCGCCTTCAGGATTTCTAGGCACAAATTTTTGATTTGACTCCTTACTACCTATCACAGTTTCGAAGGCCATAAAATGCCAAAATAGCACAAAACCCCCCCAAATGACCCCATTTTGGAAAGTAGACACCCCAAGTTGTTTGCTGAGAGGCATGGTGAGTATTTTACAGCTCTTATTTGTTTTTGAAAATGAAGAAAGACATTTTTTTTTCATTTTTTGTTCAATTTTCAAAACTTTGAGATCTGCAAAATACTCACAATACCTCTCAGCAAATAGCTTGGGGTGTCTACTTTCCAAAATGGGGTCATTTGGGGGGGTTTTGTGCCATCTGGGCATTCCATGGCCTCCGAAACTGTGATAGGCAGTGAGAAGTGAAATCAAAAATTGACACCCTTAGAAAGCCTGAAGGCGGTGATTGGTTTTTGGGGTCCCGTACGCGGCTAGGCTCCCAAAAAGTCCCACACATGTGGTATCCCCGTACTCAGGAGAAGCAACAGAATGTATTTTGGGGTGTAATTCCACATATGCCCATGGCATGTTTGAGCAATATATCATTTAGTGACAACTTTGTGCAAAAAAAAAAAATTGTCTTTTTTCTGCAACTTGTGTCAACATATAAAATATTCCATGGACTCGACATGCCTCTCAGTATATAGCTTGGGGTGTCTACTTTCCAAAATGGGGTCATTTGGGGGGGTTGTGAACTGTTCTGGCATTTTATACACAACATTAGGAAGCTTACATCCACTCTTCTAACCACTTGAAGACAAAGCCCTTTTTGACACTTTTTGTTTACATGAAAACTTATTTTTTTTTGCAGGAAAATTATGTTGAACCCCCAAATATTATATATATTTTTAAAGCAAAGGCCCTACAGAATAAAATGGTGGGTGTTGCATTTTTTTTTTCTACACAGTATTTGCGCAGCGATTTTTCAAACACATTTTTTAGGGAAAAAATACACCTTTTTTAATTTTAATGCACTAAAACACACTATATTGCCCAAATGTTTGATGAAATAAAAAAGATGATCTTAGGCCGAGTACATAGATACCAAACACGACATGCTTTAAAATTTCGCACAAACGCGCATTGGCGACAAACTACATACATTTTTAAAAGCCTTTAAAAGCCTTTACAGGTTACCCCGTTAGATTTACAGAGGAGGTCTACTGCTAAAATTACTGCCCTCGATCTGACCTTCGCGGTGATACCTCACATGCATGGTGCAATTGCTGTTTACATATGACGCCAGACCGACGCTTGCGTTCGCCATTGGGCAAGAGCAGGGCAGGACAGGGGTGTTTTTTTGTTTTTTTTATTATTAATTTTGCTTTTTTATTTTATTTTTAAATTGTTCCTTCCATATTTTTTTTTTTTTTTTATCATTTTTATTGTTATCTCAGGGAATGTAAATATCCCCTATGATAGCAATAGGTAGTGACAGGTACTCTTTTTTTGAAAAAACTGGGGTCTAGACCCTAGATCTTTCCTCTGCCCTCAAAGCATCTGACCACACCAAGATCGGTGTGATAAAATGCTTTCCCAATGGCGCTTTTTATATCCGGGGGGGGGACATTCCCTCCCACTGCTTGTAAAAGCAGTCCAGAGGCTAATTAGCCACTAGGATTGCTTTTACATGAAAGCCGGCCGCTGGCTGAAAAGAATGATACCAAGATGATACCTAAACCCGCAGGCATCAATCTGGTATAACCAGAGGCGTATCTAGTGAAAATGGTGCCTATGGCAAGCACTGAAACTGCGCCCCTGTCAAAACATTTGAAACCCATCTTTCAGATAACCTTAACAAAAAAAAAGCACCAGAACCCATAAATGCAGTAACATCAGCACCCATAAAACGGCCTTACCAGAACCCATAAATGCAGTAACATCAGCACTCATAATTGCAGTAATATCAGCACCCATAAAAGCGGCCTTACCAAAACCCATAAATTCAGTAATATCAGCACCCATAAATGCGGTAACAGCACCCATAAATGCAATAATATCAGCACCCATAAAAGCGGCCTTACCAGCACCTATAAAAATGAAGCCTTACGAGAACCCATAATTGCAGTAATATCAGCACCTATAACTGCAGCCTTACCAGCACCCATAAATGCGGCCTTACCAGCACCTATAAATGCGGCCTTACCAGCACCTATAAATGCAGCCTTACCAGCACCTATAAATGCGGCCTTACCAGCACCTATAAATGCGGCCTTACCAGCACCTATAAATGCGGCCTTACCAGCACCTATAAAAATGAAGCCTTACGAGAACCCATAAATGCAGTAATATCAGCACCTATAAATGTGGAGGAATCGTGCAGTGTATGGGCACTTAGCAGGAGGAAGAGAGAGCGGCCTCCATGGGGGCGGATCATGCGGTGGACGGGCACAGCACTGGGCAGAAAGGCAGAGTGGAAAGGAACATCAGAGACAGTGACTGCGCGCAGTGGTACACAGACAGGTCACACTCACTGGCAGTGGCACGGTGATGATCAAGGACACACAGCGGTGCAGGGGATGTTTCCTCATAATGGATACAGTCCTCCGCCACTGCTGCTCCAGCACCTCTGACACTGTACAGAGGGAGTAGGATCACCAGCGGCCCTGTTTGCTTAGCACACACGCACAATCGCACATGATGAGGACTTTAAGGCCTCTTTCACACTGGGGGGTGAGGGTGTTGGCGGTAAAGCGCCGTTATTTTTAGCGGCGCTTTACCGTAGTTTTCGCTGCGCTATTCAGCCGCTAGCGGGGCGCTTTTAACCCCGGCTAGTGGCCGAGAAAGGGTTAACAAAACGCCTGCAAAGCGCTGCTTTGATTTCAATGGGCAGGGGCGCTTTAGGAGCCACTCCTACAGCGCCTCAAAGATGCTGCTTTTTTTCAGGGCGCTTTGCAGGCGCTATTTTTAGCGTTATAGCGCCTGCAAAGCGCCTCAGTGTGAAAGGGGTCTTAGGCTACTTTCACACTGAGGCGCTTTGCAGGTGCTACATCGCTACAAAATAGCGCCTGCAAAGTGCCCTGAAAGAGCCTCTTTTCTCACTCCAATGTGAAAGCCCGAGGGCTTTCAGACTGGAGCGGTGCGCTGGCAGGACGCTCAAAAAAGTCCTGCTAGCCGCAACTTTGAGGTACTGTAGGAGCGGTGTACACACTGCTTCTAAAGTGCCCCTGCCCATTGAAATCAATGGGCAGTGCAACCGAACCGCCAGCAAAGCACTGCTGCAGCGGCGCTTTGCGGGCGGTTTTAACTCTTTTTGGGCTGCTAGTGGTGCGCTAGCAGGATGCTCAAAAAAGTCCTGCCAGCCACATCTTTGAGGCGCCCTGCTAGCGCCACGAAAACCATCAGTAAAACGCCGCAAAAATATTGGCGCTTTACCGCCGACGGCGCAACGCCCCAGTGTGAAAGTAGCCTAAGTCATCATGTGCCAGGCACAGACCCAAACAGAAGCAAGCAGCCAATCAAATATAGTGCTCAATATGGATTAAATAAATTGAATTATTCATAGCCATAGATATCATAAATAAAGTGATTTGTGCAACAGCAGGTACTACTTGCACAAATCACTTTATTTATGATATCTATGGCTATGCATAATTATAATTTTTTTATTCCATATATTAAGCACTATATTTGGCAGTTGGCACACATCATCATACTGTACACGATGATAACATAACACAGTACACGTGTGACTATAGAATATAGTACTGTCCGTACCTGCTGCAGTGCTGCCTGCCTGGCTGGAGGTTCCAGGGACTAGTCTCTTCTCTGTCAGACTCAGACTAGCCAGTTCTTCTCCTCAGTGACCTGACCTCACAAGTGACGACGGTGACGTCACCGACCCGCTCGCGCTCGGCGCTCGGGGAGAAGATGAAGCTGCGATGCGAAGAGGACTGGAGGGTAGGCGGAGCTTTAGGCGGAGCCTCCGCAAGTTAGCTGAATGACGGTCTGAGCAGTGGGCGATACCACTCATAGACAAGCATGGGGGCGCCCACGGCCCGCGCCTGTCACTCTCCTACATGCCAGCCAGGAAACATTACTTATAAGTGAATTGCCGTGCCGCCGCCGGCACCGGGACTATAGTGCAGGATGCGGCCGCAGGAGAACGGGTGGGAATTTTTTGTCCTGCAGGGAACGTTTTTTTTGGCGCCCCCCCCCCTACGGCGTCCATGGTTCTTGCCATGCCTGCCATACCTTGGATACGCCACTGGGTATAACCATTCAAAGTCCAGCAACATACCAGTACGTTGCTGGTCCTTGTTGGACATGTATTGTAATCTTTTTTTTTCATGCAGCCAGTTGGCTGAATGTAAAAAGAGATTGATCGGTGGGTATGCCCACCATTAGAATACCGCCCTTCATCCACCCACTTCTAATGATGGGCATACATGCACCATTTATATATGCCGAAGCATGGGGGCATCCTCCCGCAAAAAAGTTATGCCGCACACACATGGTCGGACTTTTCCACGGGCAAGCCTCCGTCGGAATTTCGACCGTATGTACGCGGCATTAGGAGCAAAATCGCTCCTCCGCCCCTGCTGCCCCAATGCTTCGGCATATTTGCTTTTTTTTTTTTAACTGTGGTGGTGAAATCACCTCCTACAGCACTGGAGTCACAGGGATCAGGCCTGTCTCTGCGAACGCTGCAGTTATGTGTGTTTTTGTTTTGTAAGTGACAGTGATCGATCAATACTGCACTTGGGTGGCCTGGGCTGGACGGAGGGGCAAAACGCAGGTGCTAGCAGGTATCTGGGCTGATCCCGCTAACACTGCGTTTTTGGGAACCCTAAACTGCTGGGGACGCTAGTATAGATCTGATCAGATCAAATATTGATCTGTTCAGATACTATACCACTAAGGGAGGTGTATGCTTCACGCGTGGGTGTTAGCGTTACTGGCACTAACCTGACGCTGCCTGGGGTGTGACGCAGACCCTCTCTGACGCTAAAACCTAATTGATATCACCCGCCGGGCGATCAGGGGGTTAAACCTTTATTGGGTTATATACGGCGGGTGCCCTGACACTATAAAAAGCAAACTAACTAACCAGCATCACCCGTAACACTTATATGATGATCACTGGTGAAAGGGTTAACTAGGGGCAATTAGGGGGTTAAAACCTTTATTAGATAATGTATGGGGGTACCTGACGCTATAAAAACCTGCGGCGAACCTAAAAATAATTACTGGCTACCGATCTGCATCACCGACGCTAAGACAGCGATCAGAAAAATGATCGCTTATCGACAGTGGTGATAGGGGGTGAAAGGGTTACCTGGGGGCGATCAAGGGGGTTAAACCTTTATTAGATAATTTATGGGGGTGCCTGACGCTATAAAAACCTGCGGCGAACCTAAAGAAAAATACTGGCTACTGATCTGCATCACCGACGCTAAGACAGTAATCAGAAAAATTATCGCTTAGCGACAGTGGTGATAGGGGGTGAAAGGGTTACCTGGGGGGCGATCAAGGGGGTTAAACCTTTATTAGATAATTTATGGGGGTACCTGACGCTATAAAAACCTGCGGCAAACCTAAAAAAAATTACTGGCTACCGATCTGCATCACCGACGCTAAGACAGCGATCAGAAAAATGATCGCTTAGCGACAGTGGTGATAGGGGGTGAAAGGGTTACCTGGGGGGCGATCAAGGGGGTTAAACCTTTATTAGATAATTTATGGGGGTACCCGACGCTATAAAAACCTGCGACGAACCTAAAAAAAAAATACTGGCTACCGATCTGCATCACCGACGCTAAGACATCGATCAGAAAAATGATCGCTTAGCGACAGTGGTGATAGGGGGTGAAAGGGTTACCTGGGGGGCGATCAAGGGGGTTAAACCTTTATTAGATAATTTATCGGGGTACCCGACGCTATAAAAACCTGCGGCGAACCTAAAAAAAATTACTGGGTACCGATCTGCATCACCGACGCTAAGACAGCGATCAGAAAAATGATCGCTTAGCGACGGCGGTGCTAGGGGGTGAAAGGGTTATCTGGGGGGTGATCAAGGGGTTAAACCTTTATTAGGGGGGGTTAGGGGGCTACACTGGACCTAAAACTAAATGTAGTGACACTTTTACAGTCACAAATGTCACTGATTGCAGTGATCAGTAAATAAATGGTCACTGCAATCAGTGACACTGTGACTGGGGGCTGGGGGTTGATCTGGGGGGGGCGATTTATGTGCCTATGTGTGCTGGTGTTAGTGTAGTGTTTGTGCACTAACCTTGATGTCTTCTCTTGTACGGCGCTCGGTATATGTGAGCGCCGCACAGGAGATGACATCACTTCCTCCTGCTTTCTCTGTCTGTGTGTACATTCCACAGACAGAGGGGGCATTTCCATTCGCCGGGAGCGATCGCGGGGGGTGGCCGGAATCGAACGGCCGTCCCTTCAAGTCGGATCGCTCCCCAACGAATTCCGACAGCTCACTGTACAGAAGGGGGGTCCGATTGGACCCCCCAACTGTACAAATGCAATCACGTACACTCTACGTGATTGTGCCTGTCGGTGCCATTGTGCCGACGTATATATACAGTGAGCGGTCGTTAAGTGGTTAATAGCCATTTAAACCCCTTTGTGTCAACTTGTGTGGCCAAATCAGGCCAAAATCACCAGGGTATGTAAACTTTTGATCAGTGTCATTTAGGTAGTTTCTGTTGCCATTATGATTTAAAAAGAGGAAACACAGTTGATTGATAATTAATGGCTTCAGCCAAACACTAACCATGAGTGAAAGAAAAGTTTTTGTGTTATCATTCATATTCTCTGAAAAATGGGCAAGAAATCAAATTCTGCCAGGGTATGTAAACTTATGAGCACAACTGTGTATGTATGTGTGTGTGTATGTATATATATATATATATATATATATATATATATATAGTGACAGCAGGAAGGTAAAGTCACCTGGTTGCATCCAGGGGGGTAGATATATTTCGCCCAGATTCAGGCTTTACGCCGACTTATACAACTAGGTGGAGAGTTGTATAAGCCCAGCTGAGGCTAGTGGGCTCATGGATGACTCATACTGTCTAGGGAGAGTGTGGGGCGTCGTGCAGACAGGGAGTTGATGAGACCAGCTGAAGCTTGTCAGCTCATTTAGGCCTCTATAAGAACTCCCAGCTTCATTAGAGGTTAGCTCATGCCTGGACCCAGACCTGTGTGGACTGTCTAGGGAGAGTGAACCCCTGTGCGGTGAGACAAAGCCTGTGTGGCTATTTGCTTGGACATTTAAAACCAGGGACTTAGGGACTAGGACAGCACTAGGCTGATCCCAGTTGTTAGTTAGGAAACCTGTATGTTTAGTCAGAGGTCAAGTTGACCAGGATTTATTTTGTTTATGTTTCTTTTTCTTTGCTGTGTTTTGTCACTGTAAATAGAAAATAAACCGCACCTTTTTGATTTTGAAAACCACAACCTCCGTTTGCTGGGCCTGTTTTTGTGTGGGGAGCCCATCTCGGGGGTCACACACACCCGCTGCCGAGCTAACTCCCTCACAATATATACACACACAGTCAGGTCCATAAATATTGGGACATCGACACAATTCTAATCTTTTTGGCTCTATACACCACCACAATGGATTTAAAATGAAACAAACAAGATGTGCTTTAACTGCAGACTTTCAGCTTTAATTTGAGGGTATTTACATCCAAATTAGGTGAACGGTGTAGGAATTACAACAGTTCGTATATGTGCCTCCCTTTTTAAGGGACCAAAAGTAATGGGGCAATTGGCTTCTTAGCTGTATCATGGCCAGGTGTGTGTTATTCCCTCATTATCCCATTTACAAGGAGCAGATAAAAGGTCCAGAGTTCATTTTAAGTGTGCTATTTGCATTTGGAAATTGTTGCTGTCAACTCTCAATATGAGATCCAAAGAGCCGTCACTATCAGTGAAGCAAGCCATCATTGGGCTGAAAAAACAAAACAAACCCATCAGAGAGATAGAAAAAACATTAGGTGTGGCCAAATCAACTGTTTGGAACATCCTTAAATAGAAAGAACGCACCGGTGAGCTCAGCAACACCAAAAGACCCGGAAGACCACGGAAAACAACTGTGGTGGATGACCGAAGAATTCTTTCCCTGGTGAAGAAAACACCCTTCACATCAGTTGGCCAGATCAAGAACACTCTCCAGGAGGTAAGTGTATGTGTGTCAAAGTCAACAATCAAGAGAAGACTTCACCAGAGTGAATACAGAGGTTTCACCACAAGATGGAAACCATTGGTGAGCCTCAAAAACAGGAAGGCCAGATTAGAGTTTGCCAAACAACATCTAAAAAAGCCTTCACAGTTCTGGAACAACATCCTATGGACAGATGAGACCAAGATCAACTTGTACCAGAGTGATTGGAAGAGAAGTGTATGGAGAAGGAAAGGAACTGCTCATGATCCAAAGCATACCACCTCATCAGTGAAGCATGGTGGTGGTAGTGTCATGGCGTGGGCATGTATGGCTGCCAATGGAACTGCTTCTCTTGTATTTATTGATGATGTGACTGCTGACAAAAGCAGCAGGATGAATTCTGAAGTGTTTCGGGCAATATTATTATCTGCTCATATTCAGCCAAATGCTTCAGAACTCATTGGACGGCGCTTCACAGTGCAGATGGACAATGACCCGAAGCATACTGCGAAAGCAACCAAAGAGTTTTTTAAGGGAAAGAAGTGGAATGTTATGCAATGGCCAAGTCAATCCGATTGAGCATGCATTTCACTTGCTGAAGACAAAACTGAAGGGAAAATGCCCCAAGAACAAGCAGGAACTGAAGACAGTTGCAGTAGAGGCCTGGCAGAGCATCACCAGGGATGAAGCCCAGTGTCTGGTGATGTCTATGTGTTCCAGACTTCAGGCTGTAATTGACTGCAAAGGATTTGCAACCAAGTATTAAAAAGTGAAAGTTTGATTTATGATTGTTAATCTGTCCCATTACTTTTGGTCCCTTAAAAAGTAGGAGGCACATATACAAACTGTTGTAATTCCTACACCGTTCACCTGATTTGCATGTAAATACCCTCAAATTAAAGTTGAAAGTCGGCAGTTAAAGCACATCTTGTTTGTTTCATTTCAAATCCATTGTGGTGGTGTATAGAGCCAAAAAGATTAGAATTGTGTCGATGTCCCAATATTTATGGACCTGACTGTATATGTATGTATGTATGTATGTATGTATATGTGTGTGTGTATATGTATATATATGTGTGTATATATATATATATATATATATATATATATATATACATACTGTACATATATATATATATATATATATATATATATATATATATATATATATTGGTTTGTGACATGTTGGTGTTATATATTTCACTTGGATGTTATAAGTTGCACTGAGTAAATACAGCTATGTGATTATTTTAAAGGGGGGTTATTATTTTCTATACCCACTGTAGAATTAAAGTGGTTGTGTAGTGATTTTTTTTTACTTTTACATACAGGCAAGCCTATAATAAGGCTTAAATTAATAGGGGTCATATCATCCCAGAGTAGTGCTGGGGATCTGATGTATTGTATAAAGTGCCACGTCCCGAAAATAGTAGATTGAAATGGTTTGATAGGCAGATGGACTTTATGGGCAAAATTCTTAGGTTTTATTCAAAATTGACAAATGCAGTAAAAATTACACACAGATTTATATGAATAGTGTAGCACAACCATTCATTCATTACATTGGATCAATAAAAATGAAGACACAAACGGAGGATGCGGTCAATCAGAAGCCAGAAGTAACATAATAAATTGTTCCTCAAACTGGTTTGGAACATTGGGTTATACACCAGTCCCCCCCCCCCCCCCCCAACATTGGGGTTACAAGTACAAGTACCTGGTCCTGCATTGTGTTTTTTCACCCTGTCCCCTTTTGGTAAGTCTGCCCCTGTCATCTTTCTAAGCTTTGTTCAAAATCACCATACCTATATAGGTACGGTACATGCCTGTGTGTTCACACATACCCTCCTGATTGATGTATATGTTTATATAGACTCAGCTCTCCAAACCAGTTTGAGGAACAATTTATGTTACTTCTGGCTTCTGATTGACCGCATCCTCCGTTTGTGTCTTCATTTTTATCGATCCAATGTAAGTCATACACAGTCCACTTATCACTGACTGGGTTGCACATTTCTCTAGGCCCCTGCACTGATTTTTGGATTTTTCCCTCTGGTCGGTTGCCTAGGGGGGATCCTTATTCTCATTTTTTCCACCTTTTTCTCTCTTTTTTTTCTGTTCTTTTGTTTCCCCTCCCATTTCTTGGGTCTTTTGGGATGCTGTGGTGGGTTGTGTGGTTTCTTGGAAACAGCGGACCAAATATGTTCTTTTGTATATTTTTGTTTGTGTTCTTATGCTATGTGTTTTTAACTCTATAGATATTTCAAAAACTCCTGAGGAAGCGATTAGAATCGCGCAACATGTCGGGTTAAGAAATGAGCAACTTACGACACGCCGCCAAATAAATAATTGCCCTATCAATATCCAATATCCTGTGTCATTCAGCTCAGTACATTATTTTTTCTCTTGCCTACTGTTTATTGGGTGGTGTGTTATTTGTTATTCAGTGTTTTTTGTCATGAATAGTTGTGCTACACTATTCATTTAAATCTGTGTGTAATTTTTACTGCATTGTCAATTTTTAATAAAACCTAAGAATTTTTTATCTATTTGTGTTGTGCCCATAAAGTCCATCTGCCTATCAAACCATTTCAATATAATAAGGCTTACCTGTAGGTAAAAAAAAATATCTACTAAACCTTTACGGTTTAGGAGATATTCCCCTCGCAATGAGCCTCTGAATGCAGCCGCGCATGCGCACAGGGGATTCTCAGCTGAAAGCTGGGCAGACGCCGGACCTTGCCGGTAAGAAGTCTCCCGCGCCCATGCGCGGGAGTGACGACATCGCGGCTCCAGCCGCTCACAGCGCTGAAGCCACGATACCCGGAAGACACGCCGAGGCAACATGTCATCTCCCTCGGCGTGGACCAGGTAAGTTACCGACGCCTTGTTCTAAGGTAAGTGTAGCGGGTGGTTACATTTAGGGGGAAGCAGCTGAGTGGTAGCTAGGCTCAGATGTACCAATTGTTAGGTCTCATTGACCATTCCTATCCCTGGGAGATGGTACTGGTGGTTAAGTTCACTGGGGCCTATAGGTGGCACTGTTGCCGTGGGTCCTGGGTTGAACTGCAGTACGAGGTTGTGTCCTTTTTGTCCCCTCTCGGCAGTGGTATGGCAGGGCGGGAAACCTGCTGTGCCTGTCGGTAGAGGATATAAAAGGGGGCGGCCATCTTCCAGAGGGGTCATCGTTCCGCGCTCAGGCACCTTAAGCCTGGGTGCGGGTGTGTCGCCTCTGGGTGCCCTAGGCCCGGAGGCCTGTCGGGAGGTCTCTGGGTACTCTAGGCCCAGAGAGGGAGCTGCTGTTCCATCTCAGACACCTCCAGTCTGGGGTGAGGTACTTCGAGAGAGGCCCGGGGCCCAGTACCTTCGACTGGGTCCCACAAGGGATCGAGGGCTCCTAGGGTGCCCCCTGGAGGTGGGTGCCCGAATCTAGGATGAGGAGGCCAGGGAGGTGACCCTTCCCGAAGACCCGGCGCGGCATCGCTGGTGACGGTGGGGCCTCTGGTAACTCTCCGGATGGATGTCCTTTTCCTGACAGGGGTCAATACTTTTAGAAGGTAATCCACGTTCTCATGGTCTGTGGCAGAGACCCATCGTGAATCTGGTCGGTGGCAGAGACCCAACAACCGGGCCTGTGGCAGAGGCCCTATTCACCTGGTCTGTGGCAGAGACCCTTTATGGTCGGTGGCAGCGACCGTGCGCCAAGCCTGTTAGTGCTATTCAGAACAGGAGAAACCCAAATTTAAATTTTGTGCCTGGACTTCCTCCCCCCTTATCTGACCCGTGTTTGTCTCAACCCGTCTGCTCTAAAAGAGGACTGTTTATTGTGCAAGAAGGAATAAACAAGTGTTGGACCTTTCAGTTGGTGTGGACAGTTGCTTACTGGGGAAAGATAAAGACTTGTTCTGATTACTGCAGAAACAAGGTCAGTACTGGAGGCCTTTTTTACACCAGTCGCAAGCAGGCCCGAGAAACTAACACCGCTCAACCTCCCTATTCAGGAGGGTATGGGCTTGTGGTGCGGTGTGCCTCATTCTTTTCCTGCGGAGGAGCCAAGCAGAAGAAAAGCAGGTAAAATCTGGGGTTGGTGCGCTACATAAGTATTTCATAATGTGCTAGTATGCGGTGCATACTAGCTCATTATGCCTTTTGCCTTACAGGGTTAAAAAAAAAAAAAGTTCAGCGGGTATACAACCGCTTTAAATAGAAGTTAAAAAAACAGAGCCAACAATGTGATGTGTTTTAACAACAAACTGCAGTGAGTGTTCACCACACACACAGGCGCAGGTGTTGTTTGCACCCTTAAGGAGAGAAGGAAGAGCAGCAATATCTAAGTGCAGTATTGTTTGCACCTTAGGACAAAAAGATGCAAAGCCTTCCAGCACTTAAACCTAGGACCTCCACAAAAAAGTCATTTGGCAGGTAATAATTCCTCGATGCGACCCTCCTCAGCCTCGCCAGTCTTCAATGCACTGTAAAAACACACAGCAAAGACAATTTATACTCACAAACAAAGATAAAGTCAAGCCAATAAGACAGAGCTTCAGCAGGTGGGATGGGATGGCTCGTCCAGTGCTACAAGCTGGAGAAGCTTAATTAATGTGCTTCGGAGGACAAGCATCCTTAGAGCTAACCCGACCATACAAAGAGCCACAATATAAATTTTTACCCCACCACCAACACACGAGTCCCTCTTTGGGGAGGGGAGTTGTGAAGAGTCTGGGGTGGCTCTGTCCAGGGACATGGGGGGGGGGGGAATGTGCCTTAGATGTGTGAACATTTATATTGTGGCTCTTTGTATGGTTGGGTTAGCTCTGAGGAAGAGGGCTTGTCCTCCAAAACATGTTGGCTTATCCACCGTGTGGCATTGGATGAGGCATCCCGTCCCACCTGGAGCTCTGTATCCGATTGGCTTGATTTTATCTTTGTGAGTATTATATTGTTTTTGCTTTTTAATAAATGTTTATGGAGGTAATGCGCTAGGCATATGTGCCCTGTTGTGTGTGTGTTTTACAGTAGTTTGCACCTTAATCTATGCCGGCTGTTGTGAAAGAGCCATTTGTAGTATCTTCATAATCTCCTCCATCAGCAGTTTGAAACCTACTTCCTTTTTCCACCCCCAAAATGTGCATCCTAAATGGTGCAGTTTTATGTTATGCAAATTCTGTCTGCTTTGAAAAGGCCAGCAGGTTATGTATCTCACTGGAAAAGAAAAGGGGCTCTAATATCTCCATGGCCCACCTCACCAGCTCTCCCCTGGACCCTGTCCCCTCATAATTACTGCAACCACCTTCCCGCTCTATCCTAAACTCCCTAACCCACATCTTCAACCTCTCCCTCTCCTCCGGCACCTTTCCTTCCCCGCTCAAACATGCAATGGTTACCCCCATACTTAAAAAACCCTCACCAGACTCCACATGTTTGAATAATATAAGACCCATCTCCCTGCTCCCTTTTGGCTCCAAGCTCATCGAACGCCTTGTCCATGACCGAATGAGTCGCTACCTCACTGACAACCTTCTCGACCCCCTACAGTCCGGCTTCCGCCCACAACATTCCACTGAAACTGCCCTACTAAAACTAACCTACTAACTGCTAAATCCAATGGCCAGTACTCCATACTCATACTCTTGGACCTCTCTGCTGCCTTCGACACAGTTGACCACCTGCTCCTCCTCAGCAAACTCCACTCCCTTGGCCTCCGTGATTCTGCTTTATCCTGTTCTCCTCCTACCTATCTCAGTGCACTTTCAGTGTCACTTACAACTCCATCTCCACCGCTCCTCTTCCTCTTTCTGTTGGGGTACCCCAAGGCTCCATCCATCCTTGGGCCCCTCCTATTCTCTATCTATACCTCTTCCCTGGGCCAGTTGATAACCTCCTATGGCTTCCAATACCACCTCTACACAGACAACACCCAGATCTATCTCTTCACTCCTCAACTCACCCCCTCGATCTCCTCACGGATATTAAACTTACTGAATGACATATCAGTTTGTCACACCACTTTCTCAAACTCAATCTTTCTAAAACTGAGCTTGTTAGATTTCCTCCTTCCTGCTCACCGCCCCATGAATTTACCATTAAGATCAACGGCACAACCATCGGTCCCTCCACACATGCCAGAGTGCTGGGTGTAATCCTTGACTCTGACCTCTCCTTCAGCCCCCACATTCATTCACTGGCTAAATCCTGCCGTCTTAACCTCGCAACATCTCCAGGAATCGACCCTTCCTGACTAACGACACCACAAAGCAACTTATTCACTCCTTGGTTATTTCCCGCCTTGACTACTGCAACTCTCTCCTTAATGGCCTACCCTACACAGGCTATTTCCCCTTCAGTCTAATGACCACTGCTGCTAGACTAATACACCTCTTTAACCAATCCGTGACTGCTGCTCCTCTCTGCCAATCCCTTTACTGGCTTCCCCTACCCCACCGTATAAAATTGAAAATACTAACCACAACATACAAGACCATGCACAACATCACCCCCAGCTACATCACCAACCTCATTTGCAGATATCGCCCAGAACGTCCCCTCCGCTCCTCCCAGGACCTCCTGCTCTTTAGCTCCCTTGTTGCCTTCTCCCATGCTCATCTTCAAGTTTTATCCAGAGCCTCTCCCATCCTCTGGAACTCCCTGCGCCGGTATGTCAGATCAGCCCCTAACCTGTCCACCTTTAGGAGATCCCTGAAAACTAATTTATTCAGGGAAGCCTATCCCACACCCACCTAAGAACTCTACCCGAGCCACCCCCATCAAATCATCCCCTGCAGCTATTACCTTTTGTACCACCACCCCCTCCCTTTAGAATGTAAGCTCTACGAGCAGGGCCCTCCTGTCCCTTCTGTATTAAACGGTACTGTAATTGTGCTGTCCCCCCTCTACATTGTAAAGCGCTGTGTAAACTGTTGGCGCTAAATAAATCATGTATAATAATAATATGTTGTGATAAGGTTGTGTAGCACTACCCCCGTAGGAGCTGCTACTTTAGATTTGGGCCTGCCGTTACCTTACTTTTCCATATGCTCATCTCAGGGGTTTTCCTTGAAGAGTTGTCCAGAAGAAAGTTTTAACCAACACAAAGTCTCTTTCAAGGGTTCTATTGATTAAAGTTTCCAACAGAGGGTTTGAAGGGATGGGGAGGACTCAGGTACCTTAATTGCGGATCACAGGGATTTCCCTAGGTCCAGAGGAACAACTGTCTCCACGCTGGACTCAGCGGATAGGCCCACTCTCACCGGCCTAGCAACCGATGTGCAGCTCGATCACATATAGTCTATGCCACAGACTTGGTGAAAATAGAACAGTCTCTGCCACAGACTTGTTGCAACCCTTCCCTGGGTTATCTTCTGAATAAAAGAACACAGCTCTCAGTGCAAGGATCTTCCAGCCGTTCCGGCAGCACTGTGAGGTAGATTGCGATCCGGATACATCCTCCAATTGAGTCCTTAAATTGCGTGGTCCCTTCCCGTAGGCAAGGCGACACAGGATCATCCCGGGCCTACATCTCAGTAATGGAGCTTCAGGCCAACGTGGCCCTGAGGCGGAAACTGCCAGTACATCCCTGAGGCCATGAGGGCCCTCAGGTCGGGATCGGGCGGTGCCCACAAAATGGTGTCTGTCTCTTAAGTACCCTCTCCCAGAATGCACAGCGGGTTGACCACGCCCCCTGAGCTGCTTCTGAGAAAGAGATACCCAATGCATTCAGCCTGTTGCCTTTCCAATCCTGACCAGTGGTGACAGCGACACCCACTGTCAGGAGGAAAATCATGCAACCAGCTGAACTGAAACAGAGTATAATTTGAACCACAATCCTTCTGAGCCAACTATTGCTCAGACAATTATAATTTTAACACATAGCGCCCACTCATTGGGAGCAGGGCGCTACAGTTGCAAGCACACAATTGTCTGAAATGCCTTTGTATGCTGTTATATTAGCCATACTATTCGCAGAAAACTACAGGTCTTGGGGGATATCCTCATACTTTTGGCCATATAGTGTATGTAGCTACACTCATGGGGCTAAGTTTCTTGCTTTTTGATTGAGGGACAAAGGAAGACTGCTGCCAACAGGAAGATTGGACCCCGCCAAACAAAAATAAACAAAATCTGTATACCAGCCCAGGATAACCCCTCCTACAACCAGCATGCCCCAGTTTTTCACTAGTGTTCTAGGAGGATGTATGTCTTGCTTCCAATTCTTCTGTGTTTTTTTTTCTTCAATCAATTATTTTCTTCCCCTTATAGCTGTTTGAGCTTGACTCTCTGAATGCAGCTATCTAGGACAGCTACCCCCAGCCTGGCTTTTGAAGTGCAGGGATTGCTTGGGAGTGACCTTCAGGCACTGATCCTGTGTGGTGCCTGTTAAGGAAATTTGTAAATTTGTAAGTTCTGTTTATGCACACGGCACTAATAATGTTTTCATTACATGTTTGCATTCTTTCGAGTCCCTATTAGAATTAGTCTGCCTATGTTACGCCCCTTGTTACCATAAACGTACAATTGTAATATTACTGTGATACCTACGTAATCATGTGTATAAAAACCTTCAATTGTGTCATAATAAAGCAGAACAGTTATTTGGAAAGATGCTGAGTGTATCTTTTGTGTCTGTTCCCTACTGCAGTAGTTATTATTAATTTGGAACCACTAATCAATATGAGGATAGGAGTTGCCTATCTATAAAATGTCCAGGTCAGTGCCCCTTTCAGGTCAAGAGTCACTGGTTTTGCCACAATGCTTGCCTTGTCTCTGAAGACTCAGTAAGGCCTCTTCCACACGGGGCAGACTCCATTGGAATCCGCCTGCTCAGCTGGGAATCTGTCCGCTGATCCTCACTGGGCAGGCGGATGGCTGGTCTGTTTTTGCTTCTCCTATGCAGAACAGACACAGTCCACTTTCCTCTATGGGCCATTGGATGTAAACGGACTGCCTGTCCGTTTACACCCGACTGCCATCCAATCCGATCCACCAGATGGATGGGGAATAGATCCCCATCCTTCTGTCTTTAGCAGATAGGATCGAATGTCCATTGACACCAACCGCTCCATAGAGGAGACTGGAGGGTCTGATCGGGTCTGCCTGAAAAACTGACAGGCAGACCTGATTGGTCCGCTAGTGTGAAAAGGTCTAAAACTGCTGGTTGGGCTGAGCTCTGGGAATAACTCCATTTACATAGGTCACTGTGTGGTTTTTGTTCCCACTGGATTCTACCATGGAAGGGGTTAACATAGCACTCATTTGGTGGTAGAATTTCACCCTAAGGGCTCTTTCACACGGGACGGATCCGTGAAGATCCGCCCCGTGAAGCTCCGCTTGCTCAACGGGGATCGCTCCGTTGATCCCCGCTGAGCCGGCGGATGACTGGGCGGTCCCCGCACACTGTGCAGGGACCGCCCTGTCAGAGCGCCGCTCTCCCCTATGGGGGGATCGGATGACGACGGACCATAGAGTCCGTTGTCATCCGATCCGATCCGCAGACGGAAGGAAAAATAGGGTTTTCCTCCGTCACACTTTTGCGGATCGGAGCGGGTCGGATGTCAGCGGACATGTCACCGCTGACATCCGTGGCTCCATAGGAGGACATGGAGCATCCGTTCAGGTCCGACTAAAAAACTGACAGGCGGACCTGAACGGACCCTCCGTGTGAAAGAGCCCTAAGAGTTTCGCTGTGGGACCAATTCTCTCCTTGCAGCTGGGTCTGGACCAGCGTTTTGCTCTCCGACTTATCAAGGGTCAGTATTCTTTCTATCCTGTTCTAGAAACCGTTGGCCTTTCACTCTTTGTTTGAGACATTTGTATTGGGGGTTTCTCATGTAGCCCCCCCCCGTCCATTCCCCTAGGACTTGAATTTGGTTTTCGCTGCACTTTAGAAACAATTGTTCCAACCTATTAGCAATATTTCTCTCTCATCCACATATTGGTATTCCTTGTAGCCATCACCTCTGCGAGGCGTGTTTAAACTGGTGGCCTTCTGCTGCAATGAATCCTTTCTGGTTTTGCATAGGTACAAGGTGGTGTTGAGGCCCAGGACTTCCTTCATGCATAGGGTTGTTTCTGTGCAAGGAAGGTGCACCAATAAAAAAAGTTCATTAAAAAAAAAATTATATTCAGTGAAAAATATCTGTGTAATTAAACTAAGAAAATGTCCATATGTGAATGGTGAAGTAATCAGCTTCATGTTGGGACGAGTAGATAATGTCGGACTGAGAGATCATGTTGGGGGGAGTAGATAATGTCGGACTGAGAGATCATGTTGGGAGGAGTAGATAATGTCGGACTGAGAGATCATGTTGGGAGGAGTAGATAATGTCAGACTGAGAGATCATGTTGGGAGGAATAGATAATGTCGGACTGAGAGATTATGTTGGGAGTAGTGATGAGCCGAACACCCCCGGGTTCGGTTCGCACCAGAACCCGCGAACGGACCGAAAGTTGGCACGAACTTTAGAACCCTATTAAATACAATGGATGCGAACGTTCGAAATCTAAAGTGCTAATTATAACGACTAATATGCATGTTATTGTCCTAAAAAGGGTTTGGGAACCCGGGTTCTGCACCAGGGGACATGTATCAATGCAAAAAGAAGTTTTAAAAACGGCCGTTTTTCTGGAGCAGTCATTTTAATGATGCATAAAGTGAAAAAAAAAAATCAAATATTCATTTAAATATCGTACCTGGGGGGTGTCTAAAGTATGCCTGTGAAGTGCCACGTGTTTCCCGTGTTTAGAACTGTCCCTGCACAAAATTAAATTTCTAAAGGGAAAAAAGCCATTTAAAACTGCTTGCGGCTTTAATATAATGTCTGGTCCCGGTAATATGGATGAAAAGCTTTGAGAAAAATGGCATAGCTACCCCATCACCCCCCCCCCTACCCCAGCCCATTTCCAGCCCCTTTGGGTCTTGTATGGATATTAAGGGGAACCCCGCACACAAAATAAAAAAGGCCCTATATACTCTAAACAGCAGTATACAGGCGGTGCATACAAGACAGGGACTGTAGGTTTGTTCTTATGTAGAACCTGTTCAGAACAGTTCACCTCACTTTCTGTCCTAATGACAAATGTTTTTTGAAAATTTGGGGTTTTTATTGAAACAAGAATTGGTGATAAAGAATCAGTGGAGAGGAGACACTTTTTTTCCCGTATTAACTCTTACAAGAGAGAATTTGCCTTCCTAGGGGTAGATTTCCTCTCACTTTCTGTTGTATCCTTCCGTTTGCAAGGAGGAGTCGTTTGTAAGTTGGATGTTTGAAAGTAGGGGCCTGCGGTATATACTGAAATTTGCCCCTTACATGTTGGTGTTGCCACAACACTGTGAGCCCTCACAGTTACTCTTGGTGGGCGCATGAATGGGCCCTGCTGTGAATTATTAGATCAAGAAATGTAATTGCATGCCCCTGTTGAACAGGGGCTGAAAAATTGGGCCTTTGGTGGTGGTGGTGGTGTTGACACAACACTGTAAGGCCTCACAGTTAGTCTTGGTGGGCGCAGGAATGGGCCCTGCTGTGAATTATTAGATCAAGAATTGTAATTACATGCCCCTGTTAAACAGGGGCAGAAAAATTGGGCCTTAGGCACTGGTGCCACAACACTGCAACCCCTCACAGATACTGTACTTGGAGCACAGCAATGAGCCCTGTTGCAAAGTATTGCATCAAAAATTGTAATTACACGCCCCTGTTAAACAGGGGCTGAAAAATTGGGCCTTAGCCACTGGTGCTGGTGCCACGACACTGCAACCACTCCCAGATACTCTAGTTGGAGTGCAGGAATGAGCCCTGCTGCAAAGCATTGCATAAAAATTTGTAATAACACACCCCTGTTAAACAGGGGCTGAAAAATTGGGCCTTAGCCACTGGTGGCGGCACCCAGAAACAAAAATGTTCTTCCAAGCTATCATCGTCAATCGGATCATTGAGGAGGAGGAGGATAGTCAGTCAACATAACAGGACAGTCTCTCAGCATCAGCATCAGTCTTGAAGGGATGTGACATTTGAAAATAAATGAGTCTGTTATATCAGCTTCAGGTGTTTGGTAGCTGGTGGTGATCCAAGACTGGTTCATCTTTATGAAGGTCAGTCGATCAACAGAGTTGGTGGACAGGCGCACCCTGTGATCCGTGACAAATCCTCCAGCAGCACTGAATGTGCGTTCTGAAAGAACGCTGGATGCAGGACAGGCCAGTAGCTCAATTGCATACTGTGCAAGCTCTGGCCAGTGATCCATCCTCAAGACCCAGTAAGCCAGAGGATTTTCAGTGGGGAAGGTGTCCAAGTCTGACCTTGCCCCTAGGTATTCCTGCACCATGTATATCAGACGCTGGCGATGGTTGCTGGAACCGATCATACCTTGGGGCTGCGGACTAAAGAATTGTCTGAACGCTTCGGTCAGACGGCCACCTTCCCCACCGCTCCTTCTTTGACTGACCGAAGCCTCAGCAACTCGTTGTCCAGGACCAGGAGTTTGTAACCTCCCAGTCTCTGGGAACGCGTTGCACAGACCTTTCTGCAAGGCCTCCCGGAGTTGTCTCATCCTCTGCTCCCTCTGCGACGGTAAGATAAGGTCCGCAACCTTACCCTTGTACCGTGGATCAAGGAGAGTGGCCAGCCAGTAATGGTCCCTCTCCTTGATCCGAAGAATACGAGGATCCTTCCCCAGACTTTGCAGGATCAGGGAGGCCATGCAGCGTAGGTTAGCTGAGGCATTCAGTCCGGAGTCCTCTGGGTCACTAAGGACGACATGATCCGCAGCCACCTCCTCCCAGCCACGTACAAGTCCACTGGTTTCTTGGGACTGTAAATCATCCCTAAAAGACTGCTGCTGATGATGCTGAATGCCAGGCTCCACCTCCATGCTGACACAATCCTCCTCCTCCTCCTCCTCCTCCTCTTCTTCCTGTGCGATGGGTGGGACCGAAGGAACACTGTCTGGGTAAAGGGGGCCTTTAGAGGCAAGGAAGTCCTCCTCTTCCTGCCTCTGTTCTGCCTCAAGTGCCCTGTCCATTATTCCACGCAGCGTATGTTCCAACAGGTGGACAAGAGGTACAGTGTCACTGATGCATGCACTGTCACTGCTCACCATCCTCGTGGCCTCCTCAAATGGTGCCAGGACAGTGCATGCATCCCTGATCATGCCCCACTGGCGTGGTGAAAAAAACCCGAGCTCCCCTGACCCTGTCCTGGTGCCGTAGTCGCACAGGTACTCATTGATGGCCCTCTGCTGCGTGTGCAGCCGCTGCAGCATGGCCAACGTTGAGTTCCACCTGGTGGGCATGTCACATATAAGGCGGTTCTTGGGCAGGTTCAACTCCTTTTGCAGCTCAGCCAGGCGAGCACTGGCATTATAAGATCTGCGGAAATGCACACAGACTTTCCTGGCCTGCCTCAGGACATCCTGTAAGCCCGGGTACCTGCCCAAGAACCGCTGCACCACCAGGTTAAGGACGTGAGCCACACAGGGCACATGGGTCAGTTGTCCCTGTCGGAGAGCGGAGAGGAGGTTGGTGCCATTGTCGCAAACTACCATTCCTGGCTTAAGCTGGCGTGGCGTCAACCACCTCTCGGCCTGCCCCTGCAGAGCAGACAGAACCTCTGCCCCAGTGTGGCTCCTGTCCCCCAAACACACCAGCGCAAGCACGGCATGGCATCTTTTTGCCTGCGTACTTGCGTAGCCCCTTGAACGCCTACGGAGCACCGCTGGTTCCGAGGACAAAGCACAGGAAGAGGCCACGGAGGAAGAAGAAGAGGAGGGGGTGGAGGACAGAGGTGTGTCACAACCAGTAGTAGCATTTTGGAGGCGTGGTGGTGGAACAACTTCCAACACTACTGCACCTTGTCCTGCATCCTTCCCAGCTGCCAAAAGAGTGACCCAATGGGCCGTGAAAGAAAGGTAACGTCCCTGTCCATGCCTGCTGGACCATGAGTCAGCGGTAATATGCACCTTACCGCTGACCGCCCTGTCCAGGGAGGCCAAGACATTGCCTTCCACATGCCGGTAGAGAGCCGGAATCGCCTTCCGTGAGAAAAAGTGGCGTTTGGGAACCTGCCACTGAGGAACCGCACATTGCACAAACTCACGGAAGGAGGCCGAGTCTACCAACTGAAAAGGCAGCAGTTGAAGCGCTAGCAATTTAGCCAAGCTAGCATTCAACCGCTGGGCATGTGGATGGCTGGGAGTGAACTTCTATCGACGGTCCAGCAGCTGGGGCAGGGAAATTTGCCTGCTAGAATCGGACGTTGGTGTACTGCTAGCAGAGTGCCCGCAAGTACTTGGCTGTGACACACCTAATTCTACACCTTCATTCCTCTCAGAGCAGGTTTCAGAGAGGACTGAAGGTATAGTGGGGTTGGAGATCCCAGCTGATGCGGTGCAAGAAGTGGTCAGCTTTGTTCTTTGGTGTGGGTCTTTAAGGTAGGCTTGCCAACGAGCTGCATGGCAGGTCAACATATGTCTGGTCAAGCATGTGGTGCCCAAGCGGGTGATGTTTTGGCCACGCGATATACGCTTGAGACATATGTTGCAAACAGCAGCTGTGCGATCTGATGCACTCGACTCAAAAAAGGCCCACACCAAAGAACTTTTTGAATAACGGGCAGAGGCAGCGCCCTGCACAGGCGGAGCTCTGCGGTGTGATTCCGTTGGTGTGCTGCACTTACGCTGGCCCCCCGAGGGCATCCTGCCTCGTTGGAGATGTGCCTCCTCCTCCTCCTCCTCCTCTCTCCTATTAGGCACCCACGTGGAGTCAGTGACCTCATCATCCCCTCCCTCCTCATCACTGGAGCCAATCTGGCAGTATGCTGCAGCTGCTGGAACAAGACTGCCAGATTGGTGTCCTTCTTGAGGATCCCCTCTCTCTGCTCTCACGCTACTGCCTTCCTCTAGCTGGGTATCATCATCAGACCCTTCGAAACGCTGGGCATCCTCCTGGAGCATGTACCCAACACTGTGCTCAAACAGTTCGGGGGACTCCTCAGGAGGACATGGTTGGTCTAGGGAAGGAGTGACTGATGATGACATTGATACCAGGAAAGAGGACGCTTTGGCAGCTGCTTTGCCAGTACCCTGAGCCTGGGTGAGAGAGGATGAGGAGGATGAGGAGGGCTTGGTCATCCACTCTACCAAGTCTTCGGCATGATGCGGCTCAACACGTCCAGCTGCCGAAAAGAAGGACAAGCGTGTCCCATGGCCACGTGCTGATGGCGATGCACCGCGTCCACGACCAGCACTGTTGTCTCTAGACACAGAGCCTGCTTGCCCTCTTTTTTTGGCTCCTGACTTTCTGCCTCTCCTTGTTTGCCTTCCAGACATTCTAATGGCCTGCAGGGAAATGGGAAAAGCAGCAATACAGGCTAAGTTAAGGTGTAATATGGTCAGGAGGCACACTCCGCCCGCTGTAAGTGCCGCAAAATCCTGTTGGTGTAACACACCAGGAAAAAGCAGCAATACAGGCTAAGTTAAGGTGTAATATGGTCAGGAGGCACACTCCGCCTGCTGTAAGTGCCGCAAAATCCTGTTGGTGTAACACACCAGGAAAAAGCAGCAATACAGGCTAAATTAAGGTGTAATATGGTCAGTAGGCACACTCCGCCCGCTGTAAGTGCCGCAAAATCCTGTTGGTGTAACACACCAGGAAAAGCAGCAATACAGGCTAAGTTAAGGTGTAATATGGTCAGGAGGCACACTCCGCCTGCTGTAAGTGCCGCAAAATCCTGTTGGTGTAACACACCAGGAAAAAGCAGCAATACAGGCTAAGTTAAGGTGTAATATGGTCAGGAGGCACACTCCGCCCGCTGTAAGTGCCGCAAAATCCTGTTGGTGTAACACACCAGGAAAAAGCAGCAATACAGGCTAAGTTAAGGTGTAATATGGTCAGGAGGCACACTCCGCCGGCTGTAAGTGCCGCAAAATCCTATTGGTGTAACACACCAGGAAAAAGCAGCAATACAGGCTAAGTTAAGGTGTAATATGGTCAGGAGGCACACTCCGCCCGCTGTAAGTGCCGCAAAATCCTGTTGGTGTAACACACCAGGAAAAAGCAGCAATACAGGCTAAGTTAAGGTGTAATATGGTCAGGAGGCACACTCCGCCCGCTGTAAGTGCCGCAAAATCCTGTTGGTGTAACACACCAGGAAAAAGCAGCAATACAGGCTAAGTTAAGGTGTAATATGGTCAGGAGGCACACTCCGCCCGCTGTAAGTGCCGCAAAATCCTGTTGGTGTAACACACCAGGAAAAAGCAGCAATACAGGCTAAGTTAAGGTGTAATATGGTCAAGAGGCACACTCCGCCCGCTGTAAGTGCCGCAAAATCCTGTTGGTGTAACACACCAGGAAAAAGCAGCAATACAGGCTAAGTTAAGGTGTAATATGGTCAGGAGGCACACTCTGCCCGCTGTAAGTGCCGCAAAATCCTGTTGGTGTAACACACCAGGAAAAAGCAGCAATACAGGCTAAGTTAAGGTGTAATATGGTCAGGAGGCACACTCCGCCCGCTGTAAGTGCCGCAAAATCCTGTTGGTGTAACACACCAGGAAAAAGCAGCAATACGGGCTAACTTCAGGTGTATAATGTGCAGGAGGCTTAGCAACAATGACACTGACATTGTCCCCTGCCTATCCTTCTCTCTCCCTGCACACAAGGTTTATCAAAGTATATGACACTGACACTCTCCCTGCCTATCCTTCTCTCTCCCTGCACACAAGGTTTAGCAAAGAATATGACACTGACACTGTCCCCTGCCTATCCTTCTCTCTCCCTGCACACAAGGTTTATCAAAGTATAAGACACTGACACTCTCCCTGCCTATCCTTCTCTCTCCCTACACACAAGGTTTAGCAAAGAATATGACACTGACACTCTCCCTGCCTATCCTTCTCTGTCCCTACACACAAGGTTTAGCAAAGAATAGATTTGACAAGATTTGACACTGTCCCTGCCTATCCTTCACTTTCCCTGCTCCGGAACACACTACACAAGGCCGCCGCGCTGGCGGCCTTTTATAGTGTGGGGCATGTACTAAACCCCCTCAGCTATAATTGGCCACAGGCATCCTGCCTGTGGCCAATCATTGCTCTCCTCGCTGCCGGCGCTGTGATTGGCCAAGCATGCAGGGTCACAGTGCATGCTTGGCCAATCACAGCGCCGGGATTACACTGCGATGGCGCAGTGTATTGTGGGCCGTTCGCGTCACTCGAATTTGGCGCGAACGGCCCAAATCGTTCGTTGTTCGCTGAACGCGCGAACAGCCGATGTTCGACTCGAACCTATGTTCGACTCGAACACCGAGCTCATCCCTAGTTGGGAGGAGTAGATAATGTCGGACTGAGAGATCATGTTGGGAGGAGTAGATAATGTCGGACTGAGAGATCATGTTGGGAGGAGTAGATAATGTCGGACTGAGAAATCATGTTGGGAGGAGTAGATAATGTCGGACTGAGAGATCATGTTGGGAGGAGTAGATAATGTCGGACTGAGAGATCATGTTGGGAGGAGTAGATTAATGTCGGACTGACGCTGCTCACACTACATGCAGGGAAGAGACCGAGATTTTTTAGACACCTCCCAACCAAAGAGCTATCCTTGGAGCAAAGCCTCTTGTGACGGTCCGTTTCAGCAGTTGGGGATACATTGCGTCTTGTCAGAAGATTGCAGGTGGATTTATTTTCTTGCCAGCAGGCTGATGCACAAGCACCTTTGATCTCCACCTAGTGAGATCCTACAAATCTGGTAAGCGGTTTGTGATATTATGTGCCGGAATATCTCACTGATTATAAGCTGGAACATCTCACCGATTGAAGATCCTGTGTGTTTTTTTGGAAGCTTGTTACTACACGATTCACATATGGACATTTTTTTAGTTTAATTACACAGATATTTTTCACTGAATATAATTTTTTTTTTTGAATGAACTTTTTTTATTGGTGCACCTTCCTTGCGCATATTGATTTTATTTAAATTATATGTGTGTTATTTTAGTGTATGCGCACTCTTCTCCCTTCTTTTAATTTATCTTGAACTTTTAGTATTTACGTTTTTAGAGCTGCGGCACATATTCACTCTATAGGTTAGCGCAAATTCACCCCCTCGTTTACACATAGGAAAGGAAAAACGTACCGCTCAAAAGCTTGAGAATTCACCAAATGGCTGCTTCCGCCAGGTCACTCACACAGGTGCTGGCTCTGCACTGATGCATGGGAGAAAAAGAAACCCTGGACTGCCGCACTCTGTATAGACAGTTATTTATTCCAAAATTTCAAGTAAAAAATCCAAATTCAAAATAAATCCATAAATCCAAACCACGTTTCACGTCACGAATTGACGCTTACTCACAGCTATGAGTAAGCGTCAATTCGTGACGTGAAACGCGTTAGCCACCCTTCCCTGCATGCATACTATCTGCATTTGTTGGTTTGGATTTATGGATTTATTTTGAATTTGGATTTTTTACTTGAAATTTTGGAATAAATAACTGTCTATACAGAGTGCGGCAGTCCAGGGTTTCTTTTTCTCCCTCGTTTACACATAGGGACGTTTCTGCCTTTCACCTCAGCCAGGACATTGTTCTTCTATCACTCTGGTTCTAGTTCATCAAAAAAAAAATCCTCCATCTCTTGGGTGTGGTTTGGACTGTGTCACTCAGCTCTCATTCTCTGTTTCTTCCTTATCTTTCTGTCATTCTGTATGGACATTGTAAGGGTACCCTGGTTTCTTGTTTCACCATCTCTGGGTGACTCAGACAGACCATCATCCAAGCTTATAGTCTCAAGAAGCGGGTTCTACCCTTTCCTGTTAAGTCACACACTAACGGATTTGCAAGGCAGCCACTTATGCCGTGTACACACGATCGGTTTTACCAATGAAAACAGTCCGATGGACTTTTCTCATCGGACAAACCGATCGTGTATGGGCCCCATCGGTCTTTTTTCCATTGGTGAGAAAAAAATAGAACATGTTTTAAATTTATCCAAATAGGAAAAATAAAAATAAAAACTGCGCAAAAAGTAAATAAATTAACAAATAATCCTGTGATTGAACAGAAAATTAGTGCAAATGAACACCAGTGCCAAGCTGTGGCTTTCTGTGATACATCAAACAGTGAACAACATAGAAAAAATATATAAAGCCGCGCTAACCAATAAAGTGAGAAGGGATGCCCAACATATGGGAGTTCCTGAATGTGAAAAACAGTGTACAAACCAATGCTGATTAAACCCAATCTCAAAAAACAATGATAAACAGATTACAAATATATGTGAAAAACTTGTAATAAGGTGAATGAGGTGAATGTCCCAAAATAAAGTCCAAGAGAACTAATATATGATAAATCCTTGAATCTTCCACAAATAAATGAACATAGTTGGTAAATTTCCACCCGTGCAGATAATCCTATAATGGTGACAGTCCATGCTCTGAAGGTGTCTGGGATGGAAGGCTTTAAGGCTTTAAGGCTTCCCTGGGTCCTCCGTAATAGGGGACCACGGGGTTCTGGTAAGCAGCAGATCCCCTTCCCTGGTGGTGGATATCACTCATTGGTTTGCTGCTCCATTGCCCCAGAGCGTGGACTGTCACTATTATAGGATTATCTGCACGGGTGGAAATTTACCAACTATGTTCATTTATTTGTGGAAGATTCAAGGATTTATCATATATTAGTTCTCTTGGACTTTATTTTGGGACATTCATCGTATTACAAGTTTTTCACATATATTTGTAATCTGTTTATCATGGTTTTTTGAGATTGGGTTTAATCAGCATTGGTTTGTAGTTGTACACTGTTTTTCACATTCAGGAACTCCCATATGTTGGGGATCCCTTCTCACTTTATTGGTTAGCGCGGCTTTATATATTTTTTCTTTAAATTTATCCGATGGGAAAAAAAACGATAGCAAATTCCGATTGTCTGTGTGGAACTCCATCGGACAAAAAACCCACGCATGCTCAGAATCAAGTTGACGCATGCTCAGAATCATTGAACTTAATTTTTCTCGGCTTGTCTGAGTGTTTTACGTCACGGCGTTTGGGACGGTCGGATTTTTGACTGATGGTGTGTAGGCAAGATTGATGGAAGTCAGCTTCATGGAAAAATCCATCGGATTAGAATCTATAGGAAATCGGATCGTGTGTACAGGGCTTTAGTCTTTTGTTAATACGCTCTTGAAGTTCATCCAGATGGGCCTTTCAGCCCCGTTTGATGCTTTCTTCAGGTGGCATTTTGAGCTGCAGGTAGCACTCAGTTCTCTGTTGCTTTCTTGAGTCTGTTAGTGTTTGTGTAGCGGGTATATACTTTTAAATCTGGTGAAGACATCAGTGATGTCTAGTTCCCTGCAGCCCAGCAGGTGGCGCTGTCACTTTGGGCCGGGGTTGAACCATCACTGAAGTGCCGTACCCTTTGTGACCTCTCGCAGCGGTTGTACGGCGGGGCAGGGAACCCGCTGTGCTTGCTGGGAGAGGGTATAAAGGGGGCAGACATCTTCGCCACGAGGTTCGAGTCCCAGGCACCTTAAGCCTGAGGGCTGCTGTCCGCGGTCGGTGTCCAGGCGGCCTAGGCCTGGACACTTGGAGTTCGTGTTCCATCCCAGACACCTTCAGTCTGGGGTGAGGTACTCAGCCGAAGGCCTGGGGCCCAGTACCTTCCGCTGGGTCCCGCGAGGGAGGGATTGTCCTAGGGTGCCCTGGGAGTTGGGCACCCGAATCCAGAGGCGTAAGGGACCGGAGGAGTGATTCATCCGAAGATCTGGTGCAGCATATTGCCAGTGCCGGGTGAACCTCTGGAGACCGCCCGGAGGGATATCTTTCCCGAACAGGGGCCAAGTTCATAGAGGAAGGTGGTTCATGTTCTATGACCGGTGGCAGTGGTCCAGCTATTCAACTCAGGTCAGTGGGAGGGACCTGCTATCAGGCCTGTGGCAGGGGCCTCAACGGTTCATCCGGTCGGTGGCAGTGACCAAAACTCACGGTCAGTGGCAGAGACCGTGCGCCAGGCCTATTCGCTAGCAAAGAAATAGGAGAGTTCATTTGTGCCTGGGCCTACTCGTATCCACACCCCTGTTTGTCTGTTACTAAAAGTTCAACTAATCGTGTTCACCCTGAAAGCAGAGAAATAAAGGAGTGTTGGACTTTTGATATGTGTAGCACACCCCCGTAGGAGCTGCTGGTTTAGATTTGGGCCTTGCACGTTACCTCAACATTCGTTGTCTAGGGGTTGAGTGTCTACAGTAACTTCAATGTCCACACAAGTTATGAATCCTTTTCTTCAGGCTTTATTTCCAAACAAACTTGTATAGGTAGAGGGATGGAGGGTTAGGGGAAGGTTCAGGCACACACAGCAGATCAATGGGGAAAACTTTTAGAGCCGGTTCAAACCAGGGCGGCGACTCGTCAGGCGACTCAGTCGCCTGACAAGTCGCGTCCCACGCTTTTCAATGGAACCGTTCTAAGTAAGAGCGACTCAGGTCGCTCTGACTTAGAAAAAGGTTCCTGTACTACTTTTGGAGGTGACCCAAGGCGACCTGCATTGACTTCTATACAGAAGTCTTATGCAAATCGCCTCGGCGGGCGTCTCAAGTCGTCTTGAGATCGCGCCGCCGAGGTCGCCCCCACAAGTCGTGCCGTGTCGCGCCGCCCTGGTGTGAACCGGCTCTTAAGATACAAAGTCTCACTCACCACTCTCCTTCGAGTGGGTATTGCTCACCCGGATAGGCCCCTCTCACTTGGCCTAGCAGCCGGAATGATGCACGAACAAATAAGAAAGAACAGTCTCTGCCACAGACCTTTAAGATGATTTAGTTGAACCGTTCAATTATCCTCTGCCACAGGATTTTAGTACCCGGATATCCAGCCTTACAGTCTAAGAACCTTTAAGCCAACCCGGCAGACTGTAAGGTTACTTTAGCTACGGTGCATCCTCCAATAGGGTCACCAGGCCTTCCGCAAGATACCAGCTATCCACTTGGTCCTCTCCTGGACAGGTCCTCCCCTGGTTTCCTCCAATGAGTGGCTTCCTCCCGCAGGACGGACAGCACAGGATCACCTTCAAAGCATAGGCCCCAGTCAGGACAACTGGGCCTACCTGGCATAGATGCAGACTCGGGCCAACGTGGCTCAGAGGCTGAATTCCCAGTAACACATACCTCGAGCCAGGAGGGCCACGAGGCGAAGAAGAGCCCCGTAAAATGGCGTCTGCCCCTTAAGTACCCTTCCCCAGCATGCCCAGGGGGGAGACCAGTCCCACTGGGCTGTTCCTGAGGGAAAGTACCCAATTCACTCTGGCTTGCTTGTATTCCAACACTGGCCTGTGTGATAACGCCACCTACAGGCAAACAGTGGGAAGTCCTTCCAACACAGCCATAGCCTGGGACAGAGGCTGATTTAGCCTTAATTATTTACAAAGTCTGAGCTAATACCAGCTCAGACACCCACTAAATTTAACATAGCGCCTGGTCATTAGGAGCACGGCGCTACATATATATACTGTGTATTTATAGAATTTTCGTACTCTCTATAAATAATTTTTTTCAAAAAACTACAAAATTTAAGGGACCACGTCCCACCCCTCTGTATTCATGATCATGCACTCAGTACTGCTTTGCTACAAAACTGGGGCATGCTGGTAGTCGGAGGGTTATCCTGGGTGGCAGTGGCGGCTGGTGAAGTTTTAGGATGGGGGGGTGCAAGACCCCGCCCCTCCATGGTTGGCCCCTCCCACTTCTCATAAGCCACACTCCTTATAGAATCCACCCACTCCGTCCCCTGTATTCCACTCATAGTGTCAGCATTATACACCAGGCTCTGCACATCATATACCAGGCTGCACATTATACACAGGGCTCTGCACATCATATACCAGGCTGTATATTATAAACAGGGCTCTGCACATAATATACCGAGCTGCACATTATACACAGGGTTCTACACATCATATACCAGGCTGCACATTATACACAGGGTTCTGCATATCATAAACCATATAAATGTATATATTCACAAGTCGGTTTTTATTAACTGATTTTAGCGCTACTTTGATGCAATTTTTACTGTTGCTTGCTATACAGTTTTTTGATACATCATTTTTGTTTAATATTTTTATTGTTTTAAGTGGCTGCTGACGGACATCTTTTGTCCACCTATTCATTTATTAATTAATTTTCACCATATACCTGGATCTATTTGACTGGTGTAGAGCTTATATTGCTCCTTAGCGCTGAGATTAGAGGAGTTGGGCAGGGCAATTCGGATTTTCCTCTTTTTTTACATATCATAAACCAGGCTGCACATTATACACAGGGCTCTGCACATCATATACCAGGCTGCACATTATTAGACATGTGCAAAAGGAAAAAATTTGTTTAGTTTAGTTTCGTTTTAATTTGTTAATTAAATAATTTCGTTTAGTTAGATTCGTTAAATTCGTTAAATTCGTTTTCGGATTTCGTTCCGTTTTCGACCGAATTCGTAAAATTGTTTGCATTCGAAAATATTTTGACCGGATTCGAAAATATTTCTACCGGATTCAAAATTATTTCAACATGATTCAAAATCATTTCAACTGCTATCGAAACTCTTTCAACCGAATTCGAAAATATTTCTACCGATTTCGACAAAATTACAACCAGATTCGATCGTCTTTCAACCGGATTCGATAATATTTCAATTGGATTCGAAAATATTTCAACAGAATTCGCTAATATTTCAACCGGATTCGAAATTATTTCAACAGAATAGAAAAGATTATAATAAAATAGAAAAACAGATAATAGACTAGAAAAACAATAGAACAGAAAATATTATATTTTATTCTATTCTGTTCTATTTTTTTTTCTAGTCTATTCATTTATATTCTATTCAAATCTTTTCTATTAAAATCAAAATCATTATATACTAAATTCGAATTTCGCAAGATGGTTTTATATATATATATATATATATATATATATATATATAAAAAATTCCGACAGTCGAATTTTGTATAGAATGAATTCTAATTTGAATTGAAAAGATTAAAATAGAAATAGAAAATAGACTAGAAAAACAATAGAAAAGAATGGAATATAGATACTATCTATTTCATTTTGAATTTTTTTTTATTTATTTTTTGCAGATTACTATTTGTTTCCATAAGATCTCCTGCAGACTTTTAGCATCTATTTAATTTTTTTTTTGCAGATCTCCTGCAGACTATTAGTAATCTGCAAAAAAATAAATAAAAAATTAAATAGATGCTAATAGTCTGCAGGAGATCTGCAAAAAAAATTAAATAGATGCTAATAGTCTGCAGGAGATCTTATGGAAATAAATAGTAATCTGCAATTTTTTTTTTTTTTAATGAAATAGATAGAATCTATATTCTATTATGTTGTTCTATTGTTTTTCTAGTCTATTTTCTATTTCTATTCTAATCTTTTTTAATTGGAATTCGAAAAGTTTGTCGCATTCGAAAATATTTCAACCAAATTCGAAAATATTTCTACCGGATTCGATAATATTTAATCCGCATTCGTTAATATTTCAACCAAATTCGATAATATTTCAACCGGATTTGAAATTATTCCAACCGAATAGAAAAGACCATGTTCCGACATTCGAATTTCGTATAGAATGTATTCAAATTCCAATTAGAAAAGATTAGAATAGAAATAGAAAATAGACTAGAAATAGACTAGACTAGGGAAATGGCCCTAGTCTAGTCTAGTCTAGTCTGCAGTGGGCTTTTCTCCTGCCAAGAGTTTAGAGGAGCAAAGCAAACACCCTGTGTGCATGAGGTCTATTGGGTAGATTATGAAATTTTATGGACATTAGACTATTATTAAAGAAGTAGGGAATCCACACTCAGGAAAACACCAAACAGAGGTTGCAGCCCCCCTAAAAACTACATAGGAATAGGATATAATATAAAAGAATGGGGTGTTGGCGCTACCTCCCACTATAGAGACCCACCGGGTCTAAGTGATCTCAAGTAAATGTATAAGGACAGGCTGTACTGAGTTCCTGGGTCTGTACACCTACGGTGCCCATTATGAGGGCTTCTCACCATCCCTGTACTGAGTTCCTGGGTCTGTACACCTGAGGTGCCCATTATGAGGAGTTCCCACCTTCCCTGTACTGAGTTCCCAGGTCTGTACACCCACTGTGCCCATTATGAGGGTTCCTCCCACCATCCCTGTACACCTACTGTGCCTATTATGAGGGGTTCCCACCATCCCTGTACTGAGTTCCTGGGTCTGTACACCTGCTGTGCCCATTATGAGGGTTCCCACCATCCCTGTGCTGAGTTCCTGGGCCTCTACACCTGCTGTGCCCATTATGAGGGGTTCCCACCATCCCTGTACTGAGTTCCTGGGTCTGTACACCTGCTGTGCCCATTATGAGGGTTCCCACCATCCCTGTGCTGAGTTCCCGGGTCTGTACACCTGCTGTGCCCATTATGAAGGGTTCCCACCATCCCTGTGATGAGTTCCTGGGTCTGTACACCTGCTGTGCCCATTATGAGGGGTTCCCATCATCCCTGTGCTGAGTTCCTGGGTCGGTACACCTACTGTGCCCCCCCATCTGTCTACTAATCTCTGCATTCTTATCTCCCATCAGTACAGCTCTGCCCCTAACTCATCATCTGCTAACCTCTGTCTCCCGAACCCCTACTTTGCTAACCTCTGCAATCCAACCCTTCCTTCCCATCCACTCTGCACCTCTGTACACCACCTCTGACTGCACACCTCCTCTGCTCACCTCTGCACCTCAAGCCCCTATTTTTTATTACCTCTACATGCCCCCTATGCTCACCTGTATGCTGTCTAGGTGAGCGGCATGCAGCGGATGGGGCGTGATTTGCATATGAATAGCGGCGGCCGATCTAATTTGCATAACAATGCCCGCGTGATTTACATGTGAATAATGTTAATTTAAGAACAATGCCTTTTGTTTCTCTATAGCAGCTGAAGGCAGGGGAGAAAAGGGAAGGTGTACAGACTTGCATTACATGGAGAGAGGTGAAGAAAAGTTGGAGATTAGAATGCTGCTTTACAGTCTCTCAGGACACAGTGACAATAGCCCCTTCTGCCCCTACCCCCTCCAGTCCTGGCATGTAGAAATGTACCTGAAGATTTCTGTGTGATCCCTCTGTGTGCACTGCTGGATGCCGATTCTGTGTCACAGGGAGATGAATGGAGCTGCCTCTGCACATAGCTCCCTGTCTGCCCTGACCAGTTCTCTTCTGCTGGTGATTTCCCCCTCACTTACTGAAAGAGACAGGCAGCCTGTGGGCCAATGACGCTCCATGTCTGATTAAAGCCCCACCCTATGGACCCAATCAATTACAAGCACTGGAAACCTAATGCTAGAGCCTAGAGGTGGAGTTTTCGTGGCTACAAGCTTTGCGCCCCGAACACACTCTAAACTACGCCAATAGAGCTTCTTAGCCCCAATCACGTTTTTACACGGGTCATGCCTCCAATAGTACCCCGTGTCCGGCGCCCTTAACACACCCACTTAAAGGGACACTTTAAAAAAAACATTTTTTTTTAAATTTAAAAAAAATATTATTATTTTTTTTAAATAAGTAGCTCTGGGGGGTGGGGGGGCGGCACCCCTGTGCCCTCTATTGACGGCCGCCACTGCTGGGTGAGCCTACAGTATTTTTGTTGGCCAGTGTCCAATCCTCCTCTGGGTAGCAATATAACCTGAAACCTAAAGACTTCCCATGTCCCTCAATGGACCCTAAGTAAAGAGTTTTGAGGTGAGTACAAAAATTATTGATAACAATGTATAAATTAATGCTAATGAAGGCAGAGTTTAATCAAAATATGCTTTTATTAATTTACATGAATATATAATATGCTTGCTCAATTAAATTTAATCATTTATAAAAATAATATTCATGCAGGTACTTTATCATTAAGTTACTATATTGCATCATTTTCAAAGACTTAATATATACTGTATTATATTACATGTCGGCAGTTTGGCTCTGGGACATCAATATAAAGATTTGTGTGATAAAATTGAGCATACAGAGGTAGGGTTTCATGGACTACACAAAATCATTAGGGTAGCTATTGCACGTAGTACGATATTGGACACTTTATTCGTTTATTTTTTTCCTATATATCTTGCAGATATTGTCTTTTGCTTTAGGTGTCCTCAGACCTTGCTCTTGCAAGCAGTATAACTGAAGCATGCAGAGTCTGATAATGGGTAGAGACACAGCTTTGTAGAGCTGTCTGCAGACTTTCTGCATAGACACATCATTCTGTGTGTTTACAGTTCCATCATAGCAACACAATTTGAGCATTTCCATTGGGCAGAATTTAGACGTTTACAATTATAACGTAATTTTAAACAAATTAACTTTTTGGTGTTTTTACTGGCCTTACATTTTTTTATTTTTTTTTGAAAGATGGAGTGTGATTTTTGGTTTATGAAAGGCAACAGGAACTGCACAAGGCCCTGTACCTCTAATTTTCTGTTAAAAAATATCAAAACTAAGAGGTCTATTTTTAAAACATTCAATGAGAAAGCAATACCACATTTGGCCACTAGGTGGCGCTGCTAATAAAGGAATTAATCTCTTACAAAAATTGCATGACATTTAATTCAGCTTGCATTAATGCTTCTGACATTCGTGCAACAAATGTTTTAGAAGTAGACTGCTTAGTTGGACAGAAAATGATCATGTTTCAGTTCATACTATCCCTGAGTTCCTTCATAGACGAGTGACGTCTCGACTACCAGGGTGTTAGTGATGGTGGAATGAAGCATTTTGATTGTTGCAGCTGTAGCTCAGTAACCGATTTGCTAGAAAAACTGATCTAATATGGATAATGTAATTCAGTTATAGAACCCACATTTTTCACTGTAATACAACTCAATATAATTGTGTCCCAGGTGAGCAGAAATTAAATACTGTTGATTTGCATAACTTCCATGGTTACTCTAGAAGAACTCCGATTAGTGTTTTAAAATTAGCAGCTTTCAAAATAATTAAATACAATTAATACACCTAATATCCTCACACCCTCAAAAAGTATTTGGTTGTGCCCAGCCCCTCTATAATAGCATGGTAATTGACAGTATAGCTTACACAAAGTGTAACAGAGGAAAATAGTTCTAGTTGTATCATTCCTGCTTTTGTCCATTGTTCTAGATCAATTTGGACGTGAAGCATGAGGAGGAGTGGCCATAGAGAATAGTTAATATTTGAATTCTTCTACGTGTGCTTTACAGTCCTTTACTAAGGTTATACATTGTTGGGTGGTCTCTTATTGTTCTCAGGCAGATCTTATTATTTGCTCCAACTCCGATCAAGGCATGGGCATGTGGCAAGTTCTTTTTTCATAGAAGGGATTGTTGTTTTCTTGATCATGGGATTAGGTTATGTGGCAGTTTTAGAGGCAAACAGCTTAGCGAAGTTCTTCTTTAACAGAGAGCATAGAAGGTGGTGTGATGAGGTAGCATGTTACAAGAATATATTGTCCATATGAAGTAAAGCAACCAAGGTGCAGACCAGGAGGAGATAAAAGGCACAACGAGGAGCTCCAGCTTCGGAGGTCTGAGTGACTGTAAAAAAAAAGAAAGAATAAGGCATCATCAATAAACTGAACTATGGGAATTACATACCTAGTACATGAAGGTGAACTCATATACAACACAAAAAAATAATAATACAGCTCTACCGTGTTTCCCAGAAAATAAGCCTGGGTCTTATATCAATTTTGACAACAAAAGACACATTAGGGCTTATTTTAGGGGTAGGTCTTATCATGCCATGTGCTGTCTCTCTCCCTCCCTGTCACGAATCCCCTGTCTAAAAGTGCTTGTAGAATGTTGTTGGTATCACACAATGCAAAACTGCTGCATGCTGAGATGTAGTGCCACATACCTTCTTATGTCACCTGTGACACGCCGGAGGTCTGCAGAGGAAGGGGGGCCTGAGTTCCCCTGCTGACATCTTGGAGAGGGGAAGATTAGCTGAGTGCAGCCCGCCACTTCCTTAGCCTGCAGGAGCTCTGCACAGGGAGGGGGGCCGAGATCCCCTCCGCTGACATCTCCGAGAGGGGGAGATCAGCTGAGTGCAGCTCACCACTTCCTTAGCCTGCCGGAGCTCTGCACAGGGAGGGGGGCCGAGATCCCCTCCGCTGACATCTCGGAGAGGGCGAAATCAGCTGAGTGCAGCTCGCCACTTCCTTAGCCTGCAGGAGCTCTGCACAGGGAGGGAGGCCGAGATCCCCTCCGCTGACATCTCGGAGAGGGGGAGATCAGCTGAGTGCAGCTCACCACTTCCTTAGCCTGCCGGAGATCTGCACAGGGAGGGGGGCCGAGATCCCCCCGCTGACATCTCAGAGAGGGGGAGATCAGCTGAGTGCAGCTCGCCACTTCCTTAGCCTGCCAAACCTCTCCTCCCTGCTCCTAGCAATGTAGGGGAGGGGGAAATCCCCCGCTGACAGCTGGGAGGAGAGGAGCAGGAGATCAGCTGATTGCAGAGCGGCTGTATTCCGAAGGTACTTGGCACAATTGACACACACAGTCTACACTATACACTACTGCAACAGAGTAGTGTATACACTATACACACAAGCACTCTACACTAGGGCTTATTTTTGGGGTAGAGCTTATTTTGCAGCACTTACAGAAAATTGGGGTAGGTCTTATTTTCAGGGAAACACAGTATATTTAACAAGGAACATGCTAATTAGATACTCCAGAATTAGCAGACAGATGACCGCATCAGTCTGAGTTTTATCTTCCACAGGAAAGTGGTGTCATCTGCCTGGCTGTTGTCTGTGGCAGGGCTGTGTAAATCCAGGAACTGGATTTACAGAGAGACATTCTTTGGCAGGTAAAACGGCTCCCTCCTAATGTATTTCTTCAGTGTATTTGGCTATTTGCCTGGAGTTTAGTGGTAAATAAGTGTCTTAGGATGGTCATAGAAGGGAAGAAATCTCCTTTGGTCAAGGGTGTAACTATGCATGATAAGGGGCTCTGTACCCTTCATCTTCATCTTCAAGGAAATCCTTGCAAAATAAAATGTTATTTGTCTTCCAAATAGTAGGTACATTCAGTTTACCCAAATGTATTTGTAAAAGACTATTACCACCTGTATTATGTAGACAGGCAGTGTTGGGCCCCATAGCAGTTGGGTGGTTTGCTATAGCAGGGATTTATTGGTTCCACTCACAGGGAGATGTTCCCGTTTAGAAAAGCAATCAAACATGGGTAATGTAAGTGTACATCATTTTTTTTTCTCTTTTTAGAGTGCCACGGTGTGATTTCTGTTCAGAGGATCCCAACTCAAGAGAAAAAATGTACACAGCTTTAGGGCTGATGCACCAGTACTGTACCTAGTAGGGGTAAGGACTTAAAGTAGAGCATCACCCAAAAGGGCAATTTCCGCTTTAAAGCCTCCTTCCCCATTCCTGTTTATAAAATGGCACTTATGAGGAGGGGAGGGGCGGGTACCTGATTTTGACAGGTACCTGCTCCCACTTCCTCTCCAACCATCTAGGTGATTGGAGCGGAAGTTCTCCCCCCCATATAGTCTTCTGGGACACGTCACAGGTCCCAGAAGACTGCGGGATGGAGGCCATCCGTGCTTTGCACATGAAGGCCAAATCATCTGGTTTGCTTGATTGCCTACCCATACCCGCTACTAGACTGGCCTTTGCTCCCCAACTGCTCTGCTTGCCTGTTGGAACATATGACCATTTCCCTTCCACCTATGATGCAGCCCTGGGTTGTGGGAGCTCACCAAAACTGAGAGAAGTCACACAAAGGCAAGTCATTGACCACACATAAGCACTATTCAGGTTAATTAGTTGCTTACATATGTCCTTGTTTGTGCTTAGACAAAGAACAGTATCTATCTATTTTAATTATATGTAGATGCTCATACCTGGCTTGACACTGATGACTCCATCTGGTACTGGATCTTCTACACCGGCTTTAACATTGAGCCCCAGATTGTTGACCTCCATCTGTGTGTGTGATGCCGCCCAGGCCTGGAGCACAGCGCTGTTGGCTATTGTGTTAATGTCGAACACATTAACTCCCACCAAGTTCTTAATGTTTTTCGCACTTAAAAGCTGCATGAAAATTTGTGGAAAAAAAAGTATTAGGTTTCTATCAAGTTTCCTTTATTGACAGCTCAGAAAATAAAAAAATCTACTGTGTTTCTATACCCCATTGTTTCTGAATGTACATGAATAGGCCCTAATGTAGAGCATTGTGGCTATGTGTAAAATGTGTTATAATGTTTCTTGTACACGTAATCTACTGATAGTCTTCATATTTTATTTTTTTTTGCCTAAAAGAAAATGAAAGTGGTTGTAAAGGCAGAAGGTTTTTTATCTTAATGCATTCTATGCATTAAGATAAAAAGCCTTCTGTGTGCAGTCCCCCTCAGCCCCCCAAATACTTATCTGAGGTACCTCTCTGTCCAGCGATGTCCACGAGTGTCTCAGCCATCCAAGATTCTCCCTCCTGATTGGCTGAGACACAGCAGCGGCGCCATTGGCTGCTGCTGCTGTCAATTAAAGTCAGCTAGCCAATCAGGAGAGAGAAGGGGCGGGGCCGGGTCGGGGCTCCGTGTCTGAATGGACACACTGAGTTGTGACTTGGCTCGATTGCCCCCATAGCAAGCTACTTGCTGTGGGGGCACTCGATAGGAGGGAGGGGCCAGGATCACAGAAGAGGGACAAGAGAAGAGGAGGATCTGGGCTGCTCTGTGCAAATCCACTGCAACAAAGCAGGTAAGTATAACATGTTTTTTATTTTTATAGGAAAACTAGACTTTACAATCACTTTAAGTTTGACTAAGGTATTTCAACTGTTTTTGCTTAGGGCTTAATTAAAGTCTCATGTTCCTGTTTCTTTTATCAGCCCTGTACCCAGTTAACAATTATGATGCCGCGTACACACGATCATTTTTCCCGTTGGGAAAAATGAAATTATTTTTTTTCGCCGAGAAAAACGATCGTCTGTGGGCTTTGAGAAAAACGGCAGGAAAAACGACGAGAAAAATTAGAACATGTTCTAAATTTTCTCATCGTTTTTTCCATCATTTTTTTCCGCGGCAGTTTTCCCATAGGGAGACACTGCCGCGGAGCCCACAGACGGTCGTTTTTCTCGTCAAAGAAAAAAATGACGGGAAAAACGGTCGTGTGTGGGGGAACATGCCGTTCCCTCGTTTTTCATTTTTTTTCATGCCGTGATTCACGGCGGTGTTTTCACCGCCGTGAATCACGATCGTGTGTACGCGGCATCACTTTAGGAACTGCCTTAAAATATATATATTTTTTCTCACAGTGAAAAAGCTGCTTTCAGCCCTCACACTTTAATGCTCTGTGCTGACAGAGCTGAGTAACAGACACACCTCTCATCACAAGTATCCTCACTCAGACTTGTATTGTAGAGAAAGCCATGGAGTGTATCTGACCAGGTCTGTTACATTATAGTGTGCACTGGGTTTAACCCTGGTTACTATCTGATGAAAATAAATTACTAATGAACACCTCACTTTACAGTGAAGCCGTGTACACACGATAGGTTTTACAGATGAAAACAGTCTGATGGACTGTTTTCATAGGACAAACCGATCGTGTATGGGCACCATCGGTCTTTTTTCCATCGGTGTTTAAAAATAGAACATGTTTTAAATTTATCCGATGGTTAAAAAAACGATAGCAAATTAATATCGTCTACCCACGTATGCTCAGAATCAAGTCGACGCATGCTCAGAAGCATTGAACTTAATTTTTCTCGGCTCATCTGAGTGTTTTACGTCACAGCGTTTGAAACGGTTGGTTTTTGGACTGATGGTGTGTGGGCAAGACTGATGGAAGACAGTTTCATCGGATTTCCGATGGAAAAAACCATCGGATTAGAATCCATAGGATATCCGATCGTGTGTACAGGGCTTGAGAGTGCCTAATAATATACAATATTTTTTTTTCTTTCTCACACAGTTTGAGTCACCCATGTGACAGTCAACATCTAAAAGATACCACATTATACCTAATTATCCATCCCACTAGACTAATAAAACATAACAAAAACCCATATTAATCAAATAATTAATGTTCTATTTTAACATTGTCATTGTTCACCCTTCACCCTTCCTTGTATACCATTTCTTTCATTTTTGAACTAAATGTAAACGATTTATATGTTTTTTTTCTTATGCTCTCACATGTATTATATATTATGCAATTTACATTATTTTCTGTTTGTACTACTATATACTACTACTTCAATAAAACCAATTGTGAAAAAAGAAAAACTCTGGTGCCTATTGAACTGCACAGTCATATTTAGTCATCCTACACATCTGCTGTCTGGAAAATGGAGGTAGGACTAGGCGTTGTACTAACAATCTGTCTACATATCTCATTCTGTGATTAAACTTAAGCTTTGTAGCAAATTTATGTACAATGCTGAATATACCAGATAAAGCAGTTAATATGTTTCCCACAGTGATGCCCTTTCCATTATTGTCCAGTACATCTCCCAAAGTTTCTCCCCTTACTGGTAGTAACGAGTGGGCATGCCCTGTGTCCCCTTCCATCATACAATGCCCAAGTCTTAAACAACCTAGATCTAGGTCTGTTCAGGTTTGTCTAACCAAACAGGAAAAGTTTGCTTCCAGGTCCACTGTTACTGAGCTTGCATCTGGCCACCCATCCATATTTCCACCATAACCAGATAGTGGAAAACTTGGAATGACCACAGCTGTCACATATGTAACATCTGTTTCTGTTATGATCCAACTCAGATGGAATCCCCTGCTGAGACAGAACAGAGGGTGTCCATAGGAAGAGGGCCTTAGGCTTTGAGTGAATCTAGAAAACCAATCAAACTCTCCATATTAGGATAAATGTTAGTATTAAAGTTGTTCTTATATAAAGAGACTCCAAGTATGCCTAAGCATATATGTCAGGGCAGTAAATATGGCTCAGTGTAGTGGTATGCCTGGAGGCTGCATGTCTGGGCTCGCTGATGGACCTGCGTAACTTGGTATATAGGGGCGCCCGAGCATATGGGAAGATACCGATCCCTACTAATACCACACTTAGGGTTTGGGTTGCAGCTAGGAAGCGCTTCTTTCAAGCAAATAGGTGGTCCCCGGTGCAGCCTCTCTGGGGAAACCCGAACCTGCCCCACTTTAGATCTATTCCCAACCCGCAGATCTGGGCCAGATACGGTATCAAAACCCTGCGTGATATAATGCCGGATGGTGTGCTGGTGTCATACGCTCAGCTCTGCCGGACATTTTGCCTGTCGGGGTGGATGTACTTTAGGTACCTCCAGCTTCGACATGCAACTAGAGCTCAGTTTCCTGTTCGGCCCTCTCTCCAGCTGGACCCGGTTGAGTCGGTCCTGTCACAGGAAGGTCTTCAAAAACCACTTTCTGTCCTGTATGGGACCCTGCTCCGGACTGACTAACCCAAAATAGAGAGACTCTGGGATCAGTGGAAGACTGATATCCCATCTCTGGATAGAGAGGATTGGGAGGACTCATTGGAGAATGGCCCTAAGTTGGTCATCTCCTCCCATGATAAATTACTCCAGGTTAAACTCCTTCATAGGGTATATTACACGCCGGTTAGGCTCCACAGGATTTTCCCAGATAGGGACCCCCATTGCTCTCGCTGCCTGACTCAGCCGGGTACTCTACTACACATGCCACAAGATACAGGTCTTTTGGAGGGAGGTATTTTACCTGATTAATCTCAAACTAGATGTGTCACTCCCCCTGTCGCCAGAGCTGGCTCTTCTGGGAATACCGGATGATGAACAAAGATCCCATCACAGTAAACTGCTTATTGCATATTTGCTGTATTATGCGAAAAAGGCAGTTGTCTGTAAGTGGTCTTCTCCTGATCCGCCATCTGTGTCCTTCTGGCTAGCTATGATTAATGCTGCACTGCCACTATGCAAGATGACATATATAAGCAGAGGTTGCTCATGGAAATTTGATAAAGTGTGGCAACTGTGGACTTCGCCTTAAGTGGGTTCTTCCCTCCCCTCTTGTTTTTGGACTCACTCAGTAGGCAAGATGAGTCATGCCTGTGCTTCCTCCCACGGGTTTTGGTTTGTACTTATTGTTCCCATGCCGCCTGTACTCTGATCTGATATTGTTGTATATTAGAAGTGTCAGTTGATTGTAATGTCATGTCAGTCGGCTATGTTAGCTGAGTTCTTGTTCTTTGTCTGCTGATTATTATTTGCTTAATAAAGAAAAATCTGATTGTAAAAAAAAAAAATATGGCTCAGTGTACAAAACTATAAAGCAGTTTATGTACAAAAAGCGGAGGACAAGCATCAGAGAACTATCTAGACCAGTGATGGCGAACCTTGGTAGCCCAGATATTTTGGAACTACATTTCCCATGATGCTCATGCACTCTGCAGTGTAGTGGAGCCTCCTGGGAAATGTAGTTCCAAAACATCCGGGGTCCCAAGCTTCGCCATTACTGATCTAGACTTATACCAAAGAACCATAGAAGCCTTGTTAAAGACTTGGCAGAGCGGTCACCTGGCTAGCCTTACATACTTGGATGTTGTTTAGATTTGATCTTATAGATTAGCAAAGGTAAATATAGATATAGTTCCTGCCTCGTTAGATGTAAATATATTGGATTTTTTCAGTAGATCCTCATAATACAATTGATAAATCTAAAGTAGATTGTACAATCAGATTATAAAGTATGCACCAGCAGCTCAGCTTTTATGTGAAACCTAAAACATAATAACTGACATTAAAAAATAATAAAACATGGGGATCGTTATAATAATAATAATTAAGTTGTGCTTACCTTCAACTCATTTGGATTTAGAGTTGTAAAGGTTGTGAGATCCATGTCTACAGAATCCTTAGCAAATGCGATCAGGTCGCTGGCCTTAGCACCACCTACAGAAAAGACAGAGAAGTGGACCTTTAGCCACCTGCATGACTTGCATTGCACAAGGAACATATCGTTATCTGTGTGTGCCAGTTAAAGGGTCACTTTATCCAAATCTAGACACTAAAGTTGAACCACCTAAGCCTTTTTTCTCAGGGACTCTTGGGTCTGTTGCACACCTAAAGTGTCTATTATAAGAGGTTGCCACACTCCCTGCTGGATATCCTAAGTATTTTGTATTATATATCATGGAGAATGTAACATGAGGAGCTGGAACACACAAAGGTGGTTGGGAACACGCACCTCAAACTCCAAGGCGGACAGGAGCAGAGTTGGGAATTATGGATTTCTGATCTCAAAGTTTGAATATTGAAGATTTATTAATCACTTGACCACTGGGCACTTAAACCTCCTTCCTAACCAGACCAATTTTCAGCTTTCGGTGCTCTCACATTTTGAATGACAATTACTCAGTTATACAACACTGTACCCATATGAAATTGTTGTCCTTTTTTCACACAAATATAGCTTTATTTTGGTGGTATTTAATCACTGTTGGGTTTTTTATTTTTTGCGCTATAAAAGAAAAAAGACTGAAAACTCTGTAAAAAAATGAATTTTTCTTCGTTTCTGTTATAAAATTTAGAAAATTAGTAATTTTTCTTCATAAATTTTGGCCAAAATGTATACTGCTACATATCTTTGGTAAAAATAAGTACAAATTGGTGTATATTATTTGGTATTTGAGAAAGTTATAGAGTCCACAAGCTATGGTGCCAATATCTGAAAATTGATCACACCTGAAGTACTGACGGTCTATCTCATTTCTTGAGACCCTAACATGCCAGAAAAGTACAAATACCCCCCAAATGACCCCTTTTTGGAAAGAAGACATTCCAAGGTATTTAGAAAGCGGCATGGTGAGTTTTTTGAAGTTGTAATTTTTTCCCACAATTCTTTGCAATATCAAGATTTTTTTTTCTTTTTTTTCACAAAATTGTCATATTAGCAGGTTATTTCTCACACACACAGCATATGCATACCACAAATTACACCGAAAAACACATTCTGCTATTACTCCCGAGTATGGCGATACCACACGTGTGAGACTTTTACACAGCGTGGCCACATAGAGAGGCCCAACATGCAGGGAGCACCTTCAGGCGTTCTGGAGCACCCAGGCCAATTCTGACATTTCTCTCCTACATGTAAAAATCATCATTTGTTTGCTAGAAAGTTACATAGAACCCCAAAACATTATATATGTTTTTTTAGCAAAGACCCTAGAGAATACAATGGCAGTCGTTGCAACTTTTTATCTCGCACAGTATTTGCGCATAAATGTTTCGAGCGCGTTTTTTTTTTTGGAAGAAAAAACTGTTTTGTGCTTTAAAAAAAAAAAAACAGTAAAGTTAGCCCAATGTTTTTGTATAATGTGAAAGATGAAGTTACGCCGAGTAAATAGATTCCTAACATGTCACCCTTCAAAATTGCACACGCTCATGGAATGGTGCCAAATTTCGCTACTTAAAATCCCCATAGGTGACGCTTTAATTTTTTTTACTGGTTACATGTTTTGAGTTACAGAGGAGGTCTAGGGCCAAAATTATTGCTCTCGCTCTAATGTTCGCAGCGATACCTCACATGTGTGATTTGAACACCGTTTTCATATGTGGGCGGGACTTACGTATGCGTTCGCTTCTGCATGCGAGCACACGGGGACAGGGGCACTTTTAAAGAAAATATATAATTTTATTGTTCATTTTACTTTATTTTAGTTTGACACTTTTTTCCCCAAAATTTATTTTTTGATCACTTTTATTCCTATTACAAGGAATGTAAACATCCCTTGTAATAGGAATTTGGCATGACAGGTCCTCTATACAGTGAGATATGGGGTCAATAAGACCCCACATCTCACCTCTAGGCTGGGAAGCCTGAAAAAAAAAAAAAACGATCCTGGCTTCGATTGTAGAAGGGAGTCGGTAGAAGCACCGGAGGGCGGCGGGAGGGGGGATGTCAGAGTATGGCTGAGCATGGCCGAGCATGGGCGAGTATGGCTGAGCATGGGCGAGTATTGCTGGGTATGACTGAGTATGGCTGGGTATGGCTGAGTATGGCTGGGTATCGAACGAGTATGGCTGGGTATCGCCGGGTATGGCCGGGTATTGCCGAGTATTGCAGCGTATGGCTAGGTATTGCAGAGTATGACAGGGTATTGCAGAGTGTGGCAGAGTATGGCTCGGTATTGCAGAGTATGGCTGGGTATTGCAGAGTATGGCTGGGTATTGCAGAGTACTGTATGGCTGGGTATTGCAGAGTATGGCAGGGTATGGCTGGGTATTGCAGAGTATGGCATGGTTTGGCAGGGTATTGCAGAGTATGGCAGGGTATTGCAGAGTATGGCAGGGTATTGCAGAGTATGGCTGGGTATTGCAGAGTATGGCTGGGTATTGAAGAGAATGGCTGGGTATTGCAGAGAATGGCAGGGTATGGCAGAATGTGGCAGAGTATGGCAGGGTATTGCAGGGTATGACAGAGTATGGCAGGGTATGGCAGAGTATGGCAGGGTATTGCAGAGTATGGCTGGTATTGCAGAGTATGGCTGGGTATTGCAGAGTATGGCTGGGTATTGCAGAGTATGGCTGGGTATTGCAGAGTATGGCTGGGTATTGCAGAGTATGGCAGGGTATTGCAGAGTATGGCTGGGTATTGCAGAGTATGGCTAGGTATTGCAGAGTATGTCTCGGTATGGCAGGGTATGGCAGAGTATGGCAGGGTATGGCAGAGTATGGCAGGGTATGGCAGAGTATGGCAGGGTATTGTAGAGTATGGCAGGGTATTGCAGGTTATGGCAGGGTATTGCAGGTTATGGCAGCGTATGGCAGGGTATGGCAGAGTATGGCAGGGTATTGCAGGGTTTTGCAGAGTATGGCAGGGTGTTGGCGGGAGCGCAATTCTGGGAGGACGTCAATGTACGCCCTCCCAGAATTATTGAGTCGCACTGTAGCCGTCATTCGGCTATAGTGCGGTCGGCAAGCAGTTAAAATCTACAGGACTGCAAGCAAACAGCAAACATTGGTGATTGCAGTGCTGTAGTAGTGACTTAGCGGGGGGCACAATGGATGGCTGCAGAGAGACCGCTGCTCCAAAGATCCATTCACACCAATGGGTTTTTTCATGCTTTTTGCAGAAACGCACAACATTTTTTTTTAACATGAATTCCAATGGAACATGTCACATCAATGCATTTTTGTGCCTCTGTGTTTTTGGAAAGGGTCATGAGTAAGCAAAGCCAAAAGCATTGCAGAAACGCTCAAAAGCAACATGCATAGATGTGAATCGAGCCTAACACAGAGAGCAACAGCCCTTCTGTTTAGACTGCTGCCTTAGAATTTTAAAATGTCAGCTTTTCTTTAACTTTATGTATAAATATTAATTTAAACAGATACTGTTATCTTTCCCTTTGTGGGGACATACACTGTGCCAGTAGGGTTGCCACCTTTTCTTCAAGTCAAACCCGAACACTTTAGCGGCACACAGAAATGTTGTTTTATAGTATAAATTATACATATATTTTGCTATTAAATAACATTTCTAATCATATGAAGTTAATCACAAGAGTCCCCCTTTATATCAGAGTCCACAGAGTTCCCTTTTACATCTGAACTCGCAGAGTTTCCTTTCACTGTAAGGGGGGACTCTGCAGACTCTGATGTAAGGGAGAACTCTGGGGACTCTAACACAAGGGATGCTCTGGGAACTCTGATTTAAGGGGGAACACTGAGAACTCTGATGTACGGAGAGGACTCTGATGTAAGAGGGAACACTGTGGCCTCTGGTGTAAAGGGGAACTCTGATGTAAGGGGTGCTCTGAGAACCCTGATTTGCCTTAGTGTACTCACTCAGAGGCAGGAGAGAGAAGGGGGGAAACTTCAGTCACAGACTGGGATGGATGGTGAGCTCACTCACCCCTTGGCAGTCGGTACCTCTCATCCAAATGTATCTGAGGCTGCTGGACTTCCATTTCCAACCCCCACTTTCCTTTTCTGAGGCACAGCACTGGGGAGTGGAGTGTGGGCAGACACAGAGGGGTAGGGGCGGGAGGAAGAGGTGCAGATCGAGCCCTCTCTCCTCTCCTGCCTGTGTGTGTGTTTGGGGGAGGGGGGAATTGTTAATGTTGGCTTTGGGCAGCATGAAAGAGAGTGTAACAGACACTCTCAGCTTAGACAACTGCAGCCAGCAACCCTGCTGGGAAGCCATAGTCCAGTCTAAATAATGTGTATCTGGGTTTCAGGCAGTCTGCATCTGGACGCATGATTCCAAACCCGAACTGTCCGGGTGAATCCCGGACAGGTGGCAACCCTATTTGCCAGTGCTTCCCTGCCACTCCTTTCTTTATCACCACCTGCACTAAAATCCTTAGTGTTTGCTGGGTTTGGACACTAAGGGGACCTGACATGTCACTTCCTCAGTCATGTGATAGAGCTTGGGCTTAGCAATTGGCTTCTACAGCCAAGCACTGGCACAGGGGAGGAGTTAACATGTTCCTCTATACACAAAAGCAACGGATATTGTCATCAGCTACAACAGAAGCAGGCAGTGGCAAGGGAGTGCTGGCACCATGAGTATTAGGTATTCATGGGAAGTGATTGTACTCCATTGGTAAGGTCACAAAGTCTCTTTAAAAAGGAACTGCAGTCTGCTCACATAATTTGTAATAAAAACATCTTTGCCATTCTGAAGCTTCCCTCCAACCACTTTGCATATTATTTTATATATACTGTGATTCTGTACTTGCCAAATATACGGCAGAAATCTCCCTCCACTGTGTCTGGTTGCATCCATTTTAACTGTGGGTAGCTGAAGCTGCTGCCTGTTCACTTCCTTAACTTACACAGACACACAGAGGCACACCCCCTGCCCTGCAGCTCTCATTGGCCCTCTTATGACTCACCCCCCCCACCCTTCCTGGCCAACTCTCATGAGAGTGAGGCTGCATTCACACTACAGCGTTTTGAATCGTGGGCAGATTCGCGGCAAATCGGCCCACGATTTGACAACGCCGATGTGTGAATGACAAACTCGTAGAACTCGCATTTGAGATGCCATTCATTTTAATGATACCCCAAGTGTGCCGCAATTGTCGAGCAATAAAACATGCTGCAGTCCGCATCGCGGGAAGCATATCGCTCCAAAAGAAGCTCCTGAACTTTTTTGGGCAACATGCTTCCCACGATGCGGATTGCCGCGATTCCAGCACGTTTTATCGTGCCACAATCGCGGCAGACCCGCCCGCACCACGATTTGAGGTGTCATTCAAATGAATGGCATCTCAAATGGCAGTTCAGCGAATTGTTATTCACACATTGGCGCTGTCAAATCGCAGGCAGATTCATGGCAAATCTACCCGCGATTCAAAACGCTGTAGTGTGAATGCAGCCCAAGAGAGAGAGCTGTGCATGATGTCATAAGCCTAGGCTTTTAACCAGACAATAAACAGGAAGTGGGCTGTATAAGGTATTTACTGGCAGAAAACAAAAATGTTTTACTCTCCAAAGTTAGAACAACAAGTGCAGAAGATTTAATAGATGGAAAGTTAAATAAATTACTGAAGATTTTCTTTAAAGTGGTAGTAAATCCTTCTATCGTTTTCAGCCAAGGGAGCTGCCATCTTGGCCTCTGTTTAATCTACAACTGCCATAATGCTGCACATGTGATCAGTTATGACACCAGCCATTGGATGGTTTGACAGTTTGGTTGAGAGCACAACCAATGGGAGTGTTACATTTCTGGCACGTGCCGGAAAGGTAACTGTTTTATGGACGGGTTTACTTCCGCTTTAAGACCCCTTTCACACTAAGGGCGTTTTGCAGGCACTATATCGTTAAAAATAGCGCTTGCAATCGCCCCCCCTAAACTGCTGCTCCATTCACTCCAGTGTGAAAGCTCGAGGGCTTTCACACTGGAGTGGTGCGCTGGCAGGATGTCAGAAAAAGTCCTGCCAGCAGCTTCTTTGGAGCGCATTAGGAGCGGTGAACTCACCGCTCCTAATGCACTCCTGCCCATTGAAATCAATGGGCAGCGCCGCCGTTCCGCTGGCAATACGCCGATGTAGCGGCGCATTGCGGGCGGTTTTAACCCTTTCTTAAAAGCGCCCCGCTAGCGGCCGAAATGCGCCGCAAATCGGATGGTAAAATATCAGTGTTTTACCAATATTTTACCGCCGACGCTATGGGTGGCACCAATGTGAATGGGGCTCTAAGCAGGAACAATAGATGTCAATAATATAAGTGTTTTCATTCAAAATAATTTGTGCTCCTCACTTTTTAGACAAAGTGGCAATATCTGAGAGCCTGAAACTAGATTATGGAAAGCCCCGACCATTCATGTTAAACATGCCTTTATAAATGTGGTCAATAACATTATAGAATTAAAAGCGAAAGCTTGAATAGAGTAGCTTTTGCAAACACTGGTCCATGGAAAGCTTGGTAGTCCTCATACTCGGCCAAAAGCAATAAACTGTGCCCAATCCATTCACCTTCATTCATCTGTTGGGCATCTCAAAGAAATTATAATCTGCTCAATGGACCAGCCAGCACTGCTGCTTCTTACCTATTACAGGCTTTATTATCTGATAATATCCATTTGCAGTTTTATCATTTTTATCAATTGATGAGAGGGCAGACTTCATCTTGTCGAAGAGGAGGTCCTTGGTGCTTTGACTACACGTGGAAATCTGCAGTGGTTGGGCAGAATTTCTGAAAAAAAATTAAAAAAAGATTACTAATGTAGAACTATAGGCAAAACAGCTATATATGCAAATAAAATACATATATGGGAGGTGTTTACCTGCCAAAGGACTTATATTTCTGTCCATCTAGTCCTAAAGCCTCGTACACAAGGCCGGTTTTCTCGTCAAGAAATTACAAGAAAACTGCCGGGAGAACTTTCTTGCCGAGAAAACCGGCCGTGTGTACGAGGCTTTCAGGTTTCTCGTCAAGAAAACTGGCCAGAATCTTGACGAGAAAAATAGAGAACCTGCTCCCTATTTTCTAGTCGAGATTCCCGTCGGCCTGTTTCCCGACGAGAAACCCGAGAGTGTGTACACTTACCTGTCGCCGTGGAAACCCGCGCATGCTCAAAATGACTTTGACGCATGCACGGTAGCTTCCTAGGCATAGGTAGGGTGTAGTTAGATGGCGGCGGCGGCATCGAATGTGACGAGCGCACGCTTGTTGTAGTCGATGACGTCACCGCGTTCGTTCCACTCAAAAGAACGGCCTTTTCTTGTCAAGAATCTCGTCAGAAAAAATGACGTGTTTTTTCCTGACGAGATTCTCGGCCATGTGTACGAGGCTTTAGAGTTACACAGCTTAGCCACACACACAGCCTTGTCTGGTGAGCTGACTTTATTGCAGTAAAGTGGAACTTTAAATCAAAGCAATAATTTCATCAGTGCTTGACCAGAGCTGCCATCAGAGCTGCCATCATCCCTTTAATTAGCACAAACACATTTCAGTATACCTCTTTGTGGGATTTTTTTCATGACAACCAATATACTTAAAAAAACATATTTGTATAAAAATATAAATTTTATTAATCAAAAGTTTAAAAAACTAACCTCCACGAGGCTCATATCTTTCCATAAAAAACCCATCAAAGACAGAGTTTAGCATAAATAGTATACTCAGTGGTGATACCCAATACCATAAGTGACTTTATATTCCCAACAGTTCAATAACAGTTTTCCATTTCCCGCTACACATAAAACTGTTATTGAACCGTTGGGAATATAAAGTCACTTATGGTATTGGGTATCACCACCGAGTATACTATTTATGCTAAACTCTGTCTTTGATGGTTTTTTTATGGAAAGATATGAGCCTTGTGGAGGTTTGTTTTTTAAACTTTTGATTAATAAAATTTATATTTTTATACAAATATGTTTTTTGATTATATTGGTTGCCGAGAAAAAGTACCACAAAGAGGTAGGTATACTGAAAAGTATTTGTGGTAAAGTGGAACTTTAGTCAGAAAATGAAGTCCTGCATGATGATGACTTCAGGCCTCCCCCTTTTACAGGTATAGCAATGTAAAACATTAAAAAGAAGTACCTATACTGTTTAAAATCCAGGAATACACTGTCTCACCCCGCTCTGCACATGCTCAGTTGCTCTCTATTTTTAGGCACTGCTGAATTTGTAGAGGGCGATCTGCTGACAGCCTTAAAGCAAAATTAAACCATCCTATACTTTAGTGCCAAGGAAGCTACTTCTGTTTGATCTGCAACTGTCATGGTGCTGCACATCAGTTATGACACCAGCCATTTGATGGTTTTACAGTTTGGTTGAGGACACAAGCAAATGTGACAGTTAGCAATCCTGGCATTCTAGGAATGTAACTGTTTTTTTAACTCCGTTAAAGTGGTGGTAAACCCACTTTAAAAAAAAAAAAAAAAAAACTAACACCTGCAAGACAAAGGCATAATTAGCTAGTATGCATAGCATACTAGCTCATTATGTAATCATGATGTAATACTCACTTGGGATCGAAGCCCCCGCTGCGGTGCTCGACACAGCACCGACCGGCGACATTTTGTCCCGGAGATACTTCCGGGCATCGCGGCTCCGGCGCTGTTTTTGGCCGAAGCCGCGATGCAGTCACTCCCGCGAATGCGCATGGGAGCCGCCAGTCACAGCATGACCTCCTTTAGAAACAGTACGATCACCGCTTCTAAAGTGCGTCTGCACCGTTGTCTACGGCGCATGCACCGTAGACATCGGCGCAAGTCTCTATTGTAAATATCTCCTAAATGTGTAGGTTTAGGAGATATTTCTAGCACCTACAGGTAAGCCTTAATCTAGGCTTACCTGTAGGTAAATCGATGGGTTTAGTTCTCCTTTATGATTTACTGCTGCTCAGGCGCTCTGAGCTTCAGCAAAATGGCAGCCTCCAGCAAGAAGAAACAGAAGCAATGCTGGAGGCAATTTACAGCAAACACCAATTTTGGTAACATAATTATTAATGTGGAATGTATGTTCCTTGCTAAAGATCATTATTTTTTATCAAGTTGTTATGGGTAAAGTTCCGCTTTAATTAAGCAATATACATTGGTCACCTCCCTGTCCCAATCGACCATATTCGCCAGCACACCAAGGATCGTTTCAATTACATCCCAAAAAGTTTTTATTATTTAAAAAAACATCACAAAAGTGTAACGTTTAGGAGCCGTGTAGGACCCCTTCGTCAGACAAGTGACGAAGGGGTCCTACGCTGCTCCGAAACGTTACACTTTTGTGATGTTTTTTTAAATAATAAAAACTTTTTGGACGTAATTGAAACGATCCTTGGTGTGCTGGAGAATATGGTCCATTGTGATGTTTCCAGGACCCATCTGGTAATCGCTGCAGCACCCATTATCCTATAAGAGACGCTTTTCCAGGAACGTGTGCGAGTGGAATATTGAGTAGACCTCCCTGTCCCAGCCTGTTATTGGATAGTGAAGAAGTCAAAATCATGAGCTCATCTCCCTCCTCTCTTCTCCTGTCATCAGGTTCTGTGCCAACACATGTGCATGCAGCACACTTGATTGGCTTCTCCTTTCCCCAGTCCAAGACCTGCTGTACCGGACAAATATCAAATGCAGGAATTTGCACTTGTTTTTTTAAAAATCCATTCCCTTTTTCGCAGGGTAAAGCAATAGGCTTACATTAATACCATCCCACTCATCATCTGCCCAGGCCCAAGCCCCAATTAGGTTATATTTTCTAAGTCACACTCCTTTCTCATAATCTGTCCCTGTTCACAGAACATAGGTAAGTAGGTTAAAATCCAAGTGGAAAAAAGTAATAAACGCTATTTGGAAATGTGTCTGTTGTGTTGCCCTTCTACAGAGATGTAGTATGGCAGAGCGGGGCCCTAGGTAAGGTAGCTAATTTGGACCACCAAATCCTTTTGACTGACATTGATAAAAATTGCATCAGGCATTCCACTACACACCAACCAATCACAAGTCCATACTCCCTTGTGAAGTGTCGGGTATTCGCACAGCTTTGACCAGTTGTGCTGTCCCCCTGCTTTACTGAAGGTTGTAGCGGTGCCCCCTGGACATACATAGTGTCCTAGCACATCCACCAGGTTTCCCTTCTACAGAGACGTATTGTGGCACAATGTGACCCTAGGCAAGGTAGCTACTTTGGAACCCCCAATCCCTTCGACTGACACTGATAAAAGTTGTATGAGGCATTCCATTACGCACCAACTGCCCTAAAGTCTATCATGCCTTGTGATGTGACAGGCAAGTGCACAGCTTTAACCAATTGTGCTATCAACCTGGTTTACAGAAGCTTGTAGCAGTGTGCCCTGGAAAGCCATCAGGCCCTAGGCTCCTGTCCAGGTTGACTTATGTATAATCTGGCTCTGCCATCCTATGCACTGTGCCAAAAAGAGTGAAGTCTTTAAAGAATTTGTGGATAGTAGCAGCACAACCTTACCTTAAATCGCCTAAATTAATGTTTTTAATTAGAGTCTCATTTAGGCTGCAAATGTAAGGAGCCGAGACGGTGAGTAGTATTGCATCCACAATGGAATTTGGATTGAGTTGCAGGTATCGCTGAACCAACACATTGATCTGGAAAAATATGCAAATATTTCAGTTCAGTTTTGTCCTTATTAAATTACATTAATACACAGTCCCTGATGTATTTCCTAGATCAATATCCACTTCTTCAGGGGAACCTGGAATATATGATTTCAATCTCAATACCACATAGTCCTGGTTTTACTGAAGAAGTTGATGTTAATTCTAGAAACAGGTCAGGAACCTAAAGATTATTTCTTGTACTTATATATTTAATTGAGGATATGTATCATATTTCAGTGATGGTCTATATGTACTGAGACAAATGGTTCTGATAGTAAACTGTTGCAAAATTTTTGTCAAGTGATTTTAAGATAAAGTTGAATAAACAAACGCTTTTTAAATGCTTTACGACCGCGTAACACATATATGCAGTATTCGGGAAGTGGGGCACTGTTTCCTGGACACTGCATTTATGTGTTCCTGTGTTTGTGTTGGAAGTACTTTCGATCGTATGCTCCCAACACTGAGACCAAGCCTGCCTGTGGCAGCTCCGAGTCTTATGCCTCGTACACACAACTGTTTTTCTCGGCAGGAAAAAAAACGAACTTTTTCCAGACGGGATTCCTCTCAAGCATCTCTTGCATACACACGTTCAGGCCAAATACCGCCCGTCCAAAGCTCGGTGATGTACAACACGTACGACGGGACTATAAAGGGGAAGTTCCATTCAAACTGCGCCACTCTTTGGGCTGCTTTTGCTGATCCTCGTGTTAGTAAAAGTTTGGGGAGAGACGATTCGCGCTTTTCAGCCTCGTGCTTTTCAGTCTGTTACAGCGTGAAGAATGTGCTATCTCCATTACGAGCGCTAGTTTTACCAGAAAGAGCGCTCCCGTCTCATACTTGATTCTGAGCATGCGCATTTTTTTCCCCTCGGAAAAGCATACACACGACCGGTTTTCCAGACGGGTAAAAGTCCGCCGGGAATCCCCACGGGAAAAAAAAAGCTGGTTCTCTTTTTTTTCCCCGCAGTTTTCTCGTTGGGAAAACTGCGATGGAGCATACACACGGCCGTTTTCCCGGCCAAAAGCTCTCATGGTCATGGCAGTTTTCCCGACGGGAAAACCGGTTGTGTGTACGAGGCATTATACTAATGAACAGAAACCAGGAGAACTAGCTCCAAATCACATGATTGCTGTGATAGCCTGTGATTGATTAGAGAAGAGGTCTGTAGAAAAAAAAAGACTGTTAAAAAAAAATAAAGATTAGGCCAGGATTTGATCTAGTTTAGTTTAGTGAGCTGGTGTCAGTATGTCGGTGTAAGTGTTAGCCCTTGTTCACACTGTCGGGGCTTCAAAGTCATGTGACTTTTGAATCCGACATCCCTATGCAACCTCATTGCGGCTTGCATACGACTTCTTTAGCAGAAGTTAAGGCAAGTCGTGTTGAAGTTGCACCAAAGCAGTGCAGGAACCTTTTATGCTAAGTCGGAGTGACTTGAGTCACACTGAGTAGAACGGTTTCAATGCGGTTAATGTTAATTTAAACTCTAAAGTCACATGACAAGTCGCGGCAGTGTGAACCGGGGGTTAGTGTCAATGCCAGTTAGTGGCAGTGTGTCAGTTGGTGTAAGTGTTAGTGTCACTTAGTGACAGAGTTTGGGTCAGTGTGTTTTAGGTAAGAAAGAAAAGGTTTAATATCTAGTGTCATAATTTCATAATAAAAAATTCAAGAGATATCCAATAAAATTAGCCACCAAATGAAAGCCCAATCTGTCCTGAAAAAAAGAGTTATAATCCATCAGGAGACACTAAGTGATTTGGATGATATGTACAGTTTTACTAACACATGTCAAAGTTACAAAATTGGGTTTGGGTGTTAAGGTTTGTTTTGACCCTGATTATAAAGGGGTTAATATATAAATATTTAATTGTGGATATATTTGAAACCCCACCCGTTTGGACTCCCTAAGCAACAGTGCTGATTGGCCCAGCACTACCACATTAAATAAATCACATACATGTATCGGTATTTCCTTTGGCTCCTGGCACTTAATGGAGTGACTGGGGAGTGAAGTACAGGTCCATATATACTGGGAAGGGTTAATTGATTAAGGCTGGGTTCACACTGCAGTATGGAGTGGCTCACAGCAGGGGTCTGGTGCATCCCTGTTCACCGTTTCAGGTCTGATTTCGGTCCACATTTTTGGCTGAATTCGGACCTGAAATGGACCAGAAGACGTACAGCACTCCAGTGCAATTCGCTTCGGAGATGTGTGAACCGGCTCCATAGAGAGTTGGTCACAATCTCTTGACATGCGAATTGGATGTCGGAGAAACCTGCATTCAATTGGCAATAGTGTGAACCCAGCCTTAAGCAACCCAAGCAGGTTATTACACCACATGTATATATATAAAAAAAATATATGTATGGATAAACACATAGCTGCGCTAATTTGTGTATTGTTATCTGCGTGACATGCATTTTCAAATTGTACAAAACTGGTATGATCTGGGATGCCACAACCCTCAGTAGGCACAGCTAAGAGACAGAGACTTACCCTGGAGTCACTAGAATTCCAAGATGCTTTTTGGATCAGTGTTGCTAAGGTATCCACAGATGTAATATTCCAAAGGCTCATTTCCTTCTCACTGTACATTCTTGCTATATTGCCTAGCTGGATGAGATACGGTTCTGGTACACCAGTAGGGAAGATCTGGAAAATAACATTAAAATAAAACATGCTTTATTTCTAGATATTTACCTACTGAGGAATTAAAGGATCAAGTAAAGCCAACTGTATCTCTAAACTGAATCAAGAAGGCCACTTACAAGCTGGTGCTGGGCTTTAAGGTGGTTAAATGACAAAAAGCAAGAAGGGCGCACCACCCTAATTTATTACCAATGGTTCCATTTATTGTAATAAAACTGATAATGCACTAGGCTGGAGATCCTTCTTGCTTTTTGACATATCATGATTCCCCTGACTGAAAAGGGTGGCAAAGCCTAGAGAGCGCCTGATGATTTATGAAATACCCAAGCCAATTGGAGGATATCTGTGGAAACTATTTCTTATTAGGCTTTAAAGTAGCCCTGATGCATCTATACCTCTCTGCCAAGTGGTGAGTGTAATCTCTTGCAGAGCTAGGGGCAATGCTACAATCCAACACTTCCAGGTGTGTCGGAGAGTGAGTCCTCCGCTGTGCCCTGTAGCTTTTCCTACTGGCAGCTATGCCACTACTGTAAGGAACCACAGTACCCAGCGGTGTCACACCCATAAGTGTCTAGTGCAGGGGTCTCAAACTGGTGGCCCTCCAGCTGTTGCAAAACTACAAGTCCCATCTTGCCTCTGCCTGTGGGAGTCATGCTTGTAACTGTCAGCCTTGCAATGCCTCATGGGGCTTGTCGTTTCGCAACAGCTGGAGACCCCTGGTCTAGTAGCAGCAGTGCCCAGAGATCATAAACACAGCAAAGGTTTAATTTGCAGCCCAGCAGAGAGGTAAGTGATCAGCATCTTCTATAGGGGACTGCTGGTAGGACAGTATTTTTAAAGATGTGGTGGGGTCAATTTAATGTTGCTGTATCTTGTTTTATGCAAAATAATTAAAAAAAAAAAAAAATATACAAAAATACTTAAAACATAGCCCACAACAGATACAGTATATGTTAGTGTGCAGTTTCGTCTTTGGAGCAGCTTGTCCAGAGTGGCATGTAAAAGCAATGAGGCTGCAGGCCATACTGCTGGAAACAGGTCTTATTTGCAATTAAGGAAATCCATCACACTGGATTTTTTTTCAGAAACTAGAAGGACAAGCGTCCATTCATTAAAAGTACAGAAAGAGCAGTTGTACCTCAAACTTGCCCAATCTTACCGTAATCAGTCGATTTTTGAGCACTTGCAGCTGCCCATCATCGAAAGCCAAGCCTCCGAGGACACTCAAGCTATCCTGTAAAGTTTTATTGGTGATACAAGCTTGTAGCTGTGCAGCTGAGTAAGTGGCTGCAATAAAGTCCGTTTGATTGTTTATCATATCTGTAGTTATCTCCCCGTCACATGTCATAACTGTAAAAAGACACAATAATTACACAACACATAGGTTGCCATATTTGTATATAAAAATTCTAATATGTCTTAGGCCAGGATTGTTTTGAGGTAACTTTAGTGTACATTTTTTTTTGAATGGCACCCAATGCACCCAAGGTAACACACCTGCACTACAACTTGCCATGTGCTGTATTCCCAAAAAAGGGTCCAGTGCAGTTTTGCCCACGCTAGGGTCTGTTGGCAGCCCATTTCAAATGAATAGGATGCCTTAATGCAATGCATGTTAAGGTGCAAGGTGATGTGTGTTAATGTGTGTGTGTTAGCTCACCGCTACATTGTGAACCTGACCTACATATTTTTATGTTTTAAGAAAAAACTAAATTAGAGAGTAGAAGATTAAAAAAAATGTGGCATGGTCTGGGGAATCTCAATTTGCTGAGCTACACAGATGGTAAGGTTAAAATTTGGCGCCACTAGAGTAAATTCATGGACCCAACTTGCCTTGTGTTAACAACCCTGCCTCTTGGAATAGTGTGCTAAATATGTCCATTAAATATGTTTCTCTGTTTGTCCAAACAGCTTCCTCAGTTCTGAGAATATTATGAGAAATACTTCCTTTGCACAGGTTGAGCCTGGTAATATCAACCAAGCATCACTTGTTTGCCACAGCCTATCTACTGTAAGTATTGTTGTTATATATGGTGTCAAGAGAAAATGGGAGAAGCATTCTATATGTCTCATTACCAGGCGTCAGGCAGGAAGTGGAGGAAATGCTTGCAACCCAATGGTTATTGAATAATACAATCCAAAAATACAGTTGAGGCATCACGAAGAATGTCTTCTCACCTGCCCTTTTTGTGAGCAGTGCCCAAGTATACAAAAAAAAAGGAGACCCAGCACCTGCCAGGTTGCCCTATAGCATAACTAGGCCCTAATTTCCAAAAGGCCATTGTACATCAGCACAGTTGCAGAGGCAAGCAGATTTATGAAATTATACATTGAAATCTAGATCTAGAACTCACGATCATCACGACTGGCAGACTTAGCTGAAGCTCTAAGTTGACTGATGACAAAGGTAAATGTCGTCTTGTGCTGAACTTTCAAGGAACGCAACACTCCTGGGAAGAACTTTATCTTTACAGCCTGCATATTAATAACAGCATAAGTTATACTGAAATGTAAAATGAGAAATAAACATCTTGTGATATTTTAAGGAGTAAATTACCTTGCTGATTAGCATTAAGGTGTCACTATCCAGAGTGCTGGAAAGGCTTCCTATCTTATTCATGGTTGACAAAGTCCAAGCAGAAGGATCCCTGGAGAAGAGAATCATAGGAAATGTTATTTTATGGATAATATTAAAGTTTGAATGGAAATGAACCCTGCATTTGTAATCTGTATCCCACAGATTGCAGTTTAAAGGTGGGCTCCAGCAAATATAACTGGAAACACAACAGGAGGTAAGTATACCGTGTTTTACACTTACCTCTGTGCTGTCCTTTTCAAATCAGTGTTTCTGTATTATGGAATGGACAGCGCAAAGATAGGTATGATTAAAGCAGAACTCCAGGATTTGTATAATAAACCCTGTGTCACCCCATCCTCCCTGGAGCCCCCTCACACTTAAAAACAAACAAACACATACTGTGAACCCGCCACTTCCTCCAAAATGTGGTAATGCCATCACCATGCATGGAGATTTTCAAGCTTGGGGGTTAACTCTGCATTTATAGTATCTAGTGTACCAATGTCTGTAAAACGCACTGCCTTGCAGACAAGGAATTGACAAAGTCTAATTATAGCAACATTTTTCAAAGAAGAAAAAATTCTATAGGATTTGGTATAGAGCATTTGGAGATAAAAGGTAATGTTAGTGTATAATATAATTTTATTGAAAAAAAAGAGATTATTGTGCAAGAAAAATATTTGCAGAAAAAGATTTAGAAAAATAGACAATAAGCAACAGTAAAATAAATGTGAATAAAATCTAAAAAAGTACTCAACAGGGGTTTGGGTTGGTCTTTGGTTCCCATCCCGCTCAGATTTCTAAATGCAGCCATTGTTTTAAATAAGCAGGTTTTTCAAAAACCAACATACTGTATTATTGAATGAATAACATTATCATTTGAAAGAGACTAAACACAATATGCATCGACTTTAAAGAACTCTTATGAAATTTAATGTGACTAATTAATCTCCTGTACAGTATAGCCCTGCACCCGAACCCTGGATAGGTGAGTGTCCTTAAATTAAAAGTTAGCAGCTACAGTATTTGTAGCTGCTGACCTTTATTTTTTTTTGTGCAGGCTGGAACTCTGCTTTAAGAAGGGGTAATATGAGATATGTCTAAAGCTGACTGGAAAATTTGATGACTTCAGTGTCACTGAAAGGAGAATTTTAGAGCAATAAAGGTATGCAGTGTACAGTTTGGTGCTCATTGGACCTTATTGTGGTCACACATACTGGTGATGTCACAATTTTTTTCTCTTTTCCTCCAGCAGTAGCGGTGGGCAGTCTTTATTGCTGCATCAAATGGTGCTTACATTTTGACTTGTGAGGACCGCGCAGTGCAGTAGCAGTTAGCAATTAGACAGCCTGGACCCAGAAGAAGCAGTTTGAATAATACTGACCATTTTTACCCCAGAAGGCTGAGGACTTCTAGTGGTGGAAAGGAATTACTGTTGGGGGGGGGGGGGTGGCAACTTCAGATTATAAGTAAGTGTTGCTGCAAATCTGCATTTTTATTTATTTTATTTTTGCTGGATTATTTTATTTTATTTTTTTAACTTGAAGTTCTGTTTTAACACTGCACACTGTTCTTACTAGCAAAAAATGTACTGAAGTTCTCCTTTAACAAGATGAGAATAGCAACATGTATTTTTAAAAAGGGAAATACAACCAAAAGAAAAGCAATGCTAACTTTCACCTGCACAAAAAGTTAAAGAGGCAGAGACTGTGCAGCAGATTTTGAAAGAAAAAGTCAATGAAAGCAGATAGCAAACTGGTGTAAAAGACATCTGGATACTCCAAATCCAGCTGACATACATACCCATATTGTGCTTTCAGCCTGGTCAAAATGGCTGCTCTCTGATTGGCAGTAAAGGATGAACAAGTTTTGAGTGCGTCTAAGACATAAGAGTCAGAACTGTTGATTTCTTGGCCCGTCAGGTCACAAGCCAGACTGCCTAAAGTTACCAGGTTGTCCTTGGTGATACTTTTGTTGTTTATGTTCTAAGAGTAAAAAACAAAAACCGACATTAACAATGGAAAGCCTTTTGACTTAAGTAAAATTGTAGTATTTAATATATTTTTCTTTACTGGTGATGTTCAAAGCTAAATAAATTAAAATGACACTCAAGTCTCGTTTTTTTGGTTAAAAATGAACATGTTATACTTACCTGCTCTGTGCAATGGATTTGCATAGAACAACCCAGATCCTCCTTTTCTCGGGTCCCTCGCCAGGGCTCCTGGCCCCTCCCTCCTGCTGAGTGCCCCCACAGCAAGCAGCTTGCTATGGAGGCACCTGAGCCAAGCCACAGCTCTGTGTGTCCATTCAGACACAGAGCCATGGCTCGGCCCCCACCCCCTCTCTCTCCTCATTGGCTCACTGACTTTGATTGACAGCAGCAGGAGCCAATGGCACCTTCTGCTGTGTCTCTGCCAATCAGGAGGGAGAGTCCCGGACATCCGAGTCTCTCGTACAACATCGCTGGATCGAGATGGGGGTCAGGTAAGTATTGGGGAGGCTGAGGGGGGGCTGCTGCACACAGAAGGTTTTTTAGAATGCATTCAGATAAAAATCCTTCTGCCTTCAGAGCCACTTTAAAGGTTAATATACCTACTAGTAGGAGTTAAGTTCAGCAGGGACGAATTGTGATCCATGTATGGGTACTTTGGTTGTACAAAAGTTTATCTACCAGTCAACTTTTGTAGAAATATCCTGTTGAAATTTCCCCCCTCGATCAGTCTCCCCGCTGTCAGAATACAATGTCACAGTGGGGAGGATTCCCTCATCCACCTTTGAATGTGTGGATGGGGGAATTGGGTCCGTTTTTTAAATTCCAGCCACTGGTTGAATGTAAAAAAAAAAAAAAAACAGACTCATATATGCCCTGCCTTAGTCAATTTCAAATGGACTTATTTTGTAAGTTTATTCAGTGGAAACATCTTCAGTATTACAGAACAAGTCCAGATGAATGTGACTTGCTGCTAGTTATACCATGGACTGGATAAATGAAAATCCTTTCATCATTATATGGATTGCATTACAATCATTTGTCCATTTTATACAAAAGTCAAGTGCTAAAGTGTAAAAAAACAAACAAACATTGGAGCTCTTGTGTAAAAGAAAAACAAAAGATTTCAGCCTCGTACACATGGCCGAGAATCTCATCAGGAAAAAACCCGTCGTTTTTCCTGACGAGATTCTTGAACAAGAATCTTGTCCCGGCCGAGTGTACACACGTACGATTCAAAAGAACCGCCGTTCTTTTGAATGGCATGAACGTGGTGACGTCATCGACTACGACGAGCGTGCGCTCATCACATTTGATGCTGTCGCCGCCATCTTGCTACACCCTACCTATGCCTAGGAAGCTACCGCACATGCGTCAAAGTCATTTCGAGCATGCATGGGTTTCCACGGCGACAGGTAAGTGTACACACTCTCGGGTTTCTCGGTGGGAAACAGGCCGACGAGAATGCCGATGAGAAAATAGAGAGCAGGTTCTCTATTTTTCTCGTTGAGATTCTGGCCAGTTTTCCTGACGAGAAACCTGAAAGCCTCATACACACGGCCGGTTTTCTCGACAAGAAAGCTCTCCCGGCAGTTTTCTTGTCGTTTCTTGACGAGAAAACCGGACGTGTGTACAAGGCTTTCTTCTCAAAAATATATAAAAAAAGTTTGACACACAACCAATAAGGGGCCACATAAACTAAAGGATCAAAAAGCTGTGGACACCTAACTAACAGACCTACAGGAGCTTGTTGGACATCCCATTTCAAAGTGGTTGACAGTAATAAGTAATTGCCCCCCTCCCGCTCTTTTATTGTACACACACATTGTGACTATAACAATCTTCACTGTTCTAGGAAGACTTTTCAAAAGATTTTGGAGTAAGTATGTGGGAATGTGTGTGCATTCTGCCAAAAGGAGTGTTTGTGAAGTCTGGTACTGATGTTGGATTAGAAGACCTTGCTCACAATCTGCATTTTAAAGGTGTTTAACAAGGTTGAGGTCAATGCAGAAGTCTGATGCCCTGTGCAGGTCACTGGAGTTCCTCTACACCAGACTCATCCAATCATACCTTTATGGAGCTGGCTTTTTTGCACAGGGGCATGGTCATTTTGGAACAAAAAAGGTCTTTCTCAAAACTGTTACCCCAAGGTCAGAAGGTCACAATTGTCTAAAATGTCTTTGTTTGCTGTAATATTACTAGTACCCCTCATTGGAAAAAACAAAACAAAAAACCCCCCACTAAATTGGAGAATTATACATATAATTTGTAGTGTATGCTAAAATACAACAAATCAACGAATTAAAACAAAACAAAAATCCTAATCACTTCAAGATATCCATATGGTCATGTGCTCCCTTCATTAGTAACAAAGAAACTCAAAGGATTTTTATTTTGTTCAGATGTAAGTTGCAATCTAATATCATGCTATGGGAAAACATACAACTATCATATGATTTAGTCCTTGTCCTTACCAGACAGCTTATTGCACTGCTGAGTAGAGAGGTCCTCTTTGTAGATCCTTGAGGCAGCAGGTCAATGTTAGCCTGTCCAACACGTGTAAAATAATCTTTACACTGAGTTTGGCTGGTGTACGGGCTGAGGGTAGAACAAAATAATGTGAGCAGTTGATTCTGTATAATGAATATATTATATACTTTGTACTGTAAAGCTGAACTCCAGAAAGATATACAGTAAAAGACACATACAGTATTATTGCAACTATGGTATCAGCATCTTGCAATCCCTGTCCAGTCACAGGCTAGGGATGGGAAAAGACCTGTAAGTGTTAGTTTATTGCAGCACATAAAAATTGGGTCTTCTGCCTTGCCAGAAAGGGTTGTGCTATGTGGCAAAACTGTTTGAATCTCTGAATTGCATGTACAGAAAACACCTGATTTGGCAGGCAAAACAGATCCCATATTATTATTTTTTCTACTCTGTTTATTTAGATATTTGCCTAGGGCAGTGATGGCGAACAATGGCACCCCAGATGTTTTGGAACTACATTTACCATGATGCTCATGCACTCTGCAGTGTAGTTGAGCATCATGGGAAATGTAGTTCCAAAACATATGGGGTGCCAAGGTTCACCATCCCTGGCCTAGGATTTAGTTTTAAGTGTCAGATCAGTTGGATCTATCTTTGGGTCTATAGTGTGCCTAGGAAAGAGGTGCCATATCTATGGTGCCATATTGCAGAAAGGTCTGGGGATATTTCATCTCTGCAATGCATTCCAGTGACACCACCCTAAGATGGCGCTAAGACAGATAACAGTAGGCAGTGTCCCTACACGTATCACTTTATTTTCACTGTACTTCCCTCAGTGAGTTTCTGCTTTGCATACTCCTGCTGTTACCTGACTGTCAAAACTTAATGTTAGTCTATTGGACATCACAGAGCAAAATACTCCTACATGAGTAGAAGGAGCTGGAAAAGAATGACAATGCCAGAGTGAATTTCAACCTAAAATCTAAATCTTTAGCCTGTATGTGAGTATGATTTCAGAACTTGCCATTACCCTGCATCCAAATTTAAATATAAACTCTTTGTCAGAGGGAATTAGGGAAAGGAGATTTTAGATTTGGAGAATCCAACACTTAAATAAGAATTCGGGGCTGACTCAGCCCACCAAGCTCCATCTATAACTAAACATCTCTTTTGGGTGAACTGACGTTTGTCCTACTTTCTCCAAGTGTAAGTCTTTACCGTTTGCAGAATCTTAAAAGCATAACTGTCACAAGAAAAGTTCAGGACAGCTGTAAAGTGTTCTGATAGTCAGGGTGGAATGACAGGGAAATAGACCGAAGAAAATTGTGTGATAACTGATTGCAGGTTATTACCCCATGAAAAGTAGAACATTGCTGGGAATGCTGCTGAAGTCTGTTGGAGCTCCTCCATTTGTAAGTCTCCTGGCTATGCAGCTCAACTAAAGCAAAAACATCAGTTAGTTCAAACCTAATTACGGTACATTGTATGTACATCACAAATGGTACATTTACTCATATTAAGGCACTTACTTGGTCACTGTCTATTGCCACTGCTTTGCCATTCATAGCCTTTATTAGGCTGACAAATTGGTCATCAGTTAAGCTATTTGCAGCTCCACAAGTAAATCCTTGAAGGATGTTCACAGATAAACTAGGACAAAAAGTAGAACCAGTGCATGTTAATTTTATATGTTTTGCTTGTTTAGAAATTTTAGGATTTTTTTTTAACTCTAGAACAAATTATACAGTTATAAAATCATTCAAAAAATGATGGGTCTTTATTGGAAATCAGCAATACTAGGACAGATAGGTTTTAAGCACTGCATAGATTCCTACCCCCCTTCTATTGCTAGCTATGTGGAAAGGCAAGATAAGAGCCCTCAAGCCACAGAGATTGGTCCAGATATGAAATTTTATTTGTCACAAAAATAAGGTCTATCAAGAGTTGAATGCCAACACATTTTGGGGATCATATACAAATCCCCCTTCTTTAGAGCTTGGATTTGTTGTTCAAAAGCAATGTGTAAAGTTCTTGTTAGAGCAGTCCAGTGCCACAATCTACAGTTCAGGACAGACCCATTTATTATTATAAATAAATATGTATCTGGACCAAACTCTTTGGCTTGTTCGCATTCTTTCTTTCCACAGAAGATGACTTTACCAGGAACCCCATTGGGGGTCCACTGGGCAATAGAGAGCTGCCACACTATAGAAATCATTTGTTCTAGTTGGGACTATCACCAAAATTTGAGTCCAGTGTTTGACAACCCCAATTCTCTTATGATAGCAGCTCACGTAACAACCACTCTATCTCAAAACACTTTGTGTCGATGGAGAGCCCCTGCCACCAGCTGTAACTGTTTTCTTGACTTCCCAAACTGCATGACAAGACAAGACAATAAACCAATGAATGTTCCTCAGGTGCTACTAACACTAAATAACCTTTTATTGGTTAGCTGAACAGTGGTGGTGGCAAAATGAAAATGGTAGCAAGACTATAGTTTTGAAGTTAATAGGTCAAGGCAATCACACCATGGGGTCAATGCAAAGGAAAACTGGTCAATGTCAATTATCAGTATGGGCCTTTGTATTGTAAGATAGTTCAGGTTAATTTAAAGGCTTTAAATGCCTAATCATTTTTGTTCCATGACTTAGGTGTATTGTACGATATCTGTATAAGAACTTAAAATCCAAAGCAGAGTCCAAAAAAATAGGTAAAACACAAGTAAATGTACACAGTAGAGAAGAAAATCCATCTAAATCACAATTAAAATAAAGTGATCAGGCACACAGTTGGTTTACAGAAGGGGACAGATACTTGGCCAGGAAAAAAGACTCTACCAAGGACATGTTAAGTCTAAGCCTAGGTTCACATTGGAGTGATTTGTCATGCGATTTGAGAGATCAAATCGCATGACAAGTCGCAGCCTATTGGAGGCAATGGCACTGTTCCAATCGGTGCGACACTGATTTTGCAGCGCCGCACCGATTTGCAAAAGTAGTTCCTGCACTACTTTTGCCGATTTTAAGTGCAACTTCAATAGACATGAAGCCACACAGATGTCTATCAAGTAGCACCTGAAATCGCGCTGACCTTGCTACTTTGAAATTGCGCTACTTCACTTAAAGTAGCTCAATTTCAAAGTAGCATCAATGTGAACCAGGGCTAAAAGGAGCAACATCCAGTCCCCTCCATTACATTTAAATTGCCTCAACAATGCACTTACTAATTGGCATAGATCAATAACTGCAACAACAAAGGTAGTTAGTGAACATCGGCAAGAGAGGAAGGAGCTTCCTCTTGAACAATATGTAAAATAAAGTGTAAAGCAACAATATACAAAAGTATAAAAAATTTTTATAAAACAAGAAAAACACTGGATGAAATAAATTAGTCTACACCAAAATTACCAAAAGCAGTAACACACCTTATAAAAAGAAAATATATTTTTTCAAGGAAATTTAGCCTAAGCTAAATGAGCAAAAATGAAGAGTTTATCTTCAAAATCACTCCACTCATCTCAAGCATTGATACATAAGACCCACAGTGCTACCATATAGCACATGATTACTTACTCAGAGAAGCTTTTCACTTCGGTTATTATGGTGTAGAAGAACACTTGAGCCTGAGAATGACAAACACAAGACATGAGAACAGAGATCCACCTTTCAGCTTACAGGAACTTGTAATCCTCTTAGAAATTGTTTATACCTGGCTCGAGGTCCATTGCATCTGATTTATTGTACTGACATTGAGGTTGGAAGCCAGTAAGTGATATGATGGGATCTCACCGGCCAGTGCAGCTGGCACAGTCTCAAAGATGGTCTTGTTGAAGGTGCCGCTAGTCTGAATGATCTAAGAAAAAGTCACAGGACAAAACTGACTATCTGTTGTATAGGGAGTGTTCTTTGAAATTCATGTAGCCCTGGCAAGCAGCCCATTTAGGCCAGGCAGCTTGGACATACGTAATCATCCTTATAAACATACTACAGCTTGTGTCTCTTGCTTAGGGTCTTTGATTGACAGGGCAGGAGGTTGAGAGGAAATGTGTTTGACAAAACTGAACCTGAAAGCAACTTGATAGGCCGGTGGGCGGTTAAATCCATCGGCCAAACAGAAGAGGAGAGAGAAGAGAAAACAGGAAAGGAGGATGGAAGGTAGAGCAGGAATTGCTGTATGGAGAGCCCAAGACACTACATGCCATACACTGTCAAGCAACAGACACTTTAGTGGACACACCTCCAAGTGTTCAAGGGGCAGCCTACATTTTTCTTCTTGTTCAGTTTATTCTTTCTACCTAGTTTCATATTTTGCCAATTTGGGAACTATGCAAGTAATAGCATCTTTGAACGCCTGCATTTTTCAGATGAATTGATATGCTAAGTTCACTCTCTCTGCAGTCACATTTAGAGCGGCTGCTGTCTGTCTCCTGCCAGTCATTTCTGCTCCCTTTCCCCAGAAGGGATTATATTTAATTTAATGATTACTATTGTAAATAATTTTCAGGAATGGGGGTTGTTAAAAAATATCCGCCCAAAATATCACATTAAGTATGCCTTGGATTATAAGAAGCCAAACAGATGTCACCGAGTATTTTCTGGCAATGCCGAGGGGTCACTTACCTGCTGAACAAATTGCTGCTTTAACACTATTGGAGCTTGTTCTATGAAACCGGTAAAGGTGGTATTTTTGGCCAGCGTCTGAATGTCAGCGCCTGACAACTTGGTTATTTCAGCAGACTGGACGCCAATAACCAGTTGACCTATTTCCTTCAGCGTCTCAGCATTAATCTATAGAAATAACAAATATGCAACATGTTAGCCTTGAGATTGTGTAAAGTGTACCTGAACACAATAAGTAAAAAGGTTTTCTGTTATAGGAAACATTTGTAAGTATTATTTGTGCCTAAGCAATACCCGGAAAATACTATCTATTATCTTTAAAGTAAAGCTGGAGGCAAACATTTTTTTACAATTTTGGATAAAGTAAGAGGGGTTATAACGCCTGCCAGTTTTTTTTTCTCCATCTGTGCCTCTTGGGAGAGGTTTCCTATCACTTCCTGTCTCAAAGCCAGAACAAGAAGTGAGGGCAAATCACTCCAAAGTTTGGGAAAGCTTTGGTAATCACCAGATCTAGTGTCCTCAATTGAAGATTTCTCCTCCATTTCTGTTCTGGTGACCACTCAAAATTTGGGATTTTCTCACACTTTTGCTGATAATAGTCATCAGGAAAAACAGAGAGGGTGAATCTTGATAATGGGGACGCAGACAGCAATGGCAGATGTTCTAATCTCTCTCCAACTCAATCTAAAGCTAAAGTTCTGCCTTTAATTATACAGTGGAACTTTGGATTACAAGCATAATCCGTTCCAGGAGAATGCTTGTAATCCAAAGCACTCGCATATCAAAGCGAGTTTCCCCATAGAAGTCAATGGAAACAAAGATAATTTGTTCCGCGTTGACTTCAATTGCATGCAATACTGAATGTGGCCAGAGGTGGGGGGGCGCCAAAGAGCCTCAGGAATACTCGGGGACAGCTCGGCTGAACTCGGAAACCCCCTCGGAAAGGCTTGGAAACACTCGGGAACAGAGTATTTCCGAGTGTTTCCAATTATTTCCGTGTGATTCCGAGTATTTCCGAACGGCTCTGAACTATTCCGAGTGTCACTGGTGCCCCCACACCTCTGGCCAAATGCAGTACTGCACACCCCATTAGCTTGAATTCTGCTCGTTTTGCGAGACAACACTCGCAAAACGAGTCAGGATTTAAAAAAAAAGGTTGCTCATCTTTCAATACGGTCATTAACCGCGTTACTCGTTAACCAAGGTTCCACTGTACTTCAATTCCTCATACAATAGTAATGCACTTCCTGGTACAGAATGTGATTTTGTGAACAGCTTGGTAGCTGTATAATATCTGCAATGTGAGATCTAAGGCACTGCAACCTCTGACTGCTGATCTCAGGGGATTTGGAGGAGTGAGATTTAGTGAGGTCACTACTGTGTTGCTCACTGTTCTCCTTTCTGGAGAGGGCTGGAGTGCAGGGATCCCCATGCTTATGCTTCATTCTTTCTGTGGATCTGGGCTTTCCTACACCTGTTGCTAATTAGTTATTCCTCCACCAGTTTTCACCGCATCCAATTTGCATGACATGCGAGTGTGACCAGCTCTAAATGAAGCTGGTTCACACATGTCCAGGGCAGCCGCGGTGTGAATTCCAAAATGGTCCTGTGCATTTTTGGGTCCAGTTCAGGTGCAACTTCAGGCAAAAATTTGGGTCTGAATTGCAACTGAACCGGTGAACAGAAATGCACTGGACCCCGAAAGCAGCTACACATATGTGAACCTGGCCTTAGCAAATAAACAGTCATCCGGGGGACAGCTCATTTTTACACAGAAAAACAGGCATGGTAAGTGAGTCCTGTGGAAAAGATCAATGGCAGGGAGACCACAGGCAAAACCAGTAACTAGTGCTTGGCCTTATGTCTTGTTTTGTGAGCACAGCTTCCAGGATTCAGTTCTTCTTCAAAAATTCATTGCATGCAAAACCAATATGCTTGCTATGGGTGGGACCCTACTGCCTCCCAGAGAGTGTTGGCCTCCAGTTTCTAATGCAGGGCTTCACTGGTTCTTCCAGCCAACATCCACAACACTATAGGACAAAGCAGTGATGTGAAGGTTGGTAGGTGGAATCAGTTTACCAGTTCTTAGATGTGATGGTTGTTTTATGTCTTCCTTTTTTAAGTGTTTCTCCTTTATTTTCACCTGATGAGCCTACCAGCAACACACTTCCTATCCTAGGGTGACAACACTCACTCACTGTACTCAATCCATGCTTTTGCTCCTTTTATGGACTACAAAATATATGCTACTTTCTTCTTCTTCTATGGAGAAACTGTGGAGAGATGTTCATATATTTCATGTATTTTTCATGTATTTCAGAGATGTACTGAACATTTATTTTTTGCACAGGCATAGACAATCTTCTCCATCTTTTCCTGCTCTTATTGCATATCAGTAAACGTTACCTGGAAATTACTCTGAACCATGTTTGATACAATCACAGAAGCCTGTGTAACGGTCCAGTCAGTGATGGAGGACAAGATTTGAAGATTATCCTTCAGGGTGCTCCCACTTGTATCAGCCAAAATGGATGGTGGCAGTCCGACAGCTTGAGAACCCAGCATGGCCAGAGTTTCCGATGTGACATTGGTAATCAAGGAGACCAGGCCGGTCAACTGCTGCAAAAAAAAAAAGGATTGTGATAAGTATCCAGATGAAGATTTGGGGTTCATTTGATATCAGGATGCAAAGAGTATCTATGTGCAGCAATTTAGCAACCAATCAACTTTCAGAGAGAAGTAAAAACACTGAATGAAAGTTGCTGATTGCTTCTTACTGCACATCACTATAGGAGATCCTGTGCTGCACAGTACAAAAGAGGGCAGTCATATATAGGAATATCATCCCAATCAAAGATCTATCATATTAAAGGCATGTCTATTTTCATTGCAGCCTTTGTGTGTTACATAGAGTATCCCTAAGACACAGAGCACTCTTGTATACCAGTGCTGGACCAGTATTCTACTTCTCCTCAATATACTTGGTGGACTGGGGTGTGTTTGATGATAGTAAACTCCTGGAAGTCTTTAATGATGTAAATCGCCCACAATGTTCTGGGAACCAGAGACCATATGATTTTGCCTAAGCTTTGGGCCACACAAGAGAGTTCAGAAGCAACAATCAAATTATGGTTAGGTCAATTTCTACTCAACCTACACATGTGTGTGCACAACTGCATGCATGGCTCATATCACTATATTGCTTTCTACACTAATTAGGGTTAAATAGTAAACAGTCTCACAAAAATCTCCATCCCTGGCCAATAAAAATGACCGAGGTTCATCTATGGCAGTGGTTCTCAACCTCTCTAGTGCCGTGACCCCTTGATAAAATTTCCCAAGTTGTAGGGAACCCTAACAGTAAAATTATTTACGTAGCGTAGGTTGTCAGCATCCAAGGCAAGACAAGAAATTTGCACCCCTAACCCAAGGACATTTAGCGCTCCCTAAGTCCCTTCCACTCGTACAGTATTAAAACCCCTTATGGTACATTTTAGGATGTACCACTCTTTCTCTTTGTTCTCCTTTCTTTCCCTTTTATCTCTCTCTCTATCCTAATTTTTTGTTTTTTTCCCCCATCCCTCTCTCTAGCCGTCTTTCTTGTTTTTTCTCTCCCTTTTTCTTTGTTCCTCCCCCTCTATTCCTCTCCCTTCCATGTATTCTTTTTTTTTATTTTCCTTCTCTTACTCCTTGGTGGGGAATGGGATGAGTAGCAGTGCTAGTAGGGGGGTTGGGATGAGCGGCAATGTTGGGGGGAGTTCTGATCAGCCAACTTAGCTGCTCTTGATCAAGGTCATCTGCTGATCTGAGAACTGAGAACTGTAGTGGGGACTTTTAATGGCAACTATAATCACAGGTAGTGTTACTCACTGTGTCTCCGACTTTGTGGTGTCTCGTAGCAGTGACACCTATGCCAAAATCAGGAGATAGGGTCTCCTTTAGCCCCTCCCATGTCACATTCCTTACCAGTCAGCTGACCTCTATTCTCTGCCTCCCAGCCATGCCGTGAATGGCTGGGAGAGCTGTGCGGGCTTCAGGAAAATCCCAGGATTCGGATTCGGTGACCCCTGGCGAATCATCATTCGACCCCCAAGCTGAGAACCACTGATCTATGGCTTTCTGCAGCTTTGTTTTTTATCAAAAAACATAGGGATGAGCTCGGTGTTCGAGTCGAACATACGTTCGACTCGAACATCGGCTGTTCGATCGTTCGAAGAAGATCAAACGATTTGGGCCGTTCGCGCCTAATTCGAGTGACGCGAACGGCCCACAATGCACTACGCCATCGCAGTGTCATCCAGGCGCTGTGATTGGCCAAGCATGCACTGTGACCCCGCATGCTTGGCCAATCACAGCGCCGGCAGCGAGGAGAGCAATGATTGGCCACAGGCAGGATGCCTGTGGCCAATTATTGCTGAGGGTGTTTAGTACACGCCCCACACTATAAAAGGCCGCCAGCACGGCGGCCTAGTGTAGTGTGTTCCGGAGCAGGGAAAGAGAAGCATAGGCAGGGACAGTGACATTTTTTTTTTCTTGCTTAACCTGGATTCCTTTAGTTTAGGGAAAGAGAAGGATAGGTAGGGAGAGTGTCAGTGTGTTTTACTGTGCGAATCCTTGTTTCTAGGGACAGGGAAGGACAGTGAGGGAAATTCTCCTTGTGCTATAGTGTGCTAAAGCATTGATCATCAACCATCTTTAAAAAATCATTTTTTCTAGGGACAGAAAACTATAGGTAGGGAGAGTGTCAGTGTGTTTTACTGTGATAATCCTTGTTTCTAGGGACAGGGAAGGACAGTGAGGGAAATTCTCCTTGTGCTATAGTGTGCTAAAGCATTGATCATCAACCATCTTTAAAAAAACATTTTTTCTAGGGACAGAAAACTATAGGTAGGAAGAGTGTCAGTTTCTTTCACTGTGATAATCCTTGTTTCTAGGGACAGGGAAGGACAGTGAGGGAAATTCTCCTTGTGCTATACTGTGCTAAAGCATTGATCATCAACCGTCTTTAAAAAAACATTTTTTCTAGGGACAGAAAACTATAGGTAGGAAGAGTGTCAGTTTCTTTCACTGTGATAATCCTTGTTTCTAGGGTCAGGGAAGGACAGTGAGGGAAATTCTCCTTGTGCTATAGTGTGCTAAAGCATTGATCATCAACCGTCTTTAAAAAAACATTTTTTCTAGGGACAGAAAACTATAGGTAGGAAGAGTGTCAGTTTCTTTCACTGTGATAATCCTTGTTTCTAGGGACAGGGAAGGACAGTAAGGGAAATTCTCCTTGTGCTATAGTGTGCTAAAGCATTGATCATCAACCGTCTTTAAAAAAACATTTTTTCTAGGGACAGAAAACTATAGGTAGGAAGAGTGTCAGTTTCTTTCACTGTGATAATCCTTGTTTCTAGGGACAGGGAAGGACAGTGAGGGAAATTCTACTTGTGCTATAGTGTGCTAAAGCATTGATCATCAATCAGCTTTAAAAAAACATTTTTTCTAGGGACAGAAAACTATAGGTAGGAAGAGTGTCAGTTTCTTTCACTGTGATAATCCTTGTTTCTAGGGACAGGGAAGGACAGTGAGGGAAATTCTACTTGTGCTATAGTGTGCTAAAGCATTGATCATCAATCAGCTTTAAAAAAACATTTTTTCTAGGGACAGAAAAATATAGGTAGGAAGAGTGTCAGTTTCTTTCACTGTGATAATCCTTGTTTCTAGGGACAGGGAAGGACAGTGAGGGAAATTCTCCTTGTGCTATAGTGTGCTAAAGCATTGATCATCAACCATCTTTAAAAAAACATTTTTTCTAGGGACAGAAAACTATAGGTAGGAAGAGTGTCAGTTTCTTTCACTGTGATAATCCTTGTTTCTAGGGACAGGGAAGGACAGTGAGGGAAATTCTCCTTGTGCTATAGTGTGCTAAAGCATTGATCATCAACCATCTTTAAAAAAACATTTTTTCTAGGGACAGAAAACTATAGGTAGGAAGAGTGTCAGTTTCTTTCACTGTGATAATCCTTGTTTCTAGGGACAGGGAAGGACAGTGAGGGAAATTCTACTTGTGCTATAGTGTGCTAAAGCATTGATCATCAACCATCTTTAAAAAAACATTTTTTCTAGGGACAGAAAACTATAGGTAGGAAGAGTGTCAGTTTCTTTCACTGTGATAATCCTTGTTTCTAGGGACAGGGAAGGACAGTGAGGGAAATTCTCCTTGTGCTATAGTGTGCTAAAGCATTGATCATCAACCGTCTTTAAAAAAAACATTTTTTCTAGGGACAGAAAACTATAGGTAGGAAGAGTGTCAGTTTCTTTCACTGTGATAATCCTTGTTTCTAGGGACAGGGAAGGACAGTGAGGGAAATTCTACTTGTGCTATAGTGTGCTAAAGCATTGATCATCAATCAGCTTTAAAAAAACATTTTTTCTAGGGACAGAAAACTATAGGTAGGAAGAGTGTCAGTTTCTTTCACTGTGATAATCCTTGTTTCTAGGGACAGGGAAGGACAGTGAGGGAAATTCTCCTTGTGCTATAGTGTGCTAAAGCATTGATCATCAACCATCTTTAAAAAAACATTTTTTCTAGGGACAGAAAACTATAGGTAGGAAGAGTGTCAGTTTCTTTCACTGTGATAATCCTTGTTTCTAGGGACAGGGAAGGACAGTGAGGGAAATTCTCCTTGTGCTATAGTGTGCTAAAGCATTGATCATCAACCGTCTTTAAAAAAACATTTTTTCTAGGGACAGAAAACTATAGGTAGGAAGAGTGTCAGTTTCTTTCACTGTGATAATCATTGTTTCTAGGGACAGGGAAGGACAGTGAGGGAAATTCTCCTTGTGCTATAGTGTGCTAAAGCATTGATCATCAACCGTCTTTAAAAAAACATTTTTTCTAGGGACAGAAAACTATAGGTAGGAAGAGTGTCAGTTTCTTTCACTGTGATAATCCTTGTTTCTAGGGACAGGGAAGGACAGTGAGGGAAATTCTCCTTGTGCTATAGTGTGCTAAAGCATTGATCATCAACCGTCTTTAAAAAAACATTTTTTCTAGGGACAGAAAACTATAGGTAGGAAGAGTGTCAGTTTCTTTCACTGTGATAATCCTTGTTTCTAGGGACAGGGAAGGACAGTGAGGGAAATTCTCCTTGTGCTATACTGTGCTAAAGCATTCCTCATCAACCATCTTTGAAATCCTTGTTTTTTGGACAGTCAGGGAAATTGTCGTTGTGCTATTCTGTGCAAAAGCAATCATCCTCAACCATATTTAGAAATCCTTAAGTAAAGAGACAGAGAAGGACACCTGAAGGTAGCCCTTATTGCTTTTTTCCCATCTCCCTGCAGGCCATCTATTAGAATGTCTGGAAGGCAAACAAGGAGAGGCAGACAGTCAGGAGGCAATAAAAGAGGGCAAGCAGGCTCTGTGTCTGGGGGCAACAGTGCTGGTCGTGGACGCGGTGCATTGCCATCAGCACATGGCCATGGGACACGCTTGTCCTTCTTTTCGGCAGCTGGACATGTTGAGCCACATCATGCCGAAGACTTGGTAGAGTGGATGACCAAGCCCTCCTCCTCCTCCTCATCCTCTCTCACCCAGGCTCAGGGTACTGGCAAAGCAGCTGCCAAAGCGTCCTCTTCCCTGGTATCAATGTCAGACTCATCATCAGTCACTCCTTCCCTAGACCCACCATGTCCTCCTCCTGAGGAGTCCCCCGAACTGTTTGAGCACAGTGTTGGGTACATGCTCCAGGAGGATGCCCAGCGTTTCGAAGGGTCTGATGATGAAACCCAGCTACAGGAAGGCAGTAGCGTGAGAGCAGACAGAGGGCATGCTCAAGAAGGACACCAATCTGGCAGTCATGTTCCAGCAGCTGCAGCATACTGCCAGATTGGCTCCAGTGATGAGGAGGGAGGGGATGATGAGGTCACTGACTCCACGTGGGTGCCTAATAGGAGAGAGGAGGAGGAGGAGGATGAGGAGGAGGCACATCTCCAACGAGGCAGGATGCCCTTTGATGGCCAGCGTAAGGGCAGTACACCGACGGAATCACACCGCAGAGCTCCGCCTGTGCAGGGCGCTGCCTCTGCCCGTCATTCAAAAAGTTCTTTGGTGTGGGCCTTTTTTGAGGCTAGCATCAGATCGCACAGCTGCTGTTTGCAACATATGTCTCAAGCGTATATCGCGTGGCCAAAACATCAGCCGCTTGGGTACCACATGCCTGACCAGACATATGTTGACCTGCCATGCAGCTCGTTGGCAAGCCTACCTCAAAGACCCACACCAAAGAACAAAGCGGACCTCTCCTTGCACCGCATCAGCTGGGATCTCCAACCCCACTATAACTTCAGTCCTCTCTGAAACATGCACTGAGAGGAATGAAGGTGTAGAATTAGGTGTGTCACAGCCAAGTACTTGCGGCCACTCTGCTAGCAGTACACCGACGTCCGATTCTAGCAGGCAAATTTCCCTGCCCCAGCTGCTGGACCGTCGAAAGAAGTTCACTCCCAGCCATCCACATGCCCAGCGGTTGAATGCTAGCTTGGCTAAATTGCTAGCGCTTCAACTGCTGCCTTTTCAGTTGGTAGACTCGGCCCCCTGAGTTTGTGCAATGTGCGGTTCCTCAGTGGCAGGTTCCCAAGCGCCACTTTTTCTCACGGAAGGCTATTCCGGCTCTCTACCGGCATGTGGAAGGCAGTGTCTTGGCCTCGCTGGACAGGGCGGTCAGCGGTAAGGTGCATATTACCGCTGACTCATGGTCCAGCAGGCATGGACAGGGACGTTACCTTTCTTTCACGGCCCATTGGGTCACTCTTTTGGCAGCTGGGAAGGATGCAGGACAAGGTGCAGTAGTGTTGGAGGTTGTTCCACCGCCACGCCTCCAAAATGCTACTACTGGTTGTGACACACCTCTCTCCTCCACCCCCTCCTCTTCTTCTTCCTCCATGGCCTCTTCCTGTGGTTTGTCCTCTGAACCAGCGGTGCTCCGTAGCCGTTCAAGGGGCTACGCAAGTACGCAGGCAAAAAGATGCCATGCCGTGCTTGCGCTGGTGTGTTTGGGGGACAGAAGCCACACTGGGGCAGAGGTCCTGTCTGCTCTGCAGGGCCAGGCCGAGAGGTGGTTGACGCCACGCCAGCTTAACTCAGGAATGGTGGTTTGCGACAATGGCACCAACCTCCTCTCCGCCCTCCGACAGGGACAACTGACCCATGTGCCCTGTGTGGCTCACGTCCTTAACCTGGTGGTGCAGCGGTTCTTGGGCAGGTACCCGGGCTTACAGGATGTCCTGAGGCAGGCCAGGAAAGTCTGTGTGCATTTCCGCAGATCTTATAATGCCAGTGCTCGCCTGGCTGAGCTGCAAAAGGAGTTGAACCTGCCCAAGAACCGCCTTATATGTGACATGCCCACCAGGTGGAACTCAACGTTGGCCATGCTGCAGCGGCTGCACACGCAGCAGAGGGCCATCAATGAGTACCTGTGCGACTACGGCACCAGGACAGGGTCAGGGGAGCTTGGTTTTTTTTCTCCACGCCAGTGGGGCATGATCAGGGATGCATGCACTGTCCTGGCACCATTTGAGGAGGCCACGAGGATGGTGAGCAGTGACAGTGCATGCATCAGTGACACTGTACCTCTTGTCCACCTGTTGGAGCACACGCTGCGTGGAATAATGGACAGGGCACTTGAGGCAGAACAGAGGCAGGAAGAGGAGGACTTCCTTGCCTCTCAAGGCCCCCTTTACCCAGACAGTGTTCCTTCTGTCCCACCCATCGCACAGGAAGAGGAGGAGGAGGAGGAGGAGGAGGATTGTGTCAGCATGGAGGTGGAGGCTGGCACTCAGCATCATCAGCAGCAGTCTTTTAGGGATGATTTACAGTCCCAAGAAACCAGTGGACTTGTACGTGGCTGGGAGGAGGTGGCTGCGGATCATGTCGTCCTTAGTGACCCAGAGGACTCCGGAGCGAATGCCTCAGCAAACCTACGCTGCATGGCCTCCCTGATCCTGCAAAGTCTGCGGAAGGATCCTCGTATTCTTCGGATCAAGGAGAGGGACCATTACTGGCTGGCCACTCTCCTTGATCCACGGTACAAGGGTAAGGTTGCGGACCTTATGTTACCGTCGCAGAGGGAGCAGAGGATGAGACAACTCCGGGAGGCCTTGCAGAAAGGTCTGTGCAACGCGTTCCCAGAGACTGGGAGGTTACAAACTCCTGGTCCTGGACAACGAGTTGCTGAGGCTTCGGCCAGTCAAAGAAGGAGCGGTGGGGAAGGTGGCCGTCTGACCGATGCGTTCAGACAATTCTTTAGTCCGCAGCCCCAAAGAATGATCGGTTCCAGCAACCATCGCCAGCGTCTGATAAACATGGTGCAGGAATATCTAGGGGCAAGGTCAGACTTGGACACCTTCCCCACCGAAAATCCTCTGGCTTACTGGGTCTTGAGGATGGATCACTGGCCAGAGCTTGCACAGTATGCAATTGAGCTACTGGCCTGTCCTGCATCCAGCGTTCTTTCGGAACGCACATTCAGTGCTGCTGGAGGATTTGTCACGGATCACAGGGTGCGCCTGTCCACCGACTCGGTTGATCGACTGACTTTCATCAAGATGAACCAGTCTTGGATCACCACCAGCTACCACACACCTGATGCTGATATAACAGACTAATTGATTTTAACATGTCACATCCCTTCAAGACTGATGCTGATGCTGAGTGCCTGTGCTGTTATTTTGACTGGCTATCCTCCTCCTCCGAGTCCTCAATGATACGATTGATGATGATAGCTTGGAAGATCATTTTTGTTTATGGGTGCCGCCACCAGTGGCTAAGGCCCAATTTTTCAGCCCCTGTTTAACAGGGACGTGTAATTACAATTTTTGAAGCAATAATTTGCCATAGGGCTCATTGCTGTGCTCCAAGTACAGTATCTGTGAGGGGTTGGAGTGTTGTGCCACCAGTGCCTAAGGCCCAATTTTTCAGCCCCTGTTTAACAGGGGCGTGTCATTACAATTTTTGAAGCAATACTTTGCAACAGGGCTCATTGCTGTGCTCCAAGTACAGTATCTGTGAGGGGTTGTAGTGTTGTGCCACCAGTGCCTAAGGCCCAATTTTTCAGCCCCTGTTCAACAGGGGCATGTAATTACAATTCTTGATCTAATAATTCACAGCAGGGCCCATTGCTGCACCCACCAAGAGTAACTCTGAGGGCTTACAGTGTTGTGGCAACGCCACCACCACCACCACCACGAAAGGCCCAATTTTTCAGCCCCTGTTCAAAAGGGGCATGTAATTACAATTCTTGATCTAATAATTCACAGCAGGGCCCATTCCTGCACCCACCAAGAGTAACTCTGAGGGCTTACAGTGTTGTGGCAACACCACCACCACCACCACCACCACGAAAGGCCCAATTTTTCAGCCCCTGTTCGACAGGGGCATGCAATTACAATTCTTGATCTAATAATTCACAGCAGGGCCCATTGCTGCACCCACCAAGAGTAACTGTCAGGGCTTACAGTGTTGTGGCACCAGCACCACCATCAAAGGCCCAATTTTTACTACCACTGTTCAACAATTATATGTAATTAAAATTCCTGATATAATAGTTGACAGCAGGGCGTTCCAGCACCAACCAAGAGTAACTGTGAGTGCTTACAGTGTTGTGCCAACACCAACAACTAAGGGGCCTATTTCTGCAGAGTATATACGGCAGGTCCCTACTTTCAAACATCCAACTTACAAACGACTCCTACTTGCAAACGCAAGAAGACAACAGGAAGTGAGAGGAAATCTACCCCTTGGAAGGAAAATTCTCTCCTGTAAGAATTAATATGGGAGAAAGGTGTCTCCTCTGTACTGATGCTTTATCAGCAATCCTTGTTTCAAGAAAAACACCACATTTCAAAAACAGTTGTCATTGGGACGGAAAGTGAGGTGAAATGTTCTGAACAGGGGCACAGACAGCAAAACAAATGTTACAGGGGTGATAACCCTTACCTATGTTTTCCAAAAAGTTTAAAAATAGATTTTTGGGCTGGAGCTACACTTAAACAATGTACCTGTTCAAAATTACAAACAGATTCTACATAAGAACAAACCTACAGTCCCTGTCTTGTATGCACCGCCTGTATACGGCTGTTCAGAGTATATAGGGCCTTTTTTATTTTATGTGCGGGGTTCCCCTTAATATCCATACAAGACCCAAAGGGGCTGGTAATGGGCTGGGGTAGGGGGGGGGTCATGGGGTAGCTATGCCATTCTTCTTAAAGATTTTCATCCATATTACCGGGACCAGACATTACATTAAAGCCGCAAGCAGTTTTAAATGGCTTTTTTTTCCTTTAGAAGTGTCATTTTGTGCAGGGACAGTTCTAAACACGGGAAACACGTGGCACTTCACAGGCATACTTTAGACACCCCCCAGGTACGATATTTAAAGGAATATTTGACTTTTTTTTTTTCACTTTATGCATCATTAAAATGACTGCTCCCGAAAAACGACCGTTTTTAAAACTTCTTTTTGCATTGATACATGTCCCCTGGTGCAGAACCCGGGTTCCCAAACCCTTTTTAGGACAATAACATGCATAATAGTCGTTATAATTAGCACTTTAGAATTCGAACGTTCGCATCCATTGTATTTAATAGGGTTCTAATGTTCGTACGAACTTTCGGTCCGTTCGCGGGTTCTGGTGCGAACCGAACCCGGGGGTGTTCGGCTCATCACTAAAAAAACAGCATATCTACATTCAGGAACAGGGAAAATAGCAGGCATCTAATACTGATGGGTACATTTAAAGCCTAATTCTAAGCTTATTGCTTCCCCCACAAGATGCCACCCCCCCCCTCTATTTTGTATGTTATGTTTTGTTTTATGATACTTACCTTTTTCCAATGTCTTCTGGCCTGTTAAGTGATGCACTTGGCCCTCTTATTCTCCCCTTGTGAGCAGTCCTTGGAGATGCAGAGAGCGGCCCTGATGTCAGTGCCATTCTCTGAAAGAATATGTGTTGAATACAGAGTGACATGGTGATGGGATGAGCCCATGACACTCCGCATTCACAATATGTCCTCAGTCTTTTGAGTTGAGTGATACTTGAAGACATTTTCTGGTGAAATTGAAGTATTGCAAGGGACATCTCTGTCGTGAAGGTAAGTATTGTACCATTGACTGCTTTTTATGTTTTAAAGCGGAGCTCCACCCTAAAGTGGAACTTCTGCTCATCGGAACCCTCCCCCCCTCTGGTGTCACATTTGGCACCTTTCAGGGGGGAGGGGGGTGCAGATACATGTCTAAGACAGGTATTTGCACCCACTTCCGGGAGTCCTCTCTGCGGGTATTCTGCGGGTAGTTACGTCACTTCCCGCAGAATACCCGTTGTGTCCTGGGAGACACTCGGCTCCCAGGACACAGCGGGGACCAGTAGGAACGGCGAAGCGCGACTCGCGCATGCGCCGTAGGGAACCGGGCAGTGAAGCCGCAAGGCTTCACTTCCTGGTTCCCTCACCGAGGATGGCGGTGGGGGCAGCAGAGTGACGAGCAATCGCTCGTCTTCTGCTGCCGACGTCGCTGGACTCCAGGACAGGTAAGTGTCCTAATATTAAAAGTCAGCAGCTGCAGTATGTGTAGCTGCTGGCTTTTAATATTTTTATTTTTCAGGGAGCTCCGCTTTAATACTGCTGGGGGACAAATAAAAAAAATAAAATAAAGTCAGGCATTAAACACTTACTGTTTGCCCCAGGCTGACGTTAGCACCACATGATTTCAAAGACTGTAGAATGATGATTGCCTGTGCTTGAGGTAAATTACCAAGGTCTATCTTGCCAACAGCATGGCAAAGGATATTTACAGGGATGCTGCAGAGGAAGAAAAAAGGGTATAATATAATTTAAATCAAAGCCAGGCAGGATGCCTTTCTGAGAAAACCGTCACCTGGATTTGAGGGAAAATCATCAAATGGGACAAATGCGTGTAATAAGACCACAGTAAAATTAAAGTTTTGTTTTAAACTTTAAAAAAATCAGCAAATGCACAGTAATAAGATTGCGGATTATGTTTTATTGTACTGACTTCATGATCTGCTTCAACAATAGTAATATCTAGAAAACACAGAGCGCATGCTCTGGACCAGCGCACAAGCCTGTGAAATTTTATGTTTGTGTGCATGTGCTAGTTTGTGGTTCCACATACAACTGCTGCAGGTCTCTTCTTTGGGCTGCGTGTGCATTTCACGGCATGTGCACAAGCACACACTCACTGCTGACATCGGTGCCAGATGGGCTAATTAAAGCCCATCTTCGGGCATAACTTTACTGAACTAAATAGTGGAGACAATGGGGGTTATTTACGAAAGGCAGATCCACTTTGCACTACAAGTGCAAACTATAAGTGCAAAGTGCATTTGATATTGCACTTAAAGTGCACTTGGAAGTGCAGTCGCTGTAAATCTAAGGGGTAGATCAGAAACGAGGGGAAGCTCTGCTGATTTTATCATCCAATCATGTGCAAACTAAAATGCTGTTCTTTATTTTCCTTGCATTTCCCCCTCGGATCTACAGCGACTGAACTTCCAAGTGCACTTTCAGTGCAATTTCAAGTGCACTTTGCACTTGTAGTTTGCACTTGTTGTGCAAAGTGGATTTGCCTTTGGTAAATAACCCCCACTGTCAACAATCATAGAAATAATACTGCTCCAAAAGCCTGCACTTGGATCTCTGCTTTCTACCTCTGGTGCAGGCACAGCTCTTGAGCCTGTCTCTGCTCACAATCTACCAAACGGAGGAATCGCCACACACCACGTTCCATATGAAGTCTTAGGCCCCTTTCACACTAGTGCGACTTCAAAGTCGTACGATTTTACTGCGATTTCGCGGCCGCGATTCTGCCGCTATTTTGCCGCGATTCGCGGCTGCGATGAATGCCTATGTAAGTGGCATCAAAACCGGACAAAAGTAGTGCAGGGACTACTTTGAAGTCTGAACGACTTAAAGTCGTACTAATATGAATGGTTGTCATTGGAAATCATGAGAAACGACTTGTCATGCTACTTTGCCATCACAAATCGTGGGACAAGTCGTATAAGTGTGAAAGGGGCCTTAAATTTCATGTGATGAACACAATATGCAATCAACCAAGGATCCACCTATCCTCCTCCTATCTGCCTTTCCAATTAAAGGTTCTTCTGGTCAGGCATGAAAGGCCTATTCACCGTGATTTTTTCTAAAAAGGTGAAAACTTTAGCTGTATCTTATGACTCTAAAGCCTCGCACACACGATCGGATATTCCGAAAACAATTGTGTGATGGAAGGGAACCCACCTGTATGCTCCATCAGACAATTGTTGTCGGAATTTCCGACAACAAATGTTGGATAGCATGCTCTCAAATTGTCCGACAACAAATGTGTGGCGTCGGATTATCCGATCGTGTGTACACAAATCTGTCGGTCTAAAATCCAAAGTACAAACACGCATGCTCCGAAACAATGCTAACCATTAGACAACATTAGCAGAAGTTGCCCAAAGGGTGGCGCTAAAGAGCAGAAAACCCACGTCGTTTTGTGTATGTTGGCTGAAAAAGTTCTGCCGTCTGTATGCAGAAGAAGTTCTCGGCCAACGCCCTTCGCACAAAATTCGACGGATTTGTCCGATGGAAATCCGATCGTGTGTACGAGGCTTTATAGTGTCTAAAGCATAAGGGTTTGAGTAGACAAATAATCACACATACAGTTGTAAGGTTAATGTTGAATTTTTCATGAAGAACAGCTGCGCAGCGTATATCATAAAGTCTTCTTGGAGAGTCAGATTCCCGATCAAACCCAGAGTTTGATTGTCCTCCAAAAATAGCTGAAGCTGTTTCAAAACAAAATGTGAACAGTCAGTCAACAAGTGCATCAGCAGCCTAGCCCACATCTGTGATAGCTTGAAGTCTTACAGCATGTACATAATACTTTATTTCCCAAAGGGTCAGAATATTTGCTTTAAGTTCTATTTGAAATAATAATCTATTGACTTAAATAAAGGAGTTTCTAGAAGCTTTGTGCGTTCGAGAGGGCTATATAATAAACAAAGTATCTTCTGACATCCTCTATATCAGGGGTCTCAAACCTGCGGCCCTCCAGCTGTTGCGGAACTACAAGTCCCATCATGCCTATGGGAGTCATGTTTGTAACTGTTTAGCCTTGCAATGCCTCATGGGAATTGTAGTTCTGCAACAGCTGGATGGCCACCAGTTTGAGACCCCTGTTCTATATAGTGTCTGTGTAATAGGTGTTTAATAGGTTTATAAACGATTCCACATTACCAGTGTTGCATTGCTGCTAAATGATTGAAGATCTCCACTAGTACAGTAGGTCACAAAATTCTGCAAATATTGAACGATCCAGGAATAGTCGACACCGGCTGTGTAGCATTTTGGATTGGGACCTAATAAAGGTAAAAGCAGTGGATTTAGGTATAAATTTTATTAAATCTGTGTAGGTTTTTTTTTTTTTATCCAGGTCATAGTATAGCTAGCAATACTAAGTCACACGCAACTGTGTTTGTTATGTAATGTTGAAGATATTGTATAGTTTCTTCAAACCACTTCTTCCACTTCAAGCCAGTTCTAATGCATGTGTGGAACATACTCCAGCATTTATATCCACACATGGAGCACAGACACTTCAATCCAGTCACCATGGAATCAAGGCAGGCATTGATTGCCTACAAACTAGATGAGGGGTGTAAAAGTTAGACATGAGCATTCGTTTTCGTCCGAATGCATTTTCGTCCGAATTTCGGGGATTTTCGCGTTTGTTTTAACAAACGATATCGAACGTGCAGAATCCGAAATCCGAAAGATCCGACATAAAAGATGCTTTATTTTCTTTTCGTTGCGACAACAGTTCGATATAGATAGAAGATTCGGCATGACGCTGACAATAGCAATCTGTGTCTATCGAACATGCGGTCGAATGTGCCTAACCTAACTCTATTAGTCTGAGATTATTCGACATAGAGAGAAAAGATTTGACATTATAGAGACATGAAGATTCGATGAAGCAGCTAAAAACATACGATCGCCACGAGCGGACATTTCCGGTCAAATGCTCCGCCCGTAGGCTATAGAAGAATTCTAATGTTGGTTGACTAGTAATAATAATTAATAAATATAATTATTACTAGTCATACAACATTAGAATTCTACTATAGCTTGTGGGCGGAGCATTTAACCGGAAATGTATGATTGCGACGTCGTACAGTTTAGCTGCTCCGTTGAATCTTCTTAGAACATTCAACGGACACCATAAGCCTTTAATTCACAGATTCGACCTTAGATTTTCGGATGAATGCATTTTTTAACAAAACAAAATAAATAAAATTGAATTTCGGAAGTAACTAAATACATTTATTTTTCGGACGAAAACAAAATTCCGAAACAAAATATTTCAGTGTGCACATGTCTAGTAAAAGTTATGGAATGTATGTTTGACTAATAATGCCTGCAGGTGTGAATTATTGTCAAATTGCCAGGGTAGAGATGTTAAATCGGCATTTATTGGGAAGGAAGATTGAAATGAAGGCCCCTACTTTTGTCCAATGATGGTTGTTGAAAACAATTTACACTTTTAGCCATGTGATTCGAAGGATTACCGTATACACTCGAGTATAAGCCGACCCGAATATAAGCCGAGGCACCTAATTTTACCAAAAAAAACCTGTGAAAACTTATTGACTTGAGTATAAGCCTAGGGTATCCATCAGCATGCCTCACTGTGCCTCACTTTGCCTCACTGTGTCCATGTGCATGCCTCAATGTGTCCATGCCTCACTGTGCCCATGCCTCACTGTGCCCATACCTCACTGTGCCCATGCCTCACTGTGACTGACGTTTAACATGGGAGTCAATGGAAGGGGTGCCCTGCTTTGAAAAATCGGTGCTCCCGGGCCGTAAATCCCCCAGACAACAAACTTTTCACACTTGTAGAGGAGAAATTGGGCTACATGTGTGCTAAGTGTTCGGTCCAGGAGACTTAGGACCGGCCAGTACCGGGTCCCCAAAGTTACCAGAGAAATGACCGTTTAACATAGTAGTCTATGGAAGTGTTGCCCGGCTTTGAAAAATCGGTGCTCCCTGGCCGTAGGTCCCCTGGACAACAAACTTTGCACACTTGTAGAGAATGAGTGGGGCTACACGTGTGCCAAGCTTGAGGCCCGGAGTACCGGGTCCTATGGCCAGTACTGGGTCCCCAAAGTCCGGGATATCAGGCACAAAAAGGTGACTCGAGTATAAGCCGAGGGGGGCATTTTCAGCACAAAAAAATGTGCTGAATAACTCGGCTTATACTCGAGTATATATGGTAATGCGCTTGTAAACCTCTGGGCACCAAGGATGGGATCATGTAACTAGAACAGGATGGTTCCACAACTTTCACACCCTCCATCTTGTACTTGGACAAACAGCATACGCCTTACTAAATTGTATGGGGATTAATTCAAGGTGTTTGTGCCACTTGTGTGGATATAAATGTTGGGGTATGTTTCTGACACTCAACAGAACTGAGAAAGGGGCTTGGACAAGTTACAAAATATCTTGTAGAACAAGTCCTGTTGAATGTGACAAACTTTTACTAGCAATCTCCTTTTATCTTTATAAACAATATATTTCAAAGCTTGTGCTGTCATTTGCCTTAATTGCACCTGCAGAGGGATTGTGTGTGAATTTCAACATGTTCGCTATTTCCTATAAAAAAAATCCACGCTGTATATAGAACTGAACACAGACCTTCCTTAAAGTCTGCTTAAAGTATAGCTAAACCCAAGAATAGAAGTGTAAAGTGCTGTGCAAACTGTTGACGTATAATAATAATCATAGTATTAATAATACTGCATCTATGAAAATGCACTCCTACCACCCTAGGAAAGGAAGTGGGGTAGGACTACAGAACCATCCACCCTCTCCTCATTTCCATAACATAAAGGGAAAGTGTTCTGTTGTTCGGAAAACAAGGCAGTGCTTAAATCATTGTTTGAGATAGCAGCCCAGAGAGCACAGGACAAGGGACAACACTGGATTTTTGGCAGAATGAACAGGCATTGTTGTTGCACTTAAAGAGATATAAGAAAACAGTTTCAGTTGAAAATTTAACAGATCAAAATTGCACAGATAAGTTCATTGTTGGGTTTAACATGCTACTTCTTTTGCAAGGCTTCTTTTATTCCTAGTTATGCTCTAGAACAGTGTTTCTCATCTCTGGTCCTTAAGGTGCCCCAACAAGTCATGTTTTTAGGCTTTCCATTATTTTGCACAGGTGACTTGAACAGTTTCACTGCCTTAGTAATTAGCACAGCTGTTTCATCTGAGGGAAATCCTAAAAACATGACCTGTTGGGGCACCTTGAGGACTGGAGTTGAGAAACACTGCTCTAGAATTTCCTGATTTTACAGTTTGGAAGTCTCAGTTGAAATATAGACACAACGCTGTACCCAGAGTGTAACTGGGGATTGTTCCCTGTGAACTGGATCAATATGCACTGTTAATTATCTGAAGCAGGGTTCAATAAGGGTCTTTACCCAAATGTTAGATGTGCTAATTCCTGTAGAGCAGTAGTTCTTAACCCTGTCCTTAAGTACCCCCAACAGGCCATGTTTTCAGGTTTTCCTTTGTCTTGAACAGTCAATGGATTGGTATTTTGGACAGATATTTTATCTAAGAGAAATTCTCAAAACATGGCCTGTTGGGTGTACTTGAGGATAGGGTTGATAACCACTGCTGTAGAGCAGTGTTTCTCAACTCCAGTCCCCAAGGCGCCCCAACAGGTCATGTTTTCAGGATTTCCCTCATATGAAACAGCTGTGGTAATTACTGTATTTATTGGCGTATAACACTCACTTTTTTACCCTGAAAATAGAGGGTAAACTGTGCCTGCGTGTTATACGCAGGGGGCTGTGGAAAGTTTTTTCCCTGAAACTTCCCTCTTAAAGTTAGGGTGCGTGTTATATGCCTGTGCGTGTTATACGCCGATAAATACGGTACTAAGGCGGTGAAACTGATCAAATCACCCGTGCAAAATAATGTAAAGCCTAAAAACATGACCTGTTGGGGCGCCTTGAGGACCAGAGTTGGGAAACACAGCTGTAGAGGACCTTACTTAAACAAATGCACTTCTTAATATGCCAGCATAAAAAAAATGCCAAATCCAAAGGGTAAAGATAAAAGTTTACCACGAGAGGAGGAAAAAGAAACACCTTAATTTCATTTGACAGTAGGGGATGCATAAACATACCTTTAGAAGTGCTAGACTTTGCATTCAAATATGGTTTTAGGACGTACAGTTTTTGTAAACCCCAACATAAGACTATTTCAAGATCAAAGAGGAAATTTGATTTTTTTTACCACAGTGAGACAAGACAATTAATGCCATCAGCAAAGAAAAAATAGGGGTTGTGGAAACATACCTGTGGAAGCACTATTCAAATATGGTCTCACAAAGTCCTGATAGATTGATGCGCTGGTGTCGTTTGTCATTGAGCTAAACTGAAGGCTAAATGCTTTTACTCTGTTTCAGAAAAAAAACAATAGATTGAATAGAAAATATGAATTTGCGAAGCAAGTACTTGTCATTTTATGCTTTCCTTCTAATATTTTTTTCTGTAAGATCTTGCGGTCTACATACAATAGCAATAGATAATTTGATTTTTCTGTCCAAGATATCATTGTACTTACATTGCTTGGTAGGAGGGGCAGGATATGTCCAGCGGGATGATCTTAAGAAGACTTTGGTTGAAGTATACTGTCAAGTTAACCAAGTAGACTTGGAACAAAACTTCCCATTGTTCAGTTGTATAAGTAGAGAAGTTGGCCTGAAGACCCCTGAGCTCTGTAGCCAGGAGTGTTGTCTTTATTGTTGTTACTTGCCCCTCAGACAGGTTGGCCTACAAAAAAAAACAGGGATTTGTGAAAAGTTAAAGTTACTCTAAAGCCTTATTGTTTTTCTAAAACACATGTTATACTTACCTGCCCTGTGCAGTGGATTTGCACAGAGCAGCCCAGATCCTCCTCTTCTTGAGTCCCTCTTCTGTGCTTCTGGCCCCTCCCTCCTGCCAAGTGCCCCCACAGCAAGCAGTTTGCTAAGGGGGCACCCAGGCCAACTCACAGCTCTCTGTGTCCATTCAGACATGATGCCATTGCACAGCCCCGCCCCCTCTCTCTCCTGATTAGCTGACTGACTTTGATTGATGGCAGTGGGAGCCAATGGCGCCGCTGCTGTGTCTCAGCAAATCAGGAGGGAGAGTCGGACAGCCGAAACACTCGTGGACATCACTGGACAGAGATGGGGCTCAGGTAAGTATTAGAGGGGCCGAGGGGGCTGCTGCACAGAGAAGGCTTTTTATCTTAATGCATAGAATGCATTAGGATAAAAAACCTTCTGACTTTACAACCCCTTTAAGTAAAGGCTGCTATTGCTTGCGTGCTGATCAAACATACATACAAGGGTTTTTTTAAGAGTGTAACTTTAGCTGGCTTCTTGTCAAAGCACAAGATGTTTGAGGATTGCTCTTTTGTATGTACCTGTATTGCTGCGAAAGAGAAAGCTTCCAGGAAGACTGTGACATTTTGCGGTGCGATGGCACTTAGATATTTTTCCAGCAAAGTTGCATTGAGGAGAATGTTAGCTTTGGTCACGGAGTAAGCTATGTCCTTTGGAGGAAGGTCATTCTGAAAAAGATTTATGATATTTTCCAATGGATACAGTCTATTATATTCTCTGGGCATCTGTTAACATTTTATTTATATTTCTACCAGCTGCCACCTTGGATAATTCCTGTTCTAGTCATTCAAGCCTTTATAACTCTCTACTTCAGAAACATTGTTCTGACCTTGGTTTCAGTAATTTGACACTGTCACTTGTATATCACAAATCCCCCTTCATTATACAAGCAAGGTGTGTGTGGTTCTCTTTCGTAACAAAAGCCTATAGCATTGCACCACCCTTTATCATGGTAACCTTTTTTAATTGATTTCTTACAGTCCTTCACCACCAATCTAGGATTTGTAATGTTAACCCATTTGCAGGAACTTACCAGTGTAAAGTTTTTATTGAGTGTCATGATTTCTTCAACAGAGAAGAAGTAGAAAAACGCTCCAAAGTTCAGTTCAGTCCAATTCTGGAAGCTTGCAGCATCACAAACAACTATGGAAAAAGACACAAAGAAAGATTTACCAAGCCAACTAAAAGCAAATTCAAAACCAAACAAAAAATTGGAACTTTTATTACACCCAGGTGAGACAAAAAAACACCTTTACCTAACAAGATGACAGTGGATGTGAAAACATACCTGCGGAAGTGGCTGATTGTGCAGTCAAGTATGGTTTCAGGAAGTTCTGATAGATTGCTTCTCTTGTGTCATTTGTCATTGAGCTAAACTGAAGGCTAAATGCTTTTACTCTGTTTCAGAAAAAGATAAGAACATTTGGGAGTGTGACTTACATGTAGTTATATGCCTTCCTGTAAATTCTTTCATTTTGGCCAGCATTCATGGTTCGCGAAAGCCATGGACATATATTTTTTTCCCTTAGATATCATCGTACTTACATTGCTTGGTAGGAGGTGCAGGATATGCTCAGCGGGATGATCCCAAGAAGGGTTTGGTTGAAGTATACTGTCAAGTTAATCATGTCGTTTTGGAACAAAACTCTCCATTGTTCAGTTGTATAAGTAGAGAAGTTGGCCTGAAGACCCCTGAGCTCTGTAGCTAGGAGTGTTTTCTTTATTGTTGTTACTTGCTCCTCTGACAGGTTGGCCTACATAAAAAAACAGGGGTTTGTGAAGAAAGGTAAGGAAAAGCTGCTATTGCTTGCATGCTGATCAAACATACATACGAGAGTCTTCTCAAAGAGAAAAACTTTAGCTGGATTCTTGTCAAAGCACAAGATGTTTGAGGATTGTTCTTTTGTATGTACCTGTTTTGCTGTGGAAGAGAAAGCTTCCAGGAAGACTGTGACATTTTGCGGTGCGATGGCACTTAGATATTTTTCCAGCAAAGTTGCATTGAGGAGAATGTTAGCTGTGGTCACAGAGTAAGCTATGTCCATTGGAGAAAGGTCATTCTGAAAAAGATTTTTGATATTTACTCTTTTTAAGGAACAGTGAATACAGTATTTTAAATTCTCTAGGTATCTATTACCATTTTAGTCATCTTTTTTCCAGCTGCCAACTTGTATATTTCCTAATCTATTCCTTCAAGCATTTGTAACTCTCTACCCCAGAAACATTGTTCTGATCTTGGTTTCAGTGATTTGACACTGTCACCTGTATATCATGAATCTCCCTTTTTAATACAAGCAAGGTGTGTGTGGTTCTCTTAGGTGACAAAAGCCTATAGCATTGCACCACCCATGTCATGGTAAACTTTTTTAATTGACCTCGTACAGCCCTTCATTATCAATCTAGGGTTTGTAATGTCAACCCATTTGCAGGAACTTACCAGTGTAAAGTTTTTATTGAGTGTCATGATTTCTTCAACAGAGAAGAAGTAGAAAAAGGCTCCAAAGTTCATTCTCTGCCAGTTCTGGAAGCTTCCAACATCACAAACCACTAAGCCAACTAAAAGCAAAACCAAACAGAAAATTGAAACTTTTATTACAGCCATGTGAGATGAAAAAACACCTTTACCTAACAAGATGACAGTGGATGTGGAAACATACCTGTGGAAATAGCTGATTGTGCAGTCAAGTATGGTTTCAGGAAGTTCTGATAGATTGCTTTTCTTGTGTCGTCCGTCATTGAGCTAAACTGAAGGCTAAATGCTTTTACTCTGTTTCAGAAAAAGATAAGAACATTTGGGAGTGTGACTTACATGTAGTTATATGCCTTCCTTTAAATTCTTTCATTTTGCCCAGCATTCATGGTTCACGAAAGCCAGGACATATATTTTCTTCCCTTAGATATCATCGTACTTACACTGCTTGGTAGGAGGTGCAGGATATGCTCAGCGGGATGATCCCAAGAAGGGTTTGGTTGAAGTATACTGTCAAGTTAATCAAATCGTTTTGGAACAAAACTCTCCATTGTTCAGTTGTATAAGTAGAGAAGTTGGCCTGAAGACCCCTGAGCTCTGTAGCCAGGAGTGTTTTCTTTATTGTTGTTACTTGCTCCTCTGACAGGTTGGCCTACATAAAAAAACAGGGGTTTGTGAAAAAAGGTAAGGAAAAGCTGCTATTGCTTGCATGCTGATCAAACATACATACGAGAGTCTTCTCAAAGAGAAAAACTTTAGCTGGGTTCTTGTCAAAGCACAAGATGTTTGAGGATTGTTCTTTTGTATGTACCTGTTTTGCTGTGGAAGAGAATGCTTCCAGGAAGACTGTGACATTTTGCGGTGCGATGGCACTTAGATATTTTTCCAGCAAAGTTGCATTGAGGAGAATGTTAGCTGTGGTCACAGAGTAAGCTATGTCCATTGGAGAAAGGTCATTCTGAAAAAGATTTTTGATATTTACTCATTTTAAGGAACAGTGGATACAGTATTTTAAATTCTCTAGGTATCTATTACCATTTTAGTCATCTTTTTTCCAGCTGCCAACTTGTATATTTCCTAATCTATTCCTTCAAGCATTTGTAACTCTCTACCCCAGAAACATTGTTCTGATCTTGGTTTCAGTGATTTGACACTGTCACCTGTATATCATGAATCCCCCTTTATAATACAAGCAAGGTGTGTGTGGTTCTCTTAGGTGACAAAAGCCTATAGCATTGCACCACCCTATGTCATGGTAAACTTTTTTAATTTTCCTCGTACAGCCCTTCATGATCAATCTAGGGTTTGTAATGTCAACCCATTTGCAGGAACTTACCAGTGTAAAGTTTTTATTGAGTGTCATGATTTCTTCAACAGAGAAGAAGTAGAAAAAGGCTCCAAAGTTCATTTCCTGCCAGTTCTGGAAGCTTCCAACATCACAAACCACTAAGCCAACTAAAAGCAAAACCAAACAGAAAATAGAAACTTTTATTACAGCCATGTGAGATAAAAAAAACACCTTTACCTAACAAGATGACAGTGGATGTGGAAACATACCTGTGGAAGTGGCTGATTGTGCAGTCAAGTATGGTTTCAGGAAGTTCTGATAGATTGCTTCTCTTGTGTCATTTGTCATTGAGCTAAACTGAAGGCTAAATGCTTTTACTCTGTTTCAGAAAAAGATAAGAACATTTGGGAGTGTGACTTACATGTAGTTATATGCCTTCCTTTAAATTCTTTAATTTTGCCCAGCATTCATGGTTCCTGAAAGCCATGGACATATATTTTTTTTCCCTTAGATATCATCGTACTTACATTGCTTGGTAGGAGGTGCAGGATATGCTCAGCGGGATGATCTCAAGAAGGGTTTGGTTGAAGTATACTGTCAAGTTAATCAAGTCGTTTTGGAACAAAACTCTCCATTGTTCAGTTGTATAAGTAGAGAAGTTGGCCTGAAGACCCCTGAGCTCTGTAGCTAGGAGTGTTTTCTTTATTGTTGTTACTTGCTCCTCTGACAGGTTGGCCTACATAAAAAAACAGGGGTTTGTGAAAAAAGGTAAGGAAAAGCTGCTATTGCTTGCATGCTGATCAAACATACATACGAGAGTCTTCTCAAAGAGAAAAACTTTAGATGGATTCTTGTCAAAGCACAAGATGTTTGAGGATTGTTCTTTTGTATGTACCTGTTTTGCTGTGGAAGAGAAAGCTTCCAGGAAGACTGTGACATTTTGCGGTGCAATGGCACTTAGATATTTTTCCAGCAAAGTTGCATTGAGGAGAATGTTAGCTGTGGTCACAGAGTAAGCTATGTCCATTGGAGAAAGGTCATTCTGAAAAAGATTTTTGATATTTACTCTTTTTAAGGAACAGTGGATACAGTATTTTAAATTCTCTAGGTATCTATTACCATTTTAGTCATCTTTTTTTTCCAGCTGCCAACTTGTATATTTCCGAATCTATTCCTTCAAGCATTTGTAACTCTCCACCCCAGAAACATTATTCTGATCTTGGTTTCAGTGATTTGACACTGTCACCTGTATATCATGAATCCCCCTTTATAATACAAGCAAGGTGTGTGTGCTTCTCTTAGGTGACAAAAGCCTATAGCATTGCACCACCCATGTCATGGTAAACTTTTTTAATTGACCTCGTACAGCCCTTCATGATCAATCTAGGGTTTGTAATGTCAACCCATTTGCAGGAACTTACCAGTGTAAAGTTTTTATTGAGTGTCATGATTTCTTCAACAGAGAAGAAGTAGAAAAAGGCTCCAAAGTTCATTTCCTGCCAGTTCTGGAAGCTTCCAACATCACAAACCACTAAGCCAACTAAAAGCAAAACCAAACAGAAAATTGAAACTTTTATTACAGCCATGTGAGATGAAAAAACACCTTTACCTAACAAGATGACAGTGGATGTGGAAACATACCTGTGGAAGTAGCTGATTGTGCAGTCAAGTATGGTTTCAGGAAGTTCTGATAGATTGCTTTTCTTGTGTCATCCGTCATTGAGCTAAACTGAAGGCTAAATGCTTTTACTCTGTTTCAGAAAAAGATAAGAACATTTGGGAGTGTGACTTACATGTAGTTATATGCCTTCCTTTAAATTCTTTAATTTTGCCCAGCATTCATGGTTCGCGAAAGCCATGGACATATATTTTCTTCCCTTAGATATCACCGTACTTACATTGCTTGGTAGGAGGTGCAGGATATGCTCAGCGGGATGATCCCAAGAAGGGTTTGGTTGAAGTATACTGTCAAGTTAATCAGGTCGTTTTGGAACAAAACTCTCCATTGTTCAGTTGTATAAGTAGAGAAGTTGGCCTGAAGACCCCTGAGCTCTGTAGCCAGGAGTGTTTTCTTTATTGTTGTTACTTGCTCCTCTGACAGGTTGGCCTACATAAAAAAACAGGGGTTTGTGAAAAAAGGTAAGGAAAAGCTGCTATTGCTTGCATGCTGATCAAACATACATACGAGAGTCTTCTCAAAGAGAAAAACTTTAGCTGGGTTCTTGTCAAAGCACAAGATGTTTGAGGATTGTTCTTTTGTATGTACCTGTTTTGCTGTGGAAGAGAATGCTTCCAGGAAGACTGTGACATTTTGCGGTGCGATGGCACTTAGATATTTTTCCAGCAAAGTTGCATTGAGGAGAATGTTAGCTGTGGTCACAGAGTAAGCTATGTCCATTGGAGAAAGGTCATTCTGAAAAAGATTTTTGATATTTACTCATTTTAAGGAACAGTGGATACAGTATTTTAAATTCTCTAGGTATCTATTACAATTTTAGTCATCTTTTTTCCAGCAGCCAACTTGTATGTTTCCTAATCTATTCCTTCAAGCATTTGTAACTCTCTACCCCAGAAACATTGTTCTGATCTTGGTTTCAGTGATTTGACACTGTCACCTGTATATCATGAATCCCCCTTTATAATACAAGGAAGGTGTGTGTGGTTCTCTTAGGTGACAAAAGCCTATAGCATTGCACCACCCTATGTCATGGTAAACTTTTTTAATTGACCTCATACAGCCCTTCATGATCAATCTAGGGTTTGTAATGTCAACCCATTTGCAGGAACTTACCAGTGTAAAGTTTTTATTAAAAGTCATGATTTCTTCAACAGAGAAGAAGTAGAAAAAGGCTCCAAAGTTCATTTCCTGCCAGTTCTGGAAGCTTCCAACATCACAAACCACTAAGCCAACTAAAAGCAAAACCAAACAGAAAATTGAAACTTTTATTATAGCAATGTGAGGTGAAAAAACACCTTTACCTAACAAGATGACAGTGGATGTGGAAACATACCTGTGGAATTGGCTGATTGTGCAGTCAAGTATGGTTTCAGGAAGTTCTGATAGATTGCTTCTCTTGTGTCATTTGTCATTGAGCTAAACTGAAGGCTAAATGCTTTTACTCTGTTTCAGAAAAAGATAAGAACATTTGGGAGTGTGACTTACATGTAGTTATATGCCTTCCATTAAATTCTTTAATTTTGCCCAGCATTCATGGTTCGCGAAAGCCATGGACATATATTTTTTTTCCCTTAGATATCATCGTACTTACATTGCTTGGTAGGAGGTGCAGGATATGCTCAGCGGGATGATCCCAAGAAGGGTTTGGTTGAAGTATACTGTCAAGTTAATCAAATCGTTTTGGAACAAAACTCTCCATTGTTCAGTTGTATAAGTAGAGAAGTTGGCCTGAAGACCCCTGAGCTCTGTAGCTAGGAGTGTTTTCTTTATTGTTGTTACTTGCTCCTCTGACAGGTTGGCCTATATAAAAAAATAGGGGTTTGTGAAAAAAGGTAAGGAAAAGCTGATATTGCTTGCATGCTGATCAAACATACATACGAGAGTCTTCTCAAAGAGAAAAACTTTACATGGATTCTTGTCAAAGCACAAGATGTTTGAGGATTGTTCTTTTGTATGTACCTGTTTTGCTGTGGAAGAGAAAGCTTCCAGGAAGACTGTGACATTTTGCGGTGCGATGGCACTTAGATATTTTTCCAGCAAAGTTGCATTGAGGAGAATTTTAGCTGTGGTCACAGAGTAAGCTATGTCCATTGGAGAAAGGTCATTCTGAAAAAGATTTTTGATATTTACTCTTTTTAAGGAACAGTGGCTACAGTATTTTAAATTCTCTAGGTATCTATTACCATTTTAGTCATCTTTTTTCCAGCTGCCAACTTGTATATTTCCGAATCTATTCCTTCAAGCATTTGTAACTCTCTACCCCAGAAACATTATTCTGATCTTGGTTTCAGTGATTTCACACTGTCACCTGTATATCATGAATCCCCCTTTATAATACAAGCAAGGTGTGTGTGGTTCTCTTAGGTGACAAAAGCCTATAGCATTGCACCACACTGTCATGGTAACCTTTATTAATTAATCTCTTACAGTCCTTCATCATCAATCTAGGATTTGTAAGTCAACCCATTTGCAGGAACTTACCAGTGTAAAGTTTTTATTGAGTGTCATGATTTCTTTAACAGAGAAGAAGTAGAAAAAGGCTCCAAAGTTCATTTCCTGCCAGTTCTGGAAGCTTCCAACATCACAAACCACTAAGCCAACTAAAAGCAAAACCACACAGAAAATAGAAACTTTTATTACAGCCATGTGAGATAAAAAAACACCTTTACCTAACAAGATGACAGTGGATGTGGAAACATACCTGTGGAAGTGGCTGATTGTGCAGTCAAGTATGGTTTCAGGAAGTTCTGATAGATTGCTTCTCTTGTGTCATTTGTCATTGAGCTAAACTGAAGGCTAAATGCTTTTACTCTGTTTCAGAAAAATATAAGAACATTTGGGAGTGTGACTTACATGTAGTTATATGCCTTCCTTTAAATTCTTTAATTTTGCCCAGCATTCATGGTTCCTGAAAGCCATGGACATATATTTTTTTCCCTTAGATATCATCGTACTTACATTGCTTGGTAGGAGGTGCAGGATATGCTCAGCGGGATGATCTCAAGAAGGGTTTGGTTGAAGTATACTGTCAAGTTAATCAAGTCGTTTTGGAACAAAACTCTCCATTGTTCAGTTGTATAAGTAGAGAAGTTGGCCTGAAGACCCCTGAGCTCTGTAGCTAGGAGTGTTTTCTTTATTGTTGTTACTTGCTCCTCTGACAGGTTGGCCTACATAAAAAAACAGGGGTTTGTGAAAAAAGGTAAGGAAAAGCTGCTATTGCTTGCATGCTGATCAAACATACATACGAGAGTCTTCTCAAAGAGAAAAACTTTAGCTGGATTCTTGTCAAAGCACAAGATGTTTGAGGATTGTTCTTTTGTATGTACCTGTTTTGCTGTGGAAGAGAATGCTTCCAGGAAGACTGTGACATTTTGCGGTGCGATGGCACTTAGATATTTTTCCAGCAAAGTTGCATTGAGGAGAATTTTAGCTGTGGTCACAGAGTAAGCTATGTCCATTGGAGAAAGGTCATTCTGAAAAAGATTTTTGATATTTACTCTTTTTAAGGAACAGTGGATACAGTATTTTAAATTCTCTAGGTATCTATTACCATTTTAGTCATCTTTTTTCCAGCTGCCAACTTGTATATTTCCTAATCTATTCCTTCAAGCATTTGTAACTCTCTACACCAGAAACATTATTCTGATCTTGGTTTCAGTGATTTGACACTGTCACCTGTATATCATGAATCCCTCTTTATAATACAAGCAAGGTGTGTGTGGTTCTCTTAGGTGACAAAAGCCTATAGCATTGCACCACCCTATGTCATGGTAAACTTTTTTTTTTTTTTTAAAAGGGTAAATTTTTATTGTACATTTCAGCATTAGCATACAGTGACATAATACAGTACACATTTTCATACACTATGATTTTCACATGTCAACCTATTCAGCATCTTGTAATCAAATCATGTCTCTTTTCCTTCCCTTATCCCTACCTTCTCTCTTCCCCCCCCCTCCTCTTCCCTCTTAGCCCCCTCCTCCCTCCTCCTCCTCCTCCCCTCCCCCGGATAACAGGAAAAGCTTGTATATTAACATCACTGTCCAAACATAAATGAGCTAATTGTATTACAAAAATCGAACTACAAAAAGGAAAAAAAACAAAAAAAACAAAAAAAACAAAAGGTCTTTCCCTTTTTCCTGAAATACCTGTAAATCTACAGGAATAAGCACTGGAAGAGTTATGACTCCCACTTTACAACCTAGTCTTTCCTATCCTTCATTTCCCCAGTTATCCCCCGCCAAACCCTAGGTATGTACTACTATTACACCTCCACTTCTCCCGAGACTCTATCCAACCATCCCGCCCACACTTTCTCAAATTTTTTAGGGCACCCTCTCACCATATAAGTAATTTTATACATCGGTAGGGCCTTATTCACCAATGTCACCCAACACTGCAAAGAGGGGGGTGACGCGCTCCGCCACTTAATAGCTACCGCCTTTTTAGCATAACAAAACAGGATTCTGAGCAGAGTTTTTTGTGAGGTGGATATATCCTCCCCCTCCAGGTCGCCCAAAAGACATCTGGCCGGGGAGTAAATATTTGGTAGTTCCAGGGTACCCCCTAGAAATGTAAGTATCTCTTTCCAGAAGTTCTCTATTCGGGGGCACTGCCACACCATATGGAAGAAATCTCCTTCCTCCGCATGGCATCGAGGACGCTCAGCAGACTCCCTCCTACCCATTTTATGAAGTCTTTTGGGGGTGTAATATATCCTATGAAGATAATTAAATTGTGTCAATTTATCTCTAGCCGAGACCATTGAGGGCACCAATGTACCCAATGCTCCCGACCAGTTCTCCTCTGTGAGGGACGGTATATCCGTCTGCCATTGTGCCAGCATCTTCCTCATTCTGGGAGAGGAGGATGTGAGAAGCCTGAAGTAATATCTAGAAATCAGCTGCGAGTGCTCCCCCTCCGTCACCACCCTTTCCATACTGGAGGGGGAGAGCGCCACTATCCCCCCCCGTACTGAGCCGTAGCCGCATGGCGCAGCTGAAGATAACGAAAAAAAAAACACATTGGGGATCCCATATTCTGTCCTCAAGTCCAGGAAGGTCCTGAACACCCCCTCTCTAAACAGTTGGTGAGCGTATTTAATGCCATAAGTCGCCCAACATGTACCGTCCGGCACTTTGGCTATTTCATGAAGTTGGGGGTTATGCCACAGAGGAGCATTAGGAGAGGTTGCCAAACTGGATCCCCCCACCTTAGCATTGTAGATGTGGAATATTTTATACGACAATTTCAATAGTCCCGCCCCCTTTACCGGATAAGGTCCGTTCCTATAGAGGACATTAATCAGTCCTTCATACGAGTGGACCTGTGCCGCCTGGGTTGCCACAGATGCAATATTCAGATCTGGGAAACCCCACCAATGCACATGTGTCAGTTGGGCTGCTAGGTAGTAACACTGCAAATTTGGTAGGGCTAATCCCCCCTCCTTTATAGGCAAATAAAGTGTGTCCAATGAGACTCTAGCCGGCCTAGGGCCCCAGAGAAATGCAGAGAGCATTTTATTAATGCCCGCAAACCATTTCTTAGGGATATAAACCGGTGCGTGCCAGAACAAGTACAAAAATCTAGGTAGGTATATCATTTTAAATATATTGATTCGACCGAGGAGACCAAGCGGCAGCCTGGCCCAAGTCTGGAGACTGTCCCTCAGCCGTGCTTTCATAGGCGCTAAGTTATTATCTATATATACACTGATCGGCAACTGCACATCCACCCCCAGGTATCTAAATTTAGAGACTATCTTTAGGGGGGCCCCCGGAGGGAGGTCCGGGACATACTCAGGATCAAAGGGGAAAATAATGGATTTGTTCCAGTTCACCTTAAATCCTGAAAATCGTCCAAATTCCGAGATTTTGCCCAAAGCAGTGGTCAACGATCCCCCTCCCTCAGCCAAATACAATAACATATCATCAGCGTAGAGGGATGTTTTTTCCTCCAGCTCATTAACCATGCACCCCTTCACTCCAGCATCCGCTCTTAGGAGGGCCGCCAGCGGTTCTATAGCCAGGGCAAACAACAGGGGCGACAATGGGCAGCCCTGCCGAGTGCCTCTCGCTATATTGAATGATTCTGTGATGGTGTTATTGACCCTGAGCTTTGCCCGTGGTTCCGCATATAGTATCTGGACCCATTTTATGAATCTCGGGCCAAACCCCAGCCGCCCAAGGACCGTCACCAAGTATGGCCATTCGATAGAGTCAAACGCTTTGTGCGTATCCAGGGAGAGCACCACTCGAGTATCCGGCGTGGGCCCCTCAGATTGTAGGATAGTGAACAAACGACGCAAGTTGATAGCCGTCGACCTTTCAGGTATAAAGCCCGTCTGATCCCGATGAATAACTGAAGCAATAACTTTATTCAGGCGTCTGGCCAGTAATTTAGCTAGGATTTTCGCATCTACATTAATTAAGGATATCGGTCTATAGGATTCGCAGAGATCATGATCCTTGTGCGGCTTAGGGATCAGCACAATGAGTGCCTCTCTCAGAGACCCAGGAAGCACCCCCCCTCCATAAGCGTCCATGTACATTTTGAGCAGCTGGGGGGCCAGATGTTCAGCAAATGTGGCGTACCATTCCGCTGGATATCCGTCCGGGCCCGGGGTCTTATTTGTATTTAATGATCCGATTGCCGAGACCACTTCCTCCACTGTAAGGGGGAGGTCCAAGTCCTCCGCCACCTCCCCTGAGAGTTCCAGGAGGGGTATTGGAGCCAAATATTCCTGAACCTCATCCCTACTGTATGTAACTCTCGAAGCATATAGCTTAGAGTAAAAGTCCACAAAGGCCTTAGCAATCTCTGTTTGTGATGTACAAAGATGCATCTGTGCATCATATATACGTGGGATAGAGGTCGGTGCCTGGTGTGAGTGTGCCAGATAGGCCATCAGCCTACTGTTCTTATCTCCGAATTCGAATACCCGTTGTGCCTGATAAAGCAGTTTCTTTTGTGTTTTGTCTACCAGAACCAGGTCTAATTGTCGCATATTCTCCCTCCACTTTATAAGTAGCATGATTAGGATCCTTGATGTAGTCTATCTCAGCCTCAGCCGCTACCTGTTCCGCGTCCCTGAGCTTCCACTCTCTATCCGATTGGAGTCGCTTGATGTCCGTTCTAATAATTCCCCTAAGCGTGGCCTTGAACGCATCCCACGTAGTTCCCACCGGGACCTCCCCTCTATTCTCTAGCCAGAAAGTATTAATGGACCTGGCGGTGGACCTCTCAAAACATTCCTCCTTAAGCCAGAGGGGGCTCAGCCTCCAGAGAGCATGCCCCCGGGGCCTCTCCATATCAAAAGTGATAAGCAGGGGGGAATGGTCCGATACCGCCCTCGGTAAATATTGGACTCCCACCACCCTCGGGAGGAGTATCCTGGATACAAAGCACATATCCAACCTAGATAGGGTATTAAATGTGGAGGAAAAGCATGAGTACGCTCTAGTATCTGGGTTCTTCCATCTCCATGCCTCCTCCAAATCATATTGTGCCACACATGCTCCCAACGGGGATCCCCCCACAGCCGCCATCCCAAACCTATCACTTTCGGGGGACAACACTGCGTTCATATCTCCAGCCAGGACAACAGGGCCCTCTGCCACTCGAATCACCTCCGCCATTATTTCATCCCACACCCCTACTGTAAAAGGGGGTGGTATATAGATTGCAACAAAGGTATATGGTTGGTTATTAATAGTCAACACCAGAGCTACAAATCTACCCATTGGGTCTAGTTTCACAGATTGAACTGTAAATAGTAAGGATTTGCAAACTAGGATCGAGACCCCCCTGGCGTAGGTGGAGTACGCTGAGTGGAAAGCCCTCCCCACAAAAGCCCTATGCAGTGCCAATGTCCTGGACCCTACCAAGTGCGTTTCCTGGAGAAATATAATATGCGGTCTGCGTTTCAGGATATATTTAAACACCAGCGCCCTTTTAATCTTGGAGTTAAGCCCCCGTACGTTCCAGGACAGTAAATTAAGGGTCTGCATCCCAGCTGCTAAGGGCATATCCACCCATAATAACCTGCGGCCCAGGAGGTGGCGATAGTTGTCCACCTCTCAAGCTCGAACAGATCATACACATCGTTAACAGTAGTATTGGTACATACATCTTGGCTTCAGAATAAGCATGTGCTAGGGTCATACATGTACGTGGGTGGTCTAAATGCATAACATTCAAGTACAGTTGAGGGCTTAGGTCGATAGGTTTCGAAGGCATATTCAAATACTGGGAGAGATCAAAATGAAAGCAGAGAAGAGCCAATAGGAAAAAGGAAAAAAAAACAAAAAAAAAGGAAAAAACATGAACCATCCCGGATCCACAATGGCGGATCCCAACACCCGTTCCCCCCACCCTGCCTGCAGCCCCAAACATCCCACAGGCTTCCTCCCCAAACTTCAACAACAAAAGTCTCCCTAAAGGGGGGTATATTTCCTGCACCAGCCGGGCAGGAAAATTTAGGGGGTAAGTACTTGATTCCATGTAGAGCTGAATCCAGACCGCAGTGAACAGTAGACCCCCACCAGTGTTCCCACTAAATAGGGGTCAGGTAGGGTCTCTCGAACCGGGAAAAGTCATAAATGGTGTTTCAGGATGGGCCACATCTCATGCAGAATTGTCTGAAAATCAATATAGCAGCCCCCCCTGGGAGCTCACCCCCAGGGTTACCGTGGAGCGCATCCCGCATCATAGAAAAAAGGGGAGTGTTACCCATGTCCCAGCGATTCCAGCCAGCGATTAGCCTCCTTGGGCGACATGAAGAACTGTGTCTTTCCCCCGTGTACCACACGGAGCTTGGCAGGATAAAGCATGCTGTATGGTAGACTGCGCTCCCTCAGGCGTTGCTTCACACTCTGGAACGCTGCCCTCTGTTTCTGCGTGGCCGCCGAGAAGTCCGGATAGATGGAAATTCTGTTGTTGTTATAAGGCAGCTCAGGCATATTGCGAGCCTTGCGGAGAATGGTTTCCTTATCTTTAAAGTATAGGAAGCGTGCTATCAGTGGTCTAGGGAATCTGCCCGGAGGGGGTGCTTTCAGAGGGATCCTGTGCGCCCTCTCTATGGCAAACAGGTGGGAAAAGCTGTCATCTCCGAAGACCTGCTTGAGCCATGTCAGTAAGAATCCCTCCGGGTCCCTTCCCTCTGACCCCTCAGGAAATCCCAGGAACCTCAAATTGTTCCTTCTAAGCCTGTCTTCAATTTCTCCCAACTTGGCCTCCTGGGACTTGTGGTTCGCCGCCATATCTCTCACCTGCACCATCAGAGGGTTAAGATCGTCTTCCATATCACTAATGCGCTGCTCGGTCTGCGTCACCCTCTGCCGTACCTTCTGCACATCATCCTTGAGGATGGCAAAGTCCACTCTGATGGTATCAATCTGTGTGGACAAGGCAGCGTGGCAGCTTTTTATGGTATCCATTATCTGCAGCAGCGTCGGTTCACCCTTGCGTGTACCGGATCCATCCTCCCCCTCAACAGACTTGGGAGAAGGCAGGGGAGACTCCAGTGGATCGGTCAGGCCCGGCCACTCACCATCCCCCTCGGCACCTTTGCGATTCGGTGGAGCAGATGAGGCCCTCCGCTCCGAGCGGGCGCCATTTTGGGAGGCCTCGTGAGCAAATTTAGCCAGCTTCTCCGCGGGCGTGGGCTCCACGCTGGGGCCGTATTTCACCATTATTTGGTGCTCGGTACTATCCCCCGTCGGTTCCGGTAAGTATCGGGGCACTGGGACAATTCTGGGGTCCGTCAGGATATTGCAGGATTCTAATGCGGCCGGAGCTCTGTGAAGAAGCGTCCTCACATACCGGAAGTTGGTCACGCCCCCCATGGTAAACTTTTTTAATTGACCTCGTACAGCCCTTCATGATCAATCTAGGGTTTGTAATGTCAACCCATTTGCAGGAACTTACCAGTGTAAAGTTTTTATTGAGTGTCATGATTTCTTCAACAGAGAAGAAGTACAAAAAGGCTCCAAAGTTCATTTCCTGCCAGTTCTGGAAGCTTCCAACATCACAAACCACTAAGCCAACTAAAAGCAAAACCAAACAGAAAATTGAAACTTTTATTACAGCCATGTGAGATGAAAAAACACCTTTACCTAACAAGATGACAGTGGATGTGAAAACATACCTGTGGAAGTGGCTGATTGTGCAGTCAAGTATGGTTTCAGGAAGTCCTGATAGATTGCTTTTCTTGTGTCGTCCGTCATTGAGCTAAACTGAAGGCTAAATGCTTTTACTCTGTTTTAGAAAAAGATAAGAACATTTGGGAGTGTGACTTACATGTAGTTATATGCCTTCCTTTAAATTCTTTCATTTTGGCCAGCATTCATGGTTCGCGAAAGCCATGGACATATATTTTTTCCCTTAGATATCATCGTACTTACATTGCTTGGTAGGAGGTGCAGGATATGCTCAGCGGGATGATCCCAAGAAGGGTTTGGTTGAAGTATACTGTCAAGTTAATCAAGTCGTTTTGGAACAAAACTCTCCATTGTTCAGTTGTATAAGTAGAGAAGTTGGCCTGAAGACCCCTGAGCTCTGTAGCTAGGAGTGTTTTCTTTATTGTTGTTACTTGCTCCTCTGACAGGTTGGCCTACATAAAAAAACAGGGGTTTGTGAAAAAAGGTAAGGAAAAGCTGCTATTGCTTGCATGCTGATCAAACATACATACGAGAGTCTTCTCAAAGAGAAAAACTTTAGATGGATTCTTGTCAAAGCACAAGATGTTTGAGGATTGTTCTTTTGTATGTACCTGTTTTGCTGTGGAAGAGAAAGCTTCCAGGAAGACTGTGACATTTTGCGGTGCGATGGCACTTAGATATTTTTCCAGCAAAGTTGCATTGAGGAGAATGTTAGCTGTGGTCACAGAGTAAGCTATGTCCATTGGAGAAAGGTCATTCTGAAAAAGATTTTTGATATTTACTCTTTTTAAGGAACAGTGGATACAGTATTTTAAATTCTCTAGGTATCTATTACCATTTTAGTCATCTTTTTTTCCAGCTGCCAACTTGTATATTTCCGAATCTATTCCTTCAAGCATTTGTAACTCTCCACCCCAGAAACATTATTCTGATCTTGGTTTCAGTGATTTGACACTGTCACCTGTATATCATGAATCCCCCTTTATAATACAAGCAAGGTGTGTGTGGTTCTCTTAAGTGACAAAAGCCTATAGCATTGCACCACCCTATGTCATGGTAACCTTTATTAATTGATCTCTTACAGTCCTTCATCATCAATCTAGGATTTGTAATGTCAACCCATTTGCAGGAACTTACCAGTGTAAAGTTTTTATTGAGTGTCATGATTTCTTTAACAGAGAAGAAGTAGAAAAAGGCTCCAAAGTTCATTTCCTGCCAGTTCTGGAAGCTTCCAACATCACAAACCACTAAGCCAACTAAAAGCAAAACCAAACAGAAAATAGAAACTTTTATTACAGCCATGTGAGATAAAAAAACACCTTTACCTAACAAGCAGGGATGAGCCGAACACCCCCCTGTTCGGTTCGCACCAGAACCTGCGAACAGACAAAATGTTCGTGTAAACTTTAGAACCCTATTAAATACAATGGACTCGAACGTTCGAAATCTAAAGTGTTAATTATAAAGGCTAATATGCAAGTTATTGTCCTAAAAAGTGTTTGGGGACCTGGGTCCTGCCCCAGGGGACATGTATCAATGCAAAAAGAAGTTTTAAAAACGGCCGTTTTTTCGGGAGCAGTGATTTTAATAATGCTTAAAATGAAAAAATAAAAGTGAAATATTCCTTTAAATTTCGTACCTGGGGGGTGTGTATGATATGCATGTGAAGTGGCGCATGTTTCCCGTGCTTAGAACTGTCCCTGCAAAAAATGTCATTTTTGAAAGAAAAAAAATGCATTTAAAACTGACTCGCGGCTATTAATGAATTGTCGGCTCCCGGCAATACATACAAAAGTCATTGAGAAAAAAAAAAAAAAAAAGCGTGGGGGTTCCCCAGAATTCAATTACCAGGCCCTTCAGATCTGGCATGGATTTTAAGGGGAACTCCACCCCAAGTTTAAAAAAAAAATGGCGTGGAGTCCCCCTAAAAATCCATACCAGACCCCTTATCCGAGCACGCAACCTGGCCGGCCGCAGGGGAAAAGGGGGGGACGAGAGAGCGGCCCCCCCTCCCTCCTGAACCGTACCAAGCCACATGCCCTCAACATGGGGAGGATGTCCCCATGTTGATGGGGACAAGGGCCTCATCCCCACAACCCTTGCCCGGTGGTTGTGGGGGTCTGCGGGCGGGGGGCTTATCGGAATCTGGAAGACCCCTTTAACAAAGGGGACCCCCAGATCCCGCCCCCCCCCTATGTGAATTGGTAACGGGTACATTGTACCCCTACCATTTCACGAAGAAAGCGTAAAAAATTTTTTAAAAAAACACACAAACACCTTGAAAAAGTCCTTTATTTAAAAAAAAAAAAAAATAAACATTCCAGCGGTGAAATCCAGTGTCCCGCGGCGATCCCGATGTCCAGCGCCGTCCGTCATTGGTTGTGCCTGAGCGGACCTGATGGGGAACTCCCTCTCAGTATTTTAAATGTATAGACCCGCCCCTTCTAAAGTTCCCCATCAGGTCCGCTCAGCGGACGAGATGCGGAACATGAGAAGGGGCGGGTCTATACATGTATTACCAAAGTGAGAGCAGTTCCCCATCAGGTCCGCCCCCTCGGTATGTCAGACCCGCCTACGTCATTGGCTTGAGCGGGGAACTTCCTTCACTATGTAAATTTAAATTTACATAGTGAAGGAAGTTCCCCGCTCAAGCCAATGACGTAGGCGGGTCCGACATACCGAGGAGGCGGACCTGATGGGGAACTGCTCTCACTTTGGCAATACATGTATAGACCCGCCCCTTCTCATGTTCCGCATCTCGTCCGCTGAGCGGACCTGATGGGGAACTTTAGAAGGGGCGGGTCTATACATTTAAAATACTGAGAGGGAGTTCCCCATCAGGTCCGCTCAGGCACAACCAATGAAGGACAGCGCTGGACATCGGGATCGCCGCGGGACACTGGATTTCACCGCTGGAATGTTTTGTTTGTTTTTTTTTTAAATAAAGGACTTTTTCAAGGTGTTTGTGTGTTTTTTTAAACATTTTTTTACGCTTTCTTCGTGAAATGGTAGGGGTACAATGTACCCCTTACCAATTCACATAGGGGGGGGGCCGGGATCTGGGGGTCCTCTTTGTTAAAGGGGTCTTCCAGATTCCGATAAGCCCCCCGCCCGCAGACCCCCACAACCACCGGGCAAGGGTTGTGGGGATGAGGCCCTTGTCCCCATCAACATGGGGACATCCTCCCCATGTTGAGGGCATGTGGCTTGGTACGGTTCAGGAGGGAGGGGGGGCCGCTCTCTCGTCCCCCCCTTTTCCCCTGCGGCCGGCCAGGTTGCATGCTCGGATAAGGGGTCTGGTATGGATTTTTAGGGGGACTCCACGCCATTTTTTTTTTAATTTGGGGTGGAGTTCCCCTTAAAATCCATGCCAGATCTGAAGGGCCTGGAATGGATATTTGGGGGAACCCCACGTCAATTTTTTTTTTATTTGCGGCGGGGTTCCCCTTAATATCCATTCCAGACCTGAAGGGCCTGGTAATTGAATTCTGGGGAACCCCCACGCTTTTTTTTTTATTTTTTTATCAATGACTTTTGTATGTATTGCCGGGAGCCGACAATTCATTAATAGCCGCGAGTCAGTTTTAAATGCATTTTTTTCTTTCAAAAATGACACTTTTTGCAGGGACAGTTCTAAGCACGGGAAACATGCGCCACTTCACATGCATATCATACACACCCCCCAGGTACGAAATTTAAAGGAATATTTCACTTTTATTTTTTCATTTTAAGCATTTTTAAAATCACTGCTCCCGAAAAAACGGCCGTTTTTAAAACTTCTTTTTGCATTGATACATGTCCCCTGGGGCAGGACCCGGGTCCCCAAACACTTTTTAGGACAATAACTTGCATATAAGCCTTTATAATTAGCACTTTAGATTTCTCCCATAGATTTTTCGAATTTGCCGCGAACACCCCAATTTGTTCGCTGTTCGGCGAACGGGCGAACAGGCAATGTTCGAGTCGAACATGAGTTCGACTCGAACTCGAAGCTCATCCCTACTAACAAGATGACAGTGGATGTGGAAACATACCTGTGGAAGTGGCTGATTGTGCAGTCAAGTATGGTTTCAGGAAGAGCTGATAGATTGCTTCTCTTGTGTCATTTGTCATTGAGCTAAACTGAAGGCTAAATGCTTTTACTCTGTTTCAGAAAAAGATAAGAACATTTGGGAGTGTGACTTACATGTAGTTATATGCCTTCCATTAAATTCTTTCATTTTGGCCAGCATTCATGGTTCCTGAAAGCCATGGACATATATTTTTTTCCCTTAGATATCATCGTACTTACATTGCTTGGTAGGAGGTGCAGGATATGCTCAGCGGGATGATCTCAAGAAGGGTTTGGTTGAAGTATACTGTCAAGTTAATCAAGTCGTTTTGGAACAAAACTCTCCATTGTTCAGTTGTATAAGTAGAGAAGTTGGCCTGAAGACCCCTGAGCTCTGTAGCTAGGAGTGTTTTCTTTATTGTTGTTACTTGCTCCTCTGACAGGTTGGCCTACATAAAAAAACAGGGGTTTGTGAAAAAAGGTAAGGAAAAGCTGCTATTGCTTGCATGCTTATCAAACATACATACGAGAGTCTTCTCAAAGAGAAAAACTTTGGCTGGATTCTTGTCAAAGCACAAGATGTTTGAGGATTGTTCTTTTGTATGTACCTGTTTTGCTGTGGAAGAGAATGCTTCCAGGAAGACTGTGACATTTTGCGGTGCGATGGCACTTAGATATTTTTCCAGCAAAGTTGCATTGAGGAGAATGTTAGCTGTGGTCACAGAGTAAGCTATGTCCATTGGAGAAAGGTCATTCTGAAAAAGATTTTTGATATTTACTCTTTTTAAGGAACAGTGGCTACAGTATTTTAAATTCTCTAGGTATCTATTACCATTTTAGTCATCTTTTTTCCAGATGCCAACTTGTATATTTCCTAATCTATTCCTTCAAGCATTTGTAACTCTCTACCCCAGAAACATTGTTCTGATCTTGGTTTCAGTGATTTGACACTGTCACCTGTATATCATGAATCCCCCTTTATAATACAAGCAAGGTGTGTGTGCTTCTCTTAGGTGACAAAAGCCTATAGCATTGCACCACCCTATGTCATGGTAAACTTTTTTAATTGACCTCGTACAGCCCTTCATGATCAATCTAGGGTTTGTAATGTCAACCCATTTGCAGGAACTTACCAGTGTAAAGTTTTTATTGAGTGTCATGATTTCTTCAACAGAGAAGAAGTAGAAAAAGGCTCCAAAGTTCATTTCCTGCCAGTTCTGGAAGCTTCCAACATCACAAACCACTAAGCCAACTAAAAGCAAAACCAAACAGAAAATTGAAACTTTTATTATAGCCATGTGAGATGAAAAAACACCTTTACCTAACAAGATGAAAGTGGATGCGGAAACATACCTGTGGAATTGGCTGATTGTGCAGTCAAGTATGGTTTCAGGAAGTTCTGATAGATTGCTTTTCTTGTGTCGTCCGTCATTGAGCTAAACTGAAGGCTAAATGCTTTTACTCTGTTTCAGAAAAAGATAAGAACATTTGGGAGTGTGACTTACATTTAGTTATATGCCTTCCTTAAAATTCTTTAATTTTGCCCAGCATTCATGGTTCCTGAAAGCCATGGACATATATTTTTTTCCCTTAGATATCATCGTACTTACATTGCTTGGTAGGAGGTGCAGGATATGCTCAGCGGGATGATCTCAAGAAGGGTTTGGTTGAAGTATACTGTCAAGTTAATCAAGTCGTTTTGGAACAAAACTCTCCATTGTTCAGTTGTATAAGTAGAGAAGTTGGCCTGAAGACCCCTGAGCTCTGTAGCTAGGAGTGTTTTCTTTATTGTTGTTACTTGCTCCTCTGACAGGTTGGCCTACATAAAAAAACAGGGGTTTGTGAAAAAAGGTAAGGAAAAGCTGCTATTGCTTGCATGCTTATCAAACATACATACGAGAGTCTTCTCAAAGAGAAAAACTTTAGCTGGATTCTTGTCAAAGCACAAGATGTTTGAGGATTGTTCTTTTGTATGTACCTGTTTTGCTGTGGAAGAGAATGCTTCCAGGAAGACTGTGACATTTTGCGGTGCGATGGCACTTAGATATTTTTCCAGCAAAGTTGCATTGAGGAGAATGTTAGCTGTGGTCACAGAGTAAGCTATGTCCATTGGAGAAAGGTCATTCTGAAAAAGATTTTTGATATTTACTCTTTTTAAGGAACAGTGGCTACAGTATTTTAAATTCTCTAGGTATCTATTACCATTTTAGTCATCTTTTTTCCAGCTGCCAACTTGTATATTTCCTAATCTATTCCTTCAAGCATTTGTAACTCTCTACCCCAGAAACATTATTCTGATCTTGGTTTCAGTGATTTGACACTGTCACCTGTATATCATGAATCCCCCTTTATATTACAAGCAAGGTGTGTGTGGTTCTCTTAGGTGACAAAAGCCTATAGCATTGCACCACCCTGTCATGGTAACCTTTATTAATTGATCTCTTACAGTCCTTCATCATCAATCTAGGATTTTTAATGTCAACCCATTTGCAGGAACTTACCAGGGTAAAGTTTTTATTGAGTGTCATGATTTCTTTAACAGAGAAGAAGTAGAAAAAGGCTCCAAAGTTCATTTCCTGCCAGTTCTGGAAGCTTCCAACATCACAAACCACTAAGCCAACTAAAAGCAAAACCAAACAGAAAATAGAAACTTTCATTACAGCCATGTGAGATAAAAAAACACCTTTACCTAACAAGATGACAGTGGATGTGGAAACATACCTGTGGAAGTGGCTGATTGTGCAGTCAAGTATGGTTTCATGAAGAGCTGATAGATTGCTTCTCTTGTGTCATTTGTCATTGAGCTAAACTGAAGGCTAAATGCTTTTACTCTGTTTCAGAAAAAGATAAGAACATTTGGGAGTGTGACTTACATGTAGTTATATGCCTTCCTTAAAATTCTTTAATTTTGCCCAGCATTCATAGTTCCTGAAAGCCATGGACATATATTTTTTTCCCTTAGATATCATCGTACTTACATTGCTTGGTAGGAGGTGCAGGATATGCTCAGCGGGATGATCTCAAGAAGGGTTTGGTTGAAGTATACTGTCAAGTTAATCAAGTCGTTTTGGAACAAAACTCTCCATTGTTCAGTTGTATAAGTAGAGAAGTTGGCCTGAAGACCCCTGAGCTCTGTAGCTAGGAGTGTTTTCTTTATTGTTGTTACTTGCTCCTCTGACAGGTTGGCCTACATAAAAAAACAGGGGTTTGTGAAAAAAGATAAGGAAAAGCTGCTATTGCTTGCATGCTTATCAAACATACATACGAGAGTCTTCTCAAAGAGAAAAACTTTAGATGGATTCTTGTCAAAGCACAAGATGTTTGAGGATTGTTCTTTTGTGTGTACCTGTTTTGCTGTGGAAGAGAATGCTTCCAGGAAGACTGTGACATTTTGCGGTGCGATGGCACTTAGATATTTTTCCAGCAAAGTTGCATTGAGGAGAATGTTAGCTGTGGTCACAGAGTAAGCTATGTCCATTGGAGAAAGGTCATTCTGAAAAAGATTTTTGATATTTACTCTTTTTAAGGAACAGTGGATACAGTATTTTAAATTCTCTAGGTATCTATTACCATTTTAGTCATCTTTTTTTCCAGCTGCCAACTTGTATATTTCCTAATCTATTCCTTCAAGCATTTGTAACTCTCTACCCCAGAAACATTGTTCTGATCTTGGTTTCAGTGATTTGACACTGTCACCTGTATATCATGAATCCCCCTTTATAATACAAGCAAGGTGTGTGTGCTTCTCTTAGGTGACAAAAGCCTATAGCATTGCACCACCCTATGTCATGGTAAACTTTTTTAATTGACCTCGTACAGCCCTTCATGATCAATCTAGGGTTTGTAATGTCAACCCATTTGCAGGAACTTACCAGTGTAAAGTTTTTATTGAGTGTCATGATTTCTTCAACAGAGAAGAAGTAGAAAAAGGCTCCAAAGTTCATTTCCTGCCAGTTCTGGAAGCTTCCAACATCACAAACCACTAAGCCAACTAAAAGCAAAACCAAACAGAAAATAGAAACTTTTATTACAGCCATGTGAGATAAAAAAACACCTTTACCTAACAAGATGACAGTGGATGTGGAAACATACCTGTGGAAGTGGCTGATTGTGCAGTCAAGTATGGTTTCAGGAAGAGATGATAGATTGCTTCTCTTGTGTCATTTGTCATTGAGCTAAACTGAAGGCTAAATGCTTTTACTCTGTTTCAGAAAAAGATAAGAACATTTGGGAGTGTGACTTACATGTAGTTATATGCCTTCCTGTAAATTCTTTCATTTTGGCCAGCATTCATGTTTTGCGAAAGCCATGGACATATATTTTTTCCCTTAGATATCATCGTACTTACATTGCTTGGTAGGAGGTGCAGGATATGCTTAGCGGGATGATCCCAAGAAGGGTTTGGTTGAAGTACACTGTCAAGTTAACCAAGTCGTTTTGGAACAAAACTCTCCATTGTTCAGTTGTATAAGTAGAGAAGTTGGCCTGAAGACCCCTGAGCTCTGTAGCCAGGAGTGTTTTCTTTATTGTTGTTACTTGCTCCTCTGACAGGTTGGCCTACATAAAAAAACAGGGGTTTGTGAAAAAAGGTAAGGAAAAGCTGCTATTGCTTGCATGCTGATCAAACATACATACGAGAGTCTTCTCAAAGAGAAAAACTTTAGATGGATTCTTGTCAAAGCACAAGATGTTTGAGGATTGTTCTTTTGTATGTACCTGTTTTGCTGTGGAAGAGAATGCTTCCAGGAAGACTGTGACATTTTGCGGTGCGATGGCACTGAGATATTTTTCCAGCAAAGTTGCATTGAGGAGAATGTTAGCTGTGGTCACAGAGTAAGCTATGTCCATTGGAGAAAGGTCATTCTGAAAAAGATTTTTGATATTTACTCTTTTTAAGGAACAGTGGCTACAGTATTTTAAATTCTCTAGGTATCTATTACCATTTTAGTCATCTTTTTTCCAGATGCCAACTTGTATATTTCCTAATCTATTCCTTCAAGCATTTGTAACGCTCTACCCCAGAAACATTGTTCTGATCTTGGTTTCAGTGATTTGACACTGTCACCTGTATATCATGAATCCCCCTTTATAATACAAGCAAGGTGTGTGTGCTTCTCTTAGGTGACAAAAGCCTATAGCATTGCACCACCCTATGTCATGGTAAACTTTTTTAATTGACCTCGTACAGCCCTTCATGATCAATCTAGGGTTCGTAATGTCAACCCATTTGCAGGAACTTACCAGTGTAAAGTTTTTATTGAGTGTCATGATTTCTTCAACAGAGAAGAAGTAGAAAAAGGCTCCAAAGTTCATTTCCTGCCAGTTCTGGAAGCTTCCAACATCACAAACCACTAAGCCAACTAAAAGCAAAACCAAACAGAAAATTGAAACTTTTATTATAGCCATGTGAGATGAAAAAACACCTTTACCTAACAAGATGAAAGTGGATGCGGACACATACCTGTGGAATTGGCTGATTGTGCAGTCAAGTATGGTTTCAGGAAGTTCTGATAGATTGCTTTTCTTGTGTCGTCCGTCATTGAGCTAAACTGAAGGCTAAATGCTTTTACTCTGTTTCAGAAAAAGATAAGAACATTTGGGAGTGTGACTTACATGTAGTTATATGCCTTCCTTTAAATTCTTTCATTTTGGCCAGCATTCATGGTTCGCGAAAGCCATGGACATATATTTTTTCCCTTAGATATCATCGTACTTACATTGCTTGATAGGAGGTGCAGGATATGCTCAGCGGGATGATCCCAAGAAGGGTTTGGTTGAAGTATACTGTCAAGTTAATCAAGTCGTTTTGGAACAAAACTCTCCATTGTTCAGTTGTATAAGTAGAGAAGTTGGCCTGAAGACCCCTGAGCTCTGTAGCTAGGAGTGTTTTCTTTATTGTTGTTACTTGCTCCTCTGACAGGTTGGCCTACATAAAAAAACAGGGGTTTGTGAAAAAAGGTAAGGAAAAGCTGCTATTGCTTGCATGCTGATCAAACATACATACGAGAGTCTTCTCAAAGAGAAAAACTTTAGATGGATTCTTGTCAAAGCACAAGATGTTTGAGGATTGTTCTTTTGTATGTACCTGTTTTGCTGTGGAAGAGAAAGCTTCCAGGAAGACTGTGACATTTTGCGGTGCGATGGCACTGAGATATTTTTCCAGCAAAGTTGCATTGAGGAGAATGTTAGCTGTGGTCACAGAGTAAGCTATGTCCATTGGAGAAAGGTCATTCTGAAAAAGATTTTTGATATTTACTCTTTTTAAGGAACAGTGGATACAGTATTTTAAATTCTCTAGGTATCTATTACCATTTTAGTCATCTTTTTTTCCAGCTGCCAACTTGTATATTTCCTAATCTATTCCTTCAAGCATTTGTAACTCTCTACCCCAGAAACATTATTCTGATCTTGGTTTCAGTGATTTGACACTGTCACCTGTATATCATGAATCCCCCTTTATATTACAAGCAAGGTGTGTGTGGTTCTCTTAGGTGACAAAAGCCTATAGCATTGCACCACCCTGTCATGGTAACCTTTATTAATTGATCTCTTACAGTCCTTCATCATCAATCTAGGATTTGTAATGTCAACCCATTTGCAGGAACTTACCAGGGTAAAGTTTTTATTGAGTGTCATGATTTCTTTAACAGAGAAGAAGTAGAAAAAGGCTCCAAAGTTCATTTCCTGCCAGTTCTGGAAGCTTCCAACATCACAAACCACTAAGCCAACTAAAAGCAAAACCAAACAGAAAATAGAAACTTTCATTACAGCCATGTGAGATAAAAAAACACCTTTACCTAACAAGATGACAGTGGATGTGGAAACATACCTGTGGAAGTGGCTGATTGTGCAGTCAAGTATGGTTTCAGGAAGAGCTGATAGATTGCTTCTCTTGTGTCATTTGTCATTGAGCTAAACTGAAGGCTAAATGCTTTTACTCTGTTTCAGAAAAAGATAAGAACATTTGGGAGTGTGACTTACATGTAGTTATATGCCTTCCTTAAAATTCTTTAATTTTGCCCAGCATTCATAGTTCCTGAAAGCCATGGACATATATTTTTTTCCCTTAGATATCATCGTACTTACATTGCTTGGTAGGAGGTGCAGGATATGCTCAGCGGGATGATCTCAAGAAGGGTTTGGTTGAAGTATACTGTCAAGTTAATCAAGTCGTTTTGGAACAAAACTCTCCATTGTTCAGTTGTATAAGTAGAGAAGTTGGCCTGAAGACCCCTGAGCTCTGTAGCTAGGAGTGTTTTCTTTATTGTTGTTACTTGCTCCTCTGACAGGTTGGCCTACATAAAAAAACAGGGGTTTGTGAAAAAAGGTAAGGAAAAGCTGCTATTGCTTGCATGCTTATCAAACATACATACGACAGTCTTCTCAAAGAGAAAAACTTTAGCTGGATTCTTGTCAAAGCACAAGATGTTTGAGGATTGTTCTTTTGTGTGTACCTGTTTTGCTGTGGAAGAGAATGCTTCCAGGAAGACTGTGACATTTTGCGGTGCGATGGCACTTAGATATTTTTCCAGCAAAGTTGCATTGAGGAGAATGTTAGCTGTGGTCACAGAGTAAGCTATGTCCATTGGAGAAAGGTCATTCTGAAAAAGATTTTTGATATTTACTCTTTTTAAGGAACAGTGGCTACAGTATTTTAAATTCTCTAGGTATCTATTACCATTTTAGTCATCTTTTTTCCAGATGCCAACTTGTATATTTCCTAATCTATTCCTTCAAGCATTTGTAACTCTCTACCCCAGAAACATTGTTCTGATCTTGGTTTCAGTGATTTGACACTGTCACCTGTATATCATGAATCCCCCTTTATAATACAAGCAAGGTGTGTGTGCTTCTCTTAGGTGACAAAAGCCTATAGCATTGCACCACCCTATGTCATGGTAAACTTTTTTAATTGACCTCGTACAGCCCTTCATGATCAATCTAGGGTTTGTAATGTCAACCCATTTGCAGGAACTTACCAGTGTAAAGTTTTTATTGAGTGTCATGATTTCTTCAACAGAGAAGAAGTAGAAAAAGGCTCCAAAGTTCATTTCCTGCCAGTTCTGGAAGCTTCCAACATCACAAACCACTAAGCCAACTAAAAGCAAAACCAAACAGAAAATAGAAACTTTTATTACAGCCATGTGAGATAAAAAAACACCTTTACCTAACAAGATGACAGTGGATGTGGAAACATACCTGTGGAAGTGGCTGATTGTGCAGTCAAGTATGGTTTCAGGAAGAGATGATAGATTGCTTCTCTTGTGTCATTTGTCATTGAGCTAAACTGAAGGCTAAATGCTTTTACTCTGTTTCAGAAAAAGATAAGAACATTTGGGAGTGTGACTTACATGTAGTTATATGCCTTCCTGTAAATTCTTTCATTTTGGCCAGCATTCATGTTTTGCGAAAGCCATGGACATATATTTTTTCCCTTAGATATCATCGTACTTACATTGCTTGGTAGGAGGTGCAGGATATGCTTAGCGGGATGATCCCAAGAAGGGTTTGGTTGAAGTACACTGTCAAGTTAACCAAGTCGTTTTGGAACAAAACTCTCCATTGTTCAGTTGTATAAGTAGAGAAGTTGGCCTGAAGACCCCTGAGCTCTGTAGCCAGGAGTGTTTTCTTTATTGTTGTTACTTGCTCCTCTGACAGGTTGGCCTACATAAAAAAACAGGGGTTTGTGAAAAAAGGTAAGGAAAAGCTGCTATTGCTTGCATGCTGATCAAACATACATACGAGAGTCTTCTCAAAGAGAAAAACTTTAGATGGATTCTTGTCAAAGCACAAGATGTTTGAGGATTGTTCTTTTGTATGTACCTGTTTTGCTGTGGAAGAGAATGCTTCCAGGAAGACTGTGACATTTTGCGGTGCGATGGCACTGAGATATTTTTCCAGCAAAGTTGCATTGAGGAGAATGTTAGCTGTGGTCACAGAGTAAGCTATGTCCATTGGAGAAAGGTCATTCTGAAAAAGATTTTTGATATTTACTCTTTTTAAGGAACAGTGGCTACAGTATTTTAAATTCTCTAGGTATCTATTACCATTTTAGTCATCTTTTTTCCAGATGCCAACTTGTATATTTCCTAATCTATTCCTTCAAGCATTTGTAACGCTCTACCCCAGAAACATTGTTCTGATCTTGGTTTCAGTGATTTGACACTGTCACCTGTATATCATGAATCCCCCTTTATAATACAAGCAAGGTGTGTGTGCTTCTCTTAGGTGACAAAAGCCTATAGCATTGCACCACCCTATGTCATGGTAAACTTTTTTAATTGACCTCGTACAGCCCTTCATGATCAATCTAGGGTTCGTAATGTCAACCCATTTGCAGGAACTTACCAGTGTAAAGTTTTTATTGAGTGTCATGATTTCTTCAACAGAGAAGAAGTAGAAAAAGGCTCCAAAGTTCATTTCCTGCCAGTTCTGGAAGCTTCCAACATCACAAACCACTAAGCCAACTAAAAGCAAAACCAAACAGAAAATTGAAACTTTTATTATAGCCATGTGAGATGAAAAAACACCTTTACCTAACAAGATGAAAGTGGATGCGGACACATACCTGTGGAATTGGCTGATTGTGCAGTCAAGTATGGTTTCAGGAAGTTCTGATAGATTGCTTTTCTTGTGTCGTCCGTCATTGAGCTAAACTGAAGGCTAAATGCTTTTACTCTGTTTCAGAAAAAGATAAGAACATTTGGGAGTGTGACTTACATGTAGTTATATGCCTTCCTTTAAATTCTTTCATTTTGGCCAGCATTCATGGTTCGCGAAAGCCATGGACATATATTTTTTCCCTTAGATATCATCGTACTTACATTGCTTGATAGGAGGTGCAGGATATGCTCAGCGGGATGATCCCAAGAAGGGTTTGGTTGAAGTATACTGTCAAGTTAATCAAGTCGTTTTGGAACAAACCTCTCCATTGTTCAGTTGTATAAGTAGAGAAGTTGGCCTGAAGACCCCTGAGCTCTGTAGCTAGGAGTGTTTTCTTTATTGTTGTTACTTGCTCCTCTGACAGGTTGGCCTACATAAAAAAACAGGGGTTTGTGAAAAAAGGTAAGGAAAAGCTGCTATTGCTTGCATGCTGATCAAACATACATACGAGAGTCTTCTCAAAGAGAAAAACTTTAGATGGATTCTTGTCAAAGCACAAGATGTTTGAGGATTGTTCTTTTGTATGTACCTGTTTTGCTGTGGAAGAGAAAGCTTCCAGGAAGACTGTGACATTTTGCGGTGCGATGGCACTGAGATATTTTTCCAGCAAAGTTGCATTGAGGAGAATGTTAGCTGTGGTCACAGAGTAAGCTATGTCCATTGGAGAAAGGTCATTCTGAAAAAGATTTTTGATATTTACTCTTTTTAAGGAACAGTGGATACAGTATTTTAAATTCTCTAGGTATCTATTACCATTTTAGTCATCTTTTTTTCCAGCTGCCAACTTGTATATTTCCTAATCTATTCCTTCAAGCATTTGTAACTCTCTACCCCAGAAACATTATTCTGATCTTGGTTTCAGTGATTTGACACTGTCACCTGTATATCATGAATCCCCCTTTATATTACAAGCAAGGTGTGTGTGGTTCTCTTAGGTGACAAAAGCCTATAGCATTGCACCACCCTGTCATGGTAACCTTTATTAATTGATCTCTTACAGTCCTTCATCATCAATCTAGGATTTGTAATGTCAACCCATTTGCAGGAACTTACCAGGGTAAAGTTTTTATTGAGTGTCATGATTTCTTTAACAGAGAAGAAGTAGAAAAAGGCTCCAAAGTTCATTTCCTGCCAGTTCTGGAAGCTTCCAACATCACAAACCACTAAGCCAACTAAAAGCAAAACCAAACAGAAAATAGAAACTTTCATTACAGCCATGTGAGATAAAAAAACACCTTTACCTAACAAGATGACAGTGGATGTGGAAACATACCTGTGGAAGTGGCTGATTGTGCAGTCAAGTATGGTTTCAGGAAGAGCTGATAGATTGCTTCTCTTGTGTCATTTGTCATTGAGCTAAACTGAAGGCTAAATGCTTTTACTCTGTTTCAGAAAAAGATAAGAACATTTGGGAGTGTGACTTACATGTAGTTATATGCCTTCCTTAAAATTCTTTAATTTTGCCCAGCATTCATAGTTCCTGAAAGCCATGGACATATATTTTTTTCCCTTAGATATCATCGTACTTACATTGCTTGGTAGGAGGTGCAGGATATGCTCAGCGGGATGATCTCAAGAAGGGTTTGGTTGAAGTATACTGTCAAGTTAATCAAGTCGTTTTGGAACAAAACTCTCCATTGTTCAGTTGTATAAGTAGAGAAGTTGGCCTGAAGACCCCTGAGCTCTGTAGCTAGGAGTGTTTTCTTTATTGTTGTTACTTGCTCCTCTGACAGGTTGGCCTACATAAAAAAACAGGAGTTTGTGAAAAAAGGTAAGGAAAAGCTGCTATTGCTTGCATGCTGATCAAACATACATACGAGAGTCTTCTCAAAGAGAAAAACTTTAGCTGGATTCTTGTCAAAGCACAAGATGTTTGAGGATTGTTCTTTTGTGTGTACCTGTTTTGCTGTGGAAGAGAATGCTTCCAGGAAGACTGTGACATTTTGCGGTGCGATGGCACTTAGATATTTTTCCAGCAAAGTTGCATTGAGGAGAATGTTAGCTGTGGTCACAGAGTAAGCTATGTCCATTGGAGAAAGGTCATTCTGAAAAAGATTTTTGATATTTACTCTTTTTAAGGAACAGTGGCTACAGTATTTTAAATTCTCTAGGTATCTATTACCATTTTAGTCATCTTTTTTCCAGATGCCAACTTGTATATTTCCTAATCTATTCCTTCAAGCATTTGTAACTCTCTACCCCAGAAACATTGTTCTGATCTTGGTTTCAGTGATTTGACACTGTCACCTGTATATCATGAATCCCCCTTTATAATACAAGCAAGGTGTGTGTGCTTCTCTTAGGTGACAAAAGCCTATAGCATTGCACCACCCTATGTCATGGTAAACTTTTTTAATTGACCTCGTACAGCCCTTCATGATCAATCTAGGGTTTGTAATGTCAACCCATTTGCAGGAACTTACCAGTGTAAAGTTTTTATTGAGTGTCATGATTTCTTCAACAGAGAAGAAGTAGAAAAAGGCTCCAAAGTTCATTTCCTGCCAGTTCTGGAAGCTTCCAACATCACAAACCACTAAGCCAACTAAAAGCAAAACCAAACAGAAAATAGAAACTTTTATTACAGCCATGTGAGATAAAAAAACACCTTTACCTAACAAGATGACAGTGGATGTGGAAACATACCTGTGGAAGTGGCTGATTGTGCAGTCAAGTATGGTTTCAGGAAGAGATGATAGATTGCTTCTCTTGTGTCATTTGTCATTGAGCTAAACTGAAGGCTAAATGCTTTTACTCTGTTTCAGAAAAAGATAAGAACATTTGGGAGTGTGACTTACATGTAGTTATATGCCTTCGTTTAAATTCTTTCATTTTGGCCAGCATTCATGGTTCGCGAAAGCCATGGACATATATTTTTTCCCTTAGATATCATCGTACTTACATTGCTTGGTAGGAGGTGCAGGATATGCTTAGCGGGATGATCCCAAGAAGGGTTTGGTTGAAGTATACTGTCAAGTTAACCAAGTCGTTTTGGAACAAAACTCTCCATTGTTCAGTTGTATAAGTAGAGAAGTTGGCCTGAAGACCCCTGAGCTCTGTAGCTAGGAGTGTTTTCTTTATTGTTGTTACTTGCTCCTCTGACAGGTTGGCCTACATAAAAAAACAGGGGTTTGTGAAAAAAGGTAAGGAAAAGCTGCTATTGCTTGCATGCTGATCAAACATACATACGAGAGTCTTCTCAAAGAGAAAAACTTTAGATGGATTCTTGTCAAAGCACAAGATGTTTGAGGATTGTTCTTTTGTATGTACCTGTTTTGCTGTGGAAGAGAATGCTTCCAGGAAGACTGTGACATTTTGCGGTGCGATGGCACTGAGATATTTTTCCAGCAAAGTTGCATTGAGGAGAATGTTAGCTGTGGTCACAGAGTAAGCTATGTCCATTGGAGAAAGGTCATTCTGAAAAAGATTTTTGATATTTACTCTTTTTAAGGAACAGTGGCTACAGTATTTTAAATTCTCTAGGTATCTATTACCATTTTAGTCATCTTTTTTCCAGATGCCAACTTGTATATTTCCTAATCTATTCCTTCAAGCATTTGTAACTCTCTACCCTAGAAACATTGTTCTGATCTTGGTTTCAGTGATTTGACACTGTCACCTGTATATCATGAATCCCCCTTTATAATACAAGCAAGGTGTGTGTGCTTCTCTTAGGTGACAAAAGCCTATAGCATTGCACCACCCTATGTCATGGTAAACTTTTTTAATTGACCTCGTACAGCCCTTCATGATCAATCTAGGGTTCGTAATGTCAACCCATTTGCAGGAACTTACCAGTGTAAAGTTTTTATTGAGTGTCATGATTTCTTCAACAGAGAAGAAGTAGAAAAAGGCTCCAAAGTTCATTTCCTGCCAGTTCTGGAAGCTTCCAACATCACAAACCACTAAGCCAACTAAAAGCAAAACCAAACAGAAAATTGAAACTTTTATTATAGCCATGTGAGATGAAAAAACACCTTTACCTAACAAGATGAAAGTGGATGCGGACACATACCTGTGGAATTGGCTGATTGTGCAGTCAAGTATGGTTTCAGGAAGTTCTGATAGATTGCTTTTCTTGTGTCGTCCGTCATTGAGCTAAACTGAAGGCTAAATGCTTTTACTCTGTTTCAGAAAAAGATAAGAACATTTGGGAGTGTGACTTACATGTAGTTATATGCCTTCCTTTAAATTCTTTCATTTTGGCCAGCATTCATGGTTCGCGAAAGCCATGGACATATATTTTTTCCCTTAGATATCATCGTACTTACATTGCTTGATAGGAGGTGCAGGATATGCTCAGCGGGATGATCCCAAGAAGGGTTTGGTTGAAGTATACTGTCAAGTTAATCAAGTCGTTTTGGAACAAACCTCTCCATTGTTCAGTTGTATAAGTAGAGAAGTTGGCCTGAAGACCCCTGAGCTCTGTAGCTAGGAGTGTTTTCTTTATTGTTGTTACTTGCTCCTCTGACAGGTTGGCCTACATAAAAAAACAGGGGTTTGTGAAAAAAGGTAAGGAAAAGCTGCTATTGCTTGCATGCTGATCAAACATACATACGAGAGTCTTCTCAAAGAGAAAAACTTTAGATGGATTCTTGTCAAAGCACAAGATGTTTGAGGATTGTTCTTTTGTATGTACCTGTTTTGCTGTGGAAGAGAAAGCTTCCAGGAAGACTGTGACATTTTGCGGTGCGATGGCACTGAGATATTTTTCCAGCAAAGTTGCATTGAGGAGAATGTTAGCTGTGGTCACAGAGTAAGCTATGTCCATTGGAGAAAGGTCATTCTGAAAAAGATTTTTGATATTTACTCTTTTTAAGGAACAGTGGATACAGTATTTTAAATTCTCTAGGTATCTATTACCATTTTAGTCATCTTTTTTTCCAGCTGCCAACTTGTATATTTCCTAATCTATTCCTTCAAGCATTTGTAACTCTCTACCCCAGAAACATTATTCTGATCTTGGTTTCAGTGATTTGACACTGTCACCTGTATATCATGAATCCCCCTTTATATTACAAGCAAGGTGTGTGTGGTTCTCTTAGGTGACAAAAGCCTATAGCATTGCACCACCCTGTCATGGTAACCTTTATTAATTGATCTCTTACAGTCCTTCATCATCAATCTAGGATTTGTAATGTCAACCCATTTGCAGGAACTTACCAGGGTAAAGTTTTTATTGAGTGTCATGATTTCTTTAACAGAGAAGAAGTAGAAAAAGGCTCCAAAGTTCATTTCCTGCCAGTTCTGGAAGCTTCCAACATCACAAACCACTAAGCCAACTAAAAGCAAAACCAAACAGAAAATAGAAACTTTCATTACAGCCATGTGAGATAAAAAACACCTTTACCTAACAAGATGACAGTGGATGTGGAAACATACCTGTGGAAGTGGCTGATTGTGCAGTCAAGTATGGTTTCAGGAAGAGCTGATAGATTGCTTCTCTTGTGTCATTTGTCATTGAGCTAAACTGAAGGCTAAATGCTTTTACTCTGTTTCAGAAAAAGATAAGAACATTTGGGAGTGTGACTTACATGTAGTTATATGCCTTCCTTAAAATTCTTTAATTTTGCCCAGCATTCATAGTTCCTGAAAGCCATGGACATATATTTTTTTCCCTTAGATATCATCGTACTTACATTGCTTGGTAGGAGGTGCAGGATATGCTCAGCGGGATGATCTCAAGAAGGGTTTGGTTGAAGTATACTGTCAAGTTAATCAAGTCGTTTTGGAACAAAACTCTCCATTGTTCAGTTGTATAAGTAGAGAAGTTGGCCTGAAGACCCCTGAGCTCTGTAGCTAGGAGTGTTTTCTTTATTGTTGTTACTTGCTCCTCTGACAGGTTGGCCTACATAAAAAAACAGGAGTTTGTGAAAAAAGGTAAGGAAAAGCTGCTATTGCTTGCATGCTGATCAAACATACATACGAGAGTCTTCTCAAAGAGAAAAACTTTAGCTGGATTCTTGTCAAAGCACAAGATGTTTGAGGATTGTTCTTTTGTGTGTACCTGTTTTGCTGTGGAAGAGAATGCTTCCAGGAAGACTGTGACATTTTGCGGTGCGATGGCACTTAGATATTTTTCCAGCAAAGTTGCATTGAGGAGAATGTTAGCTGTGGTCACAGAGTAAGCTATGTCCATTGGAGAAAGGTCATTCTGAAAAAGATTTTTGATATTTACTCTTTTTAAGGAACAGTGGCTACAGTATTTTAAATTCTCTAGGTATCTATTACCATTTTAGTCATCTTTTTTCCAGATGCCAACTTGTATATTTCCTAATCTATTCCTTCAAGCATTTGTAACTCTCTACCCCAGAAACATTGTTCTGATCTTGGTTTCAGTGATTTGACACTGTCACCTGTATATCATGAATCCCCCTTTATAATACAAGCAAGGTGTGTGTGCTTCTCTTAGGTGACAAAAGCCTATAGCATTGCACCACCCTATGTCATGGTAAACTTTTTTAATTGACCTCGTACAGCCCTTCATGATCAATCTAGGGTTTGTAATGTCAACCCATTTGCAGGAACTTACCAGTGTAAAGTTTTTATTGAGTGTCATGATTTCTTCAACAGAGAAGAAGTAGAAAAAGGCTCCAAAGTTCATTTCCTGCCAGTTCTGGAAGCTTCCAACATCACAAACCACTAAGCCAACTAAAAGCAAAACCAAACAGAAAATAGAAACTTTTATTACAGCCATGTGAGATAAAAAAACACCTTTACCTAACAAGATGACAGTGGATGTGGAAACATACCTGTGGAAGTGGCTGATTGTGCAGTCAAGTATGGTTTCAGGAAGAGATGATAGATTGCTTCTCTTGTGTCATTTGTCATTGAGCTAAACTGAAGGCTAAATGCTTTTACTCTGTTTCAGAAAAAGATAAGAACATTTGGGAGTGTGACTTACATGTAGTTATATGCCTTCGTTTAAATTCTTTCATTTTGGCCAGCATTCATGGTTCGCGAAAGCCATGGACATATATTTTTTCCCTTAGATATCATCGTACTTACATTGCTTGGTAGGAGGTGCAGGATATGCTTAGCGGGATGATCCCAAGAAGGGTTTGGTTGAAGTATACTGTCAAGTTAACCAAGTCGTTTTGGAACAAAACTCTCCATTGTTCAGTTGTATAAGTAGAGAAGTTGGCCTGAAGACCCCTGAGCTCTGTAGCTAGGAGTGTTTTCTTTATTGTTGTTACTTGCTCCTCTGACAGGTTGGCCTACATAAAAAAACAGGGGTTTGTGAAAAAAGGTAAGGAAAAGCTGCTATTGCTTGCATGCTGATCAAACATACATACGAGAGTCTTCTCAAAGAGAAAAACTTTAGATGGATTCTTGTCAAAGCACAAGATGTTTGAGGATTGTTCTTTTGTATGTACCTGTTTTGCTGTGGAAGAGAATGCTTCCAGGAAGACTGTGACATTTTGCGGTGCGATGGCACTGAGATATTTTTCCAGCAAAGTTGCATTGAGGAGAATGTTAGCTGTGGTCACAGAGTAAGCTATGTCCATTGGAGAAAGGTCATTCTGAAAAAGATTTTTGATATTTACTCTTTTTAAGGAACAGTGGCTACAGTATTTTAAATTCTCTAGGTATCTATTACCATTTTAGTCATCTTTTTTCCAGATGCCAACTTGTATATTTCCTAATCTATTCCTTCAAGCATTTGTAACTCTCTACCCTAGAAACATTGTTCTGATCTTGGTTTCAGTGATTTGACACTGTCACCTGTATATCATGAATCCCCCTTTATAATACAAGCAAGGTGTGTGTGCTTCTCTTAGGTGACAAAAGCCTATAGCATTGCACCACCCTATGTCATGGTAAACTTTTTTAATTGACCTCGTACAGCCCTTCATGATCAATCTAGGGTTCGTAATGTAAACCCATTTGCAGGAACTTACCAGTGTAAAGTTTTTATTGAGTGTCATGATTTCTTCAACAGAGAAGAAGTAGAAAAAGGCTCCAAAGTTCATTTCCTGCCAGTTCTGGAAGCTTCCAACATCACAAACCACTAAGCCAACTAAAAGCAAAACCAAACAGAAAATTGAAACTTTTATTATAGCCATGTGAGATGAAAAAACACCTTTACCTAACAAGATGAAAGTGGATGCGGAAACATACCTGTGGAATTGGCTGATTGTGCAGTCAAGTATGGTTTCAGGAAGTTCTGATAGATTGCTTTTCTTGTGTCGTCCGTCATTGAGCTAAACTGAAGGCTAAATGCTTTTACTCTGTTTCAGAAAAAGATAAGAACATTTGGGAGTGTGACTTACATGTAGTTATATGCCTTCCTTTAAATTCTTTCATTTTGGCCAGCATTCATGGTTTGCGAAAGCCATGGACATATATTTTTTCCCTTAGATATCATCGTACTTACATTGCTTGGTAGGAGGTGCAGGATATGCTTAGCGGGATGATCCCAAGAAGGGTTTGGTTGAAGTACACTGTCAAGTTAACCAAGTCGTTTTGGAACAAAACTCTCCATTGTTCAGTTGTATAAGTAGAGAAGTTGGCCTGAAGACCCCTGAGCTCTGTAGCCAGGAGTGTTTTCTTTATTGTTGTTACTTGCTCCTCTGACAGGTTGGCCTACATAAAAAAACAGGGGTTTGTGAAAAAAGGTAAGGAAAAGCTGCTATTGCTTGCATGCTGATCAAACATACATACGAGAGTCTTCTCAAAGAGAAAAACTTTAGATGGATTCTTGTCAAAGCACAAGATGTTTGAGGATTGTTCTTTTGTATGTACCTGTTTTGCTGTGGAAGAGAATGCTTCCAGGAAGACTGTGACATTTTGCGGTGCGATGGCACTGAGATATTTTTCCAGCAAAGTTGCATTGAAGAGAATGTTAGCTGTGGTCACAGAGTAAGCTATGTCCATTGGAGAAAGGTCATTCTGAAAAAGATTTTTGATATTTACTCTTTTTAAGGAACAGTGGCTACAGTATTTTAAATTCTCTAGGTATCTATTACCATTTTAGTCATCTTTTTTCCAGATGCCAACTTGTATATTTCCTAATCTATTCCTTCAAGCATTTGTAACGCTCTACCCCAGAAACATTGTTCTGATCTTGGTTTCAGTGATTTGACACTGTCACCTGTATATCATGAATCCCCCTTTATAATACAAGCAAGGTGTGTGTGCTTCTCTTAGGTGACAAAAGCCTATAGCATTGCACCACCCTATGTCATGGTAAACTTTTTTAATTGACCTCGTACAGCCCTTCATGATCAATCTAGGGTTCGTAATGTCAACCCATTTGCAGGAACTTACCAGTGTAAAGTTTTTATTGAGTGTCATGATTTCTTCAACAGAGAAGAAGTAGAAAAAGGCTCCAAAGTTCATTTCCTGCCAGTTCTGGAAGCTTCCAACATCACAAACCACTAAGCCAACTAAAAGCAAAACCAAACAGAAAATTGAAACTTTTATTATAGCCATGTGAGATGAAAAAACACCTTTACCTAACAAGATGAAAGTGGATGCGGAAACATACCTGTGGAATTGGCTGATTGTGCAGTCAAGTATGGTTTCAGGAAGTTCTGATAGATTGCTTTTCTTGTGTCGTCCGTCATTGAGCTAAACTGAAGGCTAAATGCTTTTACTCTGTTTCAGAAAAAGATAAGAACATTTGGGAGTGTGACTTACATGTAGTTATATGCCTTCCTTTAAATTCTTTCATTTTGGCCAGCATTCATGGTTCGCGAAAGCCATGGACATATATTTTTTCCCTTAGATATCATCGTACTTACATTGCTTGATAGGAGGTGCAGGATATGCTCAGCGGGATGATCCCAAGAAGGGTTTGGTTGAAGTATACTGTCAAGTTAATCAAGTCGTTTTGGAACAAAACTCTCCATTGTTCAGTTGTATAAGTAGAGAAGTTGGCCTGAAGACCCCTGAGCTCTGTAGCTAGGAGTGTTTTCTTTATTGTTGTTACTTGCTCCTCTGACAGGTTGGCCTACATAAAAAAACAGGGGTTTGTGAAAAAAGGTAAGGAAAAGCTGCTATTGCTTGCATGCTGATCAAACATACATACGAGAGTCTTCTCAAAGAGAAAAACTTTAGATGGATTCTTGTCAAAGCACAAGATGTTTGAGGATTGTTCTTTTGTATGTACCTGTTTTGCTGTGGAAGAGAAAGCTTCCAGGAAGACTGTGACATTTTGCGGTGCGATGGCACTGAGATATTTTTCCAGCAAAGTTGCATTGAGGAGAATGTTAGCTGTGGTCACAGAGTAAGCTATGTCCATTGGAGAAAGGTCATTCTGAAAAAGATTTTTGATATTTACTCTTTTTAAGGAACAGTGGATACAGTATTTTAAATTCTCTAGGTATCTATTACCATTTTAGTCATCTTTTTTTCCAGCTGCCAACTTGTATATTTCCTAATCTATTCCTTCAAGCATTTGTAACTCTCTACCCCAGACACATTATTCTGATCTTGGTTTCAGTGATTTGACACTGTCACCTGTATATCATGAATCCCCCTTTATATTACAAGCAAGGTGTGTGTGGTTCTCTTAGGTGACAAAAGCCTATAGCATTGCACCACCCTGTCATGGTAACCTTTATTAATTGATCTCTTACAGTCCTTCATCATCAATCTAGGATTTGTAATGTCAACCCATTTGCAGGAACTTACCAGGGTAAAGTTTTTATTGAGTGTCATGATTTCTTTAACAGAGAAGAAGTAGAAAAAGGCTCCAAAGTTCATTTCCTGCCAGTTCTGGAAGCTTCCAACATCACAAACCACTAAGCCAACTAAAAGCAAAACCAAACAGAAAATTGAAACTTTTATTATAGCCATGTGAGATGAAAAAACACCTTTACCTAACAAGATGAAAGTGGATGCGGAAACATACCTGTGGAATTGGCTGATTGTGCAGTCAAGTATGGTTTCAGGAAGTTCTGATAGATTGCTTTTCTTGTGTCGTCCGTCATTGAGCTAAACTGAAGGCTAAATGCTTTTACTCTGTTTCAGAAAAAGATAAGAACATTTGGGAGTGTGACTTACATGTAGTTATATGCCTTCCTTTAAATTCTTTCATTTTGGCCAGCATTCATGGTTCGCGAAAGCCATGGACATATATTTTTTCCCTTAGATATCATCGTACTTACATTGCTTGATAGGAGGTGCAGGATATGCTCAGCGGGATGATCCCAAGAAGGGTTTGGTTGAAGTATACTGTCAAGTTAATCAAGTCGTTTTGGAACAAAACTCTCCATTGTTCAGTTGTATAAGTAGAGAAGTTGGCCTGAAGACCCCTGAGCTCTGTAGCTAGGAGTGTTTTCTTTATTGTTGTTACTTGCTCCTCTGACAGGTTGGCCTACATAAAAAAACAGGGGTTTGTGAAAAAAGGTAAGGAAAAGCTGCTATTGCTTGCATGCTGATCAAACATACATACGAGAGTCTTCTCAAAGAGAAAAACTTTAGATGGATTCTTGTCAAAGCACAAGATGTTTGAGGATTGTTCTTTTGTATGTACCTGTTTTGCTGTGGAAGAGAAAGCTTCCAGGAAGACTGTGACATTTTGCGGTGCGATGGCACTGAGATATTTTTCCAGCAAAGTTGCATTGAGGAGAATGTTAGCTGTGGTCACAGAGTAAGCTATGTCCATTGGAGAAAGGTCATTCTGAAAAAGATTTTTGATATTTACTCTTTTTAAGGAACAGTGGATACAGTATTTTAAATTCTCTAGGTATCTATTACCATTTTAGTCATCTTTTTTTCCAGCTGCCAACTTGTATATTTCCTAATCTATTCCTTCAAGCATTTGTAACTCTCTACCCCAGACACATTATTCTGATCTTGGTTTCAGTGATTTGACACTGTCACCTGTATATCATGAATCCCCCTTTATATTACAAGCAAGGTGTGTGTGCTTCTCTTAGGTGACAAAAGCCTATAGCATTGCACCACCCTGTCATGGTAACCTTTATTAATTGATCTCTTACAGTCCTTCATCATCAATCTAGGATTTGTAATGTCAACCCATTTGCAGGAACTTACCAGGGTAAAGTTTTTATTGAGTGTCATGATTTCTTTAACAGAGAAGAAGTAGAAAAAGGCTCCAAAGTTCATTTCCTGCCAGTTCTGGAAGCTTCCAACATCACAAACCACTAAGCCAACTAAAAGCAAAACCAAACAGAAAATAGAAACTTTCATTACAGCCATGTGAGATAAAAAAACACCTTTACCTAACAAGATGACAGTGGATGTGGAAACATACCTGTGGAAGTGGCTGATTGTGCAGTCAAGTATGGTTTCAGGAAGAGCTGATAGATTGCTTCTCTTGTGTCATTTGTCATTGAGCTAAACTGAAGGCTAAATGCTTTTACTCTGTTTCAGAAAAAGATAAGAACATTTGGGAGTGTGACTTACATGTAGTTATATGCCTTCCTTAAAATTCTTTAATTTTGCCCAGCATTCATAGTTCCTGAAAGCCATGGACATATATTTTTTCCCTTAGATATCATCGTACTTACATTGCTTGGTAGGAGGTGCAGGATATGCTCAGCGGGATGATCTCAAGAAGGGTTTGGTTGAAGTATACTGTCAAGTTAATCAAGTCGTTTTGGAACAAAACTCTCCATTGTTCAGTTGTATAAGTAGAGAAGTTGGCCTGAAGACCCCTGAGCTCTGTAGCTAGGAGTGTTTTCTTTATTGTTGTTACTTGCTCCTCTGACAGGTTGGCCTACATAAAAAAACAGGGGTTTGTGAAAAAAGGTAAGGAAAAGCTGCTATTGCTTGCATGCTTATCAAACATACATACGACAGTCTTCTCAAAGAGAAAAACTTTAGCTGGATTCTTGTCAAAGCACAAGATGTTTGAGGATTGTTCTTTTGTGTGTACCTGTTTTGCTGTGGAAGAGAATGCTTCCAGGAAGACTGTGACATTTTGCGGTGCGATGGCACTTAAATATTTTTCCAGCAAAGTTGCATTGAGGAGAATGTTAGCTGTGGTCACAGAGTAAGCTATGTCCATTGGAGAAAGGTCATTCTGAAAAAGATTTTTGATATTTACTCTTTTTAAGGAACAGTGGCTACAGTATTTTAAATTCTCTAGGTATCTATTACCATTTTAGTCATCTTTTTTCCAGATGCCAACTTGTATATTTCCTAATCTATTCCTTCAAGCATTTGTAACTCTCTACCCTAGAAACATTGTTCTGATCTTGGTTTCAGTGATTTGACACTGTCACCTGTATATCATGAATCCCCCTTTATAATACAAGCAAGGTGTGTGTGCTTCTCTTAGGTGACAAAAGCCTATAGCATTGCACCACCCTATGTCATGGTAAACTTTTTTAATTGACCTCGTACAGCCCTTCATGATCAATCTAGGGTTCGTAATGTAAACCCATTTGCAGGAACTTACCAGTGTAAAGTTTTTATTGAGTGTCATGATTTCTTCAACAGAGAAGAAGTAGAAAAAGGCTCCAAAGTTCATTTCCTGCCAGTTCTGGAAGCTTCCAACATCACAAACCACTAAGCCAACTAAAAGCAAAACCAAACAGAAAATTGAAACTTTTATTATAGCCATGTGAGATGAAAAAACACCTTTACCTAACAAGATGAAAGTGGATGCGGAAACATACCTGTGGAATTGGCTGATTGTGCAGTCAAGTATGGTTTCAGGAAGTTCTGATAGATTGCTTTTCTTGTGTCGTCCGTCATTGAGCTAAACTGAAGGCTAAATGCTTTTACTCTGTTTCAGAAAAAGATAAGAACATTTGGGAGTGTGACTTACATGTAGTTATATGCCTTCCTTTAAATTCTTTCATTTTGGCCAGCATTCATGGTTTGCGAAAGCCATGGACATATATTTTTTCCCTTAGATATCATCGTACTTACATTGCTTGGTAGGAGGTGCAGGATATGCTTAGCGGGATGATCCCAAGAAGGGTTTGGTTGAAGTACACTGTCAAGTTAACCAAGTCGTTTTGGAACAAAACTCTCCATTGTTCAGTTGTATAAGTAGAGAAGTTGGCCTGAAGACCCCTGAGCTCTGTAGCCAGGAGTGTTTTCTTTATTGTTGTTACTTGCTCCTCTGACAGGTTGGCCTACATAAAAAAACAGGGGTTTGTGAAAAAAGGTAAGGAAAAGCTGCTATTGCTTGCATGCTGATCAAACATACATACGAGAGTCTTCTCAAAGAGAAAAACTTTAGATGGATTCTTGTCAAAGCACAAGATGTTTGAGGATTGTTCTTTTGTATGTACCTGTTTTGCTGTGGAAGAGAATGCTTCCAGGAAGACTGTGACATTTTGCGGTGCGATGGCACTGAGATATTTTTCCAGCAAAGTTGCATTGAGGAGAATGTTAGCTGTGGTCACAGAGTAAGCTATGTCCATTGGAGAAAGGTCATTCTGAAAAAGATTTTTGATATTTACTCTTTTTAAGGAACAGTGGCTACAGTATTTTAAATTCTCTAGGTATCTATTACCATTTTAGTCATCTTTTTTCCAGATGCCAACTTGTATATTTCCTAATCTATTCCTTCAAGCATTTGTAACGCTCTACCCCAGAAACATTGTTCTGATCTTGGTTTCAGTGATTTGACACTGTCACCTGTATATCATGAATCCCCCTTTATAATACAAGCAAGGTGTGTGTGCTTCTCTTAGGTGACAAAAGCCTATAGCATTGCACCACCCTATGTCATGGTAAACTTTTTTAATTGACCTCGTACAGCCCTTCATGATCAATCTAGGGTTCGTAATGTCAACCCATTTGCAGGAACTTACCAGTGTAAAGTTTTTATTGAGTGTCATGATTTCTTCAACAGAGAAGAAGTAGAAAAAGGCTCCAAAGTTCATTTCCTGCCAGTTCTGGAAGCTTCCAACATCACAAACCACTAAGCCAACTAAAAGCAAAACCAAACAGAAAATTGAAACTTTTATTATAGCCATGTGAGATGAAAAAACACCTTTACCTAACAAGATGAAAGTGGATGCGGAAACATACCTGTGGAATTGGCTGATTGTGCAGTCAAGTATGGTTTCAGGAAGTTCTGATAGATTGCTTTTCTTGTGTCGTCCGTCATTGAGCTAAACTGAAGGCTAAATGCTTTTACTCTGTTTCAGAAAAAGATAAGAACATTTGGGAGTGTGACTTACATGTAGTTATATGCCTTCCTTTAAATTCTTTCATTTTGGCCAGCATTCATGGTTCGCGAAAGCCATGGACATATATTTTTTCCCTTAGATATCATCGTACTTACATTGCTTGATAGGAGGTGCAGGATATGCTCAGCGGGATGATCCCAAGAAGGGTTTGGTTGAAGTATACTGTCAAGTTAATCAAGTCGTTTTGGAACAAAACTCTCCATTGTTCAGTTGTATAAGTAGAGAAGTTGGCCTGAAGACCCCTGAGCTCTGTAGCTAGGAGTGTTTTCTGTATTGTTGTTACTTGCTCCTCTGACAGGTTGGCCTACATAAAAAAACAGGGGTTTGTGAAAAAAGGTAAGGAAAAGCTGCTATTGCTTGCATGCTGATCAAACATACATACGAGAGTCTTCTCAAAGAGAAAAACTTTAGATGGATTCTTGTCAAAGCACAAGATGTTTGAGGATTGTTCTTTTGTATGTACCTGTTTTGCTGTGGAAGAGAAAGCTTCCAGGAAGACTGTGACATTTTGCGGTGCGATGGCACTGAGATATTTTTCCAGCAAAGTTGCATTGAGGAGAATGTTAGCTGTGGTCACAGAGTAAGCTATGTCCATTGGAGAAAGGTCATTCTGAAAAAGATTTTTGATATTTACTCTTTTTAAGGAACAGTGGATACAGTATTTTAAATTCTCTAGGTATCTATTACCATTTTAGTCATCTTTTTTTCCAGCTGCCAACTTGTATATTTCCTAATCTATTCCTTCAAGCATTTGTAACTCTCTACCCCAGACACATTATTCTGATCTTGGTTTCAGTGATTTGACACTGTCACCTGTATATCATGAATCCCCCTTTATATTACAAGCAAGGTGTGTGTGGTTCTCTTAGGTGACAAAAGCCTATAGCATTGCACCACCCTGTCATGGTAACCTTTATTAATTGATCTCTTACAGTCCTTCATCATCAATCTAGGATTTGTAATGTCAACCCATTTGCAGGAACTTACCAGGGTAAAGTTTTTATTGAGTGTCATGATTTCTTTAACAGAGAAGAAGTAGAAAAAGGCTCCAAAGTTCATTTCCTGCCAGTTCTGGAAGCTTCCAACATCACAAACCACTAAGCCAACTAAAAGCAAAACCAAACAGAAAATTGAAACTTTTATTATAGCCATGTGAGATGAAAAAACACCTTTACCTAACAAGATGAAAGTGGATGCGGAAACATACCTGTGGAATTGGCTGATTGTGCAGTCAAGTATGGTTTCAGGAAGTTCTGATAGATTGCTTTTCTTGTGTCGTCCGTCATTGAGCTAAACTGAAGGCTAAATGCTTTTACTCTGTTTCAGAAAAAGATAAGAACATTTGGGAGTGTGACTTACATGTAGTTATATGCCTTCCTTTAAATTCTTTCATTTTGGCCAGCATTCATGGTTCGCGAAAGCCATGGACATATATTTTTTCCCTTAGATATCATCGTACTTACATTGCTTGATAGGAGGTGCAGGATATGCTCAGCGGGATGATCCCAAGAAGGGTTTGGTTGAAGTATACTGTCAAGTTAATCAAGTCGTTTTGGAACAAAACTCTCCATTGTTCAGTTGTATAAGTAGAGAAGTTGGCCTGAAGACCCCTGAGCTCTGTAGCTAGGAGTGTTTTCTTTATTGTTGTTACTTGCTCCTCTGACAGGTTGGCCTACATAAAAAAACAGGGGTTTGTGAAAAAAGGTAAGGAAAAGCTGCTATTGCTTGCATGCTGATCAAACATACATACGAGAGTCTTCTCAAAGAGAAAAACTTTAGATGGATTCTTGTCAAAGCACAAGATGTTTGAGGATTGTTCTTTTGTATGTACCTGTTTTGCTGTGGAAGAGAAAGCTTCCAGGAAGACTGTGACATTTTGCGGTGCGATGGCACTGAGATATTTTTCCAGCAAAGTTGCATTGAGGAGAATGTTAGCTGTGGTCACAGAGTAAGCTATGTCCATTGGAGAAAGGTCATTCTGAAAAAGATTTTTGATATTTACTCTTTTTAAGGAACAGTGGATACAGTATTTTAAATTCTCTAGGTATCTATTACCATTTTAGTCATCTTTTTTTCCAGCTGCCAACTTGTATATTTCCTAATCTATTCCTTCAAGCATTTGTAACTCTCTACCCCAGACACATTATTCTGATCTTGGTTTCAGTGATTTGACACTGTCACCTGTATATCATGAATCCCCCTTTATATTACAAGCAAGGTGTGTGTGGTTCTCTTAGGTGACAAAAGCCTATAGCATTGCACCACCCTGTCATGGTAACCTTTATTAATTGATCTCTTACAGTCCTTCATCATCAATCTAGGATTTGTAATGTCAACCCATTTGCAGGAACTTACCAGGGTAAAGTTTTTATTGAGTGTCATGATTTCTTTAACAGAGAAGAAGTAGAAAAAGGCTCCAAAGTTCATTTCCTGCCAGTTCTGGAAGCTTCCAACATCACAAACCACTAAGCCAACTAAAAGCAAAACCAAACAGAAAATAGAAACTTTCATTACAGCCATGTGAGATAAAAAAACACCTTTACCTAACAAGATGACAGTGGATGTGGAAACATACCTGTGGAAGTGGCTGATTGTGCAGTCAAGTATGGTTTCAGGAAGAGCTGATAGATTGCTTCTCTTGTGTCATTTGTCATTGAGCTAAACTGAAGGCTAAATGCTTTTACTCTGTTTCAGAAAAAGATAAGAACATTTGGGAGTGTGACTTACATGTAGTTATATGCCTTCCTTAAAATTCTTTAATTTTGCCCAGCATTCATAGTTCCTGAAAGCCATGGACATATATTTTTTCCCTTAGATATCATCGTACTTACATTGCTTGGTAGGAGGTGCAGGATATGCTCAGCGGGATGATCTCAAGAAGGGTTTGGTTGAAGTATACTGTCAAGTTAATCAAGTCGTTTTGGAACAAAACTCTCCATTGTTCAGTTGTATAAGTAGAGAAGTTGGCCTGAAGACCCCTGAGCTCTGTAGCTAGGAGTGTTTTCTTTATTGTTGTTACTTGCTCCTCTGACAGGTTGGCCTACATAAAAAAACAGGGGTTTGTGAAAAAAGGTAAGGAAAAGCTGCTATTGCTTGCATGCTTATCAAACATACATACGACAGTCTTCTCAAAGAGGAAAACTTTAGCTGGATTCTTGTCAAAGCACAAGATGTTTGAGGATTGTTCTTTTGTGTGTACCTGTTTTGCTGTGGAAGAGAATGCTTCCAGGAAGACTGTGACATTTTGCGGTGCGATGGCACTTAGATATTTTTCCAGCAAAGTTGCATTGAGGAGAATGTTAGCTGTGGTCACAGAGTAAGCTATGTCCATTGGAGAAAGGTCATTCTGAAAAAGATTTTTGATATTTACTCTTTTTAAGGAACAGTGGCTACAGTATTTTAAATTCTCTAGGTATCTATTACCATTTTAGTCATCTTTTTTCCAGATGCCAACTTGTATATTTCCTAATCTATTCCTTCAAGCATTTGTAACTCTCTACCCCAGAAACATTGTTCTGATCTTGGTTTCAGTGATTTGACACTGTCACCTGTATATCATGAATCCCCCTTTATAATACAAGCAAGGTGTGTGTGCTTCTCTTAGGTGACAAAAGCCTATAGCATTGCACCACCCTATGTCATGGTAAACTTTTTTAATTGACCTCGTACAGCCCTTCATGATCAATCTAGGGTTTGTAATGTCAACCCATTTGCAGGAACTTACCAGTGTAAAGTTTTTATTGAGTGTCATGATTTCTTCAACAGAGAAGAAGTAGAAAAAGTCTCCAAAGTTCATTTCCTGCCAGTTCTGGAAGCTTCCAACATCACAAACCACTAAGCCAACTAAAAGCAAAACCAAACAGAAAATAGAAACTTTTATTACAGCCATGTGAGATAAAAAAACACCTTTACCTAACAAGATGACAGTGGATGTGGAAACATACCTGTGGAAGTGGCTGATTGTGCAGTCAAGTATGGTTTCAGGAAGAGATGATAGATTGCTTCTCTTGTGTCATTTGTCATTGAGCTAAACTGAAGGCTAAATGCTTTTACTCTGTTTCAGAAAAAGATAAGAACATTTGGGAGTGTGACTTACATGTAGTTATATGCCTTCCTTTAAATTCTTTCATTTTGGCCAGCATTCATGGTTCGCGAAAGCCATGGACATATATTTTTTCCCTTAGATATCATCGTACTTACATTGCTTGGTAGGAGGTGCAGGATATGCTTAGCGGGATGATCCCAAGAAGGGTTTGGTTGAAGTATACTGTCAAGTTAACCAAGTCGTTTTGGAACAAAACTCTCCATTGTTCAGTTGTATAAGTAGAGAAGTTGGCCTGAAGACCCCTGAGCTCTGTAGCTAGGAGTGTTTTCTTTATTGTTGTTACTTGCTCCTCTGACAGGTTGGCCTACATAAAAAAACAGGGGTTTGTGAAAAAAGGTAAGGAAAAGCTGCTATTGCTTGCATGCTGATCAAACATACATACGAGAGTTTTCTTAAAGAGAAAAACTTTAGATGGATTCTTGTCAAAGCACAAGATGTTTGAGGATTGTTCTTTTGTATGTACCTGTTTTGCTGTGGAAGAGAATGCTTCCAGGAAGACTGTGACATTTTGCGGTGCGATGGCACTGAGATATTTTTCCAGCAAAGTTGCATTGAGGAGAATGTTAGCTGTGGTCACAGAGTAAGCTATGTCCATTGGAGAAAGGTCATTCTGAAAAAGATTTTTGATATTTACTCTTTTTAAGGAACAGAGGCTACAGTATTTTAAATTCTCTAGGTATCTATTACCATTTTAGTCATCTTTTTTCCAGATGCCAACTTGTATATTTCCTAATCTATTCCTTCAAGCATTTGTAACTCTCTACCCCAGAAACATTGTTCTGATCTTGGTTTCAGTGATTTGACACTGTCACCTGTATATCATGAATCCCCCTTTATAATACAAGCAAGGTGTGTGTGCTTCTCTTAGGTGACAAAAGCCTATAGCATTGCACCACCCTATGTCATGGTAAACTTTTTTAATTGACCTCGTACAGCCCTTCATGATCAATCTAGGGTTCGTAATGTCAACCCATTTGCAGGAACTTACCAGTGTAAAGTTTTTATTGAGTGTCATGATTTCTTCAACAGAGAAGAAGTAGAAAAAGGCTCCAAAGTTCATTTCCTGCCAGTTCTGGAAGCTTCCAACATCACAAACCACTAAGCCAACTAAAAGCAAAACCAAACAGAAAATTGAAACTTTTATTATAGCCATGTGAGATGAAAAAACACCTTTACCTAACAAGATGAAAGTGGATGCGGAAACATACCTGTGGAATTGGCTGATTGTGCAGTCAAGTATGGTTTCAGGAAGTTCTGATAGATTGCTTTTCTTGTGTCGTCCGTCATTGAGCTAAACTGAAGGCTAAATGCTTTTACTCTGTTTCAGAAAAAGATAAGAACATTTGGGAGTGTGACTTACATGTAGTTATATGCCTTCCTTTAAATTCTTTCATTTTGGCCAGCATTCATGGTTCGCGAAAGCCATGGACATATATTTTTTCCCTTAGATATCATCGTACTTACATTGCTTGATAGGAGGTGCAGGATATGCTCAGCGGGATGATCCCAAGAAGGGTTTGGTTGAAGTATACTGTCAAGTTAATCAAGTCGTTTTGGAACAAAACTCTCCATTGTTCAGTTGTATAAGTAGAGAAGTTGGCCTGAAGACCCCTGAGCTCTGTAGCTAGGAGTGTTTTCTTTATTGTTGTTACTTGCTCCTCTGACAGGTTGGCCTACATAAAAAAACAGGGGTTTGTGAAAAAAGGTAAGGAAAAGCTGCTATTGCTTGCATGCTGATCAAACATACATACGAGAGTCTTCTCAAAGAGAAAAACTTTAGATGGATTCTTGTCAAAGCACAAGATGTTTGAGGATTGTTCTTTTGTATGTACCTGTTTTGCTGTGGAAGAGAAAGCTTCCAGGAAGACTGTGACATTTTGCGGTGCGATGGCACTGAGATATTTTTCCAGCAAAGTTGCATTGAGGAGAATGTTAGCTGTGGTCACAGAGTAAGCTATGTCCATTGGAGAAGGGTCATTCTGAAAAAGATTTTTGATATTTACTCTTTTTAAGGAACAGTGGATACAGTATTTTAAATTCTCTAGGTATCTATTACCATTTTAGTCATCTTTTTTTCCAGCTGCCAACTTGTATATTTCCTAATCTATTCCTTCAAGCATTTGTAACTCTCTACCCCAGAAACATTATTCTGATCTTGGTTTCAGTGATTTGACACTGTCACCTGTATATCATGAATCCCCCTTTATATTACAAGCAAGGTGTGTGTGGTTCTCTTAGGTGACAAAAGCCTATAGCATTGCACCACCCTGTCATGGTAACCTTTATTAATTGATCTCTTACAGTCCTTCATCATCAATCTAGGATTTGTAATGTCAACCCATTTGCAGGAACTTACCAGGGTAAAGTTTTTATTGAGTGTCATGATTTCTTTAACAGAGAAGAAGTAGAAAAAGGCTCCAAAGTTCATTTCCTGCCAGTTCTGGAAGCTTCCAACATCACAAACCACTAAGCCAACTAAAAGCAAAACCAAACAGAAAATAGAAACTTTCATTACAGCCATGTGAGATAAAAAAACACCTTTACCTAACAAGATGACAGTGGATATGGAAACATACCTGTGGAAGTGGCTGATTGTGCAGTCAAGTATGGTTTCAGGAAGAGCTGATAGATTGCTTCTCTTGTGTCATTTGTCATTGAGCTAAACTGAAGGCTAAATGCTTTTACTCTGTTTCAGAAAAAGATAAGAACATTTGGGAGTGTGACTTACATGTAGTTATATGCCTTCCTTAAAATTCTTTAATTTTGCCCAGCATTCATGGTTCCTGAAAGCCATGGACATATATTTTTTTCCCTTAGATATCATCGTACTTACATTGCTTGGTAGGAGGTGCAGGATATGCTCAGCGGGATGATCTCAAGAAGGGTTTGGTTGAAGTATACTGTCAAGTTAATCAAGTCGTTTTGGAACAAAACTCTCCATTGTTCAGTTGTATAAGTAGAGAAGTTGGCCTGAAGACCCCTGAGCTCTGTAGCTAGGAGTGTTTTCTTTATTGTTGTTACTTGCTCCTCTGACAGGTTGGCCTACATAAAAAAACAGGGGTTTGTGAAAAAAGGTAAGGAAAAGCTGCTATTGCTTGCATGCTTATCAAACATACATACGAGAATCTTCTCAAAGAGAAAAACTTTAGCTGGATTCTTGTCAAAGCACAAGATGTTTGAGGATTGTTCTTTTGTATGTACCTGTTTTGCTGTGGAAGAGAATGCTTCCAGGAAGACTGTGACATTTTGCGGTGCGATGGCACTTAGATATTTTTCCAGCAAAGTTGCATTGAGGAGAATGTTAGCTGTGGTCACAGAGTAAGCTATGTCCATTGGAGAAAGGTCATTCTGAAAAAGATTTTTGATATTTACTCTTTTTAAGGAACAGTGGCTACAGTATTTTAAATTCTCTAGGTATCTATTACCATTTTAGTCATCTTTTTTCCAGATGCCAACTTGTATATTTCCTAATCTATTCCTTCAAGCATTTGTAACGCTCTACCCCAGAAACATTGTTCTGATCTTGGTTTCAGTGATTTGACACTGTCACCTGTATATCATGAATCCCCCTTTATAATACAAGCAAGGTGTGTGTGCTTCTCTTAGGTGACAAAAGCCTATAGCATTGCACCACCCTATGTCATGGTAAACTTTTTTAATTGACCTCGTACAGCCCTTCATGATCAATCTAGGGTTTGTAATGTCAACCCATTTGCAGGAACTTACCAGTGTAAAGTTTTTATTGAGTGTCATGATTTCTTCAACAGAGAAGAAGTAGAAAAAGGCTCCAAAGTTCATTTCCTGCCAGTTCTGGAAGCTTCCAACATCACAAACCACTAAGCCAACTAAAAGCAAAACCAAACAGAAAATTGAAACTTTTATTATAGCCATGTGAGATGAAAAAACACCTTTACCTAACAAGATGAAAGTGGATGCGGAAACATACCTGTGGAATTGGCTGATTGTGCAGTCAAGTATGGTTTCAGGAAGTTCTGATAGATTGCTTTTCTTGTGTCGTCCGTCATTGAGCTAAACTGAAGGCTAAATGCTTTTACTCTGTTTCAGAAAAAGATAAGAACATTTGGGAGTGTGACTTACATGTAGTTATATGCCTTCCTTTAAATTCTTTCATTTTGGCCAGCATTCATGGTTCGCGAAAGCCATGGACATATATTTTTTCCCTTAGATATCATCGTACTTACATTGCTTGGTAGGAGGTGCAGGATATGCTCAGCGGGATGATCCCAAGAAGGGTTTGGTTGAAGTATACTGTCAAGTTAATCAAGTCGTTTTGGAACAAAACTCTCCATTGTTCAGTTGTATAAGTAGAGAAGTTGGCCTGAAGACCCCTGAGCTCTGTAGCTAGGAGTGTTTTCTTTATTGTTGTTACTTGCTCCTCTGACAGGTTGGCCTACATAAAAAAACAGGGGTTTGTGAAAAAAGGTAAGGAAAAGCTGCTATTGCTTGCATGCTGATCAAACATACATACGAGAGTCTTCTCAAAGAGAAAAACTTTAGATGGATTCTTGTCAAAGCACAAGATGTTTGAGGATTGTTCTTTTGTATGTACCTGTTTTGCTGTGGAAGAGAAAGCTTCCAGGAAGACTGTGACATTTTGCGGTGCGATGGCACTGAGATATTTTTCCAGCAAAGTTGCATTGAGGAGAATGTTAGCTGTGGTCACAGAGTAAGCTATGTCCATTGGAGAAAGGTCATTCTGAAAAAGATTTTTGATATTTACTCTTTTTAAGGAACAGTGGATACAGTATTTTAAATTCTCTAGGTATCTATTACCATTTTAGTCATCTTTTTTTCCAGCTGCCAACTTGTATATTTCCTAATCTATTCCTTCAAGCATTTGTAACTCTCTACCCCAGAAACATTATTCTGATCTTGGTTTCAGTGATTTGACACTGTCACCTGTATATCATGAATCCCCCTTTATATTACAAGCAAGGTGTGTGTGGTTCTCTTAGGTGACAAAAGCCTATAGCATTGCACCACCCTGTCATGGTAACCTTTATTAATTGATCTCTTACAGTCCTTCATCATCAATCTAGGATTTGTAATGTCAACCCATTTGCAGGAACTTACCAGGGTAAAGTTTTTATTGAGTGTCATGATTTCTTTAACAGAGAAGAAGTAGAAAAAGGCTCCAAAGTTCATTTCCTGCCAGTTCTGGAAGCTTCCAACATCACAAACCACTAAGCCAACTAAAAGCAAAACCAAACAGAAAATAGAAACTTTCATTACAGCCATGTGAGATAAAAAAACACCTTTACCTAACAAGATGACAGTGGATATGGAAACATACCTGTGGAAGTGGCTGATTGTGCAGTCAAGTATGGTTTCAGGAAGAGCTGATAGATTGCTTCTCTTGTGTCATTTGTCATTGAGCTAAACTGAAGGCTAAATGCTTTTACTCTGTTTCAGAAAAAGATAAGAACATTTGGGAGTGTGACTTACATGTAGTTATATGCCTTCCTTAAAATTCTTTAATTTTGCCCAGCATTCATGGTTCCTGAAAGCCATGGACATATATTTTTTTCCCTTAGATATCATCGTACTTACATTGCTTGGTAGGAGGTGCAGGATATGCTCAGCGGGATGATCTCAAGAAGGGTTTGGTTGAAGTATACTGTCAAGTTAATCAAGTCGTTTTGGAACAAAACTCTCCATTGTTCAGTTGTATAAGTAGAGAAGTTGGCCTGAAGACCCCTGAGCTCTGTAGCTAGGAGTGTTTTCTTTATTGTTGTTACTTGCTCCTCTGACAGGTTGGCCTACATAAAAAAACAGGGGTTTGTGAAAAAAGGTAAGGAAAAGCTGCTATTGCTTGCATGCTTATCAAACATACATACGAGAGTCTTCTCAAAGAGAAAAACTTTAGCTGGATTCTTGTCAAAGCACAAGATGTTTGAGGATTGTTCTTTTGTATGTACCTGTTTTGCTGTGGAAGAGAATGCTTCCAGGAAGACTGTGACATTTTGCGGTGCGATGGCACTTAGATATTTTTCCAGCAAAGTTGCATTGAGGAGAATGTTAGCTGTGGTCACAGAGTAAGCTATGTCCATTGGAGAAAGGTCATTCTGAAAAAGATTTTTGATATTTACTCTTTTTAAGGAACAGTGGCTACAGTATTTTAAATTCTCTAGGTATCTATTACCATTTTAGTCATCTTTTTTCCAGATGCCAACTTGTATATTTCCTAATCTATTCCTTCAAGCATTTGTAACTCTCTACCCCAGAAACATTGTTCTGATCTTGGTTTCAGTGATTTGACACTGTCACCTGTATATCATGAATCCCCCTTTATAATACAAGCAAGGTGTGTGTGCTTCTCTTAGGTGACAAAAGCCTATAGCATTGCACCACCCTATGTCATGGTAAATTTTTTTAATTGACCTCGTACAGCCCTTCATGATCAATCTAGGGTTTGTAATGTCAACCCATTTGCAGGAACTTACCAGTGTAAAGTTTTTATTGAGTGTCATGATTTCTTCAACAGAGAAGAAGTAGAAAAAGGCTCCAAAGTTCATTTCCTGCCAGTTCTGGAAGCTTCCAACATCACAAACCACTAAGCCAACTAAAAGCAAAACCAAACAGAAAATTGAAACTTTTATTATAGCCATGTGAGATGAAAAAACACCTTTACCTAACAAGATGAAAGTGGATGCGGAAACATACCTGTGGAATTGGCTGATTGTGCAGTCAAGTATGGTTTCAGGAAGTTCTGATAGATTGCTTTTCTTGTGTCGTCCGTCATTGAGCTAAACTGAAGGCTAAATGCTTTTACTCTGTTTCAGAAAAAGATAAGAACATTTGGGAGTGTGACTTACATGTAGTTATATGCCTTCCTTTAAATTCTTTCATTTTGGCCAGCATTCATGGTTCGCGAAAGCCATGGACATATATTTTTTCCCTTAGATATCATCGTACTTACATTGCTTGGTAGGAGGTGCAGGATATGCTCAGCGGGATGATCCCAAGAAGGGTTTGGTTGAAGTATACTGTCAAGTTAATCAAGTCATTTTGGAACAAAACTCTCCATTGTTCAGTTGTATAAGTAGAGAAGTTGGCATGAAGACCCCTGAGCTCTGTAGCTAGGAGTGTTTTCTTTATTGTTGTTACTTGCTCCTCTGACAGGTTGGCCTACATAAAAAAACAGGGGTTTGTGAAAAAAGGTAAGGAAAAGCTGCTATTGCTTGCATGCTGATCAAACATACATACGAGAGTCTTCTCAAAGAGAAAAACTTTAGATGGATTCTTGTCAAAGCACAAGATGTTTGAGGATTGTTCTTTTGTATGTACCTGTTTTGCTGTGGAAGAGAAAGCTTCCAGGAAGACTGTGACATTTTGCGGTGCGATGGCACTGAGATATTTTTCCAGCAAAGTTGCATTGAGGAGAATGTTAGCTGTGGTCACAGAGTAAGCTATGTCCATTGGAGAAAGGTCATTCTGAAAAAGATTTTTGATATTTACTCTTTTTAAGGAACAGTGGATACAGTATTTTAAATTCTCTAGGTATCTATTACCATTTTAGTCATCTTTTTTTCCAGCTGCCAACTTGTATATTTCCTAATCTATTCCTTCAAGCATTTGTAACTCTCTACCCCAGAAACATTATTCTGATCTTGGTTTCAGTGATTTGACACTGTCACCTGTATATCATGAATCCCCCTTTATATTACAAGCAAGGTGTGTGTGGTTCTCTTAGGTGACAAAAGCCTATAGCATTGCACCACCCTGTCATGGTAACCTTTATTAATTGATCTCTTACAGTCCTTCATCATCAATCTAGGATTTGTAATGTCAACCCATTTGCAGGAACTTACCAGGGTAAAGTTTTTATTGAGTGTCATGATTTCTTTAACAGAGAAGAAGTAGAAAAAGGCTCCAAAGTTCATTTCCTGCCAGTTCTGGAAGCTTCCAACATCACAAACCACTAAGCCAACTAAAAGCAAAACCAAACAGAAAATAGAAACTTTCATTACAGCCATGTGAGATAAAAAAACACCTTTACCTAACAAGATGACAGTGGATGTGGAAACATACCTGTGGAAGTGGCTGATTGTGCAGTCAAGTATGGTTTCAGGAAGAGCTGATAGATTGCTTCTCTTGTGTCATTTGTCATTGAGCTAAACTGAAGGCTAAATGCTTTTACTCTGTTTCAGAAAAGGATAAGAACATTTGGGAGTGTGACTTACATGTAGTTATATGCCTTCCTTAAAATTCTTTAATTTTGCCCAGCATTCATAGTTCCTGAAAGCCATGGACATATATTTTTTTCCCTTAGATATCATCGTACTTACATTGCTTGGTAGGAGGTGCAGGATATGCTCAGCGGGATGATCTCAAGAAGGGTTTGGTTGAAGTATACTGTCAAGTTAATCAAGTCGTTTTGGAACAAAACTCTCCATTGTTCAGTTGTATAAGTAGAGAAGTTGGCCTGAAGACCCCTGAGCTCTGTAGCTAGGAGTGTTTTCTTTATTGTTGTTACTTGCTCCTCTGACAGGTTGGCCTACATAAAAAAACAGGGGTTTGTGAAAAAAGGGAAGGAAAAGCTGCTATTGCTTGCATGCTTATCAAACATACATACGACAATCTTCTCAAAGAGAAAAACTTTAGCTGGATTCTTGTCAAAGCACAAGATGTTTGAGGATTGTTCTTTTGTGTGTACCTGTTTTGCTGTGGAAGAGAATGCTTCCAGGAAGACTGTGACATTTTGCGGTGCGATGGCACTTAGATATTTTTCCAGCAAAGTTGCATTGAGGAGAATGTTAGCTGTGGTCACAGAGTAAGCTATGTCCATTGGAGAAAGGTCATTCTGAAAAAGATTTTTGATATTTACTCTTTTTAAGGAACAGTGGCTACAGTATTTTAAATTCTCTAGGTATCTATTACCATTTTAGTCATCTTTTTTCCAGATGCCAACTTGTATATTTCCTAATCTATTCCTTCAAGCATTTGTAACTCTCTACCCCAGAAACATTGTTCTGATCTTGGTTTCAGTGATTTGACACTGTCACCTGTATATCATGAATCCCTCTTTATAATACAAGCAAGGTGTGTGTGCTTCTCTTAGGTGACAAAAGCCTATAGCATTGCACCACCCTATGTCATGGTAAACTTTTTTAAATGACCTCGTACAGCCCTTCATGATCAATCTAGGGTTTGTAATGTCAACCCATTTGCAGGAACTTACCAGTGTAAAGTTTTTATTGAGTGTCATGATTTCTTCAACAGAGAAGAAGTAGAAAAAGGCTCCAAAGTTCATTTCCTGCCAGTTCTGGAAGCTTCCAACATCACAAACCACTAAGCCAACTAAAAGCAAAACCAAACAGAAAATTGAAACTTTTATTATAGCCATGTGAGATGAAAAAACACCTTTACCTAACAAGATGAAAGTGGATGCGGAAACATACCTGTGGAATTGGCTGATTGTGCAGTCAAGTATGGTTTCAGGAAGTTCTGATAGATTGCTTTTCTTGTGTCGTCCGTCATTGAGCTAAACTGAAGGCTAAATGCTTTTACTCTGTTTCAGAAAAAGATAAGAACATTTGGGAGTGTGACTTACATGTAGTTATATGCCTTCCTTAAAATTCTTTAATTTTGCCCAGCATTCATGGTTCCTGAAAGCCATGGACATATATTTTTTTCCCTTAGATATCATCGTACTTACATTGCTTGGTAGGAGGTGCAGGATATGCTCAGCGGGATGATCTCAAGAAGGGTTTGGTTGAAGTATACTGTCAAGTTAATCAAGTCGTTTTGGAACAAAACTCTCCATTGTTCAGTTGTATAAGTAGAGAAGTTGGCCTGAAGACCCCTGAGCTCTGTAGCTAGGAGTGTTTTCTTTATTGTTGTTACTTGCTCCTCTGACAGGTTGGCCTACATAAAAAAACAGGGGTTTGTGAAAAAAGGTAAGGAAAAGCTGCTATTGCTTGCATGCTGATCAAACATACATACGAGAGTCTTCTCAAAGAGAAAAACTTTAGCTGGATTCTTGTCAAAGCACAAGATGTTTGAGGATTGTTCTTTTGTATGTACCTGTTTTGCTGTGGAAGAGAATGCTTCCAGGAAGACTGTGACATTTTGCGGTGCGATGGCACTTAGATATTTTTCCAGCAAAGTTGCATTGAGGAGAATGTTAGCTGTGGTCACAGAGTAAGCTATGTCCATTGGAGAAAGGTCATTCTGAAAAAGATTTTTGATATTTACTCTTTTTAAGGAACAGTGGATACAGTATTTTAAATTCTCTAGGTATCTATTACCATTTTAGTCATCTTTTTTTCCAGCTGCCAACTTGTATATTTCCTAATCTATTCCTTCAAGCATTTGTAACTCTCTACCCCAGAAACATTATTCTGATCTTGGTTTCAGTGATTTGACACTGTCACCTGTATATCATGAATCCCCCTTTATATTACAAGCAAGGTGTGTGTGGTTCTCTTAGGTGACAAAAGCCTATAGCATTGCACCACCCTGTCATGGTAACCTTTATTAATTGATCTCTTACAGTCCTTCATCATCAATCTAGGATTTGTAATGTCAACCCATTTGCAGGAACTTACCAGGGTAAAGTTTTTATTGAGTGTCATGATTTCTTCAACAGAGAAGAAGTAGAAAAAGGCTCCAAAGTTCATTTCCTGCCAGTTCTGGAAGCTTCCAACATCACAAACCACTAAGCCAACTAAAAGCAAAACCAAACAGAAAATTGAAACTTTTATTATAGCCATGTGAGATGAAAAAACACCTTTACCTAACAAGATGAAAGTGGATGCGGAAACATACCTGTGGAATTGGCTGATTGTGCAGTCAAGTATGGTTTCAGGAAGTTCTGATAGATTGCTTTTCTTGTGTCGTCCGTCATTGAGCTAAACTGAAGGCTAAATGCTTTTACTCTGTTTCAGAAAAAGATAAGAACATTTGGGAGTGTGACTTACATGTAGTTATATGCCTTCCTTTAAATTCTTTCATTTTGGCCAGCATTCATGGTTCGCGAAAGCCATGGACATATATTTTTTCCCTTAGATATCATCGTACTTACATTGCTTGGTAGGAGGTGCAGGATATGCTCAGCGGGATGATCCCAAGAAGGGTTTGGTTGAAGTATACTGTCAAGTTAATCAAGTCGTTTTGGAACAAAACTCTCCATTGTTCAGTTGTATAAGTAGAGAAGTTGGCCTGAAGACCCCTGAGCTCTGTAGCTAGGAGTGTTTTCTTTATTGTTGTTACTTGCTCCTCTGACAGGTTGGCCTACATAAAAAAACAGGGGTTTGTGAAAAAAGGTAAGGAAAAGCTGCTATTGCTTGCATGCTGATCAAACATACATACGAGAGTCTTCTCAAAGAGAAAAACTTTAGATGGATTCTTGTCAAAGCACAAGATGTTTGAGGATTGTTCTTTTGTATGTACCTGTTTTGCTGTGGAAGAGAAAGCTTCCAGGAAGACTGTGACATTTTGCGGTGCGATGGCACTGAGATATTTTTCCAGCAAAGTTGCATTGAGGAGAATGTTAGCTGTGGTCACAGAGTAAGCTATGTCCATTGGAGAAAGGTCATTCTGAAAAAGATTTTTGATATTTACTCTTTTTAAGGAACAGTGGATACAGTATTTTAAATTCTCTAGGTATCTATTACCATTTTAGTCATCTTTTTTTCCAGCTGCCAACTTGTATATTTCCTAATCTATTCCTTCAAGCATTTGTAACTCTCTACCCCAGAAACATTATTGTGATCTTGGTTTCAGTGATTTGACACTGTCACCTGTATATCATGAATCCCCCTTTATATTACAAGCAAGGTGTGTGTGGTTCTCTTAGGTGACAAAAGCCTATAGCATTGCACCACCCTGTCATGGTAACCTTTATTAATTGATCTCTTACAGTCCTTCATCATCAATCTAGGATTTGTAATGTCAACCCATTTGCAGGAACTTACCAGGGTAAAGTTTTTATTGAGTGTCATGATTTCTTTAACAGAGAAGAAGTAGAAAAAGGCTCCAAAGTTCATTTCCTGCCAGTTCTGGAAGCTTCCAACATCACAAACCACTAAGCCAACTAAAAGCAAAACCAAACAGAAAATAGAAACTTTCATTACAGCCATGTGAGATAAAAAAACACCTTTACCTAACAAGATGACAGTGGATGTGGAAACATACCTGTGGAAGTGGCTGATTGTGCAGTCAAGTATGGTTTCAGGAAGAGCTGATAGATTGCTTCTCTTGTGTCATTTGTCATTGAGCTAAACTGAAGGCTAAATGCTTTTACTCTGTTTCAGAAAAGGATAAGAACATTTGGGAGTGTGACTTACATGTAGTTATATGCCTTCCTTAAAATTCTTTAATTTTGCCCAGCATTCATAGTTCCTGAAAGCCATGGACATATATTTTTTTCCCTTAGATATCATCGTACTTACATTGCTTGGTAGGAGGTGCAGGATATGCTCAGCGGGATGATCTCAAGAAGGGTTTGGTTGAAGTATACTGTCAAGTTAATCAAGTCGTTTTGGAACAAAACTCTCCATTGTTCAGTTGTATAAGTAGAGAAGTTGGCCTGAAGACCCCTGAGCTCTGTAGCTAGGAGTGTTTTCTTTATTGTTGTTACTTGCTCCTCTGACAGGTTGGCCTACATAAAAAAACAGGGGTTTGTGAAGAAAGGTAAGGAAAAGCTGCTATTGCTTGCATGCTTATCAAACATACATACGACAATCTTCTCAAAGAGAAAAACTTTAGCTGGATTCTTGTCAAAGCACAAGATGTTTGAGGATTGTTCTTTTGTGTGTACCTGTTTTGCTGTGGAAGAGAATGCTTCCAGGAAGACTGTGACATTTTGCGGTGCGATGGCACTTAGATATTTTTCCAGCAAAGTTGCATTGAGGAGAATGTTAGCTGTGGTCACAGAGTAAGCTATGTCCATTGGAGAAAGGTCATTCTGAAAAAGATTTTTGATATTTACTCTTTTTAAGGAACAGTGGCTACAGTATTTTAAATTCTCTAGGTATCTATTACCATTTTAGTCATCTTTTTTCCAGATGCCAACTTGTATATTTCCTAATCTATTCCTTCAAGCATTTGTAACTCTCTACCCCAGAAACATTGTTCTGATCTTGGTTTCAGTGATTTGACACTGTCACCTGTATATCATGAATCCCCCTTTATAATACAAGCAAGGTGTGTGTGCTTCTCTTAGGTGACAAAAGCCTATAGCATTGCACCACCCTATGTCATGGTAAACTTTTTTAATTGACCTCGTACAGCCCTTCATGATCAATCTAGGGTTTGTAATGTCAACCCATTTGCAGGAACTTACCAGTGTAAAGTTTTTATTGAGTGTCATGATTTCTTCAACAGAGAAGAAGTAGAAAAAGGCTCCAAAGTTCATTTCCTGCCAGTTCTGGAAGCTTCCAACATCACAAACCACTAAGCCAACTAAAAGCAAAACCAAACAGAAAATAGAAACTTTTATTACAGCCATGTGAGATAAAAAAACACCTTTACCTAACAAGATGACAGTGGATGTGGAAACATACCTGTGGAAGTGGCTGATTGTGCAGTCAAGTATGGTTTCAGGAAGAGATGATAGATTGCTTCTCTTGTGTCATTTGTCATTGAGCTAAACTGAAGGCTAAATGCTTTTACTCTGTTTCAGAAAAAGATAAGAACATTTGGGAGTGTGACTTACATGTAGTTATATGCCTCCCTTAAAATTCTTTAATTTTGCCCAGCATTCATAGTTCCTGAAAGCCATGGACATATATTTTTTCCCTTAGATATCATCGTACTTACATTGCTTGGTAGGAGGTGCAGGATATGCTCAGCGGGATGATCCCAAGAAGGGTTTGGTTGAAGTATACTGTCAAGTTAATCAAGTCGTTTTGGAACAAAACTCTCCATTGTTCAGTTGTATAAGTAGAGAAGTTGGCCTGAAGACCCCTGAGCTCTGTAGCTAGGAGTGTTTTCTTTATTGTTGTTACTTGCTCCTCTGACAGGTTGGCCTATATAAAAAATCAGGGGTTTGTGAAAAAAGGTAAGGAAAAGCTGATATTGCTTGCATGCTGATCAAACATACATACGAGAGTCTTCTCAAAGAGAAAAACTTTAGATGGATTCTTGTCAAAGCACAAGATGTTTGAGGATTGTTCTTTTGTATGTACCTGTTTTGCTGTGGAAGAGAAAGCTTCCAGGAAGACTGTGACATTTTGCGGTGCGATGGCACTGAGATATTTTTCCAGCAAAGTTGCATTGAGGAGAATGTTAGCTGTGGTCACAGAGTAAGCTATGTCCATTGGAGAAAGGTCATTCTGAAAAAGATTTTTGATATTTACTCTTTTTAAGGAACAGTGGATACAGTATTTTAAATTCTCTAGGTATCTATTACCATTTTAGTCATCTTTTTTCCAGATGCCAACTTGTATATTTCCTAATCTATTCCTTCAAGCATTTGTAACTCTCTACCCCAGAAACATTGTTCTGATCTTGGTTTCAGTGATTTGACACTGTCACCTGTATATCATGAATCCCCCTTTATAATACAAGCAAGGTGTGTGTGCTTCTCTTAGGTGACAAAAGCCTATAGCATTGCACCACCCTATGTCATGGTAAACTTTTTTAATTGACCTCGTACAGCCCTTCATGATCAATCTAGGGTTTGTAATGTCAACCCATTTGCAGGAACTTACCAGTGTAAAGTTTTTATTGAGTGTCATGATTTCTTCAACAGAGAAGAAGTAGAAAAAGGCTCCAAAGTTCATTTCCTGCCAGTTCTGGAAGCTTCCAACATCACAAACCACTAAGCCAACTAAAAGCAAAACCAAACAGAAAATAGAAACTTTTATTACAGCCATGTGAGATAAAAAAACACCTTTACCTAACAAGATGACAGTGGATGTGGAAACATACCTGTGGAAGTGGCTGATTGTGCAGTCAAGTATGGTTTCAGGAAGAGATGATAGATTGCTTCTCTTGTGTCATTTGTCATTGAGCTAAACTGAAGGCTAAATGCTTTTACTCTGTTTCAGAAAAAGATAAGAACATTTGGGAGTGTGACTTACATGTAGTTATATGCCTTCCTTTAAATTCTTTCATTTTGGCCAGCATTCATGGTTCGCGAAAGCCATGGACATATATTTTTTCCCTTAGATATCATCGTACTTACATTGCTTGGTAGGAGGTGCAGGATATGCTTAGCGGGATGATCCCAAGAAGGGTTTGGTTGAAGTATACTGTCAAGTTAACCAAGTCGTTTTGGAACAAAACTCTCCATTGTTCAGTTGTATAAGTAGAGAAGTTGGCCTGAAGACCCCTGAGCTCTGTAGCTAGGAGTGTTTTCTTTATTGTTGTTACTTGCTCCTCTGACAGGTTGGCCTACATAAAAAAACAGGGGTTTGTGAAAAAAGGTAAGGAAAAGCTGCTATTGCTTGCATGCTGATCAAACATACATACGAGAGTCTTCTCAAAGAGAAAAACTTTAGATGGATTCTTGTCAAAGCACAAGATGTTTGAGGATTGTTCTTTTGTATGTACCTGTTTTGCTGTGGAAGAGAATGCTTCCAGGAAGACTGTGACATTTTGCGGTGCGATGGCACTGAGATATTTTTCCAGCAAAGTTGCATTGAGGAGAATGTTAGCTGTGGTCACAGAGTAAGCTATGTCCATTGGAGAAAGGTCATTCTGAAAAAGATTTTTGATATTTACTCTTTTTAAGGAACAGTGGCTACAGTATTTTAAATTCTCTAGGTATCTATTACCATTTTAGTCATCTTTTTTCCAGATGCCAACTTGTATATTTCCTAATCTATTCCTTCAAGCATTTGTAACTCTCTACCCCAGAAACATTGTTCTGATCTTGGTTTCAGTGATTTGACACTGTCACCTGTATATCATGAATCCCCCTTTATAATACAAGCAAGGTGTGTGTGCTTCTCTTAGGTGACAAAAGCCTATAGCATTGCACCACCCTATGTCATGGTAAACTTTTTTAATTGACCTCGTAGAGCCCTTCATGATCAATCTAGGGTTCGTAATGTCAACCCATTTGCAGGAACTTACCAGTGTAAAGTGTTTATTGAGTGTCATGATTTCTTCAACAGAGAAGAAGTAGAAAAAGGCTCCAAAGTTCATTTCCTGCCAGTTCTGGAAGCTTCCAACATCACAAACCACTAAGCCAACTAAAAGCAAAACCAAACAGAAAATTGAAACTTTTATTATAGCCATGTGAGATGAAAAAACACCTTTACCTAACAAGATGAAAGTGAATGCGGAAACATACCTGTGGAATTGGCTGATTGTGCAGTCAAGTATGGTTTCAGGAAGTTCTGATAGATTGCTTTTCTTGTGTCGTCCGTCATTGAGCTAAACTGAAGGCTAAATGCTTTTACTCTGTTTCAGAAAAAGATAAGAACATTTGGGAGTGTGACTTACATGTAGTTATATGCCTTCCTTTAAATTCTTTCATTTTGGCCAGCATTCATGGTTCCTGAAAGCCATGGACATATATTTTTTTCCCTTAGACATCATCGTACTTACATTGCTTGGTAGGAGGTGCAGGATATGCTCAGCGGGATGATCTCAAGAAGGGTTTGGTTGAAGTATACTGTCAAGTTAATCAAGTCGTTTTGGAACAAAACTCTCCATTGTTCAGTTGTATAAGTAGAGAAGTTGGCCTGAAGACCCCTGAGCTCTGTAGCTAGGAGTGTTTTCTTTATTGTTGTTACTTGCTCCTCTGACAGGTTGGCCTACATAAAAAAACAGGGGTTTGTGAAAAAAGGTAAGGAAAAGCTGCTATTGCTTGCATGCTGATCAAACATACATACGAGAGTCTTCTCAAAGAGAAAAACTTTAGATGGATTCTTGTCAAAGCACAAGATGTTTGAGGATTGTTCTTTTGTATGTACCTGTTTTGCTGTGGAAGAGAAAGCTTCCAGGAAGACTGTGACATTTTGCGGTGCGATGGCACTGAGATATTTTTCCAGCAAAGTTGCATTGAGGAGAATGTTAGCTGTGGTCACAGAGTAAGCTATGTCCATTGGAGAAAGGTCATTCTGAAAAAGATTTTTGATATTTACTCTTTTTAAGGAACAGTGGATACAGTATTTTAAATTCTCTAGGTATCTATTACCATTTTAGTCATCTTTTTTTCCAGCTGCCAACTTGTATATTTCCTAATCTATTCCTTCAAGCATTTGTAACTCTCTACCCCAGAAACATTATTCTGATCTTGGTTTCAGTGATTTGACACTGTCACCTGTATATCATGAATCCCCCTTTATATTACAAGCAAGGTGTGTGTGGTTCTCTTAGGTGACAAAAGCCTATAGCATTGCACCACCCTGTCATGGTAACCTTTATTAATTGATCTCTTACAGTCCTTCATCATCAATCTAGGATTTGTAATGTCAACCCATTTGCAGGAACTTACCAGGGTAAAGTTTTGATTGAGTGTCATGATTTCTTTAACAGAGAAGAAGTAGAAAAAGGCTCCAAAGTTCATTTCCTGCCAGTTCTGGAAGCTTCCAACATCACAAACCACTAAGCCAACTAAAAGCAAAACCAAACAGAAAATAGAAACTTTCATTACAGCCATGTGAGATAAAAAAACACCTTTACCTAACAAGATGACAGTGGATGTGGAAACATACCTGTGGAAGTGGCTGATTGTGCAGTCAGGTATGGTTTCAGGAAGAGCTGATAGATTGCTTCTCTTGTGTCATTTGTCATTGAGCTAAACTGAAGGCTAAATGCTTTTACTCTGTTTCAGAAAAAGATAAGAACATTTGGGAGTGTGACTTACATGTAGTTATATGCCTTCCTTAAAATTCTTTAATTTTGCCCAGCATTCATGGTTCCTGAAAGCCATGGACATATATTTTTTTCCCTTAGATATCATCGTACTTACATTGCTTGGTAGGAGGTGCAGGATATGCTCAGCGGGATGATCTCAAGAAGGGTTTGGTTGAAGTATACTGTCAAGTTAATCAAGTCGTTTTGGAACAAAACTCTCCATTGTTCAGTTGTATAAGTAGAGAAGTTGGCCTGAAGACCCCTGAGCTCTGTAGCTAGGAGTGTTTTCTTTATTGTTGTTACTTGCTCCTCTGACAGGTTGGCCTACATAAAAAAACAGGAGTTTGTGAAAAAAGGTAAGGAAAAGCTGCTATTGCTTGCATGCTTATCAAACATACATACGACAGTCTTCTCAAAGAGAAAAACTTTAGCTGGATTCTTGTCAAAGCACAAGATGTTTGAGGATTGTTCTTTTGTGTGTACCTGTTTTGCTGTGGAAGAGAATGCTTCCAGGAAGACTGTGACATTTTGTGGTGCGATGGCACTTAGATATTTTTCCAGCAAAGTTGCATTGAGGAGAATGTTAGCTGTGGTCACAGAGTAAGCTATGTCCATTGGAGAAAGGTCATTCTGAAAAAGATTTTTGATATTTACTCTTTTTAAGGAACAGTGGCTACAGTATTTTAAATTCTCTAGGTATCTATTACCATTTTAGTCATCTTTTTTTCCAGATGCCAACTTGTATATTTCCTAATCTATTCCTTCAAGCATTTGTAACTCTCTACCCCAGAAACATTGTTCTGATCTTGGTTTCAGTGATTTGACACTGTCACCTGTATATCATGAATCCCCCTTTATAATACAAGCAAGGTGTGTGTGCTTCTCTTAGGTGACAAAAGCCTATAGCATTGCACCACCCTATGTCATGGTAAACTTTTTTAATTGACCTCGTACAGCCCTTCATGATCAATCTAGGGTTTGTAATGTCAACCCATTTGCAGGAACTTACCAGTGTAAAGTTTTTATTAAAAGTCATGATTTCTTCAACAGAGAAGAAGTAGAAAAAGGCTCCAAAGTTCATTTCCTGCCAGTTCTGGAAGCTTCCAACATCACAAACCACTAAGCCAACTGAAAGCAAAACCAAACAGAAAATTTAAACTTTTATTATAGCCATGTGAGATGAAAAAACACCTTTACCTAACAAGATGACAGTGGATGTGGAAACATACCTGTGGAATTGGCTGATTGTGCAGTCAAGTATGGTTTCAGGAAGTTCTGATAGATTTCTTTTCTTGTGTCGTCCGTCATTGAGCTAAACTGAAGGCTAAATGCTTTTACTCTGTTTCAGAAAAAGACAAGAACATTTGGGAGTGTGACTTACATGTAGTTATATGCCGTCCTTTAAATTCTTTCATTTTGGCCAGCATTCATGGTTCGCGAAAGCCATGGACATATATTTTTTCCCTTAGATATCATCGTACTTACATTGCTTGGTAGGAGGTGCAGGATATGCTCAGCGGGATGATCCCAAGAAGGGTTTGGTTGAAGTATACTGTCAAGTTAATCAAGTCGTTTTGGAACAAAACTCTCCATTGTTCAGTTGTATAAGTAGAGAAGTTGGCCTGAAGACCCCTGAGCTCTGTAGCTAGGAGTGTTTTCTTTATTGTTGTTACTTGCTCCTCTGACAGGTTGGCCTACATAAAAAAACAGGGGTTTGTGAAAAAAGGTAAGGAAAAGCTGCTATTGCTTGCATGCTGATCAAACATACATACGAGAGTCTTCTCAAAGAGAAAAACTTTAGCTGGGTTCTTGTCAAAGCACAAGATGTTTGAGGATTGTTCTTTTGTATGTACCTGTTTTGCTGTGGAAGAGAAAGCTTCCAGGAAGACTGTGACATTTTGCGGTGCGATGGCACTTAGATATTTTTCCAGCAAAGTTGCATTGAGGAGAATTTTAGCTGTGGTCACAGAGTAAGCTATGTCCATTGGAGAAAGGTCATTCTGAAAAAGATTTTTGATATTTACTCTTTTTAAGGAACAGTGGATACAGTATTTTAAATTCTCTAGGTATCTATTACCATTTTAGTCATCTTTTTTCCAGCTGCCAACTTGTATATTTCCTAATCTATTCCTTCAAGCATTTGTAACTCCCTACCCCTGAAACAATGTTCTGATCTTGGTTTCAGTGATTTGACACTGTCACCTGTATATCATGAATCCCCCTTTATAATACAAGCAAGGTGTGTGTGCTTCTCTTAGGTGACAAAAGCCTATAGCATTGCACCACCCTATGTCATGGTAAACTTTTTTAATTGACCTCGTACAGCCCTTCATGATCAATCTAGGGTTCGTAATGTCAACCCATTTGCAGGAACTTACCAGTGTAAAGTTTTTATTGAGTGTCATGATTTCTTCAATAGAGAAGAAGTAGAAAAAGGCTCCAAAGTTCATTTCCTGCCAGTTCTGGAAGCTTCCAACATCACAAACCACTAAGCCAACTAAAAGCAAAACCAAACAGAAAATTGAAACTTTTATTACAGCCATGTGAGATGAAAAAACACCTTTACCTAACAAGATGACATTGGATGTGGAAACATACCTGTGGAATTGGCTGATTGTGCAGTCAAGTAGGGTTTCAGGAAGTTCTGATAGATTGCTTTTCTTGTGTCGTCCGTCATTGAGCTAAACTGAAGGCTAAATGCTTTTACTCTGTTTCAGAAAAAGATAAGAACATTTGGGAGTGTGACTTACATGTAGTTATATGCCTTCCTTTAAATTCTTTCATTTTGGCCAGCATTCATGGTTCGCGAAAGCCATGGACATATATTTTTTTCCCTTAGATATCATTGTACTTACATTGCTTGGTAGGAGGTGCAGGATATGCTCAGCGGGATGATCCCAAGAAGGGTTTGGTTGAAATATACTGTCAAGTTAATCAAGTTGTTTTGGAACAAAACTCTCCATTGTTCAGTTGTATAAGTAGAGAAGTTGGCCTGAAGACCCCTGAGCTCTGTAGCTAGGAGTGTTTTCTTTATTGTTGTTACTTGCTCCTCTGACAGGTTGGCCTACATAAAAAAACAGGGGTTTGTGAAGAAAGGTAAGGAAAAGCTGCTATTGCTTGCATGCTTATCAAACATACATACGAGAGTCTTCTCAAAGAGAAAAACTTTAGCTGGATTCTTGTCAAAGCACAAGATGTTTGAGGATTGTTCTTTTGTATGTACCTGTTTTGCTGTGGAAGAGAATTCTTCCAGGAAGACTGTGACATTTTGCGGTGCGATGGCACTTAGATATTTTTCCAGCAAAGTTGCATTGAGGAGAATGTTAGCTGTGGTCACAGAGTAAGCTATGTCCATTGGAGAAAGGTCATTCTGAAAAAGATTTTTGATATTTACTCTTTTTAAGGAACAGTGGCTACAGTATTTTAAATTCTCTAGGTATCTATTACCATTTTAGTCATCTTTTTTCCAGCTGCCAACTTGTATATTTCCTAATCTATTCCTTCAAGCATTTGTAACTCCCTACCCCTGAAACAATGTTCTGATCTTGGTTTCAGTGATTTGACACTGTCACCTGTATATCATGAATCCCCCTTTATAATACAAGCAAGGTGTGTGTGCTTCTCTTAGGTGACAAAAGCCTATAGCATTGCACCACCCTATGTCATGGTAAACTTTTTTAATTGACCTCGTACAGCCCTTCATGATCAATCTAGGGTTTGAAATGTCAACCCATTTGCAGGAACTTACTAGTGTAAAGTTTTTATTGAGTGTCATGATTTCTTCAACAGAGAAGAAGTAGAAAAAGGCTCCAAAGTTCATTTCCTGCCAGTTCTGGAAGCTTCCAACATCACAAACCACTAAGCCAACTGAAAGCAAAACCAAACAGAAAATTTAAACTTTTATTATAGCCATGTGAGATGAAAAAACACCTTTACCTAACAAGATGACAGTGGATGTGGAAACATACCTGTGTAATTGGCTGATTGTGCAGTCAAGTATGGTTTCAGGAAGTTCTGATAGATTTCTTTTCTTGTGTCATTTGTCATTGAGCTAAACTGAAGGCTAAATGCTTTTACTCTGTTTCAGAAAAAGATAAGAACATTTGGGAGTGTGACTTACATGTAGTTATATGCCTTCCTTTAAATTCTTTCATTTTGGCCAGCATTCATGGTTCGCGAAAGCCATGGACATATATTTTTTCCCTTAGATATCATCGTACTTACATTGCTTGGTAGGAGGTGCAGGATATGCTCAGCGGGATGATCCCAAGAAGAGTTTGGTTGAAGTATACTGTCAAGTTAATCAAGTTGTTTTGGAACAAAACTCTCCATTGTTCAGTTGTATAAGTAGAGAAGTTGGCCTGAAGACCCCTGAGCTCTGTAGCTAGGAGTGTTTTCTTTATTGTTGTTACTTGCTCCTCTGACAGGTTGGCCTACATAAAAAAACAGGGGTTTGTGAAGAAAGGTAAGGAAAAGCTGCTATTGCTTGCATGCTGATCAAACATACATACGAGAGTCTTCTCAAAGAGAAAAACTTTAGCTGGATTCTTGTCAAAGCACAAGATGTTTGAGGATTGTTCTTTTGTATGTACCTGTTTTGCTGTGGAAGAGAATTCTTCCAGGAAGACTGTGACATTTTGCGGTGCGATGGCACTTAGATATTTTTCCAGCAAAGTTGCATTGAGGAGAATGTTAGCTGTGGTCACAGAGTAAGCTATGTCCATTGGAGAAAGGTCATTCTGAAAAAGATTTTTGATATTTACTCTTTTTAAGGAACAGTGGCTACAGTATTTTAAATTCTCTAGGTATCTATTACCATTTCAGTCTTTTTTCCAGATGCCAACTTGTATATTTCCTAATCTATTCCTTCAAGCATTTGTAACTCCCTACCCCAGAAACATTGTTCTGATCTTGGTTTCAGTGATTTGACACTGTCACCTGTATATCATGAATCCCCCTTTATAATACAAGCAAGGTGTGTGTGCTTCTCTTAGGTGACAAAAGCCTATAGCATTGCACCACCCTGTCATGGTAACCTTTTATAATTGATCTCTTACAGTCCTTCATCATCAATCTAGGATTTGTAATGTCAACCCATTTGCAGGAACTTACCAGTGTAAAGTTTTTATTGAGTGTCATGATTTCTTCAACAGAGAAGAAGTAGAAAAAGGCTCCAAAGTTCATTTCCTGCCAGTTCTGGAAGCTTCCAACATCACAAACCACTAAGCCAACTAAAAGTAAAACCAAACAGAAAATAGAAACTTTTATTACAGCCATGTGAGATAAAAAAACACCTTTACCTAACAAGATGACAGTGGATGTGGAAACATACCTGTGGAAGTGGCTGATTGTGCAGTCAAGTATGGTTTCAGGAAGTGCTGATAGATTGCTTCTCTTGTGTCATTTGTCATTGAGCTAAACTGAAGGCTAAATGCTTTTACTCTGTTTCAGAAAAAGATAAGAACATTTGGGAGTGTGACTTACATGTAGTTATATGCCTTCCTGTAAATTCTTTCATTTTGGCCAGCATTCATGGTTCCTGAAAGCCATGGACATATATTTTTTTCCCTTAGATATCATCGTACTTACATTGCTTGGTAGGAGGTGCAGGATATGCTCAGCGGGATGATCTCAAGAAGGGTTTGGTTGAAGTATACTGTCAAGTTAATCAAGTCGTTTTGGAAGAAAACTCTCCATTGTTCAGTTGTATAAGTAGAGAAGTTGGCCTGAAGACCCCTGAGCTCTGTAGCTAGGAGTGTTTTCTTTATTGTTGTTACTTGCTCCTCTGACAGGTTGGCCTACATAAAAAAACAGGGGTTTGTGAAAAAAGGTAAGGAAAAGCTGCTATTGCTTACATGCTGATCAAACATACATACGAGAGTCTTCTCAAAGAGAAAAACTTTAGCTGGATTCTTGTCAAAGCACAAGATGTTTGAGGATTGTTCTTTTGTATGTACCTGTTTTGCTGTGGAAGAGAATGCTTCCAGGAAGACTGTGACATTTTGCGGTGCGATGGCACTTAGATATTTTTCCAGCAAAGTTGCATTGAGGAGAATGTTAGCTGTGGTCACAGAGTAAGCTATGTCCATTGGAGAAAGGTCATTCTGAAAAAGATTTTTGATATTTACTCTTTTTAAGGAACAGTGGCTACAGTATTTTAAATTCTCTAGGTATCTATTACCATTTTAGTCATCTTTTTTCCAGATGCCAACTTGTATATTTCCTAATCTATTCCTTCAAGCATTTGTAACTCTCTACCGCAGAAACATTGTTCTGATCTTGGGTTCAGTGATTTGACACTGTCAGCTGTATATCATTAATCCCCCTTTATAATACAAGCAAGGTGTGTGTGCTTCTCTTAGGTGACAAAAGCCTATAGCATTGCACCACCCTATGTCATGGTAAACTTTATTAATTGACCTCGTACAGCCCTTCATGATCAATCTAGGGTTTGTAATGTCAACCAATTTGCAGGAACTTACCAGTGTAAAGTTTTTATTGAGTGTCATGATTTCTTCAACAGAGAAGAAGTAGAAAAAGGCTCCAAAGTTCATTTCCTGCCAGTTCTGGAAGCTTCCAACATCACAAACCACTAAGCCAACTGAAAGCAAAATCAAACAGAAAATTCAAACTTTTATTATAGCCATGTGATATGAAAAAACACCTTTACCTAACAAGATGACAGTGGATGTGGAAACATACATGTGGAAGTGGCTGATTGTGCAGTCAAGTATGGTTTCAGGAAGTTCTGATAGATTTCTTTTCTTGTGTCGTCCGTCATTGAGCTAAACTGAAGGCTAAATGCTTTTACTCTGTTTCAGAAAAAGATAAGAACATTTGGGAGTGTGACTTACATGTAGTTATATGCCTTCCTTTAAATTCTTTCATTTTGGCCAGCATTCATGGTTCGCGAAAGCCATGGACATATATTTTTTCCCTTAGATATCATCGTACTTACATTGCTTGGTAGGAGGTGCAGGATATGCTCAGCGGGATGATCCCAAGAAGGGTTTGGTTGAAGTATACTGTCAAGTTAATCAAGTCGTTTTGGAACAAAACTCTCCATTGTTCAGTTGTATAAGTAGAGAAGTTGGCCTGAAGACCCCTGAGCTCTGTAGCTAGGAGTGTTTTCTTTATTGTTGTTACTTGCTCCTCTGACAGGTTGGCCTACATAAAAAAAGGGGGTTTGTGAAAAAAGGTAAGGAAAAGCTGCTATTGCTTGCATGCTGATCAAACATACATACGAGAGTCTTCTCAAAGAGAAAAACTTTAGCTGGATTCTTGTCAAAGCACAAGATGTTTGAGGATTGTTCTTTTGTATGTACCTGTTTTGCTGTGGAAGAGAATGCTTCCAGGAAGACTGTGACATTTTGCGGTGCGATGGCCCCTAGATATTTTTCCAGCAAAGTTGCATTGAGGAGAATTTTAGCTGTGGTTACAGAATAAGCTATGTCCATTGGAGAAAGGTCATTCTGAAAAAGATTTTTGATATTTACTCTTTTTAAGGAACAGTGGATACAGTATTTTAAATTCTCTAGGTATCTATTACCATTTTAGTCATCTTTTTTCCAGCTGCCAACTTGTATATTTCCTAATCTATTCCTTCAAGCATTTGTAACTCTCTACCCCAGAAACATTATTCTGATCTTGGTTTCAGTGATTTGACACTGTCACCTGTATATCATGAATCCCCCTTTATAATACAAGCAAGGTGTGTGTGCTTCTCTTAGGTGACAAAAGCCTATAGCATTGCACCACCCTATGTCATGGTAAACTTTTTTAATTGACCTCGTACAGCCCTTCATGATCAATCTAGGGTTCGTAATGTCAACCCATTTGCAGGAACTTACCAGTGTAAAGTTTTTATTGAGTGTCATGATTTCTTCAACAGAGAAGAAGTAGAAAAAGGCTCCAAAGTTCATTTCCTGCCAGTTCTGGAAGCTTCCAACATCACAAACCACTAAGCCAACTAAAAGCAAAACCAAACAGAAAATTGAAACTTTTATTACAGCCATGTGAGATGAAAAAACACCTTTACCTAACAAGATGACATTGGATGTGGAAACATACCTGTGGAATTGGCTGATTGTGCAGTCAAGTAGGGTTTCAGGAAGTTCTGATAGATTGCTTTTCTTGTGTCGTCCGTCATTGAGCTAAACTGAAGGCTAAATGCTTTTACTCTGTTTCAGAAAAAGATAAGAACATTTGGGAGTGTGACTTACATGTAGTTATATGCCTTCCTTTAAATTCTTTCATTTTGGCCAGCATTCATGGTTCGCGAAAGCCATGGACATATATTTTTTTCCCTTAGATATCATTGTACTTACATTGCTTGGTAGGAGGTGCAGGATATGCTCAGCGGGATGATCCCAAGAAGGGTTTGGTTGAAATATACTGTCAAGTTAATCAAGTTGTTTTGGAACAAAACTCTCCATTGTTCAGTTGTATAAGTAGAGAAGTTGGCCTGAAGACCCCTGAGCTCTGTAGCTAGGAGTGTTTTCTTTATTGTTGTTACTTGCTCCTCTGACAGGTTGGCCTACATAAAAAAACAGGGGTTTGTGAAGAAAGGTAAGGAAAAGCTGCTATTGCTTGCATGCTTATCAAACATACATATGAGAGTCTTCTCAAAGAGAAAAACTTTAGCTGGATTCTTGTCAAAGCACAAGATGTTTGAGGATTGTTCTTTTGTATGTACCTGTTTTGCTGTGGAAGAGAATTCTTCCAGGAAGACTGTGACATTTTGCGGTGCGATGGCACTTAGATATTTTTCCAGCAAAGTTGCATTGAGGAGAATGTTAGCTGTGGTCACAGAGTAAGCTATGTCCATTGGAGAAAGGTCATTCTGAAAAAGATTTTTGATATTTACTCTTTTTAAGGAACAGTGGCTACAGTATTTTAAATTCTCTAGGTATCTATTACCATTTCAGTCTTTTTTCCAGATGCCAACTTGTATATTTCCTAATCTATTCCTTCAAGCATTTGTAACTCCCTACCCCAGAAACATTGTTCTGATCTTGGTTTCAGTGATTTGACACTGTCACCTGTATATCATGAATCCCCCTTTATAATACAAGCAAGGTGTGTGTGCTTCTCTTAGGTGACAAAAGCCTATAGTATTGCACCACCCTGTCATGGTAACCTTTTATAATTGATCTCTTACAGTCCTTCATCATCAATCTAGGATTTGTAATGTCAACCCATTTGCAGGAACTTACCAGTGTAAAGTTTTTATTGAGTGTCATGATTTCTTCAACAGAGAAGAAGTAGAAAAAGGCTCCAAAGTTCATTTCCTGCCAGTTCTGGAAGCTTCCAACATCACAAACCACTAAGCCAACTGAAAGCAAAACCAAACAGAAAATTTAAACTTTTATTATAGCCATGTGAGATGAAAAAACACCTTTACCTAACAAGATGACAGTGGATGTGGAAACATACCTGTGGAATTGGCTGATTGTGCAGTCAAGTATGGTTTCAGGAAGTTCTGATAGATTTCTTTTCTTGTGTCATTTGTCATTGAGCTAAACTGAAGGCTAAATGCTTTTACTCTGTTTCAGAAAAAGATAAGAACATTTGGGAGTGTGACTTACATGTAGTTTAATGCCTTCCTTTAAATTCTTTCATTTTGGCCAGCATTCATGGTTCACGAAAGCCATGGACATATATTTTTTCCCTTAGATATCATCGTACTTACATTGCTTGGTAGGAGGTGCAGGATATGCTCAGCGGGATGATCCCAAGAAGGGTTTGGTTGAAGTATACTGTCAAGTTAATCAAGTTGTTTTGGAACAAAACTCTCCATTGTTCAGTTGTATAAGTAGAGAAGTTGGCCTGAAGACCCCTGAGCTCTGTAGCTAGGAGTGTTTTCTTTATTGTTGTTACTTGCTCCTCTGACAGGTTGGCCTACATAAAAAAACAGGGGTTTGTGAAGAAAGGTAAGGAAAAGCTGCTATTGCTTGCATGCTGATCAAACATACATACGAGAGTCTTCTCAAAGAGAAAAACTTTAGCTGGATTCTTGTCAAAGCACAAGATGTTTGAGGATTGTTCTTTTGTATGTACCTGTTTTGCTGTGGAAGAGAATTCTTCCAGGAAGACTGTGACATTTTGCGGTGCGATGGCACTGAGATATTTTTCCAGCAAAGTTGCATTGAGGAGAATGTTAGCTGTGGTCACAGAGTAAGCTATGTCCATTGGAGAAAGGTCATTCTGAAAAAGATTTTTGATATTTACTCTTTTTAAGGAACAGTGGCTACAGTATTTTAAATTCTCTAGGTATCTATTACCATTTCAGTCTTTTTTCCAGATGCCAACTTGTATATTTCCTAATCTATTCCTTCAAGCATTTGTAACTCCCTACCCCAGAAACATTGTTCTGATCTTGGTTTCAGTGATTTGACACTGTCACCTGTATATCATGAATCCCCCTTTATAATACAAGCAAGGTGTGTGTGCTTCTCTTAGGTGACAAAAGCCTATAGTATTGCACCACCCTGTCATGGTAACCTTTTATAATTGATCTCTTACAGTCCTTCATCATCAATCTAGGATTTGTAATGTCAACCCATTTGCAGGAACTTACCAGTGTAAAGTTTTTATTGAGTGTCATGATTTCTTCAACAGAGAAGAAGTAGAAAAAGGCTCCAAAGTTCATTTCCTGCCAGTTCTGGAAGCTTCCAACATCACAAACCACTAAGCCAACTAAAAGTAAAACCAAACAGAAAATAGAAACTTTTATTACAGCCATGTGAGATAAAAAAACACCTTTACCTAACAAGATGACAGTGGATGTGGAAACATACCTGTGGAAGTGGCTGATTGTGCAGTCAAGTATGGTTTCAGGAAGTGCTGATAGATTGCTTCTCTTGTGTCATTTGTCATTGAGCTAAACTGAAGGCTAAATGCTTTTACTCTGTTTCAGAAAAAGATAAGAACATTTGGGAGTGTGACTTACATGTAGTTATATGCCTTCCTGTAAATTCTTTCATTTTGGCCAGCATTCATGGTTCCTGAAAGCCATGGACATATATTTTTTTCCCTTAGATATCATCGTACTTACATTGCTTGGTAGGAGGTGCAGGATATGCTCAGCGGGATGATCTCAAGAAGGGTTTGGTTGAAGTATACTGTCAAGTTAATCAAGTCGTTTTGGAAGAAAACTCTCCATTGTTCAGTTGTATAAGTAGAGAAGTTGGCCTGAAGACCCCTGAGCTCTGTAGCTAGGAGTGTTTTCTTTATTGTTGTTACTTGCTCCTCTGACAGGTTGGCCTACATAAAAAAACAGGGGTTTGTGAAAAAAGGTAAGGAAAAGCTGCTATTGCTTGCATGCTGATCAAACATACATACGAGAGTCTTCTCAAAGACAAAAACTTTAGCTGGATTCTTGTCAAAGCACAAGATGTTTGAGGATTGTTCTTTTGTATGTACCTGTTTTGCTGTGGAAGAGAATGCTTCCAGGAAGACTGTGACATTTTGCGGTGCGATGGCACTTAGATATTTTTCCAGCAAAGTTGCATTAAGGAGAATGTTAGCTGTGGTCACAGAGTAAGCTATGTCCATTGGAGAAAGGTCATTCTGAAAAAGATTTTTGATATTTACTCTTTTTAAGGAACAGTGGCTACAGTATTTTAAATTCTCTAGGTATCTATTACCATTTTAGTCATCTTTTTTCCAGATGCCAACTTGTATATTTCCTAATCTATTCCTTCAAGCATTTGTAACTCCCTACCCCAGAAACATTGTTCTGATCTTGGTTTCAGTGATTTTACACTGTCACCTGTATATCATGAATCCCCCTTTATAATACAAGCAAGGTGTATGTGCTTCTCTTAGGTGACAAAAGCCTATAGCATTGCACCACCCTATGTCATGGTAAACTTTTTTAATTGACCTCGTACAGCCCTTCATGATCAATCTAGGGTTTGTAATGTCAACCCATTTGCAGGAGCTTACCAGTGTAAAGTTTTTATTGAGTGTCATGATTTCTTCAACAGAGAAGAAGTAGAAAAAGGCTCCAAAGTTTATTTCCTGCCAGTTCTGGAAGCTTCCAACATCACAAACCACTAAGCCAACTAAAAGCAAAACCAAACAGAAAAATTGAAACTTTTATTATAGCCATGTGAGATGAAAAAACACCTTTACCTAACAAGATGACAGTGGATGTGGAAACATACCTGTGGAATTGGCTGATTGTGCAGTCAAGTATGGTTTCAGGAAGTTCTGATAGATTGCTTTTCTTGTGTCGTCCGTCATTGAGCTAAACTGAAGGCTAAATGCTTTTACTCTGTTTCAGAAAAAGATAAGAACATTTGGGAGTGTGACTTACATGTAGTTATATGCCTTCCTTTAAATTCTTTCATTTTGGCCAGCATTCATGGTTTGCGAAAGCCATGGACATATATTTTTTTCCCTTAGATATCATCGTACTTACATTGCTTGGTAGGAGGTGCAGGATATGCTCAGCGGGATGATCCCAAGAAGGGTTTGGTTGAAGTATACTGTCAAGTTAATCAAGTCGTTTTGGAACAAAACTCTCCATTGTTCAGTTGTATAAGTAGAGAAGTTGGCCTGAAGACCCCTGAGCTCTGTAGCTAGGAGTGTTTTCTTTATTGTTGTTACTTGCTCCTCTGACAGGTTGGCCTACATAAAAAAACAGGGGTTTGTGAAGAAAGGTAAGGAAAAGCTGCTATTGCTTGCATGCTTATCAAACATACATACGAGAGTCTTCTCAAAGAGAAAAACTTTAGCTGGATTCTTGTCAAAGCACAAGATGTTTGAGAATTGTTCTTTTGTATGTACCTGTTTTGCTGTGGAAGAGAATGCTTCCAGGAAGACTGTGACATTTTGCGGTGCGATGGCACTTAGATATTTTTCCAGCAAAGTTGCATTGAGGAGAATGTTAGCTGTGGTCACAGAGTAAGCTATGTCCATTGGAGAAAGGTCATTCTGAAAAAGATTTTTGATATTTACTCTTTTTAAGGAACAGTGGCTACAGTATTTTAAATTCTCTAGGTATCTATTACCATTTTAGTCATCTTTTTTCCAGATGCCAACTTGTATATTTCCTAATCTATTCCTTCAAGCATTTTTAACTCTCTACCGCAGAAACATTGTTCTGATCTTGGTTTCAGTGATTTGACACTGTCAGCTGTATATCATTAATCCCCCTTTATAATACAAGCAAGGTGTGTGTGCTTCTCTTAGGTGACAAAAGCCTATAGCATTGCACCACCCTATGTCATGGTAAACTTTATTAATTGACCTCGTACAGCCCTTCATGATCAATCTAGGGTTTGTAATGTCAACCAATTTGCAGGAACTTACCAGTGTAAAGTTTTTATTGAGTGTCATGATTTCTTCAACAGAGAAGAAGTAGAAAAAGGCTCCAAAGTTCATTTCCTGCCAGTTCTGGAAGCTTCCAACATCACAAACCACTAAGCCAACTGAAAGCAAAATCAAACAGAAAATTCAAACTTTTATTATAGCCATGTGATATGAAAAAACACCTTTACCTAACAAGATGACAGTGGATGTGGAAACATACATGTGGAAGTGGCTGATTGTGCAGTCAAGTATGGTTTCAGGAAGTTCTGATAGATTTCTTTTCTTGTGTCGTCCGTCATTGAGCTAAACTGAAGGCTAAATGCTTTTACTCTGTTTCAGAAAAAGATAAGAACATTTGGGAGTGTGACTTACATGTAGTTATATGCCTTCCTTTAAATTCTTTCATTTTGGCCAGCATTCATGGTTCGCGAAAGCCATGGACATATATTTTTTCCCTTAGATATCATCGTACTTACATTGCTTGGTAGGAGGTGCAGGATATGCTCAGCGGGATGATCCCAAGAAGGGTTTGGTTGAAGTATACTGTCAAGTTAATCAAGTCGTTTTGGAACAAAACTCTCCATTGTTCAGTTGTATAAGTAGAGAAGTTGGCCTGAAGACCCCTGAGCTCTGTAGCTAGGAGTGTTTTCTTTATTGTTGTTACTTGCTCCTCTGACAGGTTGGCCTACATAAAAAAACAGGGGTTTGTGAAAAAAGGTAAGGAAAAGCTGCTATTGCTTGCATTCTGATCAAACATACATACGAGAGTCTTCTCAAAGAGAAAAACTTTAGCTGGATTCTTGTCAAAGCACAAGATGTTTGAGGATTGTTCTTTTGTATGTACCTGTTTTGCTGTGGAAGAGAATGCTTCCAGGAAGACTGTGACATTTTGTGGTGCGATGGCACTTAGATATTTTTCCAGCAAAGTTGCATTGAGGAGAATGTTAGCTGTGGTCACAGAGTAAGCTATGTCCATTGGAGAAAGGTCATTCTGAAAAAGATTTTTGATATTTACTCTTTTTAAGGAACAGTGGATAGAGTATTTTAAATTCTCTAGGTATCTATTACCATTTTAGTCATCTTTTTTCCAGCTGCCAAATTGTATATTTTCTAATCTATTCCTTCAAGCATTTGTAACTCTCTACCCCAGAAACATTATTCTGATCTTGGTTTCAGTGGTTTGACACTGTCACCTGTATATCATGAATCCCCCTTTATAATACAAGCAAGGTGTGTGTGCTTCTCTTAGGTGACAAAAGTCTATAGCATTGCACCACCCTATGTCATGGTAAACTTTTTTAATTGACCTCGTACAGCCCTTCATGATCAATCTAGGGTTTGTAATGTCAACCCATTTGCAGGAACTTACCAGTGTAAAGTTTTTATTGAGTGTCATGATTTCTTCAACAGAGAAGAAGTAGAAAAAGGCTCCAAAGTTTATTTCCTGCCAGTTCTGGAAGCTTCCAACATCACAAACCACTAAGCCAACTAAAAGCAAAACCAAACAGAAAAATTGAAACTTTTATTATAGCCATGTGAGATGAAAAAACACCTTTACCTAACAAGATGACAGTGGATGTGGAAACATACATGTGGAAGTGGCTGATTGTGCAGTCAAGTATGGTTTCAGGAAGTTCTGATAGATTGCTTTTCTTGTGTCGTCCGTTATTGAGCTAAACTGAAGGCTAAATGCTTTTACTCTGTTTCAGAAAAAGATAAGAACATTTGGGAGTGTGACTTACATGTAGTTATATGCCTTCCTGTAAATTCTTTCATTTTGCCCAGCATTCATGGATTGCAAAAGCCATGTGCACAGATTTTTTTCCCTTAGATATCATGGTACTTACATTGCTTGGTAGGAGGAGCAGGGTATGCTCAGCGGGATGATCCCAAGAAGGGTTTGGTTGAAGTATACTGTCAAGTTAATCAAGTCGTTTTGGAACAAAACTCTCCATTGTTCAGTTGTATAAGTAGAGAAGTTGGCCTGAAGACCCCTGAGCTCTGTAGCTAGGAGTGTTTTCTTTATTGTTGTTACTTGCTCCTCTGACAGGTTGGCCTACATAAAAAAACAGGGATTTGTGAAAAAGTTAAGGAAAAGCTGCTATTGCTTGCATGCTGATCAAACATACATACGAGAGTCTTCTCAAAGAGAGAAACTTTAGCTGGATTCTTGTCAAAGCACAAGATGTTTGAGGATTGCTCTTTTGTATTTACCTGTTTTGCTGTGGAAGAGAAAGCTTTCAGGAAGACTGTGACATTTTGCGGTGCGATGGCACTGAGATATTTTTCTAGCAAAGTTGCATTGAGGAGAATGTTATCTGTGGTCACTGAGTAAGCTATGTTCATTGGAGAAAGGTCATTCTGAAAAAGATTTATGATATTTTCTATTTAAGAAACAATGGATACAGTATTTTAAATTATCTGGGCATTTGTTACCATTTTATTCATCTTGCTACCAGCTGCCACCTTGGATATTTTCTGCTCTAGTTCTTCAAGCCCTTGTAACTTTCTACCCCAAAAACAAAGTTCTGACCTTGGATTCAGTGATTTGATATGATACCTATGTTTTACAAATCCCCCATAATGACACAAGCAAGGTGTGTGTGGTTCTCTTAGGTGACAAAAGCCTATAGCATTGCACCACCCTGTCATGGTAACCTTTATTAATTGATCTCTTACAGTCCTTCATCATCAATCTAGGATTTGTAATGTCAACCCATTTGCAGGAACTTACCAGTGTAAAGTTTTTATTGAGTGTCATGATTTCTTCAACAGAGAAGAAGTAGAAAAATGCTCCAAAGTTAATTTCCTGCCAGTTCTGGAAGCTTCCAACATCACAAACCACTAAGCCAACTAAAAGCAAAACCAAACAGAAAAATTGAAACTTTTATTACAGCCATGTGAGATGAAAAAACACCTTTACCTAACAAGATGACAGTGGATGTGGAAACATACCTGTGGAAGTGGCTGATTGTGCAGTCAAGTATGGTTTCAGGAAGTTCTGATAGATTGCTTTTCTTGTGTCGTCCGTCATTGAGCTAAACTGAAGGCTAAATGCTTTTACTCTGTTTCAGAAAAAGATAAGAACATTTGGGAGTGTGACTTACATGTAGTTATATGCCTTCCTTTAAATTCTTTCATTTTGGCCAGCATTCATGGTTCGCGAAAGCCATGGACATATATTTTTTTCCCTTAGATATCATTGAACTTACATTGCTTGGTAGGAGGTGCAGGATATGCTCAGCGGGATGATCTCAAGAAGGGTTTGGTTGAAGTATAAGGTCAAGTTAAGCAAGTCGTTTTGGAACAAAACTCTCCATTGTTCAGTTGTATAAGTAGAGAAGTTGGCCTGAAGACCCCTGAGCTCTGTAGCTAGGAGTGTTTTCTTTATTGTTGTTACTTGCTCCTCTGACAGGTTGGCCTACATAAAAAACAGGGGTTTGTGAAAAAAGGTAAGGAAAATCTGCTATTGCTTGCATGCTGATCAAACATACATACAAGAGTCTTCTCAAAGAGAAAAACTTTAGCTGGATTCTTGTCAAAGCACAAGATGTTTGAGGATTGTTCTTTTGTATGTACCTGTTTTGCTGTGGAAGAGAATGCTTCCAGGAAGACTGTGACATTATGCGGTGCGATGGCACTTAGATATTTTTCCAGCAAAGTTGCATTGAGGAGAATGTTAGCTGTGGTCACAGAGTAAGCTATGTCCATTGGAGAAAGGTCATTCTGAAAAAGATTTTCGATATTTACTCTTTTTAAGGAACAGTGGATACAGTATTTTAAATTCTCTAGGTATTGTAACCTGGGGGACAGGTAGTAGGTACAAAAACTCCCTGGGATGAGCAGGCACAGATACCAAGTCCATTGGATCAGTGAAAACAGTGTTGTTTATTGGTGCTATATACAAAGTCTAATGACAGGTGCTGTACAGTGTGCTGAAAACAAACAGAAGGAAAAATAGCTAAACAAAAGCCTAGCCGTGTCTCGGCTCTAACTACACAGTATGTACAGGCCCTCACTACCAGGCTGGACAAGCCTAACGCTTGTCAGCTCCCACATTCCCAGGGTAACAAGTTTTACCAACCTTCTTGCTCTCACAAACCAACGTTGTCTGTGTTTCCCAGGCTGAGCAAAGGCTGTCTGCTCAGGTGAGCTTTTAATTAACCTGTGGGAGAGAACCAACACCTGAACTGGACCCTGGCTCAGAGATCCCTGAATGTATATGAGAGGAGCCTGGGAGATGTATAAACCCGAATAGGACTTTCCCAGGCTCTCTCTGGGATGCTCTGTCACACATCCTCCCCCCTTGTTTCAACCCCAGGGTTGGAACACCTGTAGCCCAACAGGAGTGAACACGGGAGAGGGCATCTACATTCCCCATCTCAACACCTGGCCTGTGTTTTACTGTAAAGGCGTAGTGTTGTAGGGCCAAAAACCACCGATTCACCCGCCTATTAGTCTCCTTCTTTTGGGCCATCCATTTCAGGGGAGCATGGTCAGTTATCAACTCAAACTGGCGCCCCAACAAGTAGTACCTGAGCGCGTCCACGGCCCACTTTATGGCCAGACACTCCTTTTCAATGACTGCGTACTTCTTTTCATGGTCATTGAGCTTTCTGCTTAAGTACACCACAGGGTGTTCTTCCCCATTGTGTACCTGTGAAAGTACTGCCCCGATACCCACATCAGATGCATCCGTCTGGACCAAAAAGTTTTTGGAGAAATCGGGGGAGTATAGGATTGGCTGTGCACAAAGAGCCTTCTTCAGTACTTGAAAAGACTCTTCTGCTACTGGAGACCATTTCACCATTACGGAGGCTTTCCCTTTTGTAAGGTCTGTCAGTGGGGCAGCTATAGTTGCGAAATTTGGGATGAATCTTCTATAGTACCCCGCAATGCCAAGAAAGGCCCTGACCTGCTTCTTGTTTGCAGGACGTGGCCACTCCTGGATGGCTTCTATTTTATTCACCTGGGGCTTTATGACACCCCGGCCAATAGTGTAGCCCAAATACCTGGCTTCCTCTAGCCCAATGGCACATTTTTTGGGATTTGCCGTAAACCCTTCTTTGAAAAGGGAATCCAGGACAGCCTGGACACGGGGCAAGTGAGACTCCCAGTCAGTGCTATGCACCACTATGTCGTCCAGATAGGCTGCAGCATACTGGTGAGGTCTTAGGGTCCTGTCCATAGCCCTCTGAAATGTTGCAGGGGCATTTTGCAACCCAAAAGGCATTTTCTTATACTGAAACGACCCCTCCGGGGTCACAAATGCAGTCTTTTCTTTGGCCCTACCAGTCAGGGGTATTTGCCAATATCCTTTGGTCAAGTCCAAAGTGGTCAGATAACGGGCCTTGCCAAGTCGGTCTATAAGCTCGTCTACCCTGGGCATTGGGTATGTGTCAAACTTTGTTACCGCATTAAGCTTCCTGAAGTCGTTGCAAAACCTCCAAGTGCCATCCGGTTTTGGGACTAATACAATGGGGCTAGACCAGTCACTATTGGATTCCTCAATAACATCTAGCTCCAACATCCTTTTAACTTCCTCACTGATGTCCTTTCTTCTAGCTTCGGGAATTCGGTATGGTTTGAGCTTGACACGGACCCCAGGTTCAGTAACAATATCATGCTGAACTGCTGAAGTCGTGCCCGGCAACTCTGAAAATTTCTCTTTATTCCTTATCAGGAACTCTGTAGCTTCCTGTTTCTGGGAACATGACAGGGTGTCTGGAATCGTGACCTCAGGGATCAGAGGGGATTCAGTACCCTTAAGGGTTACCGGGAGAGACCTGGCAGTTAATGCCAGTCTATCCTTCCAGGGCTTTAACAGGTTTATGTGGTAAATCTGTTCGGGCTTCCTTTTACCTGGTTGATACACCTTGTAATTGACCTCCCCAACTCTTTCAATTACTTCAAAGGGTCCCTGCCACTTAGCCAGGAATTTGCTCTCAACAGTGGGAACTAACACGAGGACCCGGTCACCAGGTGAGAAAACACGAAGTTGGGCCCCCCTGTTGTATATCCTCTGTTGGGCGGCTTGGGCCTGCAGTAAATGTTCTTTTACTACCGGCATGATTGCTGCAATCCTATCCTGCATTTGAGCGATATGCTCAATAACACTTTTGTGAGGTGTCTGCTCCCCCTCCCAAGTTTCCTTGGCTATGTCTAAGAGTCCCCGAGGGTGTCTCCCATAAAGCAGCTCAAATGGAGAGTACCCCGTAGAGGACTGGGGAACTTCCCTGATGGCGAACATCAAGTAAGGTATCAGGAAGTCCCAGTTTTTCCCATCCTTATCAACAACCTTTTTTAACATACTCTTTAATGTCTTATTGAAGCGTTCCACCAAGCCATCCGTTTGAGGATGGTACACTGAGGTACGCAACTGTGTCACCTTAAATAACTTGCAGAGCTCCCTAGTTATTCGTGACATGAATGGGGTACCTTGGTCTGTAAGGACTTCTTTCGGGATGCCAACCCGACTGAACACCATAAACAGCTCTTTGGCAATGTTTTTAGCAGATGCAGTGCGTAAGGGAACGGCCTCGGGGTAACGGGTAGCGTAATCCATGATCACGAGGATATGTTGATGACCGTGGGCAGATTTGGGGAGTGGACCCACCAGGTCCATGGCAATCCTTTCAAAGGGCACTTCAATAATGGGCAAGGGCACTAACGGACTTCGAAAGTGGGGTTGGGGGGCTGACATCTGACATATAGGACAGGATTGACAATAATTCTCGATATTTTTCCATATCCCAGGCCAGTAAAACCTGCGCAACACCCTTTCAGTGGTTTTCTCAACCCCTAAATGGCCTCCTAGCAAATGCCCATGGGCAAGTTCCAACACCACCCGTCTGTATAGCTTAGGGACTACCAACTGTTCAACCACTTCATCATTAGTTTTACATACACGATACAGTAAATCCTCATTGCTGCAGAAATATGGAAAACAGGGCCCGTCCCCCGGTTCGACAGGTACCCCATCAACCACCATCACATTTTCCCAGGCCCTGGCAAGGGTAGGGTCTTTTCTCTGTTCTGTACCAAAATTTTCCTTGTGCACATTTAGATCGGTAAACTCTAACGTAGGCTCAGATTCAGCAGACGGCTGTCCAGCTCTACTGGTTGTGGGGACTTCTTCAGGCTCCCCCAGCTCTCCTGCCATAACTGAGAAAGGATCACCCGGAGAGCCCTGAGAGGAGTCCCCTGAACTCACAAGGTCAGTAATGGCCATGAGTTCTGGCTCTGCGACTGAGTTAGGTACTGCGACTGGGTCGGGACAATCCCACAGTTCCCAAAACTTAGGGAAGTCCCTACCAATGATAGCCTCGTGCACCAAGTGGGGCACCAGTCCGACCGAATGGGTCACCGTACCTAAGCCAGTTTTAAACTGAACAGTGGCTATTGGATACTCGCGGGTATCCCCATGTACACAGATCACAGCAACTTTTTTTGCATGAAAATTCACAGTTTCAACCATCTCAGCTGTAACCAAAGTAACTAGACTTCCTGAGTCCAGCAAGGCCGTAATAGGCTTATTATTAATAGTCACTTGACACATGTGTTTTCCCACATTTGGCACTGCAGCGCATGAAACGGCAGCAAACATAGACTGCCTTCTAAAAGATAGATCACACTGCATTGGTTCATCTGTTAATGGACAGTTTGCTGCAACATGTCCCAGTTCTTGGCAACGAAAACACCTGATGTTTCCCCAATCTGGTTTGCTGACAGGCAGTGGCTTCCCTTGCTTGGGCCGCCAAACTTCAGTCCTGGCACCAAAATTCCTCCCCCCTATTTCCTTGCCATGCTTACCACCCACTTCCCCTGGAACAGTCTTACCGGTTGCCTGGGGAGACCGTGGTTTTGGATGGAAAGTCCGTGCGGCTGTAGGGGTGGTGACCAGGTTCTCTGCAGCAAAGTCAACGAGCTCCACCAGGTTGTCTGCTGACTTGGGGTCTCCTTGACTCACCCACTTCTGCAGGGGAATTGGCAGTGACCTCAGGAATTGGTCCATGACCACACGCTCCACTATTTGTGGCGCAGACAGGGACTCCGGCTGTAGCCATTTCCGCACCAGGTGGATCAGATCAAACATCTGTGATCTTGGGGGCCTCTTGTCTTGGAAGAACCAGCTGTGGACCCGCTGAGCTCGAACAGCCAAGGTAACGCCAAGTCGTGCCAGGATTTCCCGCTTGACCTTCTCATAATCTCCCGCTTCTGCTGACTCTAGATCATAGTAGGCCTTCTGCGCTTCTCCAGAAAGTAAGGGGGCGATCAGTCCTGCCCACTGGGTTTGGGGCCAACCTTCCCTCTCAGCGGTCCGTTCAAATGTTAGTAGGAAAGCCTCTGGATCATCATCTGCCGTCATCTTTGAAAGAAAGCGACCCACATGGATGGTTGAGGGCTTGTCTCCAATATCCTTCATTATCGCAGGTGACCCCTGTGCTAGCGTCTCCAAAACCTCAGTAAGGGTTTTCCTATCCGCTTTTGCAGCAGTGGCAAGCTGTTCAAACAGCCTCTGCGATTGCTCCTGTACAGCACCAATCTGTTGGAACAGCACCTTGGTTTGCTCCTGTGCGATAGCGTTGGCTTGCTGTTGTGCAGCGTTTGCTTGCCGCAATTCAGCGTTAGTTTGCTGTTGTGTAGCCTTTGCTTGCTGCCATGCAGCGTTAGTTTGCTGTTGTGCAGCATTTGCTTGCTGCAACGCGGCATTTGCCAACACCATTTGTTTGAGGAGGTCCTCCATGTTGTCACTTTAGGTACTGGCCTTTTAAGTAGTAACTTACTACAGCTGGTCGCAGCCTCCACCATATGTAACCTGGGGGACAGGTAGTAGGTACAAAAACTCCCTGGGATGAGCAGGCACAGATACCAAGTCCATTGGATCAGTGAAAACAGTGTTGTTTATTGGTGCTATATACAAAGTCTAATGACAGGTGCTGTACAGTGTGCTGAAAACAAACAGAAGGAAAAATAGCTAAACAAAAGCCTAGCCGTGTCTCGGCTCTAACTACACAGTATGTACAGGCCCTCACTACCAGGCTGGACAAGCCTAACGCTTGTCAGCTCCCACATTCCCAGGGTAACAAGTTTTACCAACCTTCTTGCTCTCACAAACCAACGTTGTCTGTGTTTCCCAGGCTGAGCAAAGGCTGTCTGCTCAGGTGAGCTTTTAATTAACCTGTGGGAGAGAACCAACACCTGAACTGGACCCTGGCTCAGAGATCCCTGAATGTATATGAGAGGAGCCTGGGAGATGTATAAACCCCGAATAGGACTTTCCCAGGCTCTCTCTGGGATGCTCTGTCACAGTATCTATTACCATTTTAGTCATCTTTTTTCCAGCTGCCAACTTGTATTTTTCCTAATCTATTCCTTCAAGCATTTGTAACTCTCGACCCCAGAAACATTGTTCTGATCTTGGTTTCAGTGATTTGACACTGTCACCTGTATATCATGAATCCCCCTTTATAATACAAGCAAGGTGTGTGTGGTTCTCTTAGGTGACTAAAGCCTATAGCATTACAAAACCCTATGTAATGGTACCCTTTTTTAATTGACCTCTTACAGCCCTTCATCATGAATCTAGGAATTGTAATGTCAACCCATTTGCAGGAACTTACCATTGTAAAGTTTTTATTGAGTGTCATGATTTCTTCAAGTGAGAAGAAGTAGAAAAGGGCTCCAAAGTTCAGTTCACGCCAGTCCTGGAAGTTTCCACCATCACAAACCACTATGGAAAAAAACAGAAGAAAAAATTAAACAAACCAACTAAAAGCAAATCCAAAACCAAACAAAAAATTGAAACTTTTACTACAGCCAGGTGAGACAAAAAAACACCTTTACCTAACAAGACGACAGTGGATGCGGAAACATACCTGTGGAAGTGGCTGATTGTGCAGTCAAGTATGGTTTCAGGAAGTTCTGATAGATTGCTTCTCTTGTGTCGTTTGTCATTGAGCTAAACTGAAGGCTAAATGCTTTCACTCTGTTTCAGAAAAAGAAATAGATGAGAAAATCTGGTATTGTTGATTTAATACTTGCCTTTTTATGCCTTCATTTTAAATCTTTTGTTCTGCCAAGCATTCAAATTTTGCAAGAGCCATGGACACTTTGTTTTTTTCTGACCTAGCTATCGTTGTACTTACATTGCTTGGTATGAGGAGCAGGATATGTTCAGAGGAATGATCCTAAGAAGGGTTTCATTGAAGTATGCAGTCAAATTAACCAAGTAGTCCTGAAACAAGACTGTCCACTCTTCTGTTGTATAATTAGAGAAGTCGGCCTGAAGAACCATGAACTCTACAGCAAGGAGTGTTGTCTTAATTTTAGTTTTTTGCTCCTCTGACAGGTTTGCCTAGATGTAAAAAAATCAGGGATTTTTGAAAAAGTTAAGAAAATTAAGATAAAACTGGTATTAATTTTATGTGGGTAAAAAATAAATACTAGGCTCTCCTTTATTAGCATACGTTTACATATCTTCTTGTCAAAGCAGAATGTGTTGCAGATTTGCCTTTTTTATGTACCTGTATTGCCGCAGAAGTGATAGCTTGAAGGAAGACAGGGACCTTTTGTGGTGCAATCATGTTTAGATATGTTTTGAGTAAAACTTCATTGAGGAGAACATCAGCGTTGGTCACAAGGGCTGCTATGATTGATTGCAGGAAGGCTGTGGTATTGTTGATCTCACTCTGATTGTTTGCTTCTGCCCATGTTAGGAGCACACTGCTGCTGAATATTGTGTTAATTTCAAGCACGTTATCTCCCAGCAAGTCCATAATATTTTGCACACTTAATTCCTGCATGGAAATTTGTAAAGAAAAAGTATTAGGTTGTGCCAATCCTTCTTTAGCTACAGCTCAGAATTTTTTTTTTATAAGGCTTCCATAGGCCACTGTTCCTGATTGCAATTGAATCCAAGTCCATGAAACGGCTCTAATGTACAGGATTGTGGCTCTGTAATGTGTAATCATTGTTCTTGTAATCATAAACTTTAAATAAACTGAATGTTTTTGCCTAAAGGGAAATTATGTTTGTATTTCAAATGTGTTTTTCTTAAAGTTCAGTTAAACTCTCAAAGCTTTTTGTCTTTCTATAGCCCTTAAAACAACATGTTATGATTTGTGATATATTAATTTACCATTTTCTCGCTTTGAAAATTCCCCAATCACAAGTGTCCCCAACCAGATTTGTATTGCAGAGAAGAAGGGGTGTGTCTGACTAGGTATGACTGGATATGTTACATTACAAAGCTTAATAGGTCTATCTCTGGTTCCTATTGGTTCCTATTGGACTACATAGGCATATATAAAATAATACACATTTGCTGTAACAGGAAAATGGAGGTAAAACTGTATAGAGATTGTTAGTAAAAAGTCAATCTGACTACATATTCTGACTACATATAGTTAGGTCCACGTATATTTGGACACAGGCACAATTTTAGATTTTTTCAATTATTGTCCTGAAACATATTCAAGCTATAGTTATATAATGGCTATGGACTGGAAGTGCACACTCTCAGGTTTAATTTGAGGATATGTACATCCAAATCGGAGGAAGGCTGTATGAATTACAGTTCTTAAGAAAATCATCCCCTTTTTTCAAGGGGCCAAAAGTAATTGGACAATTGAATCAAAAGCTGTTTCATGGCCAGGCGTGGGCTACCTCTTTGTTATTTCTTCATCAATTAAGCAGGTTAAAGGTCTGGAATTGATTCTAAGTGTGGTATTTGAATTTGGAATATATTGCTGTGAATCTACATCATTCGTTCAAAGGTGCTGTCCATGCAAGTGAAACAGGCCATTGTAAGGGTTCAAAAACAAAACAAATCCATAGCAGGAACATTAGGAGTGGCCAAATCAACAGTTTGGTACATTCTGAGGAAAGAAGAACACACTAGTGAGCTTAGCGACATAAAAAGGCCTGTATGTCCACAGAAGACAACAGTGGTGGATGATCGCAGGATCCTCTGTATGGTAAAGAAAAACCAATTCACAACATCCAGACAAGTAAATGACACTCTCCAGGAGGTGGGCGTATCATTGTCAAAGTCTACAATCAAGAGAAGACATTCACGAGAGCAAATACAGAGGGTTCTCCACAAGGTGCAAACCATTCATAGGTCTGAATAATAGAAAAGCCAGATTAGACTTTGCCAAAAAACACCTAAAAAAGCCAGACCAGTTCTGGAAAAGCATTCTTTAGACGGATGAAATGAAGATTAATCTGTACCAGAAAGACGTGAAGAAAAAAGTGTGGAGAAGGCTTGGAACAGCTCATGATCCAAAGCATGCAACGTCATCTGTAAAACATGGTGGAGGCAATGTGATGGCATGGGTATGCATAGCTTACAGTGGCACTGAGTCATTGGTGTTTATTGATGTGTGACAGAAGACAGAAAGATGAATTCTGCAGTGTTTAGAGATATACTGTTAGCCCAGATTCAGCCAAATGCAGCAAATTTGATTGGACGGTGCTTCGCAGTACAGATGGACAATGATCCAAAACACACTGCAAAAGCAATCCAGGAGCTTTTGAAGGAGAAGACGTGGAATATTCTGCAATGGCCGAGTCAATCACCTGATCTCAACTCAATTGAGCATACATTTCACTTGCTGAAAGCAAAACCCAAGGCTGCAGTGCCTAAGAAAGGAGGAAACCCAGTCTTTGGTAATGTCCATGGGCTCAAGACTTAAGGCAGTCATTGCCAGTAAAGGATTCTCAACAAAATATAAAAAATTAACATTTTATTTATGATTATATTCATTTGTCCAATTACATTTGAGCCCCTGAAAATAGAGGGGGGGGGGGCGACTGTGTATAACAATGGTTGCAGTTCCTAAAATTTGTACTTAATATTTATGTTCAACCCCTTGAATTAAGGCTGAAAGTCTGAACTTCAAATTCATTTGAATTGTATCTTTTTAATTTTAGTCTGGTGGCATACCCAGCCAAAAGTATGCAAATTGTGCCTGTGTCCAAATATATATGCAAATTAAACAAGAAAAAAACTGCGCCAATTGACATACTTATAAAGTACCTCTGAATAGCATCAGGATGAAATGTCCAAAGATGTGGCCCACATTAGAGGGGAGGCATGGTTGCCTTCTGGGAACTGAGCACAATGCTTTAGCTATAGAACATAAATGCTAAAGCATTGTGCTCAGTTCCCAGAAGGCAACCATGCACCCCATACCGAGCGTAAAGCAGCGCTTTTTACAGTGAAGATCTTCCTGGGAATCTATGTGTGGGTCTGGGGTACAGGTTAAAGACCGTGGCTGGGCACAGCTGAATGCATGCTCTTTACCCTTATCTGGTAAGGAGCCATTTTCTACTTAGGTGGTGGTCACTTTTTTATATATTTATCACGGTGGTGGTGTCATTACCCTGTGAATACGTTATCACCCTATGGTATACTTGTCTGTTTCCTTCGCTACCGAGCCATCAAGAGGCCTTTTGCTAGCAGTGGTGGATTGTCTGGGGACCTTGCTTTGGATATTTTTTCAGCGATAAAGGCCTTGGCTGGGCTAAAGCCACCTGCATGAATTCGCCTGTTTGTGGTAAGGAGCCATTTCGCATGGTGGTGTTTTCAATTGATGTATGTCAGTAAAATCTCAATACACTGGCAGTTTGGATTTCCCGTGTTATTGGACTCTTCCCCTCTAATGTGGGCCACATCTTTGGACATTTTATCCTGATGCTATTCAGGAGTACTTTATAAGAAAGTAAATTGGGGCAGTTTTTTTCTTGTTTAATTTGTTTATGTTTATCACATTATTGCTGCTGCCTTGTTATATGTTTTATTGTTTAATTTCATTTGTAGTAGTCTTAGCGCAGTTTTTTTTCTATATTCCAAATATATATGGACCTAACTGTATCTATTTCTGTGACTTAATTTGGTCTTTTACCACTTCCCACCCATCTACTGCACATAACAAGCTGGGTGGAAGCCTCAGGACCACGCAACGGTGCAATCCTGTGATGGTCATATCCCTCAGACACAGCACATCACAGATTGGTGCATGGGTGCTGGGCTTGGCCCTCCCAATCATGCAATGGCTTTGTCCAATCACAGTCTTCACACAGTGTAAACAGAGACATGTGTCTTTGTGTTGGCTTTCCCCGCTGAGCTCAGTGAGAGCTCAGTGTGGGGAGGGGGGAGAGGGGGATGCTGAAGCCTGTCACAATCTCTGTGTAGCTGATGATTTCAGTGTTCAGCTACACAGATCTCACAGACTGCAACCATCCCCACACAGTTCAACAAGCACCATCTGTTCCTGCCAAAGTGTCCCATCAACATCTGTATCAGTGTCCAATCAACATCTGTACCAGTGCACAAAACATCTGCCACAATGTTCCAATGTTACATCAACATCTGTCACAGTGTACCAGTGCACAAAAACATCTGCAACAGTGTTCCATTGCAATATCCACATATGTCAGTAAACCTAGTGGATTGTCAACATCTGTTGGTGTCCGCTGGTGGATGATTAACATCTGTCACAGTGCAAAAGTGTACAAAAACATCTGCAATAGTGTTCCATTGCAATGCCAACATATGTAAGTAAACCTATTGGACTGTCAACATCTGTTGATGTCCACTTGTGTATGATTAACATCTGTCACAGTGTTCCAGTGCACAAAAACATCTGCCACAATGTACCAATGTTACATCAACATCTGTCACAGTTTACCAGTGCACAAAATCATCTGCAATAGTGTTCCATTGCAATGTCAACATATGTCAGTAAACCTAGTGGATTGTCAACATCTGTTGGTGTCCGCTGGTGGATGATTAAAATCTGCCACAGTGCAAAACTGCACAAAAATATCTGCAATAGTGTTCCATTGCAATGTCAACGTATGTAAGTAAACCTAGAGGATAGTCAACATCTGTTGGTGTCCGCTGGTGGATGATTAACATCTGTCACGGTGCACAAGTGCACAAAAACATGTGTCACAGTGTACAAGTGCACAAAAACATCCGTCACAGTGTGCCAGCATCCCACCAATAAAAAATACAAAATTTAAAGCGCCTCAATCCCTTCCTGCTCGTGTACAAAGATGAAAGCACACATTGGTCCCATACGCATACATACATGGCGATCCGACCACACATGTGAGGTATTGCCATAAGCATCAGAGCAAGCACAATTATTCTAGCACCAGACCTCTCTAAACTGTAACTCTAAACTGATATCCTGTAAAAGCTTATAGAGCATTTTGGATGGAGATTTTTATATACTGAAGTTTGGCGCCATTTCACAAGTGTGCGAAATTTTAAGGTGTGACATATTTGGTAAATATTTACAAGACGCAAAACAATATTTAATATTTTACAAAAAAATGGGTATTATATTGTTTTTGTGTGCATTAAAAATCATTAAACTGTATTTTTGCATTAATGTGTAAAATTCTGTTAGAAAAACTGCTGCGCAAATACTGTGGGACATAAAAATTAGCAAATCCCACTATTTTATTCACTAGCGCCATTGTTAAAAAATCATATATAATGTTTGGGGGTTCTAAGTCATTTTCTAGCAAATATACAGATTTTTACTTGTAAACAAATAGTATCAGAAGAAGGCTTGGTCTTAACCACTTAAGCCCCAGACCATTTTGTAGCTAAGGGACCAGGCCCCTTTTTGCGATTCGGCACTGCGTCGCTTTAACTGACAATTGCGACGTGGCTCCCAAACAAAATTAGTGTCCTTTTTTTCCTACAAATAGAGCTTTCTTTTGGTGGTATTTGATCACCTCTGCGGTTTTTATTTTTTGCGCTATAAACAAAAATAGAGCGACAATTTTGAAAAAAATTTAATATTTTTTACTTTTTTCTATAATAAATATCCCCAAAAAATATATAAAAATATATATTTTTTCCTCAGTTTAGGCCAATACATATTCTTCTGCATATTTTTGGTAAAAAAATCCGCAAAAGCGTTTATTGATTGGTTTGCGCAAAAGTTATAGCGTCTACAAAATAGGAGATAGTTTTATGGCATTTTTATTAATATTTTTTTTTTACTAGTAATGGCGGCGATCAGCGATTTTTATTGTGACTGCGACATTATGGCGGACACATCGGACACTTTTGACACTATTTTGGGACCATTGTCATTTTTACAGCGATCAGTGCTATAAATATGCACTGATTACTGTAAAAATTACACTGGCAGTGAAGGGGTTAACCTGTAGGTGAAGCTGTAGGGGTTAAGTGTGACCTAATGTGTGATTCTAACTGAAGGGGGGCGTGGCTTGGCTTGTGACAACACTGGTCGTCATTCTTTATGACAGGGAATAGACGATCTTGACACTGCCACTAGGAAGAACGGGGAAAGGTTTGTTTACACTCACCTCTCCCTGTTCTTCAGCTCTGTGACCCAATCGCGGGACACCGGCGGCGATCGGGTCCACAAGTTCTGCGGGCGCGGTCACGGAGCTCAGGACCGGGTCGCGAGTGCCCCGCCGGTGGCGTGCACGCGTCCCATGGCTCGGATCTTAAAGGGGATGTACCTGTACGCCCTTGTGCCCAGCCGTGCCATTCTGTTGACGTACATCGTCGTGTGGCGGTCCTTAAGTGGTTAAAGTGGATAATGCCTAAAGGTGCTCCTCGGATGTTGGGCCTCTATATGTGGCTAGGATGTGAAAAAGTCTCACACATGTGGTATCGCCATACTCAGGAGGAGTAAATGAATGTTTTTTGGGGTGTAGTTGTAAGTATGCCTATGCCTTGTGTGAGAAATAACTTTTTAATGTGACATTTTTAAGTAAAAATGGTTTTATTTAATTTCTTCATTTTTGAAAAAATTGTGGAAATAAAAATTACAACTTCCTAAAACTCACCATGCCTCTTACTAAATACCTTGGACTGTCTACTTTCCAAAAAGGGGTCATTTGGGGGATATTTGTACTGTGTCCAGGCATGTTAGGGGCTTGACAAAAGAGATAGGCCATCAGTACATCAAGTGTGATCAATTTTCCATTTTTAGCTGAAAGATGGCTTCAGCGTGGGCTTTAATTGTCCATAGACATCCTCCCATTCTTGTGATTCCCGTGCGCCCCCTGGGGCATGCAGACATGCCCTGTGATCGCTGAGTCTGATCATAGATCGGGTAAAGGGCCAATCACAGCTGATCATGAAAATAAGAATTCTGGTTATCTTTTTTTTCTTCACGCTGTTAGCATGAAGGGAAAAAAAGCAGCGGCTTCTGTTAGAGGGGCATTGGTCCCCTTAGCCGCCTGCATGTGTTGCTATCAGTGCCCACCTATCAATACCCACCAGTGCCACCTAATAGTGCCCATTAGTGCCACCTATCAGTGTCCATCAGTGCCACCTATCAGAGCCAGCTCTTTAGTGCCTCCTGATCAGTACCCATTAGTGCAACCTATGAGTGCCTATCAGTGCCCATCAGTGCCGTTTCATCCATGCCCATCAGTGCAGCCTATCAGTGCCCATCAGTGCAGTCTCATCAACATACATCAGTGAAGGAGAAAAATTACCTGTTTTCAAAATACTATAACAAAATATGAAAAGCCTTTTTTTTTTTTTTAATAAAAAAAAAAAAACTGTGGTGATTAAATACCACCAAAATAAAGCTCTATTTGTTTGAAAAAAAATGTCATAGGGGTACAGTGTTGCATGAATGACTGCACAATTGTCATTCAAAATGCGAGAGCGCAGATAGCTAAAAATTGGCTTGCACAGGAAGGGGGTGTAAGTGCCCAGTAAGCAAGTGGTTAAATACCACCAAAAGAAAGCTGTATTTGTGTGAAATAAAATGCTAAAAATTTAATATGGGTACAGTGTTGCATAACTGAGTAATTACCATTCAAAGTGCGACAGCACTGAAAGCTGAACATGGGCCCAGTATTAAGGTGGTTAAAGCAAATGTGTGGCAACAGATATATATATATATATATATATATATATATATATATATATATATAAGGTGGTAGCTTGTAAGTTTGCCGCAGTGATGTCCTTCTCCATTTCTGCCTGAGGCAACCACCCAAATCTTTCTACTCACTGGTAGTAAAGAGTGTATATGCCTTGTGCCCCCAATCGCACAGTACAATGCCCAAGTCTTAAAAAACATACCAGCAGGTTCTGACATTGGCATACTGGGAGCTTGTTTATGGAAGTAAACAAAGCAAAACTAACAAAGTTACTACTTTGATCTTCAGGAGGCTATCAGCCAGCAATGGGAGGAGATGTCACTGGTAGGTCATAATGTCAGATACTAGATTTAGTTTGTAGCTTATATAATTAGAATTTGCAACAAGGTTACTTTAAAACATTTGATACTAAAACATTCCCTTTCTTATCTCACAAATTGTGGAGGATGTGTACTAGTCATAACTGTTTTAATCAGTTTTGGTTTACATATACACGCAGGCAGGGCCGGTGCTACCACTAGGCAAACTAGGCAGCCACCTAGGGTGCCCTGCTGCCTAGGACGCCTGGCCACTGGTGTTCCTACTAATTCTCAGCATCAGCAGGCAGCCGGAGCTCCATTCGCACATAGTGTCAGAGGTGCAGCAGTGGCGGAGAACTATGTCTGTGTCCTGACTCCCGAATGAATAGAAGCAAGCAAACATTCATTGATGGGCGCTGGTGACGCTGCATTTGATGGGCACTGGTGAGGCTGCATTTGATGGCTGCTGGTGAGGCTGCATTTGATGGCCACTGGTGAAGCTGCATTTGATGGCCGCTGGTGAAGCTGCATTTGATGGGCGCTGGTGAAGCTGCATTTGATGGGCGCTAGTTAGGGTTGCCACATCATCCCTTTAATCCAGGAAACATAATAATTACACAGGTTCTGAGGTTAATTTAATGCAGATAAGGCACCAAGTGAGTTTAAATTACCGCCTTAATCAGCCACAGAACCTGTGTAATTAATGTGTGTCCTGGATGAAAGGGATGATGTGGCAACCCTAGCGCTGGTAGGCTGCATTGATGGGCACTGGTAGGCTGCATTAATGGGCGCTTGTGAGGCTGCATTTGATGGGCGTTTCATGAAAAAGGTGGGGTATACATGGGCAGGGCAAAAAGGGTGGAGTCAAAGGGGCGGCAAAATTAGGTTTTGCCTAGGGTGTCAAAAATCCTTGCACCAGCCCTGCATGCAGGCTCTACTTTAGTATAGGAAACAAAGCAGGATCTGCACATACAGCTAAAAAGAGTTAGTAATAGAGTTGTGTTCTTAAAATCAGACACCAGGTTTGGCATAGCATATTTATCTGGGCAGTTAATATGACTCAGCGTACAAAACTGAACCTGCTTGCATACAGAAATACATAGATACATTAGGTCAGTGTGCCTCCTTCTTTTGCTTTTATTTCAGTATTGATGGCATGAAAGAAAACCCACTCTACATGATGCCAGATATATTTGTTATAGTCATTGGGGGACATAATTTGAAGCACTCCAAGTTACTGCAACATTTCGGTTCGATAAAGGCTGCACTAGAGAATTACATAGACTAAATGCAAGGAAGCATTAGTAGTCTCAAAAAGGCTTGGCAGAGAGAACACCAGGCTAGCCACACACACTTTAGATTTTATCTTATAAATTGGCCACATTTTAAAATAATGCCTGCCTCATTAGATATAAAACTAATGGATTGTGGGGGCGCATGCGCGGATGCCTGAGGGAGAAGTCGCATCCCCTTAGAGCTCCGCTCCCGGGTTAAACAAACCGGAGAACCGACCGCTATTTTCACCGCAAATGGCACCAGCTCCCGCAAATTCATAACAGGTAGGCTTTGGCTTATTGAGGATGGTCACGAGGGGGCCAAAAACAAAGTATAAGATTGGTACCTCTAAAGATACACCGGCCCGGCAGACATCCAAGATGGCGGCGCCTGGTACCTCACAGACTCGCACACAGCGGGTTCCTAAATCCCTGTCACACAATGTCAAAACTCTGGACACAGCTGGTGAGATTGATTCTGACTATGAAACACCTGAAAATGTTATTCAGTCTAACATGTTCAGACAATTTGAGAAAATGCTTCAAAAAGCTTTGAAACAAACTTCTGACCAGATAACAGAGAAGCTGACAAGGGAGATTAGGGAGCTGGGGCATAGAACAGCTGAATTGGAAATGCGGGTAGATGATATAGAAACTACCACACAGCATTATAATACTACTATTGAACAGCTTAAGGATGAGAACTTTTTATTACAAAACCGTTTGGAAGACCAGGAGAACAGGGACCGTCGCTCCAACCTAAGAATCAGAGGTCTCCCTAAATCAATCATAGACTTACAGGGAACTATATGTGCACTGTTTCAGGAACTGTTACCAGGTATTTCACCTGAGAGATTGGAAATGGACAGAGTCCACAGGGCCCTAACTCAACGCAAACCCAATGGACCCCCTAGAGATATTATAGTTAAATTTCATTACTATAAAACAAAGGAGCAAATACTTGCTGCTGCTAGAGGTAAAAACACTCTTGAGTTCCAGGGCAATATCTATCAGCTCTTTACAGACCTCTCCCCTCTAACTGTTACTAAGAGGCGTTCTATGAAACCACTGCTGCAAGTACTTCAAAAGCACCAAATCATATACCACTGGGGGTTTCCATTCTCTCTCCGCTTTACATACTTGGAAACTAGATATACCTGTCGCACGTCCGATGAACTTCGGTCAGCCTTAATTGATCTAGGCCTGATGGATCACACCAATTCTAAGGAGCAACCTCGTAGACGTGCGGCTTCTAGATCACCTCCAAATGAAACCGACCTGGACCCAAACCCCTCTGGCTATACTAGACAGAATCTTCATAAAAGAGGACGTTTTGATAGTCAGGCACCGATAAATGTCGACTCAATGGACTGATTGTTCACTTCTCATTAATCTTATCCATGTTTCTCCCCTTTTGTAGGGTATTAGCCCCATTGCTTTATTCTGAAAAGCATTGCACTATCTATGCTTGGAGAACTAGAATCCTGTTCTCCAATTTTTTTTTTTATTTTTTTTTGTGGTGTTTTGTTTCTGTCAAAAATATGTATTTCTTTAATCTATATGCACATAATATATCCATATTAATTTGTACTTATGAAATATGAATCTAGGTTTCTATTTAGGGTTTTAATCAGCCAGAATATTTATTTTTCATTTACATTTTTGAGTCAAGTGTTTTTAAGGGGTTTTTTTTTTTTTTTTTTCTCTGTGTTTGTCCCCTTCCTGACAAATATGTCTACTTAGTAATTTAAATGCATATTATATTGTACCTATGAAATATATATTTGGGTAATTACTTATTGTTTCAGTCAGCAAGAAGGTCTATATTACATTTACATTTTTGAGACAAGTGTTTTTTTTGTTTTTTTTTTGTTGTCTTGTCCCCTTTCTGACAAATATGTCTACTTAGTAATTTATATGCATATTATATTATACTTCTGAAATATGAATTTGGGCATTAATTTATTGTTTTAGTCAGCCAGAAGGTCTATATTACATTATTTTTATTTTTTTTATTTTTTTTTGTGTGTTTGTCCCCTTTCAGACAAATATGTCTACTTAGTAATTTAAATGCATATTAGATTGTACCTATGAAATATAAATTTGGGTAATTATTTATTGTTTTAGTCAGCCAGTAGGTCTATATTACATTTCCATATTTTTTTTTTTTCCCCTCTCTCCCTTCCCTTTCCTCTATATTTGCGAGCTTGTTTATTAATTATTTCGCTTGCGTTGACGGTTTGCTTCACAAGTGTTAAGATTGATATTTTCCAGCCTCCTTATGGACGCATTCATTTAGAAATTGACTCAACATACTTCCCAAAGTTGGTATGCTTCCTTTCTCTCTCTTTTTTTGTTTATTGCATCTCCAGTCTTCTTGATAGAGAATTATTTATGTTTTCTACTATAATACTTAAGTGTTCTCCGGCGTTGTTTTTCCCTCCGGAACTTCTTGCGGCCCCCTACGTACCCCCTGACTCCTGCTACTATTATGCAGGAGTCGGTCGGTGACCATGGAACCCCTCAGAGATTTTTTGTTATCTCTCCGAGATGTTCCTGCGCCCTACTAGTACATCATTATTTTATGACACTAATTGCAGTCATTAGGGCTTCTTTTTTATTTGGTTTCTTCTTTATTCTTTCTTTTCTGTCTTTCCTTCCTTCTCCTCTTCTGTCTCCCTTGGTGGCGGTTCGAACTCATAATATGGGTTTCATTAACCCTTATATAAAACGTACCCTTACTATGTCATGGCCCCCATAAACATTTTATCCTTAAATGTACAAGGCTTCAACGTTCCACAAAAAAGAACTAAAGCTCTATGTTCCTTTTCAGCTAGAAAAGCTCACATCATTTTCCTTCAAGAAACGCACTTTATCAATAACACCTCCCCTAAATTTCTTTCCTCCTCCTACCCTCAATTCTACGCAGCTTCAGCTACAACTAAGCAACGTGGGTCCTTGATTGGATTCCACCGTTCTACACCATTTACCCTTAATACACAAATACGCCCCAAATAAACGTCCTGAAGCTTTTCTATCACATCTTTTCCAACTAATCGAATCACATAAATTTGGAACAATAATATTATGTGGCGACTCCAATACTACCATTTATCCTTTCTTGGATAAATCCCCGTCATCTCCTAACTCTCCTACCCATAAACGGTCCTTCCAATCTCTACTTACTTCTTTTAATTTTGTTGATACCTGGCGGGAACTTAACCCAACTTCCAGAAATTTTACACATTATTCTTATCCACACAAATCTTTTTCACGAATAGACCATATTTTCCTCCCCTCTAGTATGCTCCCTGAAGTAATATCCTCTAATATAATCCCATTTCCTTGGACAGACCATTGTGCGGTCACTGCTACAATTACCTCTCCTATACCTAGGTCACATGACACCACTTGGTGTATTAACGACTCCATCCTAACTCACCCCTCACACCGTTCAGATATTGAACTGGCTCTTAATGATTATATCTCATTTAATGACACTACTGATGTCTCTGCCCTTACATTATGGGAAGCCCATAAAGCTGTTATTCGGGGCAGCTTAATACAAAAGGCGAGATCTATTAAAAGAGTCCGCAAGATTCTGTTTACCAAACTTGAAGCAAATTTTGACGCTTGTCATTTGGCTCATCAAGCTACCCCGAATGCACACACAAACACTAAATTGGAAAGGGCCCGGCTTGAGTTGGATCTTTTTCTGACAGATTCGGCAGACAAACTCTTACGCAAGCGGCAACATACCCTATACCGCAAAGCCAATAAGCCCGATACCCCAATGGCCCGCAGCCTCAAGTCTATTGATCGTTCACACGCTGCATTCCGACTTAGAACCTCCAGAGATGCATACACTAGTAACCCATTAAAGATCTTGGACATCTTTCAATCTAAATTAGCTAAGCTCTATGACTCTGGCTTAATCCTTGATAAAAACAAAGCAGACACTTTGTTCTCAGATGTTAAACTTCCCACAATGACACCGGAACAGTGTGAATATTTGGAGAGTCCCATAACGGCCTTGGAAGTTAAAGCTGCTATTAAAGAATTGAAGCCTCACAAGAGACCGGGCCCCGATGGGTTTTCTGCACTATACTACAAACAATTTGATTCAATTTTAACGCCTCTATTGACTAGAGCCTTCAATTCTTTGTTAGCTGGTCATTCGTTTAAAACCGAAACACTAACTTCCATCATAGCAATGATTCCCAAACCTAAATCTCACACTACCTCTTGGTCTAATTACCGCCCCATATCTCTTTTAAATCTAGACATTAAGTTACTAGCTAAGATCTTGGCAACTAGATTGAATAGCATTATAGGTAAACTTATCCATCGTGACCAAACTGGCTTCATGCCCTTGCGTCAAGCAGGGGATAATGTCAGAAGAGCACTTTTATTAATTCATGCCGCCAAAAAAAGACGTATCCCAACTTGCCTTATATCATTAGATATTAGGAAGGCGTTCGACTCAATCAGCTGGCCATATCTACAATATACTCTTCAAAAATGGGGTTTTGGGGAAAATTTCTTAACTTGGGTCTCCTCACTATACAGCACTCCGAAAGCTTATATTAAATATATGGGCTATAAATCGGCTATGATAGATATTAGGCTTGTGCACAACGGAAAAATTCGGTTAGTTTCGGTTCGTTTCTTTTCGGTCCTGTTGATTCGTAATCATTCGTAATTTTGCTAGACGGGATTTTTCGTGTTCGGACTAATTCGTATTTTCGCAAGCGACATTTTTCGTTGAATTTTTAGTTGATTTATAATTCGTACTTTCGGTAGGGTACGTTGTTTTTCGTTGATTCTGGACACAACTCCTACTTTCGTAACTTTTTTTGGGTTCGTTGATTCGTAATTTTCCGTGTCTCTCTCACAACGACGCTGCCTATTATGCCTAATGTGCTTCAAATGGATTTGTACTTTTCTAAATACATAGCGGTTATTTGTAACGATTCGAAATCTCGTATATTACTTTCGTTTTTTACATGCAGCTATAGCCTCCGCCCCTGTACACCATTTTGAGAGGGTTCAGCACGGTGAGGGAGAAGCAGAGAGCAGAGCAGAGTGTTATTGTGCTTCGAATGGATTCGAAATCTCGTATTTTACTTTCGTTTTTTACATGCGGCTATAGCCTCCGCCCCTGTACACCATTTTGAGAGGGAGTTCAGCACGGTGTGGGAGAAGCAGAGAGCAGAGTGAGTGTTATTGTGCTTCGTATGGATTCGTACATTCGTAACTTTTTTCATAACGAATTATGCCGAAGACATTCGGGCATTCGCTATTTGCGGTATAATTTATTTCGGATTCGGTCTTATTCGTAATTGCTTTGTTCGGAAATTCGAATGCTTCCGAATGTCCGAAAGTTGCTAAATTCGGACGAATTTCAATTCGTTACGAAACGAATTGCACAAGCCTAATAGATATTAGAAGAGGTACTAGACAGGGTTGCCCCCTATCCCCTTTGCTTTTTGCCCTACTTATTGAACCCTTAGCATGTATTATTAGAAATAATCCTAATATCAAAGGTGTAGAATTAGGTGGACATCACCACAAATTGAGTCTTTTTGCAGATGACATCCTGATTTTTTTATCCCATCCCCACGTCTCAGCCCCAAATCTAGTAAATACTTTAGACAAGTTTGCAAAGATTTCTGGTTTGTGTGTTAATCATGCCAAATCTAATGCCCTTAATATTTCCCTTTCGCCATCTGAGTTACAACAAGCTCAAACGTCTTTACCTTTCAATTGGGAATTGCATCATATTTCATATCTTGGAGTCCAACTCACTTCTTCTATATCTGACCTATTTTCAGCTAACCACTTACCCTTATTGAAGTCAACTACTAATCTGATGAAACAATGGTCTTCTCTTCCTTTATCTTGGATTGGGAGGATTAATGCTACTAAGATGTCAATCTTACCAAAGTTCCTTTACCTATTCCGAGTTCTCCCCATACATATACCTCCTTACTTCCTGAGGCTCACTCAAAAGAGAGTGATGGCTTTTATATGGGGCTCTACAAAGCCCCGTATACCTAGATCGACTCTTTATCTTGATAAATTGAAAGGTGGTCTGGGAATTCCTAACTTTTCCTCATACTACTTTGCTGCTCAGCTAGCACAACTCCCCAAATACCATTCTACAATAGAATCCCCTCTATGGGTAGCGATTGAATCAGTGGATATTGACCCCATTTCTGTGAATAATTTGCTCTGGTTAGCTCCTAAAGATAGACTAAACTTATCTAACCCTGTAACCAAACATTCTATAGCTATCTGGGACAAATATAGATTCACAAAAAGCCTACAATCCACTCATAACCCTCTACTCTCTTTTCTTCGAAATCCCTCATTTTACCCCGCCTGGAAATTTCCCCTATCATTTGCAGCTTGGTCCAGAAGAAACCTACTTCAATTCCATAATCTAGTTTCCTCCAATGATATTCTTACGTTCCCAACATTATGTGATTTATACAAACTCCCCATGAAGGAGCTCTTACGCTATCTACAAATTAAGAACTTTTATACACCCCTCGTTGATACGGGATCCCCTCTCACCCAAATGACTCAATTTGAACGTATCTGTAACAGTGATCCCCATGCTAGAGGATTAATATCACTTTTGTATAAACGCATCAATTCCACATCCGACGATACTTTACCATCCTATACAACTAAATGGGCACACGACATGGATAGAACATTCAGTAAAAGTGACTGGGATATTATATGGTCAGCTACTAAGCATTCCTCGCCAAACTGTTTTGCGTTGGAAACAAATTATAAGGTCCTTTCTCGATGGTACCTGGTTCCGGCCAGGATTGCCAAATTTGCCCCCTCGTACCCAAATCTATGTTTCAGAGGCTGTTCTGAACCGGGCACGCAGTTCCATATTTGGTGGCAATGTCCAATCGTTCAATCCTTCTGGAGTAAAATATTTCACATGGCCTCTACGGCCTTGGAAATACCAATCCCGCCAGACCCGGCACTGGCTCTCCTCAACCTCAAACCTCCTAATTTGAATAAGTCACAATTCAAATTACTACTACATCTCACCACGGCGGCTAAACAATCTATAGCTAAGGCCTGGAAAACCCAAACTTTGGTTGTGGCTGAAACTAAACATAGAATTAACAGAGCCCTTATCTTTTCCAAAATGTCTGCTATTGAAGATGACAACATTGCAACATATAATAAAATATGGAAACCATGGATTAAACACTTCTTACCCCCAGATTTTGATCAACTATTGTTGATGCCTCTTTGAAATACTTTAATATTTATCTATTAATATAATATTTAAACGGGGCCTTGATCTGACTGGACCGCCACCCGGAGAGACAACCTTCACCTTTTTCTCTATTTTCCTACACCCATACCTTCTTTTCTATAAATTTTACTTTTCTCCCATATTTCTTCTTCTTCTCTCTTACTTCTTCTGTCTTTCTGTTTTGGTTAGTTTTGTTACTTGTGTAATACAGATTTTTTACACATGTGATGTTCATTACATGACTTATATATATAACTTTAAAGTTTCACTTTATCAATCACTAATATCTTTGTGTCTTAAAGATTTGTTAGGAAAGTCTCCACTAAACAATTGAGGTATGACAACGTTCATCTGGTGTATCCTTCTGGATAGCCCAACATATTCTCTCATACTTAATCGAGCCCCCATCTGCTCACAGCTTGCTCCCTTCGGGGGTGAGTGGTTGGTCTGTAGACGTGATATTCTATCCTAAATATTGCTTATCTTCATTGCTCTAATCTTTTATACCTCTATTTGTATTGATATAATTGTTACTGAGGTTTATCCTCTACTGCCTTTCTTTCAATATGTATTTTTAGTGACTACTGTATTTATTTACAATTCTATTCTTGATCAGAATGTAATGTTCAGTATATTTGCTATGTACTTGTAAAATCTAATAAAAATATTAAACAAGAAAACTAATGGATTGTTTCAGTGTCCTCATTGTTTTATAATTATTGTTAAATCTAAAGGTGATTGTAAAGTGTGGATCAGCAGCTTAATGTATTAGGCAAAAACAGCTGTCATTGAAAAATAATAAAACATGGGGGGTATTTAGTTGTGCAGACTTACCTTCACCTCTTCTGGATTAAGAGATGTAAAGGTTGTGAGGTCCATCTCTGGAAAGCCGCTAGCAAATGCAATCAGGTCGCTGGCCCTAGCACCACCTATAGAAAAGACAGTCAAGTGGGCCTTTAACCATATGCATTATTTGCACTGTACAAATCAGTGGAAGAAAAAGAAACAAATCATTTTCTGAGCATGCCTATTAACCACTTCAGCCCCGGACAATTTCGCTGGTCAAAGACCAGGCCACTTTTTGCGATTCGGCACTGCGTCGCTTTAACTGACAATTGCGCAGTCATGCGACGTGGGTCCCAAACAAAATTTACGTCCTTTTTTTCCCACAAATAGAGCTGTCTTTTGATGGTATTTGATCACCTCTGCGGTTTTATTTTTTTGCGCTATAAAAAAAATAGAGCGACAATTTTGAAAAAAATTCAATATTTTTTACTTTTTGCTATAATAAATATCCCAAAAAATATATACAGAAACATTTTTTTTCCTCAGTTTAGGCCGATACGTGTTCTTCTACATATTTTTGGTAAAAAAAAATCGCAATAAGCATTTATTGATTGCTTTGCGCAAAAGTTATAGCGTCTACAAAATAGGGGATAGTTTTATGGCATTTTTATTAATATTTTTTTTTTACTAGTAATGGCGGCGATGAGAAGCCTATATTAATTCGGAGTGGAGCGAACAGCCAGTATTACGGCGGGAGGAAGCGACGAGTCAACATCGAGGAGGAGAAGAGAGAAAAAGACAGCGACGGCGACGGGAAGACCGGCCCCTCCACTAGCAAAAGAGCTGGAAGAAGATAGTGGAGGGGCCGGCAGAAGGACAACGGAGAGCCGGACGAGGCGATGGGAAGACTGGGCCTCTCCGCTAGCAAAAGAGCTGGAAGAAGATAGTGGAGGCCCGACGGAAGAAAGAACCGGAGAGCGAGAGAAGAACCGGAGAGCGGGAGAAGAAGAAGGCGACGGAGAAGACCGGGCCCCGCTAGCAAAAGAGCTGGAAGAAGATAGCGGAGGCCCGGCAGAAGAAAGAACCGGAGAGCGCGGAGACGACACCGGAGACCCCCGGAGCTGTGCAATAAATTACTTTAAAAAGCTGTGTGTGTTATTTATTGACATTTTTTTCCCACCAGGTGAATGGGTAGGGGTACGATGTACCCCATACTCATTCACATAGGGTGGGGGGCCGGGATCTGGGGGCCCCCTTTTTAAATGGGGGCTCCCGGATTACGATAAGCCCCCCGCCCGCAGACCCCGACAACCAACGGCCAGGGTTGTCGGGAAGAGGCCCTGTCCTCATCAACATGGGGGCAGGGTGCTTTGGGGTGGGGGGGCCGCAGGTTGCCCCCCTGCCCCAGAGCACCAAACCCCCCATGTTGATGGCATGCAGCCTGGTACGGTTCAGGAGGGAGGGGGGCCGCTCTCTCGACCCCCCCTTCCCCTGTGGCCTGCCAGGTTGCGTGCTCGGATAAGGGTCTGGTTTGGATTTTGGGAGGGACCCCCATGCCGTTTTTTTGGTGTAGGGGTTCCCCTTCAAATCCAGACCAGACCCAAGGGCCTGGTATGCTCCTGAAGGGGGAACCCATGCCGTTTTTTTATTTAAAATTTGGCCTGGAGTTCCCCCTCAAGAGCAGCACAGCACAAGTCGCATGCCAAAGTCGGTTAATGCAAGACTGCGGTCCGACTTTGATCCGACTTCAATGATAGTCAATGGGCTGAAATCGGATCAAAGTCAGACCGAAGTAGTACAGGGAGCATTTTCAAAGTCGGACCGACATGTGTCGGACCAGTTAAGACGGCTCCCATAGGGAAACATTGATTTTCACACGTCATACGACATGAGCTCCCAATGTCGGAGCGTTTGTCGCCCCAGTGTGAACCCTGGAAGCTGATTGGTTTCTGTACAGAATTGCACCAGATTTTGCACTCTTCAGTTTTAGTAAATAACCTGTATGGTGGCTGGAATTTTTCTGCATTTAATTAACACCAGTCTCCACCAGGGCACATAGAACATGATTGTTTTCTATGTGCCCAGTTCACACTGCAATGCTGCCTTCAGGTGGGTTGCAATGCATTGCACAAAAAATTTCCCACCATGCACCAGAGCTCACCTAAACTCACCATCCATTTTCGCAGGAATTAAAAAAAATTCACTTAGACATTTCAATAAAAAAAGGTAAACGGGGCCATGTGTTGTAACAATGCAAAGCACTGCGCCCCCGCAACAGACAGTAGCCCTCATGCTAAAATGGATTTTAAGAGTTTTAAATGTAAGCTTTTCTGTAATTATATTGTATAACTACTATTTTAAACAGACACTGGGGTTACTATCTACTGTATACTATTTACTATAAATGGAGAGTGGAAAATCTGGTGCATAGTAATCAATTAGCTTTCAGCTTTTTTTGTCAAAGCTTAATTGAACAGGCTGAAGTTAGAAGCTGATTGGCTACCATGCACAGCTACACCAGATCCTGAGTGCTCCAGTTTAACCCCTTTGTGACCAGCCGCCGCAGTTGTACTGCGGCAGGTTGGCTCCCCTGGACAAAACAACCTTACCTTACCTCGGTTCGCCTTTTGACCACTAGAGGGTGCGCGCGACACCGGAGCCGATGCGCGATGACCGTCGGGCACCCGCGATCGCTCCACACAGGGACAGAAATGAGATCTGTCAGTGTAAACAGACAGATCTCTGTGCTGTCAGGGGTGAGGAGAGCAATCTGTTGTTCATACTAAGTATGAACAACAAATCGCTCTCCTCACTCAGGCAGTCCCACCCACCCACAGTTAGAATCACTCCCTAGGACACACAACCCCTTGATCGTCCCTTACTGTTAACCCCTTCCCAGCCAGTGACATTTACACAGTAATCAGTGCATTTTTATAGCACTGATTGCTGTATAAATGCCAATGGTCCCAAAAATGTGCCAAAAGTGTCCGATCCGTCTGCCATAATGTCGCAGTCCTGATAAAAATCGCTGATCACCGCCATTACTAGTAAAAAAAAAATCTCCCCTGCCATTCTTTCTCTATTGCAGCTGACACTAAAATCCCTAGTGCTAAGCAAAATGTTGATGTCACTTCCTTGGTCATGTGATAGCACTCGGGCCTAGCAATTGTCTGCTAGACCTGAGCAGTCTCACGGGGTAGGAGGTCCTATATTCTCCAATATCCGGGTATTGTTACTGACTGCAAAAGAAGCTGGAGTGGCACTGAAGTGCTGGCATAGTAAATATTGGGTATTCGTGGGGGGCTTTTACACATATGCTTCCAGAGACAGTGTCTCTGGAAGCAGAAACAATAGGTGTCATTAATAGAAAAGTTGTCTTTAAAAATAATTTTTGACAGACACTAATCAAACTAAAGCTGGTCATACACTGATTGAAATGTGTCCAGTTCGGCAGGGATATCTAAGAAATTATAATCTTCTCAATGGTATAACTAGCACAGTTGGGTCTTACCAATTACAGGCATCATTATCTGATAGTATTCATTTGAGGAGTTGTCATAGGATGAGTAGACCAACTTCATCTTGTCGAAGAGGAGGTTCTTGCTGATTTGGCTACATGTTGAAATCTCCAGGGGCTGAGAAGAATTTCTGAAAAAAAAGAAGATCCTTAATAATCCCTTAATGCTCCAAACAGCTATAGGTATGAACAGATTATACATGTGTGGGAGGTGATTACCTGCCAAATCATTTGCATTTCTGTCCAACCAGTCCTAATATTTACACAGCTCTGTCACTACACAGCCCTGTCTAGTAAGCAGACTTTACTGCAGTTAGAAATGCAGCCTGGTCACCTACCCAGACTGTGATTGGACAGTGAAGGAGTCAAAATCATGAGCTCACCCCCCTCCTCTCTTCTTCTGTCATCAGGTTCTGTGCCAGAACATGTGCATATAGCACATTTGATTGGCTTCTTCGACCCCCTGTCTGAGACTTACTGTGCCAGATAGCATCAGAGGCAAAAATCAAATCAAATTCAGGTGCTTGCACTAGTTTTTGTTTAGATAAATTCAATTTTTTTGCACGGTAAAGAAACAGGCTTTTTTATCATCCCAAACAACATATACACTTCTCATTTGGTTTTCCCTCCATGTTTTGTTGCTGGGAGTGGACAAAGCAGGAAGCTGCTGCGATTGAAGTGAAATACCTGGAACTTTTATGTGTATGTGAATCACTCCTCTCAGTGCTGGTGCTTGATGATTGGCCCAGCACTGTCACAAGGGGTTAGGGCAAAGTTCACAGCCCTGCATACAGTGGCGTTGCTATGGGGGTGTGGGGGGTGCGGCCCGCACCGGGTGACACCCGCCAGAGGGGTGACACCGGGGCCGCCGCGCCGCTAAACACTGTACTGTATTGCTTGTAGAGGAGCAGTGCGAGCAGGTCATCCATCCAGCCGTGCTGGGAGGCTGCCTGTAACATTCCTCAGTCAGGCTAATATCCCAGAGTGAGCCGGAGTTGCTGGGCGGAGCTTGGGGTGTTTCTGTCTCCTCCTCTCCTCCCACAGACTCCTTCACTATGGATGATGCCGCAGCTGAAGCAGATAGAGGCGAGGACACAGCACAGCAGCCTCGCCCGGGTCTTCATCTGTAGGCATGAGGCATGCTATGTAAGTTACTCTGCACACTGCACAGTGTCACTACATAGAGTTCTAAGATGCCCTGTACCACCCCAACCTGCCCTGTACCACCCCAGCCTGCCCTGTACCACCCTAACCTGCCCTGTATCACCCCAGGCTGCCCTGTGCCACCCCAGCCTGCCCTGTACCACCCAAAACAGCCCTGTGCCACCCCAGCCTGCCCTGTACCAAACCAGCCTGCCCTGTGCCACCCCAGCCTGCCCTATGCCCCCCAGACTGCCCTATGCCACCCCAACCTGCTAACTTGTGCCACCCCAACCTGATAACTTGCCACCCTAACTTGCTCTGTGCCACCCCAACCTGCCCTATACCATACTAATGTGCCCTATACCATCCCAGCCTGCCCTGTGCCACCCCAACCTGCCCTATACCACCCCAACCTGCCCTGTGCCACTCTAACTTGCCCTATGCCACCCTAACTTTCCCTCTACCACCCCAACCTGCCCTATACCACCCTAACTTGCCATGTACCACCCCAACCTGCCCTACGCCACCCCAACCTGCCCTTTGCCACCCCAACCTGCCCCATGCCACCCCAACCTGCCCTATGCCACCCTAACTTGTCACTATACCACCCCAACCTGTCCTATACCACCCCAACCTGCCCTGTGCCACCCTAGTTTTCCTGTACCACCCTAACTTGCCCTATACCACCCCAACCTGCCCTGTGCCACCCTAACTTGCCCTATACCACCCCAACCCACCCTATGCCACCCTAACTTGCCCCATACCACCCCAACCTGCCCTATGCCACCCTAACTTGCCCTATACCACCCCAACCTGCCCTCTACCACCCCAACATGCCCTATGCCACCTTAACCTGCCCTATACCACCCCAACCTGCCACTATACCGCCCTATACTATCATTTACAGGGGCTGGCTTGGGGTGCGCCCCGTGACCGCGCGCTGCCTGCATGGTGCTGGGCAGCCTAGACAGAAGGGGGGTGACACCATGTTTTACCGCACCTGGTGACACCAACCCTAGTGACGCCACTGCCTGCATAATCTCTGACTGAGATTGATAGTCATAATAAGCCCCACCCCTCATCTGACAAGGCCCCAGCCAAAATTAATCCAGCTTTGGTAAATCACACTCACTTCTCATAAACCTTCCCTGCATTATGGAACTCAGGAACCAAAAGAGGTAGGTGAAAAAAATGAAATAAATTGTATTTGGAAGTTTGCTCGTAGCGTTGCCCTTCTATAGAGATGGATCAGGCCAGAATGGGGTGGGGCCCTGAGCAAGGTAGCTGCTTTAGACACCCCAATTATTTTGACTGACATTGATAAGGATTGCTGTCATGATTCCCTCTGGTGCTGGTTCTATCAAGGTGTTGAATCTAAGTACCAGTTGGTATGGTGGGAATGGGCTAGAAGCCCTAGTGGTCCCAGAAACCTCCACAACAACTGGCACCTAAGAATGCCCCACCAAAGGTTAGCAGGTAGAGAAAGGCTATGGTAAGGAGACAGGGGACCAAAAGCGCATTTAGAATCAAGGAGGGGTCTTGGCAGGTGGCAAGTAGAGAGATGTCAGACAGTCTGGCTCGGCAACAAGTAGGCCATAAAATAGGCTATAGATGGAAACGTAGTCAAGCTTAGGCAGAGGTCTTGGCAGGCAGCAAGCAAAGAAAGTAGGATAGTCTGGGTTGACAATAAGTAGGAGGCAAACTAGGCTTGAGATATGAAGAGAAGTCAAGCCAAAGTCAGGTGCCTTGGCAGGCAGCAAGCAAAAGGTAGTCAGACAGTCTGTATCAGAAATGAAGGATGCAGAAGATGAAAGAATAGTCAGGCAATCTGGGTCAGTAACATTGAAGCAGGCTTCAGAATGATAGCTCCTTTCACAAGTAGCTGGTTTGAAGACACAGCACCAGTCACTTCAAAGTGCTTAAAGTGATACTAAAGTCTATTTTTTTGCTTAAAAATAACAAACATTTTATACTTACCTGCTCTGTGCAGTGGTTTTGCACAGAGGAGCCCAGATCCTCCTTTTCTCGGGTGCATCTTTGGCACTCCTGGCCCCTCCCTCCTAAAGAGTGCCCCCACAGCAAGCAGCTTGCTATGGTGGCACCCGAGCCAAGCTGCAGCTCCATGTGTCCATTCAGACACTGAGCCATAGGTAGGCCCCATCCCCTCTCTCTCCTCATTGGCTCACTGACTTTGATTGACAGCAACATTGCTGGATAGAGATGGTCTCAGGTAAGTATTAGGAGGTCTGAGGGAGGCAGCTGCACACAGAAGGTTTTGTATCTCAATGCATAGAATGCATTACGATTAAAAACCTTCTGCCTTTACAATCACTTTAACCTCCCTGGCAGTATTCCCGAGTCTGGCTCAGGGTGAGATTTCAGTACCAAAAGCGGTAACCCCGAGCCAGACTCAGGCTGCATCGCAGGATACAGGGAGAGTTAATTACCTTGTTCCCTGGATCCTGCGATGTGTCCCCGCAGTGTGTGCGAGCTGTCTCCTCGCTCGATTCACACACAGTGACCGAGTGCCGCCGAGCTCCGTTCCCTGCGACGTTGCGGCACACGGGGGCGGAAATCGCCGCCAAATTCAAAAATGTGAAGATTTACCTAATTTACTAAGCTCTGGAGCAACTGCACTTGCAGAGTGCAGCTGCACATTGCAAAGTGCACAGTCTATTTGCCTTTAGTAAATCAACCCCAAATTATTAAACCTTTAAGCAATTCTCTATGTCAGAAGCACAATCTTACCCAAAATTTTCATAGGAAATGTTTTGAATTAGAGTCTCATTTAGGCTACAGATGTAAGGAGCCAGGACAGTGAGTAGTGTTCCATCCAAACTGGCATTCGGATAGTTGAGCTGTAGGTATCGCTGAACCAATTCATTGACCTGGAAAGAAATGCAAATATTAGAATTGAAAAATCTCTGAATATCTGCTCATCCAGCAATTCAAAGAGACAGAGAGTACGTTTCACACCAGGGACTGGATCTTCCCCACCCCTTCTAGCGTGTAATATATATATATATATCATATATATCATATCATATATATCATATATGGTGTTGTCCTTATTAAAATACATTAATGTACAAATAAAGGTACCTTTCAGTTGCTGATGCATTTCTTAAATCACTGTCCACTTTAATGTCCACCTCTTCAGGGGATTCAGGAATATGTAATATCAGTCTCAATACCACATACGGTATTCTTGATTCCTTTAAAGTAGTGGACATTATTTCTAAAACATGTTAGGAGCCTAAAGATGCTTTTATGTGTTGATGTATTTCAGGACAAAATCATGTAATAAAATATGTATCATATCTCAGTGAGGGTCTATACAAGAGTACTGAGGCAAATGTTTCTACTTCAAGGATAAGGAATTAAAATAAAATGCATTTTAAGTGATTATAAAATATAGGTGAATTCCCTTATATTTTTCAGCAACGCACTGACCAAACTGCCTTACTGCATTTACTCTGTGATACCATCCCTGTCCCCTTCTAAAGGAATGTTCTGTACAATTTTATACAAAATAATTTTTTTAGTCAAGCAAATAAATACTGCATATGAATATTTTATATTCCCTTATCAAGCCATTCCTTTAATAATGACTTAATTAGCCAAATGGTGGAGCTATTAAGATCCGTTTTTCCAGTTTCTCCCCGAAGATAATGGGGTCTGAGGATCCCCAAACTGAGTGTGGAGAAGGGGGAAGTTGGGTTTCACTCATTACCCACACTTCAGCAGAATTTGCCAGTCAGTTTCAAAACATTTACATTTCAGGAGTTGGGGCAGGTGGCACAGAAATGTTCTGGACTTTAATGCTGGAGATGTGGTGTTGAGAAGCTGTGTGCTAAGTTATTGTCTTTGAAGTTCTTCAGTAAATCGTCAAAGCAGCACTCTGTGTGGACATTCTTTATTTAGAAAGGTGGGCCTTGTGGCAGAAAACTGTGAGCACTCTGACGGGAGAAGGTCTCAAACCTGAAGTAAGTGAGGTACAAAATTGCATAGTAACCTCTCAAGAACAGGTATGTACGTCACTATTTCACGAAGAAGCTGGGCAAAGCCCCTGGCCAGTGGCCAACTAGGTAGGAACCAGAAGCTAATCCATCTTGCCAACAAACATGTTGTAAAAAGCTAATTTACGTTATCAACACTTTCCAAAAAACACTGAAACCCGGAGACTTGTACCAAGTCTATCGTAAAACTAGTCATTAAAACATTCTAGTTCAACTACTTGTCTACCACGGTACATAAATGCCACGATTGTCAAGTGGGTAAATTAAGCTCACTGTAGTTGTGAGTTTGATACTGGGGCTCTCAAAGTGTAACTTCTGGGGAGCCCAGGACTGTGGAAAACTGCTCATACAGTGAAAGCAGGAGGAACACGGGGACATCCATTTCCACAATCCCTGCGGTGATTAATGATCCCAGAAAGCATGTGTATTACATCACTTCTTAGGTCACAAGTTTTATTCCTCAGTTAGTGTAGCCAAGGATGCAGCAACTTAAGCATGAACTGTGTTTGAATAGCTTCATTGGAGGGTAGGGGAGACAATGGGGGTCTAATAGTCCCCCAATGTCTCCATAAGACATGCTGGTAGGTTAATTGAATCTTGTCCAAATTGCCCCATTATATATGTGTACAAATGTGTGTCCCAAGCATGTAGAGATCCTACAGGGTAAATGACCGCACCAGCCAGCAAGACACTGGCTGCAAAAAGCGCCTTGAGGCGATTCAGTTCGCATTTGTAGCGCTATACAAGTCATTCATTCATTCATTCATAAAAAGTACCTTTCACCTGCCCACGCTATCGCATGGGGGACTTGCTAGCAATAGCAATTGTGATAGCAATATCACAATAGCAATTGTGATAGCAATAAAGTTTAAAAAAAATTAAAAAGGGTAAAAAAAGAGAAAGATTTCTAAAACTAAAATTTCAAAAAATTGTTAAAGCTCCCATGTAACCCCTGTATACATGTAATATAAAAGCGCAGCATTGGACAAGCACATTTATGTAAACATCAATTGCGCAACACATGTGAGGTATCACTGTAAATATCAGATTAAAAGCAATAATAATTCACAGTTAAAAGTTATCACTAATACCCTGAAAGGGCTCTTAAATATGGAGAATTTTGGGTACCATAATTTTTGGAGATTTCAAGGGCGTGTGCAATTTTAAGGCTTGAGATGTTTGGAATATATTTATTCAGCGCAACCCACTCTTTTATATAAAATTAATTTTAGTGTCATTTTAATGAAAATATGTTTTTGATAACTAGCTGCACAAATATCGTCTGACATAAAAAAATTCAACTACCACCATTATATTTTACAGGGTCTCTTCTTTCAGAAAATGTATACCTTTTAGGAGGTTTACAGTAATTTCTACCAAAAAATGCAGATTTTAACATGTGTGCAAAAATTAAAACATTGCCCTGGTAGGCAATTAGCTAAAACATAAGGTAATTAAACCATTTATAAAGACATCTTTCAAGCCCTAATAAGAGCATCATAAAAATCCCTTAGCATAGACATTATGGCATGTCATAAATATTTTGGAAAGCATTGGAAAAGAAAAACACGTTCCTGTGTATTTAACACTGCAGAACCAAAACCAATACATAAGTTGTGATATGATAAAATTATGCTAATAACGAGTATCTAACCAAATGTTGAAGAAGATTACCGGTACAATCATTTAAGACCAAGCCCAGTATATTACAAGGTGCAGGGAGCGAATTTGACACACTCCATCTCCTAAAGGGAAATAGGGATCTGATGTTTATCATATTTAGTCTTTTTAAATAGATTTTTTGGAATGTCATGCACTCTTTAACTTTCCTGGCTCACACTCAGATCCTTTGATTGGCTGTGTCATTTCTGTAATGCCCTCCCAACAGACTAGAAAACATGAAATTCAGACTAGCACTGCAGTGATTGGACTGTGCTGGAACTGCAGACCAAGCAAAATCTTGTTACATACTTTTCACTTTTATTCCTATTTATTTTGCTGTTACTACTATTGTCTTTTTTGTAAATTCTTATCTGTAAAAATTTCATTTGCCCTGTTTTTCTTGCCTTTTCACTAAACAATATCCTAAAATCGTTAGATTAAAGTGGTTGTAAACCCTGTTACACCACTTTTACCTGCAGGTAAGCCTATAAGGCTTACCTGTAGGTACCTTGAATATCTCCTAAACACAGTTTAGATATTCAGTATATGAGCTGCTGCCGACGTCATCAGCGCATGCGCACTTAAGAAACGAGCCACTGGTGCCGTTTCATCAGAAGTTGTGCTGTGCGCGCAGGAGTGACGTCATCGCCGCTCCGGTCAATCACAGCACTGGAGCCACGCACCCGGAAGTAACTCCGGTGGAAGATGTCCACGCTGTACTCTGAGGGCCGACGCCGATCCAGGGCATTGTTCTGAGGTAAGTATTTCATAATCAGCTAGTATGTGATGCATACTAGCTCTTTATGCCTTTGTCTTGCAGGGTTTTTTTTTTTCAGAGGTTTACAACCTCTTTGAGTCTCTAAATGCTTTAAATCAGAGCTTAAAGTGGTTGTAAACCCACTTTTTTTTTTTTTGCCAACCTGTAAAAGAAAGGCATAATGAGCTATTATGACTAGCATAATAGCTCATTATGTACCACTTACCTTAGATCGGGGCCCCCGAGGCAGTCCACGTCCCTCTGTCCAGCCGCAGACATCACTGCGGCGATAGCCGGAATGTTACTTCCGGGTATCGCCGCACCAGCCAATCACAGCGCCGCTCCGGCGCTGTGATTGGCCGGAGCGGCGGAGACGTCACTCTGCGCATGCGCGCGGGAGGCGTCCCATTCGGCTACGCCCAGCGATTGCTGGGAAGTAGCCGAGTTTGTGAATGGGATTAACCCCATGAATGCGCCGTTGTCTACGGCGCGCATGCGCCCTAGACAGCGGCGCCTGTCATTTTAGTAAATATCTCCTAAACCGTGTAGGTTTAGGAGATATTTCTTGCACCTACAGGTAAGCCTTAATCTAGGCTTACCTGTAGGTGCAAGTTGAAAAAGTGGGTTTACAACCACTTTAATGAATCTCTGTCTCTTAAAGAGCATTACTATATTTTAACCTCTGTCATATCTGTGCATGGCCCGACAAGTATCACATATGTTTTTTAAAAGTCAGAATTGCTACAGTGGATATTGTAAACAGTACATGTTTCAATTAAAACATATAGTAGCAGCTCTTGCTTATGTGTGTAAGTGCTTAACTGATCCCATTGATGATTACTTTCAGTCTACTTGCACTTTAATTGTTGTCCTGTGAGCTGGAAAATCCTTGTGCAGGGTGTGACTAAGAATGCCGTTGTCACATATTGACAACAGCTATGGATTTTGATATTGCCACCCTTACACTCCTCACCTCCTATTGTAAAAATCCTGTTGTTTGCAGAGCTCTATAGCTCAGGTGAAAATGTACAAAACTCATTATTTACCCTTCTTCGGCTACCTTTCTACATCAATGGGAATAAAAACAAAGACATGCATGAGTTACACACCACCAGACTCATACTGTAGCTTTCAAAGGGCTATGGATTCCCCAAGTGACAGTGCTGATTGGCCCAGCACTACCACATGAAATATTAATGGAACAGCATGGAGTGAAGGCCACGTAAGTATATACTGAGAATAAGTGGGGAACTAAAGCAAACTGATCAGGTGAATGGAGTATGCATATTTATAGAGTCTCTGAAAGCTAAACTCCAAGCAGTGTTCCACCCGTAAAAAAATATTTTTTTAAAGTCAGCAGCTACAAACACTATAGCTGCTGACTTTTAATAAGGACACTTACCTGTCCAGGGAGCCCGCGATTTTGGTCCCCGGCCCCCCGAGGCTGATCCGCTAATCGGATCGGGTGTAGGCACTACCATTCTAACTAAGGGAAACCAGCAGTGGAGCATTGCGGCTTCACTGCCCATTTCCTACTGCGCATGTGCGAGTTGCGCAGCACTTTGTGAATGGCCAGATGTCTTCTGGGGGACACACAGGTCCCAGAAGACAGAGGGGGGTGTTTGGCTCACTGCACAAAATAATATGATGTCCTGCGCCATGGCCCGGATAGATTGGAAGTACACTATGTACTTCATAAAATGGTACTATAGAAGGGGTGGAGAGGTGGTCTTTTGTTCAAGACCACCTCTCAAAAGTGGGTGGAACTCTGCTTCAATACACAAATGATTTACACAGCCTTCCACACAGCACACTCCTGCCTACCAGGCGAAGGGATTTTTCTCTGCTGCAGAAGGTTTCACTTTTAGTTCTTGTCTCTCCCCCTCCCCCTGACTTGACAGGGAAAGAAGAAACCGATGAGTTTCTTTCTCTGTCACACTGCCTCTGTCTCTCCTTCTATGAGAATGCTCTTTGTTATTATATACACACTGCAGCACAAATAATGGGCACCTTGTGCTGCTTCTACCTCTTCCTCTGAGCTATGAAGTACAGGGACTGCAAAAGACTGATCCCAATGCAAATTTAGGTACTTATCTGTACACTGCATTCAAATAAAAATGTTTTATGATGTACTAATAAATACAGTGCTGCATTAATTTGTGGAATGCGGCTTTAATTTGTACAATGCTTCAAAATAAATGGTATGATCTGGGATTCCACAGGCCTTAGAAACACAGCTGGGAGAAAGAAACTTACCTTGGTGTCATTGGATTTCCAGGACGCACTTTGGATCAGTGTCGCTAATGTATCCACAGATGTAATATTCCAGAGGCTCATATCCTCCTCGCTGTACATTCTTGCTATATTTCCCAGCTGGATGAGATACGGTTCTGGTACACCATTGGAGAAGATCTGTGAAAAAAAACAATAAAAATAAAACCTGCTTCAATTCTAGGTGTTTACTTACAAAGGAATTATAGGTTCAATTAAATCCTAACTCTAGATTTTTTCAATAAAATAAGTCAATTTCCTAAACACATGCTAAATCAAAAGTAGAGTGGGTTTTACAAGCTGGAGTTGGGCTTTAAAGTGAATCTGAGGTATCTATAAAAAAAAATTCATCAAGCAATCCCCTGTAATAGAAGAAGCTGAATATTGCCTCTCTATCAGGTAGCAAGTCAAATTGTTGCCCTCTTGCAAAGCTAGGAGCACTGCTGCAATCTGACACTTCCAGGTGTGTTGGATAATGTGTCCCCCGCTGTGCACTATAGGTCCTCTTGCTGGAAGCTATGCCACTACTGTGAGGAACCACAGTGCCCAGCAAGGTTCATGCCTGAAAGTGTTGGGTAGAATCAATGCCTGGTCAGTGATCTTAAAGTAATCCACAACCCAAACGTGGGGAAGTGAACAGCATCTTCTATTACAGGGGACTTCTGGCAGCACATTTGTTTTAAAGAAGCGACAGGGTCAGATTAATGTTTCCTGTAGATTTGTTCATGCATATGAAAACCAAAAGCGAAATCTACAACATATATATATTATTTTCACTTAACAAGTCATTTTGTCTAGCAAAGGTGACAATACAGGGGTTGGAACTAGGGATGGGCTATCTGTTCGAGTTGAATATGAGTATATAGACTCGAACATTGCCTGTTCGCCCGTTCGCCGAACAGCGAACAATTTGGGGTGTTCGCGGCAAATTCGTAAAGCCGCGGAACACCCTTTAAAAGTCTATGGGAGAAATCTAAAGTGCTAATTTTAAAGGTTAATATGCAAGTTATTGTCATAAAAGTGTTTGGGGACCCGGGTCCAGCCCCAGGGGACATGTATCAATGCAAAAAAAAGTTTTAAAAACAGACGTTTTTTCGGGAGCAGTGATTTTATTAATGCTTAAAGTGAAACAATAAAAGTGAAATATTCCTTTAAATTTCGTACCTGGGGGGTGTCTATAGTATGCCTGTAAAGTAGCGCATGTTTCCCGTGTTTATAATAGTCTCTGCACAAAATGACATTTCTAAAGGAAAAAAAGTCATTTAAAACTATTCGCGGCTATAATGAATTGTCGGGTCCCGGCAATACAGATAAAAGTCATTGAAAGTCATTGATAAATAAAAAAAAAATGCGTGGGGGTCCCCCCAAATTCCATTACCAGGCCCTTCAGGTCTGGCATGGATATTAAGGGGAACCCTGCCCAAATGTTTTAAAAAAATGGTATGATGTTCCCCCCAACCCTTGCCCTGTGGTTGTGGGGGTCTGCGGGCGGGGGGCTTATCGGAATCTGGAAGCCACCTTTAACAAAGGGGACCCCCAGATCCTGCCCCCCATGTGAATTGGTAAGGGGTACTGCAGGAAACGCAGGTTTCCCGTTGCATCAGAGGGGGTGGGGTCACCCGTACACGTCATTGGGAAACCCCAGCATTTCCATGTTGAGGGCATGTGGCTTGGTACGGTTTAGGAGGGGAGGGGGCACTCTCTCATCCCCCCTCTTTTCCTGCGGCCTGCCAGGTTGCGTGCTCGGATAAGGGTCTGGTATGTATTTTTGGGGGGAACCCCATGCCATTTTTTTTTAAATTTGGTGCAGGGTTCCCCTTAATATCCATACCAGACCTGAAGGGCCTGGTAATGGAATTTTGGGGGACCCCCACGCATTTTATTTTTATTTTTTTCAATGACTTTTATCTGTATTGCCGGGACCCGACAACTCATTATGCCGCATACACACGGCCGTTTTTAATGTCATTGAAAAAAACAAAGTTTTTCTCGACGTGATTCTTCTCAAGCCTGCCTTGCCTACACACTATCATGAAAAAAAAAATGCTTGAGCAAAGCGCGGTGACGTACAACACGTACAACGGCACTATAAAGGGGAAGTTCTATTCGGATGGCGCCACCCTTTGGGCTGCTTTTGCTGATCCTCGTGTTAGTAAAGTTTGGTGAGAGCCGATTTGTGTTTTCAGCCTCGTGCTCTACAGTCCGTTACAGCTTGACGAATGTGCTATCTCCATTATGAACGCTATTTTTACCAGAACGAGCGCTCCCGTCTCATAACTTGCTTCTGAGCATGCACATTTTTTTCACGTCGTTAAAACCTACACACGGCCGTTTTTCATAACGAGAAAAACGACGACGTGAAAAACAACGAGAAAAAATAGAGCATGTTCAAAAATTTTAACTGCCATTTTTCACGTCGCAAAAAATGCTCTGAAGCCTACACACGATCGTTTTTAATGACCAATTTAAAAAATGGCAGTTTTCTCGTCATGAAAAACGGTTGTGTGAACGCGGCATTTTAGCCGCGAGTAGTTTTAAATTACTTTTTTCCTTTAGAAATCTTATTTTGTGCAGAGACTGTTATAAACACGGGAAACATGCACAACTTCACAGGCATGCTATAGACACCCCCCAGGTACGACATTTAAAGGAATATTTAACTTTTGTTGTTTCACTTTAAGCATTATTAAAATCACTGCTCCCGAAAAAACACCAGTTTTTAAAACTTTTTTTTGCATTGCTACATGTCCCCTGGGGCAGGACCCGGGTTCCCAAACACTTTTTATGACAATAACTTGCATATTAACCTTTAAAATTAGCACTTTAGATTTTTCATGTTCGTGTCCCATAGACTTTAACGGTGTTCGCGTGTTCGAACAAATTTTTTGCCTGTTCGCATGTTCTGGATGAGAACCGAACCGGGGGGGTGTTCGGCTCATCCCTAGTTGGGACAGGCCATATTACACTTCAAGGGGAACTTACAATGTTCAGCTCTTACTCATGTAGCTTCAAAAAAACTGTGCATGCACAGCTAACTGCACAGGGCATACAGGCAGGTAATATAATTTTAATGTAGGAGAGTACAGTGGAACCTTGGATTACAAGCATAATCCATTCCAGGAGAATGCTTGTAATCCAAAGCTCTTGCATATCAAAGCGAGTTTTCCCATAGAAGTCAATGGAAACGAAAATAATTTGTTCCACATTGACTTCTATGGCATGCAATATCGCATGTGGCAAGAGGTGGGGGCGCCGGAGAGACTCGGAAATACTCGGAGACCGCTCGGATGCATTCGGAAACCTTTGGAACGGCTCGGAAACACTCGGGAACGGAGTATTTCCCAGTGTTTCCGAGTATTTCCGAACGGCTCCGATCGACTCTGGCGCCCCCGCACCTCTGGCTAAATACGGTACTGCACACCGCAGTGGCTTGAATCCTGCTCATTTTGCGAGACAACACTCGCAAACCGAGTCAGGATTTAAAAAAAAAAATTGCTTGTATTGCGAAACGCTCGTTAACCGCGTTACTCGCAATCCGAGGTTCCACTGTATGTCTCTTCTGCATTAAAATCCTGTCTGTTTGCCATTTTTCTGTAACATAAAGTTCCTCTTCAACTACACTAGAGAACAGTGAGATCATTAGGGTAACTAAGTTGACTGGCAGTGCTGTGTAAATCCTAGGATTAAATGAACAGAAGCACAAATCTATTGGCAGATAAAGCAGATCCTGTAGATGTATTTCAATAGTGCTTTTAGCTGTTTGCTAAATTTAATGTTTACATCCTGTCATGCTGTGGAGATGTTCCAAGCCACCATTGGAGGTTGGAGACCTGCTGTGTATTGTTCTGAGTGAGCAGTTTGTCTCCAAGGAGGCTGAAGGCTGTGCTGCTGGAAACAGGGCATTTTCTGTAAAGATAACCCTTTGTACTGGCCTTTTTCAGCAATTGAAAGGACAAGCACCCATACATCATTAGTAGAAAAAGTGTAGTTATACTTAAAGTTTGCCCTGATCTTACCATATCCAGTCTGGCCTTGAGTACTTGCAGCTGCTCATCAGCAAATGCCAAGCTTCCAAGGAGCGACAAACTATCTATTAAAGTTTTATTGGTGATGCAGGCATCTAGCTGTGCAGCTGAGTAAGTAGCTGCAATGAGGTCCATTTGGTTGCTTATCATGTCTATAGTGAGCTCCTCGTCACATGAAACAACTGTAAAAAGACACAAAAACAATACATAAGGTGCCATATTTGTACATGGAAATTCTAACATCTCATAGGCCAGGATCCCACTATTGTGTTGCAGTAAAATTAGTGCACTGCAGTGCCATTCATTTTAACATATCCTGGTACATCTTTTTTTGTTAACCATTTAGGTATAGTTGGGCACAGACCAAAACTAGACAGTTGAATGAGGACTGGAAAATTTAGCATTGACTTAGATCTCCATTGGCAGATGGCAAGGTCAAAATTTAGCGCCAATAGTGTGAGTTCCTGTATCCACCCTCCCTTGTGTCAACAGCCCTGGCTGGTGGTCTAGGAGTGTGTATGTTTATATGCAGACATGTCTCTGCTTATCCAAAGAGTTCCCTTTACTCTGAAAAAGGTGTGGGAAAGGGAAATGTTTTTTGGCATAGTTTGGGCTTGTTAATACCAGTCAACCATCGCTTGAATCTAATATTGTTGCTGACCACACTCTTCACTTAATTGCCACAATTTAGAATATTTTAATGCTCCTAATAAAGTTCTCAGTTAGTATATATAATATATCTGACTATATAACTGCTTAACCAGGCTATTATATGAGAGAAAATTGTTAGGCAGAAAGTGCACGAAGATATTTAGCATTTTTGTGGTTAGAAATGTTTATACAGATACCTAAGGTTCTACTAAATTTTCAAAATGTGATGTTTTTATTACACTTTTGGGTAGATTTACTAAAACCGGTGCCCTCAGAATCTGGTCCAGCTGTGTATGGTAGTAGAGTTCAGGGTGAAAGGGGATCGCAGAGAAAAACTGGGGAAGCTCTCGGAGAGCAAAGGAGGATCTCGGGAGGAGAGAGAAAGGGACTTGGTCTCTCATGAAGGAAGCTGGAAGGAGATCTTGAACGCCAACATGTAGCAATGTTGGAAGGAGTCCTGGGGGACTCATAATGGAAGCTTCTCAAACAGACAGAACTTTAACCTGGTAACGTATTTATTTTGTTTATTTACCTGCTTTGGTAATGGAGTTGTTTTTACATGCACATAACTAAAACCATTTAAAAATATATGGCAAAGCAATTTGGAATTATCTATATTTTTAACTGCAGTATAAAATAATGATAATCCAAATATTAAGGCACATACCCTAATTTGGTTGTCTTTAAAAAGCTAGAGCTAAGTGGTACAATGGTTTTATTATGATATATGTGTAAAATAAATTCTCTCTAAATTTAACATAAAAATGGATTGAATTATCTAACCATGTTCCTTATATGACACTTGGTCTGGACACATTTAAGAAGTGTAATCAGGAGATCTGTTTGTTTTAAGAAAGATAATAGTGTGAAATTCAACAAAAGAGTGTTTACACCTTCCGCGAAGTAACGGAAAGACATTTCACAAGAGTTACCAAGTTTTAGATGTACAAGTATCATTTAAGTATTGAACTGTGAATATACTTTGTCATATAGAGCTTGCATATAAATGTATGTAAATATTATCTGAACCTAAATCATCATTTATCTCTGATTGTAGAAATATATCCATTCATTTGTTTTATCACGACTTATACCTGATTTTAATTTGCGCTGTACTTTAGTTAATAAATATATATAATATTTTAAGCAATATTCATTTGTGTTAATTGCCTTCAAACTAGCACGGATATAAAGAACTTAGAATTTCTTGATATTGTAGGAAATTGGGAATCTCCAAAATTAAGATTTACCTATTTCCATAAATACAATAATATTTTTATATTTCAATATAAACATTCTGACATATTTGTAGGCACTATGCTGAGATGCGTCAATGTTTCTGACAGTAGCCAATGGGCTTCTAAATTCAGCTTGTTCAATTAAGCTTTGGCAGTAAAACCCGGAAGCTGATTGGTCCTCTATGCAGAGCTGCACTAGATTTTGCACTTTCCAGTTTTAGTAAATAACCCCCAATGTATATCTGAAGGTATGAATTACAAACTCCAGCTTTAATATGTTGAATTAGACTTTGTCCTACCCCAAGTTCTCTAACGGGTCATAATATACTACTGGCGTCTGACAGCAGAGTCATTGACTTCCAGTGTAAATGGTGTCAAGGAAAAATGGGAGAAGCATTCTGCATACCACAGTGCTAAGAATAAGGCAAGAGGTGGAGGAGATGCTTGCTACCCAGCTGATCTTGGATAATACAAACCAGAACCACATCACCTTCTCTAGATGTGCGGATTACCTATGTCTACGAGGAAGGACCCAGCACCTGTTAGACTGCCCTATAGTTTAAACACCCCCCTAACTCCCAGAGGACTCATGTGCAGCAGCACCATTTTCAGAAATGGAAGCCTGTTTTGAGTTTTGAAATAATACATTGAAATCAAGATCTGGAACTCACAGACATCACGAGTGATCCTAGATGACACTGTAAGTTGACTGAGGACAAAGGTAAATGTTGTCTTGTATTGAGCTTTCAGGGAACTCAGCAGTCTTGGGAAAAACTTTATCTTTACAGTCTGCAAAGTAATAAAAGACACAAGTTATACTGAAATGCAAAAAGAAAAAAAAAAATTCTGTAATATTTTACAGGGTAAATTACCTTGCTGATCAGCTTTACTGTGGTACGATCCAGAGTGCTGGAAAGGCTTCCTATCATTGTCATGGTTGACAAAGTCCAAGTAGAAGGATGCCTGGAGAAAAATAAAATAAATATTATTTTCTGAATATTATTGAGGTTTGAATGGAAATGGCAATAATATTCCACATTATGTGAGCACTGAATCGTGCTCACATAATGTTGTGTGCTCTGCTCAGTGCAGTAACAGGATTGACGGGGGTAATGCCACAAAAGTTTTCCATTTATCGATTTTATCTATTATTATTTTATTTTGTTTGCTAGACTATCTTGTACTTATTTTAGGAAATTTAGAGGAATACTAATAATGCTTTTAGTATATCTCAGTTGTTACAACCCAGATAAATAAATATACTTGTACACAAAAGCTATTTGGGACCATCTACTGCAACACTGAGCTATTAAACTATGCAACCACTATATGTAGAAAAATATATCAGCATTATATATCAGTACAACCCACAACCAATTCTGGTACAAAAAATCAGTACTTACTAAAAATATAGAATAGAAACAAATATAGAGTATAAAAATATACAGGGACCCTTATCAATGCGTTTCGCATATCAGCTTCTTCAGAAGTCCATATATGGTATGAAAGTCAGACCAATTCCACTGGTGTTTCTAATCTTTGGGATCCTGCGTGTGGGATGCTGGCTGGCACACATAGAGAGGGTGTGTATGTTGTGCCAGTTGTGGCTGTAGGTGCATCGCTTACAGGATTGCTGGGGGTAAATTTTACTTTGGCCCACAGCCTCCACATTTAGAACAGCATGGTCTATGTGAATTTATTCTTGCTTTTGAGGGACTTTGTGCCTTGTTGGTGGTTTGAACATTTTATTTTGAACAAATCCCCAACAGATGAGATCCTACAGATGGTGAAATGTTCATAATTTGCATGGACCCTATCCTGAAGAAGCTAATACACAACACACACTGGTAAAGATTACTGTATATTATTATATGGTATATGTGTAACCTTGTCAAAATACATTGGATATTAATATCTCAGTTTTGCACTAGATATTCTCAAATAGATTTTTTTTTTGTACAAATATAATTTTTTTTTTTTACTTGAAGTTCTGCTTTAACACAGTAGACTTACTACCCACAGTCCATTCTGATGCTATTTCCTTTAAGAAGATGAACAAAAAAAAGGAAATAAAAGCAACAATAACATTAACCTGCACAAAAAAGCCCCTGCCAAGGCCAGCTGATATACATACCCATATTTTGCTTTCAGCCTGGTCACAATGGCCGCTCTCTGATCGGTGGTAAAGGATGAACAGTTTTTGAGTGCTTCTAAGACATAAGAGTCACAACCAATGATTTCTTTGCCTGTCAGGTCACAGGCCAGATAGCCCAAAGTTACCAGGTTTTCTTTAGTGATACTATTGCTGTTTATGTTCTGAAAGTAAAAAACAAAACAAAAAAAAACACACAATTACACATGGAAAGACTTTTGACTTTTAAAGTGAAGTTGTGGAATAACATTTTTTTTAATAAATTTGTCTTTACCAATGAAGTTCAGGGCTAAAATATTGGATGTTCCTACAGCTAGTAGTTGTTAGTCTCATTTAACACGACTTACTCTGTAAGGATCCAATCCAAAAGTCTTCAATATTACAGAACAAGTCAGGTTGAATGTGAGTAACCATTTACTCACCATGTCCAGATGCAGATGTACTGTAGGCCCTTTAACTCATTCTCCCACAACTTCCTGGGTTCCTGGACACACCCAGGGAAGATACGTTTCTCAGCTTTCCTCCCTCAGCAGCTCAGAGAGGCAAAACCTGATGAGGTAGCGGTGACTAGGCAAGTGATCTGTAGCCTAGTGAGAGGCCCCACACTGTCAGGATTGGAGTGCAGACACCAAAGCAAAAGGCAAAAAGCCTACTTGAGCTGAGCATCTTTGGTAGTATTGCAGTTTTTGTTGTTTGTATAGGTGCTTTTGCATCTGAGTCTTGAGTGTTTTTTCTTCATTATTTTTAGTCAATGGAAATATAGCCACTAGGGTAAAAATGCATGCTACCATGCTATCCTTTTTTTGCACATGTTGATTGTGTTCTCAACTGTTTCACTGTAGTAGTGATTCTCAGCTAGACTGTCTGCTGTTATAAGGTCTTATTAAGGCTATGCTTTTCAGCCACATGTTACCCTAAGACCCAAAGATATTTCTATGTTGCTCTAAAGATTACATACAGTATTTGCGCAGCTTTCATAATCTGTTTTGTATTATTCTGTGTATGCATGCTGTTTGCCTTCTGAACCTATTTTGCATTATTGCTTGTGAATTTGTACCTGTATTAAACTGCAACGTGACATTTACTTCCTATCTGATCATCTGGCTGATTGCCTTTCCTGTTAAACTACTACTAGCTATATAATGACCTGAATATATGAAAACATTTTTTTTATCATTAATTAGTTCTTGGCTGTTTTGACAAACAGCCAATAAGGGGCCATATCAACTACAGGGTCACTATCTGTGGACACCTTACCACCAGACGTATTAAAGGTTGTTGGACATCCCTTTCTAAAACCATGGGCATTAATATAAAGTTGCCACTTCCCACACACACTTTGTTGCTATAACAGTCTCTACTCTTCTGTGTATCCCAAAATATGTTGGAGTATGTCTGTGGGAAATTATACCTATTCAGCCAAAAGAGCATTTGGGAGGTCAGGTACTAATGATGGATGAGAATACCTGGCTCAAAATTGGCATTCCAACTTATCCCAAAAGTGTTCTCTAAGGTTAAGGTCAGGGCCCTGTGAGTTCCTCCACACCAAGCTTATCAAACTATGTTTTTATGAAGCTGGCTTTGTGCAAATGGGCACATTCTTTCTGGAACAGTAAAGGCCCTATCCTAAAATGTTACCACATGGTTGGATGAGCACAATTTTAAAAATATCTTTGCATGCTGTCATAGTAACAGTACCCCTTACTGGAAAAAACATAATTTTGAAAAGTGTGCATACACTTTTAGTCATATAGTGTCTACGACAAACCAAAACAAAGTTCAAGTTGCTTCAAGAGGTTATGCGCTTCCTTCATTAGCAACAGAGAAATGTTAAAATAAATTGTAATCTAGTTTCTTGCTGTGGGAAAACATACAGCTTTCATATGATATAGTCCTTGTCCTTACCAGACAGCTTATTGCATTGCTGAGTAGAGAGGTCCTCTTTGTAGATCCTAGAGGTAGCAGGTCAATATTAGCCTGTCCAACACGTGTAAAATAATCTTTACACTGAGATTTACTGGTGACGGGGCTGAAGGTAAAATAAAATAATGTAAGCAGCTGATTCTATATAACAACAACATAATAAAACATTTGTTACTTTGTACTGTAAAGCTGGACTATAAGCAAAAAAAACAAAACACAAAGGAATGCAGCTATGTAATCACGAATACATCCTAACATGTATCTTTTAAATGCAATCAGTGTTGCAGTCCCTGTACAGTAGAAGTCAGATTGTGAGAGGAAGAAGTACAAGGAGCAATAAGTTGTGCTGTAGGGCTCACGTACTAACAAGAAACATGGTAAAAAAATAATGAGAGCAGAGTGACAGAGAGATGAGCTCATCAGTCTGCTACTTCTCCTTTCACTATATCCAGTTCCAGAGTAGGGGAGACCAAGACCCATAAGTGTTAGCTTATTATGGAAGAAAATACTTTTGCTTTCCAAAGTTGCATTGTGTGAGCTGTGTAAAGCTCAGATGGACAGTAATACTAATAATTTGGTGGGTTAAACAGCTCCATTCTGTGTATAGATGCTTGCCTGGACTTCAACTTTATGTGTTAGGTCATTTAGGTCTGATGCTTGTCTGGGCTATATGTATTATCTCAATGAGACTATACTGGAAAGTTTGGAGATCACCCCATTCTGTGATGTCTTCCAGTGACCATAAGCTCTTCCAGTGACCATAAGCTGGAGCTAAGACTGATGATAGCAGGCAGTGTGAATATAATTATCACTTCATCCTCACTGTGCTTCCATCAGTGAGTCAAAACTTGTTGGTCTATTAGACTTTATAAAATAAAATACTCATACATGATTAGAAGGAACAGGAAAAGGATAAGAATACCAGAGGAACTTCCAACCTACATGAGGAACTTCCAACCTACATTCCAAATCTTTAGACTATGCAAGTATGACTTTAGAACTTTCTAGTATCTTGCACCCATATTTAAATATCATTTTTTTGTTGGAGGTTATCAATAGGCAGAACTGTTTACAAGTAGTAATATCTGTCTTTGCTTCTTAGCTCCTGTCTACAAAATCCATTATCAGTATATTTTCAGGTTCTCTCCACAAGATCAAAGTTTTTATGTGGTTTAATATATGTTATTACTACTCGTACCTAGAAACATGAAAATGTTCAGTGACAACTATACCTTCTTACATCTAAAGACCAAAAGTTGGGATATTTAAATTCTTCACACACCCAAAAATGTACACTTTACAGAATAAAACAAGAGATGCTGGAACACCTCTTGGTGGACACCCAAATCTCCCAGGTGGACAGGAATAAATGTGGTAATTATGACAGAGATCTTGGCATTGCAGTACCCAAGAATTATGAAAAGGCAAGGGCTGACTGAGGCTTCATCTATAACTAAAAAATCATTTTGGGTTAATCTACACTCTAGGGTTGATTTAATAATTTAGAAAACGCTCTTCACTTTGCAAAGGCATTTTCCCCAGAGCTTAGTGAATGTGGTGACATTTCACTCCTGATTTCCCCAAGCAAGCTTCAGCTTTTTCTATAAGTAGGGTCCTGCCTTTGCAGGCTCTTAAAAACAGGAGTGTCCCAAGAAAAATTCAGGTGAGTTGCAAAATGTATAAATAGTCAGGGTGACATAACAGGGTTACGGGTTGAATAAAATTCTGTGATAACTCATAGCAATTTATTACCTTGTAAAGAGCAGAACATTGCTGGGAAAGCTGCTGAAGTCTATTGAAGCCCCTCCTTTTGTCAGTCTCTTGGCCATGCAGCTCACCTAAATCAATAATATCCATTAGGTTAAATGTCATTTCATTTTCTGCGAGTCACAAATGATACCTTTACTCATATAAAGGCACTTACGTGGCTACCATCTAATTTCACTGCTTTGCCATTCATAGATTTAATTAGGCTGGTAAACTGATCATTGGTTAAGATTTTTGAAGCTCCGCATGTAAATCCTTGTAGGATGTTCACAGATAAACTAGGAGAGAAAGCAGCATCAGTACATGTTAATTACTTATAATCTGTTTCTTTATCATTCTGGTAACCTTCAGAATAAAGTATACATTTGTCAAAATGATTCTTAAAACCGGTGAAGGGCCACTATGCTTATATGTTGCTGTTATACCCCCTCTTAGGAGGGGATTTTTTTTTGTTCTTTTTGACATATCATATCGTCTTTGCCTTTTTTTGGAAACTAACCATTGTTACAATTGTTAAACCTAGTCCTTGCGTGGGTGGAACTTTTGCATGTTATCTTCTTGTAATAAAAAAATAAACGTCATATGTATCAAGGGATGAGGTGTTTATGTTTGGTGATGATTTATCCACATTAGACTACAACCAAATAAACACTATTGAAAAATGGTGAAGGGCCTACTCAGTGAATCAAAGTAGATAGTTCTTAATTGATGAGTAGGGCTGTGTGAAGCATCAGAAATCAGTAATGCAGAGACATACAGGTTTTAACACTGTATAGATTCCTATTTACTTCTATCATTTATATCTATATGTGTGAAGAAAGTGGATGAGAGTCCCAAGCCATAGGGATTAGTCGAGATATTAATTTTTATTTATCACAAATCACAATAATAGGGTCAATCAAAAACTCACAGCCAGTGCATTTTAGGGGTCATACACAAATCCCCTTTCATGAGGGCTTGGATTTATTATTAAAAAGCAATCTCAAAAGTTGTTTAATTCAGAATTTTAGTTCTTTATAAGCTGTAGTTTGAAGCCTGCTTAGTAAACGTAACTAATATTCAGATAACTTTATTGATCAAACTTTAAATTACAATCAATAGCTCTTGATAGACCCTTTTATTGTGACAAAATTACTACAAACTAATTATAGAATCAATCCCTTTGGCTTTGCTTTTCATCATCTTTATCCATAGAAGCTGACTCTCCCAGGAACCCCATTGGGAATCCACTGGTCAGTAGAGAACTGAAACACTATAACAATCATTTGATTTAGTTGGACCTTTAACCAAACTTTGAGTCCAGTGTCTGACCACTCAAATTCCTCTGTTGAAATACTATATACGACAACGGCTCACCTAACAACCTATCCATCTCAATACCACTAATTTCATATAAGGGCTAATACTTCACTGGGACTTCTGCTTTTCTGTAGAAATTAAAAAAGCTGAGGGAATTAAATCCCACTACTTTTTTAACATTTAAATGTTGACAGTCATTAGAACTCTTTCTATTTATGTTCATTGAGGATTTTTAGCACCATATGTAACATTACTGTCTTCTGCATATATTAAAACCAGCCTAGGCAGTGTATATTCTTTTAGTAGCTTATCTAATTCTAGGGGCCACTTGACCTCACCGTACAGAGTAGGAACAGGCATGAGCTGTCCTCAACTGCCTGCCACCAGGCTTAAGCTGTAGCTGTTTCCTTGACTTGTTCAGTTTTATAAATCTGGTCAGCCACCCTTTTTGAGACAACCAAGCAATAAAAATACCCCAGGTGCTCATTGGTTAGCTGTACAGAAGTGGTGGTATGATGGTATGAGTTGTAGTGCAAGGATATAGTTCCAAAGTTGATAGGTCAGGGCCGCAATTACTCAATTCGCATGGCATTGATGGATCTCTGATCACCAAAGAGGAACAGGTTTGTAATAAATATCAGTAGGTGCCTTGTAGTGGCTTCTACTCTGTATCATACATTAATAAGGTTAGTGGGCTGTGACAGATTCACTTATAAAATAAAGAAGTTTGAAGCAACAGTACACAAATAATGATCAAATACATTAAAAAAGAAAAACACACACGTGTTACAAAAACGAAATAAAATATATGAATCTACCCTAAATGCACTAAAAACAATAACGATCCCCAAAAATTAAGAGTCTCTCTTTAATACCACTCTGCTCATCTCTAGTATTGATACATGAGTTCTGCTATGCTACAGCATAACACATGGGTACTTACATGGAGAAATCATAAACTTTTATTATTACGGTGTGGAAGAACACTTGAGCCTGAAAAAAGACAAACACAAAACATGAGAACAGAAATCCACATTTAGGCTCACAAGAGATTGTACTGCTTTTATGAATGTTTGTTACCTGGCTTGAGGTCCATTTCATCTTATTTATTACACTGACATTGAGGTTGGAAACCAGTAAGCGGGATGCTGGTATCGCACTAGCTAGTGTGGATGGAACAAGCTGGAAGATGGTCTTATCTGAGATGCTGCTAGCCTGAATGACCTGAAAAACACACAGGACACATTTTAACATCTTCTGTGTTGGGGTTTTCTATAAAAGCTGTGCTGTATATTTTTTTGTGGTGGACCCACATCACCTTTGTTCTCCCCAAAATATAAAAGTAGAAGTCAACTTTTTTAGTGGGGAGGGGAAAGAACCTCTGTCAAGTCTTACCTACTTTCTGTGTCCTCATTCGATGTCAAACAGAGCATGTAGCAAAGGAAAATCTCACCATCAGAGGCACAAAGAATAATACATTTTTTATTAGAGAGGAAAAGGGCCACTGCCACTGACCACCAGTAAAGGGAGAGATTAACCACTTCTTGCCTGGCCTATAGCAGAATGATGGGCGGGCGGTGGTTCTGTTATCCTGACTAGACGTCATATCTTTCAGAATAACATGCCGAAATGCGCCTGCGGAGGCGCCCAGTGTGGCGATCGGTGTTGTTATGTGTCAGTCTAGGTAAGAAACCTCTGACTGAGGCTCCTTACCATGTGATTAGCTGTGACAAATCACAGCAAAAACCAGGAAGTACCGGTAAATGGCTTTTCTCGGTTTGCGCTGGCAGGGAGCACTGATCGGCGGCTCTCCCTGTCAGAGGGGGGTCTGCGTTGATAATCAGCACATTGATTATCAGCGCAGCCCCCATGAGAGGTGCCTTTCAGCTGCCAATCAGTGCCCATCAGCTGCCAGTCTGTGCCCCATCAGTAACGCCTGTCAGTGCCCATCAAAGTGCCAATCAGTGGCCATAAATGTGCCAGTGCCCATAAATGTGCCAATCATTTTTGACATTTAATTTCATGATTACTATTAAAAATTATTTTGAGGTATGGGGGGAGGGGTGTTAAAAACAGCCCACCCAGGTGTCAGATATGTAAGGTATGCCAAAGACTTTAATAAGCTAAATAGACATCACCCAGTATTATGTGGCAATGCCAAGGGTCACTTACCTTCAGAACAAACTTTTGCTTTAGCGCCACTGGAGCTTCTTCCACATAGCTGGTAAAATTGGCATTAGTGGCAAGGTTCATAATGTCTGATGGTTGCAACTTGTTTAGTTCAGCAGATGGAAGGCCAATGACCAGTTTACCCAGTTTATTCAGAGCATCAACATTAACCTATAAAAAGCAAATACATTAACCTATGAAAATTAAACCACATGCAGCATTTGGACCTGAAAACAAAAAGTGGAAATTTGATATGTTATAGCTTACATATAGAAAAGCAAATTGTTCCTAAGCAGTGGCCTGAAAAATGTACCTTCTGTCTTTTATTATTTCCTGGTATGTGACTATAGCCTCATAGCTATATTTCTCCAATATGAGACCTAAGGCACTGCTGCATCTGACTTCCACTCTCAGGAGATTTGGAGTGTCATTACTGTGCCGCTCACTCTTCTCTGGACTGTGCAAGGACCCCCAATTCTTCTGCATCTTTCCTTTTGTGAATATGTGCTTCCTACACCAACCTTGCTGCTCTTAATTAATTATTCCACTACCAGTCTTCAGATACCATCATTGAGGGGTATAAGCAATGGCATTACTAGGGTTGGTGTCACCTGGTGCGGTAAAACATGGTGTCACCCCCTCCAGGGGTGACACCATGTTGTTCTGCCACAGCACAAATTCCACCCAGCGCACCTTGTGAATGGCTTTGATCTAAACTGTCATTGAACACTACCCTCCCCCTCAAAGTTTACTAGGGAACTGACATTTAAATGTGTGTTTATCTCCTATGTCCCCTGCAGGGCTCACTGGTTCCTCCCGCCAACCTCCACATCACTACAGTCCAAAGCATTGATATGGAGTTCAGAAGAAGGAAACAGCTTACCACTCCTTCAATAAGGTGGCTGCATTAATTCTTTTTTTCCTTTTTTTTTACCAGTTGAGCTTAACAACAACAGGCTTCCTTTTCCAGGGTGCAATCAATCACTCATTGCACTGAAACCATTTTAACCCTAGGCTGTTTGGTCTTATGTGGGCTGCAAACTTCTCCTTCTCTCCTTCTTCTGCCTAACATAAGGGAAATGTGTTCTGTTGTTCACCGAACTGAGTAGGGCTGCTAACACTGCATGGGATTTCAGTGCAGCAGAGGACCCGCTCTCTGGATACAATTCAAGCCTATTCTATTCTTTTCTGCACAAACTGAATATCAGTAAACATTACCTGGAAATTACTCTGAAAAATCTTTGATACAATAACAGAAGCCTGTGTGACACTCCAGCTAGTGACAGTGGACAGGGATTGAAGATTCTCTTTCAGAACGTTTCCATCTGCATTCTCCAAAACAGATGGTGACAGTCCCACAGCTAGAGAGCCAAGTGAGGCCAAGGTTCCTGATGTGATGGTGGCAACCGAGGAGAGCAGGCCAGCCAGATCCTACAAGAGAGAGTTCTAGTAAGTAGCCAGATAAAGATTTGGGGTACATTTGATATCAGGATACAAGGAGTATGTATGTAGAGTAATATGACAACTAATACACTTTCAGAGAGAAGCAATACCACTGAACAAAAGTTTCTGGTTTGTTGTCATTGCATATCACCATAGTACAGGAACCCTATGCTGTACAGGACTTGGGTGTGTTTGATGATAGTAAACTCCTGTCAGTCTTTAATTATGTGAAAAGTCCACAGTGCTTTTGAAGCCCATGTGATTTTCATGTGGGTTATATGAAAGACTTCAAAAGCAGCAGTTTTTGACTTATGGCAAAGCAAAAGTGAGAGGATGACAGGTTCCCTACTTTTTCATGTGAACTGTAAATTGTAATAATGGGTCTACTTTAACACACCTGCATACACTATGGGGAGATTTACAAAAATTGCTTCTAACTTCAGCTTGTTCAATAAAGCTTTGATTGGTTACTATGGACAGCTGCACCATATTCTGTGTGCACCACTTTTAGTAAATATCCCCCTATGACTCCTTATCACTATATGGCCCCTTTCACATGGGATGGATCCATGAATATCCGCCCCGTGAACCTCCGCTTGCTCAGCAGGGATCGCTCCACTGATCCCCGCTGAGCCGGCAGATGACAGGGCGGTCCACTCACACTGTGCAGGGACCGCCCTGTCAGATCTCTTCTCTCCCCTATGGGGGGATCGGATGAACATGGACCGTCTGTCCGTGTTCATCCGATCCGCTCTGCAGACAAGTTGAAAAATAGGATTTTCCTCCGTCTGCAGAATCGGAGGATTGCGGACACGGATGAGATCGGGTGTCAGCGGATGTTCATCCGCTGACACGCTCTATCTCATAGGGACCAATGTATGTCCCTTTTTCATCTGTAAACAGATGGATGAAAAAGCGGACATACGGTCCGCATGTGTGAAAGGGGCCTATTGCTTTCTACACTGATTAGGGATAAAGAGTAAACAGCCTCACAATCTCCAGCCTGGATATTAACTGAAGTGCACTAATTGTTTTCTAGAGCTTATATTTGTCTCCCATAAACAGCCTACAGAAAGGAACAGAGAAAACTGCAGGCATCTAAGTTATTTTTAAAGCCCAACACTGCTACCCCCAAAGTGACCACCCCCTTATCCCCAAAGGCCCCCGGTTTATGTGATATATTTTTATGTTAAAATACTTACATTTATCAAATGTCTTTTAGACATTCATGTGATGCACTTAGTCCTTTCCTTCTCCTGATCATCTCCATCAGTAAGCATCAGTATGTCCTTGGACATGCAGAGAACCGCATTCTCTGCATTATTATACAGGGAATGCAGGAAGGCCATGATGCTCTGCATTCACAATATGTCCTCAGTCTTCTGGGCTGAGTGATCCTGAGTTTTTTTCAACTCAAAAGACTGATGACATCTTTTTGGGGAATAAAACTACTGCCAGGGGCAGCTCTATGTTAAAGGATGGCAGTCTGGACTGTTTTCTTTTTTTTCTTTAATTTTTAATACTTCAAGTGTAAAACAAAAAATAGCACAGTAAAGGCTTTAAACACTTACTGCTTGCCCCAGGTTGACGTTTGGACCACATGATTTCAAAGACTGCAAGGTGCTGTTTGCCTGTGCCGGAGACAAGTTTCCAAGGTTTAGCTGGCCAACTGCAAAGCAAAGGATATTTTCAGGAAGGCTGCAGGGAAAGTAAAACAAAAGGGTCTAGGTTAGTTTAAATCCAAGGCATCATAGTATATGGATGTAAAAGAATAACAGTTGTGGATGAAGTGCGGAAGTGCAAAAATCTCTCTCAGGTTTTCTTCCTGTACTTGTTGGGGAGGTTGCCCTGGTGAGAACACTGTCACATGTACATGAAGTAAAGGGAAAATCCAAATGGGAAAAATGCATGTAATAAAATGATTATTAAAACAAAACCAAGTTCCAGATGTACAGTATAAAATCAGCAAAACCAATGTAACAAGAATATGGGGAATATTTGTTTCAGTGTACTGACTTCATGGTCTGCTGAAACAATATATCCCAGGACCATATTCTCTGGGCCAATGCACAGGCCTGTGTAATTTTATAAATAAATAATGATCAGCGCGACTGCCTACAATCAAACTAAACATCTGACTCAATAAGTAAGACTAATAAGTGTAAATAACATAGGTGCAAAAGTCCACACTAATAGTGAAACAAAATAGTTCTCAATTCAAGAGAAGCAGTGAAACATAAACAGTTATTTTAAATGATGTGGACTGGGTGTCACAAAATGATAAATGCTCATAGAGCGCTTACCTCACGCCAGAATACAATGAGCCTTCAAAATCTCCTAGATATCCAGGGCAACAGCGGCTGTCCGTCTCCACACGTATCCGTGCTTCTGATGGTGTAGTTGGGACTCTCTGGTGGTGATACGGATATCCGAGTTTCCAGATGCCAATAAGTCTCCCGATGTGTAGATCAAAGGATAAACAAAGAACCTCTCATAGCGTAAAAACGTTAAATGATAAGGGTTTTATTCAATAGCCAAATGGGCTCTTACATGTAAACAAATAAGAACCGGTAAAATCGTGAAAACCGCGCGTGTGGACCCTTCCAGCGTCACTTCTGGTTTCAGTAGTACATCCAGCCCTATGCGTTACGTCACACCACAAAGTCACGTGGTGTGATGTAACGCGTAGGGCCAGATGTACTACTGAAACCGGAATCTACGCTGGAAGTGTCCACACGTGCGGTTTGCACGATTTTACCTGTTTTTCTTCATTTTACATGTAAGAGCCCATTTGGCTATTGAATAAAACCCTTATCATTTAACGGTTTTACGCTATGAGAGATTCTTTGTTTATCCTTTGATCTACACATCGGGAGACTTATTGACATCTGGAAACTTGGATATCCGTATCACCACCAGAGAGTCCCAACTACACCATCAGAAGCACGGATACGTGTGGAGTCGGACAGCCGCTGTTGCCCTGGATATCTAGGAGATTTTGAAGGCTCATTGTATTCTGGCGTGAGGTAAGTGCTCTGTGAGCATTTATCATTTTAAAGATCACCCACAGAAGATTCGTTGGACATATGAGTTAGAAGATTTGTGACACCCATTCCACATCATTTAAAATAACTTTTTATGTTTCACTGCTTCTCTTGGATTGAAAACTATTTTGTTTCACTATTAGTGTGGACTTTTTCACCTATGTTATTTACACTTATTAGTCTTACTTATTGAGTCAGACGTTTAGTTTGATTATAGGCAGTCGCGCTGATCATTATTTATTTATATCTAGCTTTTTTGTGCACATGTACACTTGTAGATTTAGCAGCGATTCCCATTTAATAATTTTTTTCTATATTCACACACCCTATTCACGTGGTAGCGCAAAAGACCTGTTTTTATTCATCACTGTGTAATTTTATGTCTCCTGTCACAAATACTTTATTTAAATTTGATATCAGGAGGGTCATACTAACTTGTGAACTCACATGTTTGCTGGATTGTAGTTCTGGCTGAGCATTTTTGCTTAGGGCTGCATGTGCATCTCATGCACAGTATGTGCTCACTGCTGACCATAGTACCAGATGGGCTATATAAAGCCCATCTAAGGGCAAAACTTGACTCCAAAATATACACTTGGATCCATGCTTCCTACCTCGAGTGCAGACTTAATACCAGAGCCCATCACACTCACAATTTACCAAACCATATGGAGCAATTGCTGAGGACCATTTTCATTGTAAAAAGTATTTTATTTCAGAAGAAAAATCCAATATTCACCCCACTTAGGATCCACTTATCCTCCTCCTATCTACCTTTCAAGTATAGGGTTCTTATTGTCAGACATGAATGGACTATTTACTATGATTACAATTTTTTTCGAAAAAGGTGAAAACCTTAACTATATTTTATGACTCCAAAAATATCTAACGCATAAGTGAGTAGACAAATGATAACACATACAGTTGTACAGAGAACGCTGAATTTTCCATGGAGAGCAGCTGTGCATAGTATGTTTTAAAGTCTTCTTGCAGAGTCAGATTCCCAATAAAAGCCAGAGTTTTTGAGTCCACCGAAAATTGCTGAAGCTGTTTCGATACAAAATTTTAACAGTCAATCAGCAGGAACATCAGCAGCTTTACAGCACATATATACTATATTCTTTCCCTAACAGCTAGAATTGTTGCTGTATAAGAGTTTTATTTAAACGAATACTGTATTCACTTATGTAAATGAGCAAACCGACATATTGGGGTTGATTTACTGAAACACTGGAGAGCAAAATTTGGTGCAGCTGTGCCTGGTAGCCAATCTTAAATTCAGCTTGTTCAATTAAGCTTTGACAATAAACCCTGGAAGCTGATTGGTTTCTATGCAGAGCTGCACCAGATTTTGCACTCTTCTATTTTAGTAAGTCAACCTATTTGTGTTTCTCCTTTAGTAGGGCTTTAGAGGGCTAGTAATAAATAAATTAGCAGGTCTCTGACTTCTTATATACTCTATACCAGTGGTGTCCAAACTGCGGCCCATGGGCCAAATGCGGCCCTTTGCTAGTTTTTAACTGGCCCTTGGGGCACTATTCTTCCCACTGACACCACAGGGTGGATTTACTAAAGGCAAAAAGTATGTGCACTTTGCAAAGTTGCTCCAGAGCTTAGTAAATGAGCAGAAGCTCTGCTGACTTCCATCATCCAATCATGTGCAGGCAAACACGCTGTTTTATTATTTTCCTTGCACGTGATTGGGTTTCTTTGCAAAGTGAAGCCTTACCTCATTTACTAAGCTCTGGAGCAACTGCATTTGCAGAGGGCAACAGAGTCTATTTGCCTTTAGTAAATCAACCCCCAAGAGTCAATAATCTGGCCCCCCTTAAGTCTGAAGGACAATAAACTGGCCCTTTGTTTAGAAAGTTTGGAGAACTCTGTTCTATACCAGCCTTTCTTCTAAAACTTTAATTTAATCATTATTCTTGCAAAAAAATGTCTTATAGAGGAGTCCTGGGTGTCATATAGTATATGCTAAGTATGCCTCTTTTCTTATTATTTTATTCATTCTTAAAGCCACATCATAATGTTTACACTAATGTTGCTTGAACTGTAGATACTGTGATAACTAAAGCAGGGGTTTCCTAAGACAAGAAAGTTATTTAAAGAGCTCCTTCCTGGTAAAAAGGTACAGAAATTGTGCTCTATACTGTCCACGTGTCATGAAAGCTCAAAGAAGTACAATAAAGGGCATGGAAATGGATTGTGTGAAACTTGCTATCATTGGCATTCCTACAGTATTACAAACAATATATCTGTTGGTATCTGAAGGTGTTTGTTCTGCCATAAAAGTAGACTAGGCAGTAAGTCACTGTAATAGATATAAATGATTATGGATATCTTATATTCATCTTGTTCAATGTATTCTTCTACAATAACTCCAACAGAAAGGGTGGCACTGCACAGGAGACACCAAATGAATGCCAGCATGAAGTGTTGGCACGTCAGGCTGCAGTCTCGGGCATGTTCATAAAAGTGGCCTTAATTTAGATTGCTTTAAAAATGGTCTGGATTCTTTCCTAAATGTACAAAATATAACTAGAAACAAATATTTATAGGTAAAGTTGATCCAGGGAATATCTATTCCCCAACTGATTTTTTTCCCCTGTTGGAGCAAATTGGATCATGCTTTGCTGAGCTTTTTGCCTTCCTCTGGATCGAATGTGGGTATAGGATTGTGTATTTAGGATTGTATAATTTTTTTCCCCCATTGAACTAGATGGACTAGATGGCTTTTCTCAACCAGATTAACTATGTATGTAACTATGTATGTGGCTACAGCAAGGCTCCAGGGGACCCTGCAAGACAACATAGTCACCCTAATAACACTTTAAACTTAAAGTGTTATCTCTTTATATTTTGCCTTTTGCTTCTCATTTCCCGAATCATCAAAATGCTGGTAACAATTCTTAAATTAAACTTGTAAGTTTTCATTACATTTCTTATTTTAGTGGTAGTGATGTCATCATTGGGTCTCTTTGCTTCTTTATGCACAATGCAGGCAGATCATGTCTGGTGGGAGGGGCCCACAGGGTACTGTACATAGCACCTGATGCAAGCAGGGTTCTAGCTTTTTGGAGGAGTTATGCAAATATCAAAATGCCTTGATTGGTGGGTGTCAGCCTAGAGGATTGAGCGTTCCTAGGTAGACTGCAATTGCATGCAGAACTAGGTAACATTCTCATATGATTCTGATCCTCCATGATTAAATTTCAGTGAATGAAAGTGGTGAGCCGGGACAGTCAGACTGAGAAATAAGCTATCTGAGCATCCTCCAGCCATGAAATGAGGAGGGCTATATCTGGCTTCTAATGCACGCTGTGAGAAGCTCACAGTATTTAGTAAAATCAGATTAAGCCATTTCAGTACAGGAGTGGAGCCAGTACAACTGTGCAAGACTGAACGTTTAAAGTGTAAATAACCTTTGGGATTCAACCAATCAAAGGAAAAGTCTCCAGTTATTCGAAGTGATGTAAATAACCCTCCCACATCACATAGACATTTCCACTTTTTTTCTTTCTCATATAGCTGAAGTGCAGTTCAAGAACAGCTTTCCCGTTGTGGCTCGAAGTGGTAGGTGGGGATCTGATGTCATAGACTCCCCATGTATAAAACACCCATCACTCCAAACAGACATGCATGGTATAGAGCAGGAACACTCACACTGACTGGTATCCTGATAATAATAGCAGAATGGGAATAGAGAGAGAGAGATTCAGCACCATAGGAGTAGGAACACACCCCTTCTGCAAAGGCTATTATGTGCAGGAGGGGGCTGAATGACACCATGGATATTATGGTGTCACTGAAAGTAGCTGAAAGATTCACTGACAGATTGCGGGGAAATGGGAGCATGGTCAGAACACAAACTTGCACAATGGAGACATACATGTACACATGTCAGATTAAAAAGGTTGTAAAGGTTCGTGTTTTTTCACCTTAATGCATCGTATGCTTTAAGGTGAAAAAACACCTGGCAATCATGCCCCCCCCCTTTTACTTACCTAAGCCAGTTCACCTTCTCGGCTCTTCCCTGGCGTCCTCTTCTCCATGTAGTCTCGGCATTGATTGGATAGATTAATAGCAGCGCAGCCATTGGCTCCCGCAGCTGTCAATCAAATCAAATGACGCGGCCACCAGGGGACGGGACCGAGCCCGCAAGGTAACCCACTCGGGAGAGAGCTTTCCAGAGGGGGTTAGCTATTGCGGGGAGGAGCCGTGAGAGCCACCGTGGGACCCCAGAACAGCAGCATCGGGGCCACTCTGTGCAAAACAAACTGCACAGTGGAGGCAAGTATGCCATGTTTGTTATTTAGAAAAAAAAATAAAAAAATGAACCTTTACAACCACTTTAATGTTAAATGAAGATTTGAGTTTTCAAAGGGGAACTATCCCTTTTACATTTAGAAGTTGTCTCTTCAGTTACATGCCATAATACCCTCACATTATACTGTTGTTAGTAAGAAGATTGTACAATCTGCTGAAAGAAAATCCATCTCAGCCAAAAAGAGAGGAAGCATAAAAACAAAAAAAATAAAAAACAGGTTAGATGCATTACTGTATATATATATATATATATATATTGTAAAACAAAAGAAAGGCAAAACATTTTAACATTACCAGTGTTTCATTGCTGCTAAATGATTGAAGATCTGCACTAGTACAGTAGGTCACAAAACTCTGCAGATATTGAACAATCCAGGAATAGTCACCGGTTGTGTAGCATCTTGGATTGGGATCTAATAAAAGGATAAGCAGTGGATACTTCTTAATTATTTCAACCCTTTATTGACTTTCTAAACAACGTATATCATAGATTGCACTGCCATTTGCCTCAATGACATCTTTGGAGTAGTTTCATCAAATTAAAGTGGAGTTCCACCCTAAATAGCAACTTTTTCTATTTGGAACCCTCCCCCCCTCCGGTGTCACAATTGACACCTTTCAGGGGGGAGGGGGGTGAAGATACCTGTCTAAGACAGGTATTTTCACCCACATCCGGGAGTCCTCTCTCCGGGAATCTGCGGGAGTTACGTCACTTCCCGCAGACTTCCCTTGGTGTTCTGGGAGACACTCGGCTCCCAGAACACAGGAGCACCAATCAGAACGGCGCAGCGCGACTCGCGCATGCGCCGTAGGGAACCGGGCATGAAGCCGCAGGACTTCACTTCCTGGTTCCCTCAGCGAGGATGGCGGAGGGAGCAGCAGAGCGACGAGCGGTCGCTCGTCCTCTGCTGCGGACGTCGCTGGACTCCAGGACAGGTAAGTGTCCAAATATTAAAAGCCAGCAGCTGCTGTAGCTGTAGCTGCTGGCTTTTAATATTTTTTTTTCCGGCGGAGCTCCGCTTTAACAATGTTTGTTATTTTCTTTCAACATTTTCTTTATTGTATGAAAAACTAAACACAGACCTTCCCTAAAGCTTGTTTACAGCATCTCAGACCCAAACTTACCTGTCCTTAAAGGAGTTGTAAAGGCAGAAGATTTTTTTTGTCCTAATGCTAAATATTTTGGAGGGCACAATATGCAATTTGTTTCACCGTGTAGCACAGGATTTAGAAAAATGGTACGGATTAAACTGCTAGAAAAAAGGCATTCATTGCCAGCTTCTTTAAAAAAGCACACAGTTCCCTCCAAAGGTCCCTCATGATACAGAACAGTCCCTCTTTTTTTTTTAAAACAAAGAAGCGTTCAATGATATGTAGTTTGCTCACAATTTTAAAACGTTTTCCTTTGTAGATGTGAACACAGTTGCAGCACTTTCTGTACATCACAGAGATGTGCCCCATCACAGGCAGGATTAGAACATGCCAGAAATGTTAATTAATAACTTCAGCTCCTTAAGGTTTACCCCTCTTCATGACCAGGCCATTTTTGACAATAAGGCACTGCGTTATTTGAACTAAACATTTGCAGTTGTTCGACGCTATACCCAAATAAAATGTTTGTCCTTTTTTTCCCACAAATAGAGCTTTCTTTTGGGGTTATTTGATCACCTCTTTTTACATTTTTTGCGCTATAAACAAAAAAACCCCCAACAATATTGAAAAAAACAAAACAAAAAACAATTTTCTTACTTTCTGCTATAAAACATACCCAATAAAAAAATGTATAATAAACATATATTGATTGGTCTACACAAAAGTTATAGCATCTACAAACTATGGGATATTTTTATTTTCATTCTTTTTTTTTTTTACTAGTAATGGCGGCGAACAGCGACTTATAGTGGGACTGCGATATTGCGGCAGACAAATTGGACACTTATGCCGCGTACACACGACCGTTTTTAATGTCATGGAGAAAAACAACGTTTTTCTCTACGTGATTCTTCTCAAGCCTGTCTTGCATACACACTATCGTGAAAAAAAATGCTCGAGCAAAGCGAGGTGACGAACAACATGTACGACAACACGTATGACGGCACTATAAAGGGGAAGTTCCATTCGGATGGCGCCACCATTTGGGCTGCTTTTGCTGATTTCGTGTTACCGCGTGTTAGTAAAAATTTGGTTTGCGCTTTTTAGTCTCTGTGCTTTTCAGTCCGTTACAGCGCGACGAATGTGCTGTCTCCATAACGATAGCTAGTTTTACCAGAACGAGCGCTCCCGTCTCATAACTTGCTTCTGAGCATACGCGTTTTTTTCCCGTCGTTAAAGCGTACACACGACCATTTTTCACGATGAGAAAAGCGACGACGTGAAAAACTACGAGAAAAAATAGAGCAGGTTTTAAATTTTTAATGCCCATTTTTCTTGTAGAGAAAAATGCTCTGGAGCCTACACATGACCGTTTTTCAAGACCAATTTAAAAAATGGCATTTTTCTCGTCATGAAAAACGGTCGTGTGTACGCGGCATAAGTGACACTTTGGACACTTTTTGGGGACCAGTGATGCTAATACAGCGATCAGTGCTAAAAATATGCACTGTCACTGTACTAATGACACTGGTAGGGAAGGAGTTAACATCAGGGGCGATTAAAAGGTTAACTATGTTCCCTGGGAGTACTTTCTAACTGTGTGGGGAGTGGTTGCATTGTGGGAAGGCAGAGATCCGTATTTCTGCTTAGCAGAAACACAAGATCACTGCCTTTCTATGTAACAGAACGGCAGTCTGCCTTGTTTACATAGGCAGACCGGCGTTCTGCCTATCTCCAAAACAATCAGCGGGTCCTGGCGGACATTTTTAATGTTTAACATTAAGCAATAAAAAAATTACTATTTCTGGCTGAGTGGATTTAAATATATATTTTTTTTTTGCATTGGTACATGTTCCCCAGGGCTGTGTGCACCCCATGCTATTTTGTCCTTGTCAAAGTGTTTTATTGGACATATATATTAGTCACATACAGATCATATGTAATACATGTTGTTGATATTTGTCCAATTATTACAAATATAGAAAAATAACAAATACCCATGCTATTTTTTATTACACTCCCTACTAGCCTAGAAAATGGGCATTATTAACCTCTTTGCGCCTGCGCTATAGCCAGAAGACGGTTACAGTGTGGGCCTAAATTGCTAGGAGGGCACTCATGTACGTCCTATATGCGCTGCTTGCGGGCACGCTCTGTTATTAGTGAGTCCATGAGACTTGGCTGATCACAGATTAGAGTAAGGAACCAATTCCGGCCCCTTACCACTTGATCAGCTGTCAGCCAATAACAGTGCCTTGCAAAAGTATTCCTCTCCCTTGGCTTTTTACCTATTTTGCTACATTACAGCCTTTAGTTCAATTTTTTTTAATCTGAATTATATGTGATGGATCAGAACACAATAGTATAAGTTGGTGAAGTAAAATTAGAAAAATATATACATAAAACTATTTTTCTGAAAATAAAAAACTGATAATTGGCATGTGCGTATGTATTCATCCCCTTTGTTATGAAGCCCATAAAAAGCTCTGGTGCAACCAATTACCTTCCGAAGTCACATAGTTAGTGAAATGATGTCCACCTGTGGGCATTCTAAGTGTCACATGATCTGTCATTACATATACACACCTTTTTGAAAGGCCCCAGAGGCTGCAACACCTAAGCAAGAGGCACCACTAACAAAACATTGCCATGAAGACCAATGAACTCTCCAAACAAGTAAGGGACAATGTTGTTGAGAAGTACAAGTCAGGGTTAGGTTATAAAAAAATATCCAAATCTTTTATGATCCCTAGGAGCACCATCAAATCTATCATAACCAAATGGAAAGAACATGGCACAGCAAACCTGCCCAGAGACGGACGCACACCAAAACTCACAGACCGGGCAAGGAGGGCATTAATCAGAGAGGAAGCACAGAGACCTAAGGTAACCCTGGAGGAGCTGCAGAGTTCCACAGCAGAGACTGGAGTATCTGTACATAGGACGACAATAAGTTGTACGCTCCATAGAGTTGGGCTTAATGGCAGAGTGTCCAGAAGAAAGCAATTACTTTAAGCAAAAATCGAAATGGCACGTTTTGAGTTTGCGAAAAGGCACGTGGGAGACTCCCAAAATGTATGGAGGAAGGTGCTCTGGTCTGATGAGACTAAAAATGAACTTTTTGGCCATCAAAGAAAACGCTATGTCTGGCGCAAACCCAACACATCACATCACCCAAAGAACAGCATCCCCACAGTAAGACATGGTGGTGGCAGCATCATGTTGTGGGGATGTTTTTCAGCAGTCGGGACTTGGGAAACTGGTCAGAGTTGAGGGAAAGATGGATGGTGCTAAATACAGGGATATTCTTGAGCAAAACCTGTACCACTCTGTGTGTGATTTGAGGCTAGGACGGAGGTTCACCTTCCAGCAGGACAATGACCCCAAACACACTGCTAAAGCAACACTTGAGTGGTTTAAGGGGAAACACTAAAATGTGTTGGAATGGCCTAGTCAAATCCCAGACCTCAATCCAATAGAAAATCTGTGGTCAGACTTAAAGATTGCTGTTCACAAGCGCAAACCATCCAACTTGAAGGAGCTGGAGCAGTTTTGCAAGGAGGAATGGGCAAAAATCCCAGTGGTAAGATGTGGCAAGCTCATAGAGACTTATCCAAAGCGACTTGGAGCTGTTATAGCCGCAAAAGGTGGCTCTACAAAGTATTGACTTTAGGGGGGTGAATAGTTATGCACACTGAATTTTTCTGTTATTTTGTCCTATTTGTTATTTGCTTCACAATAAAAAAAAAATCTTCAAAGTTCTGTAAATTAAATGATGCAAATCCTGAAACAATCCATGTTAATTCCAGGTTGTGAGGCAACAAAACACGAAAAATGCCAAGGGGGTGAATACTTTTGCAAGGAACTGTATCAGTGCCCTTCAGTGCTGCCTATAAGTGCCTTTCAGTGCCACCTATCAGTGCAGCCTATTCAGTCCCTTCTGATCAGTGCCCACCAGTGCCGCCTTATCATTGCCTATCAGTGCAGCCAATTAGTTCCCATCAGTGCTGCCTCATCAGGGCACATTGGAAAAGGTAACTTAGCGCAAACACAAAGTGCATAAGTAAATGGGGATATAGCAATGAGTCTGTATAAAATAATAATGGTAACAGGCAGTTCAAGGGTTAAAAGGCAGATAATATGGCTGGTGGATGGCGGCTGCTGTCCTCAGAGAGCTGACTCTGTGGTAGACAAAAAAGGGTAGAGAAAAAGGAAGCGCCACCTAAGTGCAGTATTAAAAGATTATTTTAATGACACAAATATCAATCACACTTACAGGAAAGGAAGCAAAGGAAGGCTCATCTGTAAAGATCCTGTAGTCCTCGTCCCGGGTCCATGGGCTGCACAGATGTAGAAGATGCAGAGTAGGAAACAGGAAATACAAAGGCTCATCTGTGTGTCAGTGGTCCGTAGGGAAGCCTCAGATCTGGATCCGTTTTTCTATGCAGAGATGGAAAGCTGCAGTCGTTGTTGCTGCTTAGCCTGGAGCAGATCCTGTGGTCATCAGGAAGAAGCTGGGGCTGAGGTCACGGGTCACGGGATCACTTCCGGAGGAGGACTCCACAGAGTGAGAAGGGTTGGATAGGCAGGCTACGCGCTCGGAGCCACTGCTCCTTCTATTGGCCTGCCTATCCAACCCTTCTCACTCTGTGGAGTCCTCCCCCAGAAGTGATCCCGTGACCCATGACCTCAGCCCCAGCTTCTTCCTGATGGCCACAGGATCTGCTCCAGGCTAAGCAGCAACAACGACTGCAGCTTTCCATCTCTGCATAGAAAAACGGATCCGGATCTGAGGCTTCCCTACGGACCACTGACACACAGATGAGCCTTTGTATTTCCTGTTTCCTACTCTGCATCTTCTACATCTGTGCAGCCCCATGGACCCGGGACGAGGACTACAGGATCTTTACAGATGAGCCTTCCTTTGCTTTCTTTCCTGTAAGTGTGATTGATATTTGTGTCATTAAAATAATCTTTTAATACTGCACTTAGGTGGCGCTTCCTTTTTCTCTACCCTTTTTCATCAGGGCACATCAATGAGGTAGGAAAATTACCTGTTTGCAAAATTTTATAACAAACTATGAAAACTGGTGTTTTTTTTTCAAAATTTTCGGTCTTTTTTTGTTTGTTTAGCAAAAAATAAAACCCCCAGTAGTGATTAAATACCACCAAAAGAAAGTTCTATTTGTGTGAAACAAAATGATAAAAATGTCATATGGGTACAGTGCAGCATGACCGTCTAATTGTCATTGAAAGTGTGACAGCGCTGACTTAAGCATTCAAACTTTGAAGTTGGCTGACCTCTGCTTTAACCCGAACCCAAAGCAGTTTGATTCATCACTAGTTTCAAGACCAAAAGTAAGAAAATAAGAGAAGTTCATAACTGGGTTTAAATACACTTTAATTTGTTACATGTTGTCCTTGCGCAGTCTCTGACATTTAGGTATGCTAAAGAATTTTCCTAATAAACTATTAGGAAACTTCTGTTGAAGTACATACAATGTACAATGCTCAGAGTGTAACATGGGATGACTCAGAATTGTTAATACTTGTCCAATCACAGTGGAGCTTTTTCCTAGTGAACTGGGTCAATGTCACTGTTAAATAACTAAAACAGAATTCCAACTTGGCAAACGTCTGTGACCCAAATAAAAGATACTGATTGTTTGAGCTACTGAATCCTGCTGAAAACCTAACCCAAAAAAGACAAAATTCAAAAACACAACCAAAGAAAAGCAAAGCAAAGAGAGATTACAAAAATATTTAGCTAGAGAAAGAATACAGTATATACTCGAGTATAAGCCGAGATTTTCAGCACATTTTTTTGTGCTAAATATGCCCCCTCGGCTTATACTCGAGTCACCTTTTTGTGCCTGATCTCCCGGACTTTGGCAGACATATGGCCGGGGAGCACCGATTTTTCAAAGCTGGTCACCCCTTCCATAGACTCCCATGTTAAATGGTAATTTCTCTGGTGACTTTGAAGCCCCTGTACCGACCACTCCAAGGTCCCCTGGACCTGAAACTTGTACACATGTAGCCTCATTTCTCTTCTATAAGTGTGAAAAGTTTTGTGTATGGGGGACCTACGGCCGGGGAGCACCGATTTTTCGGAGCACCCCTTCCATAGACTCCCATGTTAAACGTCAGTCTAGTCATGTACACAGTGAGGCATGGGCACAGTGAGGCATGGACACAGTGAGGCATGGACAAAGTGAGGCATGGACACAGTGAGGCATGTGAACAGTGAGGCATGGACACAATGAGGCATGGACATGGACACAGTGAGGCAAAGTGAGGCATGCAGATGGACACCCTAGGCTTATACTCGAGTCAATACGTTTTCCTAGTTTTTTGTGGTAAAATTAGGTGCCTCGGCTTATATTCGGGTCGGCTTATACTCGAGTACATACGGTATATAAAGCAGAAACATACCTGGGGAAGTTGCTATCTTTGCAGTCAAGTATGGCATCAGGAAGTACCGATATATTAATTCTTTTGTGCTACTCGTCATTGGGATAAACTGAAGGCTAAATACTTTAACTCTGTTTCATAACAAGAAAGAGAAAATAAAATGTAGGATTGTGATTTAAATACTTGTCTTTTAAGGTCTTCCTTTTAAATCTTCTATTCTGCCAAGCATTCAAAGTTTGCAAGAGCCAAAGAAACTTTTGATTTTTCTGTCTTGGCTATCTTTGTACTTACATTGCTTGGTAAGAGGAGCAGGGTATGTCCAGAGGAATGAACTCAAGAAGTGTTTTGTTGAAGTATGCAGTCAAATTAAACAAGTAGTACTGGAACAAGACCGTCCACTCTTCCGTTGTATAAGTAGAGAACTCGGCCCGAAGACCACTGAGCTGGGAAGCTAGGAGTGTTGCCTTTATTGTTGTTACTTGCTCCTCTGACAGGCTTGCCTACGTGTAAAAATCAGAGATTTGTGAAAAACTTAAGTAAAAGCTACTATTGCTTGCATGCTGATCAAACATATATACCAGAGTATCTCAAAACAGGGTGCTTTTAGATATCTTCTTAACAAAGCTGAATGTCTTTTAGGATTGGTCTTTTCTATTTACCTGTGTTGCTGCGGACGAGATAGATTGCAGGAAGACTGAGATGTTTTGTGGTGCAATGGAGCTTAGATATTTTTCCAGCAAAGTTTCATTGAGGAGAACTTCAGGTTTGGTCATGAGTAAGGCCATGTCCGCTGGAGCCACTTCATCCTGGAAAAGGATTATGACATGTTTCTTGTCAAGAAACAATGGCTACAGTAGTTGAAATTTTATTTGCATTTGTAATCATTCTATTCATTTCTTGTGAAGGTGCCACCTTTGATATTCCCTGTTCTATTCCCTCAAGCCTTTGTAGCTACCAATTCTGGAAACATAGTTTGGTCTTTATTTACAATGATTCGAGGTTGTCACCTACATATTTCAATGCCCCTTCAATGATACAAGGAAGGTGCGTGCAGTAACCTAACGTGACCAAGGCCTACCTATATCTGTTAATCACCTTACTTCATTGTAAGCTTTTTTAATTGATATCTTTTAGCCCTTTTACAGTCAATCTATGAATCTCAGTACATTTGCACTAGACTTACCGGTGTAAACTTTTCATTGAGTGTTAAGATTTCGTCAAGTTTGAAGAAGTAGAAAAAGACTCCAAAGTTCACTTCACGCCAGTTATGGAAGCTTCCAGCATCACAAACAACTACAAGAAAACACAGAAACTTTTTAGCAAATTGATATAAACCAGCTCCATGGTTGAAGAGGAAAGTAAGACTTTTTCCACCACAAGAAGGGACAAGAAACTTCTTCATCTCACAAGAGAATAGGGGGCATGCAAACATACCGGCGGAAGTCGAAGCTTTTGCTGTCAAGTATGGTTTCAGGAAGTACTGATAGATTGCTTCTCTTGTGTCATCTGTCATCGAGCTAAACTGAATGCTAAATACTTTCACTCTGTTTTAGAAAACAAAATAGATGAAAAAATCTGGGATTATGACTTAAATATTTGTCTTTTTTTGGTTTCCTTATAATTCTTTTAATCTGACAAACATTCATTGTTTTCAAGAGCCATAGACATTTGGTAAATATAGTTGGCTCTTGTAAGTTTTTTTTCCTGCCAAGCATTCAAAGTTTTCAAGAGCCACAGACATTTGTTTTTTTTCTGTCTTAGCTATCTTTGTACTTACATTACTTGGTAGGAGGAGCAGGATATGTCCAGAGGAATGAACTCAAGAAGTGTTTTGTTGAAGTATGCAGTCAAATTAAAAAAGTAGTCCTGGAACAAGACCGTCCACTCTTCCGTTGTATAAGTAGAGAACTCGACCTGAAGACCACTGAGCTGGGTAACTAGGAGTGTTGTCTTTATTGTTGTTACTTGCTGCTCTGACAGGCTTGCCTACATGTAAAAATCAGAGATTTGTGAAAAACTTAAGTAAAAGCTACTATTGCTTACATGCTGATCAAACATATATACCAGAGTATCTCAAAACAGGGTGCTTTTAGATATCTTCTTAACAAAGCTGAATGTCTTTTAGGATTGGTCTTTTCTATTTACCTGTGTTGCTGCGGACGAGATAGATTGCAGGAAGACTGTGATATTTTGTGGTGCAATGGAGCTTAGATATTTTTCCAGCAAAGTTTCATTGAGGAGAACTTCAGGTTTGGTCACGAGTAAGGCCATGTCCGCTGGAGCCACTTCATCCTGGAAAAGGATTATGACATGTTTCTTGTCAAGAAACAATGGCTACAGTAGTTGAAATTTTATTTGCATTTGTAATCATTCTATTCATTTCTTGTGAAGGTGCTACCTTTGATATTCCCTGTTCTATTCCCTCAAGCCTTTGTAGCTACCAATTCTGGAAACATAGTTTGGTCTTTAACCTTCAAGGTTGACGCCTACTTTTTTCAATGCCCCTTCATTGATACAAGGAAGGTGCGTGCAGTAACCTAACGTGACCAAGGCCTACCTATATCTGTTAATCACCTTACTTCATTGTAAGCTTTTTTAATTTACCTCTTTTAGCCCTTTTACAGTCAATCTATGAATTTCAGTACATTTGCACTAGACTTACTGGTGTAAACTTTTCATTGAGTGTTAAGATTTCGTCAAGTTTGAAGAAGTAGAAAAAGACTCCAAAGTTCACTTCACGCCAGTTATGGAAGCTTCCAGCATCACAAACAACTACAAGAAAACACAGAAACTTTTTAGCAATTTGATATAAAGCAGCTCCATGGTTGAAGAGGAAAGTAAGACTTTTTCCACCACAAGAAGGGACAAAAAACTTCTTCATCTCACAAGAGAATAGGCGACATGCAAACATACCTGCGGAAGTCGAAGCTTTTGCTGTCAAGTATGGTTTCAGGAAGTACTGATATATTGCTTCTCTTGTGTCATCTGTCATCGAGCTAAACTGAATGCTAAATACTTTCACTCTGTTTTAGAAAACAAAATAGATGAAAAAATCTGGGATTATGACTTAAATATTTGCCTTTTTATGCTTTCCTTGTAATTCTTTTAATCTGACAAACATTCAATGTTTTCAAGAGCCATAGACATTTGGTAAATGTCTATGGCTCTTGTAAGTTTTTTATTCTGCCAAGCATTCAAAGTTTTCAAGAGCCACAGACATTTGTTTTTTTTCTGTCTTAGCTATCTTTGTACTTACATTACTTGGAAGGAGGAGCAGGATATGTCCAGAGGAATGAACTCAAGAAGTGTTTTGTTGAAGTAGGCAGTCAAATTAAACAAGTAGTCCTGGAACAAGACCGTCCACTCTTCCATTGTATAAGTAGAGAACTTGACCCGAAGACCACTGAGCTGGGTAACTAGGAGTGTTGTCTTTATTGTTGTTACTTGCTGCTCTGACAGGCTTGCCTACATGTAAAAATCAGAGATTTGTGAAAAAATTAAGTAAAAGCTACTATTGCTTGCATGCTGATCAAACATATATACCAGAGTATCTCAAAACAGCGTGCTTTTAGATATCTTCTTAACAAAGCTGAATTTCTTTTAGGATTGGTCTTTTCTATTTACCTGTGTTGCTGCGGACGAGATAGATTGCAGGAAGACTGAGATATTTTGTGGTGCAATGGAGCTTAGATATTTTTCCAGCAAAGTTTCATTGAGGAGAACTTCAGGTTTGGTCACGAGTAAGGCCATGTCCGCTGGAGCCACTTCATCCTGGAAAAGGATTATGACATGTTTCTTGTCAAGAAACAATGGCTACAGTAGTTGAAATATTATTTGCATTTGTAATCATTCTATTCATTTCTTGTGAAGGTGCCACCTTTGATATTCCCTGTTATATTCCCTCAAGTCTTTGTAGCTACCAATTCTGGAAACATAGTTTGGTCCTTATTTACAATGATTTGAGGTTGTCACCTACATATTTCAATGCCCCTTCAATGATACAAGGAAGGTGCGTGCAGTAACCTAACGTGACCAAGGCCTACCTATATCTGTTAATCACCTTACTTCATTGTAAGCTTTTTTAATTGATCTCTTTTAGCCCTTTTACAGTCAATCTATGAATCTCAGTACATTTGCACTAGACTTACCGGTGTAAACTTTTCATTGAGTGTTAAGATTTCGTCAAGTTTGAAGAAGTAGAAAAAGACTCCAAAGTTCACTTCACGCCAGTTATGGAAGCTTCCAGCATCACAAACAACTACAAGAAAACACAGAAACTTTTTAGCAAATTGATATAAAGCAGCTCCATGGTTGAAGAGGAAAGTAAGACTTTTTCCACCACAAGAAGGGACAAGAAACTTCTTCATTTCACAAGAGAATAGGCGACGTGCAAACATACCGGCGGAAATCGAAGCTTTTGCTGTCAAGTATGGTTTCAGGAAGTACTGATAGATTGCTTCTCTTGTGTCATCTGTCATCAAGCTAAACTGAATGCTAAATACTTTCACTCTGTTTTAGAAAACAAAATAGATGAAAAAATCTGGGATTATGACTTAAATATATTTGTCTTTTTATGCTTTCCTTGTAATTCTTTTAATCTGACAAACATTCAATGTTTTCAAGAGCCATAGACATTTGGTAAATGTCTATGGCTCTTGTAAGTTTTTTATTCTGCCAAACATTCAAAGTTTTCAAGAGCCACAGACATTTGTTTTTTTTCTGTCTTAGCTATCTTTGTACTTACATTACTTGGTAGGAGGAGCAGGATATGTCCAGAGGAATGAACTCAAGAAGTGTTTTGTTGAAGTATACAGTCAAATTAAACAAGTAGTCCTGGAACAAGACCGTCCACTCTTCCGTTGTATAAGTAGAGAACTCGACACGAAGAACACTGAGCTGGGTAACTAGGAGTGTTGTCTTTATTGTTGTTACTTGCTGCTCTGACAGGCTTGCCTACATGTAAAAATCAGAGATTTGTGAACAACTTAAGTAAAAGCTACTATTGCTTGCATGCTGATCAAACATATATACCAGAGTATCTCAAAACACCATGCTTTTAGCTATCTTCTTAACAAAGCTGAATGTCTTTTAGGATTGGTCTTTTCTATTTACCTGTGTTGCTGCGGACGAGATAGATTGCAGGAAGACTGAGATATTTTGTGGTGCAATGGAGCTTAGATATTTTTCCAGCAAAGTTTCATTGAGGAGAACTTCAGGTTTGGTCACGAGTAAGGCCATGTCCGCTGGAGCCACTTCATCCTGGAAAAGGATTATGACATGTTTCTTGTCAAGAAACAATGGCTACAGTAGTTGAAATTTTATTTGCATTTATAATCATTCTATTCATTTATTGTGAAGGTGCCACCTTTGATATTCCCTGTTCTATTCCCTCAAGCCTTTGTAGCTACCAATTCTGGAAACATAGTTTGGTCTTTAACCTTCAAGGTTGTCGCCTACATATTTCAATGCCCTTTCAATGATACAAGGAAGGTGCGTGCAGTAACCTAACGTGACCAAGGCCTATCTATATCTGTTAATCACCTTACTTCATTGTAAACTTTTTTAATTGACCTCTTTTAGCCCTTTTACAGTCAATCTATGAATTTCAGTACATTTGCACTAGACTTACTGGTGTAAACTTTTCATTGAGTGTTAAGATTTCGTCAAGTTTGAAGAAGTAGAAAAAGACTCCAAAGTTCACTTCACGCCAGTTATGGAAGCTTCCAGCATCACAAACAACTACAAGAAAACACAGAAACTTTTTAGCAATTTGATATAAAGCAGCTCCATTGTTGAAGAGGAAAGTAAGACTTTTTCCACCACAAGAAGGGACAAAAAACTTCTTCATCTCACAAGAGAATAGGCGACATGCAAACATACCGGCGGAAGTCGAAGCTTTTGCTGTCAAGTATGGTTTCAGGAAGTACTGATAGATTGCTTCTCTTGTGTCATCTGTCATCGAGCTAAACTGAATGCTAAATACTTTCACTCTGTTTTAGAAAACCAAATAGATGAAAAAATCTGGGATTATGACTTAAATATTTGCCTTTTTATGCTTTCCTTGTAATTCTTTTAATCTGACAAACATTCAATGTTTTCAAGAGCCATAGACATTTGGTAAATGTCTATGGCTCTTGTAAGTTTTTTATTCTGCCAAGCATTCAAAGTTTTCAAGAGCCACAGACATTTGTTTTTTTTCTGTCTTAGCTATCTTTGTACTTACATTACTTGGTAGGAGGAGCAGGATATGTCCAGAGGAATGAACTCAAGAAGTGTTTTGTTGAAGTATGCAGTCAAATTAAACAAGTAGTCCTGGAACAAGACCGTCCACTCTTCCGTTGTATAAGTAGAGAACTCGACACGAAGAACACTGAGCTGGGTAACTAGGAGTGTTGTCTTTATTGTTGTTACTTGCTCCTCTGACAGGCTTGCCTACATGTAAAAATCAGAGATTTGTGAAAAACGTAAGTAAAAGCTACTATTGCTTGCATGCTGATCAAACATATATACCAGAGTATCTCAAAACAGCGTGCTTTTAGCTATCTTCTTAACAAAGCTGAATGTCTTTTAGGATTGGTCTTTTCTATTTACCTGTGTTGCTGCGGACGAGATAGATTGCAGGAAGACTGAGATATTTTGTGGTGCAATGGAGCTTAGATATTTTTCCAGCAAAGTTTCATTGAGGAGAACTTCAGGTTTGGTCACGAGTAAGGCCATGTCCGCTGGAGCCACTTCATCCTGGAAAAGGATTATGACATGTTTCTTGTCAAGAAACAATGGCTACAGTAGTTGAAATTTTATTTGCATTTGTAATCATTCTATTCATTTCTTGTGAAGGTGCCACCTTTGATATTCCCTGTTCTATTCCCTTAAGCCTTTGTAGCTACCAATTCTGGAAACATAGTTTGGTCTTTAACCTTCAAGGTTGTCGCCTACATATTTCAATGCCCCTTCAATGATACAAGGAAGGTGCGTGCAGTAACCTAACGTGACCAAGGCCTACCTATATCTGTTAAACACCTTACTTCATTATAAGCTTTTTTAATTGACCTCTTTTAGCCCTTTCACAGTCAATCTATGAATTTCAGTACAGTTGCACTAGACTTACCGGTGTAAACTTTTCATTGAATGTTAAGATTTCGTCAAGTTTGAAGAAGTAGAAAAAGACTCCAAAGTTCACTTCACGCCAGTTATGGAAGCTTCCAGCATCACAAACAACTACAAGAAAACACAGAAACTTTTTAGCAATTTGATATAAAGCAGCTCCATTGTTGAAGAGGAAAGTAAGACTTTTTCCACCACAAGAAGGGACAAAAAACTTCTTCATCTCACAAGAGAATAGGCGACATGCAAACATACCGGCGGAAGTCGAAGCTTTTGCTGTCAAGTATGGTTTCAGGAAGTACTGATAGATTGCTTCTCTTGTGTCATCTGTCATCGAGCTAAACTGAATGCTAAATACTTTCACTCTGTTTTAGAAAACCAAATAGATGAAAAAATCTGGGATTATGACTTAAATATTTGCCTTTTTATGCTTTCCTTGTAATTCTTTTAATCTGACAAACATTCAATGTTTTCAAGAGCCATAGACATTTGGTAAATGTCTATGGCTCTTGTAAGTTTTTTATTCTGCCAAGCATTCAAAGTTTTCAAGAGCCACAGACATTTGTTTTTTTTCTGTCTTAGCTATCTTTGTACTTACATTACTTGGTAGGAGGAGCAGGATATGTCCAGAGGAATGAACTCAAGAAGTGTTTTGTTGAAGTATGCAGTCAAATTAAACAAGTAGTCCTGGAACAAGACCGTCCACTCTTCCGTTGTATAAGTAGAGAACTCGACACGAAGAACACTGAGCTGGGTAACTAGGAGTGTTGTCTTTATTGTTGTTACTTGCTCCTCTGACAGGCTTGCCTACATGTAAAAATCAGAGATTTGTGAAAAACGTAAGTAAAAGCTACTATTGCTTGCATGCTGATCAAACATATATACCAGAGTATCTCAAAACAGCGTGCTTTTAGCTATCTTCTTAACAAAGCTGAATGTCTTTTAGGATTGGTCTTTTCTATTTACCTGTGTTGCTGCGGACGAGATAGATTGCAGGAAGACTGAGATATTTTGTGGTGCAATGGAGCTTAGATATTTTTCCAGCAAAGTTTCATTGAGGAGAACTTCAGGTTTGGTCACGAGTAAGGCCATGTCCGCTGGAGCCACTTCATCCTGGAAAAGGATTATGACATGTTTCTTGTCAAGAAACAATGGCTACAGTACTTGAAATTTTATTTGCATTTGTAATCATTCTATTCATTTCTTGTGAAGGTGCCACCTTTGATATTCCCTGTTCTATTCCCTTAAGCCTTTGTAGCTACCAATTCTGGAAACATAGTTTGGTCTTTAACCTTCAAGGTTGTCGCCTACATATTTCAATGCCCCTTCAATGATACAAGGAAGGTGCGTGCAGTAACCTAACGTGACCAAGGCCTACCTATATCTGTTAAACACCTTACTTCATTATAAGCTTTTTTAATTGACCTCTTTTAGCCCTTTCACAGTCAATCTATGAATTTCAGTACAGTTGCACTAGACTTACCGGTGTAAACTTTTCATTGAATGTTAAGATTTCGTCAAGTTTGAAGAAGTAGAAAAAGACTCCAAAGTTCACTTCACGCCAGTTATGGAAGCTTCCAGCATCACAAACAACTACAAGAAAACACAGAAACTTTTTAGCAATTTGATATAAAGCAGCTCCATTGTTGAAGAGGAAAGTAAGACTTTTTCCACCACAAGAAGGGACAAAAAACTTCTTCATCTCACAAGAGAATAGGCGACATGCAAACATACCTGCGGAAATCGAAGCTTTTGCTGTCAAGTATGGTTTCAGGAAGTACTGATAGATTGCTTCTCTTGTGTCATCTGTCATCGAGCTAAACTGAATGCTAAATACTTTCACTCTGTTTTAGAAAACAAAATAGATGAAAAAATCTGGGATTATGACTTAAATATTTGCCTTTTTATGCTTTCCTTGTAATTCTTTTAATCTGACAAACATTCAATGTTTTCAAGAGCCATAGACATTTGGTAAATGTCTATGGCTCTTGTAAGTTTTTTATTCTGCCAAGCATTCAAAGTTTTCAAGAGCCACAGACATTTGTTTTTTTTCTGTCTTAGCTATCTTTGTACTTACAATACTTGGTAGGAGGAGCAAGATATGTCCAGAGGAATGAACTCAAGAAGTGTTTTGTTGAAGTATGCAGTCAAATTAAACAAGTAGTCCTGGAACAAGACCGTCCACTCTTCTGTTGTATAAGTAGAGAACTCGACACGAAGAACACTGAGCTGGGTAACTAGGAGTGTTGTCTTTATTGTTGTTACTTGCTGCTCTGACAGGTTTGCCTACATGTAAAAATCAGAGATTTGTGAAAAAATTAAGTAAAAGCTACTATTGCTTGCATGCTGATCAAACATATATACCAGAGTATCTCAAAACAGCGTGCTTTTAGCTATCTTCTTAACAAAGCTGAATGTCTTTTAGGATTGGTCTTTTCTATTTACCTGTGTTGCTGCGGACGAGATAGATTGCAGGAAGACTGAGATATTTTGTGGTGCAATGGAGCTTAGATATTTTTCCAGCAAAGTTTCATTGAGGAGAACTTCAGGTTTGGTCACGAGTAAGGCCATGTCCGCTGGAGCCACTTCATCCTGGAAAAGGATTATGACATGTTTCTTGTCAAGAAACAATGGCTACAGTAGTTGAAATTTTATTTGCATTTGTAATCATTCTATTCATTTCTTGTGAAGGTGCCACCTTTGATATTCCCTGTTCTATTCCCTCAAGCCTTTGTAGCTACCAATTCTGGAAACATAGTTTGGTCTTTAACCTTCAAGGTTGTCGCCTACATATTTAAATGCCCCTTCAATGATACAAGGAAGGTGCGTGCAGTAACCTAACGTGACCAAGGCCTACCTATATCTGTTAATCACCTTACTTCATTGTAAGCTTTTTTAATTGATCTATTTTAGCCCTTTTACAGTCAATCTATGAATCTCAGTACATTTGCACTAGACTTACCGGTGTAAACTTTTCATTGAGTGTTAAGATTTCGTCAAGTTTGAAGAAGTAGAAAAAGACTCCAAAGTTCACTTCACGCCAGTTATGGAAGCTTCCAGCATCACAAACAACTATAAGAAAACACAGAAACTTTTTAGCAAACTGATATAAAGCAGCTCCATGGTTGAAGAGGAAAGTAAGACTTTTTCCACCACAAGAAGGGACAAGAAACTTCTTCATTTCACAAGAGAATAGGCGACATGCAAACATACCGGCGGAAGTCGAAGCTTTTGCTGTCAAGTATGGTTTCAGGAAGTACTGATAGATTGCTTCTCTTGTGTCATCTGTCATCGAGCTAAACTGAATGCTAAATACTTTCACTCTGTTTTAGAAAACAAAATAGATGAAAAAATCTGGGATTATGACTTAAATATTTGCCTTTTTATGCTTTCCTTGTAATTCTTTTAATCTGACAAACATTCAATGTTTTCAAGAGCCATAGACATTTGGTAAATGTCTATGGCTCTTGTAAGTTTTTTATTCTGCCAAGCATTCAAAGTTTTCAAGAGCCACAGACATTTGTTTTTTTTCTGTCTTAGCTATCTTTGTACTTACATTACTTGGTAGGAGGAGCAGGATATGTCCAGAGGAATGAACTCAAGAAGTGTTTTGTTGAAGTATGCAGTCAAATTAAACAAGTAGTCCTGGAACAAGACCGTCCACTCTTCCGTTGTATAAGTAGAGAACTCGACACGAAGAACACTGAGCTGGGTAACTAGGAGTGTTGTCTTTATTGTTGTTACTTGCTGCTCTGACAGGCTTGCCTACATGTAAAAATCAGAGATTTGTGAAAAACTTAAGTAAAAGCTACTATTGCTTGCATGCTGATCAAACATATATACCAGAGTATCTCAAAACAGCGTGCTTTTAGCTATCTTCTTAACAAAGCTGAATGTCTTTTAGGATTGGTCTTTTCTATTTACCTGTGTTGCTGCGGACGAGATAGATTGCAGGAAGACTGAGATATTTTGTGGTGCAATGGAGCTTAGATATTTTTCCAGCAAAGTTTCATTGAGGAGAACTTCAGGTTTGGTCACGAGTAAGGCCATGTCCGCTGGAGCCACTTCATCCTGGAAAAGGATTATGACATGTTTCTTGTCAAGAAACAATGGCTACAGTAGTTGAAATTTTATTTGCATTTGTAATCATTCTATTCATTTCTTGTGAAGGTGCCACCTTTGATATTCCCTGTTCTATTCCCTCAAGCCTTTGTAGCTACCAATTCTGGAAACATAGTTTGGTCTTTAACCTTCAAGGTTGTCGCCTACATATTTCAATGCCCCTTCAATGATACAAGGAAGGTGCGTGCAGTAACCTAACGTGACCAAGGCCTACCTATATCTGTTAATCACCTTACTTCATTGTAAGCTTTTTTAATTGACCTCTTTTAGCCCTTTTACAGTCAATCTATGAATTTCAGTACATTTGCACTAGACTTACCGGTGTAAACTTTTCATTGAGTGTTAAGATTTCGTCAAGTTTGAAGAAGTAGAAAAAGACTCCAAAGTTCACTTCACGCCAGTTATGGAAGCTTCCAGCATCACAAACAACTACAAGAAAACACAGAAACTTTTTAGCAATTTGATATAAAGAAGCTCCATTGTTGAAGAGGAAAGTAAGACTTTTTCCACCACAAGAAGGGACAAAAAACTTCTTCATCTCACAAGAAAATAGGCGACATGCAAACATACCGGCGGAAGTCGAAGCTTTTGCTGTCAAGTATGGTTTCAGGAAGTACTGATAGATTGCTTCTCTTGTGTCATCTGTCATCGAGCTAAACTGAATGCTAAATACTTTCACTCTGTTTTAGAAAACAAAATAGATGAAAAAATCTGGGATTATGACTTAAATATTTGCCTTTTTATGCTTTCCTTGTAATTCTTTTAATCTGACAAACATTCAATGTTTTCAAGAGCCATAGACATTTGGTAAATGTCTATGGCTCTTGTAAGTTTTTTATTCTGCCAAGCATTCAAAGTTTTCAAGAGCCACAGACATTTGTTTTTTTTCTGTCTTAGCTATCTTTGTACTTACATTACTTGGTAGGAGGAGCAGGATATGTCCAGAGGAATGAACTCAAGAAGTGTTTTGTTGAAGTATGCAGTTAAATTAAACAAGTAGTCCTGGAACAAGACCGTCCACTCTTCTGTTGTATAAGTAGAGAACTCGACCCGAAGACCACTGAGCTGGGTAACTAGGAGTGTTGTCTTTATTGTTGTTACTTGCTGCTCTGACAGGCTTGCCTACATGTAAAAATCAGAGATTTGTGAAAAACTTAAGTAAAAGCTACTATTGCTTCCATGCTGATCAAACATATATACCAGAGTATCTCAAAACAGCGTGCTTTTAGCTATCTTCTTAACAAAGCTGAATGTCTTTTAGGATTGGTCTTTTCTATTTACCTGTGTTGCTGCGGACAAGATAGATTGCAGGAAGACTGAGATATTTTGTGGTGCAATGGAGCTTAGATATTTTTCCAGCAAAGTTTCATTGAGGAGAACTTCAGGTTTGGTCACGAGTAAGGCCATGTCCGCTGGAGCCACTTCATCCTGGAAAAGGATTATGACATGTTTCTTGTCAAGAAACAATGGCTACAGTAGTTGAAATTTTATTTGCATTTGTAATCATTCTATTCATTTCTTGTGAAGGTGCCACCTTTGATATTCCCTGTTCTATTCCCTCAAGCCTTTGTAGCTACCAATTCTGGAAACATAGTTTGGTCTTTAACCTTCAAGGTTGTCGCCTACATATTTCAATGCCCCTTCAATGATACAAGGAAGGTGCGTGCAGTAACCTAACGTGACCAAGGCCTACCTATATCTGTTAAACACCTTACTTCATTATAAGCTTTTTTAATTGACCTCTTTTAGCCCTTTTACAGTCAATCTATGAATTTCAGTACATTTGCACTAGACTTACCGGTGTAAACTTTTCATTGAGTGTTAAGATTTCGTCAAGTTTGAAGAAGTAGAAAAAGACTCCAAAGTTCACTTCACGCCAGTTATGGAAGCTTCCAGCATCACAAACAACTACAAGAAAATACAGAAACTTTTTAGCAATTTGATATAAAGCAGCTCCATTGTTGAAGAGGAAAGTAAGACTTTTTCCACCACAAGAAGGGACAAAAAACTTCTTCATCTCACAAGAGAATAGGCGACATGCAAACATACCTGCGGAAGTCAAAGCTTTTGCTGTCAAGTATGGTTTCAGGAAGTACTGATAGATTGCTTCTCTTGTGTCATCTGTCATCGAGCTAAACTGAATGCTAAATACTTTCACTCTGTTTTAGAAAACAAAATAGATGAAAAAATCTGGGATTATGACTTAAATATTTGCCTTTTTATGCTTTCCTTGTAAATCTTTTAATCTGACAAACATTCAATGTTTTCAAGAGCCATAGACATTTGGTAAATGTCTATGGCTCTTGTAAGTTTTTTATTCTGCCAAGCATTCAAAGTTTTCAAGAGCCACAGACATTTGTTTTTTTTCTGTCTTAGCTATCTTTGTACTTACATTACTTGGTAGGAGGAGCAGGATATGTCCAGAGGAATGAACTCAAGAAGTGTTTTGTTGAAGTATGCAGTCAAATTAAACAAGTAGTCCTGGAACAAGACCGTCCACTCTTCCGTTGTATAAGTAGAGAACTCGACACGAAGAACACTGAGCTGGGTAACTAGGAGTGTTGTCTTTATTGTTGTTACTTGCTGCTCTGACAGGCTTGCCTACATGTAAATTCAGAGATTTGTGAACAACTTAAGTAAAAGCTACTATTGCTTGCATGCTGATCAAACATATATACCAGAGTATCTCAAAACAGCGTGCTTTTAGCTATCTTCTTAACAAAGCTGAATGTCTTTTAGGATTGGTCTTTTCTATTTACCTGTGTTGCTGCGGACGAGATAGATTGCAGGAAGACTGAGATATTTTGTGGTGCAATGGAGCTTAGATATTTTTCCAGCAAAGTTTCATTGAGGAGAACTTCAGGTTTGGTCACGAGTAAGGCCATGTCCGCTGGAGCCACTTCATCCTGGAAAAGGATTATGACATGTTTCTTGTCAAGAAACAATGGCTACAGTAGTTGAAATTTTATTTGCATTTGTAATCATTCTATTCATTTCTTGTGAAGGTGCCACCTTTGATATTCCCTGTTCTATTCCCTTAAGCCTTTGTAGCTACCAATTCTGGAAACATAGTTTGGTCTTTAACCTTCAAGGTTGTCGCCTACATATTTCAATGCCCCTTCAATGATACAAGGAAGGTGCGTGCAGTAACCTAACGTGACCAAGGCCTACCTATATCTGTTAAACACCTTACTTCATTATAAGCTTTTTTAATTGACCTCTTTTAGCCCTTTCACAGTCAATCTATGAATTTCAGTACAGTTGCACTAGACTTACCGGTGTAAACTTTTCATTGAATGTTAAGATTTCGTCAAGTTTGAAGAAGTAGAAAAAGACTCCAAAGTTCACTTCACGCCAGTTATGGAAGCTTCCAGCATCACAAACAACTACAAGAAAACACAGAAACTTTTTAGCAATTTGATATAAAGCAGCTCCATTGTTGAAGAGGAAAGTAAGACTTTTTCCACCACAAGAAGGGACAAAAAACTTCTTCATCTCACAAGAGAATAGGCGACATGCAAACATACCTGCGGAAATCGAAGCTTTTGCTGTCAAGTATGGTTTCAGGAAGTACTGATAGATTGCTTCTCTTGTGTCATCTGTCATCGAGCTAAACTGAATGCTAAATACTTTCACTCTGTTTTAGAAAACAAAATAGATGAAAAAATCTGGGATTATGACTTAAATATTTGCCTTTTTATGCTTTCCTTGTAATTCTTTTAATCTGACAAACATTCAATGTTTTCAAGAGCCATAGACATTTGGTAAATGTCTATGGCTCTTGTAAGTTTTTTATTCTGCCAAGCATTCAAAGTTTTCAAGAGCCACAGACATTTGTTTTTTTTCTGTCTTAGCTATCTTTGTACTTACAATACTTGGTAGGAGGAGCAAGATATGTCCAGAGGAATGAACTCAAGAAGTGTTTTGTTGAAGTATGCAGTCAAATTAAACAAGTAGTCCTGGAACAAGACCGTCCACTCTTCTGTTGTATAAGTAGAGAACTCGACACGAAGAACACTGAGCTGGGTAACTAGGAGTGTTGTCTTTATTGTTGTTACTTGCTGCTCTGACAGGTTTGCCTACATGTAAAAATCAGAGATTTGTGAAAAAATTAAGTAAAAGCTACTATTGCTTGCATGCTGATCAAACATATATACCAGAGTATCTCAAAACAGCGTGCTTTTAGCTATCTTCTTAACAAAGCTGAATGTCTTTTAGGATTGGTCTTTTCTATTTACCTGTGTTGCTGCGGACGAGATAGATTGCAGGAAGACTGAGATATTTTGTGGTGCAATGGAGCTTAGATATTTTTCCAGCAAAGTTTCATTGAGGAGAACTTCAGGTTTGGTCACGAGTAAGGCCATGTCCGCTGGAGCCACTTCATCCTGGAAAAGGATTATGACATGTTTCTTGTCAAGAAACAATGGCTACAGTAGTTGAAATTTTATTTGCATTTGTAATCATTCTATTCATTTCTTGTGAAGGTGCCACCTTTGATATTCCCTGTTCTATTCCCTCAAGCCTTTGTAGCTACCAATTCTGGAAACATAGTTTGGTCTTTAACCTTCAAGGTTGTCGCCTACATATTTAAATGCCCCTTCAATGATACAAGGAAGGTGCGTGCAGTAACCTAACGTGACCAAGGCCTACCTATATCTGTTAATCACCTTACTTCATTGTAAGCTTTTTTAATTGATCTATTTTAGCCCTTTTACAGTCAATCTATGAATCTCAGTACATTTGCACTAGACTTACCGGTGTAAACTTTTCATTGAGTGTTAAGATTTCGTCAAGTTTGAAGAAGTAGAAAAAGACTCCAAAGTTCACTTCACGCCAGTTATGGAAGCTTCCAGCATCACAAACAACTATAAGAAAACACAGAAACTTTTTAGCAAACTGATATAAAGCAGCTCCATGGTTGAAGAGGAAAGTAAGACTTTTTCCACCACAAGAAGGGACAAGAAACTTCTTCATTTCACAAGAGAATAGGCGACATGCAAACATACCGGCGGAAGTCGAAGCTTTTGCTGTCAAGTATGGTTTCAGGAAGTACTGATAGATTGCTTCTCTTGTGTCATCTGTCATCGAGCTAAACTGAATGCTAAATACTTTCACTCTGTTTTAGAAAACAAAATAGATGAAAAAATCTGGGATTATGACTTAAATATTTGCCTTTTTATGCTTTCCTTGTAATTCTTTTAATCTGACAAACATTCAATGTTTTCAAGAGCCATAGACATTTGGTAAATGTCTATGGCTCTTGTAAGTTTTTTATTCTGCCAAGCATTCAAAGTTTTCAAGAGCCACAGACATTTGTTTTTTTTCTGTCTTAGCTATCTTTGTACTTACATTACTTGGTAGGAGGAGCAGGATATGTCCAGAGGAATGAACTCAAGAAGTGTTTTGTTGAAGTATGCAGTCAAATTAAACAAGTAGTCCTGGAACAAGACCGTCCACTCTTCCGTTGTATAAGTAGAGAACTCGACACGAAGAACACTGAGCTGGGTAACTAGGAGTGTTGTCTTTATTGTTGTTACTTGCTGCTCTGACAGGCTTGCCTACATGTAAAAATCAGAGATTTGTGAAAAACTTAAGTAAAAGCTACTATTGCTTGCATGCTGATCAAACATATATACCAGAGTATCTCAAAACAGCGTGCTTTTAGCTATCTTCTTAACAAAGCTGAATGTCTTTTAGGATTGGTCTTTTCTATTTACCTGTGTTGCTGCGGACGAGATAGATTGCAGGAAGACTGAGATATTTTGTGGTGCAATGGAGCTTAGATATTTTTCCAGCAAAGTTTCATTGAGGAGAACTTCAGGTTTGGTCACGAGTAAGGCCATGTCCGCTGGAGCCACTTCATCCTGGAAAAGGATTATGACATGTTTCTTGTCAAGAAACAATGGCTACAGTAGTTGAAATTTTATTTGCATTTGTAATCATTCTATTCATTTCTTGTGAAGGTGCCACCTTTGATATTCCCTGTTCTATTCCCTCAAGCCTTTGTAGCTACCAATTCTGGAAACATAGTTTGGTCTTTAACCTTCAAGGTTGTCGCCTACATATTTCAATGCCCCTTCAATGATACAAGGAAGGTGCGTGCAGTAACCTAACGTGACCAAGGCCTACCTATATCTGTTAATCACCTTACTTCATTGTAAGCTTTTTTAATTGACCTCTTTTAGCCCTTTTACAGTCAATCTATGAATTTCAGTACATTTGCACTAGACTTACCGGTGTAAACTTTTCATTGAGTGTTAAGATTTCGTCAAGTTTGAAGAAGTAGAAAAAGACTCCAAAGTTCACTTCACGCCAGTTATGGAAGCTTCCAGCATCACAAACAACTACAAGAAAACACAGAAACTTTTTAGCAATTTGATATAAAGAAGCTCCATTGTTGAAGAGGAAAGTAAGACTTTTTCCACCACAAGAAGGGACAAAAAACTTCTTCATCTCACAAGAAAATAGGCGACATGCAAACATACCGGCGGAAGTCGAAGCTTTTGCTGTCAAGTATGGTTTCAGGAAGTACTGATAGATTGCTTCTCTTGTGTCATCTGTCATCGAGCTAAACTGAATGCTAAATACTTTCACTCTGTTTTAGAAAACAAAATAGATGAAAAAATCTGGGATTATGACTTAAATATTTGCCTTTTTATGCTTTCCTTGTAATTCTTTTAATCTGACAAACATTCAATGTTTTCAAGAGCCATAGACATTTGGTAAATGTCTATGGCTCTTGTAAGTTTTTTATTCTGCCAAGCATTCAAAGTTTTCAAGAGCCACAGACATTTGTTTTTTTTCTGTCTTAGCTATCTTTGTACTTACATTACTTGGTAGGAGGAGCAGGATATGTCCAGAGGAATGAACTCAAGAAGTGTTTTGTTGAAGTATGCAGTTAAATTAAACAAGTAGTCCTGGAACAAGACCGTCCACTCTTCTGTTGTATAAGTAGAGAACTCGACCCGAAGACCACTGAGCTGGGTAACTAGGAGTGTTGTCTTTATTGTTGTTACTTGCTGCTCTGACAGGCTTGCCTACATGTAAAAATCAGAGATTTGTGAAAAACTTAAGTAAAAGCTACTATTGCTTCCATGCTGATCAAACATATATACCAGAGTATCTCAAAACAGCGTGCTTTTAGCTATCTTCTTAACAAAGCTGAATGTCTTTTAGGATTGGTCTTTTCTATTTACCTGTGTTGCTGCGGACAAGATAGATTGCAGGAAGACTGAGATATTTTGTGGTGCAATGGAGCTTAGATATTTTTCCAGCAAAGTTTCATTGAGGAGAACTTCAGGTTTGGTCACGAGTAAGGCCATGTCCGCTGGAGCCACTTCATCCTGGAAAAGGATTATGACATGTTTCTTGTCAAGAAACAATGGCTACAGTAGTTGAAATTTTATTTGCATTTGTAATCATTCTATTCATTTCTTGTGAAGGTGCCACCTTTGATATTCCCTGTTCTATTCCCTCAAGCCTTTGTAGCTACCAATTCTGGAAACATAGTTTGGTCTTTAACCTTCAAGGTTGTCGCCTACATATTTCAATGCCCCTTCAATGATACAAGGAAGGTGCGTGCAGTAACCTAACGTGACCAAGGCCTACCTATATCTGTTAAACACCTTACTTCATTATAAGCTTTTTTAATTGACCTCTTTTAGCCCTTTTACAGTCAATCTATGAATTTCAGTACATTTGCACTAGACTTACCGGTGTAAACTTTTCATTGAGTGTTAAGATTTCGTCAAGTTTGAAGAAGTAGAAAAAGACTCCAAAGTTCACTTCACGCCAGTTATGGAAGCTTCCAGCATCACAAACAACTACAAGAAAACACAGAAACTTTTTAGCAATTTGATATAAAGCAGCTCCATTGTTGAAGAGGAAAGTAAGACTTTTTCCACCACAAGAAGGGACAAAAAACTTCTTCATCTCACAAGAGAATAGGCGACATGCAAACATACCTGCGGAAGTCAAAGCTTTTGCTGTCAAGTATGGTTTCAGGAAGTACTGATAGATTGCTTCTCTTGTGTCATCTGTCATCGAGCTAAACTGAATGCTAAATACTTTCACTCTGTTTTAGAAAACAAAATAGATGAAAAAATCTGGGATTATGACTTAAATATTTGCCTTTTTATGCTTTCCTTGTAAATCTTTTAATCTGACAAACATTCAATGTTTTCAAGAGCCATAGACATTTGGTAAATGTCTATGGCTCTTGTAAGTTTTTTATTCTGCCAAGCATTCAAAGTTTTCAAGAGCCACAGACATTTGTTTTTTTTCTGTCTTAGCTATCTTTGTACTTACATTACTTGGTAGGAGGAGCAGGATATGTCCAGAGGAATGAACTCAAGAAGTGTTTTGTTGAAGTATGCAGTCAAATTAAACAAGTAGTCCTGGAACAAGACCGTCCACTCTTCCGTTGTATAAGTAGAGAACTCGACACGAAGAACACTGAGCTGGGTAACTAGGAGTGTTGTCTTTATTGTTGTTACTTGCTGCTCTGACAGGCTTGCCTACATGTAAAAATCAGAGATTTGTGAAAAACTTAAGTAAAAGCTACTATTGCTTGCATGCTGATCAAACATATATACCAGAGTATCTCAAAACAGCGTGCTTTTAGCTATCTTCTTAACAAAGCTGAATGTCTTTTAGAATTGGTCTTTTCTATTTACCTGTGTTGCTGCGGATGAGATAGATTGCAGGAAGACAGAGATATTTTGTGGTGCAATGGAGCTTAGATATTTTTCCAGCAAAGTTTCATTGAGGAGAACTTCAGGTTTGGTCACGAGTAAGGCCATGTCCGCTGGAGCCACTTCATCCTGGAAGAGGATTATGACATGTTTCTTGTCAAGAAACAATGGCTACAGTAGTTGAAATTTTATTTGCATTTGTAATCATTCTATTCATTTCTTGTGAAGGTGCCACCTTTGATATTCCCTGTTCTATTCCCTCAAGCCTTTGTAGCTACCAATTCTGGAAACATAGTTTGGTCTTTAACCTTCAAGGTTGTCGCCTACATATTTAAATGCCCCTTCAATGATACAAGGAATGTGCGTGCAGTAACCTAACGTGACCAAGGCCTACCTATATCTGTTAATCACCTTACTTCATTGCAAGCTTTTTTAATTGACCTCTTTTAGCCCTTTTACAGTCAATCTATGAATTTCAGTACATTTGCACTAGACTTACCGGTGTAAACTTTTCATTGAGTGTTAAGATTTCGTCAAGTTTGAAGAAGTAGAAAAAGACTCCAAAGTTCACTTCACGCCAGTTATGGAAGCTTCCAGCATCACAAACAACTACAAGAAAACACAGAAACTTTTTAGCAATTTGATATAAAGCAGCTCCATTGTTGAAGAGGAAAGTAAGACTTTTTCCACCACAAGAAGGGACAAAAAACTTCTTCATCTCACAAGAAAATAGGCGACATGCAAACATACCGGCGGAAGTCGAAGCTTTTGCTGTCAAGTATGGTTTCAGGAAGTACTGATAGATTGCTTCTCTTGTGTCATCTGTCATCAAGCTAAACTGAATGCTAAATACTTTCACTCTGTTTTAGAAAACAAAATAGATGAAAAAATCTGGGATTATGACTTAAATATTTGCCTTTTTATGCTTTCCTTGTAATTCTTTTAATCTGACAAACATTCAATGTTTTCAAGAGCCATAGACATTTGGTAAATGTCTATGGCTCTTGTAAGTTTTTTATTCTGCCAAGCATTCAAAGTTTTCAAGAGCCACAGACATTTGTTTTTTTTCTGTCTTAGCTATCTTTGTACTTACATTACTTGGTAGGAGGAGCAGGATATGTCCAGAGGAATGAACTCAAGAAGTGTTTTGTTGAAGTATGCAGTCAAATTAAACAAGTAGTCCTGGAACAAGACCGTCCACTCTTCCGTTGTATAAGTAGAGAACTCGACACGAAGAACACTGAGCTGGGTAACTAGGAGTGTTGTCTTTATTGTTGTTACTTGCTGCTCTGACAGGTTTGCCTACATGTAAAAATCAGAGATTTGTGAAAAAATTAAGTAAAAGCTACTATTGCTTGCATGCTGATCAAACATATATACCAGAGTATCTCAAAACAGCGTGCTTTTAGCTATCTTCTTAACAAAGCTGAATGTCTTTTAGGATTGGTCTTTTCTATTTACCTGTGTTGCTGCGGACGAGATAGATTGCAGGAAGACTGAGATATTTTGTGGTGCAATGGAGCTTAGATATTTTTCCAGCAAAGTTTCATTGAGGAGAACTTCAGGTTTGGTCACGAGTAAGGCCATGTCCGCTGGAGCCACTTCATCCTGGAAAAGGATTATGACATGTTTCTTGTCAAGAAACAATGGCTACAGTAGTTGAAATTGTATTTGCATTTGTAATCATTCTATTCATTTCTTGTGAAGGTGCCACCTTTGATATTCCCTGTTCTATTCCCTCAAGCCTTTGTAGCTACCAATTCTGGAAACATAGTTTGGTCTTTAACCTTCAAGGTTGTCGCCTACATATTTCAATGCCCCTTCAATGATACAAGGAAGGTGCGTGCAGTAACCTAACGTGACCAAGGCCTACCTATATCTGTTAATCACCTTACTTCATTGTAAGCTTTTTTAATTGACCTCTTTTAGCCCTTTTACAGTCAATCTATGAATTTCAGTACATTTGCACTAGACTTACCGGTGTAAACTTTTCATTGAGTGTTAAGATTTCGTCAAGTTTGAAGAAGTAGAAAAAGACTCCAAAGTTCACTTCACGCCAGTTATGGAAGCTTCCAGCATCACAAACAACTACAAGAAAACACAGAAACTTTTTAGCAATTTGATATAAAGCAGCTCCATTGTTGAAGAGGAAAGTAAGACTTTTTCCACCACAAGAAGGGACAAAAAACTTCTTCATCTCACAAGAAAATAGGCGACATGCAAACATACCGGCGGAAGTCGAAGCTTTTGCTGTCAAGTATGGTTTCAGGAAGTACTGATAGATTGCTTCTCTTGTGTCATCTGTCATCGAGCTAAACTGAATGCTAAATACTTTCACTCTGTTTTAGAAAACAAAATAGATGAAAAAATCTGGGATTATGACTTAAATATTTGCCTTTTTATGCTTTCCTTGTAATTCTTTTAATCTGACAAACATTCAATGTTTTCAAGAGCCATAGACATTTGGTAAATGTCTATGGCTCTTGTAAGTTTTTTATTCTGCCAAGCATTCAAAGTTTTCAAGAGCCACAGACATTTGTTTTTTTTCTGTCTTAGCTATCTTTGTACTTACATTACTTGGTAGGAGGAGCAGGATATGTCCAGAGGAATGAACTCAAGAAGTGTTTTGTTGAAGTATGCAGTCAAATTAAACAAGTAGTCCTGGAACAAGACCGTCCACTCTTCCGTTGTATAAGTAGAGAACTCGACACAAAGAACACTGAGCTGGGTAACTAGGAGTGTTGTCTTTATTGTTGTTACTTGCTGCTCTGACAGGTTTGCCTACATGTAAAAATCAGAGATTTGTGAAAAAATTAAGTAAAAGCTGCTATTGCTTGCATGCTGATCAAACATATATACCAGAGTATCTCAAAACAGCGTGCTTTTAGATATCTTCTTAACAAAGCTGAATTTCTTTTAGGATTGGTCTTTTCTATTTACCTGTGTTGCTGCGGACGAGATAGATTGCAGGAAGACTGAGATATTTTGTGGTGCAATGGAGCTTAGATATTTTTCCAGCAAAGTTTCATTGAGGAGAACTTCAGGTTTGGTCACGAGTAAGGCCATGTCCGCTGGAGCCACTTCATCCTGGAAAAGGATTATGACATGTTTCTTGTCAAGAAACAATGGCTACAGTAGTTGAAATATTATTTGCATTTGTAATCATTCTATTAATTTCTTGTGAAGGTGCCACCTTTGATATTCCCTGTTCTATTCCCTCAAGCCTTTGTAGCTACCAATTCTGGAAACATAGTTTGGTCCTTATTTACAATGATTCGAGGTTGTCACCTACATATTTCAATGCCCCTTCAATGATACAAGGAAGGTGCGTGCAGTAACCTAACGTGACCAAGGCCTACCTATATCTGTTAATCACCTTACTTCATTGTAAGCTTTTTTAATTGACCTCTTTTAGCCCTTTTACAGTCAATCTATGAATCTCAGCACATTTGCACTAGACTTACCGGTGTAAACTTTTCATTGAGTGTTAAGATTTCGTCAAGTTTGAAGAAGTAGAAAAAGACTCCAAAGTTCACTTCACGCCAGTTATGGAAGCTTCCAGCATCACAAACAACTATAAAAAAAAAACACAAACACTTTTTAGCAAACTGATATAAAGCAGCTCCATGGTTGAAGAGGAAAGTAAGACTTTTTCCACCACAAGAAGGGACAATAAACTTCTTCATTTCACAAGAGAATAGGCGACATGCAAACATACCGGCGGAAGTCGAAGCTTTTGCTGTCAAGTATGGTTTCAGGAAGTACTGATAGATTGCTTCTCTTGTGTCATCTGTCATCGAGCTAAACTGAATGCTAAATACTTTCACTCTGTTTTAGAAAACAAAATAGATGAAAAAATCTGGGATTATGACTTAAATATTTGCCTTTTTATGCTTTCCTTGTAATTCTTTTAATCTGACAAACATTCAATGTTTTCAAGAGCCATAGACATTTGGTAAATGTCTATGGCTCTTGTAAGTTTTTTATTCTGCCAAGCATTCAAAGTTTTCAAGAGCCACAGACATTTGTTTTTTTTCTGTCTTAGCTATCTTTGTACTTACATTACTTGGTAGGAGGAGCAGGATATGTCCAGAGGAATGAACTCAAGAAGTGTTTTGTTGAAGTATGCAGTCAAATTAAACAAGTAGTCCTGGAACAAGACCGTCCACTCTTCCGTTGTATAAGTAGAGAACTCGACACGAAGAACACTGAGCTGGGTAACTAGGAGTGTTGTCTTTATTGTTGTTACTTGCTCCTCTGACAGGCTTGCCTACATGTAAAAATCAGAGATTTGTGAAAAACTTAAGTAAAAGCTACTATTGCTTGCATGCTGATAAACATATATACCAGAGTATCTCAAAACAGCGTGCTTTTAGCTATCTTCTTAACAAAGCTGAATGTCTTTTAGGATTGGTCTTTTCTATTTACCTGTGTTGCTGCGGACGAGATAGATTGCAGAAAGACTGAGATATTTTGTGGTGCAATGGAGCTTAGATATTTTTCCAGCAAAGTTTCATTGAGGAGAACTTCAGGTTTGGTCACGAGTAAGGCCATGTCCGCTGGAGCCACTTCATCCTGGAAAAGGATTATGACATGTTTCTTGTCAAGAAACAATGGCTACAGTAGTTGAAATTTTATTTGCATTTGTAATCATTCTATTCATTTCTTGTGAAGGTGCCACCTTTGATATTCCCTGTTCTATTCCCTCAAGCCTTTGTAGCTACCAATTCTGGAAACATAGTTTGGTCTTTAACCTTCAAGGTTGTTGCCTACATATTTCAATGCCCCTTCAATGATACAAGGAAGGTGCGTGCAGTAACCTAACGTGACCAAGGCCTACCTATATCTGTTAAACACCTTACTTCATTATAAGCTTTTTTAATTGACCTCTTTTAGCCCTTTCACAGTCAATCTATGAATTTCAGTACAGTTGCACTAGACTTACCGGTGTAAACTTTTCATTGAATGTTAAGATTTCGTCAAGTTTGAAGAAGTAGAAAAAGACTCCAAAGTTCACTTCACGCCAGTTATGGAAGCTTCCAGCATCACAAACAACTACAAGAAAACACAGAAACTTTTTAGCAATTTGATATAAAGCAGCTCCATTGTTGAAGAGGAAAGTAAGACTTTTTCCACCACAAGAAGGGACAAAAAACTTCTTCATCTCACAAGAGAATAGGCGACATGCAAACATACCTGCGGAAATCGAAGCTTTTGCTGTCAAGTATGGTTTCAGGAAGTACTGATAGATTGCTTCTCTTGTGTCATCTGTCATCGAGCTAAACTGAATGCTAAATACTTTCACTCTGTTTTAGAAAACAAAATAGATGAAAAAATCTGGGATTATGACTTAAATATTTGCCTTTTTATGCTTTCCTTGTAATTCTTTTAATCTGACAAACATTCAATGTTTTCAAGAGCCATAGACATTTGGTAAATGTCTATGGCTCTTGTAAGTTTTTTATTCTGCCAAGCATTCAAAGTTTTCAAGAGCCACAGACATTTGTTTTTTTTCTGTCTTAGCTATCTTTGTACTTACATTACTTGGTAGGAGGAGCAGGATATGTCCAGAGGAATGAACTCAAGAAGTGTTTTGTTGAAGTATGCAGTTAAATTAAACAAGTAGTCCTGGAACAAGACCGTCCACTCTTCTGTTGTATAAGTAGAGAACTCGACCCGAAGACCACTGAGCTGGGTAACTAGGAGTGTTGTCTTTATTGTTGTTACTTGCTGCTCTGACAGGCTTGCCTACATGTAAAAATCAGAGATTTGTGAAAAACTTAAGTAAAAGCTACTATTGCTTCCATGCTGATCAAACATATATACCAGAGTATCTCAAAACAGCGTGCTTTTAGCTATCTTCTTAACAAAGCTGAATGTCTTTTAGGATTGGTCTTTTCTATTTACCTGTGTTGCTGCGGACAAGATAGATTGCAGGAAGACTGAGATATTTTGTGGTGCAATGGAGCTTAGATATTTTTCCAGCAAAGTTTCATTGAGGAGAACTTCAGGTTTGGTCACGAGTAAGGCCATGTCCGCTGGAGCCACTTCATCCTGGAAAAGGATTATGACATGTTTCTTGTCAAGAAACAATGGCTACAGTAGTTGAAATTTTATTTGCATTTGTAATCATTCTATTCATTTCTTGTGAAGGTGCCACCTTTGATATTCCCTGTTCTATTCCCTCAAGCCTTTGTAGCTACCAATTCTGGAAACATAGTTTGGTCTTTAACCTTCAAGGTTGTCGCCTACATATTTCAATGCCCCTTCAATGATACAAGGAAGGTGCGTGCAGTAACCTAACGTGACCAAGGCCTACCTATATCTGTTAAACACCTTACTTCATTATAAGCTTTTTTAATTGACCTCTTTTAGCCCTTTTACAGTCAATCTATGAATTTCAGTACATTTGCACTAGACTTACCGGTGTAAACTTTTCATTGAGTGTTAAGATTTCGTCAAGTTTGAAGAAGTAGAAAAAGACTCCAAAGTTCACTTCACGCCAGTTATGGAAGCTTCCAGCATCACAAACAACTACAAGAAAACACAGAAACTTTTTAGCAATTTGATATAAAGCAGCTCCATTGTTGAAGAGGAAAGTAAGACTTTTTCCACCACAAGAAGGGACAAAAAACTTCTTCATCTCACAAGAGAATAGGCGACATGCAAACATACCTGCGGAAGTCAAAGCTTTTGCTGTCAAGTATGGTTTCAGGAAGTACTGATAGATTGCTTCTCTTGTGTCATCTGTCATCGAGCTAAACTGAATGCTAAATACTTTCACTCTGTTTTAGAAAACAAAATAGATGAAAAAATCTGGGATTATGACTTAAATATTTGCCTTTTTATGCTTTCCTTGTAAATCTTTTAATCTGACAAACATTCAATGTTTTCAAGAGCCATAGACATTTGGTAAATGTCTATGGCTCTTGTAAGTTTTTTATTCTGCCAAGCATTCAAAGTTTTCAAGAGCCACAGACATTTGTTTTTTTTCTGTCTTAGCTATCTTTGTACTTACATTACTTGGTAGGAGGAGCAGGATATGTCCAGAGGAATGAACTCAAGAAGTGTTTTGTTGAAGTATGCAGTCAAATTAAACAAGTAGTCCTGGAACAAGACCGTCCACTCTTCCGTTGTATAAGTAGAGAACTCGACACGAAGAACACTGAGCTGGGTAACTAGGAGTGTTGTCTTTATTGTTGTTACTTGCTGCTCTGACAGGCTTGCCTACATGTAAAAATCAGAGATTTGTGAAAAACTTAAGTAAAAGCTACTATTGCTTGCATGCTGATCAAACATATATACCAGAGTATCTCAAAACAGCGTGCTTTTAGCTATCTTCTTAACAAAGCTGAATGTCTTTTAGAATTGGTCTTTTCTATTTACCTGTGTTGCTGCGGATGAGATAGATTGCAGGAAGACAGAGATATTTTGTGGTGCAATGGAGCTTAGATATTTTTCCAGCAAAGTTTCATTGAGGAGAACTTCAGGTTTGGTCACGAGTAAGGCCATGTCCGCTGGAGCCACTTCATCCTGGAAAAGGATTATGACATGTTTCTTGTCAAGAAACAATGGCTACAGTAGTTGAAATTTTATTTGCATTTGTAATCATTCTATTCATTTCTTGTGAAGGTGCCACCTTTGATATTCCCTGTTCTATTCCCTCAAGCCTTTGTAGCTACCAATTCTGGAAACATAGTTTGGTCTTTAACCTTCAAGGTTGTCGCCTACATATTTAAATGCCCCTTCAATGATACAAGGAATGTGCGTGCAGTAACCTAACGTGACCAAGGCCTACCTATATCTGTTAATCACCTTACTTCATTGCAAGCTTTTTTAATTGACCTCTTTTAGCCCTTTTACAGTCAATCTATGAATTTCAGTACATTTGCACTAGACTTACCGGTGTAAACTTTTCATTGAGTGTTAAGATTTCGTCAAGTTTGAAGAAGTAGAAAAAGACTCCAAAGTTCACTTCACGCCAGTTATGGAAGCTTCCAGCATCACAAACAACTACAAGAAAACACAGAAACTTTTTAGCAATTTGATATAAAGCAGCTCCATTGTTGAAGAGGAAAGTAAGACTTTTTCCACCACAAGAAGGGACAAAAAACTTCTTCATCTCACAAGAAAATAGGCGACATGCAAACATACCGGCGGAAGTCGAAGCTTTTGCTGTCAAGTATGGTTTCAGGAAGTACTGATAGATTGCTTCTCTTGTGTCATCTGTCATCAAGCTAAACTGAATGCTAAATACTTTCACTCTGTTTTAGAAAACAAAATAGATGAAAAAATCTGGGATTATGACTTAAATATTTGCCTTTTTATGCTTTCCTTGTAATTCTTTTAATCTGACAAACATTCAATGTTTTCAAGAGCCATAGACATTTGGTAAATGTCTATGGCTCTTGTAAGTTTTTTATTCTGCCAAGCATTCAAAGTTTTCAAGAGCCACAGACATTTGTTTTTTTTCTGTCTTAGCTATCTTTGTACTTACATTACTTGGTAGGAGGAGCAGGATATGTCCAGAGGAATGAACTCAAGAAGTGTTTTGTTGAAGTATGCAGTCAAATTAAACAAGTAGTCCTGGAACAAGACCGTCCACTCTTCCGTTGTATAAGTAGAGAACTCGACACGAAGAACACTGAGCTGGGTAACTAGGAGTGTTGTCTTTATTGTTGTTACTTGCTGCTCTGACAGGTTTGCCTACATGTAAAAATCAGAGATTTGTGAAAAAATTAAGTAAAAGCTACTATTGCTTGCATGCTGATCAAACATATATACCAGAGTATCTCAAAACAGCGTGCTTTTAGCTATCTTCTTAACAAAGCTGAATGTCTTTTAGGATTGGTCTTTTCTATTTACCTGTGTTGCTGCGGACGAGATAGATTGCAGGAAGACTGAGATATTTTGTGGTGCAATGGAGCTTAGATATTTTTCCAGCAAAGTTTCATTGAGGAGAACTTCAGGTTTGGTCACGAGTAAGGCCATGTCCGCTGGAGCCACTTCATCCTGGAAAAGGATTATGACATGTTTCTTGTCAAGAAACAATGGCTACAGTAGTTGAAATTGTATTTGCATTTGTAATCATTCTATTCATTTCTTGTGAAGGTGCCACCTTTGATATTCCCTGTTCTATTCCCTCAAGCCTTTGTAGCTACCAATTCTGGAAACATAGTTTGGTCTTTAACCTTCAAGGTTGTCGCCTACATATTTCAATGCCCCTTCAATGATACAAGGAAGGTGCGTGCAGTAACCTAACGTGACCAAGGCCTACCTATATCTGTTAATCACCTTACTTCATTGTAAGCTTTTTTAATTGACCTCTTTTAGCCCTTTTACAGTCAATCTATGAATTTCAGTACATTTGCACTAGACTTACCGGTGTAAACTTTTCATTGAGTGTTAAGATTTCGTCAAGTTTGAAGAAGTAGAAAAAGACTCCAAAGTTCACTTCACGCCAGTTATGGAAGCTTCCAGCATCACAAACAACTACAAGAAAACACAGAAACTTTTTAGCAATTTGATATAAAGCAGCTCCATTGTTGAAGAGGAAAGTAAGACTTTTTCCACCACAAGAAGGGACAAAAAACTTCTTCATCTCACAAGAAAATAGGCGACATGCAAACATACCGGCGGAAGTCGAAGCTTTTGCTGTCAAGTATGGTTTCAGGAAGTACTGATAGATTGCTTCTCTTGTGTCATCTGTCATCGAGCTAAACTGAATGCTAAATACTTTCACTCTGTTTTAGAAAACAAAATAGATGAAAAAATCTGGGATTATGACTTAAATATTTGCTTTTTTATGCTTTCCTTGTAATTCTTTTAATCTGACAAACATTCAATGTTTTCAAGAGCCATAGACATTTGGTAAATGTCTATGGCTCTTGTAAGTTTTTTATTCTGCCAAGCATTCAAAGTTTTCAAGAGCCACAGACATTTGTTTTTTTTCTGTCTTAGCTATCTTTGTACTTACATTACTTGGTAGGAGGAGCAGGATATGTCCAGAGGAATGAACTCAAGAAGTGTTTTGTTGAAGTATGCAGTCAAATTAAACAAGTAGTCCTGGAACAAGACCGTCCACTCTTCTGTTGTATAAGTAGAGAACTCGACCCGAAGACCACTGAGCTGGGTAACTAGGAGTGTTGTCTTTATTGTTGTTACTTGCTGCTCTGACAGGCTTGCCTACATGTAAAAAATCAGAGATTTGTGAAAAACTTAAGTAAAAGCTACTATTGCTTCCATGCTGATCAAACATATATACCAGAGTATCTCAAAACAGCGTGCTTTTAGCTATCTTCTTAACAAAGCTGAATGTCTTTTAGGATTGGTCTTTTCTATTTACCTGTGTTGCTGCGGACAAGATAGATTGCAGGAAGACTGAGATATTTTGTGGTGCAATGGAGCTTAGATATTTTTCCAGCAAAGTTTCATTGAGGAGAACTTCAGGTTTGGTCACGAGTAAGGCCATGTCCGCTGGAGCCACTTCATCCTGGAAAAGGATTATGACATGTTTCTTGTCAAGAAACAATGGCTACAGTAGTTGAAATTTTATTTGCATTTGTGATCATTCTATTCATTTCTTGTGAAGGTGCCACCTTTGATATTCCCTGTTCTATTCCCTCAAGCCTTTGTAGCTACCAATTCTGGAAACATAGTTTGGTCTTTAACCTTCAAGGTTGTCGCCTACATATTTCAATGCCCCTTCAATGATACAAGGAAGGTGCGTGCAGTAACCTAACGTGACCAAGGCCTACCTATATCTGTTAAACACCTTACTTCATTATAAGCTTTTTTAATTGACCTCTTTTAGCCCTTTTACAGTCAATCTATGAATTTCAGTACATTTGCACTAGACTTACCGGTGTAAACTTTTCATTGAGTGTTAAGATTTCGTCAAGTTTGAAGAAGTAGAAAAAGACTCCAAAGTTCACTTCACGCCAGTTATGGAAGCTTCCAGCATCACAAACAACTACAAGAAAACACAGAAACTTTTTAGCAATTTGATATAAAGCAGCTCCATTGTTGAAGAGGAAAGTAAGACTTTTTCCACCACAAGAAGGGACAAAAAACTTCTTCATCTCACAAGAGAATAGGCGACATGCAAACATACCTGCGGAAGTCGAAGCTTTTGCTGTCAAGTATGGTTTCAGGAAGTACTGATAGATTGCTTCTCTTGTGTCATCTGTCATCGAGCTAAACTGAATGCTAAATACTTTCACTCTGTTTTAGAAAACAAAATAGATGAAAAAATCTGGGATTATGACTTAAATATTTGCCTTTTTATGCTTTCCTTGTAATTCTTTTAATCTGACAAACATTCAATGTTTTCAAGAGCCATAGACATTTGGTAAATGTCTATGGCTCTTGTAAGTTTTTTATTCTGCCAAGCATTCAAAGTTTTCAAGAGCCACTGACATTTGTATTTTTTCTGTCTTAGCTATCTTTGTACTTACATTACTTGGTAGGAGGAGCAGGATATGTTCAGAGGAATGAACTCAAGAAGTGTTTTGTTGAAGTAGGCAGTCAAATTAAACAAGTAGTCCTGGAACAAGACCGTCCACTCTTCCGTTGTATAAGTAGAGAACTCGACACGAAGAACACTGAGCTGGGTAACTAGGAGTGTTGTCTTTATTGTTGTTACTTGCTGCTCTGACAGGCTTGCCTACATGTAAAAATCAGAGATTTGTGAAAAACTTAAGTAAAAGCTACTATTGCTTGCATGCTGATCAAACATATATACCAGAGTATCTCAAAACAGCGTGCTTTTAGCTATCTTCTTAACAAAGCTGAATGTCTTTTAGAATTGGTCTTTTCTATTTACCTGTGTTGCTGCGGATGAGATAGATTGCAGGAAGACAGAGATATTTTGTGGTGCAATGGAGCTTAGATATTTTTCCAGCAAAGTTTCATTGAGGAGAACTTCAGGTTTGGTCACGAGTAAGGCCATGTCCGCTGGAGCCACTTCATCCTGGAAAAGGATTATGACATGTTTCTTGTCAAGAAACAATGGCTACAGTAGTTGAAATTTTATTTGCATTTGTAATCATTCTATTCATTTCTTGTGAAGGTGCCACCTTTGATATTCCCTGTTCTATTCCCTCAAGCCTTTGTAGCTACCAATTCTGGAAACATAGTTTGGTCTTTAACCTTCAAGGTTGTCGCCTACATATTTAAATGCCCCGTCAATGATACAAGGAATGTGCGTGCAGTAACCTAACGTGACCAAGGCCTACCTATATCTGTTAATCACCTTACTTCATTGTAAGCTTTTTTAATTGATCTCTTTTAGCCCTTTTACAGTCAATCTATGAATCTCAACACATTTGCACTAGACTTACCGGTATAAACTTTTCATTGAGTGTTAAGATTTCGTCAAGTTTGAAGAAGTAGAAAAAGACTCCAAAGTTCACTTCACGCCAGTTATGGAAGCTTCCAGCATCACAAACAACTACAAGAAAACACAGAAACTTTTTAGCAAATTGATATAAAGCAGCTCCATGGTTGAAGAGGAAAGTAAGACTTTTTCTACCACAAGAAGGGACAAGAAACTTCTTCATCTCACAAGAGAATAGGCGACATGCAAACATACCGGCGTAAGTCGAAGCTTTTGCTGTCAAGTATGGTTTCAGGAAGTACTGATAGATTGCTTCTCTTGTGTCATCTGTCATCGAGCTAAACTGAATGCTAAATACTTTCACTCTGTTTTAGAAAACAAAATAGATGAAAAAATCTGGGATTATGACTTAAATATTTGCCTTTTTATGCTTTCCTTGTAATTCTTTTAATCTGACAAACATTCAATGTTTTCAAGAGCCATAGACATTTGGTAAATGTCTATGGCTCTTGTAAGTTTTTTATTCTGCCAAGCATTCAAAGTTTTCAAGAGCCACTGACATTTGTATTTTTTCTGTCTTAGCTATCTTTGTACTTACATTACTTGGTAGGAGGAGCAGGATATGTTCAGAGGAATGAACTCAAGAAGTGTTTTGTTGAAGTAGGCAGTCAAATTAAACAAGTAGTCCTGGAACAAGACCGTCCACTCTTCCGTTGTATAAGTAGAGAACTCGACCTGAAGACCACTGAGCTGGGTAACTAGGAGTGTTGTCTTTATTGTTGTTACTTGCTGCTCTGACAGGCTTGCCTACATGTAAAAATCAGAGATTTGTGAAAAACTTAAGTAAAAGCTACTATTGCTTGCATGCTGATCAAACATATATACCAGAGTATCTCAAAACAGCATGCGTTTAGATATCTTCTTAACAAAGCTGAATGTCTTTTAGGATTGGTCTTTTCTATTTACCTGTGTTGCTGCGGACGAGATAGATTGCAGGAAGACTGAGATATTTTGTGGTGCAATGGAGCTTAGATATTTTTCCAGCAAAGTTTCATTGAGGAGAACTTCAGGTTTGGTCACGAGTAAGGCCATGTCCGCTGGAGCCACTTCATCCTGGAAAAGGATTATGACATGTTTCTTGTCAAGAAACAATGGCTACAGTAGTTGAAATTTTATTTGCATTTGTAATCATTCTATTCATTTCTTGTGAAGGTGCCACCTTTGATATTCCCTGTTCTATTCCCTCAAGCCTTTGTAGCTACCAATTCTGGAAACATAGTTTGGTCTTTAACCTTCAAGGTTGTCGCCTACATATTTCAATGCCCCTTCAATGATACAAGGAAGGTGCGTGCAGTAACCTAACGTGACCAAGGCCTACCTATATCTGTTAAACACCTTACTTCATTATAAGCTTTTTTAATTGACCTCTTTTAGCCCTTTTACAGTCAATCTATGAATTTCAGTACATTTGCACTAGACTTACCGGTGTAAACTTTTCATTGAGTGTTAAGATTTCGTCAAGTTTGAAGAAGTAGAAAAAGACTCCAAAGTTCACTTCACGCCAGTTATGGAAGCTTCCAGCATCACAAACAACTACAAGAAAACACAGAAACTTTTTAGCAATTTGATATAAAGCAGCTCCATTGTTGAAGAGGAAAGTAAGACTTTTTCCACCACAAGAAGGGACAAAAAACTTCTTCATCTCACAAGAGAATAGGCGACATGCAAACATACCTGCGGAAGTCGAAGCTTTTGCTGTCAAGTATGGTTTCAGGAAGTACTGATAGATTGCTTCTCTTGTGTCATCTGTCATCGAGCTAAACTGAATGCTAAATACTTTCACTCTGTTTTAGAAAACAAAATAGATGAAAAAATCTGGGATTATGACTTAAATATTTGCCTTTTTATGCTTTCCTTGTAATTCTTTTAATCTGACAAACATTCAATGTTTTCAAGAGCCATAGACATTTGGTAAATGTCTATGGCTCTTGTAAGTTTTTTATTCTGCCAAGCATTCAAAGTTTTCAAGAGCCACTGACATTTGTATTTTTTCTGTCTTAGCTATCTTTGTACTTACATTACTTGGTAGGAGGAGCAGGATATGTTCAGAGGAATGAACTCAAGAAGTGTTTTGTTGAAGTAGGCAGTCAAATTAAACAAGTAGTCCTGGAACAAGACCGTCCACTCTTCCGTTGTATAAGTAGAGAACTCGACACGAAGAACACTGAGCTGGGTAACTAGGAGTGTTGTCTTTATTGTTGTTACTTGCTGCTCTGACAGGCTTGCCTACATGTAAAAATCAGAGATTTGTGAAAAACTTAAGTAAAAGCTACTATTGCTTGCATGCTGATCAAACATATATACCAGAGTATCTCAAAACAGCGTGCTTTTAGCTATCTTCTTAACAAAGCTGAATGTCTTTTAGAATTGGTCTTTTCTATTTACCTGTGTTGCTGCGGATGAGATAGATTGCAGGAAGACAGAGATATTTTGTGGTGCAATGGAGCTTAGATATTTTTCCAGCAAAGTTTCATTGAGGAGAACTTCAGGTTTGGTCACGAGTAAGGCCATGTCCGCTGGAGCCACTTCATCCTGGAAAAGGATTATGACATGTTTCTTGTCAAGAAACAATGGCTACAGTAGTTGAAATTTTATTTGCATTTGTAATCATTCTATTCATTTCTTGTGAAGGTGCCACCTTTGATATTCCCTGTTCTATTCCCTCAAGCCTTTGTAGCTACCAATTCTGGAAACATAGTTTGGTCTTTAACCTTCAAGGTTGTCGCCTACATATTTAAATGCCCCTTCAATGATACAAGGAAGGTGCGTGCAGTAACCTAACGTGACCAAGGCCTACCTATATCTGTTAATCACCTTACTTCATTGTAAGCTTTTTTAATTGATCTCTTTTAGCCCTTTTACAGTCAATCTATGAATCTCAACACATTTGCACTAGACTTACCGGTATAAACTTTTCATTGAGTGTTAAGATTTCGTCAAGTTTGAAGAAGTAGAAAAAGACTCCAAAGTTCACTTCACGCCAGTTATGGAAGCTTCCAGCATCACAAACAACTACAAGAAAACACAGAAACTTTTTAGCAAATTGATATAAAGCAGCTCCATGGTTGAAGAGGAAAGTAAGACTTTTTCTACCACAAGAAGGGACAAGAAACTTCTTCATCTCACAAGAGAATAGGCGACATGCAAACATACCGGCGTAAGTCGAAGCTTTTGCTGTCAAGTATGGTTTCAGGAAGTACTGATAGATTGCTTCTCTTGTGTCATCTGTCATCGAGCTAAACTGAATGCTAAATACTTTCACTCTGTTTTAGAAAACAAAATAGATGAAAAAATCTGGGATTATGACTTAAATATTTGCCTTTTTATGCTTTCCTTGTAATTCTTTTAATCTGACAAACATTCAATGTTTTCAAGAGCCATAGACATTTGGTAAATGTCTATGGCTCTTGTAAGTTTTTTATTCTGCCAAGCATTCAAAGTTTTCAAGAGCCACTGACATTTGTATTTTTTCTGTCTTAGCTATCTTTGTACTTACATTACTTGGTAGGAGGAGCAGGATATGTTCAGAGGAATGAACTCAAGAAGTGTTTTGTTGAAGTAGGCAGTCAAATTAAACAAGTAGTCCTGGAACAAGACCGTCCACTCTTCCGTTGTATAAGTAGAGAACTCGACCTGAAGACCACTGAGCTGGGTAACTAGGAGTGTTGTCTTTATTGTTGTTACTTGCTGCTCTGACAGGCTTGCCTACATGTAAAAATCAGAGATTTGTGAAAAACTTAAGTAAAAGCTACTATTGCTTGCATGCTGATCAAACATATATACCAGAGTATCTCAAAACAGCATGCTTTTAGATATCTTCTTAACAAAGCTGAATGTCTTTTAGGATTGGTCTTTTCTATTTACCTGTGTTGCTGCGGACGAGATAGATTGCAGGAAGACTGAGATATTTTGTGGTGCAATGGAGCTTAGATATTTTTCCAGCAAAGTTTCATTGAGGAGAACTTCAGGTTTGGTCACGAGTAAGGCCATGTCCGCTGGAGCCACTTCATCCTGGAAAAGGATTATGACATGTTTCTTGTCAAGAAACAATGGCTACAGTAGTTGAAATTTTATTTGCATTTGTAATCATTCTATTCATTTCTTGTGAAGGTGCCACCTTTGATATTCCCTGTTCTATTCCCTCAAGTCTTTGCAGCTACCAATTTTGGAAACATAGTTTGGTCCTTATTTACAATGATTTGAGGTTGTCACCTACATATTTCAATGCCCCTTCAATGATACAAGGAAGGTGCGTGCAGTAACCTAACGTGACCAAGGCCTACCTATATCTGTTAATCACCTTACTTCATTGTAAGCTTTTTTAATTGATCTATTTTAGCCCTTTTACAGTCAATCTATGAATCTCAGTACATTTGCACTAGACTTACCGGTGTAAACTTTTCATTGATTGTTAAGATTTCGTCAAGTTTGAAGAAGTAGAAAAAGACTCCAAAGTTCACTTCACGCCAGTTATGGAAGCTTCCAGCATCACAAACAACTATAAGAAAACACAGAAACGTTTTAGCAAACTGATATAAAGCAGCTCCATGGTTGAAGAGGAAAGTAAGACTTTTTCCACCACAAGAAGGGACAAGAAACTTCTTCATTTCACAAGAGAATAGGCGACATGCAAACATACCGGCGGAAGTCGAAGCTTTTGCTGTCAAGTATGGTTTCAGGAAGTACTGATAGATTGCTTCTCTTGTGTCATCTGTCATCGAGCTAAACTGAATGCTAAATACTTTCACTCTGTTTTAGAAAACAAAATAGATGAAAAAATCTGGGATTATGACTTAAATATTTGCCTTTTTATGCTTTCCTTGTAATTCTTTTAATCTGACAAACATTCAATGTTTTCAAGAGCCATAGACATTTGGTAAATGTCTATGGCTCTTGTAAGTTTTTTATTCTGCCAAGCATTCAAAGTTTTCAAGAGCCACAGACATTTGTTTTTTTTTCTGTCTTAGCTATCTTTGTACTTACATTACTTGGTAGGAGGAGCAGGATATGTCCAGAGGAATGAACTCAAGAAGTGTTTTGTTGAAGTATGCAGTCAAATTAAACAAGTAGTCCTGGAACAAGACCGTCCACTCTTCCGTTGTATAAGTAGAGAACTCGACACGAAGAACACTGAGCTGGGTAACTAGGAGTGTTGTCTTTATTGTTGTTACTTGCTCCTCTGACAGGCTTGCCTACATGTAAAAATCAGAGATTTGTGAAAAACTTAAGTAAAAGCTACTATTGCTTGCATGCTGATCAAACATATATACCAGAGTATCTCAAAACAGTGTGCTTTTAGCTATCTTCTTAACAAAGCTGAATGTCTTTTAGGATTGGTCTTTTCTATTTACCTGTGTTGCTGCGGACGAGATAGATTGCAGGAAGACTGAGATATTTTGTGGTGCAATGGAGCTTAGATATTTTTCCAGCAAAGTTTCATTGAGGAGAACTTCAGGTTTGGTCACGAGTAAGGCCATGTCCGCTGGAGCCACTTCATCCTGGAAAAGGATTATGACATGTTTCTTGTCAAGAAACAATGGCTACAGTAGTTGAAATTTTATTTGCATTTGTAATCATTCTATTCATTTCTTGTGAAGGTGCCACCTTTGATATTCCCTGTTCTATTCCCTCAAGCCTTTGTAGCTACCAATTCTGGAAACATAGTTTGGTCTTTAACCTTCAAGGTTGTCGCCTCCATATTTCAATGCCCCTTCAATGATACAAGGAAGGTGCGTGCAGTAACCTAACGTGACCAAGGCCTACCTATATCTGTTAAACACCTTACTTCATTATAAGCTTTTTTAATTGAACTCTTTTAGCCCTTTCACAGTCAATCTATGAATTTCAGTACAGTTGCACTAGACTTACCGGTGTAAACTTTTCATTGAATGTTAAGATTTCGTCAAGTTTGAAGAAGTAGAAAAAGACTCCAAAGTTCACTTCACGCCAGTTATGGAAGCTTCCAGCATCACAAACAACTACAAGAAAACACAGAAACTTTTTAGCAATTTGATATAAAGCAGCTCCATTGTTGAAGAGGAAAGTAAGACTTTTTCCACCACAATAAGGGACAAAAAACTTCTTCATCTCACAAGAGAATAGGCGACATGCAAACATACCTGCGGAAGTCGAAGCTTTTGCTGTCAAGTATGGTTTCAGGAAGTACTGATAGATTGCTTCTCTTGTGTCATCTGTAATCGAGCTAAACTGAATGCTAAATACTTTCACTCTGTTTTAGAAAACAAAACAGATGAAAAAATCTGGGATTATGACTTAAATATTTGCCTTTTTATGCTTTCCTTGTAATTCTTTTAATCTGACAAACATTCAATGTTTTCAAGAGCCATAGACATTTGGTAAATGTCTATGGCTCTTGTAAGTTTTTTATTCTGCCAAGCATTCAAAGTTTTCAAGAGCCACAGACATTTGTTTTTTTTCTGTCTTAGCTATCTTTGTACTTACATTACTTGGTAGGAGGAGCAGGATATGTCCAGAGGAATGAACTCAAGAAGTGTTTTGTTGAAGTATGCAGTCAAATTAAACAAGTAGTCCTGGAACAAGACCGTCCACTCTTCTGTTGTATAAGTAGAGAACTCGACACGAAGACCACTGAGCTGGGTAACTAGGAGTGTTGTCTTTATTGTTGTTACTTGCTGCTCTGACAGGCTTGCCTACATGTAAAAATCAGAGATTTGTGAAAAACTTAAGTAAAAGCTACTATTGCTTCCATGCTGATCAAACATATATACCAGAGTATCTCAAAACAGCGTGCTTTTAGCTATCTTCTTAACAAAGCTGAATGTCTTTTAGGATTGGTCTTTTCTATTTACCTGTGTTGCTGCGGACGAGATAGATTGCAGGAAGACTGAGATATTTTGTGGTGCAATGGAGCTTAGATATTTTTCCAGCAAAGTTTCATTGAGGAGAACTTCAGGTTTGGTCACGAGTAAGGCCATGTCCGCTGGAGCCACTTCATCCTGGAAAAGGATTATGACATGTTTCTTGTCAAGAAACAATGGCTACAGTAGTTGAAATTTTATTTGCATTTGTAATCATTCTATTCATTTCTTGTGAAGGTGCCACCTTTGATATTCCCTGTTCTATTCCCTCAAGCCTTTGTAGCTACCAATTCTGGAAACATAGTTTGGTCCTTATTTACAATGATTCGAGGTTGTCACCTACATATTTCAATGCCCCTTCAATGATACAAGGAAGGTGCGTGCAGAAACCTAACGTGACCAAGGCCTACCTATATCTGTTAATCACCTTACTTCATTGTAAGCTTTTTTAATTGATCTCTTTTAGCCCTTTTACAGTCAATCTATGAATCTCAGTGCATTTGCACTAGACTTACCGGTGTAAACTTTTCATTGAGTGTTAAGATTTCTTCAAGTTTGAAGAAGTAGAAAAAGACTCCAAAGTTCACTTCACGCCAGTTATGGAAGCTTCCAGCATCACAAACAACTACAAGAAAACACAGAAACTTTTTAGCAAATTGATATAAAGCAGCTCCATGGTTGAAGAGGAAAGTAAGACTTTTTCCACCACAAAAAGGGACAAAAAACTTCTTCATCTCACAAGAGAATAGGCGACATGCAAACATACCGGCGGAAGTCAAAGCTTTTGCTGTCAAGTATGGTTTCAGGAAGTACTGATAGATTGCTTCTCTTGTGTCATCTGTCATCGAGCTAAACTGAATGCTAAATACTTTCACTCTGTTTTAGAAAACAAAATAGATGAAAAAATCTGGGATTATGACTTAAATATTTGCCTTTTTATGCTTTCCTTGTAATTCTTTTAATCTGACAAACATTCAATGTTTTCAAGAGCCATAGACATTTGGTAAATGTCTATGGCTCTTGTAAGTTTTTTATTCTGCCAAGCATTCAAAGTTTTCAAGAGCCACTGACATTTGTATTTTTTCTGTCTTAGCTATCTTTGTACTTACATTACTTGGTAGGAGGAGCAGGATATGTTCAGAGGAATGAACTCAAGAAGTGTTTTGTTGAAGTAGGCAGTCAAATTAAACAAGTAGTCCTGGAACAAGACCGTCCACTCTTCCGTTGTATAAGTAGAGAACTCGACCTGAAGACCACTGAGCTGGGTAACTAGGAGTGTTGTCTTTATTGTTGTTACTTGCTGCTCTGACAGGCTTGCCTACATGTAAAAATCAGAGATTTGTGAAAAACTTAAGTAAAAGCTACTATTGCTTGCATGCTGATCAAACATATATACCAGAGTATCTCAAAACAGCATGCTTTTAGATATCTTCTTAACAAAGCTGAATGTCTTTTAGGATTGGTCTTTTCTATTTACCTGTGTTGCTGCGGACGAGATAGATTGCAGGAAGACTGAGATATTTTGTGGTGCAATGGAGCTTAGATATTTTTCCAGCAAAGTTTCATTGAGGAGAACTTCAGGTTTGGTCACGAGTAAGGCCATGTCCGCTGGAGCCACTTCATCCTGGAAAAGGATTATGACATGTTTCTTGTCAAGAAACAATGGCTACAGTAGTTGAAATTTTATTTGCATTTGTAATCATTCTATTCATTTCTTGTGAAGGTGCCACCTTTGATATTCCCTGTTCTATTCCCTCAAGCCTTTGTAGCTACCAATTCTGGAAACATAGTTTGGTCCTTATTTACAATGATTCAAGGTTGTCGCCTACATATTTAAATGCCCCGTCAATGATACAAGGAATGTGCGTGCAGTAACCTAACGTGACCAAGGCCTACCTATATCTGTTAATCACCTTACTTCATTGTAAGCTTTTTTAATTGATCTCTTTTAGCCCTTTTACAGTCAATCTATGAATCTCAACACATTTGCACTAGACTTACCGGTATAAACTTTTCATTGAGTGTTAAGATTTCGTCAAGTTTGAAGAAGTAGAAAAAGACTCCAAAGTTCACTTCACGCCAGTTATGGAAGCTTCCAGCATCACAAACAACTACAAGAAAACACAGAAACTTTTTAGCAAATTGATATAAAGCAGCTCCATGGTTGAAGAGGAAAGTAAGACTTTTTCTACCACAAGAAGGGACAAGAAACTTCTTCATCTCACAAGAGAATAGGCGACATGCAAACATACCGGCGTAAGTCGAAGCTTTTGCTGTCAAGTATGGTTTCAGGAAGTACTGATAGATTGCTTCTCTTGTGTCATCTGTCATCGAGCTAAACTGAATGCTAAATACTTTCACTCTGTTTTAGAAAACAAAATAGATGAAAAAATCTGGGATTATGACTTAAATATTTGCCTTTTTATGCTTTCCTTGTAATTCTTTTAATCTGACAAACATTCAATGTTTTCAAGAGCCATAGACATTTGGTAAATGTCTATGGCTCTTGTAAGTTTTTTATTCTGCCAAGCATTCAAAGTTTTCAAGAGCCACTGACATTTGTATTTTTTCTGTCTTAGCTATCTTTGTACTTACATTACTTGGTAGGAGGAGCAGGATATGTTCAGAGGAATGAACTCAAGAAGTGTTTTGTTGAAGTAGGCAGTCAAATTAAACAAGTAGTCCTGGAACAAGACCGTCCACTCTTCCGTTGTATAAGTAGAGAACTCGACCTGAAGACCACTGAGCTGGGTAACTAGGAGTGTTGTCTTTATTGTTGTTACTTGCTGCTCTGACAGGCTTGCCTACATGTAAAAATCAGAGATTTGTGAAAAACTTAAGTAAAAGCTACTATTGCTTGCATGCTGATCAAACATATATACCAGAGTATCTCAAAACAGCATGCTTTTAGATATCTTCTTAACAAAGCTGAATGTCTTTTAGGATTGGTCTTTTCTATTTACCTGTGTTGCTGCGGACGAGATAGATTGCAGGAAGACTGAGATATTTTGTGGTGCAATGGAGCTTAGATATTTTTCCAGCAAAGTTTCATTGAGGAGAACTTCAGGTTTGGTCACGAGTAAGGCCATGTCCGCTGGAGCCACTTCATCCTGGAAAAGGATTATGACATGTTTCTTGTCAAGAAACAATGGCTACAGTAGTTGAAATTTTATTTGCATTTGTAATCATTCTATTCATTTCTTGTGAAGGTGCCACCTTTGATATTCCCTCTTCTATTCCCTCAAGTCTTTGCAGCTACCAATTCTGGAAACATAGTTTGGTCCTTATTTACAATGATTTGAGGTTGTCACCTACATATTTCAATGCCCCTTCAATGATACAAGGAAGGTGCGTGCAGTAACCTAACGTGACCAAGGCCTACCTATATCTGTTAATCACCTTACTTCATTGTAAGCTTTTTTAATTGATCTATTTTAGCCCTTTTACAGTCAATCTATGAATCTCAGTACATTTGCACTAGACTTACCGGTGTAAACTTTTCATTGATTGTTAAGATTTCGTCAAGTTTGAAGAAGTAGAAAAAGACTCCAAAGTTCACTTCACGCCAGTTATGGAAGCTTCCAGCATCACAAACAACTATAAGAAAACACAGAAACGTTTTAGCAAACTGATATAAAGCAGCTCCATGGTTGAAGAGGAAAGTAAGACTTTTTCCACCACAAGAAGGGACAAGAAACTTCTTCATTTCACAAGAGAATAGGCGACATGCAAACATACCGGCGGAAGTCGAAGCTTTTGCTGTCAAGTATGGTTTCAGGAAGTACTGATAGATTGCTTCTCTTGTGTCATCTGTCATCGAGCTAAACTGAATGCTAAATACTTTCACTCTGTTTTAGAAAACAAAATAGATGAAAAAATCTGGGATTATGACTTAAATATTTGCCTTTTTATGCTTTCCTTGTAATTCTTTTAATCTGACAAACATTCAATGTTTTCAAGAGCCATAGACATTTGGTAAATGTCTATGGCTCTTGTAAGTTTTTTATTCTGCCAAGCATTCAAAGTTTTCAAGAGCCACAGACATTTGTTTTTTTTCTGTCTTAGCTATCTTTGTACTTACATTACTTGGTAGGAGGAGCAGGATATGTCCAGAGGAATGAACTCAAGAAGTGTTTTGTTGAAGTATGCAGTCAAATTAAACAAGTAGTCCTGGAACAAGACCGTCCACTCTTCCGTTGTATAAGTAGAGAACTCGACACGAAGAACACTGAGCTGGGTAACTAGGAGTGTTGTCTTTATTGTTGTTACTTGCTCCTCTGACAGGCTTGCCTACATGTAAAAATCAGAGATTTGTGAAAAACTTAAGTAAAAGCTACTATTGCTTGCATGCTGATCAAACATATATACCAGAATATCTCAAAACAGTGTGCTTTTAGCTATCTTCTTAACAAAGCTGAATGTCTTTTAGGATTGGTCTTTTCTATTTACCTGTGTTGCTGCGGACGAGATAGATTGCAGGAAGACTGAGATATTTTGTGGTGCAATGGAGCTTAGATATTTTTCCAGCAAAGTTTCATTGAGGAGAACTTCAGGTTTGGTCACGAGTAAGGCCATGTCCGCTGGAGCCACTTCATCCTGGAAAAGGATTATGACATGTTTCTTGTCAAGAAACAATGGCTACAGTAGTTGAAATTTTATTTGCATTTGTAATCATTCTATTCATTTCTTGTGAAGGTGCCACCTTTGATATTCCCTCTTCTATTCCCTCAAGTCTTTGCAGCTACCAATTCTGGAAACATAGTTTGGTCCTTATTTACAATGATTTGAGGTTGTCACCTACATATTTCAATGCCCCTTCAATGATACAAGGAAGGTGCGTGCAGTAACCTAACGTGACCAAGGCCTACCTATATCTGTTAATCACCTTACTTCATTGTAAGCTTTTTTAATTGATCTATTTTAGCCCTTTTACAGTCAATCTATGAATCTCAGTACATTTGCACTAGACTTACCGGTGTAAACTTTTCATTGATTGTTAAGATTTCGTCAAGTTTGAAGAAGTAGAAAAAGACTCCAAAGTTCACTTCACGCCAGTTATGGAAGCTTCCAGCATCACAAACAACTATAAGAAAACACAGAAACGTTTTAGCAAACTGATATAAAGCAGCTCCATGGTTGAAGAGGAAAGTAAGACTTTTTCCACCACAAGAAGGGACAAGAAACTTCTTCATTTCACAAGAGAATAGGCGACATGCAAACATACCGGCGGAAGTCGAAGCTTTTGCTGTCAAGTATGGTTTCAGGAAGTACTGATAGATTGCTTCTCTTGTGTCATCTGTCATCGAGCTAAACTGAATGCTAAATACTTTCACTCTGTTTTAGAAAACAAAATAGATGAAAAAATCTGGGATTATGACTTAAATATTTGCCTTTTTATGCTTTCCTTGTAATTCTTTTAATCTGACAAACATTCAATGTTTTCAAGAGCCATAGACATTTGGTAAATGTCTATGGCTCTTGTAAGTTTTTTATTCTGCCAAGCATTCAAAGTTTTCAAGAGCCACAGACATTTGTTTTTTTTCTGTCTTAGCTATCTTTGTACTTACATTACTTGGTAGGAGGAGCAGGATATGTCCAGAGGAATGAACTCAAGAAGTGTTTTGTTGAAGTATGCAGTCAAATTAAACAAGTAGTCCTGGAACAAGACCGTCCACTCTTCCGTTGTATAAGTAGAGAACTCGACACGAAGAACACTGAGCTGGGTAACTAGGAGTGTTGTCTTTATTGTTGTTACTTGCTCCTCTGACAGGCTTGCCTACATGTAAAAATCAGAGATTTGTGAAAAACTTAAGTAAAAGCTACTATTGCTTGCATGCTGATCAAACATATATACCAGAATATCTCAAAACAGTGTGCTTTTAGCTATCTTCTTAACAAAGCTGAATGTCTTTTAGGATTGGTCTTTTCTATTTACCTGTGTTGCTGCGGACGAGATAGATTGCAGGAAGACTGAGATATTTTGTGGTGCAATGGAGCTTAGATATTTTTCCAGCAAAGTTTCATTGAGGAGAACTTCAGGTTTGGTCACGAGTAAGGCCATGTCCGCTGGAGCCACTTCATCCTGGAAAAGGATTATGACATGTTTCTTGTCAAGAAACAATGGCTACAGTAGTTGAAATTTTATTTGCATTTGTAATCATTCTATTCATTTCTTGTGAAGGTGCCACCTTTGATATTCCCTGTTCTATTCCCTCAAGCCTTTGTAGCTACCAATTCTGGAAACATAGTTTGGTCCTTATTTACAATGATTCGAGGTTGTCACCTACATATTTCAATGCCCCTTCAATGATACAAGGAAGGTGCGTGCAGAAACCTAACGTGACCAAGGCCTACCTATATCTGTTAATCACCTTACTTCATTGTAAGCTTTTTTAATTGATCTCTTTTAGCCCTTTTACAGTCAATCTATGAATCTCAGTGCATTTGCACTAGACTTACCGGTGTAAACTTTTCATTGAGTGTTAAGATTTCTTCAAGTTTGAAGAAGTAGAAAAAGACTCCAAAGTTCACTTCACGCCAGTTATGGAAGCTTCCAGCATCACAAACAACTACAAGAAAACACAGAAACTTTTTAGCAAATTGATATAAAGCAGCTCCATGGTTGAAGAGGAAAGTAAGACTTTTTCCACCACAAAAAGGGACAAAAAACTTCTTCATCTCACAAGAGAATAGGCGACATGCAAACATACCGGCGGAAGTCAAAGCTTTTGCTGTCAAGTATGGTTTCAGGAAGTACTGATAGATTGCTTCTCTTGTGTCATCTGTCATCGAGCTAAACTGAATGCTAAATACTTTCACTCTGTTTTAGAAAACAAAATAGATGAAAAAATCTGGGATTATGACTTAAATATTTGCCTTTTTATGCTTTCCTTGTAATTCTTTTAATCTGACAAACATTCAATGTTTTCAAGAGCCATAGACATTTGGTAAATGTCTATGGCTCTTGTAAGTTTTTTATTCTGCCAAGCATTCAAAGTTTTCAAGAGCCACAGACATTTGTTTTTTTTCTGTCTTAGCTATCTTTGTACTTACATTACTTGGTAGGAGGAGCAGGATATGTCCAGAGGAATGAACTCAAGAAGTGTTTTGTTGAAGTAGGCAGTCAAATTAAACAAGTAGTCCTGGAACAAGACCGTCCACTCTTCCGTTGTATAAGTAGAGAACTCGACCCGAAGACCACTGAGCTGGGTAACTAGGAGTGTTGTCTTTATTGTTGTTACTTGCTGCTCTGACAGGCTTGCCTACATGTAAAAATCAGAGATTTGTGAAAAAATTAAGTAAAAGCTACTATTGCTTGCATGCTGATCAAACATATATACCAGAGTATCTCAAAACAGCGTGCTTTTAGATATCTTTTTAACAAAGCTGAATTTCTTTTAGGATTGGTCTTTTCTATTTACCTGTGTTGCTGCGGACGACATAGATTGCAGGAAGACTGAGATATTTTGTGGTGCAATGGAGCTTAGACATTTTCCCAGCAAAGTTTCATTGAGGAGAACTTCAGGTTTGGTCACGAGTAAGGCCATGTCCGCTGGAGCCACTTCATCCTGGAAAAGGATTATGACATGTTTCTTGTCAAGAAACAATGGCTACAGTAGTTGAAATTTTATTTGCATTTGTAATCATTCTATTCATTTCTTGTGAAGGTGCCACCTTTGATATTCCCTGTTCTATTCTCTCAAGCCTTTGTAGCTACCAATTCTGGAAACATAGTTTGGTCTTTATTTACAATGATTCAAGGTTGTCGCCTACATATTTTAATGCCCCTTCAATGATACAAGGAAGGTGCGTGCAGTAACCTAACGTGACCAAGGCCTACCTATATCTGTTAATCACCTTACTTCATTGTAAGCTTTTTTAATTGACCTCTTTTAGCCCTTTTACAGTCAATCTATGAATTTCAGTACATTTGCACTAGACTTACCGGTGTAAACTTTTCATTGAGTGTTAAAATTTCGTCAAGTTTGAAGAAGTAGAAAAAGACTCCAAAGTTCACTTCACGCCAGTTATGGAAGCTTCCAGCATCACAAACAACTACAAGAAAACACAGAAACTTTTTAGCAAATTGATATAAAGCAGCTCCATGGTTGAAGAGGAAAGTAAGACTTTTTCCACCACAAGAAGGGATAAGAAACTTCTTCATCTCACAAGAGAATAGGCGACATGCAAACATACCGGCGGAAGTCGAAGCTTTTGCTGTCAAGTATGGTTTCAGGAAGTACTGATAGATTGCTTCTCTTGTGTCATCTGTCATCGAGCTAAACTGAATGCTAAATACTTTCACTCTGTTTTAGAAAACAAAATAGATGAAAAAATCTGGGATTATGACTTAAATATTTGCCTTTTTATGCTTTCCGTGTAATTCTTTTAATCTGACAAACATGCAATGTTTTCAAGAGCCATCGACATTTGGTAAATGTCTATGGCTCTTGTAAGTTTTTTATTCTGCCAAGCATTAAAAGTTTTCAAGAGCCACAGACATTTGTTTTTTTTCTGTCTTAACTATCTTTGTACTTACATTACTTGGTAGGAGGAGCAGGATATGTCCAGAGGAATGAACTCAAGAAGTGTTTTGTTGAAGTAGGCAGTCAAATTAAACAAGTAGTCCTGGAACAAGACCGTCCACTCTTCCGTTGTATAAGTAGAGAACTCGACCCGAAGACCACTGAGCTGGGTAACTAGGAGTGTTGTCTTTATTGTTGTTACTTGCTGTTCTGACAGGCTTGCCTACATGTAAAAATCAGAGATTTGTAAAAAACTTAAGTAAAAGCTACTATTGCTTGCATGCTGATCAAACATATATACCAGAGTATCTCAAAACAGCGTGCTTTTAGATATCTTCTTAACAAAGCTGAATGTCTTTTAGGATTGGTCTTTTCTATTTACCTGTGTTGCTGCGGACGAGATAGATTGCAGGAAGACTGAGATATTTTGTGGTGCAATGGAGCTTAGATATTTTTCCAGCAAAGTTTCATTGAGGAGAACTTCAGGTTTGGTCACGAGTAAGGCCATGTCCGCTGGAGCCACGTCATCCTGGAAAAGGATTATGAGATGTTTCTTGTCAAGAAACGATGGCTACAGTAGTTGAAATTTTATTTGCATTTGTAATCATTCTATTCATTTCTTGTGAAGGTGCCACCTTTAATATTCCCCATTCTATTCCCTCAAGCCTTTGTAGCTACCAATTCTGGAAACATAGATTGGTCTTTATTTACAATGATTCAAGGTTGTCGCCTACATATTTCAATGCCCCTTCAATGATACAAGGAAGGTGCGTGCAGTAACCTAACGTGACCAAGGCCTACCTATTTCTGTTAATCAACTTACTTCCCTGTAAGCTTTTTTAATTGACCTCTTTTAGCTCTTTTACAGTCAATCTATGAATTTCAGTACATTTGCACTAGACTTACCGGTGTAAACTTTTCATTGAGTGTTAAGATTTCGTCAAGTTTGAAGAAGTAGAAAAAGACTCCAAAGTTCAATTCACACCAGTTATGGAAGCTTCCAGCATCACAAACAACTACAATAAAACACAGAAACTTTTTAATAATGGGATTTAAAGCAGCTCCAGGTTTGAAGAAGAAATTAAGGCTATTTCCATCTCAAGAAGAGGCAAGAAACACCTTCATCTAACAAGAGAATAGTGGACATGGAAACATACCTGCGGAAGTCGAAGCTTTTGCTGTCAAGTATGGTTTCAGGAAGTACTGATAGATTGTTTCTTTTGTGTCGTCTGTCATTGAGCTAAACTGAATGCTAAATACTTTCACTCTGTTTCAGAAAACAAAATACATGAGAAAATCTGGGATTGTGACTTAAATATTTGTTTTTTTAAGCTATCCTTGTAAATCTTTTAATCTGACAAACATTCAAAGTTTTCAAAAGCCATAGACATTTGGTAAATGTCTTTGGCTCTTGTAAATCTTTTATTCTGCCAAGCGTTCAAAGTTTTCAAGAGCCATAGACATTTGGTTTTTTTTCTGTCTTAGCTATCTTTGTACTTACATTACTTGGTAGGAGGAGCAGGATATGTCCAGAGGAATGTACTCAAGAAGTGTTTTGTTGAAGTATGCAGTCAAATTAAACAAGTAGTCCTGGAACAAGACCGTCCACTCTTCCGTTGTATAAGTAGAGAACTCGGTCTGAAGACCACTGAGCTGGGTAGCTAAGAGTGTTGTCTTTATTGATGTTACTTGCTGCTCTGACAGGCTTGCCTACGTGTAAAAATTGGAGATTTGTGAAACAGTTAAGAAAAAGCTGCTATTGCTTGCATGCTGATCAAACACATATACCAGAGTAACGTAAGTTTGACTCGAACATCTGATGTTCGCCTGTTCGCCGAATTTAGAAAATTATGGGGCGTTCACAGGGAATTCGAGAGCCCCGGAACTCCCCATAATGAACTGCCAGACCGTCAATGCACTGCAAGATCGCAGTGCATTGATTGCTGCTGGTTGGCCAAAGCATGCACATGACCTGCATGCTTTGGCAAATCACAGCACGCTCTGCTGTGAGAGCCATGATTGGCCAAAGGCAGGGTGCCTTTGGCCAATCATGGATCAGGGGGTTGAGTCCACGCCCCACACTCTGTAATGCTGCTTATGTAGCGGTCGTACGTAGTGTTATGAATGAGAGCAGCAAAATTACATTTGTAAAGGAAAAAATGTCATTTAAAACTGCTTGCAGCTGTAATGTATATATGTATAATGCAATATACATAAAAATTATTGAAAAAAACAGCGTGAGTTCCCCCCAGTCCGTTAACAGGCTCTTTGGGTCTGGTATGGATATTAGGGGGAACCCTGTGCCAAAAAAATTATAAATGGCGTGGGGGTCCCCCCTAAAATCCATACCAGGCCCTTCAGTTCTATTATGGATATTAAGAGGAACTCCGCGACAATATAAAAAAAATGGCGTGGGGGTCCCCCAAAATCCATACCAGGCCCTTCAGTTCTGGTATGGATTTTAAGGGAAACCAGTTCACATAGGGGGGGATCTTTGGGTCCCCTTGTTAATAAAGTTGTTTTGGGGTGGACCCCAAAGAACCCTCCCCATGTTGAGTGCATGTGGCCTGGTAGGGGGGGCGCTCTCTCGACTTCCCCCTTTTCCTGTGGTCTGCCAGGTTGCGTGCTCGGATAAGAGTCCGGTATGGATTTTGGGGGGACCCCCAAGCTTTTTTTTTATTTTGGCGCAGGGTTCCCCTTAAAATCCATACCACATCTGAAGGGCCTGGTATGGATTTTGGGGGGACCCCCATGCCATTTTTTTTAAATTTTGGTGCAGGGTTCCCCTTAATATCCATACCAGACCTGATGGGCATGGTATGGATTTTGGGGGGACCCCCACGCAATTTTTGTTAACATTTCAGTGTGGGGTTCCCCTTAATATTCATAGCAGACCCAAAGGGCCTGGTAATGGACTGAGAGGGGATGCACGCCATTTTTTTCAATGAATTCTATCTATATTGCCGGGATCCGACAATACGTTACAGCCGCAAGCAGTTTTAAATGACATTTTTTCCTTTAGAAATTTCATTTTGCTGCAGTACTGTTATAAACATGGGAAAGTTACGATACTTTACAGGCAGACTAAGGAATATTTCATTTTAATTGTCTCACTTTAAGCATTATTAAAATCACTGCTCCTGAAAAAACAGCCGTTTTTAAAAGGTTTTTTTTTGCATTGATACATGCCCCCTGGGGCAGGACCCGGGTCCCCAACACTTTTTCTGGCAATAACATGCATATAAGCCTTTAAAATTAGCACTTTTGATTTTTGTTTTCTTTTTCACATTTTTTTCATTTTTATTTTTTATTTTTGATGTTCGTGTCCTATGGACTTTAACAGTGTTGGCACAAATTTTTACACTTGCTTCGACTTCAACACACAGTAAAGCGCATGCAGCTTCAACATGCTTTTTTTATGTGTTTTTGATGCTTCAGTGATGCTTCAATGATGCTTTGATGATGCTTCAATGCTCATTAGTACCCCTGTTCAGCAGATCCACAGCTCATTGGTACTTTCGTGCAGCAGATCCCCAGCTTATTAGTATCCTTATTCAGCAGATGACCTGCTTAGTAGTTCTCCGAGCTCTGCTGATGACCCACTTAGTAGTAACCCCTAGCTCTGCTGATCCCCTGCTCAGTAGTAACTCCCAACTCTGCTGATCCCCCATTCAGTAGTAACCTCCAGCTCTGCTGATCACCCAATCAGTATTAACTCCCAGCTCTGCTGATCCTCTGGTTTGCTCCTCCTCCTCTCTCTCTCTGCTCCCCGCTCACCTCCCACTACATTCCTAGTTTCTCCTGCTCCGGTCCCCCAGCTCTGCTAATCCTCTGCTGCTCAGTCCTCTCTCTCCAACCCCATGGTTAATTGGCCGCAAACCGTGGGGGGGGGGAGTTAGTGGCAACATAAATATGATTTGGAATAGGATGTCTAAAAAGCCCATCAAGGTATTGTGGTCAGGTGTCCACAAACCTTTAACTATAAACTATATAAGCTAGAAATATATGTTATGTTGCTTCTAAAAGCATAATCTATTGTCCAGTAAAAATGGAAACAGAATACACAGACATAATAGCCTTTTATATAATATATAAATGTTGCATTTATTTCCAATATATTATTTTCCTCAGTGCTACACATATTTTGAAATTAAAAGTCCATTTAAGTCTGGATGGAAAGGTTCACTTTTTGGTTTCCCAGTGCATCCTGGGATATCTCATACCCGCAATATTGCCTAAACAAAGTGAAGCTAAAGCTGAATAAAAGACTCTCAAAAGCTGCAGGTGCTTCAAGCTAGCTCTGTCATAGAGTTCTATGAAAGCTTTGGAGACGCTTTGAAGCACCAAAAATGCAACAGGGGGTATCATTTTTGGAGCAAAGCAAAGCAAAAGCAATGTGTACACAGGACTGTAAGCTAACCATTTTATTTAGTGACAGGAGCAGGGATTGGAATTCAGAGCACTTCAAAAAAGCGTGTCTGAAGCCACATTTTAAAGCAAGTGTAAACTAGCCCTAATCTCTTCTCGTCAAATCACAGCATGCTGCATGTACTCTTTCATTTATGTATTATATTTATTTCAAATTCTTCTGCATAGTTAAAGCTTCTACATCGCATTTCACCCAATTAAATATTTTATCTGCTGAGTTTAATTTTATAAAATATTAACTTATGAAAGTTTTCTTGGGAACTATGAAATAGTGCTAAATAATTTTAACCCATCCCAGTCTCTTTCCTCTAATACTTTGAATGGAGAGGGTGATTGATGGCAGCATGCTGACTTTATTGGTGTTTATATAATTTTTGGTAGATGTTAGATCTTAGGAGCGATAAACATTTTTTTTATGATGTTGGGAATAGCATCGTCTGATACAAGATTTTATGTTTTTTTTTAATTGTTTACACAAATTAGCAGTATTATACTATTGGAGCTACTCTAAATGTAATGAACAGTGGAAAGTGTACTGTAGTCATGACAGCACTTGACCATTGAGGAATTGGTGATGTTTGAAGAAAGAGAAGACACAGAAGAGTGATCTTTAAGGAAGTCTGGATTTGCACACATTTATATACCTTTGTTGCACAGAGATTTAGTGGCTGGACTGCAATTACTTTGCAGATTTTTAAAATGGTTTGTTATTTGTTTATTCACTTTGTATTCATATATGGCATTATTTACTGCAGGCAATTAGGTATATGTACTGTAGATAGAATGAGATAGAATGAGAGGGATTTATTTAAACACAGAACCTGCCACAGCATGTACTTTTATTGCTGCTGAAATTGGCAGCACAGTCCAGTTGTAACATAGCTTAACCACTTAAAGTGGTTGTAAACCCACTCTGACAACTTACACCTACAGGTAAGCCTAGATTAAGGCTTACCTGTAGGTGCAAGAAATATCTCCTTACACGGTTAAGGAGATATTTGCAGAAAAGTCTGCACCGATGTCAACCGCGCATGCGCGCCGTAGACAATGGCGCAGGCGCACTGAGCCTGCCGGTTTTCGAATGGGAAATGCCGGGAACATGCCGGGAATGCGCACATGCGCGGGGATCGTACCGTCCCACGCGCATGCGCGGGAGTGACGTCATCGCCGCTCCGGCCAGTCACAGCGCCGGAGCGGCGAAACCCGGAAGGCGCTCGGAGGGGACATGGCGGCGGCGGGGAACAAGGAGCGCTTTGGGGGCTTCAATCTCAGATAAGTGCCACATAATGAGCTAGTATGCATAGCATACTAGCTCATTATGCCTTTCTCTTTCAGGGTTTTTTTTTTTTTGAAGAAAAAAAAAGGGGGTTTACTTCCTTTTTAAGCTCTGTATTCAGCACTGTGCTACTTTAACTGGTAATTGCGCGGTCATGCGATGCTGTACTCAAATTACATTTCTATTATTTTTTTCACACAAATAGAGCTTTGTTTTGGTGTTTTTTTATTTATTATATAAACAAAAAAGCCTGAACATTTTGAAAACAAACAATATTTTTTACTTTCTGCTATAAAACATTAAAAAAATAATTCTTCACAAATTTAGGCCAAAATGTACTCTGCTACATGTCTTTGGTTAAAAAAATCCAATAAGTGTATATTATGTAATTGTTTTCCGTGAAACTTATTGCGCCTACAAACTATGGTATATATACTGGAATTTTTTTATTTTTTTTATACTAGTAATGGAGGTGATCAGCAACTTATAGTGGGACTGTGATAGTGAGGAAGGGGAAGGGAATCTGACACTAACTGACACTTTGTGGAAACTGACACTGACATCACCAGTGACACTAATACAATGATCAGTGCTAAAACTATACATTGTTACTGTACTAATGATACTGGCTGGGAAGGGATTAACATCTAGGGGCAATCAAAGGGATAACTGTGTCATGTGCCTAACTATGTGTACTGTGTGTAGTATGGGCTGCTTTTACTAAGCGATGTGCAGGGAGAAAAAAAAAAACATCACATTGCCGCTGTCTGTACAGAGCTCTGTGTTGTTTGCCAACACAGAGCTCTGTTCTGTCAGTCGATCAGCTGATCAGCAGGTCCCAGCCGTAAATCATTGTCTGGGACCTGCTGATCAGCTTGTGGTGTAACGATTGACAGCACCGATGTACAGGGGCTGGTCCAAAACTAGTTATATGTTTTTTATATTTTATGCTGCCTCCACAGAAAAAAATACTGGTTGAGTGTTTAAGGCAAAAACAACCCTTGGGATATTTTAAAATATAACAGCAATTATGGCTGTACCATGACCATACCACTACTATAAAAAAGCTCTGTTTTTTTTTTTTATAAAGCACAGGGATGTGTTTTACAAATGAACATCGTGCCCCCATGAATAAATTCTGGGAGGAAATCCTGGTCATGTGCCCTGCCAAAGTCATATGACTGTCCCTCCTTGAATCATGAAAATCTCTCTGTGTTAAGCAAAAGGAACTGCTTAAAGTATTACCTGCATTTTTTTAATAAGCCACTAAAAATTGGCCCCTTAATATCACTATGCCTTTTTTCTTTCCCAATAAGGAGGGATTGAAATTTACAGGTCAATAAAGGACCTTTTCATTATCTACTGTTTCCTGTAAATGATATTATAATTAAAATAGTTGTATATGCTGAAGTATTACAATACCTTTTCTATTGTTTCTTCAATTATATTAACATAGTGAGTAATGTTTTCCTTTTCCATCAGGTGTGCCAAACTTTCCAACAATGTGAGGTTCAAGAGCACTTCAGGTTGTGTCAAAATCTGTGACACTTGGCTTGGTGTCAGGCTATCTAGTACGGCACCCTGTAAACAAATATGGGAAAATCAAGATTTAGTGCAATGATCCTTTAAGTTCAGTTTGATTCTATAAGGCTGGGTTCACACTATTGCAAATTGGATGTGGGTTCCCCGCATTCCAATTCGCAAAAGCAGGAGATTTTGACCGGCTCTCTATGAAGCTGCTTCGCATATCTCTGCTGTGGCTCCGGTGCGAATTTGCACAGGAGCCCGGTGCGTCTTTTTGGTCCATTTCAGGTCCGAATTCAGACAAAAATTTGGGCTGAAATCTGACCTGAAACGGTGAAAGGGAATGCACCGGACCCCTGCTTTGAGCCGCGTGCAAAGATAGTGTGAACCCAGCCTTAATGATAATATTCTAACAATGCTTATACGTGCAAATTAAATCACAGTAGTGACACAGGAGTCAGTGAAAAGAAACACATCATGCAGCAAGAAACACAGGCATCCAATAATCCAATTCTATCTTCTCTTAACACAATTAAACTGAATATACCTAAAATGTACCTAAAATTTGAATTATATAAAGCATTGCAGTTGCATTTATGTGACATATAAATGCATATAAACATGTGTATGTCATTGCCCCTGTGAATGAGGCCTTAGAGATTATTAGAGAAAGTTTTAATTTTATTCTGTGATGCGCAATTGAAAAGAAATACAAAAAACTAAAAACCAGAAATCTGAATGCATATATCTTACTAGGTCTAAATTTGGATTTATGTCTAGCAAACTGAAGAAGTTGCCACTGGTGAAAAAAGGTCCAACGTATATAAGAATCCACTCTTTACTTCCCGTGACATCTCGGGTGCATGCAGAGCCTAAAAGGTGCAATAAAGAAATATACAATATAGTTATGTAAGAATCTTTGTAGATAGTATTTAAACATGCATCATATACAATAGCCAGTAAGAGCACTGGTCATTTTAAAACTCTTTGCTGGTAATGTACATGCTTATGGTACATCCCCAACTTTAAAGTGGTTCTAAAGGCTGAAGGTTTTTAAAAAGTCTTCAGTGTGTTGCTCCCCTCTCAGTCCCCCCTAATACTTACCTGAGCCTGATCTCGATCCGGCGATGTGCACAAGAGCAGCAGCTCTCCAGCTCTCTTCCTCCCTATTGGCTCCCACTGCTGTCAATCACAGCCAGAGGAGGGAGTAGGGGTGGGGTTGAGCCAGACTCTGTGTGTCTTATGGACACACAGAGCTGGGCTCGGGAGTGAGCACGTACGAGTTGCTATGGGGGAACTCGGCTGGTGGCGAACCTGAGAAGAGGAGGATCAGGGCTGCTCTGTGCAAAACCATTGCACAGAACTGGAAAGTATAACATGTTTGTTATTTAAAAAAAAAATGCATTTACAATCACTTTAAGATCACCTGGTACTTTTAAAGAAAACATTCAATGAAGAAGAAGCAGGTATATGTTGTGTTGGTATAACCCCTTCTGTTGTCACCCAAAAACTTGGTCATTCTACATCATGTGTAAAATAAGTATCTGTAATTTTTTGTCTGCTTTCCATTTCCTTTAAAAATAGACCTAAACTCAAAAATGAAGATTTACTATATTTTGTGGAACATTTCAAAATGTACATTCTGCCTGAGCAGTACCCTGAAAAATGTATCTTTCGTTCTGAATTGCAGAGGAGGAACCTCAATCCTCAAAGTTGTATATGTGCAGTGTAAAGCCTTTTTTAATGTCTGTGCCTGCTAGTAGCACAGGATTTGGAGTGAGATATGAAGATGTCACAACTGTTCTGCTCATTGTTCTCCTTGCTGGAGAGGAAGCTGTACCTGAGAATCTGCAGTGCAAGGATCTCCCTGAATCTGTTTCATTAAAGTGGAAGTCCATTAAAAAGCTTAAATCTACTCCCACCACCCGCTCTAAGACCTATTTCATCTAACCTGTAAAGGAAATATTTCTATACTTACCTATTCAGAGGGTGCTCTCACGTGATCTCTTCAGCTGCCAACTTCAGTAAAGTGGAGAGATTGCTGACAACATTTGCGGAGCCTGGGCAGTGACTTCACCCATAGACTTACTGTTTGTTGTTGCCTGCACTTCCTCTTCAATGAAGCTGGCGGTGCTAAGACACGATCATGTGACTGGACCAGAGTACCTTTATATTAAGTAGGTATAGGCATTTTTCCTTTACAGGGAAGTTAGAATAGACTTAGAATGGGCATGGGAGTAGATTTAAAGAAGAGGTCCAGCCTCCTTTAGAAAAAATTTAAAGTCAGCAGCTACAAATACTGTAGCTGCTGACTTTTAATATTAGGACACTTACCTGTCCAGGGATCCCGCGATGTAAGCACCCCAGCCGATTTTTCCATTGGCTCTCAGGTGCTGCCACTGCCATTGCTTCTAAGGGAAACCGTCAGTGAAGCCTTCCCTATTGTGCATGCACAAAGTGCGCTGTGCTTTTTTAAATGGCCCGACGGCGGGGGGAAGGAGGAGGGGGGTCGAACTTTCAGGTGATCTCACCGTGCCGAGATCACCCAGAAGTGGGAGCAGGTACCTGTCAAAAAGAGGTACCTGCCCCCCTGAAATGTGCCAAATGTGGCACCAGAGGAGGGGAGGAGGCAGATAAGCGGAGCTTCCACTTTTGTGTGAAACTCCGCTTTAAGCTTAGTAAGTAGGGATGAGCTGAATACCCCCGGGTTCGGTTCGCAGCAGAACATGCGAACAGGCAAAAAATTTGTTCGAACACGCGAACACCGTTAAAGTCTATGGGACACGAACATGAAAAATCAAAAGTGCTCATTTTAAAGGTTAATATGCAAGTTATTGTCATAAAAAGTGTTTGGGGACCTGGGTCCTGCCCCAGGGGACATGTATCAATGCAAAAAAACGTTTTAAAAACAGCAGTTTTTTCGGGAGCAGTGATTTTAATAATGCTTAAAGTGAAACAATAAGAGTGAAATATTCCTTTAAATTTCGTACCTGAGGGGTGTCTGCCTGTAAAGTAGCGCATGTTTCCCGTGTTTAGAACTGTCCCTGCACAAAATGACGTATTTAAAGGAAAAAAAGTAATTTAAAACTACTCGCGGCTATTAATGAATTGTCGGGTCCCGGCAATACAGATAAAAGTCATTGAAAAAATGGCAGGCCCCCCCAGGGCCCCCCCAGTCCATTACCAGGCCCTTTGGGAACCCCGCACCAAAATTAAAAAACAATGGCATGGGGTTTCCCCTGAAAAATCCATCCCAGACCCTTATCCGAGCACGCAACCTGGCAGGCTTCAAGAAAAGAGGGGGGACGAGTGAGCGCCCCCCCCTCCTGAACCGTACCAGGCCACATGCCCTCAACATGGGGACGATGTCCCCATGTTGATGAGGACAAGGGCCTCATCCACACAACCCTTGCCCGGTGGCTGTGGGGGCCTGCGGGCGGGGGGCTTATCGGAATCTGGAAGCCCCCTTTAACAAAGGGGACCCCCAGATTCCGGCCCCCCCTATGTGAATTGGTAACGGGGTACATTGTACCCCTACCATTTCACAAAAAAAAGTGTAAAAAATGTTAAAAACCACAGTAGACAGCTTGGGACAAGTCCTTTATTAAAAAGAAAAAAAAAAAAAGAATAAAAAATTCCAACAAAGTAATCCATTCTCGAGCAATACGGAGAAAAAAAAAAGCTGACACAATCCTGCCTCCATGGGAGGCAGCCGACCAATGACGCTCTCCCGCCGTGACAGCTCTTTTATAGCTGAGGGCGGGGGCCACCCGTCACGTGCGCGGGTGACCCTGCCCCCCTCTGATGCCGGGTTACCCAATGACATGTATGGGTGACCCCGCCCCCCTCTGACGCAACGCGGGTTTCCCGTGACGCTGCCTTTTTTTTCAATGACTGTTATCTGTATTGCCAGGACCCGACAATTCATTAATAGCCGCGAGTAGTCTTAAATTACTTTTTTTCCTTTAGAAATTTAATTTTGTGCAGGGACAGTTCTAAACACGGGAAACATGAGCTACTTTACAGGCATACTATAGACACCCCAGCATTTAAGCAGTATTAAAATCACTGCTCCCAAAAAACTGGCAGTTTTTAAAACTTTTTTTGCATTGATACATGTCCCCTGGGGCAGGACCCAGGTCCCCAAACACTTTTTATGACAATAACTTGCATATTAACTATTAAAATTTGCATTTTTGATTTCTCCCATAGACTTTTAAAGGGTGTTCCGCGGCTTTCGAATTTGCCGCGAACACCCCAAATTGTTCGCTATTCGGCGAACGGGCGAACAGCCAATGTTCGAGTTGAACTCATGTTCGACCTGAACATAAAGCTCATCCCTATTAGTAAGCATTTAACCAGACTTCTGCTTTAATCCTGTAGATGTGTGATTCCACATCTTCTGCTGTTTTTTCAATATACCCTCACCAGTCATCAGATCACCTTTCATCAGGAAGTTCTGCCTCTACCATGATGACTGCCCCTGTACCAAGACAAAGTGCAGAACAACGCATGGTAGGTTAGTAAAGTGGAAACAACAGGGCAGCTATCTGACCATAAAAAAGAGCCACACCAGCAACGTTTGCCTTAGATCCATTCTTTTTTATGCCCCTAACTTGGCAGAGGCTGACTTCTTCTCAATTCAGTGCACAACTATTTTCAGAAATACAAAAATGCTGACGGATCCATTTGAAAAATAAACACCTAAGAGGAATTCTTTACCTGTAGTCTTTTTCTGTTGAGTAAGGAACCGCTTACAGTAGTTAAAGATGGATTCTTTTTCCAAGTCATTCAGTCTGTTGTAAATATCACTCAGGTCTTCCAGTCTATTGGTGACCACAAAAGAAAAAGAAAATTAGACAAGTATCATTGGTGACTGTATTACTCAACAGCTGAGTTCATATTTTCTTCTTATTGTTACTCACATGGCTTGGTATTCTTGGCAGCTCACATCTAGAGGAAGATCAGAAAGCTCAGATTCATTCGGGGTAACTGAGAAACTGTTGAGGATAAGGGTAAATGCTTGTAGCCAGCCGGAGGTGTTGAGGCAAATCTGGTCATGGTTCAATAGAACAAATATGCTGCTGATTATTTCATCCTGAGTTTGGACACTGAGGTCAGTTATCACTGACTGTGCAACACAAGAGTCGTTCTTCTGGAATGTATCCTAAAAAATATATTACGTAGGAGTTTTAGAATTCTGCATTTACATAAGTCTAATGCATGCACTTGTCAAAACGCACTTTTTTCTACATTAAACATTGTTAGTTTGAAAAGAAATGAGTGTTACTATAGACAAAAAGTATACCGTATATACTCGAGTATAAGCCGACTCGAGTATAAGCCGAGGTACCTAATGTTGCCCAAAAACCTGGGAAACCTTACTGACTCGAGTATAAGCCGATGCCCCACTGTTCCCTAGCTCGCTGTTCCCTGTAAATAGAAATTTTTACATTGTAATTATTACCTGTAAAGAAGTTGCGGCTGCGGCGTCCATCGTTCGAATTCTGCGGCGTCCATCGTTCGAATTCCGCGGTCTCTTCCTGTTCCTTACTTGATAGGCGAGTCTCAGCAGACACTCTCCGCCTATCATGATCATTCTCTCATCCTTAGTTTTCCCAGCAGACACTGTGTTGGGTATTCCGCCAATCACAGACGTCTGCTGGAAAACTGAGGATGAGAGAACGTTCGTGATAGGCGGAGAGTGTCTGCTGAGACTCGCCTATCAAGGAAGGAACAGGAAGAGACCGCGGAATTTGAACGATGGACGCCGCGGAATTTGAACGATGGACGCCGCAGCCGCAACTTCTTTACAGGTAATATTTACAATGTAAAAATTTATATGACTCGAGTATAAGCCGAGGGGGGGGGACTTTTAGCCCCAAAAAAAGGGCTGAAAATCTCGGCTTATACTCAAGTATATACGGTACATTTTATTCTATAATTTGTCCTGTTTACAGCGTATAATGACTAAAATTCTCATACAATACTTCTCAATGATATTGAAAATGGAATAAGTTAGTTTTTTTCCACTTGGAACTAATGAAATTTAAAAAAAGTTCAAATACTAATGGTTTTAAAAAAGTTGGGAGGGTTCTTAGTGCTGATTAGGATTAACTAAGGTTATTACGGTGTTACATTTTATTTAAAAAGCAAACTTTTTTTTACTTTTAAGGCTCCATGCACACAGGACGCCCAAAAAAGTAATTCTGGATGACCGATTGCTGGCAGTAAAACGCTGCTTTAAAAACACAATTTTATCAGCGTTTTGCATTGGCATCAATGCGTGTTTAGCCACGCTAGCTTTTAGGCGCGTTTCTCTGCCTCTATTCAAAATCAATGGTTCCCTATGGGAGCCTATTAATTTGAATAGAAGTCGCACCACAAGTCGGATCATGATAATCCGACTTGTGGTGCGACTTGTGTGCTGAGGATGAAGGGGAACCCCCGCCAAAATGAGAATAAAATTGGCATGGGGGTTCCCCCCAAAATCCATACCAAACCCTTATCCGAGCATGCAGCCCGGCAGGTCAGGATAGGGGGGACGAGCGAGCGCCCCCCTCCTGGACCATACCATGCCACATGCCCTCAACATGCCCTTAACATCCCAGAGCACCTTGTCCCCATGTTGATGAGGACAAGGGCTTCTTTCCGACAACCCTGGCCGGTGGTTGTCAGGGTCTGCGGGCGGGGGGCTTATCGGAATCTGGAATACCCCTTTAACAAGGGGGCCCCCAGATCCTGGCCCCCCACCCTATATGAATGAGTATTGAGCATTGTACCCCTACCCATTCACCTAAAAAAAGGTGTCAAAAATAGACACAGTACACAGGATTTTAAAGTATTTTATTAATGCAGCTTTGGCATCTTCCATGTGTGCATGGACACATACGATAACATAGAGGGGAATTTATGGGCTGTTAAAAAAAATGCCCAAACTCCCAAAAACTGAAGTTTTTGAGCTTCAGTGTGCATGGAGCCTAAAGTTGCTTTACCTAATATCATATACAGATCAAAACTCACTCCTTCGATCTGCAGATGAATGAAACATGAGAAATGAGTAAATACAAAATATCAATAATATCACTTTGTATCTGAATCCAGAGTCTGAACAGTGTTTACAATCACTAATCAGGTCTGTTTTTAACTGCAGTAGCTAAAGCTGACTGCTATGTTTACACAGAAAAATAGCATATAAATGGTGGCCAAGTAGTTTTTAAGCAAAACTCTGGGGAAATTATTAAATACCATAGAAGAGGGGCTCTGCTGCCCCGTGAGGACGTCTATACGATGAAACGTACATATGGTGAGCTGTTGGAGGCTTCATTACCATGCTACATGGGAGGTCTGCTCATGGGATCGTGAGATAGACACATACAACCTATGCCTATGTGAGTGCTGTCTGGTTTGATAAAATGAGAAACCTGTTTTAAAGGATTTTATGCTATGCTATGCTTCTCTTTTATTCCAGGTTACCCCTCTTTGGGTAAATCGATTTTTAAAAGTGGAAGAGAATCTGGAGTGGCTGTTTTCAGATTTGCAGACCATTGCACCTTGAAAAGGAAAGGAACCTGTTGGATGCCAAGTTTATTTGCAACTGGGATCTGAGATCATCAAGTGAGTATTGCACCCTGCTAAGGGAAACTGTATGTTTGCTAGTTCCTCATCACCAGCCACTAACATTGGTGATTGATCTCGATCATAAGCGGTGGAGGATACATTACCTAGCATGGTGTTTCAATTTATGAAGAAATTGCTACTTTACTTGTGGGAGTGAACAAGTTCCATTGAACTCTTTTTTGATACACATTGTTTTTTGACACTTTTTTATGTTTCAACATTTTGTTAATAGTTTGGGACACTTTATGGATTTGGATGTTTTGTTTTCTGGTTTGACACATATACTTACAGATTTAAGTCAATGATTTACAGATTTAAGTGGGTTTAGTTACCCCCCCCTTTTATCACATGTTGGTGTGGTCACACGTCACATAATTTTTACTTTTATTCATCACATTTTTTAGATACTATCTTTAATTTCATCATCACATTTCTTTAGATATTATTACCACTAACACTTTCGTCATTGTTGGAGAGATATTATAGGATTGAGTTTGGTTTATTTTTGGACAGAATAATCTAACACACACCTGGGCACAGCGCTGTCTTTTTTCACAGAAAATAGAAAATACCATAGCAGAGGGGCTCTCCCCACTCTGTAAGGGTTAAATGCAAATTTTTGCTTAGGAAAAGGAACTCTTACTTAGCTTTTCCCTCACTCCCTTAGCAGCTGGCACTCACCTCTTATCTCCATTTGTGGATGGACACTGGTACTCCCACTTACAATACAGGACTATGGGTCCTGCATTGTACTTGCAACCAATAGATAAAGCAGTAAAGAAAATAGGTTTTGGGGGCCATTTTTGTTTAGTAACACAAAATTACAACTATATATGTAAATGCAAAATATAAATTAAGTGTTTGACTTGATTGCTACAGTTATTTTCTTATGTGCCTACACTATGCTAAGACATATTTAATGTGCAATTTTAGATGATCAACTTCCATAGCTCTTGAAGAGGTAGACCATTGGTCTGAGATACATATTCCTATTTGATGAATTGGACATAATTGACAAAGAAGATCAATGCAACACTCACTTGACATGCGGAGCTGTGAACTCTGAGAAGATATGCCAACAAAGATGTACAGTTGCTCAGCCGGTCCACCTGATTGACAAGGGAAGTGACCACAGACATATTTTGGAAGTAGTCGGCCAAGAACGTGAAGTCAACCAGTTCAGATGCAGTAAGCGATGTAGGTTCTAACACCTAGGTGGTCAAAGAGAAGAATAGGACATATAAAAGTTAAACTCTACATGCTCCATAAAGAATGCTACCAGTTTTATGAGTTTTGGAAAGCTAAACTCCGGGGGCAGGAATCATTATCTTAATACAAGTATAGCGGTACCCCCAGTTAAGAGGGCTGCTGGTATTGATTTTTTTTTTGGGCCCTGTAATACACCGCTGTCAACCCCTGGCAATCGGCTCTACCCTCCCGTGGCACAGCTAGTAAGGGGAGATAGGACTGCGTGACCGGCAACCCTTGGTGACACAGTCCTACGGCAAACAAACACAGTAATATGTTTGAACTTCTGTATAAGTAATAGAAACAGACACCAATGTACTTGACCCAGGTATATTTACTGAGACTAATGGGCAAGTAAGAAAACAAGAGTATATGGCTATTTGCAGCTCCCTGTAATAAACAGTATTCAAACAAGCAAAATAAACATGTATTGCTATGCAACTCTAGCAAGGCCCTTTTTCAGTTATTTCCCCTCGTGGGCAGACTAACACCCAGCAATGTCTACCTACGCAGTTAGGCCTGACTGAACTAAATGGAAGTTCTGTAAAGTAATCTTCGCTAGCAAAACTCGGTGATGCACTTGATGAACAAAACTTTGTAATCCAACAGGGTAGTAGGGACACAGTATTTTGTCTGTGAGCAAGTGCTCTCTCACCAACCGGACCAGTCCAAGTCAGTCTCCTCCGCTGATGCGTCTAGGCGCATGGATCCATCGACATCCGGGTCTTCGGTCGTCCTGATACAGTACAGCAAGGATGAAGAGATGTCTCTCAGGTTCCGCTAGGCTGGCGGAGGGCTCTTTGGAAGAAATTGCCCAGGCTTCAGGCCTGGGCTTGCAGCAGTCTGGCACAGAGTTTTTGCTTGATCGGCGGGAGGTGTCCAAAGAGACAGAATAAACTCTGCCTCCCCTTTATAAAGTCCGCCCCAACAGTCCTTGCTCCGGAGCAATGCACCCTGGGTGCTGCAAGATGTCTTGGGAAATGTAGTCTCTGGATATTAAAGGGGAATACCCCGCTACACAAGAGTCATGGGTATTCTTACTTGAATCTTGATGTGCTTTGTGTATTTCTTCCAAAACTGTGCAGTAATCCAGTGTGAAACATTCTGTACAGGAGCTTCTTGTAATAAAGACCAGTCACTGTTGCTCTATCCTTGCACAAGGTGACTGGTCTTTTCTCTGCCCTCTTAAATAGTTTTTCACAGACAGCCTGTAGTGGGTGGATTGCTGGACCCCTCCCACAGCTCTGCTTTCTGCACAGGCTATGTGCAGCTGTGATGCTGTCATTGCTACTTTTACAAGGTAATAACTATGTTACAAGGGCATTTGTGCTCTCAAAGTGAATTTAAATGATTTGTGACTAATGAGGAAAGTGTTTATGCCCAGAGTTTAGCTTTCAGAACGTTATCATTACTTTAATGTTGTCCAGAGAATTACTAATTACCTTCACAAAATCAGCATTGACGTCCATAAGGTCTGAGAAAGAGGCTTGCCGGAAGAAGAAACCCAAGTTGTACTTAATCCATGCTCTAATATCAATGGCTTCACATGCTATCCCTATAAAAGAGTGCAATGTGTTTTTATTTTTTTTACAGCAAAAAACACCAAAAATAAAGGACTTTTGATTAGAAAGTATTATTTTACTGAAAGGGTAGCTAATGCTTGGACAAAACTTTCAGTTACTAGTGAGACAGTCAACAGTAAATGGCTTAAAACATGCTTGGGAAAGACATAGGTCTATACTTGGACAAAAAAGTTAACAAAACCCCCCAAAAAACAAAACAAAAACAAAACAAAATGGGCAGACTCGTTGGAATACTCAATCTTTTTCTGCCGTCACTTTTCTATGTTTCTAACTTGTAAGCAGGTGGTAGTACCCATTTTAGAGAGACCTTTACTCTGGGTGTAGTTTTAAATGGAGTCTGTGTACTTTTTAATTATTGTGTGGTTGGAATTCTGGCTAGAAGTAGGATTATCCCTGACTTATGTCATGCAGATTTGTAATGTGAAGAGAAGAAAGCTTTCTAGGCCTAGTCCCAAAAAGAGAGAGAGACTCAAGGTGGAGACCCACAGAGGGCTCACGAGGAGAAAATAGGAAAATGGCTGGACTTTCTAAGTGGGTGTGGACATTCTTTTATTCAAGAAGGGGAGCCTCAGGCCAGGACAAGATGAGCACAACATGGGGGGAGTTTCTCCCTAACAGGTGGGTGTGTTCCTTATTCCAAGAAGAAGGGAGAAGGGGCCCTTATCCAGCATGGCAGGAGCTGGTGGCCAACAAATTTGCAACAGTAAACCAGCAATCTATATTTGTTCAACAAAACACTGATTCATACCATTTCTCTGTGATTGCATATATAAGAACTTCTTTATAAAAAGGTCATAGATGGCTTCTGCAGTTTCAGATGTGAGCTGGCCATAAATCATGCTTAATCCTTTCAGTCTGAAAAAAAAAAAAGACAAAGGTAGGCTATTGTGAAGACAGGTATAACAAAATGTCCCTCAATAGGTCCAGTGTCTAAATGATACCCTTTTATGTTCACAAAAGTTATGATAAATACGTCCTTGAACTAAAGCTCACACACATTACAATCTGATAGTACATTCTCCTCTAGATCTTCCGATAAGTACCGTATTTATCGGCGTATAACACAAACATGCGTATAACATGCACATGCTTATAACACGCAACTTTACTTTAAGAGGGAAGTTTCAGGAAAAAACTTACATTTTAAATAAAGAACTGTAAAGCAAAATAAGGGTCAATGCCCCTAATGCAGCCTCACCAATTGCCCATCAATGAAGCCTCACCATTGCCCATCTGTAGCCTCCCCATTGCCATGAATGCAGCCTCACCATTACCATGAATGCAGCCTCACAAGTGCTATAAATGCAGCCTCCCCATTGCCATGCATGCAGCCTCCCCATTGCCATGAATGAAGCCTCCCATTCCCATGAATGCAGCCTCGCCATTGCAAGGAATGCAGCCTCACCAGTGCCATGAATGCAGCCTCACCATTGCCATGAATGCAGCCTCACAAGTGCCATGAATGCAGCCTCCCAATTGCCATGAATGCAGCCTCCCCATTGCCTTGAATGCAACCTCACCATTGCCATGAATGCAGCCTCACAAGTGCCATGAATGCAGCCTCCCCATTCCCATGAATGCAGCCTCCCCATTCCCATGAATGCAGCCTCACAAGTGCCATGAATGCAGCCTCGCCATTGACATCAGGGCAGCCTGATCCATGCCCATCTTCAGCCTGAGAGGAGACAGGGAGGGTGACAGGACGAGCGCCAACAGATTACAGAAGAGTCTCCTGTTTACTCGGCGGCCTCTTCAATATAAAGTCCCTACCTCCTATGATAGACAGAACAGTCATCCAATGCCAGTCCAGGAGACGGAACCTATTACAGAGGCCGCTGAGTAAACAGGAGTTTATCACTGTATGTAATCTGTTGGCACTGGTTCCGCCCCCCTCCCTGTCCCCTCCAAGGCAGCCAGAACGGAACAATCAGTGTATAACACGCACGAATGATTATCACCCGATTTTCATGTTATACTCTGATAAATACGGAATATAGTGTGAGGGAAACTTTATGCAGGGAGTTTGGATATTTTTTTTATTTTTTTTTAACAGAGAGATTTTATTAGACAAATCAGCATTACAATACAACCAGTAGATAGCACATCCACCAGTACAGAGCAAACAAACAGGATCATGCGTCACATCCGGGGGATCACACCCCTCTCATTCGTTGCTAAATGCAAATAATCAACAAACATTGGCCCAACCCCGGTCGTGCATAAAACGACTCTAGTTCACCCCTCCCCGACCACACAACAACCCTGAGTAGCAGTAAAGTCCAGGGACCAAGAGGGGTGGGGGGAGCCATCCCCAACAAACAGCCCAGTCAGTCACACCCAGGGGGAGGTTCCAAGTCAGAGCGAGTGGTCTGCCATGAAGACCAAATTTTGTCGAACTTCGCGGGGCACTGTCTACTCTCATAAGTCAATTTATATAGAGAAAGTACCGAGTCGACTGAGCGCTGCCAGGCGGCGCATGTGGGGGGGTCCTCAGATTTCCACTTAAGCAGGATTTCCCGCCTAGCATAAAATAGTGAGAAGGTCAGGCAGAGTTTACAATATCTATCCCCTTCCACGTCCTCCATATGATTCAGCAGTAGGATCTTGGGGTCAGTCGGCACGTTTAAGCCAGTCACGTCCGTCAGTCTGGAAGCCACATCTTCCCAATAGGGCTGGAGTTTCGGACACGACCAGACCATGTGCCAAAACGTACCTATCTCCTGCCTGCATCTCTGACAATTGGGATCTCGCTGCGGGTAAATACGTGCCAGCCTCTGCGGGGTGTAGTAGGCTCTGTGGAGAAATGTAAATTGTATAAACCTATCCTTTGCAGCTATCATAACAGGGATATAAGATGCGAGGCAATCCCTCCACTCCTCCTCGTCCAGCGACGGAATATCAGCCCTCCATTCCTCCCATGGCTTAGTAAGCTTGGCATCATACTGTACTGTGAGGTATAGGTACAGGGACGAGAGAGGGCGGTCCATGAGAGCGGAGGATAAGAGTCGCTCAATAGAGTCTGACTCCAGGGTTATAGGCTCCGGGAATTGGGCCTCAAAAGCATATCTCAGCTGCCAGTACCTAAATTGGAAAGAGACCAGCAGGAGATACGCCTGTCTGAGTTCTTGGAAAGGCATAATCGTACCCGCTTTCACTATATGTTTCAGAGTAACGATTCCCTTTTTTGCCCACAGGGATGGATCTGGGATACTATTCATGTGAGGCAGCATAGGGTTAGCCCACAAGGGTATATGCGGGGACACCAAGTTGGGTCGCCGGTACATTAGTCGAGCCTCCTGCCAGACCTTAACTGTGGTCCGCATGAGGGTCGTCATACAGGGGCTGGCCTTGAGGCCACGAAACGGTAGATTGCTCAAGGCCGCATAAGAGCCCAAAATAGCCGCCTCAAGTGTGACCGCCGGATTTTGTCTAGGCTGGGAGAACCACCATCTCACCGTAATTAGGACAGCTGCCCAGTAGTAAAGCAAAAAATTAGGGAGCGCCAGACCACCTCCGGACAAAGACAAATACAAGGTCTTCCTCACCACCCGGGGGGGGTCTCCCAGCCCAGACAAAAGAGATCAGCAAGCTGTCCAACCTCCGGAAGAATGACCTAGGGATATACGAGGGGGTATTGCAAAAGAAGTACAGGAATTGCGGGAGAAAGACCATCTTCAAAAGGTTGACTCTACCCACTGGCGTCAGAGGGAGGGACCGCCACACTGCGCACTTGGTCACTAGTTGGGTCATGAGTGGTTGTATGTTTTTGTCAACATAGTCGCCAATCTTGCCGCTAATCTTGATGCCCAGGTATGTAAACTCGTCTACCCACTTGAGCCGCGTTCGTGTCGTGGGACGCGGGGCCGAGGGACATAGGGGAAACAAGACCGATTTGTCCCAGTTGATGCGAATACCGGAGTAGCCCCCAAATTGATCAATCAGATCTAAAGCCACCTGCAGGGATGAAGAGGCGTCCGCCAGGTATAGCAGGGCATCATCCGCATACAGAGACAGCTTTTCTTCAATTGGGCCTATTTTCAATCCCCGGACCCTTGTCTCAGCTCTCAACAGGATGGCCAGTGGTTCCATAGCAAGGGCAAATAAACCCGGGGAGAGGGGGCACCCCTGTCTCGTGCCGCGACCCAAGGGGAAGACGTCTGATAGGCAGCCGTTGGTCCGAATTCTAGCAGATGGGGAGCTGTATAACATGCGTACCCATTTCAGGAATCCTGGCCCAAACCCGAAGCTGTCGAGCACCCCCCAGAGGTAGCCCCACTCTACAGAGTCGAAGGCCTTCTCTGCGTCAAGTGAGGTCACCACTCCCGTCGACCCCTCACCAGCCCCATCAATGTGGGTGAGGAGGCGTCTAATGTTAATATCCGTTCCCCTACCCGGCATAAAGCCTGTTTGATCCGAGTGTACCAGGGCAGTAATGACAGAGTTCAGTCTTGTTGCCAAGATCTTGGCCAGGATCTTCGCATCAACGTTCAGCAACGAGATAGGGCGATACGAGGAACAGAGGGAAGGGTCCTTCCCCGGCTTCGGGATCACCACTATGACCGCCTCACCCATGGAAACAGGGAGCTCTCCCTGCTGCATGGACACCGCAAATAGGGAATGTAGTCTGGGCACTAGTTCGTCTGCATAGTGTTTGTAGAACTCTACAGGAATTCCATCAGGCCCGGGCGTCTTGCCAGATTGCATAGATTTAAGTGCCCGCTGGATCTCCTGCACTGTGACAGGGGCGTCGAGTCGCTCTCGGTAGGTCGCCGTAAGGACCGGAATGTCAATGTCTCCCAAATACTTCACCAGGTCCTCATCACCATAATCCACCCTTGAGCCATAGAGTGCACGATAGAAGTCGGCAAAGCACTGATTAATACCCCCCGGGAGAGCTTACCCGCTCCCCGTGGGGCCCGTAATATGGGAGACACTGACCCCCCCCTCCTGCTCCATGGAAAGCCAAGCCAGCATCCTACCCGACCTCTCCCCCTGTTCAAAAATCCTATGGGACTGAGCGAGTAGCTTTTTTGGGGTAAGTGAGGTACGGATACTAAGGACTTCCCCCGTCAGGAGCTGCAGGTGGGCATATTGTTGGGGGTCACGGGTCCTAATAAAGGTCTCTTCTGCACTGGCAGCCTCCCTTTCCGCCCTCACTAAGTCTGTGCTGCGTTCCCTACGAACTCTGGCAATAATGGTCTGGTAGTGTCCTCTCGTGGAGTTTGGATATTTTTAAAGGTCTCTTGGACGTACATCTTAAAGAACATAATATACAGGGATATGGGAAATGATTATCGACACTGACACACGTAGACCTACAAAGGTTGAACTGGATAGACTGTTGTCATTATTCAACCTTACCTACTATGTAACTATGTAAAGGCAACTATTACTGCCCAGCATCCTTCGTTGTCAATACAACCATGGCTATTGACATTAGTGTCCCTTGTTGCTAGAATGCAGGTGGTTCCTGCCCTTTACCTTCCTTCCTTGATATAAGCTGCAGGCAACTATAGCTGTCTAGCATTATTTATAGTTAGGAGATAGACATGTATTGCTGCATAGTGCTCCTTCATTGCAGGGACGTAGTCAGTTTCGTCCTTTGTTGTTAGGATGCAGGCAAAGTCCAACAAAGTACATGTAACACAAACATTTACATGGGTACACCATAAAATATGGTCCATACACAGGACCATGGACACAGATTTTCTATTTTCATTTTACAGCTGATTGCAGTGCAAATGTATCTCTATGACACTGTGTTTATGGATCCATAGCAAACCACACATCTTTGTTCATTGTTCAGATCCGTAAAAAAGAAAAGAAAAGAGAAAAGCGCTGCATCTTTTCAGTTGTGTGTGAGCTCTTAAAGAGACAAACCAATGGGTAATGTGCATGTATTGCATAGGTGTATTGCATACAGTATGTTTTATTTATTTTGCTCCCATATACAATTCACACTGGATTGATTAAGTAGACCTTCACACTACTTTTGGTAAACATAAAGGAAATTGTGAAATCAGATTAAGCCAGGTATGGCCAGCTTTAGTGTACAATATACTTACATCTCTTGGTATGACGGGCAGCTGAGGTTTGTTGGCAAAAGCTGTACTATAGATGGTGTGATGGAAGGTAGTAGAAGAACTAGGTTAGTTTGGAACAAGATCTTCCACTCTTCACTTGTATAAAGGGAGACGCTGTCACTCAGTTTAATGAGAACGTTTTTCAGGAAAATCTCTTTTATAAAGGTTATTTGGGGTTCTGAAAGATTAGCCTATATTAAAAGAGAAAAAGAATACATAAAAAAAAATTGTTAAAGTATATCACCGCACTTTTTTTGCTTTGATGCACCTGGAATGTATTTAGCTGATTTAAACTGAAAGTTCAAATATTTTTAAACATGCCAACAATTATAACAAAGTACATATTTTTTTTTAATGAAATGCATGCTGCACCTGCAAACTGTGTTTTATTTAGCTCTTCACCTATACATAGCTCTTTACCTGTGCAGCTGCCATGGTTATAGCGATTGTGTAGTTGGTGATGTCTTCGAGTTTTATTAGACTAAGGATTTCTCCTAACAAGGTGCTGTTTGTTAAGACGTCTGACTTGATCAGTAGCACAGCAGCATCATTTGGAGTAATGACCTTCAGAAGCACACTCTGATAACAAAAGAGTATAAAACATCGGATACAAATCTTTAAAATCAAAGTTTAAACCAGGAATTTCTATGATTACAGCCCCCAGTGGATTACCCATTATGTCTTTATGCCCTCATCATGACCCTTGGAAATCATCATAAGCACTAATCTTATGAGCTACCAGTATGACTTCAAAAGATGTCAATAACTTGGTTTTATTTTACATTTGAATTGTTTAGAGCTTCCCCTCTGCTTCCAATTACATTGCAACACTGACAGCAAAGATTTATTATTGCCTTTGTCTGAAGATGGAAGACAAAGGGTGTGTTGCTGGCTTTTGTCTTCAAAGTGACCAAGAAGACCAGAAAATCTTGCCCAATTGCTATAATTTATTTATTAGAAAAAAGAATTGGGAAAGAAGACACCATAAGGTGTTTGGGTTATGCATGCCTTACCATTCACTGTCAATTGCCAGTTCAGGAACTGGGAATAAAAACTGACTAAGGAGAACCTACCATGTCAAAGTCTGGATATAACTCTCGAAGTTCTGACAATGTGAAACGAATGAAAAAATGACCCAGGTTCTTGTCATTCCACATCTCAGTATCAGTGTTGTTATCTTCACAAGCTGACCCTTAACAAAGAATGCACATTTTAGAATCTTATCTTGTCTTCGTCAACTTTATACAGCTATAAAAAGAATGTACAATAGCTAAAATAATGATAAAATATGTACAATAATGATTTATTTTAAAAGAAACAATTATTAAGAGAAACGCAAAGCTGCTGTTGCTCAGCTGCTTCTTGAAATCCTAGTTGGCTGACCTCTCAGCTGTCAGTACTGAAGCCTGACCTGGAACCAGTATGCAGTTGGTAAAGACAAAGTAATATCAGAAATAATTATGATGGATGACTGAATTTGTGAGTTTCTATTTCCCCAAAATTTCTGTGAAAACTGGGAGATTTTGGTAAAATTTTGCCATTTTGGCACAATGCAATGGAGAGCAAATCAAGCCAAAATTGATTTTGCTGTGTTTTAAGGTTCAATGGGCTTTAAATGGCTCTTGAGTGTTACATAAGCTCTTTTCAACTATCCTTGAGCTGTTTCCTACCAAAACTATGGCCACTTATTGGCGTTATTCTTTTACCTTTTTTTTACATAAATCAAAAACAAAAGTAAAAAAATAAATAAACCAATAGTTACCAAATGCACAAACGGGGAAAATAACACTAAATGAAATAAACTAAAGTAGTCTAAATACACCCTCCAAAAAATATACACTTTAAATAAAAATAAAAATAGAGTACATTGCTTTTTTCAAGCAAATTTTGCCTAAGTAGCTTAATAAGTAAAATGAGGACTTTCCACTTGCTCTGGGTCAGCAGCTCAGAAAGTATTTAAAAATCCTCAGGAGATTTTTCCTTTAAGAATGCTGTTATTTTAAACTTACCTGCAAAGTCTTTCTGCATGACCAAGAAGGATTTGCAGTAAATGTAGACTGCGCTCATTTCAGCTTCATCAAGTTTGTAAAAGATGGAATTTAACTCCTTTACTCTGTAGAAATTAAAAGAGAATTTAAAAATTCTGTTAATTAAAAAATAAGGTTGAGAGAACTTTCACATATCCAATGATTAATTGCCTCAGCTCCCACCAGATATGGTTTTATCAGTGAATAAAGTTTGCATTGTGTATTAATTAACTGCATAAACTGTATTTGCCCAATATGTTTTCATCATTGAAGCTGGACTGCAGGCATATATAAAAGACTAAAACATAATAATAATGCTCTATTTTAAATGCAGACAATATTATGCAATAACTGAGAAATTAGTTATTTGGCAAGTGAAACATCTCTAATGCAATTATGCCTTTTCGGTAGTGGCATTGAGATGTCTGCAGCATTCCTGTTAACAAACAACTGCAGTACCCCCTATGTTTGGTGAACCAAACTCCAGCCATTGAAACAGTATGGTTATCATAATCCTTTGCTTACATAGCTTAGGATGTTATACCAAGTTTCGCTAGTATTGGGTGCTGAAGTGAAATCAAAACTTCAGAAGTAGACAGAGAATTTCCAGTTTTCCAGAAAATACTTTTTCTTATCCCCCTTTTTAATCCAGTTCTTGAATCTGTCTAGCACTACATCTGTAGGACTTTCTATTACAATGGATAGTACCACTCAACCAATAGAGAGAGAGAAAGCAAAAAAGAGCTAAGATGTATTTTGAAAGGACATCAAACAGCACTTACATAGCCTGATAATGTTCACATGAAATTTGTAAGGGTAGTTGAGAAAGTTGTGTTTCGTTGATTGCATGGAAAAAGTCAAGAATGATAATGTGGAAAACCTGGAGCCATACGGTCATATTCTGGAGGCTCCATTCCTCATTGAGAAGAAAGAAAACATTATTTACAAGTTCCTGCTGGGTGCTGAAAATCAGATAGGACGTTGGTTGAAGAGGATCACAAGATGATGTGTTTGAAGCTGAATCTGTGGGCTACAAAGTGATCAACAATGGTGTATTAGTATATAGCTATATAACAGCTTGAAAAAGTTTTGCCTATTTTAACAACTGAATGTCTGTTGTACCTAAAACTGAATTTTCGTATTAATGTTTTTGATTGAGCTCCTTTGTGCAGACTTGACCAGTGTAATTGAGTTCCAACTGTCTTGCTTGATTTTTTAATTTATTTTACCTTATGAAGTGTGTCACATAAGGAGCTGGAATAAGCAATTAAGAGCAAGAATACTTAAACTCCAAGGTGGACAGGCACAGAGTCTGGGATTATGGCTGGGAGATCTTGCTGTTGGACTATTTAACACATATTGGAATCTTTCGGTTGACTCAGCAAAAAAAAAAAAAAATAGGCTGGCTACAACAAACACATAATACATTTTGCTCTTTTTTTCCAAAGCCCACGTTTTTATTGCTAAAAACAAGAAGCTTCAGCCCATGTAGAAATGTTATGATGCAGCAAAAAGATTCCTCTTCACTAGTGTAGCTTGTAGCAATCCTTATGGAAAAACAAATCCTAATAGAATCTCTTAAATCTGAAATCTTTCAATTTGTCAACAACTTTTAGGGCCATTTTAAAAACTGTCAGTTTGTTATAGCCTAACTCCAGTCAAAAAAGTTTTATTTAGTGTTCACTAGAGTGGGGAAGGGTTGGCACCTCTTTAATTTTCTAATTGCCATCTGTAGCCCTAATTAAACTCACTTCCTGTAAGGATAGAAGAAATGAGAAATGTTTCCAGTAGGGACTGACAATTGTAAAACAAGTTTTCAGTAGAGTAGTGAAGGGTAAGAATAGCCAACAGTGTTTTTATTGCTGTCTGTACCTTCCTGTCCCAGTGACAACCCCCAGCTCATTTTTAGAGATATACACGAAGGAAAATGTGTTTAGTTTTGTTTAAGATTCATTTGTTATGTTAAAACTTAAATTTTGTCATATTGGATATGTTAGAATGATTTGTTTTCGGGATGTGTTTTGTATATTCTGATTTGTTTCTTATATTTGTTATTTTCAAATCAATTAAAAATTTCCGAAGACAACAATATTCTTTTTATTTCATTATATTTTTATCTATTTATATTGTATTCTATTTTTTTCTATTTTATTCTTTTATTATTGTATTCTGTTTTATGCTATTCTGTTTTGTTTTATTCCATTCTGTTCTTTTATATTATATTCTGTTTTATTCTATTATTTTCTTTTCTATTCTATTCTATTCTATTCTATTCTATAAAGCAGCCTAAGTATGAATCATCATGTTATTTTTTTTGTATACCTTACTGTATTTATTGCAGTATGTTTCCATTTCAAATTCAAATTTATAAAAAAATAAATAAATTTCAAATTCGAGTTTAAGTTAATTTTCAAATTCAAATTCAATTTAAAATTCTGATAATTAATTTTGTTATATTTTATTTAGGATTTGTTGACATTTGTTAATATTGTGATTTGGAAATTTGGATACATCTGAATCTCCAAACAACAAAAATGTAATCTGAAATTCAAATTGTAACAAAACGAATCATACATGTCTACTAATTTCTTGCAAAGGCGTTACATAGACCAGAACTATGGAAAAATTTTACCTTAACCTTTTACACACAGAAAAAAAAATTCAACAAAAATTGTAACTCTTCCCTACACAGTGTTTAAAATGTACTGGTCTGTCTAGTGTAAAAAGTTCCAGCTTTTTTGACCCAGAAGACGGCAGAAAAATCTTTTGGTTTCAAGATACAGATTTGAGAAAAATGCATGGGGTAAAGTTTTACCTGACACATTGTAGTTTGTACTCTTATAAGATATTTCAGGAGTATATTATAACTCTTAAATTCCTTGATGAGACCCAGAAGAGTTGTACTTAAAGTTGTGTTCATGAAGGAATCCGCAATGAACGTCAAATCCACCAGTTCATCTACAGACAAGGTCTCAGGGTTCTCAAACTATAAGCAAAAAACAGAAGAGTACTGATTTATATGTGTTTTTCAGGAAACACGTGTTTGCAACAAGTAGGCAACAATAGCATTTTCCCTCTTTTATCACCTTTTAGTATGTTTTTTAAAAAAACTTAGCCTCAACTAACTTCTAAAGAAGTTTCAAGTTATCCTTAGTACAGAAAAAGCAGTATCTATCTACATTGTGTAAATGTATATTCCACTTACTAATTGTTTATATAACAAGGCATTGGTAACAGGAAATCTACCTCAAAGTCCTGTTTGTCTGAATTAATTTGAAATTAATAGTCAGATGTAGAGCAGCTATTGAAGATTTTATTGACCATACATCAATACATTCATTAGGTTTGTGGACACCTGACTATTAGACATGTGCACACTGAAATATTTAGTTTCGGAACTTCGTTTTTGTCCGAAAAATAAATTTATTTAGTTACTCCCAAAATTAGTTTTCATTTATTTATTTTCGTTAAAAAATGCATTCGTTCGAAAATCTGAATTAATTAAGGTTGAATCTGTCATTGAAGGCTTATATGGTGTCTGTTGAAGGTTCTAAGAAGATTTGACCAAGCAGTTAAACTGTACGACGCCGCAATCGTACATTTCCGGTTGAATGCTCCACCCACAAGCTATAGTAGAATTCTAATGTTGTATGACTACTAATAATTATATTTATTTATTATTATTACTAGTCAGCCAACATTAGAATTCTTCTATAGCCTATGGGAAGAGCATTTGACCATAAATGTCCGTTTGTGGCGATCGTATGTTTTTATCTGCTTCGTCGAATCTTCATGTCTCTATAATGTTGAATCTTTTCTCTCTATGTTGAATAATCTTGGACTAATAGAGTTAGGTTAGACACATTCAACCGCAGGTTCGATAGAGACAGACCGCTATTGTCACCGTCATGTCGAATCTTCTATCTATATCGAACTGTTGTCGCAACAAAACTAAAATAAAGCATTTATTTATGTCGGATCTTTCAAATTTTAGATTCTGCACGTTTGTTATCGTTTGTTAAAACGAACGCAAAAATCCCAGAAATTCAGACAAAAATGCATTCGGACAAAAACTAATGCACATGTCTACTGACTATTACACCTACCCAAAAAGCTTGTCAGCACCCCTCTAAGTTATTAGATTCATGTGTATCCAGTAAAGGGTACTGTTAATACTAAAGCATGCAAAGACAACTTAGGTAAATTGTGTGCTTCCAACCTTGTGGTAACAGTTTAGGGAAGACCTTTATTTTCCCAGCACAACTCCATAAAGGCATGGTTTGATGAGTTTGGTGTGGATGAACTTGAATGGCCTGCAGCCTTGACCTCAAGCTTTTTGAACACCTTTGGGATAAGTTGAATGCCATCCAACCTCAGTACCTAGCTTCACAAATGCTCTTTTGACTGAATAAGCAAATAGTTCTGAATGCGTAGCCAAACATCTTTTGGAAAATCTCCCCAGAATAGCTGTTATAGGGTGTGTGTTAGTGGGGGGGATAATTCCATATTAATGCCCATCATTTTTGAATAGGTTATCCAAACTTTTGGCCATGCAGTATAGCTGATATGGGCCTGGTCACAAAATCCCTTATTGACTTTACTTTGTCCATTACTTTGAGCAACAATCAACTTATTCATTTGTTTTTGATGGTTTTCATTTATCCAGGCCATTGCAATAGTAGTAAGTCCAGTAGTTCTGCAAGGGCGTTATGGGGTAGTCAAAAAATAATCATAACTGATAAGCAATTTGATCAGATTTCCTTTTCAACTCTAACGCTTAATAAATAAAGCTTTTTGCTTGCCACTGCCACCAGAGATTTTTTTCATCAGGAACGTAGGGAAACGCAGTTCTGGTACCTCCAGCACTGAATGTATATAATAGCAAGGGGGGCTGGAATGTGCTGGAGGGTATTTTGTTGCTGGCTGCTGGGGAATCTATTGTCATTGGGGTGGGGATCTATTGTTGCAGGGGGTCTATTGTTGCTGATGGAAGATCTATTGTTGCGGGGGTTGGTTTTTGCTGGGAGGGAGCTACTTTTGAGGGAGGGGTCTATTGTTGATAGCTGTTGATCTATTGTTTCTGGTGGGGGTCTATTGTTGCTGGGGTGGATCTATTGTTGTGGGGGATATTTGGTTGCTAGGGGGATCTTATTGTTGCTGGGGAGGTCTATTGTTGCTTTAGCGGTCTATCGTTGCTGGGGTATCTATTGGTCCTGGGGGGGGTCTATTGTTGCAGCCTGCAGGGGATCTATTTTGCTGCTTTATTTGTTATCATTAACAAATTCCATACAAATTACTCTGCACCACAAAATGATACTTGGTTCTGTATTCTCTAAAAGGTGCTATACTACGAGGTGGGTAGGGGTTGGAACTAAGGAATGGTGCTCGGAGGTGGGTAGGGGGCGGAGACAAGAGGAGACTCGGGAGAGGGGAGTACCTGCACCATTCTCTGAGAAAAAAAGCCCTGACTTTGACTATAACAAGCAACTATGGGAACAAAGTCATATCAAAGGTTAGCTTGACACCCAATATTTAATACACCTAACCAAGAATACATCAGTGGGTCCTGATGCTAAGTGGGCTTCTGAAATATATCTGAAAACAATGGAAGTCCTAGCTCCACACCAAATTGTAGTAGTGAACTACATTCAGCAATGGGGGTGTTGTGGTTATCAGATGGATGATGCCCTCAACCTTGAACATATCACCAGCACATCAAAATGTTCCTCAATCTGACTTTAATGTACATTCACCAGTAGAGGTTCAATTTTTCAGGGTTATGGAGGGTTTAATTTGCAAGGCAGGCACTGACCATCTCTTCTGGTGACTACGCAATAAAGTCAGATGAAGCAATGTATTGGTGTGCTCATGATATGTAATCTATTCTGCAATGTGTCTACTACAGACATGGTAAAGAAAAACTATTATTTTCTGTCTAATGTGCTATCAGACATACCATAGATTTTGCATAGGTCTTTGGCAAGCTTGATATTGTGTAGTCCATACTTATTTAGCACCAAAATATTACAGATTAAACTAGTGCTATAATAATTATCAATGAGCCTGGTGACATTTTTATAAAACATAATTCTTCTGGACATTTACATGTGGTTGTGCTTGAACAGCAATCTGTTTATCAGGCTGTTTTACGTCAACTGCGTTTTTGGATCTGCTGGCTCCATAGAGTCTCTCTCTCTATCTCTCTTTCTCTCCCCTCGCCCAAAAACAGCTATAAAATACCCTACACAAAATACTCTCCCTATGAAAAACGCATTGTGTTCTCGTACTTCCATTTCAACTCTATAGATGTGGTTTCAAATCTTACTGTCCAAAAAATGCACAGTACCCTTTTTCAAAAACGTAACGAGACTCAGCCACATCTATTTAAATACTCTCAATAGGAACACATTCAGTTTTATTTGTCATATAAATTTGCCATCTCAAATTGCATCACAAAACGCACATGTGTGAACTGGGGCACAAGGAGAATTACAAAGGCACATGTGGGTTTTTTGCCAGCAATGGCAGCCACCGTGTTTCTTTAGTCAAATGTTGCATATTTTACATTGGTACTCTTTGCATTGTCATGCATAAATCCTCCTCTTTCAGTTACTCAGGGTATCACATTCTCACCTTTGAAAAGTTTTGATTGAATACCGTTAGGTCCTGAATTGTTGACTGTTCAATAAAATCTGCTAAGTTTAGAACAACCCAAATTTTCAAACTAGTTGAGTCACAGGCAATACCTGCAAGAGAAAACATAATGTCATATTTTAATGCTCACGAAGTTAACAAATACCATTAAACTGGAATATTAAACATAAACTCCAACAAAGATAGTTTTTTTTAAATAAATAACAAATTTTATCAAATCAAATTTATATTGTAGAAGAACATAGTCAACATTTCATTACTCGTAGAACAGACAAAGCTTTGTGTTCCAAGACTAGTTATAATGGTAGAAATCCAAAGTAATCACAGTTGATGGAAAGTTGGTATAATCACAAAAACTCAAGCAATACAATTGAGTAAATAAGGGTTACTCCTAGGGAGTAACATATAGGGGTTGATTTACTAAAGGCAAATAGACTGTACACTTTGCAAAGTGCAGTTGCACTCTGCAAGAGCAGTTGCTCCAGAACTCCAGAACCATAGTTATGCGACAATTATGTAATTCAGTTACCATAAGAGCTATTCAGCTAAGGAAGCATGACAAAAAATAAAACAAAAAAGGTTCATCAACAATCATAAAACAAATGATATGAGATCCTGTGATTCAGAGAGAGACTGAAAGATCAATGTCAAGGGCAACAGTAGAACAAGTATGTTCTTTGTGTGAATATGCAAGAGATAACTAGGAACATATATTCAGAAAAGATCAAGAAGTGAAAAAATAAAGAGGAGAAGAAAGAGAAAAAAGTGGTGAGCAGATCTCCAGACTCTCATCTCTTGTATTTAGCCTTATTGAATCCCCCCCCCCCCCAGTGTTAATCATGGTTATTGTGAGATTTACCTGTACTAGTGGACTGATCCGTCAAATAAATTCTAATAAAGTACTGATATATATCTTCTTTTTCCTTTTTCTCCATTAATACAAAATCACGACTGAAGGACTTCACTCTGCAACAAAAAGAAAAAATGTAATCATATCAACACTTTGTTATAGAATTATGTATAAAATATATCTATCTCACTTTTGGTTTTAAACCAAACATGAAATTGAGATATAATTTGTTTTTCTTTTTGTCTCAATCCAGAGCACTAGGAGTCATTCCTCTGCTATCACTATGAGCCACTTCTGATGAGTTTTCCTGACACCAAGAGAAAAAAAGGTGGCGGGGAGGGCACAGCCTGTGATTGACAGCCTCAGCTCTGTTCCTGCGTGCTGTGGGAAGGTGAAAGGGGGGTGTCCCTTCCCTCCAATCAGCTCTCCCCACCCCCTGCTTTCGCAAAGCTCAGACAATCTGTATACATTTTGGATATTGAACAGATGTAGAGAAGAGAAGGCTTCAGATAAGCAGGTATAACATATGTAGGGGGGTTTGTTTAATCTCTGTATATCACCTGAGGCCAGTCACTTCACTGGGTATATGTAAGGGTTTACAACCACTTTATTTATTACACTGTGCTTTACATATATATTGTACATTCACATCAGTCCCTGTCCTCAATGAGCTTACAATGTAAGGTTTCTAGCTCACATTTATGCATACAAATACTAGGGCCAATTTACACAGGAGCCAATTAACCTACCAGCATGTCATTGGACTGTGGGAGCAAACTGGTGTGCCAAAGGAAACCAAAGCAGGCACAGGGAGAACATGCAAACTCTGTACAGGTATAGTGGTGTGGTTGGGATTTGAACCAACAGCCCTAGTGCTGCCAGGCAGACGTGCTAACTACTTAGCCACTGTGCTGCACATACCTTTTTATTTATAAATATTACATTTCTCAGAGGACCTCCATTTAAAACTTTTGTTGAAATTAAAAGGGTTTAACACCTGTAAATATGTCTGTGTCCCCATTACCTTTGTGAATACAGAACACCTCTCCCCAATATTATGGGGTACCTCAAGTACCTTATCTGCTAGTTTGTACCTAAACATTTCATTTTTGCATCTGGAAATAATGGGCAAGGATTTACTTTACCAAACTTTCTGGGAAGGGGAACAATAAAAATAGAAGTATTTTCAGTTAAGATCATGTTGTTTTGCAACATATGAATTGCTGGGAGAATTTAGCTGTAAGGAGACACAGAATAAATGCCACCTTGTGGATCTACTTATTGTTATCTGCATCATTGAAGTTTACCTCCTACATATCAGTATGTAATGTTCTTCTCTGATCATTAACTACGGGCAGAATTCTAGAATTTGGCATAGGGATCTGATCGCTGAGGGTGTGGAGCTAAAAGAAGTGGATATGGAATTTCTTTTGCAACAGGTTTATTTTACAATGAGCAGAAAATTGTGCACCTAAAATCTTCATAACTAATAAACAAAATCTGTCTCCCCATCCTCCCCCCATGTTATGTAAAATATTTGAGGTTCCAGATGAGTCCTTGTTAGTAGTTTCAGCCTGTTTCGGTAAACTACACTGTTGTAAGCAAGGGGGTGAGGCAACTATACACAAGCAACATGTCCCCATTGGATCCAAACTTTTGCACTCTTTGCACCCATTGTAGTTACATTCTAGTAGCCAAGTTTCGAACAGGATGAAGTGTAGAAAATAATCTGCACTTACATGGCCTGGTATGAAGAGCATGATATATTGGTCGGCAGAAGCTGCAGATTGGTTTGATTGATATACAGGATCAGGTCAGCCAAGTCTGTCTGGAATAAAAGGGTCCAGTCTCGAGTGTCATAGGTGTAGAAGCTTGGCTGAAGGTTCTTCAGGACAACAGTAATCATTGTCTCTTTGATGGATGTTAGTTGGGATTCTGAAAGGTTTTCCTAGTGAAGTAATAAATTAGCAGCATTAGTAATGAGTTCTGAGGCTTCGGTATAAAAGATAGAATAAACATGTAGCTGCTACTCACAACATCATACACACAACAATCAGTTTTCAAATGAAAGAAAGCATATGGTTGGTTGTTAATAAGTTTCAGTTTTGTTAGCTGCATTAAACCAATTTTTAAAGGTTTAAAGATAAACCAAGGATTTGAATGATGCCATACCTTTTCCACTGTGTTTTCAATTATTTTGAGACATTCAATGACGTTTTCTCTTGCCACAAGGCTTATGACCCTTTCACGTATCATACCATTCAAGAGGACATCAGCCTTAGTCAGAAGCAGGGGAACATCATCACGTGTCACTAGGCCAAGGACAAATCTCTGAAAGATGCAAATGAGAAATGTGTTGTGAAGAGTAAATGTGATAATTTACTAGAACCAATTAGTGCAAAGTTAACTGGTAGATTCTGAATATAGCAAAAATATCTATTTTCCCTAGTTATATTAGAAAACACTGAATATGTTAACTGTTTCAGCTAGAATAAGTTTCCCTTGGGTGCTGCAATCCTATATACTACATGGGAAAGCTACTACTACCACCTACAACTAACTTCCAGATTTAAAGTACATACATGTACTGTACATCTAAAGTTAAAATCCCCATCGTTTTTTTTTTTTACTGTCTACTTCCCTTTTTCGGAAACGTCCCTTACTTTCTGTCTCAAGTCACAACAGGAAGTGAAATGAGGTCACCCCAAAAGATGGAGATCCTCTCTGAGACAGTTAGCAATAGAACAAGTGTTCCTTTTGGAAGATTTTTCTTCTAATTCCAGTGACAACTTGAAATTTGAGAATTACCCTATTACCTACAATTACTTTACAAATTATTGTTAATCCAGCAAGCAGCCACAGGATTTGTTGAATTTGGCCTATTTTGATTATTTACAAGCAAACAGAAGGGGTTTTAGATTGCTTACAATGTCCAGATCTGCATAGAGTCTGATCAGTTCAGTCACACTTCCAAAAATATAGTAGGGACCTAGGTTTGTGTTAATCCATTCTTCAGTGCTGGTCGCCTTGACAGAACATGCAGAACCTGACAGATCAACACATGAAACACAATTATTGAATTTTGATTTATGAATGTGTTGCAATAGATATAACTTAGTTGGAACTCATATTTTTACCTGTAGTGTTTTGTTGCTGGGTTAGGTAGGATTTACAGTAGCCATAAACCAATTTTCTAGTTGAGTTATCAATTCTGTAGTAAAGATTGTTCAGATTTTTTACTCTGTTGAATAAAATGAGAAAGTTGGATGACGTATTGAAATTCATTACCAGATACCTGGAAACACTGTTTACTGTCACTTTTACAGGGTACATTTAAAATATAAATTAGCTGAGCATCAAAAGAACAAAGTCAGTGCACTCAAAATTATTGTTTCCTTTACTGAAAGATGCTGGCGAGTAAATTATCTAGCACATTTTTTTTAAAGACTAATGGTGATGAGTTCTCAGGTTTACCTACGTGTCATGGACCACTTTCCATGGTGGATTATTTTGTTATGAAGTATGTGGAAAGACTAGTTAAACCCTTGGTTTAGAAGAATTAGTCTTCAAGCCAGAAATTATAGTGAGGAGCATAGATTACCAAATATTTAAATATTTTCCAGTTTACGCAGTTTGTCTCTTCAATGCTGTTTGGTGGGCCTGGATCAGCCTATCCACCACCCTTTAGCTTTATTGTCATTTGAAAAAAATGCATGCATGGCTCTCCCCAGAGTTACCAGTCAAACATACTAGGTTTACAGGCAGAAATCCATATAGCAAACAAGGAAGTGACAGATTGGAGTTGAAAGAGGGATGGGTGAAAAAAGATGACCTATCCCCACTTCAAAACACCAGCCATGTGCTAAGGGACATTCAGGCTCTTCCTCATGTTTCGTGTAAAGACTTGTACACACGATCGGATTTTCCGTCGGGATAAACTCAGACGGATTTGACCGATGGGGCACACACACGGTCGGAATATCCGATGAAAAAATTCCGTCTGACTTTTTCCATCAGAAATTCCGATCGTGTGTACAAAGCATAAGGGAGAAAGTACTAGATTTTGTACAGGGTATGGGTTATCTGTAGATAAGCTGCTCTAGGTAAAATGGTAAAAGAATCTTAAGCCCTGTACACACTATCGGATTTCCTATGGTTTTTAAACCAATGGATTTTTCCATCGGAAAACCGATGAAGCTGACTTCCATCAGTCTTGCCTACACACCATCAGTCAAAAAAACGACCGTTCCAAACGCCGTGACGTAAAACACTCCGATGAGCCGAGAAAAATGAAGTTCAATGCTTCTGAGCATGCGTCGACTTGATTCTGAGCATGCGTGGGTTTTTTATCCGATGGAGTTCCACACAGACGATAGTAATTTGCTATCGTTTTTTTAACCATCAGATACATTTAAAACATGTTCTATTTTTAAACACCGATGGAAAAAAAGACAGATGGGGCCCATACACGATCAGTTTGTCCGATGAAAACAGTACATCGGACTGTTTTCATCGGTAAAACCTATCGTGTGTACAGGGCTTTACACATTCACTAAATGGGATTTTTTTTTTTGTTATCGCATTTCGCTATCCTATTATTAGAGGAACCCAGGCAATATCAATTTTTTTACCCTAGCTGCTGGAAACACTAAAAAACACCCAATTCAACCAACATATTCCCATGACTTATTTAACATAACTGGGTGAAGCAAGGAATGAAAACCAGTTTCAGAAGAAGAGGAACTGTAGTGCTTTTATCCACCAATCAGATTCTCCCTTTTAAAGTTACCAGTGCAGCTTACTAAATGCAAAGGGGATTCCAATTGGTTGATATAGACATTTCCACTTGCACATATTTTTACAGGTGTTAAGCTGGTAGTGGTCCCTGATCACTTACATGGACTGGTACTCCAGACAGGAGACTTGTGTTGGTAGATGGGACAGCTGCGAGCCACCAGGTGTAATGTCGAAGCCAGTGAGTAGAATGATGAACGCTTGCTGCCAAGCTGAAAAATCTGAGCACCCTCTTCCCTCAGTCAAAAATACAAATGAGTTATTAATTATCTGTTCTTGTGTCTGAATTTGGAGTTTGGATAGTAGTTGAGAGCCATTGCAGGAAGGCTTGACACCTTGGAAGTCTGTGTCCTGCAAAACATGTAACAATAAATGCTTAGTAATTAAAACCCACTGATCCCTATTTGTATTTGAAACAACCACGTAATGCAATACAACTATCATTTTAGAGTAGTGGGGGCCAAAGTAAATATAGGGGTCTTGGGTGATGTCATCACCAAAGGGCTGCACATTGCACATAATGTTTATTGTATATCATGCTGCAGAAAGTTGTCAGGCTGTAGACATACTACAGAAATAGTCAAAGAATGTGGACATATTACAGCCTAAGATGGAGACATGTTACATGAGACTGCTAGAGATCGTTGTTATTACAACCCCTTTGCAGGTCAGTGCTCTTCTTTTTATCTTACAGGTCCTTCTCAAAAAATTAGCATATTGTGATAAAGTTCATTATTTTCTGTAATGTACTGATAAACATTAGACTTTCATATATTTTAGATTCATTACACACAACTGAAGTAGTTCAAGCCTTTTCTTGTTTTAATATTGATGATTTTGGCATACAGCTCATGACAACCCAAAATTCCTATCTCAAAAAATTAGCATATCATGAAAAGGTTCTCTAAACAAGCTATTAACCTAATCATCTGAATCAACTAATTAACTCTAAACACCTGCAAAAGATTCCTGAGGCTTTTAAAAACTCCCAGCCTGGTTCATTACTCAAAACCGCAATCATGGGTAAGACTGCCGACCTGAATGCTGTCCAGAAGGCCATCATTGACACCCTCAAGCAAGAGGGTAAGACACAGAAAGAAATTTCTGAACGAATAGGCTGTTCCCAGAGTGCTGTATCAAGGCACCTCAGTGGGAAGTCTGTGGGAAGGAAAAAGTGTAGCAGAAAACGCTGCACAACGAGAAGAGGTGACCGGACCCTGAAGAAGATTGTGGAGAAGGACCGATTCCAGACTTCGGAGGACCTGCGGAAGCAGTGGACTGAGTCTGGAGTAGAAACATCCAGAGCCACCGTGAACAGGCGTGTGCAGGAAATGGGCTACAGGTGCCGCATTCCCCAGAAGCGCCTGACCTGGCCTACAGAGAAGCAGCACTGGACTGTTGCTCAGTGGTCCAAAGTACTTTTTTCGGATGAAAGTAAATTTTGCATGTCATTCGGAAATCAAGGTGCCAGAGTCTGGAGGAAGACTGGGGAGAGGGAAATGCCAAAATGCCTGAAGTCCAGTGTCAAGTACCCACAGTCAGTGATGGTCTGGGGTGCCATGTCAGCTGCTGGTGTTGGTCCACTGTGTTTTATCAAGGGCAGGGTCAATGCAGCTAGCTATCAGGAGATTTTGGAGCACTTCATGCTTCCATCTGCTGAAAAGCTTTATGGAGATGAAGATTTCATTTTTCAGCACGACCTGGCACCTGCTCACAGTGCCAAAACCACTGGTAAATGGTTTACTGACCATGGTATTACTGTGCTCAATTGGCCTGCCAACTCTCCTGACCTGAACCCCATAGAGAATCTGTGGGATATTGGGAAGAGAAAGTTGAGAGACGCAAGACCCAACACTCTGGATGAGCTTAAGGCCGCTATCGAAGCATCCTGGGCCTCCATAACACCTCAGCAGTGCCACAGGCTGGTTGCCTCCATGCCACGCCGCATTGAAGCAGTCATTTCTGCAAAAGGATTCCCGACCAAGTATTGAGTGCATAACTGAACATAATTATTTGAAGGTTGACTTTTTTTGTATTAAAAACACTTTTCTTTTATTGGTCGGATGAAATATGCTAATTTTTTGAGATAGGATTTTTGGGTTTTCATGAGCTATATGCCAAAATCATCAATATTAAAACAAGAAAAGGCTTGAACTACTTCAGTTGTGTGTAATGAATCTAAAATATATGAAAGTCTAATGTTTATCAGTACATTACAGAAAATAATGAACTTTATCACAATATGCTAATTTTTTGAGAAGGACCTGTACTTGTATTAAGGCCAGACTTTTTCTTGCACTCTTTGTTTACATGTAACCATTTTTTGCTAGAAAACCCCAAACATTATATCTTTTTTTTTAAAGCAGAGACCTTAGTGAATAAATTGATGGGTTTTGTCACACGTTACTTTCGCAGTAGTTTTCAAACGCAATTTATTGGGAAAAATACAGTTTTTTTAATTTTAATTCAAAAAACACAATAAATAACGATTTTTTTTTGTAAAATATAAAAGATGATGTTATGCTGAATAAATAGATACCAAACATGTCATGCTTTAAAGTTACACATGCCTGTGCAGCAGCAACAACAACAGAAATTTTACTATCCACAGGCCACATTTAAAAAGCCTTTACAAGTTACCACTTTAGATTTACAGAGAAGGTCCAGTGCTAGAAATACTGCCCATGATCTGACATTTGCGGTGATACCTCACATGTGTGGGATGATTGTGCGCTTGTAAGACCGCAAATACGGTGTGACAAAAAGTATTGCAACGACCGCCATTTTATTCTCTACGGTGTTAGAAAAAAATATATAATGTTTGGGGGGTTCTAAGTCATTTTCTAGCAAAAAAAAAATGTTTTTAACTTGTAAATACCAAATCTCAGAAAGAGGCTCGGTCCTTAAGTGGTTACGCTCCCAACAGTGGGCTCCTGTAAGCGTGGTCTCTCATAGATGGTGGCAACATAAGGGTAAAGAAGTAACTAGCATAGTGTAATACTGTAAATTAAATTTATTTAAATTTTTATGCTAGTTACTTATTTTTCCTTACGTTGCCACCATCTATGAGAGACCATGCTTGCAGGAGCCCACTGTTGGGAGCTTAAAAGACACTGAATTGAGATCCCAAAGGGGAAGGTGTTATTAGGCCTAATTGGGGGCTATTCTGGGAGGTAAGCACATAGTGTGACTGGTGGAGGGTCCACGTGGTGTTTTTTACTCATTTACCTTTATTCATCGCTGGATTGTGTGTGAACAGCATTTGTTAACAGAAGATATCACTGGATACATGGACTTTATTTGATAAATACGCATCTATGTGTTATATTTTCTATTTCCACTAGAGGTCACTGGTTGCACATACTATTCACACAAATGTGTTTTATGCAGCATTATAAATGCTATATGTTACACTCCCACTAGTGTCACTAGTTTTACTTTGTTTTTTCATTATTTTATTTTATTAATTTTGTAGGGAGTTAGCGCTTCATTTTTATTTTCATTTCATATTGGTAGAACTGTTTCAAATCTTTTTTTACTGTTGCATATAATCACAATTTACCGTATATACTCGAGTATAAGCCAAGTTTTTCAGCACATTTTTTGTCCTGAAAATGCCCCCCTCGGCTTATACTCGAGTCACCTTTTTGCGCCTGATCTCCCGGACTTTGTGGACCCGGTACCGGCCGTGTCTCCTGGACACCACCGGAGTGCGGTCTGTCATGCCCAGTATTACCGTACATACTCGAGTATAAGCCGAGTTTTTCAGCACATTTGAAAATGCCCCCCTCGGCTTATACTCGAGTCTGTGTCCATCTTCACATTTGAGCGCCTGATACTGGCCAACCGTAGGTCCCCTGGACTCTAAACTTGGCACACATGTAGCCCCACTCTTTCTATACAAGTGTGCAAAGTTTGTTGTCTGGGAGACCTAGGGCCAGGGAGCATCGATTTTTCAAAGCTGGGCACCCCTTCCATAGACTCCCATATTAAACGGTAATTTCTCCGGTGATTTTGGGGACCCGGTACCGGCTGGTCGTAGGTCCCCTGGACCCAGAACTTGGCACACATGTAGCCCCATTTCTCCTCTACAAGTGTTGCCTGGGGGACCTATGGCCGGGGAGCACCGATTTTTCAAAGCCGGGCACCCCTTCCATAGACTCCCATGTTAAACGTCAGTCTAGTCATGGGCACAGTGAGGTATGGGCACAGTGTGGCATGGGCACAGTGAGGCATAGAAACAGTGAGACATGGGCACAGTGAGGCATGGACACAGTGAGGCATGCACATGGACACAGTGAGGCAAAGTGAGGCATGCAGATGGACACCCTAGGCTTATACTCAAGTCAATAGGTTTTCCCAGTTTTTTGTGGTAAAATTAGGTGCTTCGGCTTATATTCGGGTCGGCTTATACTCGAGTATATACGGTATATATTAATTTTTTTACATCATATTAGATCCTGCGGTTATGCAAATTAATTGCACATATTGTCACATATATATTTTTTTTATATATTTAAGTAGTTTGACACCCCATATAGAGGAGTTTATATTTATTTTATATAATGGCCATTTATTGATTTTGAATTTTGAATCATCTTGAAGAACTTTAGTTCACCTATTGCATTGAAACAGTGCAAACACATAGCATTGATTTAGTTACCTGTTTCAGACTAGGGTATGCCACTGGGGCAAAGAAATGCTTAGACAACATGACATAATTTAGATGGCAGTAACCAGGCATTATTCAAACACCAATACCAGGGATCTGAACAATTAAGGTATGCATATACTATACTGCCTGCATTGTGCTTTCACTGCTCCTTCTACTAAATCTTATTGCTGATTACCTAGTCTCTGGTGGATTTACAGAAAACCATTGGGATATAGATCACTAATCAAGGTGTACACACAAAGTCTTACCAGGCAAATGAAGTCCTGAACTCTATTTAGATATTCCAGGAGTGACCCACAATCACTGAATTTTGTGATCCTACTGACAACTGTTGTCAAGAAAGTCTCCTGCAAATAATCTGCTAAAAATGTTAAGTCGGCCAATTCTGATGCTGTCAAATTGTCCACCTGGAAGCAAAACAAATCAAAAGATGGTTTATTTAAAAAAAAAAAAAAGACAAAAAAACTGGAGAAGATCATTGCTGGCTAGGCTGTGTTTAAGGGATGACTATACAATTCTTACCTTTCCAAAGACTGAATTCATTAGAATGAGATCATTTAATGAAGACTGCTGGATGAACAAATCCAAGTTGGCTTTAATCCACTTTCTGATATCAGTGTCCTGACAGGCACCTCCTAAAATGATGACACAACATTACCTTGGTGCTTTTTAATTACCTGAATCACACAGCTCCTCTTTGGTTGTACATTGTACCTGTTAATTCCGACTGGCCATCTAGATATTTCTTGACAAAATCCTTGTAGATTAATATTTGGGTCTGATTGTTGAAAGATGCATAGGACGTGATGAAACCTTGTAATCTGAAACAACATGAGAGTTTCATTACCTACAACATAAGCTAGGAGGATTATTCCTGTTTTTAAAGAAGATGTAAACATTTGGTTGACATTTAGTTTTCTAAAATACAGTGTTTTTAACATAATTGTAACTATCAATATTTTTTTTTTTTTTACTTTTTTTAAACCTTAATTGCATCTGAATACTGCTGAAGTGAACGTGGTATTATTTTAAAGAACACTGCAAATTTAAAAATATTGAAAATGTTTTTTGAAAGGAGATGAACACATTAAAGCGTATATGAGATTTTAATAATTAGTCCTACATCTGCTTTAGGGAATCTTCCAGCAACACATGTAATAATTCAGTAAACTGCAGATTTTAATTGTAAAATCAGAAAGTCCAAAAAAATAATGTTAGTTTTATATAATTTTACTATGATCCCTATCCCGATCTAATGAAGCAGGCTTTTGCAATGCCTTTAGACAGTACGGAAGCTTCTTGCCTCTTGTTCTACATACAGTAAATGTTTCCTGTAGGCTGTAGTGAAAATGAAATATATGAAGAGCTTCCTTTCAATCAACCAGAGGTATAGGTAATTAGACTGTGTCAGAGCTAGCACAGTGAAGAGACTTTGATGGGAGAGGATGCAAATCCCTAACGTTGCAGGTTTAAGATTAGGTGTTCCCAGAATACGGGTTGCAAGTGCTCAAATGATTTTACACGTAGTACAGTAATATTTTTACTCAAACAATGCCAAATTGAAGCAAAAATTTGTTGAATGAATTTCCATGATCAGTTTTGCAGTTTATATAAAGTCACAGGAAACTTACATTGCCTGGTAGGAAAGGCAGCTGATGTTGGTGGGTATAATCTGCAGTATAGATGGTGTGATGACGGGTAAGAGTAGAACCAAGTCAATTTGGAACAAAATCTTCCAGTCTTCAGTTTTATAGGTGTAGAAGTTTGAACTCTGGCCAGTTAAAGCAGTCTCCAGGAAAATCTCTTTCACCAAGGTTAACTGAGATTCAGATAGATTAGCCTAAAATATATGATAGTTACAATTATAGTTACATACAGAGTTATTGTTACGTTGAAAAAAAAAACATTTCCATTGTGTTTAACCTCTCATGTATGCCGGCATTAAACTAAATCACTGTGGATGCATTAGAAACAACAAACTCATCAAATTTCTTTTTTTTAACTCCCTGCCAATTTGTTTTCATTGCAATACTCTAAATATATAATATTTACCAGCCTAAAGACCAATGAAACCTTCAATCTAAATCAGCTAAATACATTCCAGGTGCATCAAACAAAAAGATGTTTAATGTCTTACAGTTTTTTTTTTTTGCTTTCTGCAGAGTGGGACCCTTGCTCTCTGCTGGAAAGCTGTGGTCTCTCTGCAGAGGTCTTGCATGTCCCCTACTCAGTCAGACCTGTAGCTCTGCAATGAACAAAGGTCATGCTCCCTGCTTGATTGAAGAGCTCTAACTCTGACTCAGCAGCGGGCATTTGAGGAAAGTGAAAGATAGCAGTGGACCTGTAGGGTTATCCTGCTGGTAATGTTATATTAATCTTAGGGCATTAATGTTGGTGTAAATAAGCAGGGGCATGTCAGATCTCTGCTAGAAGAGCACTACTTCCCCAGAAAGAAGGGCTTCCACTCTGCAGCTGTTGTCAGGGGAAAAGTTTTTCTACTTAAGGGATGTACACAAGATAAGAAAATCTGACAAATTACTGTATTTTTTTTTTGCATGCTAGTCTCCATATCGAAAATGTAGAGTTACTCAATTTGCAAAAATTCTTGTATGACAGAATACAACTTCAGAAGTGATGTAATGTATTGTATTATGATGTATTATACTGTATATTGTATTATATATTGTATTATCCGACAAAAACTGAACTGAATAAACTAAAATTAAATGATCTGGTATCGTACAATTTTTTTTGTGTTTGTCTCTTTTGATAATTTTCGATGAACTGTCGTGATCTGCTCTCGAACGCTGTGTACTAATGATAAGATTATCATATGATTGCTTTGAAAGCGGTATTTTTCATATGATTTTCTGATCCTGTATACTAGGCTTTAGGCTGTGGCTAATTTTTAAGAAATTGTACTGTAAGACTTTTCACACATTTTCTTTTTTGATGTGTCTTGAATGCATCTAGCTAATTTCGAAAGTTCAATAGGGCTTTAACTACTATTACCTAAAGAACCGTTCTCCTATAATCCTATACTCATAGCACTATGCATCTAAATCCCTTGTCCTTTCTATGGCCCTTGAAATAAAAAAATAATTTTCCAAATCTTTGGACATATTTTCTATTTATATTTGCATATATGTATACATCATAATTAGTTTAACTCTAACATTTTGCAACTAAATAAATCAATTTTTTTGAACCATCCATTTTAAGTTAGGCCTACTGTGTCCTTTATTAATTGGTTGCCATAGTTGTACCCTTTTCACATCTTTCCTTCTTATGGAGGGAGAGACATCTATTATTGCTGTTTAGGATCAACTGCAGAGCTGCCCCAACTTTAAAGCTAACTAGTAATAGTAATAATAAGAATAAGAATTATCGTTATCATCATAATAATCATCATTCATTTTTAGGGCACTACCGTTTCTGCTGTGGATATAATAGCTTGAACGTATTGTGGAATGTTCTGTGGCTGAAGAAGACTTAGGATCTCTGTCAGTAGTGTGGTGTTTGAGAGGACATCTGGTTTGGTTATGAGGATGGCTGTCTCAGTTGGTGTTAGGACACGTAGAACAGAACTCTGTAAGTTGATAGAAAGATGGTTGAAAATGAGGTAACTTCAGGTTGAAAAATGACCATAAGAATCAAATATGATACATACCAAGTCAAGATTGGGGAACAACTCCATTAATTCTAAGACAGTAGTACTGGTCACAAAGGCTGCCAGATTCTTTGTGATCCATTCTGCGGTTTCAGTTTCAGGGGTGGCACATGCATATCCTGAATGGTAGAATATTACAAAGAATGCAGAAAACAATCAGATTACTTATTTATTTATTTATTTTTAAATAGTTTTTATTGAAGTTTCCATTTTACAACAAAGAATACCAGTGATACAAAAATATAAAGGTGTACAATCAGCCGTATATTATATATGTTCTACTAAGGCACAGATAAATGTACATATGACAGTCAAGGTATCCATCGTTGAGTAAACTTTAGAAATGGATATATGAAATGAATTGAAAACAACATTTTTATGAGGTAACATAAACATAGGGTGGGGTACGAACAGGGTAGAAAGGGAAGTAGTCTTTACAAGAACAGAGGAAAGTAGTTGGGGGTGAGAGACAATATCACGATCAGATTATTTTTAAAGCTCAAAATACATTTTAAAGTAACCCTACCTCTGAGTATAATACAGTTATCACCAGTAATAACTGTTTTACTTTCAAAAACAATTGACTAGAAGGTTGGAAAAGCATGTTTGATCACTAACCCTAACCCCCCCCCCAACATAATTAGAACCATATGGCCAACATTGTTCCCCTTTCCCCATAGACATAAATGCATAAACATGTAGTCAGTTGGCAGAGAATAAGTTTATGATGCAGTTGCCAAACAGCAATAGCCTAATCGTTCTCTGGTGTCTACAGACACCTTTATGGTCCTTCATGCTTACCTGTTATATGTATTTGTTGGATTAGATAAGTCTTGCAGAAGGCATAGATTGTTTCAACTTTGATCTTGTCAAGCTTGGAGTGGACATTGCTTAGTTTTTTAATTCTATATGCAACAAAAACAGATAAAGGGAACAATATTTTTCCATAGCAATAAAAAATACGACATGGTGCATACATGGTACCGTACAATGTACTATAATTGTCTTGGGCAACAGAAGGCAAACTATACACTAATAATTCTGAGCTTTTACTCCAACTAAGTGAATTTTCCCAGGCCCAGACACATATCTTGCTGAAAGTATGCAAATCCTATTGAAGTCTATCGGGTGGGGAAGGGAGAAAGGGGGGGGCAGTGGTTATATTTTTTCTCATGAAAGAGAGTCCTCTAAGTATGCAATGTACAGTAAATTGGAAAACTCGATTTGTAACAATAGAAATTACTTTTGTTTAATTTTGTAAAACAGTAAATATTCAGCCTGGTTTGCTCTGGGATGGGTTACATTTTTCAGGCTAAGGATGGTGCGATGCAGCTTGTGTTGCTTAATTTAATAAATATAGTACTCACATAGTCTCATAGTCTTCACATGAAATGGTAAGAGGCAGCTTAGACAGTTGCCTTTCACTGAGAGCATCAAAGAAAGTACCAATGACAATGTCAAACACTTGGAACCAATCAGGCATGGCTAGAAGACTCCAGTTCTTATTAAGCAATATGAAGACAGTATCAAGAAGCTCCTGCTGGGTATTGTAGCTCAGATGAGTCGTTGGTTGTTGTGGGTCACATGAAGTTGTGTTAGAAGATGTGTTTGTGACCTGCAGGAAACAAAAAAGGAGATATGTTATGATGTAATCAAGGGTGCAAATTATGGTATCCAAATTTCTCTGTGTTCTGGATTCATTTCATTCTTTTATCATATGGGATTTTGTTTCAGCCTTAAACCACAAACAATAAAACTAGGGCAGATGTGGATTCAGACAGAGTGGTTTATTAAGGGCAGGAGTTGCTTAAGAAAGGGTGTTTTTTGACCCCTGAAATTCTGGGTCTCTATTCTTTTCTCTCTTCTGTTTTCACTAGGGTGTGGTGTTGAGCTCCCATCGCTTTTTCTGGGTATTAACGTGATTGTAAATGATCACCTTGTAAAACAACCCATGCAGTTAAAAATAAAGTTGAAATGAAAAGCATTTCTGTATAGATATAAAAAAAAAACATTATAAATACCCTTTTTTATAAGTGATCACATTCCCTCTGTTCTCAGCTACATAAGAGCTGGGGGAGGAGAAGCAGCATTACACTGAGCTTCCCAGTGAAAGGTTGTGTGGGGTGGGGGAGGGGGTTTCAGGACCAAAGTAGACCATACTTTTTGAGATCTGGCAAATCCTCATCCTAACCCATACATGAAATGAAGTAGAACATGAGTAGAACAAGCTAGTAGTGCACCAAAATCGCAGAGGGACTTAGCTCAAGAAGCACTCCCCCTCCAAAATCTCACATTCATAATCTCACATTCAAAGCTTGAAAAGAACTAGACAAATCTTTTATGGCACTGATCAGCAAATTCAAAGATCTGGAGTTGCAACTCTGCCTGGCCCTTTATGTTTTAAATTTACAGAAGAAAGCTGATTGAGCACATGGTCCTTTTAGACCAGGTTTTAAACATCCCTACTTATGATCATTTAGTAATCCCAGGGTGTTCCCCTTAAATCTCAATTCCAGTCAACACGTGTGCTTTGTTTTGGATAGAAAGGAGAAAGATTCAGAGCTCTCCTAGAGGTCAGAGCGAGAAGCGATGGGAATACAGAACAAAAAAAAACCCCAAAAAAACAAATTTTTAGCAAAGAGGGCAGAACTTTTACCTGACATATGGATGTCTGGATGTCTGTAAGATATCCCAAGAACATGCTATAACTTGTAAATTCCTTAATCTGACCAAATATAAGAGTCAATAATGTGGAATTGTGCACAGAGTCAGCCAGGAAAGTGAAGTCCGCAAGATCCACGACAGAAAGATCAGCTGGATTTAACACCTGTCAAACAAAAATATTGAATATTGAATTATAACCAAACAGTTTCAAAAATTATACCATTGCCTGGCAGGGAATTGTTGTGTAACTAAAATGATTACCTTTGTAAGGTTTTTATTGAAGATGAAGAGATCATCAAAAGTGGATTGCTGGATAAAGTAAGCAAAATTAAGCTCTATCCAATTTCTGAAGTCTCCAGTGTCACACACTATATCTGTAAAAGACAGTAAAATCTTGAGTATAAAGGAAATAAACATTGCGAGAGGGTTTTAGTTATGTAATGCAGAAGAAGAGGGAACCTGCACTGCTGCACTGATGGAGCTAGATACACAAAAAAGGCACAGGACATTTGCCAAATATCTTCTATTACTACTTAAAATTTTGGGTGAAGTAGAGAGCAGTGAACACTCATATCAGGTTTTTTCCATCTATGTCCGATTGGGGAGATTTCCCTTCACTTCCTGACCTGTTGAGAAAATATGGAGTGAACTGAAATCTCTCCAATGTGAGGAGCATCCCCGCATTGGAAGATTTACCCTCTATTCTGGTTCTGGTGGCAACTCAAAATTTTGGTTTCTCCATTACTTTCATTCCCAGTGATGGTGGTCACCGAGACAAATACAGGGGGTCCCCGACTTATGAACGCCCGAGTTATGAACCTCTCCTACTTACGAACCGGGCGCTGCGGAGACCCTCTGCCATTTTGGGCGGCTTGTCGGCTGTTTTGCGCATGCGCGGCCAGACGGGGCCTCGGGTAATGTCGGAAATGTCCATAATTGGCCACGCATGCGCCGGACGGCATTCGACGGAACATCAGAAATGTCCGTAATTGCCGGTCTGCGCATGTGCGGCCGACATACGAACATTTCCGACATACAAACAGGAGGAAAGTCCCTAACGGGTTCGTAACCCGGGGACCCCCTGTAAAGAGTGCATCTCCCTAATGGGAACACAGAAAGCAATAAAAACCTAAACCCTCCAATCTCAATCTAAAATAAAAAATTTGGCTGTAGATACACTTTAACCACCCTGGCGGTATGATTATGTCAGATTTTTGCGTCTCAAAGATGTACAATTGTTTTGCATAGAAATTTGGCGTTTTATATTGTAGCCTGTAATTCTTAGTAATAACACACTTAAATCTGTCCAAACATCTGTAGACATCCCGGGTATGATAAAGTTTGAAACACAAATTCATAAATTATAATATAATAAATAACTATAAATAATTATATAAAACCATAATATAATAATATTAAAATGAATTTCCCCACAATTCACTATCGCTCACTTCTGCAAGTGTTCTAATTTACTATTGCTGTTTTCTAGCTGGTCTAAAACCACTTTTGACGTAAAGGGACACTTTTTGGTTGCCATGGACAATCTCAAGTTTCCAGGCAGAAAGAACAGTATATATAATAATAAAACTGCATGCAGGGCATTGGACAAAGCACTAGGGACTAAAGGGATGTAAAATGATTTCATATAGTAATGTAATCTATGAGATTACAGTGCACTGTATGTGCTATGAATTTTGTACTTTTTGAATTTGTCGTGACGCTCGCAGGGACCGAAGCCCGGCACACAGAGGCATCGGGCAGAGGACACAGCCCGCAGACACAGCGGGGGGACATTGCAGGATCCTGGGGACAAGGTAAGTAACCTGGACCAAGATTCTGAGATGCAATCCCGAGTGTGGCTCGGTGTTACCGCTAATGGTACTGAAATTTAACCCCAAGCCACACTCGGGAATACCCCCAGGGAGGTTAAAGAGGAAAGAGATACCTTTAGATAAGCATGCTATAAATGTATAAATTACTTTATATGTCTCACAGTTTTGAATTAGGGACCACAGCTTTCAGAGGTGACATGGTAGGGTGGCCTTTACATGCATTTGTATATGTATTAAACAAAAACCTCTATTTTTACTTGGGATGCTGAAACAGTTCAGTTAGGATGCTGACTAGCTGGGAAGTGTGATGGGGATTGTTTTATTCACTCATAAGGTAGCCTGTCAGCTAAAAATATGAATGGTTACAAACTTTAGCAAACATTTCAAAATGTCTTACCGTGAGAATGCAATTGACTCAGCATGTATCTTTTAATGAAAGCAGTGTAGATGGCTTCCTTTGTGTCATTTGTCAGAGACATATAGATACTTGATGATGAAAATTCACTAAGTCTGTATAAGGAGACAATATGGTTCTATTATAAGATCTTATGACTCAATCAATTTAGAAATAAGGGTGTAGGTTTGTTACTGTCTCTTGCATACAGAGAGTATAATGTATCACATTATCAGTCCTAATACATTTTCACAGCTACCAATAAAATTCAAATGCATCTTTTAAATCCATATTTTATTAGTGATACATTATGGAGAATGAGATGTTACAAATCACAAGCTTCAGTTTGTTGCACCCTTCTAAAGCCACATGTAAAGAGCTCTGTAAAATCCCTCTACAGGTCTGAGATCATAGATAAACTCCACTCCGATAGGACCACATTTGTACACCCCTGGGCCAACTGTCTTGTGCCAGCTTTTTACCCCATTACAGTCAACTTATAACCACAAACTGCATGCTGAGGCTGGGGATGGGAAGGCTGAAAGAGACTCTGATTAAGTAGCTGTAGAAGTGATGATTAGAAGATCTCTTAGGGCCAACTTACCAATGTTCAACTGCCATTTAAATGGAACCCTTCTTAACATCCTCTCTGAATATTCTCTTTTAAATATTTGCTACAACCCCCCCAAGATACGTACCATTAACATAGCTTATAGCTATAACCCATAGCCCATAGCCTATATCTATTCTGAAATAGATTAGAGCTCAACTGAAATTTCAGTTTAAAATAGCAAAATACATTCCAGGTGTATTAAAACAAAAGGTTGCCAATTTGTTTTCTTGAAAAAGCTGTCACAACTTAAAGTAGAAATAACTATGTCTTGCCAGCATGCTGCAAAGGAAGGGCCTTGATTTCTGTAGAGAGCCAACATACCTCTACTAAGTCAAAGCCAGCATGCCCTCTGCAGAGGTCCAAAATGCCCCCACTCAGTCAGAGACATCTCTAAGCTTATGATCTCTTCAGGTCCCACATACCCCCATTAATTTAATGCCAGAGCTCTCCAAGCTCATGCAGAGGTCCAACATGCTCCCACTATGTCTGAGAGACATCTCCAAGCTCATGCTGTCTGCAGAGGTCCAACATACCCCCAATAAGTCAAAGCCAGAGCTCTCCTCGCCCGTGCTCTCTGCAGAGGTCCAAAATGCCCCCATTACATCAGAGAGACATCTCCAAGCTCATGCTCTTTTCATGGTCCAACATGTTCTAACTGAGTCAGAGAGACATCTCCAAGCTCATGCTGTCTGCAGAAGTGCAACATACCTCCACTATGTGAAAGCCAGGTCTCTCAGAGCCCATGCTCTCTGCAGAGGTCCAACATGCCCTACTGAGTCAGAGAGACATCTCTAAGCTCATGCTGTCTGCAGAGATGCAACATATTCCCACTAAGTCAAAGCCAGAACTCTCTAAGCTCATGCTCTAGAGAGCATGAACATTGCTAATAAGTGACATAGGTTGACTCAGAGGGCATGTTGGACATCTGTACTGCTTTTCAACAGAGAGCAAGGGTCCCACTTTGAAGCATGCTGGAAGGACACAGGCTTGGCTATCACAGCTTTATAAAATAACTAGATATGTGCTTGGAATTTATTTAGCTGATTAAACTGAAGGTTCATTCGGATTTTAGTTCTAAATTTACAAACCCAGCATACCTTTCCACCAAAAAATTACACAAACTATACAGGCAGGGCAGCAGTCTGGAGCCTTTCTTTATACACAGCAATGTATTAATGAAGAAATCCATCTCTGCACTCAAATAAAAAATACACTAATTAAAGCGGAGTTTCACCCAAAAATATAACTTCCGCTTTTCCAGTTTCCCCCCCCCCCTCCGGTGTCACTTTTGGCACCTTTCAGGGGGAGGGGGGAGCAGATACCTGTATAATACAGGTATTTGCTCCCACTTCCGGGGATAGATCGCTGCATATTGACGCCATGTCCGGCCCCCTCCCTTATACTCCCTTGTGTTTTCTCGTATGCCTGGACTTCAGCTTTAAGATTAATTGAATGCACTTTTTCACATTAGTACAATTGCAGTATGTCCTTCATAGCATTAGTAGAACATTTATGATTTATTTCACAAGTTGCCTTCAATTGCCCGCTAAGGCTCAACTAAGCTTTCAGTTTAAAGGCTGAAGCCTCGTACACACAACCATTTTTCTCAGCAAGAAAACTTCTGGGAGATCTTTTTGCCGTGAAAACCGTTCATGTGTATGGTTTCTCGACAGGAAAACTGCCGGGAATCTCGACAAGAAAAATAGAGAACCTGCTCTCTATTTTTCTCGTTGTGATTCTCGGCAGAGTGTTTCCCGCCGAGAAAACCAGTCGTCTGTATGCTTACCTGTCCGAGGTAAACCCGCGCATGCTCAAAAGACTTCGACGCATGCGCGGTAGCATACAAGGTTAGTGTGGGGTGTAGCAAGATAGCGACGACGGCATCGAATGTGACGAGCGCAGGCGCGTCGTAGCCGATGACGTCACTGCGTTCTTGCCATTCAAAAGAACAGCGTTTTTTTGGAGTGGCTGTCTGTACACAGAGCTTGGCAAGTCAAGCTTGCCAGGAATCCCGTCGAGAAAACCAACGTTTTTTTTCCGACGGGATTCCCGCCTGTGTGTACAGGGCTTAAGTTTATCTTTGCAGGAAAAAAAATTGCATTTTTTTTCCCCCTCAGGAGCCCGCAAAGTATTGCACCCGTAATCAGAGGATCAGAGGTGCAATGTCAAGCCCCTGCAGACAAGCCCTGCAGCTTTCAGCCTGTACCTCCAATATGGGCTGACTGTTTACAAGCTGCAGGGCAAGACAGTACTTGTAGTTCTCTTAATCACAGATCGATATGAATAAATGATGCAGCTGTGTGGGAAGAGCCCTGTACAGCTGCGCTATTTTCAAAATTTGACAGTGGTTGTGGGGAGAAGATCCCTTGCCCGCTGTCACAGGGAGGGGGGATTAAGCTTGCGGGTGGCAAGTCTGGAGCATGTTACACATTACACCCAAATTATTGGTGTACCATGTAACATGCTCTGAAAGGCAAACTTATCCTTTAAATCAGCTAAATACTTTCCAGAAACCTCAAGCGTGCAAAGCCTTGTTGTTGTTTTTCTTTAGAATGTATCCACATGTTGAATAGAAAAGAAAAAGATCAGTCCCCCCACCAACATGCTGTAGAGAAAGATCCTTGCTCTCTGTGTGGAAACAGTGGTCTTTCTGCAGATGTCAGCCATGTCTACCACGAGTCAGAACTGGAGCACCCCAATTAACAGAGAATCTGGGCTTTGCTGACTGCAGAGCAATAGATCAGACCCAGCAAGAGAGGGGTGCTGGACCTCTGCAGAGAGACCACTATTTTCACACAGCAAGTAAGGGTCCATCTTTGCAGCATGTTGTCAGGTCACACACTTTTTCTGCTGCTTTCTAAAGAAAATAAACTGTAAAACTTTTAGCACCAAGACCACACCTGGAATGTAGTTAGCTTGTTTAAACTGAAAGTTCAATCAAGCTTTATAACCAAGTTACTCTTTCAAAAAACATGACTTACATTGCCTGGTAGGAAGAGCAGGTGATGCTAACTGGCAGTATCTCCAGAATTGTCTGGTTGACGTATGGCAGCAGGAGACGCAGTTTGTTTCCAAATAAGTCCTTCCAATCATTGGTGTCATACATAGAGAATTTGGACTGGAGGTTCATAAACTCAACATCCAAGAAGATCTGCATCAATGACCCTACTTCCGAGATGGACACATTTTCCTGTTGAAGTATTTAAAGTATCAAAAAGACAGTGAACTTTCTTCTGTCAAAAAGTTTTTTCTATCATTTTTGGTAAATATTTATTAGGGGAAAGCATTACCTCTTGTGCTATTTCTGTTATAGCAGTGACATATTTGGTGACATCAACAAGTTCAACAAAGTTTAACATTTTCCTTGTCAATGTGTAATTGTTGCGCATATCCTCTTTTAAAAGCATTTCTGACAGGTCTTCCGGTGTCAACATTCTGAATAGCACAGCCTGGAATGAAAGGTAAGGTCATTAAATACCAGCCAATTGTATTTTTATAACTGATCTGGTCAAAACGTCACTTAGAGCCTCATCTTATTATGTTTGTACTGTATGTATGTATTAAGTGTAATACAATTAAGAGAAATAGATCTTTAAAAAGGCCTGGGAATATTGTTTAATGGCATGGTAGATGGCAACACTCAATGTCAAGGTACAGCTGCCAAAGCAAACAAATTATTGGGGTGTATAAGAAAACTATTTAAAAAAAGGCCACATCTTGAATATAGATGCAACATTGGACATCACCAAAGAGTTTTGCAGATGCTCTCAAAGTAAATGACTAAATTAATAAAAGGTATTAAAAAAAAAAAATCTCCTAGACCAGGGATATGCAATTAGCGGACCTCCAGCTGTTGCCAAACTACAAGTCCCATTATGCATTTGCCTCTGGGTGTCATGCTTGTGGCTGTCAGAGTCTCGCTATGCCTCATGGGACTTGTAGTTTGGCAACAGCTGGAGGTCCGCTAATTGCATATCCCTGTCCTAGACAATAAAAGATAGGGAAAACGGATTATGTAAAGTTCAAAATTCAAAGTTAGCCATATCAACATGTATAAATAAAGTTATAAGTAAGACCTATTAATATGTATAAATATATCCAAGGTCAAGACAAAGTTGAACTTTTCATCTTAAGGACAGTGCAAAGGACCAAAGGGCAATTACTGTATACTGAGAATTTTTATTTTTTACCATCCATTTAGGAAAAGATTCCTATAATAGCAGTTAAACTGTGGCATGCCATACTACATGAAGCAGTTATGGCATGACAGAATTGTGACTGTTTTTTTTTTTCATTACCAATATTCACAGTCAGAATTATCAAGGAATATTGTGTGCATATTTTAATCCAGTGAATTTACCCTAGCACCTTTGTGGTGTCAGGAAGGATTGTTTTACTCTTGTGAGGTAAACATGGACACAGTTGCCCAGTTGTTGCACTCTTCTATGAAAGGCTGGGCTTGGTGGACATTTATAGTTTTGGCTAAGCATAGTTAAAGCATCAGTCCACCCAAAACTGATATTTTAGTTTATGTAGAACTAACTAGCATACATATTCGCCAGCACACCATGGATCGACAACTTTCGTCCAAAAAGTTTTTAATGAAGAATATCACATCACAAGGGATAATGCAACGTTTCGGAGCCACGCAGGGCCCCTTCGTCATGCCTGACGAAGGGGCCCTGCGTGGCTCCGAAACGTTGCACTATCCCTTGTGATGTGATCTTTTTCATTGAAAACTTTTTGGATGGAAGTTGTCGATCCATGGTGTGCTGGCGAATATGTACGCTTGTTTGATGTTTCCAGAACCCAACTGGTAATCGTTGCAGTACCCACCATTTTATGAGCTATTTTTGCCAGGAACGTGTGCGATAGGAATATTGATCATAATGTAGAACTACCTGACATCGTCTCATATGTCTCAGAGACTCCATTAGTGAGATCTCTTTGCTGAGTAGATAGAACATGCAAAGTGTATAAACATAGTGCTTTCTTTTTTAATCTGCTTCATCATCTGTTTAAAATGTGTTCTTTCCTTCTCCAACATATACAGTCTCAGCAGGCTAAACATTGCTAATTAAACATTGGCTTTAAATCAAAAGTCAATGATTAACCTTTCATCTCTATAGCCGGCCATACGCTATACAAATTTTGTTTAAAAACATTTGTATAGCCATGGTTCACACTATGAATGAATGAACCACACCGTATTTCTGTACAATTCGCATTTGAATGGGCTGCTGTGCCTCCTGAAAACACAGGGAAAGGGTCTCTGCACCTCTTTCTGAAAACACGGCCCGCATGGAAACTGCAAGTGAAGTGCGATTCCCAGTGCAGGGAAACTTTTCTGCATTTCAACCTGTGGTGTGTGTGAGTTTATGTCAATAATAAATCCCATATTCCTGTATATTGGCGATTGTTAAGATGCCCATCTAATAGTTTTTTTAAACTATCAGCCCCTGCTTATACCACTGCTCATGGAAGGGAGTTCCACATCCTTACAGCTCTGACAGTAAAGAACCCTCTACGCAGTTTAGGGTTTAACCGCTTCTCTTCCAGTTTAAATGAATGGCCGCATGTCTTTTTAAACTCCCTCCCACGTAAACGTTTTTTCCCTGTGCTAGAGTCACTGTTTACCAAGGTATTTGTATAAATCGCTATAATTTCTCCTCTCAAGCATCTGTTCTCCAAAGAGAATATGTTTAATGATTGTAGTCGTTCCTCATAACTGAGGTCCTCTAGTCCCTTTATTAGCTTTGTTTCCCTTCTCTGGATTTTCTCAAGTTCAAGCACATCCTTCCTGAGGACTGGTGCCCTGAGCTGGACAGCATACTCAAGATGCGGCTGGACCAGAGTCTTGTAAAGTGGCAGAATTATCTTTTTTACTCTGGAGTAAATCTCCCTTTTTTTGCATGATAACATTTGGCTTGCTTTGCTTGCAGCAGCTTGGCATTGTATGCCATCATCAACTAGGACCCCCAGATCCTTTTCCATCTTGGATTCCCTCAGTGGTTCTACCCCAGCGAATAACTTGTATTTGTATTTTTAGCCCCCAAATGCATTAATTTACATGTTTAAACATTAAAGCGGAGGTCCGCCAAATTTTTTTTTCTAAAGTCAGCAGCTGCTGACTTTTAAAATATGGACACATACCTGTCCAGCGCACCCACGATGACGGCCCCCCATGGCCGACCAGTGCCTCGGTCCTCGGATGCTGCCACCACAATCTTCGCTAAGGGAATCAGGAAATGAAGCCTTGCGGCTTCACTTCCTGGTTCCCTACTGCGCATGCGCGAGTCGCGCTGGGCAATCAAAATGGTCCCTCCTGTCTTCTGTCTCCCAGAAGACAGCGGGGGGGGGGGGGATGGGATGTGACGTAGACCCCCGCAGATTCTGCGGCAGTCTATGCCCGGAAGTGGGTGCAAAAACCCGTATATACAGGTATCTGCACCCCCCTGAAAGGTGCCAAATGTGACACCGGAGGGGGGGAGGTTTCCGAAAAGCGGAGGTTCCATTTTTGAGTGGACCTCCGCTTTAAACCTCATTTGCCATGTAGTTGACCACCCCTTTATTTTATTGAGGTCCCCTTGTAAGGTTTCCACATCATTCTGTTAAGTTATTGCCCTGCTTAGCTTTGTATCATCAGCAAACACTGAGATTGAGCTATTTATCCCAACCTCTATATAATTTATGAATAAATTAAATAGTATTGGTCCCAGATCAGATCCTTGGGGGACCCCATTTACCACACCAGACCAGTCTGAGTACTCGCTATTTATCACAACCCTTTGGATGCATTCCTGTTTCTATCCAGGTATATACCCTATGGTCCATGCCTACAGACCTCAATTTGCAAAGTAAATGTTTTTGGGGAAATGTATCAAATGCTTTTGCAAAATCCAGATATACCACGTCCACAGGCCTTTCTTTTTCTAGATGGCAGCTCACTCCCTCGTAAATGTTAACAGTTAGTCTGGGAAGAAAAATCCTTCATAAATCCATGCTGATTACTGCTAATAATACTGTTTTCATCAGCAAATTCTTGGATATAGTCCCTTATCATCCCCTCCAATAATTTACAAGCTATTGATGTTAGACTGACTGGCCTGTAGTTCCAGAGTATATATATCTCTGCCATTTTTTAAATATTGGTACCTTGTTGGCTTATCCCCAATCAGATGGTACTATTCCAGTCAGTAAACTGTCCATAAAGATTAGGAATAATGGTCTAGCTATCGCCTGACTGAGTTCTTTAAGGACTCTCGGGTGTAAGCCATCTGGTCCTGGTGATTTATTTGTGTCAATTTTTTCAAGTCTATTTCTGACACTGTCTTCTGTACGAGAGTACATTCTGTGTACTTTAAGTTATTAACATTACAGTCTTGGTTGCTATATCCAACTTCATAACCAACTTGGTTGTCTCCTTTGGGGCCAATATGTTCTGACCTCACTTTCTTACTGTTAATATATTTAAAACATTTCTTTGGAGTTTTTTTTTTACTCTCCTTTCATGGTCTATTTTAACCACCCTGATTGCGCTCTTACACTCCTTGTTGCATTCCTTGCAGTACATCAAGCGCTGTGTAGGAAGCAAGATAATGATACCAATAGAGAGATAACTGGAATTCAGGTTACAGACTCGGCAGCATTTCTGTTCAGTGTTTGCTTAGAAGATGAATAGTTCATGCTCGTCAGTGGTTTCTACAAACATTGACAATAAAAGAAGTTGCTTTGAAGCAAATCTAAACCCCCCAAAAAATCATTTTTTTTATATTTCAGCTTATGAGCACTTAGATGTGGTGGCTTTATTATTTTTTTACAGCTTTTTTCCCCTTTATTTTAACCTGGTGATCCTGCCAGCAAGACACTTCTTGTCCTAGGGTGACAAAACTCACTGACTGCACTATAGTGGCATTGTCACCCTAGGCTGTTCTCCTGATTTGGACAAATGCCTTCTCCTCTCCTCATCTCCATTATATAGATGGGAAGTGTTTTAGAATTTGGTTGGGAAAGCCAAGAAGATTGTTCAACATTTTAATTCAGTATAGAGGAAGTTACAAGGACACTGGATTCTTGGCAAGATCAACAAGAATTGTACAGTACTTGCAGAAAACGTTTTTAATTACTTAATATAGAAAACTAATGTAAACACCACATCTAACACCTGGTAAGCTGCAATATATCGCATTTTTGTTCTTGAGTTTCGTTATCCTTTATTAAGTTCACATTAGCTCTATGGCCTCAAAGTATCTTTCATAAGACTTTGCCACAATGTTTTGTAATAACGATTGTTTATTATTATACTGCTACTTACAAAATCCAGACTTGGAAACAAGGAAATTAGTTCAGTGATCTTAGCTTTAATGTAAAATTTTTCTAAATTGCTAGTGATCCATTGTTCAGTATCAGTCACCCCCTCAGCACAAGCCGATCCTTAAAGAAAGAAGATCTGTTAAAACAGGACTGCAGCCTGCAATGCTATAAACAAATCAGTTGAACAGGCTTAAAAACAAGTTTATTTGGAAATATAGATAGACTATTATTTTGTCTGTGTTTACTATATTGGCACTTGTGGGCAGTGTGTAGAGCAGTGCCAAGCTTTAACATTAAAGTGACCCTGTAAATAGAGGATCACTCTTTACTTTAAAGCATGTCTTTAATCGAAGAGGTATTATATACACACCGTTCCTGTGGCCCATTTGTTGACATACCACTTTACATATACCAGAGTATATGGAATATAGGCTCCTCCTTTGCACACTGGGGTTTTCCCTGCCAGCTTAAATATCACAACAGGATGTATGAGCTGGAGGGAAGATTCATTGTGTGTGATGGGGGTAAACAGACAATGGACCCAACCAGCTAGCTGAATACTTACAGAGGCTGGAGAGAAGTAAAGAGGTGGCATATCAACAAATTGGCCCTTGGAAAGGTAAGTACCGGTATATTATCTCTTTTATTGCAGTTATGTTTTAATATATCAAATAACCTGGTGCTGACAGGAACATTTTAACATACTGGGATAATGTTTTGCTTATTTTTTACCACTTCTAGATATTGTGGCTAAACTGTAGGGGGAGGAAGTGCAGATAGGGGCAGAAATACCATTAATGCAGACAGGGCACCTGTACAAGGGTCCTCTGGGACAGTGGTCATCAACCCTGTCCTCAGGGCCCACTAACAGGCCAGGTTTTATGTATTACCTTGGGGAGATGCAGACTAGAATACTGCATTTACTGAGCAGCAAATGATATCACCTGTGATGTATTTCAGTTATCTTGCAAACCTGGCCTGTTAGTGGGCCCTGAGGTCAGGGTTGATGACCACTGCTCTGGGAGACAGAGGCTAATTTATAGTACATGTGCGAATGAAAGGTGCGTAGAACCCCTTCCGCTGCCATGTAGACCTGGACACTTCTCACTTGTAGCCCAGGCGACCATGATGCCCTAACCATGCTCTTGGTTGGTGACATCCATGTGATGTAAAGCAGTAAGTGCTTTCTCACAAAATTATTTACTATTCCCAAGTCCAGCTGAAACAAAAAAAAGTTTTGGCTGAAGCCAGCTTCAATAAATTATCTTTATATTTTATGCTAAAACTATTTCTTCAAAAACAAGCCTTCCTAAAGCTTTTATTTCTCTTCTATAATGTGAGAGGACTAAGTAGACACACAAACTAAACACAAAACTGCTGCATATTTATTGACATATTGGGGGAAAATTACTAAAATTGGAAAACGTAGAATCTGGTGCAGCTGTGCATGGTAGCCAATCAGCTTCTAACTCCAGCTTGTTCAATTAAACTTTGCCCAAAAAAAATTTAAACTGATTGATATCTATGCAGAGCTGCACCAGATTTTGCATGCTCCAATTTCAGTAAATCCCCCATTATGTTTAGTAATGGTAAAGTAATTTGTATTGATTAACCATGTATCTCCTGATTTATGGTTGTGGGTGCAATTTGTCAAATTTCTAATTGTGCAACAATGTAAATATACATTCAAAATTATGATCTATTTGATGTCATTAACACAATACAACTAGGTCTAGTGCTGCATGCTCCCTTTTTTTTATTGAGGGTAAGTTGTATTTTCATTTTGTAATATATTACCTGTTAATGTCATTTGATGGGTTAGGTATGACAGGCAGTATTTGTAGACAAAAACTAGTTGTGTTTTGCTGAAGTTCGGGTATTCGACATTCAATGACTGTACTCTAATACACATTACAAGAAACAAAGCACATGGGTTACAATTCACATCATGTTTGTTGTCTTTCTTATTTATCTCACATGTTTATGTGTCAACAAATTACAATTTTGACATTGATATCTCAATGTAAGATGTTTACGACTTTGATGCTCTTTTAAAATACTGTTTGAGGTGCTTTTAAGGCTATTTAGCACCTATTAGTAAGCTGAAACAATTAGACACAATATATAGTTTTTTGACAGATAGCACAAAGTTGTTTGATTATATATACTTATAAGGATTGGAAATACAATTACAATTGATCATAATTTAAATCCTGGAATATATAAGGGCTCCCTAGCAGTGAAAAGGCAAATTGCAAAGCCAATGGATTTTTTGTAAATGATTTATTAATTTTTTTTACATTTTGTTATGATTATTTTACATGGAAATAGGCAAGAGACCTTATATTCCAAGGAATAGGTTGTGCAATTCCACCATAGTATCACCTCCCAAGAGGAAGCTCCTTTTTTTAATGGCATTTCTGGCAATGTTGCCCTTTGGTTCTCTTTCTCTCACACTTCATGTGCATCCAGATTAATTAATTCCATAAATGTAAGACTGGCTCTTCTATTTAAATCCATGGTTCTTGTAACACTGATTTTAATATTTATCTTAAAAATGTTGTAGATGGTACCTCCACAAATAGAACTAATAAAGGGTTCCTGTAGGCCCCTTAGCAATTTACGATAGATCAGAGCAGTGCTTACAATAAAGAAAAGCAGTATGCAGTCTGAACTGCATGCTCTTAAGTGATTCGTTTAGTAAGTGATGCTATTTACTGAGCCATTACATTAAGGGCAAGTTGTATCACTCCCTATCATTTATAATTAGATCAGTTACTAATAGGAAATATTGCCATTGCAAAACACCCCAAATATTTAAATAGAGAAGCTGGCGGGTAGGAAAGCAATCTCCTTTCACTACTAATAAAGGTACATGTTATTCTGTGTCCCCATTGAAGAGATTCTCCATACTTACTGTCCTGATGACAGAACAGGAAAGGAAGTCTCCCCAGAGGAGACAAAGACATAAAATACAATAACAATTTTTTAAAAACAGGGCATAATTAGATCAAATAACTTTAAAACCTGACAGCTTTTCAGGAGTACAAAACTCCAATGTGAAAAAGCCTATTTTTTCACTTTGCTTAGGTGGATTTTCTTAAAATAACCTGAAAAATTATAATCAAAAGGAGTGAAGTTTTAACAAAGTCAAACTAAGGAAATTTGCCCTACGTAAACTCTTTTGGACTCTCCTAAATATGCTCCTTTAACCTGCCATTTTCTTTCTAACTCTGACCTAATAATAATAATTAAATGCATAACAATGAACTTCTTTTATCTCTGTCCTGCTATTTTTTTTCCAACTCAAGTTACTTACAGGTCTTGGTAGGTTCCGCAGGACATATTAAGAGGTAGGCTTAAGATATGAGATTCATTAAAGGCTTTGGGGAAGTTCTCAAGTAGAAAATTCAATGTTGTCATCCACTCCGTCATATTGTTCAGAGCCCATTCATTGTTTAGCACAAAAAGGACATTGCTGATAATGTCCTGTGTTGTCATCTCACTTAACTGGCCCAAGAGTTTGTCACTGCTACACCAAGCCATGCCTGTTGACGATACCTATAATATACATATAACATATAAACATGCATTGTACTTTTCATATACATAAATGGGCTACAAGAAAGGTCAGACCTAAAGAGGCCATATTGTCTGTTACGACTATATATGCATAAATTGACCTTGCCCACCTTTGTTGATCATCATTTGCACCGATTGCAAAAATTAGCAACTGAATATTGCACTGTGATAGCCATCAATTTAACCTGAAAGTTTGCTCAAAAAGTTAACCAAAGCAGAAGATTCCAGCTGCGGAACCTCAGTGTCAAAATCTATCAGGACTGGAAAGAGCACAGAGAATCCTGCCATATAAGAGGCAGGGTTAGTGTTTGGGTTACAAGGAGGGTTAGTTTTAGAGTTACTATTACTGTTACTGTTATATGGATGTTTAGAGTTTGGGTCACATAGAGGGTTACAGTTAGGGCCCGTGTCAATGGGCTTTGGACCTTGGTTGTGTGATGGCATCAGTTTGACATCAGTTTGAGAGACTTCTGGGATGCAGAAATTCAGAAAATGTTAACAGGTACATTTCACATGCAGTTGACCCCCTTTTGACCTGTATATGACCTGCTTCAAGCAGGTTTTACATCCCCATAGACTTACATAGGAAGGGTTAGGGTTACAGAGAGGAATATACTCCAAAGAAGTGTTAGTATTAGGGTTGCTATTAGGTTACAAGGGGGGTTGATGTTGGGTTTACAGAATGAATTAGTTGAAGGATTAGACTAAGTTTGGTTTTAGGGTTACAGGGAAGGTTGGTGTTGGGGTTACCAAGAGGAACAGTGTGAGGATTGCATGTCATTGTTTTAGGGTTGGAGTTACAGGGAGGGTTATCTTTAGGGAGGATTAGTGTTGAGGTTACATGGAGGATTAGTGTTAGGTTAAAGGAAGGGATAGTGTTAGGGAGGATTGATGTTCAGTTTACAGGGGTTAGAGTAATATAAGGGGTTAGTGCTAGGCTTAAAAGGAGTACAAATGTTAGAAATCCTTAGTGTTCATGTTACAAGGAGGGCTATTGTTAGGGTATAAGGAATTGATAGTGTTAGGGAGGATTAGTCTTCAGGTTACAAATAGGACTAGAGTTATGCCGTGTACACAAGATCGGTTTTACGGATGAAAACAGTCCGATGGACTTTTCTCATCGGACAAACCGATCGTGTATGGGCCCCATCGGTCTTTTTTCCATCGGTGAGAAAAAATAGAGCATGTTTTAAATTTATCCTATGGGAAAAAAAACGATAGCAAATTCCGATCGTCTGTGTGGAACTCCATCGGACAAAAAACCCATGCATGCTCAGAATCAAGTCGACGCATGCTCAGAAGCATTGAACTTCATTTTTCTCGGCTTGTTGCAGTGTTTTACGTCACAGCGTTTGGGACGGTTGGATTTTTGACTGATGGTGTGTAGGCAAGACTGATGGAAGTCAGCTTCATCGGATTTCCGATGGAAAAATCCATCGGATTAGAATCCATAGGAAATCCGATTGTGTGTACAGGGCTTTAGGGTTAAAGAGAGTAATAGTATTATTGTTAGGGTTACACAAAATATGATTATTAAGGTTAAAGGGCAAGTTAGTGTTAAGGAGCTTTAGTGCTCAAATTACACTGAGAAGTATAGTTACCTTTATAGGAAGGATGTTAGGGTTAAAGGGGAAGTTACTGTTAGGGAGGACTAGTGTTCTGATTATATGGAGGATTAGTGTTAGGGATGGTTTCATTTTGACATGCAGTTGGAGGGTGGTAAAATGCATGGTTGAGCAGCGTTTTTGCTACCCGCCAACTGTTTCCCTTTTATGCTGCAATAGGCAGTGGATGGGGATGTTTATGCTGCGATCTTCACCTGGGGCAAAGTCTACCTGACATGTAGTGATCAGCGGGTGGCAAGAACACTGATCACGTAACATTCAGGCAAATTGGGAAGTGCTGCAAATGCCCCGCAATGCACGTGGTTGCAGCACATTTGTTGGCAAAAACGGGATTATAACAGGTGGTAAAGAGACGTCACATTGCTTCCTCACTGCCTGTCAGTAGCCTCTGAAACACAATCTGAACGTAGATCATGCTTCAGAGCAAATGTAGACTTAGACACATGTCTGAATCTACCTTAAAAGCTCTAATCCCTGAAAGATAACTGCAGTTTTTGCCTGTTCATGTCATGAGAGCTTTAGACCTTAACAAAATGCACTTTCAAAGCATGCTTATAAGTAATATGAAGGTAAACCTACTGGCACTAAACTGTCCTGGAGGTACATCAGGTAATCCTGAACATCTTCATAGGACCCCAAAGAAGCAACTTTGGTTAGCACGATGTTTAGTAATGTGCTGTTGCACACACTGTCTGATATGATTGTGAATTCTGCCAGTTCTTGTGTAGTTAAGAAGATGTTATCCATCACCTATAAATGTAAACAACAACATTGGTTTTCTTAATCTCATATATAAAGCACTGACACTTATTTTCAAAGGACTGTACATAGAATGTAAAATATTTTATATCAGTCGCTCCCTCCAGCAGTGCCTCACACTCTAATGTCCTCATCACAAGGATGACATTTTATAGCTGAGTTCTGCAAAAATAGCTACAGACACAGTTGAAATACATATAAGGGAGCTGTTTTACCTGCCAAAGAATTTGTAATATAAAAAACAAGTACTTACAGGTCCTTCTCAAAAAATTAGCATATTGTGATAAAGTTCATTATTTTCTGTAATGTACTGATAAACATTAGACTTTCATATATTTTAGATTCATTACACACAACTGAAGTAGTTCAAGCCTTTTCTTGTTTTAATATTGATGATTTTGGCATACAGCTCATGTAAACCCAAAATTCCTATCTCAAAAAATTAGCATATCATGAAAAGGTTCTCTAAACGAGCTATTAACCTAATCATCTGAATCAACTAATTAACTCTAAACACCTGCAAAAGATTCCTGAGGCTTTTAAAAACTCCCAGCCTGGTTCATTACTCAAAACCGCAATCATGGGTAAGACTGCCGACCTGACTGCTGTCCAGAAGGCCATCATTGACACCCTCAAGCAAGAGGGTAAGACACAGAAAGAAATTTCTGAACGAATAGGCTATTCCCAGAGTGCTGTATCAAGGCACCTCAGTGGGAAGTCTGTGGGAAGGAAAAAGTGTGGCAGAAAACGCTGCACAACGAAAAGAGGTGACCGGACCCTGAAGAAGATTGTGGAGAAGGACCGATTGCAGACCTTGGAGGACCTGCGGAAGCAGTGGACTGAGTCTGGAGTAGAAACATCCAGAGCCACCGTGAACAGGCGTGTGCAGGAAATGGGCTACAGGTGCCGCATTCCCCAGGTCAAGCCACTTTTGAACCAGAAACAGCGGCAGAAGCGCCTGACCTGGGCTACAGAGAAGCAGCACTGGACTGTTGCTCAGTGGTCCAAAGTACATTCGGAAATCAAGGTGCCAGAGTCTGGAGGAAGACTGGGGAGAGGGAAATGCCAAAATGCCTGAAGTCCAGTGTCAAGTACCCACAGTCAGTAATGGTCTGGGGTGCCATGTCAGCTGCTGGTGTTGGTCCACTGTGTTTTATCAAGGGCAGGGTCAATGCAGCTAGCTATCAGGAGATTTTGGAGCACTTCATGCTTCCATCTGCTGAAAAGCTTTATGGAGATGAAGATTTCATTTTTCAGCACGACCTGGCACCTGCTCACAGTGCCAAAACCACTGGTAAATGGTTTACTGACCATGGTATTACTGTGCTCAATTGGCCTGCCAACTCTCCTGACCTGAACCCCATAGAGAATCTGTGGGATATTGGGAAGAGAAAGTTGAGAGACGCAAGACCCAACACTCTGGATGAGCTTAAGGCCGCTATCGAAGCATCCTGGGCCTCCATAACACCTCAGCAGTGCCACAGGCTGGTTGCCTCCATGCCACGCCACATTGAAGCAGTCATTTCTGCAAAAGGATTCCCGACCAAGTATTGAGTGCATAACTGAACATAATTATTTGAAGGTTGACTTTTTTTGTATTAAAAACACTTTTCTTTTATTGGTCGGATGAAATATGCTAATTTTTTGAGATAGGATTTTTGGGTTTTCATGAGCTGTATGCCAAAATCATCAATATTAAAACAAGAAAAGACTTGAACTACTTCAGTTGTGTGTAATGAATCTAAAATATATGAAAGTCTAATGTTTATCAGTACATTACAGAAAATAATGAACTTTATCACAATATGCTAATTTTTTGAGAAGGACCTGTATATGGTATATATAAGTACACTGTATATATGTAGACCTTTTTTAAAATCGCGTTCACACTGCATATATGTGAATGGCCTTCATACAAAACAATATTATTTTACTTGTCATGCAGTTCCAGAAGTTCTAGAACGCATCTTAAACTGCATCAGTGTGAATCAAGGCTTTAGCCTCGTACACACGACCGGTTTTCTCGGCAAGAAAACAGCTGGGAGAGCTTTTTGCCGAGAAAAACGTTTGTGTGTATGCTTTCTATGCTTTCTGCTCTCTATTTTTCTTGTCGGGATTCTCGGCAGAGTGTTTCCTGCCAAGAAAACCGGTCATCTGTATGCTTACCTGTCCAAGGTAAACCCGCGCATGCTCGATAAGACTTTGACGCATGCGCGGTAGCATACAAAGTTAGTGTGGGGTGGCGGCGATGGTATCGAATGTGACGAGCGCCGGCTCATCGTAGTCGATGACGTCACCGCATTCTTGCCATTCAAAAGAACAGTGGTTCTTTTGAATGGCCGTCAGTACACAGTGTTTGGCAAGACAAGCTTGCCAGGAATCTCGTCGAGAAAACCGACTTTTTTTTTTTTTTTACGGAATTCCCGCCCGTGTGTACAGGGCTTAAGAGTTATGTATTCAGTAAATATCATTAAATGTATTATTAAATACAGCTCTGCCCCACCCCAGAGCACCTTGTTCCCATGTTGATGGGGACATGGGCCTCTTCCCGACAACCCTGGGTGGTATCTGTGGGGGTCTGCGGGCGGGGGGCTTAGTGGAATTCCCCAGATCCCACCCCCCCTATGTGAATGAGTAGGGTTACATTGTATCCCTACTCATTCACCAAAAAACGTGTCAATAAGTACAAAAAGAAACTAAAACAACGTTTTTGTAGATCAGCTCAGTAGATTGCATTAAAAAAAGCCTGAATTATTTCCTAAATGTACATAATATAACTGGGTACTGACATTTATAGGTAAAGTTGATCCAGGGAAAATCTGATTGCCTCTCGCGGAATCAGGAAGGAATTTTTTCCCCTACTGTAGCAAATTGGATCATGCTTTGCTGGGGTTTTTCATCTTCCTCTGGATCAACTGTGTGTGAAGGATTGCGTATATGGGATTGTATGATTTTTTTTTTTGTATTGGTTGAACTAGATGGACTTGTGTCTTTTTTTAACCTGACCAACTATGTAACCAAGGAGTGGGCCAAGATCGTGCACTCCACTGCCCATGTACTGCTAGCAGTGTACAAACAAAATACATTGATTGCAGACAGGTAAATATGTTTTTGGCAGGAGAGGCATACAAAGCCTCGTTTACCAGAAAACACTACCTGCTGGCAAATTTTTCTATAGATCCACTTTCCTGTCTCTGTCACAGACATGTCAATGCAAAGAGTTGGGAATTTGCTGGATACTTGTCAAGCCTATATAATACCACTGAAGCAGGGTCTCACCTTGCTAAAATTTCCATTATAGAACAGTAAGGCTTGGTATGTGGCTTGGTTTGTAAAACTTCCAAGGTTATCAGTGATCCACTGCAAAGGATTCGTGTAGTTGCATACATCTAAAAGACATGTAAAAAAATGTATTGTTATTTTTACTACTTCATGGGAAAAAAAATATATTTTGTAGTATATTATAAAAGGTATTATGTTCTTTAAGATCCGGTAAGAAATACATATAAGTTGATATTGACTATTTGCAGCCTTGCCAAGAAAGGGCAACAGATCTCTAGAGACTAATTTTTAAAGCAGAGCTCCAACCTAAAGTGGAACTTCCGCTTATCGGAACCCTCCTCCCCTTCGGTGTCACATTTGGCACCTTTCAGGGGGGAGGGGGGTGCAGATACCTGTATAAGACAGGTATTTGCACCCACTTCTGGGAGTCCTCTCTGTGGGTATTCTGCGGGTAGTACATCACTTCCCGCAGAATACCCGTTGTGTTCTGGGAAACACTCGGCTCCCAGAACACAACAGGGACCAGTGAGAACGGCGCAGCGCGACTCACGCATGCGCCGTAGGGAATCGGCCAGTGAAGCCGCAAGGCTTCACATCCTGGTTCCCTCACCGAGGATGGCGGTGGGGGCAGCAGAGTGACGAGCGATTGCTCGTCTTCTGCTGCCGACGTCGCTGGACTCCAGGACTCCAAATAGGACTCCTATTTGTAGCTGCTGGCTTTTAATATTTTTTTTTTTAACAAAGATTATGGCAGTCACAGTGTTTCCAGGTTAAGCAAACAGCATCATTGACCTAGAACCAAGCTAATTATAATCCTGAGTTCCAGGATCACTAAATATATTACATTGACGTATTTACAGCTGTGCTAAAACAATCTAAAGAGAAAAAAGACAAGATTACAAAGACTGCAAACTGAACCTCAAAAGAGGGACATACCCTCTCCTTTTCTCCTAGTAGAGCCATTATCACTTGGCTTAGTCAGTCATACACAGGTGCATTCAAGCGTGCAGGCACTTCTGGGATCCTTGTTGAAGGGCTTCACCCCATGTTAAATATTTACTTGCAAATTGAATATTTTATACAATAATTTAAAATGATAAGAAACAACTGATTTTATAGAGACCAGATATGTATATGTGCTGTACATTTATAGTATACCAGAACGATACCTATTGTGGTTTTGTGTGAATCACATTTGTGCCAGCAAGCTCTGAGTTTGAGGAAGGGACATACGATTCGAAAATCGGACGACAGATCGTCCGACTTTTTTCGCCTAATAGTCGCAAGTAAAAATGGAATAGGTTACTAAAGTCACGAAAATTCTCGTACGACAGAAAAAAAAAATTGGAAGTGATGTCATGTATTTGTATTGTATTTTCGGACGACAACTGTATACTACTGACTAAGCGGAAATCGTATAATCTGGTATCGTACGAGGAAACTTTTCATGCTTGTCTGATCGAATAATATCGGATGAATTGTCATGATTGGCTCTCGAAAGCTCTGTACTAACGGTCTGATTATCGCACGATTGCGTAAAAATAGGTATTTTTGGTCCGATTTTGGTATCCTGTGTACGGGCCATTAGTATATGTAAGTGTGGTATGTAAGACAGGTGAGCTATTGTCCTAAGTGGTGCCTAATTATTGTTGTTTTTAAGAAGGGTAGCAAGTTTTACTCTGTAGACTTTGCTCTTTCCAAGTGCAGCAATACAGAAGTGCAGCAGGACAAAAGTGCATCGTTTTGAACAGCAGTAGCTGGAAACAGTACGTTTAAATTCTTTCTAATAAATAATAATAAATAATAATAATAATAAAAAATAAATAATGGGCAGACTTGATGGACTACTCAGTCTTTTTTTCTGCCATCACTTTTCTATGTTTCTATATACATTCATGGGATTACCTTTGGCCAGAGCTCTGTTTCTCAAAAACGTTCCAATGTACATGTCGTAGAAATCTAATTTTGTGTTACTGGGCAAATTTTCATATGCTTGATTAAATCCTCTGACCCTGAAAAAAATAAGCACAAAATATGACGCTTGGTCTGAGCTAGATAGATAGATAGATAGATAGATAGAGAGATAGCATCACCCTTAAAGAGTAGACCCTCCCACTGTAAGCCTAAATTCTACTTTCAGCTGACACATGGCAGCTAAGCTGATTTCATTAGCTGAATTAAAAAAAAGGAATATGTACTTGTCAAAGTAAGGGTGTTTTTTTTTTATTATTATTATTTGGATGTGTTCCTAAACATATCTAGGAGCTATGCAAAAGCAGCAGATCACTTTGAGGCAACTGAAGCAAACTTGTCATGTTAAGGTACTAGACATGGGCAATTAATTTAGTTCCAAATTGTTTTTTTAATGAATTTCGACAAATTCGTTAATTCAGAAGTATCCGCATTAACGAAAATCCGTTTAACAAATTTTTCCAAATATTCATAAATTTGAATATTCAAAAATTTGTAAATTTGTAAATTTGACAATTTGAAAATTCGGAGATTCGAAAATCCGAAAACATGAAAATTCGAAAATCTGAAATAATAACTAACTAATAATAACTTAACTACTACTAACTATTAAATGATAGATATTGGAATATCCTTTCCAATTTGGCTGTTAGTGAATGTAACGAATACGAATTTATCTCGAAGTTACGAATTATCCAAAAGTAACGAATGCCGTATCTAAACGAATGGAACGTAATGAATTAATACGGTAATAATAAATAACAATAATAAAAATTAAAAACTTTGTATTATTATTTTTTATTGTTAATTTGTTCCATTCCATTTGCTTAGATGCGGCATTCATTATTTCGGATAATTCGTAGCTTTGGATAAATTTGTATACGTTGCGTTCACTAACATGCAAATTTGAAAGGAAATTCCAATACCTATAATTTAATAGTTTGTTTTTATTAGTTAGTTAGTTATACTTTCGAATTTTAGGATTTTCTTTCTTATTTTCAGATTTTCAAATTTTCAAATTGTCAAATTTACGAATTGCGATCATAATGAATGACCCCCAAAAAAACCCCCAAAAGAACAATGAATGTAACAAAAACAAACAAATTTTTCGGCAGTGCACATTTCTATAAGGCGGTGTTTCTCAACTCCAGTCCTCAAGGCGCCCCAACAGGTCATGTTTTCAGGATTTCCCTCAAATGAAATGGCTGTGGTAATTACTAAGAAAATCCTATTTTTCCTTCCGTCTGCGGAGCGGATCGGATGACAACGGACTCTACGGTCCGTCGTCATCCGATTCCCCATAGGGGAGAGCGACGCTCTGACAGGGCGGTCCCTGCACAGTGTGCGGGAACCGCCCAGTCATCTGTCGGCTCAGCGGGGATCAACAGAGCGATCCCCGCTGAGCAAGCGGAGCTTCACGGGGCGGATCTGCACGGATCCGCCCCGTGTGAAAGAGGCCTAAGGCAGTGAAACTGATCAAATCACCTGTGCAAAATAATGGAGTGCCTGAAAACATGACCTGTTGGGGCGCCTTGAGGACGGGAGTTGAGAAACACTGCTATAAGGTACATTCAAAGCACTGTTCCCTGGTGCTGTATATCCTTGCCTGCAGCGCCAACATAATGCCACAGCCCCCCTCAAAAGAAAAAGATGACATGTAAATACTTAAGAGTTGATTTATGGCACAAGCACCTAATTTTCTCATGATAATTAAATTGTGGGAGCATTGTGCCCCTTATCCAGAAGCTTTGGTTTTTCTTCAAACGCTTCTTCTTCATACCATTTTTGCAAAAGGAAGGCAGGCAGGAGTTGTAAAGGTACAATGTGGCTTATGGGGGGGGGGTGGGGGATGCCTGATATGCAGCTGCACTATTACTGTTCTTTGTGTAGTCATTTAACTGGGTATCTTAGGTGCCAGTATGGCCTGACAGTTCTCTGCAAACTGATACCTTTTTGGTTTTGTTAGGTGCACATTAAAATCTAAATGGTTATTCACACCCGGGGCGGATCCTATATCTGGCACCCCCCCCCACCTTAAAATGTAAAAACACCCCACTGTGCCCCCTGCATACCTCTGCATCCTTCAATATCTTTTTGTCACTACTGTGTACCCCCTCTCCACAACTGCACCTCTGGACCCCTTTACATTACACTGCACCCTGCACCTCTGGACTCCTTTACATTACACTACACCCTGCACCTCTGGACCCCTTTACATTACACAGCCCTTGTACCTCTGGACCCCTTTACATTACACAACACTCTGGACCCCTTTACATTACACTGCACCTTTGGACCCCTTTACATTATACTGCACCCTACACCTCTGGACCCCTTTACATTAAAGAAGAAAGAAAAAAGGAGGGCGCACCGACCTAGTGTATTACCACTTAGACGTTTTATTTAAAATATAAAAAAGCAGTAATCTTACTCACAAACGGAGCTTAAATAAAAGCTTATCGGACAAATCAGCTGGAAATTCTTTGGCACCTGCCGACTGGACTCGATGACAGAGAGGGTCGGACAGTACTTCAGACAACTGGATAGCTGACGCGTTTCTGGGGCGCACCCCTTTCCTCAGAGCCTAGATGGTCCATGATCCCCTTTACATTACACATCCCTTGTACCTCTGGACCCCTTTACATTACACTGCACCCTGCACCTCTGGACCCCTTCACATTACACAGCCCTTGTACCTCTGGACCCCTTTACATTACACTGCACCCTGCACCTCTGGACCCCTTTACATTACACTGCACCCTGCACCTCTGGACCCCTTTACATTACACATCCCTTGTACCTCTGGACCCCTTTACTCTACACAGCACTCTGGACCCCTTTACATTACACTCTGCACCTTTGGACCCCTTTACTTTACACAGCCCTTGTACCTCTGGATCCCTTTACATTACACAGCACCCTGCACCTCTGTACCCCTTTACATTACACTTCACCCTGCACCTCTGGACCCCTTTACATTACACTTCACCCTGCACCTCTGGACCCCTTTACATTACACTGCACCCTGCACCTCTGGACCCCTTTACATTACACAGCCCTTGTACCTCTGCACCCCTTTACATTACACAGTACCCTGCACCCCTTTACATTACACAGCCCTTGTAACTCTGGACCCCTTTACATTACACAGCCCTTGCACCTCTGGACCCCTTTACATTACACGGCACCCTGCACCTCTAGACCCCTTTACATTACACAGCCCCCACAGCTCTGGACCCCTTTACATTACACAGTACCCTGCACCTCTAGATGCCTGTATGTTACACAGACACCCCCTCAACAGTTCTGGACCCCCTGCATGTTACACAGACCCCCCTACAGTGCAGACCCCGCTACAGTGCAGACCCCCGCTACAGTACAGGCCCCCGCTACAGTGCAGACCCCCGCTACAGTGCAGATCCCCCTACAGTGCAGACCCCCACTACAGTACAGGCCCCCCTACAGTACAGGCCCCCCCTACAATGCAGACCCCCTACAGTGCAGACCCCCCTACAGTGCAGACCCCCCTACAGACCCCCTACAGTGCACAGACCCCCTAACAATCCAGACCCCCTACAGACCACAGACCCCCTACCAATACAGACCCCCCTACAGACCCCCCTACAGTCCCATAATGTACCTCAGAACTGACAGAGAGCCCGAGGTAGTGGCTTTGTAGGGAGGGGGGGTGCGAGCCACACCCGAGCCAGTTGGCACATCTGGGACCGGTGCAACGATCGCCTTCTCTCAAGGCTCTGATCAGTGTCGGCAGCGGCTGTCAGCCGACAAGTACAAAGCCGCCTCCCCCTCCTCCTGCATGCACAGCACTGTATAGACATAAAGGAGGAGGGGGAGGTGGCTTCATACTGCTTGGCTAACAGCCGCTGCCCGACACCCCCCAGTGTGTGGCACCTGGTGCGGCATGCCACCCCCTTAGTACGCCACTGATTCACACTTTCTACATAAAAAATATTTTGCCTTAGTGGATTTGACAATATTATATGTACTGTTACCCAAATGATGAGCATGGGCTAACCGAATATTTCTATCCTTTTATTTCACCTTAGCTTTTTGTTGTAAGACCAATGAACGTGCAAAGGTACAAGAGTCTAAGATAATTTATAGATTAATTCATTCATAGCAGAACAGAGCCGATGATTTAAAGTCTATGAAAATAAGGATAGAACATTGGAAAAGAAAATTAAAGTGAGCCCCGATAAAAGGGGGGGCCTGAAACATGTTGGCTCTATTCTGCTATAAATCAATTTATCATGAAGTTATCTTGGTCTCTTGGATTGTTTGGTACTCTCATTAGATTGTATGTGTGCGGATTCTCAACCCTGGGCCTTTTCCCTTTTTCCTGAGGATGGACCCTATTTTCTGCTGCCCAGTGATAATTTCAGTGACCCTTAGAAAATCTGAACCCAGCACTTTGTTTGTACTTGTGTTTGTTCTAAGACCAAGGTAGGGTTCACTGGAATATAGTGTCCCCATAATCATCACTAATTGAAAAGGTAGGATATGAATATAGACAATTATAGACCAAGTCCAACAAGAGCACTGTGATCTACTTACACTGACTGGTAGGAAGAACATGAAATATCCGTGGAGAGCCATGATATCTGTGTGCTGTTTATTCCAGGAAGGAACAGAGGTAAGTACCCGTCGAACCACACACCCCATAGTTCTGGTGGAAAGTACTTAAAGTGGGGCTTCAGTCTGTTAAGAAACATGGACAATAAGGCATCCCGAACCTCGGCATTGGGAAGAACTGTCAAGTTGGCCTAAAGTCAGATAAAATAGAATAATATGTTAGTTCACCTAAAACCCATGTTTTCGTTTTTGGTAGATACTGGAGAGTTAAAGTGGACCCACCATCATTTACGGTATATTTTTTTATGTCAAGTACATGGATTGTTAGCAATTTGTATCTACAGAAAGCTGATTCTGAAACACACAAATAAATCTTTGTGCCTTTACACACCAAAATATTACTGTGTATAAGTAACAGTTACATCAACACTGCACTATGCAGAGAGCAGAGCTGTGGAAGGGGCCCCACAGGCTCCACCCACAAGAGGCAGAAAACTACAGGAGAGGGCAGATATTAGACCAATCACCCAGCACAAACACAGGGAGCACCGGAGACTGGTCTGTATTACAGGAAACGCCTTCACAGAGGCAAAGTACAGGAGTTGCTTTATTCTGAATTTACAGCACAGATCTAGAAGAAATACACAAAGGACACCAAGATTCAAGTATGAACACATATTTCTTGTATTTAGAATATTTGCTTACCCAAAAAAAATACAAGACTACAGTGCAAAATTTAAATAAAACGACACTATATTACCAAAAGTATTGGGACACCTACCTTTACATGCACATGAACTTTAATGGCATCCCAGTCTTAGTCTGTAGGGTTTAATGTTGAGTTGGCCCACCCTTTGCAGCTATAACAGCTTCAACTCCACTGGGAAGGCTGTCCACAAGGTTTAGAAGTGTGTCTATAGGAATGTTTGACCATTCTTCCAGAAGTGCATTTGTGAGGTCAGGCACTAATGTGGATGAGAAGGCTTGGTTCACAGTCCTTGCTCTAATTCATCCCAAAGGTGTTCTTTTAGGTTGACAGGTGTATAGGCGATGCAACCATCCTACATAAAAGCTTGGCCTGGTGCTCAGACCTTGAGTCTGCTGACACCTCCAATGTACCAGAATAAGGAAGGACATTCAGGAGGACATCCAAAATGGTATTTCTTTATTAAATACATGTACAAAGCTGTAAAACATCTACGCATTTCGGACGTTAGTCCTTAGTCATGCATAAGTTGAGGTCGGAACTCTGTGCAGGCCAGTCAAGTTCATCCACCCCAAACTCGCTCATCCGTGTCTTTATGGACCTTGCTTTGTGCACTGCTCCAAATGATTTGGGGGAGGGGGGATTAGGGTGCGGGGTTGTTTTTTAGGGGTTGGGTTTGGTCCCTTAGTTCCTGTGAAGGGAAATCTTAAAGTGTCAGAATAATAAGACATTTTGGACAATTTCATGCTCCCAACTTTATGGGAACAGTTTGGGGATGACTCCTTCCTGTTCCAACATGACTGCGCACCAGTGCACAAAGCAGGGTCCATAAAGACATGGATGAGCGAGTCCTGACCTCAACTCCATAGAACACCTTTGGGATGATTTAGAGCGGAGACTGCGAGCCAAGCCTACTCGTCCAACAGTGCCTGACCTCACAAATGTGCTTCTGGAACAATGGTCAAACATTCCCATAGACACACTCCTAAACCTTGTGGACAGCTTTCCCAGAAGAGTTGAAGCTGTTATAGCTGCAAAGGGTGGGCCAACTCAATATTGAACCCTATGGACTAAGACTGGGATGCAAAAATGTTCATGTGCGTGTAAAGGCAGGCGTCCCAATACTTTTGGTAATAAAGTGTATATCTATTGAATATATATTTTTTTATTGTTCGAAGACTTATTTCTATTATTTTTTACAGTTATTTATATGTATGGAAGTACCTTATAAATAGTAAGGGTTGCTTATAAATAGTAAGGGTCACATACTGTTTATACAGTATCTGACAATTTTAGAGGCCTTAGCCAAGTTCTTTCCTAATCAGCCTCTTGTATTGTATATACAGTATTCCCCTTGCTGCCCGGTTAAAGTTTAGGTTATACATACCATACGAGCATAGTCATTAAACCACCAGGCAAAGGCAGAAAAGTTGCTGTAGGGTGCTCGTTCCACGTTGGCAATGATCAAGCGGCTGTAATTTATGTTGTTGAGGGTAAGGTTTACGGTCAGACCTGCCAGTTCCTTTGGACCCAGAAAAAAGACCAACTGCCTCTGTGAAGAAGGTAAAAAGTTGATCGTTAAGAAGAAGCACTAAGCATTCATATTTGTGGAACTAAATGACCGTATACAGTTCCTTCTACCCACATTCAGGTCAGTGATATATAAATGCTCACATTTGATCTCCATAAGTTTACAACATGACTGCAGATTCTTTCTTATGAGATACAGCATTTTGAAAGTTACTTTTTGTGTTAATAACAGAAAGCTATTATGGTATCTGGGCAATTTTATTTCAATATTTTTAAGTTTATATGCTTTAAAGCTATGTTTTTTTTTATGCTGTAGACAACACAGAAAAAAAGTTACATTTTCTATCTGGTTTTTACCATTCTGAGGTGAACACTAGAACTGGAAGAAACAGACGGCATTAAAACATTGTCAGAAGTTCTAACCTTTCCCGCTCTACTAAAGTGTTTTTTTGTCGGTGTCCTTTTTGGAGAAATTTATTAACAATTCCCATCCAAAAAGAAAGTGTGAGCAAATCATCCCCCAAAAATTAAAAGCATTAACCCTACCCAGACAAATTTAAAGGGTATGATAACCCTTATGCCCTGTACACATGATCGGATTTTCTGATGGGATAAAATCCGATGAAATTTTCCGTCGGAATTCCGTTCAAGCTGTCTTCCATCAGTCTTGTACACTGTCAGAAAAAATTCCGACCGTCAAGAACGCGGTGACGTACAACAGTACGACGAGCCGAGAAAAATTAAGTTCAATTCTTCCGAGCATGCGTCGACTTGATTCTGAGCATGCGTGGGTTTTTTCTCTGTCGGAGTTCCACACAGACGATAGGAATTTCCTATCATTTTTTTTCCATCGGAAAAAAATAAAACATGTTCTATTCCTAAATCCGATCGTGTGTACAAGGCATTACAATTAACTACTTTAAATTGCTCTCTTTTGATTTGGTAAATATACTACTGAAACTGTTTTGTTGTATCTGTTGGAAAAGTGCAAAAAATGCTGTCTTCTGAAAAATTCCTGTGTCCTCTACCTCTGCTAAATGATTTTGGTTATATTGCTGCTAGCTATCTCTAAGGACTACAGAACCCCCCCCCCCCCCATTGTTATGGAGAAGGAGAAGGGCATTGTAGTCCTGTCCAAGCGTGACAGCGCTGGTCCTCCATAGGTACAGTACTGTATGGTGAGTGAGCACTCTCACCCTGGAATAGGAAGTGTGTTACTGGTAGGATCTTAAAAAATCTGCAAAAGTGATGATACTTATATTTAAAGTGGTTGTAAACCCTCACATAGACCAGTGAAATAAACACCCTCAGATGATACATTGATTTGAAACAAATCCTCCTACATAGTACATAGGGATGGGTGGAGAGACTTGACTTACACTGTGAGACAGCTGATTGGGGGAAAGGGACCCCCCATCTACATAGGCAGGGGAACGAAGGAACATGCAGAGCTGTATTCTAAATAGACAAGCTCCCTGCTTATCTCCCTCTAAGCACCCTCCCTGATACAGATTTTGAGCTTGTGTTATCTCATGTGTCAGAGAGCTTGTCAGAAGTAACTCTAATGCCGCATACACACGATCGGTTTTTCTGATGAAAAAAGACCAATGGACTTTTTTCATCAGACAAACCGATCGTGTGTGGCCCCATCGGTCTTTTTTCCATCGGTATAAAAAAAGAGAACATGTTTTAAATTTTACAGATGGAAAAAAAAACAATAGGAAATTCCGATCGTCTGTGTGGAACTCCAACGGAGAAAAAACCTACACATGCTCAGAATCAAGTCGACGCATGCTCAGAAACATTGAACTTAATTTTTCTCGGCTCGCCGGAGTGTTTTACGTCACCGCGTTTTGGACGGTCGGAATTTTGTCTGATGGTGTGTAGGCAAGACTGATGAAAGTCAGTTTCATCGCAAATTCCGATGGTAAAATCCATCGGATTTTATTCCATCGGAAATCCAATCGTGTGTACAGGGCATTACTGATAACAGAGGAACAAAGCAACAGAGAGAAACGACACTTAGAGCTTTGGAGAGAGATAAGTAAACACTACAGATATATGTGCTTAGATCAAATTTCATGAATGGGGTTTACAACCATTTTAATTCGAAGTGTGTCTTTGTGCTGGTGCAAGTTGTCATAGTGAAAATCTTCAGACCTTTGCCACCCTCCCATACCTCTCAGCCCTAATCTTCTGGTGCTGTGGGGGTTAATGCAAATGCTGGACTGGTGACAGACACTCATCAAGTGTGCTGACTATCCCTGCCCTTTGCGCCCTCCTCCTCCATTTATAATAGCTATACTATAGCTTCCATAAATGAAAAGTGATTCATGAATGGAGGACGGTCAGATGAAGTCCTCAGTTCATAGATTGCTCTTCATTTATGGAAGCTATACCACAGCTTCTATGAAAGGAGGAGGGGGCAGAAAGGAAGGGCATAGTCAGCATTCTTGATAAGTTCCTGTCACAGGTCCAGTACTGTTATGAACCCAGCAGTATTGAAAGTTGGAAGAGTATGGATGGGGGTATAGGACGTAAAATATTCCCACTATGATGGCACCAGCACAAGGTGATACTTTGCAAACTCTTGATAAGATCTTAGACCTTGGGCTAGTTGTCTGCCAGAACTAGCCAAGGAACATTTATCTCAGCTCAGTGATAATTATTATCAATTATCCAATAGGGTTCACACTGAATTTTTGGCAGAGGTCAGTATTAAAGCGTATGTAGACCCTAACAATGAACTGATCTTACTTGATCCTCTTTGGTTTGTTTAATATACCATTGGAAGTATTTTGTTATGTCTGTTTGTGTGCAAAGCCTGTTTTTTTTGTCAAAAATCCAGACCTGTCCTGTGTCTTCTGCATATGTCCTGTGTTATCCTATCCTATCTTATCTTGGACTATGAATGATGTTGTAAAGATCTGAGAGTGGGAGTGGTTATGTAGTTTAACAAAAGACACTGGGCGGGGCTGACACCACCCAATCTAAAAAATGTTGTGTAGTCGGCCCACAACAAGGCATAAGAGCTGAGTGCATTCTGCTCTAATCAAGAGATATTTTTCTGTGCTTTCAGTATATTTAAGGGGATAAACCAATGGGAAATATGCATATATTTGTGAGCAGGTGGTAGTACCCTTTTAGGGAAACCACTGATGTCAGTGGGTGGAGTGTTGTTCCCTTTATATTCTGGTGTGGGTGGAGCCCTGGGCGGAAGGTGGATGGGACTTGGCTACCCCTGATTTACAGCATGCAGGTTTGTAGCCATGAACAGTGGTAGGCCTGTTGGGCTTAGGCCAGTGAATAGACTCCTTGTGAGGACCCCCCACTGGAGGACTCATGAAAGAGCATTTGGGAAAATGGCTGAACTTTAGAAGTGAATGTAATGATGAAGACGTGGAATTGAGAAACTGCATGCCAAGTTAATATCTTTGAAGTTCTTCAGTATATCACTGAAGCAGCGCACTGTGAAGGCATTTCTGGAAAACTGTGTCTAATGTGATGCGAGTGAGTTTCGGACCTGAGGTGAGTGAGGCACAAAATGGCAGAAAACCTCTCAAGAACAGGTATGTACATACTCTATCTCAAGAAGAAGCTGGCCAGAGCCCCTGGCCAGCCTGGCAGGAAACTGTAGCTAATTCAGATTGCCAATATATTGCAGAGATGGCATATGTCCTATATTTGCTTTGCCATGACATACATTTTAAGAACTGTCGAAGGAGAGAAACTTGGCCTTGAAGAGAAACCTCTTAATCTCTGGCATGGTTTTTGTAACTTTAAAGGTGATCAGACTCTTTTATACTCTGCAGGTGGTGATTGCTAACTAACTAAGTGCTAACTAACTGTAATCCTCCCCTTCAGCAGAGATCATGGGCCAAAGGGCTAGGTTAATGTTGTACCTAGCAGCAGTGGTTTGTGGAAAAAGTTGAGTATTTATGGGCATTTGGTATTTTTTTCTGGCTATAAGAGAGTAGAGGCGGGGGGGGGGGGGTTCTTGGTTTCAACTATTTTCACGTTTTGGGTGATCAAATTATAGATATTCTGGCCAATAAAAAAAAATTATGAAATCTCAGGTGGCAGTTGAGTATAATTGGTAGGTGAATGAAAGTTAAGAAAACTTTCAATAAAATTGAAGTGTTTGGCTGCTTTCAATGCTTGGCTCCATCAGCAAATTTTTAGGTTCCTTTTCAATTTCACTGAGAGTGAAGCAAGCACCGCTCCAGGTTGGTCCACCACTGTACTGCCCCCACAACCAGGCAGGGTGCAGATCAGCTCCTACAGTGATAGATGTAGATAATGAAGATGGATAACCATACACTTCAAAGGACGTTTTTCTTGCTTCTTTTTTTTTTTGATGGTATAGATTGCTATATGTAGATATGTTATATCTATACTGTATATGTTACTTTATATGTTGATTAAAAAATATTTATTAATTACTAAATACTGATCTCTGTGTGTCAGGACTGATCGGCTATAGTGGCAATGTTTTGCTAAGATGAATATTTAAATGTTTTGCTACATTTATTTCAAGTGTGAGAATGAAGATTATTACCTAGATGTTATTTAGGAATATATGCCTTATATTTTTGGAGTCCAGTTGAATCAAAGGCGATGTCATGGATATGCATTAATGTCTGTCTGCCATCTTACCTTCCTCCTCATGTGTTCATCTAGAGACCAGACCTCCTTCACCTGGCTTCCTTTATAATCTCCTCCCAGCCTGACTCCACCCCAGGCCCTATCACTGAACACTATATTAACCTGTGCACTGCAAGCCTGCTTTGCTGATCAACGTGTTTGTTAGGCATTGTGTGTTTGGGTTCCTGCCTGCCGTGTGGTACGTCTGTCTCTCTGTTACGTTATTGGCTTGTCCCTGACTATCCCTGTCTGCTCGTGACCCTTGACCTTCGGCTCGTTCTTCGTTATCCTTGTCTGCTTGTGGCCCCTGACCTTCAGCTTGTTATTCGGTTCTCTCTTCGTGTGCTGCTGCTTCCCCTCTTTTCCCCTTATCCTACGGGGCGTGAGCTAGGAAACTCCAGGGGCCGCGACCTGGTCCCAGCCTGCAGCTAACATCCTCACCACTAGAGGCCCTGGAGAAGACCAGCTGGGTCTTAGACTCCGCGCCCTGGGGAATCTTGGCTCTAGCTTCCGTTTGGATCCCGGTTGTGCTCCTCTGGTCCCGCTTTCCACAACCACCCAGTTCCCTATCCGCAGAAGCCAGCCATAGGGTTCACTACCTCGCGGTGCACTCCTGTCCCCCTACGGTGTGCATCTGTCACCTGGCCACAGGTGACCCTGACAGTTTGATCAGCCATGAACCCGGCTGACATCCCGCTTCCCGCGGATGATCCATTGCAGGGCATAGTTCGCAGACTTGAGACCCAGGAATCAAATCAGACTCAGGTGATGCGATTCCTCCAGGATCTGGCTTCTCGATTCGAGCAGCTTCAGGTCTCCTTGGGAACCCCGAATCCGCAACCCCAAGTACAACCAGCGGCTGTACCTATCGCACCAGTCGCAGCCTCACACTCACTAAGATTGCCAGCTCCGTTCCGTTTCTCTGGGGACTCCAAGGCCTGCAGGGGGTTTCTCAGCCAATGCACTATTCATTTTGAGCTTCAGCCTCAAAGCTTCCTGTCTGACCGGGCTAAGGTAGCCTATATCATTTCCCTCCTCTCCGGTGAAGCTTTGGCCTGGGCTGCCCCCCTGTGGGAGAGGAATGATCCGGTGGTTTCCAGTCTGTCCGATTTCTTGAAGCTCTTTCGTAACATCTTCGAAGAGCCGGTTCGGGCTTCTTCAGCGGCTAGTGCTGTCTTACGTCTTCGTCAAGAATCTAGTTCAGTGGGGCAATATGCTCTTCAGTTTCGTATCCACACAGCTGAATTGAGCTGGAATAATGAGGCCCTGGTCGCTACCTTTTTACATGGCCTCTCTGACCGAGTGAAAGACGAATTAGCGGGAAGAGCCATTCCCGTCGGTCTGGACGATGTAATTTCATTATGCAACCAGATCGACATTCGTTTTCAAGAGAGGTCCTTAGAAAAAAAACGCCAGCACTCTCTGGGTCCTAGCCAGTCTGAGCTCCCCTCCCTTCATTCCGTGGAGCATCCTCTACCTGCTGAAGAACCTATGCAGCTGGCCCGGACCAGACTAACCCCCGAAGAACGTGCTAGACGCAGAACTCTGGGCTTGTGCCTTTATTGTGGGGGCAAGGGTCATTTTCGTGACTCCTGCTCGCTTCGTCCGGGAAACGCTCGGGTCTAATACATTTGGAAGGTGGAGTATTGGACCCAGAAACATCACCTTCTCGCCTGCTCTTGCCGGTGTTCCTTCATGTAGGCACTTCTCCTCAGTCAACCCTTGCATACCTGGATTCCGGGGCTGCCGGCAATTTTATGGATTGGAGAACTGCTTCTTCTATGAAGCTTACCCTTTCACCTCTCACTACCCCATTGGTAGTCTCGGCAATTGATGGCACTGTTCTCCCAGGGGGCCCTATTCGCTTCCAGACGCTACCCATTAGGATGTCGGTAGGGATTCTCCACCAGGAGTGGATATCCTTTCTTATTCTACCCAAGGCCTCTACCCCAGTTGTATTGGGCCTCCCTTGGCTACAGCTCCACTCTCCACATGTGGACTGGGTCTCTGGGCAGATCCTGGCCTGGGGTTCCTCATGTTTCTCGTCGTGTCTTCTCAAGGTGACCCCCAAGGAGAGTCTTCCGGTTGCTGCCACTTCTGTTTCTTCTGATCTTCCTGCTGCATACAGCGATTACCGGGATGTGTTCTGTAAGAAATCAGCTGAGGTGCTTCCTCCCCACAGGTCTTTTGACTGTGCTATTGATCTTGTCCCCGGAGCAACTCTACCCAGGGGTCGTACCTACCCTCTGTCTATCCCAGAGACCCAGGCCATGTCGGAGTATGTCGCAGAGAATCTGGAGAGAGGTTTCATCCGGAAATCCTCATCGCCTGCAGGGGCAGGGTTCTTTTTTGTTGCCAAAAAGGATGGTACCTTAAGACCCTGCATCGATTATCGGGGTTTAAATGCGGTTACTATTAAAAATCGATACCCCTTACCCTTAATATCTGAGCTATTCGATAGGTTGAAGGGGGCCTCCATTTTCACCAAGTTGGATCTCAGAGGCGCGTACAATCTCATTCGAATACGGGAGGGTGACGAATGGAAGACTGCATTCAACACTAGAGACGGGCATTACGAATATCTGGTGATGCCTTTTGGTCTGTGTAATGCTCCAGCCGTGTTTCAAAACTTTGTCAATGAAATCTTCAGAGATCTGCTGTACCAGTTTGTTGTCATCTATCTGGATGACATTCTGATCTTTTCTGAAAATCTGCTCGTCCACAGAAACCATGTCCGCACTGTACTTCAACGTCTTAGAGAGAACAATCTCTATGCCAAGCTAGAGAAATGTTCCTTTGAATGTTCTGAGGTCCTGTTTTTGGGGTGCTTCGTCTCATGTTCGGGTCTTCGTATGGACCCTGGGAAGGTCTTGGCTATCACCAACTGGCCTCTTCCTGCTAGCCTCAAGGCCACACAGCGCTTTCTTGGCTTCACTAATTATTATAGGCAGTTCATAAGGAATTACTCTTCCATTGCCGCGCCTATTATCGCTTTGACCAAGAAGGGTGTGAATGCCAGAGACTGGCCTCCCGAAGCTGTCTCTGCATTTCACAACCTGAAACAGGCCTTTGTTTCTGGCCCCCTCTTGAGGAGACCAAATCCTGGGAATGCATTTTTTATTGAAGTGGACGCTTCCTCAATGGGGGTGGGAGCTGTGCTTCTTCAAATCTTTGGGAAGAGACGCCAACCATGTGCGTTCTTCTCCAAAAAAAATTCTCAGGCAGAGAGGAATTATGCCATCGGTGATCGGGAACTTCTCGCAATTAAATTGGCGTTAGAGGAGTGGCGTCATCTCTTGGAGGGTTCCCCTCACTCCATAACGATCTTTACCGATCACAAGAATTTACAGTATCTACAGAATGCTAAACGTCTCAATCCTAGACAGGCCAGGTGGAGTCTCTTCTTTGCCCGTTTTAATTTCACGATTACCTACAAACCTGGTTCCTGCAACGGTCGGGCTGATGCGCTCTCTAGGTCATTTGACACTTTGGACGAGGAGTCCGCCCCTGAACCTGAGCCGATCATTCCCACCTCATGCATTGTTGCCCACTCTACCACCCTAAAGTCAAAAATTCCGCCTGGTAAGACCTTTGTCCCCACTGAGCTAAGAGCTAAGATCCTTCGTTGGGGACATGATTCCAAGGTGGCAGGGCATTCTGGATTCCTCCGATCCTTCCTACTCATCAGTCGTCACTACTGGTGGCCTAATCTCCGCTCAGACGTCAAAGACTACGTTAAAGCTTGTCATGTCTGTGCTCAGTCCAAATCCTCCACACAAGCTCCTGCTGGTCTCCTCATGCCCTTGCCCATTCCTAAGGAACCCTGGGCCCATATTGCCATGGATTTTATCACCGATCTCCCACTGTCTGAGAATAATACAGTCATTTGGGTGGTAATCGATCGATTCTCCAAGATGGCTCATTTTGTTCCTCTTCCTGGTCTTCCTTCTGCCCCTGCCTTGGTTCCCATTTTCATTCGGGAAATTCTCCGCCTACATGGGGTCCCTTCTCATATTGTTTCCGACAGGGGAGTCCAATTCACGTCTCGTTTTTGGAGAGCCTTTTGCAAATCCCTCAATATTGTCTTGGATTTTTCTTCTTCTTACCATCCCCAATCCAATGGACAGACTGAGAGGGTTAATCAGGAGTTAGAGGTCTTTCTTCGCACCTTTGTGTCTTCTCACCATGACGATTGGTCCTCTCTACTCCCGTGGGCAGAATTCTCCCATAACAATCATGTGAATACCAGTTCGCAGAAGACACCCTTTTTCACAGTTTATGGAAAACACCCTCAACTTCCTCTTCCCATGATCTGTTCTCCAGACATTCCAGCTTTGGCTTCGGTTCAGGAGTCTCTCAATTCCGTTTGGGGTCACGTTCATGATTCCCTCCGGGCAGCTGCTGAAAAATTCAAAGGCTTTGCCGACCGCCGCAGGCGTAAACCGCCTTCTCTTCAACCAGGGGACAAAGTCTGGCTCTCTACCAGGAACATCAAGCTCCGAGTTCCTTCTCTGAAGTTTGCTCCACGATTCATCGGTCCATACACGGTAACTGCTAAACTGAATCCGGTTTGTTTCAAACTCCAGATTCCTAAGAGCCTTAAAATCACTAACTCCTTTCATGTTGCTCTTCTAAAGCCTTTAGTCCTCAATAAATTCTCTCGTCCTCTCCCTACCGTGGCGCCTGTCTCTGAGGATAATCAGGAGTACGAGATCAGTCAAATTCTGGACTCCCGACTCTGTAAAGGCGTTCTTCAGTACCTCGTTCATTGGAAAGGGTTTGGTCCTGAGGAGAGGTCTTGGATCACTGCATCTGAGGTCTTTGCACCTCGTCTGTTAAAGGAGTTTCATCTGAAGTTTCCCTCTAAACCTGGGCCCAGGCGGGGAAGGGGGAGGCCTCGTAAGAGGGAGGGTACTGTCATGGATATGCATTAATGTCTGTCTGCCATCTTACCTTCCTCCTCATGTGTTCATCTAGAGACCAGACCTCCTTCACCTGGCTTCCTTTATAATCTCCTCCCAGCCTGACTCCACCCCAGGCCCTATCACTGAACACTATATTAACCTGTGCACTGCAAGCCTGCTTTGCTGATCAACGTGTTTGTTAGGCATTGTGTGTTTGGGTTCCTGCCTGCCGTGTGCTACGTCTGTCTCTCTGTTACGTTATTGGCTTGTCCCTGACTATCCCTGTCTGCTCGTGACCCTTGACCTTCGGCTCGTTCTTCGTTATCCTTGTCTGCTTGTGGCCCCTGACCTTCAGCTTGTTATTCGGTTCTCTCTTCGTGTGCTGCTGCTTCCCCTCTTTTCCCCTTATCCTACGGGGCGTGAGCTAGGAAACTCCAGGGGCCGCGACCTGGTCCCAGCCTGCAGCTAACATCCTCACCACTAGAGGCCCTGGAGAAGACCAGCTGGGTCTTAGACTCCGCGCCCTGGGGAATCTTGGCTCTAGCTTCCGTTTGGATCCCGGTTGTGCTCCTCTGGTCCCGCTTTCCACAACCACCCAGTTCCCTATCCGCAGAAGCCAGCCATAGGGTTCACTACCTCGCGGTGCACTCCTGTCCCCCTACGGTGTGCATCTGTCACCTGGCCACAGGTGACCCTGACAGGCGATTGGATATGCATATTTATATCTGTATGGATGTACAGCAATGATGTTTTGTGGGTTGTTACATGTTTTTAAATTCTCTATTCATTGTCTTTATTTATACTGTCTGTATGTAGGGTGATGTTGGGGCTAGGAACCAATGCCAGTCTATTTGAAACGCGTCAACCGGGTTTTTCTTGTATAGCTGTGCTGTTCAGGTAGAAACAGAGGAAAGGAAAAACGTACCGCTCAAAAGCTTGAGAATTCACCAAATAGCTGCTTCCGCCCGGTCACTCACACAGGTGCTGGCTCTGCACTGATGCATGGGAGAAAAAGAAACCCTGGACTGCCGCACTCTGTATAGACAGTTATTTATTCCAAAATTTCAGGTAAAAAATCCAAATTCAAAATAAATCCATAAATCCAAAACAACAAATGCAGATAGTGTGCATGCAGGGAAGGGTGGCTAACGCGTTTCACGTCACAAATTGACGCTTACTCAATTCGTGACGTGAAACGCGTTAGCCACCCTTCCCTGCATGCACACTATCTGCATTTGTTGTTTTGGATTTATGGATTTATTTTGAATTTGGATTTTTTACCTGAAATTTTGGAATAAATAACTGTCTATACAGAGTGCGGCAGTCCAGGGTTTCTTTTTCTCCCATAGCTGTGCTGTTGTCAAGCTTTTTTTTTTTTTTTTTTTCCAAAAACAGTTTATTGAAATGTAAAAAGCATTTACAGATATCTTGAACAATAGTAGTACAATAAGGTATTAATACAACCACAAAACATGGATGAATAACATGTGTCACATACAATTCAACTTGCGGGTAGTGAAAATGAAATGGCTATGTGCATCCTTCATGAACTAGGCCGTGTTGGGGTGGGCTACCTTAATTCAAGGTAGTTGTGGGGTCTAGTCAAAGTCCACTACCATTGACGGGGATAGATCTTGTTGGTAGGTTAGAGCTAGGTAGGTTCACGGATGCCGTTATGGACTTTTGGTCTGTGTGGGAGGGAAAGGCCAACAGGTGCAATATGGCAGAAAGGGAGGGAAGGAGCTATAAACCGGTTTATTTCGTTGAGAGTGTATGAATGCGGTAGTGTAGGCTGGAGCTATGTTAGTGGTTGTATTGTACAGAAGCTTGTGGATGAGAAAGTAGGAGGGGGTAAGTGGTGGAAGGAGAAGGGGTGGGGTGGGGATCGAGGGGAGGGGAGTGAGGCAGGAAGGGATGGCGTTGGCAGGGGGTCCGTCTCTGACTTCCCCGACCCCTTGGGGTGTTCAAGGGGCGTGTTATGAGAAACTAGGGGCGGATCTGTATAGGGGGAGATATAGGAGGAGAGAGGTGTCTTTGTAAGGTTTAGGGTTAAGGGGAGATCCTGGCACGTCGTAGATTTTTAATGACAATTCTCAGAGGAGTAATTTATCCTTTGTCAGGGTTCAGGGAGTTTGCAAATTCTGGGGTCGTTTTATAGTGTAACCAGCAGGCCCATTTTTTACTAAATGATGACGGAGTCTCTCTTGCAATATGTATAAGATTTTCCATTTCCTCAATTTTGCATATTCTGTTAAACCATTCTTTTATGGTTGGTTGGTGAGTCGATTTCCAGTGTATAGGGATACACTGCTTTGCCGCATTGATCATGTGCATTGCTAGGGATTTGTGATAGGAATTGTGCGACAGGGGTGAATGGTGTAGAAGGAATTGAGAAGGGGAAAGGTCCAAATGATATGAGGTGACTCGAGAGGTTATATGGCATACCTTTTCCCAGAAGTCTTTTAGAGATGGACAGGACCACCAGATATGGAGAAGGGTTCCCCTTTCCCGGAGACATCTCCAGCAAACCTCTGGGATTGTGGGATTATATTTATGCAGAAGGGTGGGCGTGCGGTACCATCTAGATTGGATCTTAAAGCCGTTTTCCTGGGTCGACACATTCGTCGACCCTTTATGTATGTTGAGGAAAATTAGTTCCCATTGTTCCGCTGAAAGAGATACCGAGAGGTCTGACTCCCAGTTCTTACAGGCTAAGGTCTCGTTAGCTTTCATCTCGGCGAAGAGGAGTTCATGTGTGGTAGAAACTAGATGAGATTGGGGTGTCGTTTGGATACATAGCTTTTCGAAAGGGGTGAGTTCTCTGGAGCATTGTATATTCTTGTTAAGGGATTTTAGAAAATGAGCAATTAAAATATATGTCCAAGGGGGAATGGGTGGCTTGTTTAGTTGGGAGGAGAGTTGGGATGTAGACAATAGTTTGCCCCGGAGGAAGAACTGATGTGATCTAATTGGGCTCTGTGTCCAGTTATCGGTAAGAAACTTTGCGTGCATACCTGGTGGGAACCCAGGGTTCATTTTTACAGGTGTCAGTGGGCCGGGAATCGAAGATATGGGTGATCGGTAGCAAAGCTTTTTGAAGCATTGCAAGGTTGGGCCTATAAGTGGGTGTACGTGTAATTCAGAGGGGACGTGGGGTGAGAGTAACCATGGGAGAGACTCCAAAGGGAGAGCAGAAAAAGATGCTTCTAGGGAAACCCAATCTTTGTGGAGAGATTGAGTATTCCAGTCCACTATCCTGGTAAGGTGTGTAGCAGTGTAATAATTGAGAAGGTTGGGGAGGCCTATGCCCCCAAGTCTTTTAGGTCGGGTGAGCTGCGTAAAGCTGATTCTGGGTCTACGGTTCCCCCATAAGAATTTAGTGCATATGTTTCTATAAGATTTAAAAAAGGCCGGAGGTATATGTATAGGGATCGCCTGCAATATATAGAGTATTCTCGGGAGGGCATTCATTTTGAGGATCGCCGCTCTGCCAAACCAAGAGAAAAGCGGTTTGTTCCATGTTTCAAGATCAGAGGATATTCTGTGTAGGATAGGAACATGGTTTTTAGCGTAGAGGTTTGAGAGTTTGGAAGGGAGTTGTATCCCTAGGTATGTGATGGAATCATGTTTCCATTGGAACGGGAAGTTAGCCTTACATTGATCAACTATGTGTTGAGGTAATGTTATATTAAGGGCAAAGGATTTCGAGAAATTAATTTTAAGGTGGGAGAGGAACTGAAATTGTTTAAATTCAGAAAGAAGGTTTGGTAGGGAGATCAGTGGGTTCGACAGGAACAACAAAATATCGTCTGCGAAAGCAGCGTATTTATATTCTCTTTTGGAGGAACTTATACCTTGGATATCTGGGTTGTATGTCAGTTTACGGAGGAATGGTTCAAGTGTGAGTACAAAGAGGATGGGGGACAGGGGGCAGCCCTGTCTTGTGCCATTTCCGATGGGAAAGGCGTCCGACAGAGTATTGTTGACCCGTACCTTAGCAGATGGTCCCGTGTATAGTGACAGGATTAGGCCTAACATATATGGGCCCAATCCTATGGCCCTCAGAACCGCTGTCATATAGTCCCAAGCTACTCTGTCGAACGCCTTCTCCGCATCGAGTGACAAAAACAGGCCTTTTTGGGTTGTCTGTGTCATAAGGTGGTGTAAGTTTATTGCTTTAACAGTGTTGTCCCTGGCTTCACGTCCAGGGATAAAGCCGGTCTGGTCATGAGAGATTAAGGAAGGGAGAAGCGGTAAGAGTCTGTTTGCCAAAATCTTAGAAAAGATTTTGACATCTACATTCAATAATGAGATTGGTCTATAATTTCCCGTTTGGGTGGGGTCCTTATCTTCTTTGGGGATAACAACGATATGTGCTTCTAACATTTCGCTTTTGAAAGGATTTGTGGGAGAGAGTGTATTGAAGGCGTCAAGGAAGGGTTGTTGAAGAAGGTCTGAGAATGTCTTGAAATATACGGCGGAAAGACCATCAGGTCCCGGGCTCTTACCAGGCTTAAGTTGTTTTAAAGCTTTTTTCCATTCCTGAATAGAGATCGGGGATTCCAGAATCGTGGTGGTGTCAGTGGGGAGCTTTCCTGGAGCAAATTGGTCTAAGAACGAGTTAATATCATTGGGTCTGTCATTCGATAAGGTAGTAGGGGGTTCGGATTTATCTAGATTATATAGGGACGAGTAGTACTTCTCAAACTCTCTGGCTATGTCATTGTTATTCGTGAGAGTCTTACCCGTGGGGGATTGTATGTGGTGTATCGTATTAGCAGCCCTTTTCTTGCGTAAGGCTTGAGCAAGAAGATGGCCACTTTTGTTGCCGAATTCGTAAAAAAGTTTCTGAGATAGAGTGTATTTCTTCCTGAGGTGATGGCCCAATTCTTCCTGAATGAGTGTACGAGTCTCTAGTAGTTCTACGAGGGTTTGCTGGGCCAGGTTTCGTTTGTGTAGTGCTTCTAGTTTATTAAGTTTGGAAAAGAGATCAGCCAGTTTGGCCCGTTTTTCCTTTCTAATTGCGGCCCCCAGGGAAATCAATTTCCCTCGGACAACACATTTGTGAGCCGCCCACTGAGTAAGTTTAGAAATGTCCGGGGTGTTGTTCTCAGTGAAATAATTGCTTAGGCAAGTTTGAATCTCTAATTCTTTGGTTTTGTCTGTCAGGATGGAAGGGTCTAGTCTCCAAATTTGCGAGCGGTATACTTTTTCAGGGAAAGTGAGGGTCATTGAGATAGGGTGGTGGTCCGAGAAGGTCATCGGTTCGACGGTTGCTGCTTTCAGGGACGGGAGATCCTGTTGGGTAAGAAATATGTAGTCTAGTCGTGAATATTTGTTATGTGGGGCGGAGAAGAATGTAAAATCCTTTACGTTCGGGTGTAAGGTGCGCCATGTGTCGTGGAGCAAGAGTTCTTGGAAACATTTTCTGATTTGTCGGAGCGCCCTGTATGGTAGGTGGGATTTCCCCGACGAGGTGTCTAAAAGGGGGTTCAGGGGTACATTGAGATCCCCTCCCAGTATAAGAATACCCTCTTGGAAATTGGTTAGGTGTCTTGTTACAGCCCTAAAAAAGGGAACTTGGGACGAGTTGGGGCTGTATATGTTAGCCAAAGTGATTGGTTTGTTCCTGAGTGTCCCTTTTAGGAAGATATACCTGCCTAGTTCGTCAAGGTGAGTGTCTGTAATTTGGATGGGAAGGTTTTTGGAAATGATTATGGAGACTCCTTTGGATTTCGAGATAGGTGAGGTGGCATGGAAACTATGGGGGAAGAGGCGATTAGTCATGTTGGGAACTGATTTCTTACAAAAGTGGGTTTCCTGTAAGAAGATTATGTCAGCTTTCATGCTGCGCATGAGGGAAAAGGTCAAGCTTTTAATTGTTTAAATAAATAAGTTAGAGTTTTAATTCTTTTGAGGTGTGCAGTTATTCAACTTTATTATCTGCATCCCAATGACCTTTAATTTGTAAGACCGAGCACATTATTCCCAAATCAATACTTATAACTGTATCATATACTGTACACAGCTTTTCTTTTGTTTTATGTTGGCATACTTTCAGAAATCCAAGCTTTTGCCAGTTTTTCTTATTTTGTATGTATTGGAAACTGCAGAGTATTTTTTTTCTTTTATTCTTAAGGCAGGCTACAGTATTTATTTTACTCTCAGAGCTTACAGGAACGTGCAGATACTTCTGTACTACTGCTTTACACATTTTATTTTATTTTTTTATGATAACTGGCAACTGACACTTTTTATTTTTATATAGATACTGTAACTGCCTAGTACTACTTTTTATATACAATAGATAACTCCCTATTACTGTGTCTTTACATTTGAAATTGAACTCTGCCCAGTACCACATCTTTTTTTATTTATATAACACTGCCTAATGCCACTTCATTACTTTCTTATAGTTAACTGTTCAGTTTCACTTCTTTGTTTTTGTTTTTTTTGTTTTTTTTTTATAATTACCTAGTACCCCTTCCTTATTTTTTATAGATACCTGCTCAATAGCATGTCTTTAATTTTATGTACTGTAGATAACTTCCCAGTGCCACTTCTTTATTTGTTGAATAGATAACCGCTTCGAAACACTTCCTTATTATTATATAGATAACTTCCCAGTAACATTTAACTTTCTTTTTTTTTTTTTTTTAATAACTGACTAGTACCACTTCTTTATTTTTTTATAGAGCTAGTCCTAGAAGATTGCCGGTTGCTTATGAGTGTCGCCCCTTGATACACTAAATGTCCAAGATATGACAGGAGTCACCGAAGTAAGAAACAACTTTATTCCAAAGTCATACAAGCTGTCAGGACATACCTCCTTAAACCACTTGTGACAGCAGGAAGGTAAAGTCACCTGGTTGCATCCAGGGGGGTAGATATATTTCGCCCAGATTCAGGCTTTACGCCGACTTATACAACTAGGTGGAGAGTTGTATAAGGCTAGTGGGCTCATGGATGACTCATACCTCTAGGGAGAGTGTGGGGCGTCGTACAGACAGGGAGTTGATGAGGCCAGGTGAAGCTTGTCAGCTCATTTAGGCCTCTATAAGAACTCCCAGCTTCATTAGATGTTAGCTCATGCCTGGAACCAGACCTGTGTGGACTGTCTAGGGAGAGTGAACCCCTGTGCGGTGAGGCAAAGCCTGTGTGGCTATTTGTTTGGACTTTAACTAAACCAGGGACTTAGGGACTAGGACAGCACTAGGCTGATCCCAGTTGTTAGTTAGGAAACCTGTATGTTTAGTCAGAGGTCAATTTGACCAGGATTTATTTTGGTTATGTTTCTTTTGCTTTGCTGTGTTTTGTCACTGTAAATAGAAAATAAACCGCACCTTTTTTGATTTTGAAAACCACAACCTGCGTTTGCTGGGCCTGTTTTGTGTGGGGAGCCCATCCCGGGGGTCACACACACCCGCTGCCGAGCTAACCCCCTCACAGTTGGTGGAGAACCAGTGGCAGTTTTTTTTAAGCCAGCATGGAGGAGATACTGAAGCAGCTGGCTCTAGCAAATGCCAATCAACAGCAGACAAATGCAGGTTTGCAAAGGAGCCTTGCAGCCCAGCAGCAGACAAACGCAACTTTGCAACAGAGTCTGGAGGCTCAGCAACGAGCCCAGCAGCAATCTGAGGCCCGCTTCATAGACCTGTTGCAGAAGCAAGAGCAGAGACTACAACAACAGATGGAAGCAGTAATGCAGCAACGTCCGCAGACCAGTGAGGAAAGCCGTCCCACTAATACCGCGTCCTTTGGGGTGAGTCGTTTATTGACAAAAATGACTGGAGAGGATGATCCAGAGGTATTTTTGACCACATTTGAAAGGACCGCTGAAAGAGAAAAGTGGCCTGAGGAGCAGTGGGCTGGACTGGTGGCTCCTCTGTTAACTGGTGAATCGCAGAAAGTTAACTATGACCTAGAGCCTAACCAAGCAAAAGACTATGTGATGCTAAAAGCTGAAATATTGGCAAGGCTGGGTGTCACCCAGGCTGTCCGGGCTCAGCGTGTGCATAACTGGACTTTCCAGCTTGGAAAACCCCCCAGGTCTCAAATGTATGATCTCATTCACCTGAGCAGAAAGTGGCTACAGCCAGAGACTTTGTCCGCACCAAAGATTGTGGAACGTGTTGTAATGGATCGGTTTTTGAGAGCTCTTCCTACTGCCATCCAAAAGTGGGTAAGCCATGGAGACCCAGAGACGGCCGATGGTCTTGTGGATCGTGTGGAGAAATACTTGGCTACAGAGAACCTGACGGCCTCTTCCAGAGACACTCGGACTTTCCACCCTAAGACCAGACCATCCCCAGGGGCGGATAAGAGGATTCCAAGGGGTGAGGGTGGAGAGAGTGAGAGGGTGGGAGCTCTACCCCAAGTTTGGCGAGAACAGCCTGGGAAATCAGCGGCTCAAGAGGCGGCAAGAAGGATCGTTTGCTACCGCTGCCGGCAAGCGGGACATATTGCAGCCAATTGCCCGGTTGTGGAGGAACCCATGCAGTGTGACTTTCTGACGGGCAGACGTCAGTCGCTGTGTGCGACAGTCGCATGCACTGCCATTCGAGGAACTGAGAAACATTTATGCAAAATGTGTGTTAATGGTAGAAATGTTGTGGTATTGCTGGATTCAGGTAGCCTTGTGACCCTGATAAAGGCTGAGTTAGTTAAAACAGAGGTCTCTGGGAATAGCAAGGTAGCTGTTATTTGTGTGCATGGGGACACCCGAGAGTATCCAGTGACTACAGTGTGTTTCGAGACCCCCAAAGGTACCCTCTCTCATCCAGTGGGCTTAGTATCTCAGTTACCGCATGACGCCATTGTGGGAAGGGATTTTCCGAAGTTCTGGGAACTGTGGGATGATCCTGAGCCCCTCACTGGTGCCCCTATGTACCAGGAATGTGATAGCCAGAACCCCCCTGAGAGTGGTGAGGACTCTCCGGAATTTCCCTTATCAGTATTGGCAGGGGAGACTCAAGAAACTGGAGAGGAGCCCACCTCCTCAGACGAAAACCTACCGTCTGTGGAGTTTTCTGATCTTGAGGTTCACAGGGAAAACTTTGCCACAGAACAGTTGAAAGACCCCGCCCTAATAAAGGCACGGGAAAACGTAGTGAAAATAGATGGCGAGTTAGTGAACCCAGATAATACCTGCACTTACCCATACTTCAGCGTAGAGAAGGACCTACTGTATCGGGTGGCAAAAAGGGCAGAAGAAACCGTTGAGCAGCTTGTGGTGCCCAAACCTTACAGGAAGTTGGTGTTGGAGTTGGCCCATGGGCACATTCTTGGAGGTCATCTGGGGACAGAGAAAACCCGAGAGAGGGTATTACAGAGATTCTATTGGCCGGGGGTGATGAAGGACGTAGAAAATTATTGTTCCTCCTGCCCTGTGTGTCAGAGGTTGGCCCCGATGCCACATTTCCGTAGCCCGCTGGTCCCTCTACCCATCATTGAGGTCCCGTTTGAGAGTATCGCCATGGATTTGGTAGGTCCTATAATCAAGTCCGCTAGGGGGCACCAGTACATATTAGTTATAATGGACTATGCCACCCGTTATCCAGAAGCGATCCCTCTCCGAAATACCTCGGCCAAAACCATAGCCAAAGAGCTATCTCTTGTTTTTAGCCGGGTGGGTATTTGTAAAGAACTGCTTACGGACCAAGGTACACCCTTTATGTCCCGGGTTATGAAAGAGCTGTGTAAATTGTTCAAAGTGACGCAATTGCGTACGTCTGTGTATCACCCCCAAACCGATGGGCTGGTTGAAAGATTCAACAAAACCCTAAAACAAATGTTGAAGAAAGTGGTGGATAGAGATGGAAAGGATTGGGACTGTTTACTTCCTTATTTGATGTTTGCTATTAGGGAGGTGCCCCAATCCTCTACGGGATTCTCCCCCTTTGAGTTACTGTATGGGAGACACCCAAGAGGGCTGTTGGATATTGCCAAGGAAACTTGGGAAAGTGAGAGTTCTCCCCACAGGAGTGTGATTGAGCATGTCGCCCTGATGCAAGATCGAATTGCACAGGTAATGCCCATCGTGAAGGAACATTTGGCCCAAGCGCAGTTGGCACAGCAGAGAGTGTACAACCGTGGAGCCAAGACCCGTACCTTTTCCCCGGGGGATAGGATATTGGTACTTGTCCCTACGGTTGAAAGTAAATTCCTTGCCAAATGGCAAGGCCCCTACGAGATAATGGAAAAAGTGAGCGAAGTGAATTACAAGGTCAGACAACCAGGAAGGCGAAAGCCCGAACAGATCTATCACGTTAATCTGTTGAAAGCCTGGAGGGATAGAGAGTCCCTAGTCGCAGACACTTGGTCACCAGCTCAAACTGGTTGCGTGATTCCTGAGGTTGGAATAGCAGCCACCTTGTCACAACCCCAACAACAGGAGGTTAAGGAGTTTGTGCTTCGCAACAAGGAGGTATTCTCTGAGCTGCCGGGACAAACATCTGGGGTAGAGCATGACATCATTACCCCGCCCGGTGAAAGGGTGAAGTTAAAACCCTATCGGATCCCAGAGGCTCGACGGGAGGCAATACGGGAGGAAGTACAGAAAATGCTGAACTTAGGGGTGATAGAGGAGTCCCAAAGTGATTGGTCTAGTCCCATCGTGTTGGTGCCTAAACCGGATGGGAGCTGGCGATTTTGTAACGATTTTCGTCAGTTGAACAAAGTTACAAAATTTGACACCTACCCCATGCCACGTATAGATGAGTTGATCGACCGGCTGGGAACAGCCCGATACATGACGACTCTTGACCTCACAAAAGGGTATTGGCAAATCCCCCTGGCCAAGTCGGCCAAAGAGAAAACCGCATTTGTAACCCCAGACGGGGCGTTCCAATATAAAAGAATGCCGTTCGGGTTACAGAATGCGCCGGCCACATTCCAGCGGAAAATGGACCAGATGCTGAGGCCCCATCGGAAGTATGCTGCGGCTTACCTGGATGACGTAATTGTCCATAGCACAGATTGGGCCTCACATCTGCCAAAAGTGCAAGCAGTCCTGGACTCTGTTCGGGAAGCGGGGTTTACGGCTAACCCCAAGAAGTGTACCATTGGGCAGGAGGAGGCCAAATATCTTGGGTACACCATTGGGAGGGGAGTAATAAAACCCCAACTCAACAAAGTCGAGGCCATCCAGAGTTGGCCACGTCCCAACAGCAAGAAGCAGGTACGAGCCTTTCTGGGAATCGCTGGGTATTATCGGCGATTCATTCCCCACTTTGCTTCTAAGGCTGTGCCCCTAACCAACCTGACGAAGGGGAAAGGGTCGGTCATGATTAAATGGACCCCCGAGGCTGAGGCAGCATTCCAATTCTTGAAACAAGCCTTATGTAGCCAGCCAGTGTTGTACTCACCCGACTTCTCTAAAGACTTTGTCGTACAAAGTGATGCGTCAGATGTGGGGTTAGGAGCAGTATTGTCCCAGGTCTGGAACGGGGAAGAGCACCCAGTCATTTACCTCAGCAGGAAGTTGAAGTCCCATGAGGTAAATTACGCCACCGTTGAAAAGGAGTGTTTAGCGGTGAAGTGGGCTCTAGATTCCCTTCGGTACTACCTGCTAGGTAGGCACTTTGACATGGTTACGGATCACGCTCCGTTAAAGTGGATGGCTCAAAACAAGGAAACAAATAGAAGAGTGAATAGGTGGTTCCTGGCCCTCCAGGAATTCAACTTCACAGTAAAGCATCGCCCTGGCGTTCAAATGGGGAATGTGGATGCTTTGTCTCGAGTACATGAATGCCTGATTGCTGGTGTTCCAACCCCGAGGTTAAAACAAGAGGGGGGGGTATGTGACAGCAGGAAGGTAAAGTCACCTGGTTGCATCCAGGGGGGTAGATATATTTCGCCCAGATTCAGGCTTTACGCCGACTTATACAACTAGGTGGAGAGTTGTATAAGGCTAGTGGGCTCATGGATGACTCATACCTCTAGGGAGAGTGTGGGGCGTCGTACAGACAGGGAGTTGATGAGGCCAGGTGAAGCTTGTCAGCTCATTTAGGCCTCTATAAGAACTCCCAGCTTCATTAGATGTTAGCTCATGCCTGGAACCAGACCTGTGTGGACTGTCTAGGGAGAGTGAACCCCTGTGCGGTGAGGCAAAGCCTGTGTGGCTATTTGTTTGGACTTTAACTAAACCAGGGACTTAGGGACTAGGACAGCACTAGGCTGATCCCAGTTGTTAGTTAGGAAACCTGTATGTTTAGTCAGAGGTCAACTTGACCAGGATTTATTTTGGTTATGTTTCTTTTGCTTTGCTGTGTTTTGTCACTGTAAATAGAAAATAAACCGCACCTTTTTTGATTTTGAAAACCACAACCTGCGTTTGCTGGGCCTGTTTTGTGTGGGGAGCCCATCCCGGGGGTCACACACACCCGCTGCCGAGCTAACCCCCTCACACACTCCACACTAATGAGTGGAGAAGCTTTAAGGTGGGATGTTCTGACAGCTTGTTTGGATTTGGAATAAAGTTTTTTTTTTCTTCAGTGACACCACTGGAGTGCGGTCTGTCATGCCCAGTATTATATCTTTATTTTTGTAATAGATAACTTTACAGTACCTTGTTTTAATTTGTATTTAGATAAATGCCTAGAGCCACGTCTTTATTTTTTATATAGTGTAGATTACTGCCTAGAACCACTGCATTATTTGTCTTCTAGATACAGCAACAGCCGAGAACCAATTTTTTACATTTTAAATAGAAGACTGCTTAGTACTATGTCTTTATTTTTAAATACATAACTACCTAGCACCACATCCTTATTTTTCTTGTAGGTAGTAGTTCTGTACAATTTCTTTATTTTCTTTTTTTTTAGATAAAGATAACTGCCATTTACCTTTTTTTTTCTTTTTTCTTTTTTAAGATATTGGCCTAGTACCACTTCATTTTATCTGGATAACTGCATTGCACTGTGTTTTTATTTTTTAGAATAATTGTCTAGTCAGTTCCACTTATTTTTTTTATAGTTTTTTTTTCTATATAAATTCCTAACACCACGTCAATATTTTTATATAGGTAACTGTCCTGTATCATTCCTTTTTTATTATTATTCTTTATTTTTAGAGATTGCTTACCAGTATTGTTTCTTTGTCTTTTTAGATAACTTCCCACTGTTTTTATACATATCAGCCCAGTCCTACTTTTTTATTGTTTGTTTATTTATTTATTATATTGTATATACCTGCCCAATGCCACTTCCTTTTTGTTTATAAATAATTGCTCAGGGCCAATTTTGTATTGATTATAGATGAAAAACTAACCAGTATCACTTACTTATTGTTTTTTTTTTTTTTTTTTTAACTGCCTAGCGCCATTTCTTTATTGTTCTTTATAGATAAAGTGCCCGGTATCCCTATTTTTTGTTAGATAACTTCCCAGTACTACTTCTGTATTGCTTTTTATAGATAATGGTTCAGGTTCAGTAATGTTTCTTTATATTTATAGATCACTGCCAAATGCATTTTAAGTGTTTTTTTTTTGTATATAAAAATGAGTTTCGATGTATGCTATTTTGTTATACAATAAAATTGTATAGAAAAAAATTTTTTTTTTGTTTTGTAGAAAACATTGATAACATAATGTCTTTATTTGCTTTCTAATTGCACACTGCTACTTCTTTATTTGTGTTTTAAATTTTTGAATAAAGATAATTGCCTAGTGCCCCTCCTTTACTGATTTTTATATAAATATCTGCCGAGTACACCTATTAAGTTTTTTGTTTTTGTTTTAAAAAGATAACAGCCCTGTACCATGTGCTGTTTTTAGTTTTATAGATAACTGACTAGTGCTTGTTCTTTAGTATATTTGTATATACACACGATCGGACTTCAAACAAACTTTTCCGGGGATTTTTGTCCAAAGGGAGTTGGCCGTGATCGGCCATAGCATACACACGCTCTGACTTTTTCAGCCAACAAACATGAACGTAGTGACGTAATTGGCGTACTACGTGGTTTTTCTGATCTTTTCTGCTCTTTATCGCCACCCTTTGGTCAACTTCTGCTATTGTTGGTTGATTTTAACATTGGTTCTGAGCATGCGTATTTGTACTTTGGACTAAAGTCCGATGGATTTCTGTACACACGGCAGGACTTTGCACCGTGGGACTTTTGTTACCGAAAAGTTTGTCTGTTTGCAGAGCAAACTTTTGTCCGATGGAGCGTACACGCGGTCAGATTTTTTTGGAAAACCTGCTAATTTTGAAGTTTGTTGTCAAAAAGTCTGATCGTGTGTATGGGGCTTAAGACTCAGACCTTGCAAATTTCAGTGAGTAAATACTAAATAGTGTAGGCATAGCTCTCAGAATATATTCTTGCTTTGAGCTGTTAGGATGTGTGTTCCTGTAGATATGATGCACATATTCCCTTAAAGTTTCAGTGACAATTAAAATGTACAGTGCATCCGGAAAGTATTCACAGTGTTTCACTTTTTCCACATTTTGTTATGTAACAGCCTTGTTCCAAAATGGATTCAATTAATTATTTTCCTCAAAATTCTACAAACAATACCCCATAATGACAACGTGAAAGAAGTTTTTTTGAAATCTTTGCAAATTTATTAAAAATAAAAAACGGAAAAATAACATGTACATACAGTAAGTATTCACAGCCTTTGCCGTGATGCTCGGGTGCATCCTGGCTTCGATGATCTTCCATGAGATGTTTCTACAACTTGATTGGATTCCACCTGTGGTAAATTCAGTTGATTGGACATGATTTGGAAAGGCACACTCCTGTTTATATAAGGTCCCACGGTGAACAGTGCATGTCAGAACACGAACCAAGCCATGAAGTCCAAGGAATTGTCTGTAGACCGCCGAGACAGTATTGTATCGAGGCACAGATCTGGGGGGGGGGGGTGCAGAAACATTTCTGCAGCATTGAAGGTCCCAATGAGCACAGTGGCCTATCATATGTAAATGGAAGAAGTTTGGAATTGCAAGTACTCTCGTAGAGCGGGCCACCAGGACAATCTGAGCGATCAGGGGAGAAGGGCCTTAGTCAGGGAGGTGACCAAGAACCGGATGGTCACTCTGACAGAGCTCCAGCGTTTCTCTGTGGAGAGAGGAGAACCTTCCAGAATAACAACCATCTCTGCAAGACTCCACCAATCAGGGCTGTATGGTAGAGTGGCCAGATGGAAGCCACTCCTCAGTAAAAGATCCATGACAGCCCACCTGGAGTTTACCAAAACGCACCTGAAGGACTCTTAGACCACGAGAAACAAAATTATCTGTTCTAATGAAACAAAGATTAAACTCTTTGGCCTGAATGGCAAGTGTCATGTCTGGAGGAAACCAGGCACTGCTCATCACCTGGCCAATACCATCCCTACAGTGAAGCAGCATCATGCTGTAGGGAAGTTTTTAGCGGCAGGAACTGGGATATTAGTCAGGATCAAGGGAAAGATGAATGCAGATGAATCCTTGATGAAAACCTGCTCCAGACTGCTCTGGGCCTCAGACTGGGGTGAAGGTTCATCTTCCAACAGGACAATGACCCTAAGCACACAGCCAAGATAGCAAAGGTGTGGCTACGGGACAAGTCAGACTTGAACCCGATTGAACATCTCTGCAGAGATCTGAAAATGGCTGTGCATGGACGCTTCCCATCCAGCCTGATGGAGCTTAAGAGGTCCTGCAAAGAAGAATGGGAGAAACTGCCGAAAAATATGTGTGCTGAGCTTGTAGCATCATACTCAAAAATACTTGGAGCTGTAATTGGTGCCAAAGGTGCTTCATCTAAGTATTGAGCAAAGGCTGTGAATACTTATGTACATGTGAATTTATCATTTTTTTTTTAATAAATATGCAAAGATTTAAAACAAACTTCTTTCACATTGTCATTATGGGGTATATATAGTTTGTAGAATTTTGAGGAAAATAATGAATTTAATCCATTTTGGAATAAGGCTGTAACATAACAAAATGTGGAAATATTCAAGCACTGTGAATATTATCCAGATGCACTGTACACATTATACTCTAGATCAGTCTTTCTATTGAATCACAGCCATCTCTAGATGTTTCTAGGGGTTCCTTGAGCAGTGTGGCAGATTGATTTCCTGCCTGACTGTACCTCTGTAGTTTCAGCACCGCTGCCATTAGGCAGAACCTCTCCTTTTACCTCTCAGGAAAGGAACTTTCTCTTGCCTCTCAGGGAAGTAACTACTGATTAATCTTTTCAGTTGTACGTAAGAGGGACATTCTTCCCACTGACCACTAATTTAAGGGAACAGCTCTACAATGACAACCAATGTAAGGGATCAATGCAAGGAGTGCCAGACCAAATGATAAAGAAGTCCAAACTTATTTTACCGGTTTACACTAAAAACAGACAATGCGTTTCAGGGGCCTGAAAAAATTCCCCTTTCTTCAGGGCTTCAGTTAAAGTAAAACCCTTGAATGGGCTCAGAAAAGGGCTTTTTCTGTGTGAATCTGTGTAGGGAAGCTAATTACTGGACTAGGAGAGTTACCAGCTATCCAGATCTGTGTGAACAATCAAGATAAGAAGTTTCTTATTTTGAAGCAAGCCCTGATGAAGGGGGAGTTTTTTTCTGGCCCCTGGAATATATTAGCTGTTTTTTTTTAAGTGTAAACCAATACATTAATTTGGACTGTTCTATTATTTGGTCTGGCACTCCTCTCATTGGTACATGTTTTTTTTTCTTGTAACCTGCTGGGTAACCACTAGGGGGTACTGTAGCCCTGTCTGTTCTGAGCAGCCTAACCTAAGCCAGTAAGCTCTCCAAATGTTTTTATCCTCTCACTTGAACTTGTATGAACTCATTTCAAAGTCCCAGCTTCCCTTGGATGCTTTTTTTCTTCATTGGAGTACCAATGTAAGGGGGCATTTCTATACCCACCATCAGGGCCGTCGGAACAGGACAGGCAAAACAAGCAATTGCTTGGGGCCCCGAGCTGGCCTGGGGCCCCAGCCTAGGGTGCCTGCCTGCTGCCTGTCCTGGATTTCCGCCCTGAGCCGATCCGCGGATTGCGGCCATAGGAAAGGCCGCGGCTTTGGCCTAGCTCCGGAGCAGCAGCCGAGGTGAGTGGGGAGATGTGGACATTACAGGGGGAGATGTGGACATTACAGTGGGGGAGATGTGGACATTACAGTGGGGGAGATGTGGACATTACAGTTGGGGAGATGTGGACATTACAGTGGGGGAGATGTGGACATTACAGTTGGGGAGATGTGGACATTACAGTGGGGGAGATGTGGACATTACAGGGGAGATGATGTGGATATTACAGTGGGGGAGATGTGGACATTACAGGGGAGATGATGTGGATATTACAGTGGGGGAGATGATGTGGATATTACAGTGCGGAGTCCCCCTGTCCATCCCATGGTTCCCCTGTCCATCCCACGGTCCCCCTGTCCATCCCACGGTCCCCCTGTCCACCCCACAGTCCCCCTGTCCATCCCACGGTCCCCCTGTCAATCCCACTGTCCCCCTGTCCATCCCAATGTCCCCCTGTCCATCCCACGGTCCCCCTGTCCATCCCACGGTCCCCCTGTCCATCCCACAGTCCATAAACAGTCCTAAACAGCATCTTAATGTTAATGTGAATGTGAGTGTGTATGTGTTTTAAGTATGTTGGATTATATGTAACAGCAGTATTTGTACTGTAAACCTTTTTTATGTATATAAAATGTGGGTGAGCTTAAACTGAAACCAAATTCCTTCAAATGGCCCTGCCCACCATCAATGTAAGAAAGGAATTTCTATACTGACCACCAGTGTACTGGGGCACTTCTACACTGACCATTGTAAAGTGTACAGTACGTCTACAGTGAATACCAACATGAGCTTGTGCCTTTTCACTGATCCGCAATGTAAAGGATACACTTCTACAGCAAACATCAAAATAAGTGGGCTTTCCCACTGAACACCAATGATAGGTGTCACTTTTCATTTGACCTCTAATGTAAAGGGGCATTGCGAAGACAATCAATATAAAGGGAACATCACCCTAGTAACCACCAATGTAGTGGTGTACTTCTCCACTTACCACTAATGTAAGGGGGTCCTACTACTCTGACCACTCAATTATCTGTACTGTACATATAAAAATGGTGAATCTGGAGTTTCAGAGGCCTGAACATCTTTTCAGAATTACCCATTTTGGTAAAAAGATTAAAAAAGGCTGCTCTAGATGTTTCCTGAAAATGACATGGAAGTCACTACACCCTGTTAAAGCTGAAGTTTTGTGTTTTTTATTTTGTTTTTTTTTATTCAGCATCAGGGATGGTAATATTATTATTCAAGTGTGTTCCATGTGCCGGTGGCTGCTGTGTTCCTTAAAATCTTCAGTCCTCTGTCCCCCTAGATACTTACATAAAAGCCCCCCCCCCCCTTAAATTAGGGTTTATCTGTGTATTTTCCAGAGTCCACAGAGATCCCCTTACAGTGTAAGTGGAAATTCTGTGGATTCATATGTAAGGGGGAAACTCTGCAGATTCAGATGTATAGGGGAACTATGCAACTTCGGATGTAAGTGAAAACTCGGCACATTCATACGTAAGGGGAGCTTTGTGGATTCAGATGTAAAGGGGATCTCTGTGGCTTCAGATTTAACGGGGAACACATGAGATTCAGATGTAAAGGATGAATCTGGATTCAGTGTAAGTGGAAATTCAGAGCAATCTGATGTACTAGGGTTCTGCAGACTCCCATTTTAGGGTGCGCTTTGCAGACTCTGATGTAAGGGGGGGCTCTGCAGGCTCTGATGTAAGGGGCGCTCTATAGACTCTAATGTAAGGGGGCTCTGAGGACTCTAATGTAAGGGGGCTCTGCAGACACTGATGTAAGGGGGACTCTGCAGACGCTGATAAAAGGGGCACTCTGCAGACTCTGATGTAGCTCTGTGGACTCTGGTGTAAGTAAGCTCTGTGGAATCTGATGTAAGGGGGCTTTGTGGACTCTGATGTAAGGAGGTTTCTGTGGACTCCAATATAAGGGGGGTCTACAGACTCTAATGTAAGGGGGCTCTGCAGACTCTGATTTAAGGGGTGCTCTGTGGACTCTGATGTAAGGGGGCTCTGCAGACTCTGATGTAAGGGGAACTCTGTGGACTCTGATATAAGGGGAACTCTTTGGACTCTGATATAATGGGCACTCTGTGGACTCTGATGTAGGGAGCGCTCTGCCTACTCTGATGCAAGAGGGGGCCTGCAGACCCTGACGTACAGAGTGCTCTGTAGACTCTTATGTAAGTGGGGGCTCTGGTTACCAGAGGCCCCTTATATCACAGTTCCTCTTTCTTACATCAGAGTTCCCTCCTTACCTCAGAGTTCTCAGTTTTCCCCCTAAAATTAGAGTCCCCAGAGTTCTCCTTTATATCAGAGTCTACAGAGTCGCCCTTTACAGTGTAAGGGAAATCTGCGAGTTCAGATGTAAGGGGAACTCTGTGGTTTCAGCTGTAAAGGGGAACTCTGTAAATTCAGATGTAAGTGGAAACTCTGTGAATTCAGATGTAAAGGGGAACTCTGTGGATTCAGATGAAAAGTGGAACTCTGTGGATTCAGATGTAAAGGGGAACTCTGGATTCAGTGTAAGTGGAAATTCTGAGAACTCTGATGTAGGAGGCTTTGCGGACTCTGATGTAAGAGGCGTTCTGTGATCTCTGATGTAAGGGGTGTTCTGCAGACTCTGATGTAAGGGGCGCTCTGCAGACTCTGATGTAAGTGGGGGCTCTGGTTACCAGAGACCCCCTTATATCACAGTTCCCCTTTACACCAGAGTCTGCAGCGTTCCTTCTTACATCAGAGTTCCCTCCTTACATCAGAGTCCCCAGCGTTCTCCTGTACATCAGAGTCTACCGAGTCGCCCCTTATAGTGTAAGGGAGAACTCTAGGGACTCTTTTGTAAGGAGGGGACTCTGAGGATTCAGATGTAAAGGGGAACTCGACAGATTCAGAAGTGAGGGGAAACTGCGGAATCAGATGTAAAGGAAAACTCTGTAGATTAAGATGTAAAGGGGAACTTTGTGGATTCAGATGTAAAGAGGAACTCTGAGGATTCAGTGTAAGTGGAAATTCGGAGAAGTCTACTGTAGGGGGGCTCTGTGGACTCTGATGTAAGGCGGGCTCTGTGGACACTGATGTAAGGAGCGCTCTGTGGACTCTGATGTAAGGGGTGCTCTGCGATCTCTGATGTAAGGGGGCTCTGCAGACTCTGATGTAAGATGAACTTTGTGGACTCTGATGTAAGGGGGGCTCTGCGGACTCTGATGTAAGTGGTGGCTCTGCAGACTCTGATGTAAGGGATGCTCTGCAGACTCTGGGGGCTCTGCGGACTCTGATGTAAGAAGGGTATTGCTGACTCTGATGTAAGGGGCAGTCTGCGGACTCTGATGTAAGGGGCACTCTGTGGACTCTGATGTAAGGGGGCTCTGCGGACTCTTATGAAAGGGGCACTCTGCTGACTGGGATGTAAGGGAGCTCTGCAGACCATGATGTCAGGGATGCTCTGCAGACTCTGATGTAAGTGGGGGCTCTGGTTAACAGAGACCCCCTAATATCAAAGTTCCCTTTAACACCAGAGTCTGCAGCGTTCCTTCTTATGTCAGAGTCTCCTCCTTACATCAGAGTACCCAGAGTTCTCCATTACATTAGAGTCTACAGAGTTGCCCCTTATAGTGTAAGGGAATTCTGCGTGTTCAGATTTAAGAGGAACTCTGCAGATTCAGATGTAAAGGGGAACTCTACAGATTCAGATGTAAGGGGAATGTCTGTGGATTCAGATGTAAGGGAAAACTGTGAATTCAGATGTAAAGGGGAACTCTGTGGATTCAGATGTAAAGGGGAACTCTGCAGATTCAGATGTAAAGGGGAACTTTGTGGATTGAGATGTAAAGGGGAACTCTGAGGATTCAGTGTAAGCGGAAAGTCGGAGAAGTCTAATGTAGAGGGCTCTGTGGACTCTGATGTAAGGGGGGGCTCTGCGTACACTGATGTAAGGAGTGCTCTGTGGACTCTGATGTAAGGGGCACTCTGCGATCTCTGATGTAAGGGGGCTCTGCAGACTCTGATGTAAGATGCACTCTGTGGACTCTGATGTAAGGGGCACTCTGTGGACTCTGATGTAAAGGGCACTCTGTGGACTCTGATGTAAGGGGGGCTCTGCGGACTCTTATGAAAGGGGCGCTCTGCTGACTGGGATGTAAGGGAACTCTGCAGACCATGATGTCAGGGATGCTCTGCAGACTCTGATGTAAGTGGGGGCTCTGGTTACCAGAGTCCCCCTAATATCACAGTTCCCTTTAACACCAGAGTCTGCAGAGTCTCCTCCTTACATCAGAGTACCCAGAGTTCTCCCTTACATTAGAGTCTACAGAGTTGCCCCTTATAGTGTAAGGGAACTCTGCGTCTTCAGATGTAAAGAGGAACTCTGCAGATTCAGATGTAAAGGGGAACGCTGCAGATTCAGATGTAAGGGGAACGTCTGTGGATTCAGATGTAAGGGAAAACTGTGAATTCAGATGTAAAGAGGAACTCTGTGGATTCAGATGTAAAGGGGAACTCTGCAGATTCAGATGTAAAGGGGAACTTTGTGGATTGAGATGTAAAGGGGAACTCTGAGGATTCAGTGTAAGCGGAAAGTCGGAGAAGTCTAATGTAGAGGGCTCCGTGGACTCTGATGTAAAGGGAGCTCTTCGGACACTGATGTAAGGAGCACTCTGTGGACTCTGATGTAAGGGGCACACTGCGATCTCTGATGTAAGGGGCGCTCTGCGATCTCTGATGTAAGGGGGCTCTGCAGACTCTGATGTAAGATGCACTCTGTGGACTCTGATGTAAGGGGCACTCTGTGGACTCTGATGTAAGGGGCACTCTGCGATCTCTGATGTAAGGGGCGCTCTGCGATCTCTGATGTAAGGGGGCTCTGCAGACTCTGATGTAAGGGGCACTCTGTGGACTCTGATGTAAGGGGCGCTCTGCGGACTCCGATGTAAGTGGTGGCTCTGCAGACTCTGATGTAAGGGATGCTCTGCAGACTCTGGGGGCTCTGCGGACTCTGATGTAAGAAGGGTATTGCTGACTCTGATGTAAGGGGCAGTCTGCGGACTCTGATGTAAGGGGCACTCTGTGGACTCTGATGTAAGGGGGGCTCTGCGGACTCTTATGAAAGGGGCGCTCTGCTGACTGGGATGTAAGGGAGATCTGCAGACCATGATGTCAGGGATGCTCTGCAGACTCTGATGTAAGTGGGGGCTCTGGTTACCAGAGACCCCCTAATATCACAGTTCCCTTTAACACCAGAGTCTGCAGCGTTCCTTCTTATGTCAGAGTCTCCTCCTTACATCAGAGTACCCAGAGTTCTCTCTTACATTAGAGTCTACAGAGTTGCCCCTTATAGTGTAAGGGAACTCTGCATGTTCAGATTTAAGAGGAACTCTGCAGATTCAGATGTAAAGGGAAACGCTGCAGATTCAGATGTAAGGGAAACGTCTGTGGATTCAGATGTAAGGGAAAACTGTGAATTCAGATGTAAAGGGGAACTCTGTGGATTCAGATGTAAAGGGGAACTCTGCAGATTCAGATGTAAAGGGGAACTTTGTGGATTGAGATGTAAAGGGGAACTCTGAGGATTCAGTGTAAGCGGAAAGTCGGAGAAGTCTAATGTAGAGGGCTCTGTGGACTCTGATGTAAGGGGGCTCTGCGTACACTGATGTAAGGAGCGCTCTGTGGACTCTGATGTAAAGGGAGCTCTGCGGACACTGATGTAAGGAGCGCTCTGTGGACTCTGATGTAAGGGGCACTCTGCGATCTCTGATGTAAAGGGCGCTCTGCGATCTCTGATGTAAGGGGGCTCTGCAGACTCTGATGTAAGATGCACTCTGTGGATTCTGATGTAAGGGGCACTCTGTGGACTCTGATGTAAGGGGCGCTCTACAGACTGCGATGTAAGTGGTGGTTTTGCAGACTCTGATGTAAGGGATGCTCTGCAGACTCTGGGGGCTCTGCGGACTCTGATGTAAGAAGGGCATTGCTGACGCTAATGTAAGGGGCACTCTGTGGACTCTGATGTAAGGGGCACTCTGTGGACTCTGATGTAAGGGGGCTCTGTGGACTCTGATGTAAGAAGGGCACTGCTGGCTCTGATGTAAGGGGCACTCTGAAGACTCTGATGTAAGGGTGGCTCTGCGGACTCTTATGAAAGGGGCACTCTGCTTACTGTGATGTAAGGGAGCTCTGCAGACCATGTCAGGGGTGTTCTGCAGACTCTGATGTAAGTGGGGGCTCTGTTTACGAGAGACCCCCTAATATCACAGTTCCCTTTAACACCAGAGTCTGCAGCATTCCTTCTTATCTCAGAGTCTCCTCCTTACATCAGAGTTCCCAGAGTTCTCCCTTACATTAGAGTCTACAGAGTTGCCCCTTATAGTGTAAGGGAACTCTGCGTGTTCATATTTGAGAGGAACTCTGCAGATTCAGATGTAAAGGGGAACTCTGCAGATTCAGATGTAAGGGGAACGTCTGTGGATTCAGATGTAAGGGAAAACTGTGAATTCAGATGTAAAGGGGAATCTGTGGATTCAGATGTAAGGGGAATCACTAAAGATTCAGTGTAAGCGGAAATTCTGAGAAGTCTAATGTAGGGGGGCTCTGTGGACTCTGATGTAAGGGGGGCTCTGCGGACACTGATGTAAGGAGCGCTCTGTGGACTCTGATGTAAGGAGCGCTCTGTGGACTCTGATGTAAGGAGCGCTCTGTGGACGCTGATGTAAGGGGGCTCTGCGGACACTGATGTAAGGAGCGCTCTGTGAACTCTGATGTAAGGGGAGCTCTGCAGACACTGATGTAAGGAGCGCTCTGTGGACTCTGATGTAAGGGGCACTCTGCGATCTCTGATGTAAGGGGCGCTCTGCGATCTCTGATGTAAGGGGGCTCTGCAGACTCTGATGTAAGATGCACTCTGTGGATTCTGATGTAAGGGGCACTCTGTGGACTCTGATGTAAGGGGCGCTCTACAGACTGCGATGTAAGTGGTGGCTTTGCAGACTCTGATGTAAGGGATGCTCTGCAGACTCTGGGGGCTCTGCGGACTCTGATGTAAGAAGGGCATTGCTGACGCTAATGTAAGGGGCACTCTGTGGACTCTGATGTAAGGGGCACTCTGTGGACTCTGATGTAAGGGGGCTCTGTGGACTCTGATGTAAGAAGGGCACTGCTGGCTCTGATGTAAGGGGCACTCTGAAGACTCTGATGTAAGGGTGGCTCTGCGGACTCTTATGAAAGGGGCACTCTGCTTACTGTGATGTAAGGGAGCTCTGCAGACCATGTCAGGGGTGTTCTGCAGACTCTGATGTAAGTGGGGGCTCTGGTTACCAGAGACCCCCTAATATCACAGTTCCCTTTAACACCAGAGTCTGCAGCATTCCTTCTTATCTCAGAGTCTCCTCCTTACATCAGAGTTCCCAGAGTTCTCCCTTACATTAGAGTCTACAGAGTTGCCCCTTATAGTGTAAGGGAACTCTGCGTGTTCATATTTGAGAGGAACTCTGCAGATTCAGATGTAAAGGGGAACTCTGCAGATTCAGATGTAAGGGGAACGTCTGTGGATTCAGATGTAAGGGAAAACTGTGAATTCAGATGTAAAGGGGAATCTGTGGATTCAGATGTAAGGGGAATCACTAAGGATTCAGTGTAAGCGGAAATTCTGAGAAGTCTAATGTAGGGGGGCTCTGTGGACTCTGATGTAAGGGGGGCTCTGCGGACACTGATGTAAGGAGCGCTCTGTGGACTCTGATGTAAGGAGCGCTCTGTGGACTCTGATGTAAGGAGCGCTCTGTGGACGCTGATGTAAGGGGGCTCTGCGGACACTGATGTAAGGAGCGCTCTGTGAACTCTGATGTAAGGGGAGCTCTGCAGACACTGATGTAAGGAGCGCTCTGTGGACTCTGATGTAAGGGGCACTCTGCGATCTCTGATGTAAGGGGCGCTCTGCGATGTCTGATGTAAGGGGGCTCTGCAGACTCTGATGTAAGATGCACTCTGTGGACTTTGATGTAACGGGCACTCTGTGGACTCTGATGTAAGGGGCACTCTGTGGACTCTGATGTAAGTGGTGGCTCTGCAGACATCGATGTAAGGGATGCTCTGCAGACTCTGGGGGCTCTGCGGACTCTGATGTAAGAAGGGCATTGCTGACTCTGATGTAAGGGGCACTCTGTGGACTCTGATGTAAGGGGCACTCTGTGGACTCTGATGTAAGAGGGGCTCTGCGGACTCTGATGTAAGAAGGGCACTGCTGGTTACCAGAGACCCCTAATATCACAGTTCCCTTTAACACCAGAGTCTGCAGCGTTCCGTCTTATGTCCGAGTCTCCTCCTTACATCAGATTTCCCAGAGTTCTCCCTTACATTGGAGTCTACAGAGTTGCCCCTTATAGTGTAAGGGAACTCTGCGTCTTCAGATTTAAGAGGAACTCTGCGGATTCAGATGTAAGGGGAATGTCTGTGGATTCAGATGTAAGGGAAAACTGTGAATTCAGATCTGCAGATTCTGATGTAAGGGGAGCTCTGCAGATTCTTATACAAGGGACGCTTTGCCGACTCTGATGTAAGGAGGGCTCTATAGACCCAGATGTAAGGGGCATTTTTCAGACTCTGATGGAAGTGGGGGTTCTGGTTACCAGAGACCCCCTTATATCACAGTTCCCCTTTACACCCGTCTGCAGCAATCCTTCCTACATCAGAGTTCCCTCCTTACATCAGAGTTCTCAGTGTTCCCCCTTAAATTAGAGTCCCCAGAGTTCTCCCTTACATCAGAGTCTGCAGAGTCGCCCCTTACAGTGTAGGGGAACTTTGTGAGTTCAGATATAGGGGGGAACTCTGCAGATTAAGATGTAAGTGAAAACTCAGCAGATTTGGATGTAAAGGGGGAACTCTGGATTCAGATGTAAAGGGGGAACTCTGGATTCAGATGTAAAGGGGGAACTCCGGATTCAGATGTAAAGGGGAACTCCGGATTCAGATGTAAAGGGGGAACTCTGGATTCAGATGTAAAGGGGGAACTCTGGATTCAGATGTAAAGGGGGAACTCTGGATTCAGATGTAAAGGGGGAACTCTGGACTCAGATGTAAAGGGGGAACTCTGGATTCAGATGTAAAGGGGGAACTCTGGATTCAGATGTAAAGGGGGAACTTTGTGGATTCAGATGTAAAGGGGGAAATCTGGACTCAGATGTAAAGGGGGAACTCTTTACTCAGATGTAAAGGGGGAACTCTGGATTCAGATGTAAAGGGGGAACTCTGGATTCAGATGTAAAGGGGGAACTCTGGATTCAGATGTAAAGGGGGAACTCTGGATTCAGATGTAAAGGGGAACTCTGGATTCAGATGTAAAGGGGGAACTCTGGACTCAGATGTAAAGGGGGAACTTTGGATTCAGATGTAAAGGGGGAACTCTGGATTCAGATGTAAAGGGGGAACTCTGGATTCAGATGTAAAGGGGGAACTCTGCATTCAGATGTAAAGGGGGAACTCTGCATTCAGATGTAAAGGGGGAACTCTGGATTCAGATGTAAAGGGGGAACTCTGAATTCAGATGTAAAGGGGGAACTCTGGATTCAGATGTAAAGGGGGAACTCTGGATTCAGATGTAAAGGGGGAACTCTGGATTCAGATGTAAAGGGGGAACTCTGCATTCAGATGTAAAGGGGGAACTCTGGATTCAGATGTAAAGGGGGAACTCTGGATTCAGATGTAAAGGGGGAACTCTGGATTCAGATGTAAAGGGGGAACTCTGGATTCAGATGTAAAGGGGGAACTCTGCATTCAGATGTAAAGGGGGAACTCTGGATTCAGATGTAAAGGGGGAACTCTGGATTCAGATGTAAAGGGGGAACTCTGGATTCAGATGTAAAGGGGGAACTCTGCATTCAGATGTAAAGGGGGAACTCTGCATTCAGATGTAAAGGGGGAACTCTGGATTCAGATGTAAAGGGGGAACTCTGGATTCAGATGTAAAGGGGGAACTCTGGATTCAGATGTAAAGGGGAAACTTTGTGGATTCTTGTGATTAAATCCATAGGATTAGAAATGTTATTTAATCACAAAATATATGTACAGTGCATAATATACATATATGTGTGTCGCTAAAGTGTTTGGGTTTTTGCTTTAAGAAAATGTGACAACCCTACTCAAGACTGTAGAACACGTGAAAGGGTCCCGCTCTGGCACTGTAATAAAGGCCCCAGCGATGGGAGTAAAGGGCCCCGGGATCAATGGCAAGGGCCTTGGGCTCGGAGAGAAGGGACCCCTTCATGGTTTCTTGCATTGGGCCCCTGAAGGTTCTAGTTATGCCTCTGACTTGTCACATGCACGGGTCAATAATGCCAGGCTATGCCCACCCTTTCGGCCTCCTTGCTCCATACATAGAAGTTGTACTGTGGGTTTCCACAATGAAAAGGGCTTTATGAATGATGGGTGGATAAATGAAAGGTTGGCCTTCTCCTTTCATAGAGCACTTTTATTTGTGAGAGGTGTTAGTACAGCGTCCATGAAAAGAGACAGGGGGGCATAGTCAGCACCTGACAAATGCCTGTTATAGGTGCAGCCACTAATAATAACCCCCTCAGCGCCGGAACATCACAGCCGCAGAGGTATCTGGGGGGCAGAGGACTGAATATTTCAAGGAACACTTCAGCCACCAGTACATGGGACACTCTTCATTAATATAAGTACCATCTCTGGTGCTGATTTAAAAAATACCCCACTGAACTGCAGATTTAAGTTTTCTGGACTGTATTACCAAATCTAATATGGAAGGCTTCATGTTTATATTTTTATTGAAGATAATAATAAGGTTAGTTTATGGCTTATTAAATAGAAATAAAGGGCAATAAAGGTGTAATTATGAGTCACTTTACTGTAGGTTACTGCATATCATAGCTCTTTGGGCTGTGTTATTATGTATAGGCATTGGAGTTCATGTACAACTGTCATAGGAGAAATGGAGGTTGCCCTGGCTGATGTCTCTTTCTATAAGAACACAAGTTGCTCAGCTGTCATTCTGGCCCTCAGCCTTCAGTACTTTGAACCGTGAATCTGGATCAAGGGCGCAGGTACGCACCTCTGACTTTCCTGATTTGCAAACTTGTTCTGGCTGAGTGACCGAAAAAGCACTGAAGCCGGAGGATCAACATGACAACTAGCATTTTCAGAAGCGGCGTGAATGTATATGTGGATAGCAATGTGTAACTAGCAAGCAGACAGCAATAACAAATACATAACATGACATAAAATACGTAAAACAACTTATATAAAGAGGAAGAATAAGAAATTAGTACTCTTGACATTGTGGGCTAAGCAAATGTCTTCAAGGACTACTTCCTAGGTCTCTAAGCCTTCACCTTGCTTGCCTATAAACTGTTATTTCAATGAGTAGACCTTATACTATTACGGGTTAGGTTATAAGTACAAGTATCCCCAAACCAGGTTAGTTGGTTTACACCCTAGCACCCTTTAGTTTTGGGTTTAGTTTAACCAGTAGCAAACAGGTTAGTTAGATTAGACAGCACTAGCGAAAAATAAAAGCAGTGGCAAAGAAGCATCATTGTAGGACATCAAAAAAAGATCAACAAAGGTCTTTTTTTTTCAATGAAAATTTATTATAAGCAAATAGACAGCTACACAGACAAAAAGTATAGATGAAAAAAAGCATCGCTGGCGGGTTCTTATAGGGAATACAGTCAATGAACAATTGTACAATGTTCAGCTGATCTTCACAATAACATCAAGAAATTAGATGATGATGATGACACAACACTCCCATGTCTTCCATGATTAAAGTACATACAATATTCCAGTTCATAGTTATATATTTAACAAGACATTTTGTTGTGGGAATATACGTATATGGTATATAATATATATTAAAGTTTACTCCAGGATTTCACTTTACTCCCAGGTTATAATTATTTACAATGAGTTAATATAGGTAAAGCTTAGGGAATTGTGCAATAGTGGGCCTATCTCACAATAGTTGTTTGCAAGTTACGCCAGCAGTTGTTGTGGATGTCATGATAAAGGGAAATACTGTATAGGCATCCAAGGATGTAAGCTCTGCCTTTTTTTGGGGGAGCTGGAGGGTGGTCTTTTCAGTAATGAATGAGTAGACCTTCAGGTGGGGAAGCGGGGAGAGAGCAGCGAAAAGAAGCTGGAATCTGCACAGGACACAACATTGCTACTGATCAAACTAAACTTCCTACTGCTAACATGTAGCACTTGGACAGTCCAAATACGTGATGTAGAATACCTTCAAAGGCAGTGTTCTTAAGGAATTAAGCAAAAATAAAAATTGCATTGACAACACATGTTATAAAACCAGGGCAAAATATGTGGCCTAATTGATTTCCTGCCTATCTTCAAACTCGTTAGACTCAATAGGTAGAAAGAGAACTGAATAGTTCCTGGATCTCAATTTCCATCTGCACTTTACACAGCTAAATACATTCAAAGTGCATCCAAACAAAAAAGAATGTAAAATTTTTACCGTTCATTTTCTATCGAAAGCAACCACAGTCTGAGTTGAAAAGCCTGTCCCCTGCCAGCATGCTACAGAGAAGAACCCTTGCTCCCTGTGAGGAGTCAGTGGTCTCTCTAAAGAGGTTCAACACGCCCTTTACCATCAGCAGATGTCTCAGCAGGGAGCATGTTGGACCTCCACAGAGATACCACAGCTTCCACATAGGGAGAAAGGGTCCTTCTCTACAGGGTGCTGAAAGGGGAAAGGGCCCTTCTGTACAGGGTACTGAAAGGGGACAGGCTGTGGCTGCTTTCTAAAGAAAACAAACTATAACACATTAAACATCTTTTTGTTCTGATGCAGCTGCAATGTATTTAGCGCCTTTCAACTGAAAGTTTACTTAGGCTTTAAGCTCCAGGTTTACATTGACTGGTCTAATATATAGCTGGATATCCAATCTATAGAGTCTTTGAATTTTTGGCAATGAGTTGAGGGCTGTTAGGCAACCATAACTGTGCTTCTGTGAATAATGATAAACCCCTTCCTCTTACCCCGACTCAACAACTTTAAATGGAGAGCTAGGAGCTATGGGAAGCCTGATCCCCTGCTTAGAATCAGCCATGACTAGATGGGCTGTTGGCTGGAAATAACAACACCTTCCTTAAAAGTGATGCTAAAAACTTTAAAGGACGGTGACAAAACCAGCTGGAATTTATCAACCAAATGACGAATGTGTTATACCTACATAGTTATTAATAAGGAAACTGTAGCACTCTTTTTAATTACCTAATAGCAGCCTCTTTAACTGACCTTAAATTCAAACAGGACTATGCCACCATTGGAATCATTTAGTGATTCAAGATGTGGGCGTGTACAGATCTACTGTTTCTGCCATTTTGATTCGTTTTGTGTACGCTTTAAAGGGTGTCTATAGCCAAAAAATGTTTTTATATATTTTTGAATGGAATAGGGAAAAGTATTTTTTTTTTGCTGTTATCATTGTCCCCATTGGGGATGTTCACCCTCTCTTTGTACTGGTGACCACTGTCACAGGGTAAAAAAGTGAGGGGAAATACCAAATATTAGGGTTATTCTCATAACAAGAAGTAATGAGCAATCTTTTATTGAGGACAGCTTTACCAGCTTTATCTAAGAGGAGAACGCTCCACATTTTGGGAGATTGTCTCTAACTTCCTGTTGCAGCTTCAAAGATTCAAATAAAGCATAAAAATAATCTGGCAGGGGTATTGACATTCCTCTACGCTATCCAAAACTAAAAAGAAAAACGAATTGGCTATACATACACTTTTGTTTTCGGCACATAAAGCCCATGGCCTTCAAAAATGAAGTTGGCAAGTACTGAGTTAAATAATGATGGTAAGTTGGTTTTCTAAACCGTATACTTCTACCTCCTATACAGTCTGGTTATTGCATTTTTACAAGATTTCGTGTATTACCAACTTCTGCTAAAGCTTCACAAATGAAATGGAATCCCATAAAGAACACTGAATGCATTATCTGTTTGTAATTCCGGTAAGTCCACTTAGAACCCTCAACAAAGAAAGGCCTGCATACAGATAGCCATTTGTTTAATCACCGAACTAGTGACCTGACTGGAAACCACATGGACACTGCTCAATTCCCAGCAAATAAAAAATAAAAATAAAAATCCAGGTGACAATCTAGAGTATGTCCCAAGAGACCCTTACAGCATCGGCGGGTAGGATTAGAGCGGAGAACTAGAAGAGGGCTCATATTTATTCTTCCAGAAGTATCTTTTAGATTTTTCAAGGCAAGGATAAGTTGCAAAACGCTCCATAACTTACTTTGTCCACAGTTGGGTAAATCTCTGCTATGGTGTCAGCTGACAGAAGGGAGCAATATTGGCCAAGGTTTAGCGTTACCCATTGAACTGTGTTCGCGGTGCCAATAGTACATGGATCTTCTGGAAACAGAAAAAAAGTGTACATGTTTAATGAATTTTTCTATTCACAGATCAAATGAAAGTGAAACTGAAAATGAAAAGAAGCAAAATACAAAAAGAAAAACACAAACATGTAAATTCAGTGCATGTCTGCAATACATTCACATTTTCCCATGCTTTATCCCTTTTAAAAAGGCTGCAAGTACAAAAAATAACTCTTGATCTGCCAGAAAGCCAGTAAGGGCCTAATTTTTTGAGCTGACAACTCCGTGCCTTTGTTGCACTAAAATTCCAAACAATGTTGTCAGCTCTGCCCAGTTCTCCCTGCTGGACTTCAGAACATCCCCCCTTATGTTGTGAAGATGAGGGGGAGGAGAGGGGTAAGGGAGAACTGGAACTCCTAACACTGCTTGCAATTTAAATGCAGCAGAGGCACTGTGTTGTCAGTCCAAACAGGAAGTTAGGAGCTCATTGGACTTCTGACAGATCAAAAGGTAATTCTCTGTACATTATCATGGGGAAATGTGTATGTATTACAAAGATTTACCGAATGTTTTTTTTTTTTGCCCAGACATACACTTTTGATGAAAAAATTACATAACACAAGTTACTAAGCTTGTGGAATCCTATGTTTTTTTTTTTTAGAGAAGGTATTATGCTATTTTGTATATTTTCTTTCCTAAAGCCAGCAGCCATAGATGGATCGAATCTTGGCCAAAACAGTAGTGAACGGATGAAAATCCACCAATCTATGGGCAGGCCGGTTGTTCTGAAGTGGATCCATCGATTGACTTCACTACAGCCAGCCTGTCAGATTTCTTGCATGCGATTACGGCTGATGGCTATAGCCGCCAGCAGTGATCATTGCGTTCTGCTGGCGGGGGAAGGCTCCCTGTGCTCCCCACCAGCAGAAAAAAGTAGCGCTGCGGGATGGATTTCCCCATCAACACTAACCCGTGGTTGCAGGAAAGAAAATTGCATCATCCATGGCTTGTTTTACATATGTTCACAGTAAAAATAGTTTTTTGAAATATCTTTTTAGTCAAATAAATATAAAATACTACTAATGGTTGTTTCATATTTTCAATTTGAAGCCAGCAGATGCTTTAAGCAAGCCATAGACGAGTCAAAAAGCGAACGAAAATTCTTGACGATTGTCAGGTCGTTCATTTTTTGCATCATTAGTGTGCCAGCTGCGATATGCAATTTTTGAAAGTACCCGATCCAACATGCTGGAATTTTTGTGAATGTTCCATTCTCATGAATGTTCGGTTTTCGACTCGTCTATGGCCAGCTTTATGCATTCTTTACAGCAGGGGTCTTCAAACTACGGCCCTCCAGGTGTTCAGGAACTACAATTCCCATCATGCCTAGTCATGTCTGTGAATGTCAGAGTTTTGCAATGCCTCATGGGATTTGAAGTTCCGCAACAGCTGGAGGGCCGTAGTTTGAGGATCCCTGCTTTACAGTCTCTGAAGGCTCCTTCCTACAGATGTTGTGACTAAAGATAGTCTGGAATGACTCAGAGCAGAGACCCAACCCACTCCTAAAAGGAAAAGATGAGTTTTTTGCACCCTTTCATTGTCCATTCACCAGGTTGGAGGTGGGGAAGTGACACCACTATATTATTGAATGCTAACAGAGGGAATAGTGTCATACTCATCACTGCACTGCAGATGTGATAATGAAGGCCTCTTGAGCCCCTTAGGGAAAGAGAGCCTTGACTGATGGGGACATGGCCAGGTGCAGGACAAGGTGTTGGTCACCCAGGGATTGGTTAATTTGGGGGATGGGATGGGCCTGAGCTCGGGTAAAGGAATGCCCCAGGGAATTCTGGTGTCCTTTCGGAAGACGTGCTGGGAAGAGCTGCCCACCATCCCGCCCCGTTTTTCTGTGGTATGTCACAGCTTGCTGCGTTTTTTCTTGACCTTGCCAGCATAAAATGGCTGTAATGGGCCATGCCCTTGATGGATATCAGAAGTAGGTGGCCTGTCCAGCACTTTTGGTAAGGACAGGCCCCTCCCACCCCCTTTGGAATTGTGTGCTCACAGTACTGTGACTGGCACTTGTTGGAATAATGTTCACATGTTATGTTTGGAATTAATAAAGCTGTGGCCTTGCCCTTTCCAACCTAATGGTTGTAAGTGTGTTTATTTAACAGGGTGAGGGGCAAGGGGGAAGGAAGGTTTATAAATACGTCTATGTTACAGTTAATGGTACCTGGTGGTGTTTCCATGTACAAACAAGCTAGGATGGCTACAGAAATTATATAGGAATGACCCACATTTACTCACATGCATCCATCAACACCTCTAGAGCAGGTTGCAGTATTATTATTTTCTTTTTCTTTTATTTCTTTTTTGACAAAAAATGCTTTTCCTATTCTCTGTGACATCATCATCAAATGTGTAAAATGCTTGCAGGGGCATTTTCAGGCAAGTCAGTTTCTACAGGCATAGGCTTTCACCCAGAACTACATCTCCCAAGAGCCTTTACCCTACATAGAGTGTTTAGGCGGGCTTTTGGGAGTCAAAGCTGCAGCATTGTTTTACTGGGAATTAAATCAATGTACACATGTGGAGAGGAACAAAGAGGAAAGGGGGTTCGGTCAAGTTTTGTAGTCCAGCAATCAGCACTGATGATGTTGGTGGGGATTTTTGGGCAGAAAAATCCCTGTGTTGTGATCTCACCAAAGAAAGTTTAAAGTACCCTGGATTTCTGTCTAATCAACGGGTATTTTTCTGTATTTGCAGCATTTTAATGGCTAAAACATGGGGAAATGTAATAGTAGTGCAGAGATGTATTGTATATGTATTTTTTGTCCTGGCATACCCTTAAAGGGGGGTTCCACCCGCGATTTTTTTTTTTTAAAAGTCAGCAGCTACAAACACTGTAGCGGCTGACTTTTAATAAGGAAACTTACCTGTCCTAGGCGCTCGCGATATCGGTCCCCCGAGGCCGATCCCTCGATCCTGGCAGGTCCCGGCGCCACCATCCTCACTAAGGGAAACAGGCAGTGACTGCCCGTTTCCTACTGCGCATTCGCGAGTCTCGCAGCACTTTGGGAATGGGTGGCTGCTCTCTGGGATACACACAGTTCCCAGAAGGCAGCGCGCCCCATTCACCAGAAGACAACGCGAGGAGGAAGAAGACCAGCCTCGGACTAGGAAAAGGCATATTAGGAACATCCGCATAGCAACCGCAATTTCTGGTAAGTAAAAACATTTTTTTCAATTATTTTTTTTCTATTTTTTTGCAGGATTTTGGTGTAATTTTTTTTTTAGGGTGGAACTCCACTTTAAAGCAGTATTAAACTGGCAAAAAAAAAAAAACCCTGCAAGACAATAACATAATGTGCTAGTATGCATCACATACTAGCACATTATGAAATACTTACTTTAGAATGAGGCCCTCGCAGCACACCCAGTCACCGCTGAGGGAGCTGACATGTTTCCTCAGCGTTTCTTCCAGGTTCACTGGCTCCGGCGCTGTAGGTGGCTAGAGCCGCTGATGTCAGTGGCTGCATGCATGGTGAATATCTCCTAAACATGCAGGTTTAGGAGATTTTCATTTTTCCTACAGATAAGCCTTATTATAGGCTTACCTGTAGGTAAAAAAGACCAAGCGGGGGATACAACCGTTTTAAGCCCTAATAGTATTTTCAATGGATTTTGTAAGTGGCCTACATTGCTCCTGTCACTCTTGAAGTCCTAGGACAGGGGCTTCATAGCCTGATGGCATAATTTTTTGGTATAAATAAATCTCCAACACAGGTCTCATTTGGTTCTGAAGAAGCACAAACCAATATTTTTTCCCCCATTTTGCTTACCTCCACTGATTGTTTTACTACTCAAGATCTGTTGAATGAAGCTTGCTACAGCTTGCTGTTTTACTGGTGTAAGACTTGAGTACACCGCATTCATGCCAGAGACACTGCAAAACAAAAGACACAGCATTGTATAAGGTATCCAGTGAGAATAATGCTTCATAAACTCACAAATGATTGTTGTTGCTCAGTTCTTGTCCCCTACATGCAGTGGTAGAATAAAATAAGGACAAACTAAGAGGCTGCCTGGAACCCCAGAATCCGAGAGGGTCCATGGGGATGCTAAAAAGTTCAAATTCTGCACTTCCTTGCTGTTTATAGCAAGTCAGTTTCAGCTCACGTCTTTAGACTTTTTGTCAAAAGGTGAAAAGCAGTTGCAGTCTTTGTATGAAGATCAGACACAATAGAATGCACACTCAGAAAACTTGGAAGCACCGGTGAGATATTATCTGCCATCATAATACGAGTAATTTTCGAAATTTACATTGTTCCATAGGATCCAATTTAAAATTCAAACAATGCATCCCAAATCCTGCAGAAATGGTTCACAAACCCATGTTAGACACAAAAATCACATACGTGTATGTCTATGTACACTAACCTATACAAATGATCCATTTAAGCTAGTGGGAAGGTCATGAAGTTAAATTAGCTGGGGCACGTGGTATACCGTATATACTCCAGTATAAGCCGAGTTTTTCAGCACATTTTTTTGTGCTAAAAATGCCCCCCTCGGCTTCACGAGTCACCTTTTTGCGCTTGATCTCCCGGACTTTGGGGACCAGGTACCGGCTGGCCGTAGGACCCCAAACTTGGCACACATATAGCCTCGCTCTTCCTCTACAAGTGTGCAAAGGGTGTTGTCCGGGCGACCTACGGCTGGGAGCACCGATTTTTCAAAGCCGGGCACCCCTTCCATAGACTCTCATGTTAAACAGTAATTTCTCTGGTGATTTTGGGGACCCGGTACCGGCCAGTCGTAGGTCCCCTGGACCCGAAACCTTGCGCACATGTAGCCCCATTTCTCCTCTACAAGTGCACAAAGTTTGTTGTCTGGGGGACCTAGGACCGGGGAGCACCGATTTTTCAAAGCCAGGCACCCCTTCCATAGACTCCCATGTTAGATGTCAGTCTAGTCATGAACACACTGAGGCATGGGCACAGTGAGGCATGCACATGGACACAGTGGGGCAAAGTGAGGCACAGTGAGGCATGCAGATGGACACCCTAGGCTTATACTCGAGTCAATACGTTTTTTGTGGTAAAATTGGGTGCCTCGGCTTATGTTTGGGTCGGCTTATACTCGATTATATACAGTAATTAATCCACACCCGACAACATGGCTCTATTATCACATGTTATTCTCAAGTCTGTCTGTTTGTCTGCTTAAATCAGCTGTGCATGACCACCCTAAGGACTGAAGAATTAGAAACATTACTTACAAGGCCTGGAACTGTGGACAGTCAATGGTGGGAGGTATGTACTCTAAAAAGGTTGCATTGAATGACGGTAAGAGGAAAGAAATTCTGTTCATCCATTCTTGGACTTGTGCCACAGTATAGGTATCAAATTGGATGAGCACAGACTGTGCAACGGCATCCAGCACAGCATCTTTCACTTTTGAGTTTGATATCAGAGTTGGGTCCTTAAGAAAATGAAATACAATTTTTATCAAGTCATGTAGAAATAGTCCATTTAGCACTTGGCATACATGGCATACATACATAACCTTCCTAGGTGAGTTCCTGGGGTACCTCCAAGATGCCATAACCACTGCTTAGTTACTCACTCGACCTGCACAGTTTTTTAAGAAGAATTCTTCAAGTATATCTAAAGCCAAAGCATTTTTTCTGTTTGTTTTGGATGTTTGTGAAGGTCCTTATTTATCCATATCATTGTATAGGTAGTAGTAGTTATTCATATTACAACTGAACTTGTTCTATAATGTTAAAAATGTTTCACTGCTTATCCAAGTCATTTCTTTAGTTCTATTAAGTGTCAGAAATGTACCCCGGCATTTATAGGAACAAGGGTAACTCAGTCACTTCAACCTAACATAGAATAGGTCAAATCAGATTGTCAAAGAACATGATGAAAGGTGTAAAAATTTGTGAAAACATGCTGTCAGAATTACATTATTGCATTCTATGATGTCATAAAGTGTGAATTGTTCAAGTTAAAGGTTGAGGGAGTTAATTTTTGTCAAATCATCGGTGGCAGAAATTTAAAAATGGCATTACATATGAGTAACAGATGGTATTGAAGGCTGCCACCCCTGTTTAGGAATGGTAATTCTAGTTTAATGCAGATTTACACTTAGATCCTTTTCACAATGGGGCGTTTTTCAGATGCTTTAGCACTGGAAGAAGCCTCTGCAAAGCGCCTGAAAACCGCCTCCTATTCATTCCAGTGTGACTTTTCACACTCGGGCGGTGCGCTTGCAGGACGTTCCGAAAAGTCCTGCAAGCAGCATCTTTGGGGTGGGTTGGGAGCGCTGTATTTAGCGCTCCCAAGAGCCCTGCCCATTGGAATGGTCAGCACTTCTGAGGCGCCTGAAAAGCACTTTGGAAGCGCCGCAACACAGGAGTTTCTAACCCCTTCCTTTGGGGTTAAAACCGCCCCACTAGCGGCTGAAAAGCGCCACTTAAACAGCGGTAAAGCACCGCTAAAACGAGCTTTACCGCGAACGCGGCCGCGACCCCAGTGTGAAAGGGGTCTTAAAAGTCTCTTGCAAACCAGTTGCCCTCTATATTGGTTTTGTATGGTTAAGATTTTTTTTTGCTGTGCAGTCTATGTCCTATTTGGGAGATTTATCTTCACTTCCTGTCCTGAGATACCACAAGAAGCGATAAAAACTTCACCAAGACTGAAGTATCACCTAAAATTTGAAATTTTACAATGTTACTGCAATGCACATGTGAAGCCAGGCAAAGGGTTTACCTACCCCCATTCCTTTTTTAGGAGAGACAGAACTTATTTGCACTGACAGCTATATGTTGAACCAATCACAGTCCTCAACAACCACAAAAAATATTTATTTTTAAATGAGTTCCTTACCAGTGCAATATACTGCCGCAACGTGTCTATGAAATCGGACAGAGCGGTGACGTTTCCATTGAAGGTGACCATCACACTTGTTATAACTGTAATATTTTGCATGACGTTGGATCCAGAAGCTGCATCAGACAGCTGGGTGGAGCTCAAAAGATCTGCACAAGCCGCCTATAAAACAAAGAAAATACTTATTAAAGCATAATTTCAGATCTGTTCCCATCTCATTGCCCAAGATTCAATGTCTTTTGATATTATATTGTTCTGGGAGGTACGCCTAAAATTATCAATCAGTCATCTACCTAAAAGAGTTTTGTTCACCTTTTCACAAATAATGAAAAGGTGGAATAACTCACAACACCCTCTCCACCCCTCCGGTAGCCACTGCATGTAATAGGATGTCTTCGATGTCTTCTCCAGCCAATATACCAGTCAGGTGCTTTGTTCACAATACATTGATGGAGGCTGTGTAGCAGCATTTTGTTTGCGATGATTAGTGCACATTGGTCAGGGGTGGCCACGCGATTGCAAATACCAATGTGGATCCCTGCTTCTCTGCCAGAAGAAAGGATTTTCTTTTCATTGATCTGTGCAGTCCCATGGCCAGCGCTGACCAATAAGCACTTGCCATTGTTTGAATTCAGCTGGTACATAGCCTCTGGCGCTGTGTAGTGAAATATTAAAGTGCCTGACCATATTAGTGGAGATCATATAAGATACATGCAGTTGGGATCAGAGTGGTAGGGATGGTGTTGTGAGTTTTTTAATGAAAAAGTGAACTAATGCCCCATACACACGAGCAGAATTTCCGCCAGCAAAAGTCTGATGTGAGCTTTTGGTCGGAAATTCCAACCGTGTGTATGTTCCATCAGACTATTTCTGTCGGAATTTCCGCCAGCAAAAGATTGAGAGCAGGTTCTCTATTTTTCAGACGGAAAAAGTTCCTTTCGGAAATTCCGATCGACTGTATGCAATTCCGGCGGGAAAAAAAACACGCATGCTCGGAAACAATTCGACGCATGCTCGGAAGCATTGAACTTCTTTTTCTCGCCTCGTCGTAGTGTTGTACGTCACCACGTTCTTAACGCTCAAAAGTTCAGAGAACTTTTGTGTGACCGTGTGTATGCAAGCCAAGCTTGAGCGGAATTCCGTCGGAAAAACCATCCAACTTTTTTCAGACGGAAATTCCGCTCGTGTGTACAGGGCATCACCCTGTAAGCCAGTCGACAACCTCATTAAGTAAATTAATGCTGTGAACGAACATTTGGTAGCCCCCATTAGAAATAGCTTATTAGCTCCTGAAATTGTACTCTGAGCAATGTATTGAGTAAGAGGGAAAAAGCTACAGATTACTCAGACAACTTAATATATGGCTGAGATACAGGCATGTTTTGGCAAGCAGCTCATATGAAATACCAACACCTCTGCTGGTCAAACAGATCCATCTGCTTCTTTTTGGTTAAACATTATATCCTGGCTCAGTTCTCTGCTCACTGGACAGTGGTGACCATACTGATTCACTGTCCCAACAAGAGGACTGTAGGAAGGAAGGTGACACAGGAAGTGTCATACTGGGTGATGGATTGTTCAGTCAGGAATGTGGGTACATTTGTGTAATTTTACAAAGTTAACTATAGAGAATGAGAAATCTTTTGACACATAAAAAGGCTAAATATACTGTATATGCATTTAGCTGGCTATCGTAATTTTCTCTTTTAAAATCAGCAAGGCAGGTAAACAGCTAGACCAGTTATCTTTGGCATGAAAACAACTGGTTGAAATGCTTGGATAACACTTCCATTAACTTGACAAATATATTAGACAGTCACTGTACATGTGGGCACAAGCTGGCCACTGGCTACCTTTTGCCACTAGAACCTTCCTCTGGGGCAACTATGGACTGCGTTCTTTCCCTACACTAGTCAGCTGTGTCCCTCACTATACTCCCTTCTATGTTCTCCTGTTGTATCTCTTTGTCTCTGTCTCACCTCTCCAACCCCCCATAATGCTTTAGACCAGGGGTGTCAAACCCATTCTCATCACGGGCTGCACCACCATTATGGTTGTCCTCAAAGGGCCGGTTGTATCTGTATGACTAGATGCCCAGAGCACCCCGCCCTACATCAGATGTCAAGAGGCCCCATCACCATCCGACGTCAAGACTGCACCCTCCTTACCTTGTGCTGCTACTGGAAATAAATTGGGGATGGAGCTGGGAAGCAAAAGCTGAAGGGTCTGGAGGAGGACCAGAGGAGGGCTGGAGTCAGCTGCCAGAGTCTGCAATATGCTGAGACCAAGAGAGGCGGAGAAAAGGGGGTGCTTCAGCTGCACAGAGAGGTGGTGGATCTGTAGGAGGAGTTCTGTCTTCCTCTCTGCTGCCGACTGCTGAGATGGGGCAAGAGGGGCATAGACAAGCCTTGGGAAGCCTGCATTGGGAAGCGTAGGATCTGGTGTAGGCATTCTGTATTTCTCTCTGCTGCCAACAAGGTGGGGGCAGAGAGGAGGGGGATGCCACAGCTGCAGGAAAGGTGCAAAGGCCACATGAAATGGTTTGACGGGCCAGATTTGTTTCACAGATGTGCTTTAGACACTCAGCTCCATATAATTGATTGATATGAATGGCTCCAAGTGCTGTTTAATAAGTTGGCAATATAAAAATACAAAAGAACACTGTAAAAACTCTTTGAAACACCAAGGTTATCTCATTAGCATGGTAGGATGTGACTGAAGCAGAAAAAATATATTGTAAACCAACTCACCACATCGAAGCTTGGAAGTAATGAGTTAATATCACTCCACGATCCTGATTTCAAGTATTTTCCCAAGTATTTATTTACCCATGATCTTGTGTTGAGGTTACCCACGCAGGCAGAACCTAAGCATACATTTGTTTTGTTAAGATTCATAGGGTGCAGATTATGCATGTCAATAAAGATTAAAGATCTCATTTACTTAAAATGTATGTGCACACTAATAATTAGCTTCTCTTATTTCCCTTTGATCTACTAACGCAGACCTTGTATTAAAACTGATTGTCCAAAGCCCCCTGGCCCACCCCCCAAAAAGAATACATAAATAGCTTATAAATCTGTTACAGTGCATTCTCATGAGATTTCAAACTCCCAGCTCTGTTGGGAATATTTATTTTGGAGGGAATAGTTTGCTGATCAATGGAATTTAAAGCCAATTGTGTTGGGGAAGACTGGCTGGCAAAATCTTTCCATGGAAGATTCACTTTACTATACTGTATAAAATGTTTGTTTTATTTGTGCAAGAGTGGGAAAAAAATCTTGTGAGCTGATAACTGTCTGACTGTGCTGCCTGTTGTCAGTTATCATTGTTCTCAGTTCTCTCTGTGAACTGCAGAACACTTCCCCCTATGTTATAGCAAAGAGGACTTCTTGAAGTGTATCTGAATCCAAAAACAAAACTTTTATATATTGCAGTTTACCAGTCCTTAGATGTAGTGGTATGCATACATTTGCTTTTTCGGGCTTTTTTCTTCCTTCCTGTCCTAGGGTGACAACACTTCTCCTCCATACAGTACAGTGAGTGACAGAGCGTTGTCACTCTAGGACAGGAAGGAAGAAAAAAGCCCGAAAAAGCAAATGTATGCATACCACTACATCTAAGGACTGGTAAACTGCAATATATAAAAGTTTTGTTTTTGGATTCAGATACACTTCAAGAAGTCATCAGGTTTGAGATAAACATAGCCTCAGCTACAAATAACTGCTTTAGTAAACAAGCTCCTTAAATGAAAAATTTGCAGTTATGGTCACTGCTCTTTAAAAACTGTTCTTTTTGCTGCAGCCAATTTTATGGGGTTAATTTACCAAAAGGAGAACAAAATGTTTAATTAACTTAGTAAAAAGGTGTAGCAATGTTCTGTTCATCCAATCAGGTACAAGCACAAATCTATTTTTTTAATCCTTTAAGTGAATAAAGTTTCACCCTATTCACTAAGCTAATGTAACATTCTTTTTGCAAAGTGAGCATTATTTTTTTCCTTTTGTAAATCGACCCATATGAATGTGAGGAAGAGGGAGCAAAAATACAGGATGCTTTTCTTGTGTACAGTTTAATTCATATCTTAATGTTAGTTACTGTACCTGTGTTTGACAGAACTGAGTTCACAAAGTCAAAGACAGCACTGGGGTTTTCAGGATTCGTAAGACCAATTAAGGGTTGCATGCTGCAGAAGAAAAAAAAAGAAAAAAAAGAAATAAGTGGAAAATATACTACCTTTGATCACTTTTCTAACACAGAGACCAACAGACACTAATTGTGAGAGATGGGCATAGGTAATTAGCCATTAGCTGGTGGACATTAATGGACAGGTACAAACTGACAAGCATTAAAGGAAACTGACAAACTTATAGGAAGACAGATGGATACACTTCACTCACAGACTACCTCCGCAAATACCATATTTATCGGCGTATAACACGCACAGGCGTATAACACACACCCTAACTTTAAGAGGGAAGTTTCAGGAAAAAAAATTTCCACAGCCCCCTGCGTATAACACGCAGGTACAGTTTACCCTCTATTTTCAGGGTGAAAAAGTGAGAGTTATGCCGCGTACACACAACCGTTTTTAATGTCATTGAAAAAAATGAAGTTTTTCTCGCCGTGATTCTTCTCAAGCCTGCCTTGCCTACAAACGATAATGAAAAAAAATGCTAGAGCAAAGCGCGGTGACATACGAAATGTACGACGGCACTATAAAGGGGAAGTTCCATTCGGATGGCGCCACCCTTTGGGCTGCTTTTGCTGATCCTTGTGTTAGTAAAGTTTGGTGAGAGACAATTTGCGCTTTTCAGCCTTGTGCTCTTCAGTCCGTTACAGCGTGACGAATGTGTTATCTCGATTACGAACGCTAGTTTTACCAGAACGAGCGCTCCCGTCTCATCACTTGCTTCTGAGCATGCAGGTTTTTTTCACGTCGTTAAAGCCTACACATGGCCGTTTTTTATGACGAGAAAAACGACGACGTGAAAAACGACGAGAAAAATTAGAGCATGTTCCAAATTTTTTATGCCCATTTTTCACGTTGTGAAAAATGCTCTGAAGCCCACACACGATCGTTTTTAATGACCATTTTAAAAAATTGCATTTTTCTCGTGTAGAAACGGTCGTGTGTACGCGGCATTATAGGCGAATAAATACAGTATATTAATTCCTTCCCACAGCCAAAGCAAGCTATTCCCACCTCAACCAACCCTGGGAAAGGTGGAAGTGGATAAAAAGTATGCCTTAATGATAAAAAATATTGTTTACACCAATGTAATTTACAGAAAATATCACAGGCAGGTCAGAGCAATGACTCAACTCAGAGGAGTCCTGTGAACCTTCAAAATTGGGAGCAAACATAACCGACAGTCCCTTTCTTGGTAGGGACAGATTTCTGTAGGCAGACAAAAGTGTGCCATTAGGCTGTAGTTCTAAGTGGAAAGGTAATATTGTTACACATCTTGCAGCATCAGCTTGTTTTGCAGTTCTCGTGATTCAGTCATATGACATTTCAGAGCTGCAAAGTAAACTGGTGCTGGAAGACTGGTAATCCCAGGTTTTAAAGGGGAACAAGTAGCCATAAAATGTGCCACTGACTGTAGGCCCACTGTAAATGATATCTGAATGGTGAATTATCTCCACTTGTGGCCACCAGCCCTATATTTCTACTTGTAGCCCAGTCCTCCCCTGACTTAACTATAGCCAAAGCAGTTCATGCTGCTGCTATGGGGCACGGAGGCACAGTGTGCACTGTTGGGGTATTTGAAGGAGCTCTTATAAAGTATAATACGGCAAAGAGGACTTTGTTAATATGATTATCAGCATTAAACTAATAGGATCTCAGTATACTTTTTCTATATCTATGAAAAAATGTAATCTTACATTTCACCGAGGGCATCACAGCCTATATCTGTTGGAATGTAGCTGAAGGACCTGGCATCGAGGGATGAGCTGAACAGCTTGAGCTTATTCTCAAAAAAGTCACCGTAATTGGCCGAAGTGAAGGACGAAAAGCCAGATCCAATCTTGCAGAAGATTTCGCCAAGGAATTTCTTCCTAACAGCTCCACTTTCGATTGAAGTGATTCCACTCTATGAGATAATGACACATTTTTCAAACCATCTGTTTTTTTATCCATGCTTCTATACATGGAAATTTTTGCACATTTTGGTGAAAAACAGCAAGTTGTACAATTAGGATGTAAGGTGTGATGTAATCTTGTTCAAAAAGGTGTATGTGTAGAAAGGAGTGTGGATTTCCCCATGGAATCAAGATTATTATTTTTTTAAACTGTGAAAAACTGTGTCAGAGTTACGAATAATGCAATGTAAAGTACTATGAGCTAAGTGACTACTGTGCACGGTGAATATAATTTTCAAAGTGTATCTAAAGCTATTTTTTTTCGGATACAGTGGAGAAGATTTAAAATCCTGTCAACATATTTGTTTGTCATAGGGCCTGAAAGTGATGGTTGAATGGCAAATATTACAGTTGCCACTGGAACAATAATAAAAGTGGACATTTTCAAACAGGGACACTTGTTAACTTTTCTCCTTAGAGACTTTTCTCTTGCTGTGTCAATGGGATAAGAATTAAAGGGAAAACTTCCTAGATGGCAAAAACCTGACAGGTTTTAACCATTCCTTACTACTGTATTTCCAAAACTTAAAGTGATTCTAAAGTAAAGACATTATTTTACCTTAATGCATTCCCTGCATTCATGTAAAAAATTTCCAAATGGTTGTTCCCCCACCCCCCTTCAGTAAAACACTTACCTGAGTCCTTTCTCGATCCAGTGCTGTTCAGTCTACAGCATTGATGCTCTCTTTTCCCTTTCTCACAGGACACACAAACAGCAGTGGGAGCCAATGGTTCCTGCTGCTGTCAGTCAAATTCTGTGAGGAGGGAGTGGGGGGCATGGCTAAGCCACGCTGTGCATATCTATGGATACACACAGCCTGGCTCAGGAGTGCACTGCCATAAGTGCCACCTCAGCACACAGTTGCTGTAGGGGCAGAGGAAGAGTGGAGAGTGGCGGCGAGGGACCCAAGAAGAGGAGGTAAGAGGGCCCTTTCAATGCAATACCATTGCACAGATCAGGTAAATATAACTTTTAGGAAAAAATCACTTTAATAAAAAAAAGTATACCATTTTTACATGCAAACATATGCACTTTAAGGTCATTGCAAATGACAAAGGGCAAATGACAAAGGGCAAATGACAAAGGGCACTCTGGAGAAAAAAAGACACGGGGGAAGACTTCTTCACAGGAAGAGCTATGAAAATGTGGAATGGGCTCCCTCAATAACAAGTTCTAACCAGCTCAATTGATTGTTTTAAAAAACTGGATGCGTTCATAAATGCACAGAATATAGCTGGATATAAACATTTGTAAGATATAATGCACAAAACTGTTCTCCCAGGAAATATTGCCTTTAGGAATCAGGAAGGAATTTGTTTTTTGTGCTGGATCAAATTGGACTATGCTTTATAATGCATTGTTTGCCTTCCTCTGGATCAACTGTGGAGTAGAGAGTTCTGCATATGGAGGTTTCCAATGTATTTTCTAGCTCTTTCCCTCTATTTGTTGAACTCGAAAAAACTTGTCATTTTTTTCTCAACCTAACAATGTAACATGCTTGCTGTATCATATTTATATAATTATATTTCAACAAAGAAGATGAAATGGGTAAAACCAAAGAAGTGCTTAAAAACAGTAACATATAAAACAGTTATAGAAAAATAAGACTTGGAAAGTGGATGTAGAAAGAAAAGGACAAAGAAGGCAAAATAAAAGAGAAGAATGCAGAAGGCAAAAAAAACCAACAAAAACAAAAGTTACCGCTTCAGCTGCTGCATTGAAAGAATCCAGGAAGGAACCGATGGTTTGGCTGTTCAGTACCGAAAAGACTATATTAATCTGGTTCTGGTCTGACCAGTCATTGCTGTTGGCCACATAGCTACCCAGCTGCTGAGCTGAAAGATATGACACTGCATCCGTCTGCCAAAGTGGAAAGAAGTTTTGTCACTATAAAGCTGGCCATATACAATGGTTTACAAAAGCTAGCTTATCATTTATAAAAAATATCTGGATAACCTTTTCTTTACTAGACGCAGACATCCAAGTGAAGTGCATGTCACACAAGCGTAACCTGAAAAATGTAATACTGACCCATTCCTGCACTACATAAAACACGAGGGAACTGAAGGAAAACTTCAAGGTTTTGTTTTATTTCATGTTGGTGTCCCAAGGTAATGATTCCTATGTGGTTGCCCATTGTATACAAACTGGCTGTCACACAGTGCTTTTCAAATTTTTACACAATACAGCAATCGGAAACCACATATTTAAATTTTTTCCCGATCCAGATTATATTGCACAGACTTAGATGCATTATTCTGTGCCTACTTATCTACTGTGTATCAATCCACCCATGCAATTAACATGCCTTCCATTCATTACGTCCATATCCATTCATCAATTCATTCATGCTTCCATCCATCAATTCACCAAACCATTGATCATCATAATTTTTACCTGAATCGGACGGTAAGAGATGCCTATATATATATATATATATATATATATATATATATATATATATATACACTAATTAAAGCCCAACTCCAGTGAAGAGTCTTACATTTTTTTTCAAATATCTTTGGGAAGAGTGAGTGTCTATTTTTTATTGATACCTGTGTGTCCTCCATGGGGGGGATTTGTTCTTACTTCCTGTCTTTGTAACATCAACAGAAGAAAAAAGTGTACAGTAAAAACCTGTTAGATGTTCTAAATGTTGCCCGTTCTACTAAGAAAAAACTGTAATTGTGTTGCTGTTGTGTTACTGTTTCTGGTGAAACTTCCTTTCCTTGTGATTCCCGGTCATCAGGGCAGAAAGTGAACAAAAATAAAAGAATAAAAGGAGAGATGTTCTAATCAGTGCCTGAAAAAAGTTCTGGCTGGGTTTGGGCTTTTAGATTCTTATCCAATCCTATTTATATGCAAAAAAGGAATTTAGTCTTGGTTGGACCCTGCAACACCCTCAGATGAACATGACCTTAGCAACCAACTGGGACATCTACTGCAGGCTAGAGTGGATGTCTTCTGTAAACTTAGAAAACAATGCTGGTGTCTACTGTAGGCCCTAGCAGACACTCTTGCCTGAGAGAAGTCAAAGTTTGGTTTGGGATTATTGTGTGGCAGCCTATCACAACACCAAGTAAAAATGGTGCTGGGGGTCCATTATTCCCGAAAACAAGCACAATTGGAAGTAAGATAAATATTGAGGAGGACCTGTCACTGCTCATATTTTTCCTGAATGCCATTCAGTGTGCCATTTTTTTAAAGAGCAGGGGAGACTTTAAATTTCTGTTGGGTTTTTGTTTCTATCTGTAACCCCACTGGGGAGATGTTCCTTAACTTCCTGTCCCTGTGACTCACATGCAAAAAATAGAGGGTGTAATTGCCGAAGAGACAAGAAGACACGGTCAGTAAAAAAAACATTCTTAGCAGTTCATACCTTCCACATTATGCTAAAATATTTATATTTTTCATTTTTGTCTGCATCCACACTAGAGAGATTACCCATCACTTCATGTCTTGAGAGTAGATGAAGAGAAATATCCCTAATAGTGGCACAGACAGCAATAAAAACTAGAACCATAAATTGTAACTCCTTTCTGTTCTAACCCTTTTCTGTTTTATCCAAAAATGTTTTGACTGGAGTTGGACTGGTAAAACATGTAGTTCAAGACATGTACTTACAACAATAAAGCCTGGGTTTATAGCAAGAATATCAGCTATGGAGGCTTGTGCACGAATTTCACCAAAATTGAGAACAAGCCATTTGCCACTGTTGCCTGAGGTGGGGCATGCAGAACCTGTAAAAAAAAAAGGGTGACAATCATACTAATTGCTTAGCTACTTAGAAGCTATATTTTAGTTATAGGTGGATAGCTTTAGGACTATCCTCTTGAGGACTCTGACAGTAAGGTCTATGAACTAGAGCTCTAAGTCTTGCCATTCATAGTCAATAGCCTTTTGCTTGCGCCACATGGATTTTCATTTGCATACAAGTCTAAGGGAATGTAAAACTCTCTTGATGCAGGTCAAAAGTAGGGAAACTGCAGGTCAGTTACATCTGTCAGTTAATTCTGAATAATCTTTGAAGCACCTTAAACTAATGTCAAACTGATGTTATTGACACAAGCCCAAAGCCCAACAAAAACAGGCCCAAAGGGCAAGATTGACTATCTATATGATATATAAAGTATGATCTGACACTGTACTCTTTTCAATATCTCTCACCAGCTATCTTCTAAAGATCAGCGGGTCAGTGCATCCAGGAAACTTCACCCATACAATAAGTTGGGAAAAGTCACAATAACAATTTTACATTATCCCCCAAAAATTCTGTAGAAAAATCAGTAGATTTTGACAAACTTTTGCCATCTTGGCAAAATACATTGTAATCAATGGATTTTTGTGGTTTCAATGGGCTTTAAATGGCCCATAAGGACTACTTTCAACTATCCTGGACCCTTTCTTGTGGCAAAAAAACATCTCATTAGCCTCCTTATTTTTATGCTGCTTATGCACAGAAAGAAAAATAGACAGGGGGGAAAAAAAGGAAAAAAATACATTAACATTGCCAGAACAAAAATACGTATCAAATTCACCAAAAAGGTAAAAAATACAAATAAAAACGTAAACACTACATGACTTAAACTTAATACACCCCATTCAGCCACCTCCTTTTCTCAAATTAGCACAACCTCTTATTAAAGGAACAAAATAAGAGTAGATTTGTTTTTCAAGCAAATTACACACAACTAGCTAAATTCTGCACAAAAAATCAGCTTCAATGACATTGATCCACTCATCCCTACCCATAACTGAAATTAGTTTTGAGTGGACTAACCCTTAAAAATGATACAGTGGAATAAGGACATTAAAGGGAGAAACGATGCATTAACAAATGTTCTCTTACCAGTTGATTGATTTTGTCCCGAAAGGTATGACTTGATAAAACTATAACCTGCAGCTTGTACATCGCCTTGCAATTGTCCGTAGGAACTGCTAAACCCAGAAACGCTGCATATTGAGAGGAGAGAGAATAATTCAGCTATTTAAAAAACAATTAATGTTTTCAGCACACATTTAACAAAAGTTATAAAGTAAACGTATTAAATCTTAGTTTGAGTTGTGCATACATTTTAAAAGAACCCACTGCTAGACCAAGCAGGGCTTTTATAATGCTTGTAGGCAGGACAGCAGCCATGTGTTCCATACTTGTAGCACAAAGTCCCTCTCTAGATCTACCATTCTTTGCATGAAATTGTCTATGCGGACTGATATTTGTCTTGAGATCAACATTGAGATCAACATTTTTAATGAAAGCACTTGTTCCTTGACTGCCTCTGACTTCAGTGAGTCACAGACCCTTAACAAATGTGCTGCTTTTAAAGTAACAGCATCCAATCTGCGTCCTTTTTTAAGATCAATGTAACAAAGCGACTGTGTGATGGCCAAACAACAAGCATTTTCTGGATCCTCTACAGCAGTAGTTCTCAACCTTCTAGTGCCGTGACCCCTTGATAAAATTTCCCAAGTTGTGGGGACCCCTAACAGTACTGGGGGTAGTTCTGATCAGCCAACTTAGGTGCTCTTGATCAAGGTCATCTGCTGATCTGAGAACTGTAGTGGGGACTTTTAATGGCAACTCTAATCACAGTTAGTGTTACTCACTGAGTCTACGGCTTTGTGGTGTCTCGTAGCAGTGACACCTATGCCGAAATCAGGAGACAGGGTCTCCTCCAGCCCCTCTCACTTCACATCCCTCACCAGTCAGTTGACCTCTAGTCTCTGCCCCCCACCCATGCCATCAACTGAATGGGCTCCTGGAACAGCCCAGCTAGGCAGCAACAGGCTTCAGGGACAGCCCTGCTGGGCGGCCGCGAAAAGGCTGGGAGAATGGTGCGGGCTTCAGGAACAGCCCAGAATATGGGGACCCCTGGCAAATCATCATTTGACCCCTGAGGGGGTCCCGACCTACAGGTTGAGAACCACTGCTCTACAGTGAACATGACTTTAACTTCTTTGTTGCTATCTTTAGCTACATTTTTAGAGATTAGAGATTTGTAGATTGACCAACAGAGGGAGCTTTCAGTGGTCTCTGCTTGCCTTTGCTTATTGGCAGCAAAGATTTCAGCCACACAGAGAGTGCATTCTTTTCAATAAGTTGATGGACCCCCTAGACTTCCATTGTGTGAATTAGCAGCAAAAGCAACCACTGTATAGCACTGCAAAGCAGAAAGCAGAGCCAGTGTATGCATTGAGCAAATACGGATGCCTTCATCTACGTATGTTTATATAAAATGTACATAAAAACTAGGTGATTAAACCAATGACACACACTAATAATTACACCAGGTTGATCTGTTTTGCATATGTTCTAGAAAAATGAAATAAAATTAAATGTTCTAGAAAAATTAAAAATGAAATGAAATGAAATGAAAATACATTTCTTTAAAATTTAAAGAGGAACTTCGCTGAAAAGGGAAATTCCACTTATCCTCCTCCTCCCTCCTTATTGTACTATTTTTTTTGGGGGGGGGGGGGAGCGGCTGGGTACATAGTTTCAACCTGCTCTAACTTCCACTGGGATCGCCTAGGTGATCCAGGTGGAAGTTGGCATACCCCCCCCGCCCGATCTGCCCAAACCTCTTGGGACACATCACAGGTCCCAGGAGGCTGCCGAACCATTTTGGTAGCAAGGCACGGCTCCTCAGGAAGTCACAGTCAACGTGGCAGTTCTAGGGGTCCGAAGACCAGCGAAGAACCTGCCTAAGTGAATATAGTACTGGATCCCTGGGCTGGTGTGTGTCTTTTTAATAAAGGTCAGCAACTGTAGTATTTGTAGCTGCTGACTTGTAATTTCTTTAGCACAGTCTGAAGCTCCTCTTTAATTTCCTAGAGCAGTCACAGAACCTAAACAAGTGGGAACTTTAGGATAAAAATAAGTCATTAAATATTTTCAGGCAATTATTTTTATTCTGTACTGGATGCATTAAAGCAGGATTCTGATTTTTTGGTATGGGGCATAATCAGAATTACACGGTAAACATTTAATACATGAGGACTGCTGATGCACTCTATTGCTCTTTACTTACACAGACTGGAAAGCCGCGCAGTTGATGTTTGCAGGTATCTGATTAATCTGGCTTGCTTGGAAGAATGGGAAGAATAAGCTGAATAAGGCAGAACCTGAGCCAAAATAGTTACTCCACTGGATACTGGAGAAAGAGTTAAATTGTGCTGAGACTTTGGCAAAGATGGCACTGAAGATGGACTGTGAGATGGCACCACGTGGAATGGCCACATAGTTTTTCTGTAGAAGTGAAGAAGGGGTGATTAGTGAGATTATACAATATATAGAAAACATTTTGCACTCAGTTGGTGAATGTATGCATATCTGAAGTATCTCTCTAATAAAGGTGACCTCTAAACAAACAGCTAACTACACAGTTATAGTTCATAAATTAATTTTAACTATCAAAGCATTGTATGTCTGTCCATGTAGTCCTGAGATTTAAAAAGCCCTGCCAGGTTGGAGACAAATGTGTTTACTTGCTGAACTACTCCAACCCAATGTTTTGTTTTATTTTTTTATTTTTGGCAAACTAGGGAAAGGTTAAAACCCCAGTCAGGCTTCAAATGGTCTCTACATCCAGCAGGGCAAAACTGACTGTGGGTCTAAACTTTCCCAGCCCTGTGACGTGGGCTTGGCTGTTAATGAAACCGGTAGTATCGCAAAACTGTACATTGGCACCCTTGTTTTTTCACACCAGATACTTTTCCGTCTGGAAGTTGTATTCTTACAAGATCAAGAATATTTACAGCAAAACACTTCTGGAAATGAAATAAAGACACTGGTAACATAGAAAAGATACATCTGCCACCTACCTCCTGTGCAGTTGTTTGGAAGGCATTGAGGTATGCATCTATGTCTGTGAAAGACATCTGCTCCAGTCTACCAATGACAGCGTTGGACTGGACTTCATCAGTAAATACATTTTCGTTGAGGGTTGCAGAGGCCAGATGGCTGGTGCTCAGGATGCTCACTCCAGACACCTACATGGAGAAATTTTTTTTTTTTTAGGCAAAGTGAAAAATATTGATATTGACCCAGATTATATATGTAGCACTGCTTTTATTTTTCAGAGGCTTTCATGGACAGTTGTACAAATGGACAAATATTCTGCAACAGAAGACTGCTAGATCAACTAACATTAAAGGAAACCTGTCTTGATGGAAATATTGGGGAAACCATTGCTCCCTCATTTTTGACGGTGCACATTATACTAGAAGGTTTATTACACAATATCTCTGCTCCCCCAACCCTCTAGTGGATTCTAGGACAACCAGGACAGTGACAGCAGCTATCCTCACCGAAGAGTCACACTCTTCAATTTCAAAGCCATAGGAAAATTTGATTTATCCTCATTGGAGTGCTGGATTGCAGTGATACAAGACCATGCCCCACTCTATTTAGAGTGGAAAAAAATACACTGACCTATTTTAAGATAAATCTTTTATTACAACAGGCAATGTCAGAGGGGTGTCTTTTCTGTTTCTCCTTTTAGCGAGATTTCCCTTCACTTTCTGTTCCAGTGACACAGCAAGAAGTGTTGTCACCAGAACAGCTGTCCCTGTTAGAAGATCTGCCTTCTATTACTGTTGCAGTGATTATTGTAAAAAGTTGTATTTTCCATCATTTTCTGTCCTGGTGACAAAGGCTCTCCCTAGCAGCAAAAACAGCGATATAAACCCTTTCAAAATGAAAAGAAATGGTTTGGGCTTTAGATAAATTTAAACTATACTTGGTGGATGCTTTTGTTTTGGGTCATTGACTGAGAAATTTCAGTTTTAGTGTAAGGTGCACTGAGGAAGACATTTGCATTAAAAGCCCCTTCATCCAGTTCGATTTAAAAAAATGGAAAACTAGGGGGCAAAAAAGGTGAGTCATGACCTACCACAACCAATCACACGATGAGTCTTTACACTGTAATCTATGGTAGACTGTAAGCTTTATTGAGCAGGGCCCTCCAAACCCTCTTGTATTGATTTGTATTGCAACTGTTTTGTCTCCCCTATTTTGTAAAGAGCTGTCCAAACTGTTGGATTTTTTTTTCTAAATCCTGTATATTAATAATACTCTAATAATGTTAGACCAAAATGATTGGATGCTATAAGCAACAGACTGCCTTCCCTTCGTGCTATTTTATGCTAAGGGTCATCCTGACCAGTATGAAGTAAAGTCACACCTACCCAATTAAAACTGGGATTGATTTCCTTGAACTGGGAATAACTCAAATAAGATGAAAATTTGCCTATTGAGTTTGTAATTACAGCGGTGCTGTCATCTCCACTCTGAAGACAGAAACCTGCAAGAAACAAATAACAGAAAGTTGACTGTCAAAGGCTTGAAAAATGAATTCATGTTTTTTACATTTTCTTCCGGTAACATACATTTGCAGTGCATTTCTGGTGACGTGGTAGCATGCATAGTAACCCCTTTATTCTGTACAGAAATACCCTGACCCTGGTTGGTGGAACTCATGCATATTATGACAGGAGGGGAAAACAAAGGGGGAGATTTACTAAAACTGGTGCACACAAAATCTGGTGCAGCTGTGCATGGTAGCCAATCAGCTTCTAACTTTAGCTTCAATTAAGCTTTGACAATAAAACCTGGAAGCTGATTGGTTTCTATGCAGAGCTGCACCAGATTTTGCACACTCCAGTTTTAGTAAATGCCCTCCAATCTCTCTCTCCACCAAACATCATAGTCTGGGAAAATGCAGAGTGATTGCAAGAACTATAGAGACAAACATATCACTTTCTAGTAAGGAAATAAGGTAAATACCAAACATGCAATTTCCCAGCTCTCACCAAAATGGCCACACCCCAACAGTTTAATTTCATTATAGTGCAGTATTGCCATTAAAGTGCTGATTATACCTGAATCTGCTTTTTTGCTGCTGATATAGCCATATAATACTTCAAATAGACTCTGGTGATTGTCAGGTGTGAAGCGGTCATAATTATCATTCAACTGCTGCAAACTGTGTGACACAAAAGAGAAATAATATAGAGAATGTGAAACACTGCTTTTACATTTCACAAAAAACATACAGTGTATTTATAGCCAAAACTTTTTTTTTTAGCTTTGGATAGTGTAGGGAAAAGTTAAAACCCCTGTAAAGTTTTTTTTTTTTTTGTGCTGTCTGAGTCCTGCTGGGGAGATTCCCATTCACATTCTGTCTTGAAGACTCAATGGACATGAGAGGAAATCTCCCCTAAGTGAGGGGAAATCCCATCGTAGACAGTTGTCACCAGAAAATGTGTCCAGATTGGATGATTTCTCCTCACCTCATGCACTTATGTCAACTCTCTAAATTTGTAGGTAAATCTATCCAAAATAGAAAAAAAAAATGTTTTTTCATTACATACACTTTAATACACTGGCACTTTAGGTTACAGGACACTCTTCCTGACCACAGGGGTGCTCAAAAAAACAATTTATAATGAAATTAAAAGCAAATTTGAGATATCTCAGGCTTACATAATTTTGTATGTATTGCAGTCAGCAGATCCTAACAGGGTGGACAACTGGTTAGAGTTTATGCTGAACAATAATGGTTGTAGATTAGATACCAAAACTTCCCAATCACTAAAGCTATAGGAGGATAGAGAGCTACTGATGATGGAGAGAGATGAAGACAGAAAATCAGAGCCGACCACACTTGACACCAAATTGATGTTCTTCTGTAAAACAAGACAAACACAAAATTCAAAGAATTACAATTTTATAGAATTCAATAGAAATGTATTAAAAAATATATATATACCGTATTTATCGGCGTATAACACGCACCCTAATTTTAAGAGGGAAGTTTCAGGAAAAAACTTTCCAAAGCCCCCTGCGTATAACACGCAGGCACAGTTTACCCTCTATTTTCAGGGTAAAAAAGTGAGTGTTATACTTCAATAAATACAATATATATATATATATATATATATATATATATACACACACACCTCTTATTTGGATCTTTGAAAATGTATGGGTCACCTTTAACTGGAATACAATTTAATATCTATCTGTAATCTTATCTGAGCTGCAAGAACACAGATTAGCCTGCCTGACATAACAGATGGGCAAGTAAACATGAAAGTGTTTTTAAAATTACATTTAGGTGGCAATATTGAATCAAAATGTGTATTTGCTGAAAACATGCTTTTAGTTTCCCTTTTTTGTACGTTTTACCATACCTGCTGCAGAGTCGCAGACAGTGAACTCAGGAAGCCGTTGACATCACTGACATCAAACTGCCGCACCCTGGCTGCAACCTGGCAAGCAACGTCCTCATTGTTGACTGCAGAGACAGCAACATCAGCCAGCTGGTTAGGGCTCAAATTTGTGATATCAGTAACCTGGAGGATGACAAGGAAAGAAAAATACAATCAGTGGTGGTAAAGAATAACAGATAATTAGAAAAGCTGCGAAGTCTGCACTTATACTCACAGCGTTGTAGTTAATGTTCCATTCTGTATATTCACTGATCTCTATGTATGAGGAGAAACTGCCAAAGTTGTTTTGGATCCAGACTTCATTCTTTTCTGTTGCACTTCCACACCTAACACCTATAACATAGGAGTCTTGTTTATTTTACTGCTCCTTGTATTTATTTTAATTTCCTACAGACTTATTTCCCAAAAGATTATTCTAATACGCATGTATAGATAATAAGGGGCTTGCTCCATATTTCTAGAACAGAACCTAATTTTAAAGAAATATAATATTTCCTTATTAGGTAAATTATGGATGGAATCTCATTACGTAATTTCCTGTATCCTTTGTTGCTCAGTAATGCCCTCTGTATTCCCTTCAGTGCTAGTGATTAGTATAGTTGATGGAAAGGGGAGCTGAGGAAGACAATCAGTGCTTAGTAGTTTCTCCTACTTTACCAGGATGATACTCTTATGTTCACATATTTCAGGCTAATTGCACTGCTTCCCACAAACAAGAACTCGTAGTACAATAATTGATTAATATGAGTAGAGGAGACCTGGAGGTACAGGAGACTCAGCCATAATCAATGCTTGGAATTAGTATGATTGATTGGGAACTAGAGGTGTTGGATGTTTTAAACTTTACTACAGGAACTTCTGGAGCTCATATTGAAAATAAAGAACAATAGTATTTTAAGGGTTTATAAACAAATTCAAAATGCTCTCAGTCTCTCAAGGCTTGAAACAACATTATGATTTTTATAGATTTTTTTTTGGCCAAAGATGTTAACATTGCCATTACACAGATTATTTGGGTTACCTGATGTAGCCGTAACTGAGTTAAACTGTGGTTGGATACAGTTGTGATATACAGACCGCCGTCTGCCCTCACTCATTGAATCAAACACATTGTTTAATCCAGCCAGCCTGTAGGAGAAGAAAATGACTTTATGTTATCCTCTGTACTAAAACTGAAATGATTTAAAAAGGTGTACATGAAGCTTCAAGGCAACCAAAAATAATATGTCAGCATGACCAAATAAATCCATTACTGTGATTAAAAATAGTAAGCCGGCATGTCCCATGCATAGAAAAACTTCTTCTCCTGACCTTTATTAATTGGAGAAATATGCTGGTTGCCTGGTTGTTATGCCGATCCAATGATTTCAGTATTTCAGTCAACTCACATTTAAAAAAAGAAAAACAGCAATTGCGGTCCTGTAAGTTAAAGCCTACACAGCCCAAACCACATGGCTACCAGGGGCATCATGTGTGCTTGACATCAAGAAAGTCTTCAAAGATTTTGTTATTTTCAGCCCCTGTCCTCTAGTTTTGCTGTGAGATAAAAAGATTTATAAGGTGCAACCTTGCTAAACTAGTAAACAGGAAGCAGAGGTAGGGTTTTCATTTAATGAGGCCCCATTTATTCCTCATGAAGTTTCTTGCCCTTTACCCCCACTGCATCAGGGCTGCTGTGCCACTTGACTCATCTAGAGAAAGTATTTGAAGTATTGTTACTTCCAGTGGGGAAGGAGCGGCACTTTATACAAGAACCAGATTTGCTATTGTAAAGCAGAAAGACCACACAGCTTTTCAATTAAATTGATTATATAAGTCACTGGTGTACAAAAGGAGATATGTAAATCCTGAAATAAATAAAACATATACTCATATATACAGCACTTTCCTTACACAGGCCAAGTTTCCATACTTGCTATACCATAAAGTTAAATCATAAAGGTACCCTTAAAAATGAGGTTATGGTCATGCTCATTACAATAAAAATGATTGTACCAGAAAAATTAGGTTATGGAATGAGGTGTCAATCTTTTGCCTGCAGGATCCCCATGCCAGTCCTGGGGATAGTCAGTTGGTGCCTGCATGAATGGCTGTCTGCTCAACACAGGCATCCTAATACAGTAATTAAGTTAGGCCCGGGGTAAAAAATAAAAAACCTAGACACAGGGCCAACATGACTGGGTTTCAGCATAGAAGGAGTCGTGGCGAGATCAAAAGGAAATAGAAGTAGGTGGTACTCAACGGATTGGTAGAAAGGGTGGAGCAGGTTGAGCTTCAGGAGTTGGGAACATGGGAAGGGTTTGGGAGAAGTTCATTTGGAAAAGAGCCTGGACGGGACAACTTTTTACATTTGTTTTGGTCTTTGTTTTTTGTTTATTTGGTAGGTCACGGGGTCTGCGAGCACTTTTGTCATAGTGGCTGGTGGGGCATGAGGTCCTTGGAGGTGTTATGATTAGGGGCAACAAGGTACATTTGTAGGGACCCGTCTTGGGTACGGCTTCCATTATTCCGTTTTTGCAGCTGGATGCCTAAAATGGTGGTTTACACAGGTTTTTGAAGTGCATGCCCACAAGGATCTTGGGGTCCCTTGAAAACTGTCTGTATGTTCATATGGTGATATGTTAAATATGTTATTTATATTTGGTTAATAAAAAAGGCTGCTATGGCCGTTAAAATTCCAGTCGATGTCATGTCTGGTCAATCTATTATATTGGTCAGTGGAGTGGTGGTCAGGCAGTTTGGTCAAATCATATTTTGTATCCTAGTCATGTTTATTAATATATCTCTAAATGAAATAAATTAGCTATCCTTATAAATAAAAAGCACACAAACTCTTTAAAAATGTATATTTTTTTCTATAACCATAATGTGTCTTTTCTTGGTTTTTAAAAAAAATCTAAGTTTATTATTGAGTGCACCCATGGCATTAAGTTTGAAAAGCATGACAGGTTTTCTATTAAGAGGTTCAGCAGGCACAGTATGCCTTATGGGTGTCTGTGTTGACTACTAGGTAAGGAACAGCTTTCTCTGCTAAGAGGGAGGAGAGAGGGTGTGTCTGCTGTGCAGGTCTACCTTTAACCCCACCCCTGCAGAGAGAATTTTTTCAAAGCATAAAAGGTACATTTGCATACAGCTCCACCGTCTGACAGAAAGTGAGAGATAGGAGGTGTCCATATGGAATATTTACACACAAATGCACATGACAACCAGCAAATCAAATAAAACAACTAGCATTTAGAAACAACACATGTACGTACAGTTGTTGATATGATGCGCAGGTCAAGGGGTACTGGATTATCTGCAGTTCTGTGTCATCAACATTGTGCAAGATGTTCTGTAGTGTAACCTGGGTCCACTCCTGCCATTCAGAAGGCTGGAAACTATTTATGACTGGAGTGAGGATTTCAAAGGTTTTGTTCAGGATCAGATCTCCCACTGGGCTGTTCTTCAGGTCCTCCTACAAATCATTAACCATGAAGATTAAAAATCAAAATCCCCAAAAGATTACAGCAAAAAAAAAAAAAAAAGCCCAATGATCCATCTAGTCTGCCTTTTTTCCTTAGGCTACATGAGCTAAGCACCATTAGAGCACATTTATAGCCAACACTTTTAAGTTTTGAATAGAGTGGTGTAAGGCTACAACACATGTCAGCATACCATTGCTGTGTCCCTATTAGGAAAAGTTACGCTCCCTATTTGTCCTGGTGACCAATGGGGGTGATTAATCCAACCACACTACTATATCGATGGGCACTTTATGATTAAAGACCAAGCCCACCTAAAACAGATATTTCAAATTTGGTTAGATACTGGTGGGATGAGGTCTAAAAAATAAAAGTTAGAACAAAGATGTGTAGGACAGCCGCACTCCAAATCAACGTAGCTTTATTGTAAAAAATATATACGAACAAGCACTACAAGTCACAGCAACAGAAACCAGGACAGCTGACGCGTTTCACACTACACTTAGTGTTTACTCATAGCTTTGAGCCCAGCTAAGAGTAAACACTAAGTGTACTGTGAAACGCGTCAGCTGTCCTGGTTTCTGTTGCTGTGACTTGTAGTGCTTGTTCCTATATATTTTTTACAATAAAGCTACGTTGATTTGGAGTGGGGCTGTCCTACACATCTTTGTTCTAATTGCTACGTGCACTGCCAGCACCCATGGTTCCCGAGAGAAAGATCACAGCCAAGTAAGACCTGTCTGGAACGGCAATTTCTTTGTTTCTCATAAGAACAAAAAGTATCTTAAGTTCAGGTGTTTTCAGTAAAAGAAAACCGGTAATGCTACAGTATACCAAAATATTTTACATATTAATGTGCTTCCAACCTTGTTCCAACATGTGTGTGCCAACTCCATAAAGACATGGTTTGATGAATTTGGTGTGGAGAACGCAAGCGGTCGCAAGCAGTCTGCACAGAGCACTGACCTCAACCCAGATTAACACCTTTGGCATGAATTGGGATGCCAACTGCCAGCCAGGTGTTTTTGTCCAACATCAATACCTGACCTCATAACTTCTCTTTTGGCTCAAATGGGCTTAAATTCCCACAGTCACATTCCAAAATCATGTGGAAAGCCTTCCCTGAAGAGCGGAGGCTGTTAGAGCCTAAAAGTGGGGACCAATTTCATTTAATGTTGACGGTTTGGGAATGGAATGGCCAACAAGCTTTTGGCTATATACCGTAAACCTGCAGGAAAAATCTCTCCAATTATGTCACAAACAGAAATTAGGATCTAACAGGATCTAGAACTCCAAATCCAAAGAGAAAAGAAAAAATGTGTCCTGGTGTTAGGCTTTAACTATAAAATGTATTTTAAAACGGTATTAAACCTAGTACAAAAATGTAATATTCATAATATCATTAGATGTGGTGGCTGCATTTGTTTTCTTTTTTTAAGCTTTTCCCCCCTCTGTTTTCTACTGGTGATCTGACCAGTAACACACCTCTTGTATTAGAGTGCCCCCACTCTGAATGAAGGAGTTACAGGGGCACCTTTGGACAGCAGCATTTTCAGTCTGGGGGGAAGGGAGTGTTAGATGTACTAACAGATTTCAATATACTAACAAATTGAAGCCAAACTCTAGCTCGCACTTTAGTTACATGATTTATTTTTATTTTTTGGGATAAAGGTTTTACATAAATAAATAAAAACTGATCATTGTAAGCACCCCTGTCAGTCTTAATTGGTTTTGTTTTATCCCTGTAAACTGATACATCTGGAAGAGATTGTTCTTTTGAAATTCAACAGACCTACTGGCTGGATCATCAGGTGAAAAAAAAAGGAAAGAAAGCTTCAAAAATAATATAAAATAAATGCAATATAAATGTTTGTTTTTGGGTTAAATACCACTTTAGGTGGAAATGACATTGACACGATCTTGTTTGCAAAACTGTCATGCGTAACAGTTTACAACTTACCGGGGCCTGGCTGTTGCACTGGTCTAAGAAGTCTTTCACTTTGTTAGGGGTGTCTATGCTCTCCAATACTGGAGTAATGGCTTCTTCACTCTTCAGGGCTCCAGTGGTAATAGCGTATTCTGCCACCTGAGAACCGCTGCATACGTCCAGGGCAGAAGACTACAAGAAAAGATCAGACAATATGTAAACATCCACATACATTACCATATTCTATTTCATATCTGCAGAGTTGAGTCACATAGTCAACAAGATTAAAAATAAATGTCCATCAACCTTACACTTATCTCCAAGGAAAGGTAACTAGGCAAGTGTTGTCAATTATGCTTTACAGAAGGAAAATAAGATCAATCAACTCAATTTTCTACTGTAGATCAGAAGAGTCCATTTTTAACCTGCGTAATTTTTGTTGCAAGAAAAAGATCCAGTCTTTTTCTTTTTATTTACCGGTAATTAATACTTTCTCCTTTTTTCATACAACATTTGATAGCACTCTTACTGTAAATAAACCCTTCCTAAATTGATAGCAAGTATAGCAGGTACTTAAGGTAGATAGATGTTTTAACATGTGCAGGGGCTTTAAAAACTTTTTTCCCTATTGAAAGTTTGTACTGTAGTTATGCATGTATAGCAACCTGGGCGAAACACAAGTTTACTTAAGTCATACCTTTCAGGCATTTTAAACTTGAAAAGTCAAAGCTGTACCTAGGAGCAAACGAAGGGGTTAAATTTACTAAGGTCTAAAATAAGCTCCGGTGGTCCTCTCTGTGTGATGATGGCACCCTTATTGGCTCCAGTGTGCTGTCATGGTATAGTGGTATGTGGGACACGCGCCCTTAGTACCAAATTACCAAGTACCTTAGTACCTATGAAATCAGAAACAGAGGGGTGCACTGAAAAGTATTATTTATCTTTGATTATTTAATGTAGTAAAAAGCATTTTGGTATATTTTACTATCCAAAAACTTTACTTTAAAGCTTGATTAACAAGGAAAGAGTAGCAAGGCTTACAGCCTTCCAGAATTATCCATTGACATGCAATAAAAAGCAATGGCTAGTGCACTTTATAACTATGTAGGGGTTGGCTATACAAGAGAGAACTGATTAAGAACAAGATCCAGGTGCTTCAAAAATTAATTTTGCCTGTACATTACTCATCTTTATTTTGCTTCTGTAGGAAGCATGATGTTATATTTAAATCCCCTGGCGGGACCGATGCCTCTGGTTGGGAGATGTGGTAGGCTGAAAGCACAGCTCTTATTCATCACTATAGATAGCCCAACTGGCGGTTACTTCTAATACATTAGGGGAAACTGAAATATTTTCGGGGAGATTTTATTTTAGTTGTTTTTTTTGGACCAGTTTTACACCATTGTTTTGTTTTAACACTCACTATATTAATTTTGCTAATAGAATTTTAACAAATGAGAAAGGATTAACAGAGCACTATTAGTTATCTAAAATGACAGAACAGCGGTCACTGCCTGCTTTAGGGCATTATTTGTCTGACTGACACTTCAGACTAAGCCATCTGATAAGGGAGGAATTACTACTCTGATTCATTCAACTTGAGTTTTTGCTTTTGGAAAAGATACATAGCTAAACATACAAGAAATAGTCACTAGAGCTACACCTGCTGGCTCAAAATGAGAATACAAATTATTAATAAGAAATTGTGTACTTAAAAGTGGGGTATGCCTGTATATATATATTTTTTTTTTTAATTTATTTATTATGCTTATGGTCAGATATTTTGCAGCACAGACTCTTAAATCAGGAGTAATGTACTTAAATATAATCCTACTTTTCTTCTCTGTGAATCTGAAGATTTGGTGGATCTCTAGTTTCCACCACGTAAATGGAATAGGAAATTAAAAATGCCTACTTTTAGTATCTTGCATGCCTCTCTTAAAAAAAAAAAATAGGAATATATTATATAATACTTACTGCGTTGAAGCTCGGGTTGCCTTCTAGAAAATCCTCAAGTGTAGCCTCTGCCTTGAATTCTCCCCAGAATGTCTGAATCCATTCACCACTGCTTCCAGAATCAGTTGAGCAAGGAGAATCTGGACAAAATCATTGACATTAACAATAGTCTGCAAATGTCAGAGGTAATAATAAAGAAACAATATATATATGTATATATACTGTAAAGATAGATAGATAGATAGATAGATAGATAGATAGATAGATAGATAGATAGATAGATAGATAAAAGTATATAAACCCCCCCCCCCAAAAAAAAGATTCAAGCTTTTTTCCCCTTTCTCTTTGTTCTAAACGATTGATCCTACCAGTAACACATTTTTTTCTGTCCTAGGGTGACAACCCATTCACTGTATCTTTGGAGGAGCAGTGTTGTCATCCTAGGTTGCTTTCCTGGTCTGAACTACAAAACACCTCCTCCTCATTCTATCTCCATTATTACATAGAGACAACATATTTTGTAGTTTACAGACGATAGCTGGGAAAGCTGATAACATTGAGATATCAGTTCAGTGCAAAGGAACTTACAAGGGCATTGGAATTCTAAATCAACAAGTATTTTTCCTGTACTCGCAAAAAGGATTTTAGGCTGGAAATGCAATAAACCAAATGACTGCTAAGCTGCAATCTTTATTACATTTTTCGTTAAGACCAGCTGCAGCCAAAAAAAATGTATTTTGCTTTGTATAGAGTGGGGAAGAGTTAGAACCTGTGTCAGATTTTATTCCTGTCGGTGTCCTTGTTGGGGGGAGGGGGTTTTCTGCACATTACTTGTGAGGACAGGAAGTGAAGGAAAATCTCTCCAGTGGGGGCACAGACGAAAAAAATATTTTTAGTGAGGATAGATGAAAATGTCTAATATTGGTTTAATTACTGTCTCTCCTGATGAAAACTGCCCTTCTTCCATCCGCAAAATAAATGAAATAAAACTAAATAGAAAACCTTACAGATGTTTGAACTCTTCACCACTATTCAAAACTAACAAAAAATAAACTAGGTGTTTTAATAATCTTATGAATGTAATATTGATTGAATCTGGTAGTTTTCTTTGTATTTTTATTGTAAAACATTTTATTTTTTTGTCACTGATTATCCTCGATCATCTGTATATCGATTGTACCAGGAGGGTCAGAGTAAATATAGTCAGGAGAGAATTAGAGGGAAGAGAGAAATGCTGCTAGACAGTCTTAATAATAACAAGGGAGCTACCATTCAGCATTTAACGATACCTGTAGTAGTCAGGACATCTTTGTTGAATGATTTGATTTTGTTATACATGGCTTTTTTCTGGTCCTCATCCAGTTTGGAATAAGCATTACTGAAGGACTCAACCCTGCACACAGAGCAGAAGCCTTTTAAAATCCATCAATTGAATTTATTCAGCACAGACCCATTATGTTATCTTTATAACAAATTATAGTATTCTTCCCCATATCCTAATTCTAACACTAACACCACCTATAACCCTAACACTAACCCTACCTGTTACCCTAACAATAACCCTCAATGTAACCCTAACACTAACGCCCCTGTAACCCCTAACACTAACCCTCTGTTAAATCCTTAAGTCTACTGCTAACACCACCTCTAATCCTAACACTAACCCTTCCTATTTTAAATATAATCACTTATTTTAATAGTCACCGTTCCTGCACTGGGATCCTTTGTGCCGAAGGCCAACCCTCTGTGCTATCCAAAAGATACCGGCCCTGGAATTCTAGCAGTAGAAACCAATGCTGTGAATGAGTCCTATGTAGGCTTACTTTAAGAATTTACAGGTGGTAAATTGTGGGGCAGTCGTACTGCAAAACTACTGGCCAGAAGAAGGACTGCTACTTTTCTTAGGCTATGGGCGATAGAACAGGTTCTATCTATGTTTCCGCTGTGTTTTCAGCCAACTGGACTGCCCTTTAAAAGTATACTTATTTCAGAAAGAAAAAAAACACACAGTTTGGTTAACTATTGCCTGCCTTCTCTTCCGAGTCCTGAGTATGTTATCTACAAAATAAAACTGCTCCATCATTAAGGCCGATAACAAGTTTACAAAAGGAGTCTCAGCATTTCCTAAGGACACCGGCCTTAGCTCTTCCTGCCTTATTTTGTATGCTCCTCCCGCTCAGTGCCTTGAACTCATGTCATCTTCATCCAAGCTGCAGACAGAAGTTATTATCGACATCATTCTGAGCCAGTCCTGACTTCCCTACCCCATTTTAAACCCTGTCAGCCTGAAAAAACAGGCAAACAAACATTACAGGTAATACAAGTAAACAAACTGTTGTGCTCATCAGGTAGAGACTGGAGGAGGATCTAATTTTCTAAAAATAAAAATAAAAAAAACAGTAAAGTTTAAATAATAATGTAGACATACACGTAGCTTTGGGAAGAACAAGAACCATCGCTTTTCAGGGAGGCAATGTCGGAAGCCGTAGAACTTGAGATCACATAGCTGAATAAGTCTCCAAACCATAATTTATATTCCTCTGATGTCTTTATGGTCTCAGTCACTGTTGACCACACCGTTGTGAAAATCAAGTTCTGGATATTACTGTCTGGCAGCTGTGTAAGGTTTTTCTGGATAAGGCAATAAGGATTAAACAAAGAGGAACACATTAAAAAGATAGGAAGAACTTCTCTATGCACCACTTACATCTAATCTGACAACATCTTGTGAATATTTACATAAACTACAACCCTTATGGTCAGGAAACATTTGTAGAAATTTGTGAGAAGTATATAAAATTAACCTGTATGTGATTACTCCTTCTTCTCACAGAAAAAAATACTTTTTTTTTAAGTAGAAACTCTTAAATGGACTCTTTTAACTTCTGAAAAAGCTCCAAAGAATGGCCCCTGCAACAGACCACTGTAAATACTTACCTCTCTGAAGCCTCGTACACACGACCGAGTTTCTCTGCAAGAACCAGCAAGAAACTTGCTGGCAGAGCTTTCTTGCCGAGTAAATCGGTCGTGTGTACGCGGCTTTCAGTTTTCTCGTCAAGAAAACTGGCAAGAATCTCGCCGAGATTCTCATCAGCATGTTTCTCGACGAGAAAATGTGTGTGTGTACACTTACCTGTTGCCGTGGAAATCCGTGCATGCTTGAAATGACTTTGACGCATGCGCGGTAGCTTCCTAGGCATAGGTATGGTGTAGCAAGATGGCGGCGACGGCATCGAATGTGACGAGCGCACGCTTGTCGTAGTCGATGACGTCACCGCGTTCGACGTCACCGCATTCCCTCCATTCAAAGAACCGCGAGTTCTTTGAATCGAGCGTTTGTACACTCGGCCGGGACAAGTTTCTTGTCCAAGAATCTCGACAAGAAAAACGACAAGTTTTTTCCTGATGAGATTCTCAGCCGTGTGTAAGAGGCCTCAGTCTGAGCTCAAGTGCTCAGACAAAGTTCACACAGCCATCCAGCACACCTCCTCATGTGTAGAATGCCTGGTGGCCCCTGCTGCCTTCAGTGGTTCCTTCTGACAGGTTCCAATGTCATTACTTTGTCTACCAGAAGGGACATAGGCATTCAACACTCCTAGAAGTGGCAAATGCTGAAAACTTTAATGGAAGCTGTATTGATTCCCTGCCTTCCGGAGAAATACATTTCCACAATTTTGTTTATATTTCAGGGACCATTCTTTATTTTGTTTTTTGAGAAGCAACAGAATCACTTTATATAAAGGAACCTATATCGGCTTATCATTGTGCTGGAGTAAAATCTGTGCAAACATTCATACTAGCCAGTGCTAGCCATGATGGAACAAGGCCACTAGAATCTCGTGTCCAACTGGTGCTTTTTGGCACCAGCTTGAAGGTTATCCAATGAACTCGTTTGAAGGTTATCCAATGGCCTATAAAGCTTACACTTCCTTTCAGAGTTTTCCAGTTGAAAAAATATTGTAGTAATTATTATGTTTAAAACCAAAGGTTATTCCCTCTTATACTTTTGCTTCCCTGGTTCATACCTCTGCCCTCATCAACATACTAATGATTTTTTTTTTAAATAAAACCTTTCAGTGTACTCAATTTAAATTGTTGACCCAGTGACATCATTGGTGGCTCTCTGTGCTTCTCTTCAAAATGCAGGAATGGGGGGAGGGGCCAGCATGGTGCTGTACATAGTTTATTATTACAGCACCCTACCTTAGTACTCCTCTCAAGTGCCCTCAGCACTGATGTAAGCAGTGGGTTTATAATTGTGAAGGTTTATTCAAAAATCACAATAACTTGATGGGTGAATGTCAGTCTGGAGGAGTGGGTGTTTCTCGGCAGGAAGCATTTGCATGCAGACACCTAGGTTACACCCACATGTAATGCTTTACCTCCATGGTTGCCTAAAATGGAATTCAACGAATGAAAGGGGTGAGCCAGGGATAGTCAATGTGGTTAAGAAAAGCTAGATGATGCTGGATGTCTTCCATCCATAAAATTATGTGTGCTCTGTCTGACTTGTTGCAGCTTTTAATGCACATTGTGAGAAGCTCACAGTAAGCAATTTCAAGCAGGGGAACCTGTACAACTGTGCAACTGTGATGATAAGGCTAGAGCTTTAACTGACCTGTTGACACACCGCGTTTACTTCGGTCATAAATGATGTGACATTCTCAATATCACGATTTCTCACTTCAGCAAGAATCAGGGCTGCGTCCAGTTGGTCTGTGATTGCTGTGGTATTCGCAATAAGGTTACCCAGCTGTGTACCAGAGAAGAGGTCCAGGCAGGTATACTAGATAGGAAAAAAACAAGAATTTAGACAAAAAGGTTGAAGGATAGTTGATTGATATAACAGTTACTGTAAAGTGAAAATCCAGACAAATATTTTCCTTTTTATTTTCATGGTTTTGGACAGAGCAGAGAAAGGTTAGAAACTCTGTGAGAAATATATTACTGTCTGTGTCAGCGTTGGGTAGCTTTCCTGCACTTTCAGACTTGGTGACCACTATAAGACCATAACGAACAGATCTTACAATCCCAAAAGGGTTCCAACATGCAGTATTTAATTCTCTGTCCAAATCTACATTGTGAGTGGCATATCGTAAAAAACAAGAACTGTAATTACCGCGTTAAACTGGCTGTAGTAGTACTGATATTCATAGATTGTAGCTTCAGAGGAAAAGCTCTGGAAGATGACTTGGATATAACTCCTACTATCTGTGTACAAGCTGCTACAGCCATCTGTAAGTAGAGGGAAGAAAAAAAGGAGATTTCATGACATTTGTAATAGTTGTACAAATAGTATATTCCTTCTTGCCAGCGACTTGGGCAGTGTTGTGCTTTGAATATACGCAATGCTACTTCTGTCTACTAGGGTAAAAATACTCAACCAGTTTATAGTAACCTAACCGGTTCATTCTAGACATGGGAGCCGTCGAAAAATTTGTTTCGTTCCGTTCCGTTTTAAAAAAAAAATCGTAATTCGTGTATGGAATTCAATTCGGATTCGTACGAAATACGAATTTCGTACGACACGTATAACGAACGATTCGACCGGAACGAACGAAGGATTTGACCGGAAATGTACTTCCCCCACCCAATTCCAGCAGCAATCTTTTCTCTCTATAATGTCGAATCTTTTCTCTCTATAATGTCGAATCTTTTCTCTCTATAATGTCGAATCTTTTCTCTCTATAATGTCGAATCTTTTCTCTCTATAATGTCGAATCTTTTCTCTCTATAATGTCAAATCTTTTCTCTCTATGTCAAATCTTTTCTCTCTATAATGTCGAATCTTTTCTCTCTATGTCAAATCTTTTCTCTCTATGTAGAATAATCTTGGACTAATAGAGTTAAGGTTAGTCACATTCGACCAAAAAATATTTACCTATTGCTTTGTCGAATCTTCATGTCTTATTTGGTAGTTTGGATTCCGATAATTTGGAGCCGAAATTCGTAAACGAAACTTCGTAAACGAAACTTTGTATTTCGTTCAGAATTCGTATCAGTAAAAATTCGTAATTCGGATTCGTACAAATGTACGAATTTTCGATTCATACGAAACTAATCGCACATGTCTAGTTCATTCTTCCTCAACTCAGAAATCTGCAAAGTCTTACCTGAAGAGCTATGTTTGTGGTAATCCAGGTAGCTTAAGATCCAATCAAACACAGCGCTTTTGACATCGTCTGAAAATTGATCAAACCCACTGCTGATGCCACTAAGTCTGGAATAAGAAAATAAATAAAAAAAAGCTTACTAAAGCATTATTAGGATTTGATAATTCCAGTGGCCATTTCTAACATGTACAGAGCCTAATGGGTACCAATGTCAACCAATGTTGGTACTCAGTAAAGAGTGTATGATAAAGGTGAACCTAATAATGTAATTCATTTTAGAGAGCTAGTGGGTAAGGTTTAGGACTGCTGTTGGGTATTTATTGCTGCAAGAATCAGATGCAGAAACTTGGTATAACAACTTGTATTACATAGTTATATTATTTTGTGTACACTAAGCTGATCTTTAATTACTAAGAGTTTGTTTGTGCTCTTTTCCTCCAACCAATATCAAAGCCCTGATGAAGGGGGTACTAGGAAGTCCCCCAAAACCTGTTGACTCATAGTATATGAAAAATATACACATTCCATTTGGAATCTCAATAATTACAGTGCTCAATTTTTCAAATGTATTTCTGTTTGTGTCTACCCTCACTTTCTGTTCAAGTGACACCCCCAGACCCAAAATGTGGCAAGGTGGCAACAGGATGGGAGGGTAATTCTCTCCAACGGGGACACAGAGAACTATAAAAGCTAAAAAAGGATCTAACTCCTCCCCATTTTACAAAAAAATTTTTTGGTCATTGTCTGTTTGCCCATTGGAGAGATATTCCTTTACTTGATTTGCTGTGATGCCATGAAGACAGGAAGTAAGACAATTATCCTCCCAGTAGGACCACAGACATTAATAAAAACCAACCAGAGCTTTAACTCCTCCCCACTATAACTAAAACTTCAAAAGAGTTTTGGCGGCAGCTAATAATGGGAAGCCCACAGCTGATTCAGATAACACGCTGTTATATTTTTTGTGATACATGGCTGGGTGTAAGAAAGTCTAACAAAGTCTAATATTTGCATATGTTTATTGTTAGCGCTGTGCCAACATATTTTTATAAAGCATTTGGTAAAGTATACACCCATAGCTGGAGCTGAAGAACAAATCTACAATTGTAGCCATAGCTTTTGGTCAAGCAAGTGAGGTATACAGGAATTGCCTTTTAAAGTGGGAATCCCCCCCTCCCCACCTTTTAGGTGCTTGGTACTTACATGCTGTCGTAGGAGTCACAGCTAATAGTGACTGGGATCTGTTGGACCACTTCAGTTGTGATGCCCCCTATGAAATATTGAAAGGTCTCCTCGAAATGTGAAATCTGTTCCGTCGTCAAGGAATTCAAATCAGATGTATAGCTTTCAAACAGGTAAGTCATGGCTTCTTGTCTCACTTCCGTGGTCATAGTCTTATCATTGAGCTGTGAAAGGAATGGTCTAAAGTTGTAGCTTAATTCAGTTTTTTTAGTTAATTTTAATAATTCATGCAGTGCAGAATAGCAAAGTAACTTCTCTATTTACCCCAATTCTGTGAAATGGGAATAATCATTTGTTATTATGTTCTGTATTATTACTATGCCAATACGTATTTCAATATAGTTTTTTCCCTATAAATTACACACCAATTCTTGCTGTGCCCTCTTTGCCTACCCAGTTATTGTAAGTAAGCCAAACTACAAAGTTACAAAAATTTATAGCAGGCCTGTGTCTGGCATGTACCCTTACCTGCTTGTAAGCTACGTTGAAGTCATCCAAAAACGTGACCACTTCATGTGCAGAAGTAACATTGTCCTGTCCCGCCAAAGACTCCAAAACTATTATAGTTACATTCACATCCTTCAAAACGTTAGTCGTACAAAGGTATTCAACTTTCTGTGAGACGCTGGTTTCTGTGATGATTTCTAACTGTAATAATAATACAAATGTCACATTTTGAAACAAAATCCATTAATTTTTTAACTTCAGACAAATGTTAAAAAAAATAAAATTGGTATCAGCCTCCTAAATCCCCTTAACAGCAGCACTAAGACTGGAAAAGGGAAGGGCAACCATGGAAGGCAATCAGGTGCTAACAATATATAGTAAGAGATAACAGGGTGACAGAGGGGTGAATTGCTGCTGCTCCTTGACTATCCAATCACAGGCTGGGGGCTATTTTCTTATTTAGCTAGGGCAGAGAAAATTTAGGTCCAGTGGCTGGCTAAGCAGATCGGCAGATAAATGTCTCCCACATATGTAATTCAATTTATGCCTGGGGCTCAGCGCCAATGGGGATTTAGATGGGAGTAAAGAGGGTCTCCTACTCATTCCAGCTGCTGCAATTTCATTTTTATATATCATAAAAGAAAAGAAAAAAAACAGAAAAAGTGAGACGTCTGCATAAAGGCCACAGAAGGCATGAAGCTTGGGAAATTATATTTCACTAAGAGCCAATTCACACCAGAACACACACATACCCATGCAGTGCGATTTTGACAGCCCATTTATTTGAATAGGCTGCAAATCACACTGGAATGTGGAAAAATAAGTGCAAGCACTACTATTTCAGAATTCACTGCACAATTTGGTGCCCACAAACATTCTACATTTTTGTTTGGGGTGCCATTAACAATACATTGGCACCTGCATGCAGATCACAAGGGCAGCATGTTCACGTGAAATGTGCACGGAATGCGTTGTTGTGAACCAGCCCTCAAAGAGTCCCCAAGAGATATTAAAAAAGAAGAAAAACAGATATTTAGTTCAATTTTTCAGCAGTTACAGTAAACAGAAATATAAATTTTTGGATGCACTGACCCTTTAACCTTGTAAAGAGCTAGTACTGGTTAGTTTAAGATAAAAGGGAGTTGTCACATATTTCAAAACATGCCTACCCTGGAAAGCAGATATTCATATGATCACTTGCTGGTTGGTCGTGAGAAGGAGAGCAGAAATAACTAACAAACTAGCAAGTGGTTTGAGCCAACTAATCTGCAAGACTGAAATTCCCAGAAGTTGGACATTTGTTTTCATCATTACCCAAATCATTATTCATCAGCAATCTCTTGAAGGCCATGTTTCAGTCAGCTAACTTACCACATCCAGTTGGTGATGAATCTCTTGCACCTGTCTCAGAGTAGTGTACATGAAGAAGCCACCAAAGGTGCTGGTTGTCCATTCGACGGTGGTGGTGTAAGTACTTGTGCAACCTGAAAGTCAAAAAATGTCAAAGGTTTACAGCCTATCAGCTAATGTTAAGCCACATATAAGCTGAAAACTAAAGTGGTTCTAAAGGCAGAAAGTGTTTTACCCTAATGCATTCTCTGCATTAAGTTAAAAAGCCTTTCCGTGTGCTGCCCCCCCCCCCTTATACTTACCTGAGCTCAATGTTCATTCAGCAATGTGCACAAGAGCAGAGGCACCTACCCAATATCTCCTATATCCCTTATGAGTGCCTATATCTAAAAACTCTACTGTCCATATAATCCCATCCTATTCCGTAAACCTCCATAACATCTAAAGCTCCTGGAAATACTTCATATTCATACTCTTACAGTACCTCATCCCTTACATCTGACAACTACATATCTATTAATAACTCCAGCGAACTCATCATAACCTTGCCCCACATCACCTTCCCCTCTGCCCCATTGTCTTACCTCAACAAAAAACTAGGTTGATGAACACATAGGATGTACCGTATATACTCAAGTATAAGCCGACCCGAATATAAGCCGAGGCACCTAATTTTACCACAAAAAAATGGGAAAATGTATTGACTCGAGTATAAGCCTAGGGTGTCCATCTGCATGTCTCACTGTGTCCATGCCTCACTGTGCCCATGCCTAGACTGACATTTAACATGGAAGTCTATGGAAGTGGTGCCCGGCTTTGAAAAATCGGTGCTCCCCGGCCGTAGGTCCCCCAGACAGAAAACTTTGGATGCCTATAGAGGGGAAATGGGGCTACATGTGTGCCAAGTCCCGGGTCCAGGGAACTTACGACCGGCCGTTACTGGTTCCCCAAAATCATCAGAGAAATTACCATTTAACATGGGAGTCTATGGAAGGGGTGCCGTCTTTGAAAAATCGGTGCTCCCCGGCCATAGGTCCCCCGGACAACAAACTTTGCACACTTGTAGAGGAAGAGTTGGGCTACCTGTGTCTGGGGACCTAAGGCCGGCCGGTACTGGGTCCCCAAAGTCCGGGAGATCAGGCGCAAAAAAGTGACTCGAGTATAAGCCGAGGGGGGCATTTTCAGCACAAAAAAAGGGGTGAAAAACTCGGCTTATACTCGAGTATATACGGTAATTATAAAATCTGATACACTTTCCTTTTTAATGTGTTTAATTTGTTCATCCAGAGGTTGCTAGTGGTTTTTTGAGCAATAAGCATTTTCTGCCTCTCAGAAAAACTTTCCACTGACACCATTGATCTTTTTAGCTGTTTGGAAGGGGGTAATTTTTCCCAATGACAACAAGTGTAAGGTTCTTCCCAGTGACTATCACACTAAGTTATTTCAAGGATTCCTCTGTGCTGAAAAGGTTGAAAGGCCCACGGGAGAAGAGCCTCACTAACCCCTGTCATAAGAACTCTTGACAAGGATGTAATTGTGATCCATATTGGCGCATAGAAACCTATGTTAAATGGGGAGATATTACGTTTTTCAAAATCATGTTTAGTATCAGATCTGTCCGTGTCTGTGATGAGATTGTCATCACATCACTCACCACAACACTGTTCGGCCTTTATTTCAGAGATGTAAACACACAAAGAATGGTGCATGCAGTGATTAGGCAATATGGCCATATTTACCATTGAGGGATGAACTCTTGAGATTGTCGATAATCCAGTTGGCAATTACTGTTCTGGTTGAATCGGTCATTCCGCTGAAACCTTTGTTTAACTGGGCCACACTGCAAAACAATTTTGAATATGGCAATTTCATTAAATAGTTGACTTCAACCAACACTTAATAGATTACCTGATAATGTTATAGTAACAGGAGATTTCCTAGTTATAATTTCATCTAAGTCTCTCTACAATAATCTATAAAATGACAAAAGAAGCTCAGGTACGCTGTAAAGAATAGGTCAGGGAAGAGTATTCTGGTTTAAGAGAGTAGCAGCAACCAGTAAATTACAGCTGCTTTTCTTTTATGGGATGTCAAACTGATCACCCCACCCTTGTAGCAAGCACTTACATGACAAAAAGTGTTTCACAGTCCCGGATAACAAATACCGACAGGGTCTCCCTTGTAAAGAACTGAATCAGGATAGAGATCCTATACGTAAACAGTATTTCTATTTGTGTTCTGGTGTATGTTGTCACTTGAGTCCTAATTATATTTAAATAACGTTGGAGTATCTGCTGTCCGACAGTGAAGTTAATTTGGATGTTTCTCTGAAAAAAAAAAAAAAAAAAAGAGATTAGCAATTAACATACCATGGCAGATGCTAAACTTATCAACCCAGCCCCACGTGAAAACTCTCCCTCCCAATTAGTGCATGATTTTGTTCCTCGTTCCTTGTTCGTTCAACATTACCTCGGTCCACACCTGGCTTACATATGATTATTTTTCTGTTAAACGTTATTATTCTCTGCTCTCCAATGCAGCAAGGTTCATCTTTTTTTTTTCTAATTGCCATTTTGGAGGTGTGCCCACTTAAGGTTTTTAAACAGAGGTCCCTGTCAGTCCAAGTAGCCCCTGATGACGTCCTGTTGGATGAAAGATGTTGGGCAGAGCTTGCTGCACTGACTGACATTACAAGCTGCTGTCTTTAGGGTTAGGCAGGGGTATAGATGTAAGTAAATTTATGCCAGCTTTTTTTAAATGTATTTTATATTGTAAACTTGTTTCTATATAATAAATGCTACATTATGTTCTTTTATGTTCATGTGATGAGTATTGGGACATGGACATGCTAGAATTACAATAGTGATTATACTTTGGCGCATACAGGTGCAGTATTTGGTAAGTGTGCACAATACTTATTTTGGTGATGGGGTTTACACTGTGAGGATCTCATACATGATGGACTTTCTTAGTTTTTCGATTATTCTGGAATGTTTACAATCTCTTTCATGGTTTTGAATAATCAAGACAGGGAAGATTTTTGCAGTAGTATGTTTATATGCATGTTTTACGTGTTATTTTGTGAAGCACACATAGAATTTCACATTATATTCTTTGATTGTAGCACAAGTTGCTTTTTGGACACAGGACTTTTATTTCATAATATGTTTTGATTGCAACCTGATTGTAACACTTGGAGGTTGATTTACTTAAGGCAAATAGACTTTGCGCTTTGCAAATCCAGGTACACTCACTTTCCCCAGAGCTTAGTGAATATGGTGAAGCTCTGCTAATTTCCATCACCCAATCATGTACAATGCTGTGTTTTTTTTTCCTTGCACCTGATTGGGTATTCTTTACAAATTAAAGCTTCACCACATTTGCTATGCTCTAGGGAAAATGAGTGCATCTGCACTTCCGAAGTGCACAATCTATTTGCCTTTAGTAAATCAGCCGAATGGTGTCTTGCTTTGAATACAGAGTTCTATTTATTTTTGTTTTTTAACACTTTATGTTTTATTTATAACATTAATGCCCTGGAGCATTGCGATTTTTCCGGAGCATTTTTTGCTGTGTTTTTGGAGTGACATCATTCAATTGAATGGGCTATCCTCCACTCCAAAAACATACCAAAGTAACTTCTGTACCCTTTTTTAGAGCTGGCTTTGGAGCATTTTTGGACAGTGCTATTTAGTATGTTTTTTGTGCATGCTTGGCGGTGTCATTAAAATTAATGGCACTCAAACCTGCATTGAGCATTTTTCCACAATTTTAGCACAATCTGGAACCGTGGGTAGAATTGCATGAGTTTGCCTGCGATTCCAATAAGCTGGATGAGAATGGGGCCTCCATTTATTTTGTAGGGCTGCAAATTTTACCTTTCACATCATAAGGGATTCACATATATCATCCCCTTTTACAGGCAGCCTAAAAGTGTTCAACCAGTGTAGACATAATTTTATATGAGTGGTGAGGTCTGCACTTTCTGCTTTCATTGGAAAAGTCGGAGGAGAGTCCTCCAAAACTGGTAGGTTATAGCCAGACACAGCACCAGCCTGTGACTAAAAAGTAGACCTCCAGTAAGCTATATATATGACTGCTTAGTTCTTGTTTCTCCATAGTTAGATATAAATTGCAGCTCACATTACCAGCATTTTAAGTAAAAAGGCAAAATATGGGTTTCCAAAACCCTGCAAATTCCATAAATAAAATGATAAGAAAATCACTCAAGCCTTTATGTTCACAAAGTTAAAATATATTTTGTTATCCTCCATTAAAACACCACTAAAAAGATCATCCATGTCTTTTTGATGATAGTACGGTAACTAGATGGTAGTGTCATCCAGGTGGTTCTGGATTTGAAGATGGATTCAATGGAGCAGCTTATCCAGCTTAACGAGTTTAATGGTTTCTCCATCTTCTTAGCAGATTCTACCCTATATGTCTTGGCAAGTAAATAGTATAAAAAAAATACCTACCGTGTAGCCAGTCTCAGAGAAGCGGGTCAGCACAGCATCTACAGTTTCAATGGTTTGGGTCTGAAGGTAAGTAAAGACTTGATTGACTTTCTCTTCACTCTCATAAACCTTCTCCTGCACAAACGCGTCTCCAATCTGGTCAGTGGTCAGTATCTGAAAGACTCCCGACTGGAACTAAAGCAAGAGGGTGTAAAAGAAGAGAATTACCTAAATATGCTTAAACCTTTGCCATTAAGCCCTCCTAAAAATATTCTTTGCATTAAAGATAACCTAATAGATCATGTTTGAATGCTCTCTCTCAAGGCAAGTTTTCTCTCTCTTAGTGCAAATCTACCTGCTCAGACTGACTTAAAACAGGCACTCTATATGGTTATTTTATCTAAGCAGTTATTCAGCATGGATGTTGGCTGTACTTCTTGATACTGTGTGGCTCTAATCATTTTTAATGACTATTAGCAGAGGTCAAATACATACCACGTCAAAGTTTATGAAATTATTTCTCAATTCTTCATAGGTGACGTTCACAGAGTAGTCTGCATAAAAGTTTTGAATATAACTGACAGTGCTGGTCTCCTGTTTTGTACATCTTTTAGCTAGAGGCAAACAAATCACACTTAGAGAAATATGCAGCAAGGGATAAACAATAGCTCTGATACATGGGAAATATAGATACGCACGCCCACTACTCAGCCACTTCAAAATCTGCTCCCTCCAATTTTACCACCACCTATCCCATCAGGGTTTTTGTCTACCATAAGGCAAAGGTATCAGGTAGTGCACTCTAGGGGCAGCTTGAAATTAGGCCTTTGTGTATTCTATTGGTAGCCTGCTACTTTCTGCTCATACATATGCTTATCTCAGTTTATGCAAGTGGAGATCCAGGAGTGGAGGGGCCTAACTCTAAAACTAGCAGGTGGTACCTGCAACTATGAGGAAGAATAAAGTTGAAGTCCAGGATAAATAAACATTGTCTAAATACAAGAGGCACGCTTACTTAAATCTTAGTGTGCTTTGTGTGCCTATTTCAGATATGTGCAGCAATACTGTGTGAGATGTTGCTATAACTAAACTAGACAGGCATTAGTAGAACTCTGGTTTTATGTATGGTAAAATGGGGGTTCCATCTTGTGCCATAGGGTATTTTGGCTATAACTGTAATAGCAACCTGCTTTTGATCTTAGGCAGGACTTTATAAAGTTTAAAATTGTTGAGGGGTCCAACTTAATTTTGGGATTACAGAATCTTGGGCTTAAACATATTTCTTTGGACTCATATCCTACACAGCTACTGGTCTGAATCAGAATTCACAAACACTGCGGGCCCTATTCATAGGACTAGATTTCCAACACTGCAGCCTGTAAGCACACAGGCTTTGGTACCCAAAAGCTACCTCTTTCCTGTTAATGCCTATAGACACAGGCCTACTGTGCCTAATGCTAAAATGGACACCTCCTATTGGATACAATTGTATGCCCTTATGACTTGTCTTCATTGGAAAATAACTTTTTTCAACAGCAATTACCTTCTGGCCTGTTTTGTAGATCATTTTTCATGTAGTTCTGAATATGGTCAATGATGTCCATCTTATTTGTATCAAGTGTGTCAGTGTAGACAAAGCTAAGGGCTTGTACGCTGTAAGAGAGAAGTTGCGGTTGTTCAGTCTGATTGACCAATAAACATAAAGGGGGAGATTTACTAAAACGGGTGCAAACAGAGTCTGGTGCAGCTGTGCATAGTAACCAACCAGCTTCTTACTTCAGCTTGTTCAATTAAGCTTTGACAATAAAACGTAAAAGCTGATTAGCTGATTACTATGCACAGTTGCACCAGATTCTGTGTGCACCAGTTTTAGTAAATCTCTCCTTGTGATTCTTAGTATTAAATACATTTATTACAATCATAGTATTTTTTTGTGATTATTGTCCTGTGGCCTTAATCCAATTTCTGGATTTTAATCATTTTTCTTTTAGCGGTTTAACAAATTAACACTTACAAAGACGTCTGGAATCCACATCCCACTTCCACAGGGATTTCATTTAGAACTTCAGTGTCAATTACAGACAAAACAGGGTACAATCTTGTCTCAAACCAGTGGGTGGTCTCCTCTGAAGTAAAGTTTACAAAACTTGTGGACAGTTCAGAGACTGTTTCAGACAACATGTAATGCCTTACCTCATAGGTAAAGGTCTCAGTCTAAAGAAAAAAAAGACAAGGACAATGTTTATTAATTGTTTGAGCTGTACAATATGACACAAACCAGTTTTGGGGTCTCACTCAGGGGATTTGAAGGCCACATGAAACACTTGCAGAGATTGATTAAAGTTTACCTAGTTAAATAAAATCAAGGCTAAGGTTTTTGCCAGTGGTGGTGCCTTAAAGGAAAAAATTGTAGCAACCATTGCTGACCTTCTTCTCAAAATTCTAGTTGCCTGGCTGTCAAGTAGGTCCACCAGATTTAATAATTCCAGAAACATGCTTGAAACTCCTTTAAAGGAAACCTTTTGTGGAAAAAACCTGGAGGCTGCCATTGGTAACTTGTCCTTTTGAAAATGTTGATTTCCCGGCTGTTTTACTGACCTTCTTGGTTTAGCATTTTAGCTTGCTGATTTTATGCAGAAAAGGGCTTTACTTGGACTTTTATGATCTGCCTACTTGTTCTATGTTAACCTCCCTGGCGGTATGGTTCTGTCAGATTTTAGGTGCTGAAAGCGGTACCATTATTCTGCATTGAAATTTCTGCACAAAGCACAATAAGCACAAAGCACAATAAGTATGCAGTATGCACATTTTTGATTATTGAAGTCAAATTAGAGATGAGGAGAAGACAGAAAAGAGAATAGAGGGGATACAAGAGAGCTCTTTATCCTGTAGTAATGTTTGCTGAGCTTGCAACTGGGAGGTTGCGAAAAACCATTGAAGTGGTGATGCAACCACAGGTTCCAGCTTGTGGAGAATACTTCTGTCTCCATGGAGGTTTTTTGCATAGGTCTGTAGTCATGCCAGTCCCGATTCCAGAGTAGCAGAAGTGGTGCAGATGGAACAAAAAACTTGTGGCTTTGCAGAGGCACCCAGACTGGTGCGCATGGGCCCAGTGGTAATACGATGGAAAATGGGCACTTTGATCCCATTATGGTTTTAAAATAACTTATAGAATGTTTAAAATGCCAATAATACATTTTATTGATGAATGGCCACGTCTTCAGATTTATGTGTGAATACAAATGTTTAGCAGCTGATGAGAAGAACCTTTAGCTGTGTAGCAAAGTGTTCTATTCTTCAATGATTTCTCAATTGGCACATCTTCACTGCCTGTACCACCTTATGGAATGGGCCCGGCAGAGATGAGAGGTTTAGTTTATATGAGTTAAATAGTAATGATTAGCAAACTCTAAGTAGCTAATATAACAGTTAAACATAATAGTTACAAATTTGTGTTATTGCACTCATACCTGTAGAAAAAGTGTAACCCTTAGTATGCACTAGAAAATATCACCTACTGTTCTTCAACCTCCTTTTCAAATATAAATAGCGCTTATACATTTCTGAAACTCTATTAACAAATATTATTAAAAACTCTTAATAATCCAGAAATCTCTAATTAATAACATCAACATAAAAACATGAAGCAACTGCAAAGCTCGCAAGAATCACATAGACAGAAAATTCCTTAACATCAAGAGGATGCAGGCTACTGAAATGTGTCTAACTTTTGTTTTTTCTATTCCTTTACTGGTAAGAAATTATTAAATATGTATTTAAAATCCCAAGATTTCACTATCTGGTAATTTTTTTAAATCGAAACCGGTTAACAAATTGGCAAAAAAAGATGAAGCCGCCAATATATAGGAACTGCAATGGGCACTTTTTCAAAACAATTACAACCCCTTTTAAAGTAATTGACTACGTGAAATAGTTTAGCAGTTCAATGTTGTGTTTAGCTCTTTATATCTCTGAATTAATGGCCAATTTATTTCACCTGCAACACTCCTGCTGGAAGGAAAAGCAGAAAATCTACAAGCTTTTCTGCCACCCGAACAAACATAGATCATCTGACAACTGATCTAAGACACAAAAAAAGAGTACTAGAGGAGTAAAAGAGAAACTCAGGGTCCCGTACAACATCTGGTGATTTCTTTTCACACCATAGTTTACCTCAAAAAGAGACCTCCTTCATCTCCTTTTGAAAATCTGCACTTTTTTAATTTTTACCTTTTTTCCATTTACCTATCAAAGTAAGTATTTGTTGTTTTCTTTTCTTTGTTAGCTACAGTTACAGATAGTTATTCCTAGGCAGCATTGTTAAAAAGGGAAGGGTTGATACACAAATTACTACAGGTAAACCGAACCACTGATTGTTCCAAGATATGTAAAAGGTTGGATGGTGATTTAATCCACTGGTGCCCACCCAAAATAGAAATAGGTTGAAATAATCTTTAATCTTATTTTGACAATTGATTCCAGAATTTCTAAAACGAAGAAAGATCGTGGCCCCTGAGGACAAAGTTGAACAGCATTTTTAAATGCTCATGGTATATCTCCTAGAAGGCCTATACAACATTTAACAGTATATGAGTGCCCAGTGTGAGATGTTACTTTTTTATACAAACTTCTTTGTTTAAATTCTGGAAGCATCTACTACTGCTCTGTGTAATTTTGTTCTGTACTGTTTGGAACTAGGCAGAAAAAGGGTTGTTTCGTGAGATTACCATGGTCCTTGCACACTAAATTGTAAATAATGCACTTGAAAGAACAATCATATAACACAGTAGGATTAACACATTACCTGTTCATACTCAGAAACGAAAGCATCCCAGAAATTGCTCAAGTTTTCCACATTTTCCTCATGGGTACCATTGGTAAGTATCGTAAAGACCCTTTCTACAACTGTTACATTGGTGTGTGCCTCAGAGTCCAGCACGATTAACTGTCCAAGCTGGTCTGGAACCAATATGTCGATGGAATCCAACTAAAAAAAGATGTTGCAAGTTAAATATAATCAGATCTTTAAAGCCATAGCTTTGTGGAAAATGTCAACAATCTTGTCTGCTTCCTTGTGTAATGACAAAGTAAAGGCTATTACATTTCAGATGTCTGTAACTCAATCAAGAATCTCAAATGGCAGCAGATTGAAAGCAGATCAATTGCATATAAAGTACAAACAAAGAGAAGCATGTCCAGCATTCACTTAGTATATAGCCTGCTGACTCTTTCTGCATATTAATATTTGTTATAGATCAGGGGTCTCCAAACTTTCTAAACAGAGGGCCAGCTTACTGTCCTTCAGAGTTTAGGGGTGCCAGACTGTGGCCAGTAAGAGTATAAAATGCCCCAGCATCAGATGCCCCATCATTGGTTTTAGTGGGAACATTAGTGCTCCATTGTTGGTATCAGTGGAAGAATTAGTGCCATATTGTTGGTATGAGTGGAACAAATAGTGCCATATTGTCAGTATCAGTGGGAGTAATTGTGTCCCATCATTGGTGTCAGTGGGAGGAATTGTGTCCCATCATTGGTGTCTGTGGGAGGAATGGTGCCCCATTATTTGTCAGTTGTGGAGGGAATAGTGCCCCAAGGGCCGGATAGAGGCACGCAAAGGGCCACATCCGGCCCCAGGGCCGCAGTTTGGAGACCACTGTTATAGATGATTGAGATTCCACACAGGTATAATAGTAAGCTGACAAAGATAAAGGGCAAAGGCATTGTAAAATATGTTTACATAAATGTAGTGAATGCTTAAACATAGGTCTTATGTGCCATTAGATGCTGCTTACAGGTCCACTTTGTTTTTCCATGTTTCCTTACCAAATTGTAATCAGGGTTGATTTCTAGGATTACAGCAACACTAACGTCGTGTTTAAATTCCAAGTAGTTGTCAACAAGCCAATCTGTCGTTCCACTTGTGCAGTCTACAATTCAAAGATGAGAAATTAAAAAATGATCACTACCTTCCCTAGAAACTTCTGCATCAGCAGCAATTTATTCTACAGCTAAAATATTTACTGTTTATTTTTCTAATGAATATCAGCAAGAGCGCCTGCTTAACTTTACGTTATGTACATTTTTTAATCTGGCTTTAGATCCTTTTTTGCCCACAGATCATTAGGAAATGTAGCCCTCTAATTGGGTGGCATTTCCCATTGAAGAGACTGGTAAAACCAGCCAACTTTCTTTATGCCGGATGACCGATCTCCCACTAGTTTTGAAGGGAGTGCCCGTGTTACATATGTTTTTGTTTTCCGGTCTATTGGAAGACAAAGATTCCAAACCGGATAAAGCCTGGGTGATGATGCAACTCAGACTCCAAAGAAGATTCTTTCCTTACAGCAGCAAGGTAAGTTGAAGGGGAGGCTAGGGTTCTTAAAAGGGGTGGGGAGGAATCACTTGCTGTGAGTTTGGTTTTAATGGGATTCATAGCTTTTCTTTTAGGCCTCATGCACATTGAGAATCAAAAACACCACTTTAAAGAGCAGTTGACTTTGTTTTGCCTCTAAACGCACCTCTATGTTAACCTATGTGTTCATGCACACATAGGCGTTTTACAGCCATATCAATGTAGGAGCATTTAGAGGCAGAAAAAAAACATAACTTTCCCATTCAGGAGAGGATTGTTTTGGCAGAAAAAACATCAAATGTGCCTAAACGCATCTAAATGCATCTAAACGGTTCAGTGTTCATTCATTTCAACAGACTAAATTAATATTCTGGCCAATTGAATGAATGAATGCCCAAATGCTTGACATGCCTAAATGCACCTAAATGTATTTGCAAAGGGTAGTTTTAGGCACTTTATTTACACTGTTTTTCTCCTGCCAGGAAATAAGGCGTTCAGAAGAGCTGGGCAAATGCTTAGTGTGCATGAGGTTTTAATATCTCTTTTTTTTATTTATTTTTTAGGAACATAATTTAAATTTTCTAAAATCAAACAAAATTTTGAAGTACTTTTGAACATCATTCATCATGTCCATCGTATGTACTGAGAATTTTTATCAAAATGTTTGTACAAACCCTTTGTTTAAGAATCTAATAGTGTATGGCCAGCTTTAGAAAACACAGCATGCTTTGCAAATTATGTCTAGGTGGCACTCGGCAATAAATATTTGTTTTGTGAATAAAGATTTTTATATACAGTTAGTCTACAATACCTTTATTTAGACTGGCAAGTACATGCAAATAAAAATATTGATGACATATAGAGTTAGCAAGCAAATGCAAATAAAATAGGAATGTTGATGACATATTGAGTTATTCAGAATTCTCCATCTTATAGATATCTTGTATTATAGCACTTACAACCAACCATCTCGATATCACTTGTACCACTTGACCACTTTTCATATCCTGTTGTAAAATGCCCCAGGATTTGATGGCATTCAAGCAATAGAAAATTATTTTATTCATCCATTCTAATTCATAAAGATGAAAAGAAAAAACTTACGGCTTGACTCATTCCTGAGGAAATTTGAGATCCAGTTTGTGACTTCTGATATTGAATTGTCATTCATTTCACTGTAACCAGAGCCAAAGCCACCCACACTAAAGGAGAAGCAGAATCAGAAAAAATTATTATCATTTTCAGTAAAAATCATAAAATGAAACACAGATGTAGCCCCCTCACAGAAAGGAATCACATAACTTGATGAAGCAAAAGAAAGATATGTTTTCCTGGTGTTTAACTTCTCCTGTGCTCACCAAAATAGTATTCTTTTCTCTTTTGGTTCGGCACCTCTTTTGGTTGCCAGAAGACTTCTCTACAGTTAAAGTTCTTCCATGGAATGCTTTTCTACATTTCCTCTAATACTGTTTTGTACTTTTTAGTATTAAAGTAGAAGTATGCCCTCATTGTATATAAATTGCTGCAGAACTTACTTATAAGTCCATCTACTGCTAGGGAAGTCTACCTATTGCAGCTTCCTGGGATGGTGTGCCAACAATGTTGCATTGCTCCTCACTAATTGCACCACAGTGGGATGAATAAATATTGTAGGGGCATGACTTTAAACATTTTCACTGCTGATGCACATGTCTGTAGCTTGTCAATTAGCACCAGGCCACACCTAGTCCTACGCACTGATTTCTGGATTGACAGCTCTGTCTCTGTTACTGAAACCCTCCCACTGTGAGCTGCAGTGTCTGGGAAGAGGAGCATGTGAGACATAAATGAAGATGCAATTGGCTTAGTCAGAGACAGTTTTTGTTTTTGAAGTTTTTTGTTTACCATATGAGGCTTGTTTAGACTGTCATACAGAAACCTTTAGTAGGAATTTAATGCATCTGCCGGACCACTTGGCAGGCCAACCAGTGCTACCAATCTATAGCTCAATGAAGTGACTCATAGCTTAAGCAATGCTTTCACTTCTGGTGGCTGAGCAGAGTGGTAGTGGAGTGAAAGTGAGATAAGTACATGCATCTGTGGGGGGTCTGCATTAAAGTGAACCTGTTACTTTGCCCTGCATAGTCAATGCAGAGATTCACTTTAGGGTAAACTTATTTTCTTGACTCAAAGTGGAAACTCTGCAGCCCCAAAATATAGTCATGAAACATCCCCCCCTTGTGCCATTCATGCTTACATTGTCTGCAGATTAGAGCAATCTTCAACCACATTGACAGACAGATCGGAAAGTTGTTCAGTGCTAATTGCTGATGTGAAGTAGCTCAAGGACTCAGTAAAGGTGTACCAGTCATTTGAATTGTACTCATGAAAATGTGTCCTTATTATTCCCCAGATGCCTTCCAAAAATAGGAACCGTACTTGGTAATTCACAATGATCCTAATGTTAAGCTGTTGGGGGAAAGAAAACAATTGTCAGCCGGTAAACTTGAAGATGTTTGAAATGGTGTTACCTAAACCAGCTGCCAAAATTTACTGAGTACTTTTTGACAGCACACCATATTCAGACTTTAAATCACTGCCCGAGTGTGAACAACCATACCTCATATTTTCACAAGCCTTAACGTGGATGTAAACCCTCACATATACCCAGTGAAGTGAACAGCCTCAGACGATACACAGAGATGAAACAAATCTCCCTACATGAGTCTTACATGCATATCTGCTGTCTTCAGCTTTAAATATTCCTTATAAAGTGCACATTGTGTTAGAGATTTTTTCTTCCTGTTCAGCACTAGGAGTGGATTATTGGCATACAGCCAAGGCAGCTGATTGGAGGAAAGGCACACACCCCCACTCCACATAAGCAAAGGAAGGAAGTAATATGCAGAGCTGTGCTGTGACTAGACAAGCTCTCTCTATTTATAGCAACCTCCCTCAACACAAATTTCAGGCTGATTTTATCTTGGTTGATGAAGAACTTGTCAAAAGTTATCATGCTGTGTTATGAGCATTGAAACAGCAAAAACACACAGGATTTAGTGCTTTGGAGATAGATAAGAAAACACTACAGATCTATGTGCTTAGGTCCAATTTCATGGCTCAGGTTTACATCCACTTTAATGAAAGGGCAGATGTGTGGCCCCTAAAACACATTTTCCCTTCTACCATATGTTTGGCACAGGAGGCCCAGGACTGTCTGGCTACACATTGATGAAAGCAGGTAACTATAGCATTTAGCCAAAAATGTGTGTGTAATGCAAAATATTTTTTTTATCACTAGCACTTTTGTGATATGAATTGTAATAGACCTTTTAGTAGATTCACTATAGGGCCTCATGGCACATAGTTATGGCCCTGAGTAGTACCTAAGCAGCTCAAGATACTGGCACTGCTAACCTAATTTTTGCTGTACAAAGAATAAGTTAACTGCTATACACCTAAAAAAACACTCAAGTTGAGCATTTTCAGACATTCCTATTGAACTCTATAGGGCCAAAAATGCTAAATTCTGCCTGAAAAGTAGCTCATATGTGCCTGATGAAAATGCTCAGATGTGAACAGGGGCTATTGGAAACAATAGAATTTGACTTGTTGAGTGTCATGGAGTTTTGAGCTTCAAGCTACAAAATGTTCAGGTGTGAATGGGGCCTAAACACATCTGAGCAGAGCGATTTTCAGGTGTTTTCAAGTATTTGTATTTGAGTTTTTTTGGAATTGTATACAAGAATTTTAGAAGTGTATTACAGGCATTTTCCATGAGTATTAAACCTTCAGGTTATTTAATTTAGCCCATGGAAAGCACTAGGGGAAGGGGACTCATTTTTACAGGCTAAAAATGCCTGAAAAATATTCAAATACACTTGATTTGAGTGTTTACAAGCATATCTCCATCTCCATGTATATGGAGCCAAAAATGTCTAAATCTGCCTCAAAAATACTTATGGTTTTGGAGTGTCAGTTGTCGAGCTATAGGTGTCTGAGCGCTCATATGTGAACAGCCACCCCTGAATTGCATGGGAATTAGGACACTGAGAGTTTTGAAGCTTCAATTTACAAAATGCTCAGGTGTGATTGACGGGAACTAAAGGTCCTTGTTCGAGCACTTTCTGTAATAGGATGACAATGCTCTGTCCCTGTCTCTCGATTGTTCTCCTACATTGCCACCCTGACGTATGGGCTTCCGACTGAGACTATTAGTAGCTGTTATAAAACACACATCAGGCAGGCATGTTCCACTATTGACACCATTAGGGAACCTGCCCTGGGAAATGACATGCAACTATCAATGTATTGCATGTATACAGGAAGTGGCTGAAAAGAGGCTGAGATAAAAAAATATATGAAAACAAGTATTTCTTGTTTTTGACAACGTTAGCAAACAAAATTAGAGCTGAGGTCACCAGGATGGAGTAAGTGGGTCATATGCAGCCCCAAAAAAATACTAGTTTGAGATGTCTGCATTAGAGGTTCTTTCTTCTAACATACGACCTAGTACCTGTGATCTACTGTACAACTCACCCTAATCAAGACGGTTCTCAGTTCCACTAGAAACGACCTCAGGTATATATATCCTTTAGCCACCAAGGCATTAGTTACTGATGTAACACGACTTTGAATGTCACTGGGAGAGGCGGAAGTGAAGATGTCGGTATGTATGAACAGATCGATAGTCTGATTTATGTTCAGATATGTAACAGCTTGGTACTAAAAAAAAAAAGAAAATGAGAGATGACAGAAATTGAAAATTTAGCATTCTGTCTAAAGGATCATTCCACCTAAAAATTATATTTCAGTGATGTAGGGATATTGGCTAGCTAAGTCTTATATTGTTTAGTAGAAGATTTGCAAGCTATCATTTTGGTTCTATCCTGCTTTCTCATTTATTGCTTTAGCTCCTGAGTACTCAAAGTGTATGTAAAGCAACCACTTTTTTTTATTGTTTTGGATGCATTAAGGCAGGGGTGGACCACATCTGGCCCCTTACAATCTTATATCCAGCCTGCAGATAGGGTCAATGGTGTATCCTCAATGTGCACTGGAGCTAAAGTCATCAGAAGCTACCTATGGCCTCTGCTCTAATGTAAGAGGGACTCTGTTGGGGACCCTGATAGAAAGGGGTACTCCTAAGGCAGACTCTGATGTCTGCTGGGGACCCCAGTGCAAGAGGGGACTCTGATGGGGACCCTGATGTAAGGGGAGACTCTGATAAGGAACCTGATATAAGGAGGGTTCTGATGTAAACAGGGACCCTGGTGGGGACCTTAATGTAGGGGGGGGGGGGAGACTCAGATAGGGACCCAGATGTGGATCATCACCATCATGGAGATTTTTTTTGGACTGCAATCATTTTTTTTAAATGTAACGTGGCCCTCGTCCTGAAATGTTTAGAGATCCTCTACAGTAAGGATTGCTTAACCTTTTGCTCCAACAGAAATGCATATGTGCATCAGCAAAAAGGATAACCTTTACTGCCCACACACTGCACGTATGCATGCATGGGCAGTCACAGTTTTGTGCTGAGAGCATGCTCACTGCACACTCCCAGCACAGTGGCTGAGTTGTCAAAGACAGCTCCCTGTCTCTAGTCTCTGTTAAAAGGACATTAGGGCTGGGTGGGAAGGGTTTAAGAATCCTGCCTGAGTTTTTTTTTACTTATTGTTGTCTGTGTCCTTTTGGTGAGATTTACCTTTACTTTCTGTCCTAGAGACAGGCCAGGAATTTAGAGGAGATCTCTCCAAAGAGAGGGGGTATCTGATAACTGCTGTCTCCATTGCAAGATTTCCTCTAAAGACAATGGTCACCTGGACCAACAACCCAAATGAGTATCTCCAATAGGGACACAGAAAGCAATAAAAAATTACTAAGCCTATCTCAGTAAGATGAGGGATGTTATTTCAGTTGTGGGTGCACGTTAATGGATGAAGTTGACCATTAATTTTTCAGCAGCAAAATCTCCCCAGAATAATGCTGTGTTAGGGCCTGTGTCTACAGGGCTTCAGCCTTCTCAGACAGGTTTTGCACTCACAAGTCTAAGGCAGTGTTTCTCAAGTCCAGTCCTCAAGGTGCCCCAACAGGTCATGTTTTCTGGATTTCCCTCAGATGAAACAGCTGTGGTAATTACTAAGGCAGTAAAACTAATTAAATCACCTGTGCAAAATAATGGAAAGCCTGAAAACATGACCTGTCGGGGCGCCTTGAGAACTGGAGTTGAGAAACACTGGTCTAAAGAAATGCAAAACCCAATTGAAGCAGGTCAAATGCAGGCCAGAAGAGGGTCAACTGCTGGTCAAATGCACCTGTCAATGAATTCTGAATAATATCAGAAGCATCTCAAATTGATGTAAAACTGATGCCATTAACAGAAGCCCAAAATCCATTGACACAGGGCCATATCAGCTTTCCTCTGACTGCCACTACCAGAAACAATAGTGAGGGCCTCCTCATTACAGTTGTTGCAGACGCTGCATCAAGTAGCCAAGCCAAAAACAAAAAACAACTTACGCCATCAAAGTTTAGGTTGAGACGAATTAGGTCAGCATAGCTTGCATATTCAACTGATCTCCCCAAATTATGCACCAGCCAGTTAACACTGTTGAGTCCATACGTGCATGCAGATCCTAGGGACAACACAACACTTATCACATGGGATCACAACTTTGGACACAGATTTTACAGATGTCATGGTTTGCCTGACAATGGTTATTTTGCTTTTCAGTCTACCTTAAACTGATTTAAGCACACAGTTTTACAGCCTTTAGTGTTACCTATCAGGGACCATATGATACTTTTAATTTACTGTTTAATATATGAACCGAAGGAGAGGCTACACAGGAAGTTGCAAAACCAAACAAAGCTATTAGGTGTCTCCTGCTTTAATGTGCAGTGTGACATGAGAATCGCAAAATCCAATCCCTATGTCAGCTGTGTGCTTAGCCGTTTGAGCTTTGCTTTAATGTTTACTTCATACAGAAAATATTTGTAAAATATATAAGACAGTTTTTAATAGTGCTGTCTACACAACAGTACATACATTTTATAAAATGTATTATAGTTTTCAATATTAACAAAATTAGAAGAAAATTCTCTATTCTGAGACAAAACTGACTAATTCAACTGGCTGTGCCCATCTGCATGAGACCAAGAACCATGCTAATTGGCTCCTGGTTTTTACGAAAGTGCTACAGCTGATAAGTCACACTCAAGTTTTTGTTGTATTGCATGATATAGATAAAGTGAAGGTTATACATTTGATAAATGAAGCAATTTATTTTGCTTTAAGACGTAATGATTGTGTTAAAGAAAAACGTTTTTTTTCTAAAGCAGAAAAGTTGATTACTACCTGAATTAGCAGCCTCAGCATCCAAAAACTTCATCCTGTATTGGAACACTAGCTGTTTGATGTCATCGGAGAGTTGATCATAGACTATATCATATCCTTGGTAGCTAAAAAAAGAAAAAAAGAACATTACGTGAAAACTAAACAGTGACAAGGAAAGCAGCAGTGGCTTACAGCTCATTAAAGATATCAAACAGGCATCAGAACTAAAAAATGATATCTTGATTGCAATACAGGAATACATCTTTGTGGGCAGTTTATTGTTGCTTCAATGATTAACTAATAAAATGTTTACACTGTTAAAAATCTTTGTCAGTTGACTGTAAACATATATACATTTTAGGCTGGCAAATCCGGTGGTAAACAATGGGGCTTGGTGTCTGAATAATAGACACTTTAACTCCATGGAGCGAACATGTGCCCTCCCCATAGTGTTTGTAAGCAGTCCCAAGCATGAGCAGGATAAGCTGCAATGGAAGGAGAAGTATTTTGAATGGATGTTCTCTGGAGGAATGGGGTGAGGAGGGTATGGCAGTCAAGGGGATCCCCCTTACATTCAGGGGGGCAAACAGTGACTGTACAAAAACTGCGGGGTCAAAGTTATCAGTTAGAGAGGTGGTAAAATATCTCCTACTTAACTTTCACATTAGGCTCTTGATCAACCCCAAAAAGCCAATCCTAACCTGATTATAATTTGAACAGGCTAAAAAAGCCCTTTTTAGAAGGCAAAATTTGACTCCCTCCACCCCCCAAAAATAGGACTTTTGCTTATGTACTGGCAATAACCGTAGCAAGGCTGAGTACAGCAGAAGATCAATCAAGTACATTATAGGTAAATAAATATAAGTATCCTGATTAGTCACATATCAGTACTGTCATTGGCATTGTCCTTTTAATAACATATACACAACTATTGTAAAGAGAGTCAAATTGTGAAAGATGGGCAATTAATTTGAGATAGGCATATTCCAATATTTTCATCTTGAGCCAGATTTGGTGATCTTCCTTAGTTGCAGTGGGCAACCGCCTAATGTCTTTGGAACCTTTGGGCAGTTCTTGCAAATAAGGGGTAAAAATGTTTTTGTCTGACCATTTTTTTCCCCAAAAATATTAATACTGATATAAACTAGGAATAGGCATAAAAAGGGCACTCAGCCAACACAAACATGCAATTTTATAGTGTAGTCAGCAGAAATGCTTGCCTGACTGTAGCTGGAGCATCCCTGAACCTCTAAAGGCTGTCATATGTCAATGGACATCTTATGATCTATTGGCAATAGTCGACATGCCATGCCTTTGCATTTTGTTTCTACTTACATGGCTTGGAAGTCAGAGCAGTCTGTTGTAACAAGCTTCTGCAGGATGATCTCATTGGTGGCTACGAGCAAATAGCTAAGTTTTCCCTGGAAGATGGTGGTTAGTTGAGGCTTACAGAGGGGATCTTGAATGCTGTTTAGTTTGTCCACAAGATTATTCAGTAAGGAATAAAGGACATTGACATCGTAATTGCTGGCTGGCAAGCTGCTCAGGAACCCAAAATTGTAGGCAAAGTCATTGCTGTTCAGCAGATTAATCACCACACTTGAGGATTCTTGGCTGTTAAATGCGTTGCTACTTTCAACATATTGGTGCAATTGTATCTCAGTGAAGCTGCTTATTGCGGAGTTCTGCAAGGCAGACAAGAAGTCTGATTAGATCGGATTGTTTAAAGATAAACACAGAGTCAAACTGCTAGACACAAAGATGAAATATATATGTGGCAACTGTTTTTACCTGCCAAAATAAACAGAGTTTTTTTCTATCCAGAGATTTGCCTAGCCCCACCAGGTAGCGCAGCCAAGTTGGTGACCTGATTTTTGCCTACTGAAGTTGAACAAATTACCTTAGTGCCCTCTTTGCCCCAACCATTAATTGGATAGTGTAGGAGCAGTAGATTAGTGATACTAATTCTATTGATTGACTCTTCTCTCGACTCTGATTGATGTGTTCACTGTCAGTACATGTGCATGCATCATGCTAGAATTTGCTTCTAGGACTGCCCCTACTTCAATGGTCTGACAAGTGGATGCAAGAGGCAGGTACTTAATCTAGTTGCATTTAAAATGCATTGAATATTTTGAGCAAATTTTGTTATCATTATTTCACTTTGCTGGTCCCTCTCACCATTGCCAAACTGCACATGGGTTTTCACTCCAGGTCATGTGCCGTGCAGCTCTCACCTTCCTTGGGAGAACAGCAATGCACCCAGGGGCACTTAAAGATTTTTTTTATAGGTTTGGAAGATCTTTGGGAACAAGTTCAACTCCTTTAAGTCAGAAAGGCAAGGTTTGCAAAGAGCCAGGAGCTGTGTGATGACTAAACCCTAATCTGAAGTCAGTGCTGAGATAGTTGTGCTGAGTGGTGCTGCTATAGAGCCTGTTCAGTTATCTGCATATCTGCTATAGTGCCTTCCCAGAAAATCCAGTCCATCATAGCACCTCCATTTTCAAGTAAGCCCTCTTGTTTCCTACTTTTGTCAGTAAAATGTGTATTATGCCGCGTACACGCATTCGGAATTTCCGATGGAAAAAGTCCGGCGGAATTTTGTCATTGGATATTCCGAACGTGTGTATGCCCCATCGGACTTTTTCCTTTGGAAATTCCGACGGAAATTCCGACGGACTTAGAAAGAGAACTAATTTACGTTAGTCTGGATGCAATTCCGACAGACTGAAAACCATGCATGCTCAGAATCAAGTTGACACATGCTCGGAAGCATTGAACTTAATTTTTCTTGGCTCGTCGTAGTGTTGTATGTCACTGCGTTCTTGACAGTCAGAATTTGTTGTGACAGTGTGTATGCAAGACAGCTTGAACGGAATTCCGTCGGAAAAACCCGTCGAAGTTTATTCCGACGAAAAATCCGACCGTGTGTACAAGGCATAAGAGTTTCATACAGAGTACAGGTGAAAGCTCAGTAGAATATGTTGACCTCACATAAAAAGACCTGGTATTATAAAAATAAACGTTATTATTTTTTCCTACTTTAATTAAGATCACCTCTAAATAGTTAGCGAAAAGTTTGGGTTTAAAGTGGTTGTAAACCCACTTTTGCAACTTGCACCTACAGGTAAGCCTAGATTAAGGCTTACCTGTAGGTGCAAGAAATATTTCCTATACCTACACGGTTTAGGAGATATTTGCTAAAAATGACATTGCTCCGTGTCTACGGCGCATGCGCGCCGTAGACAACGGCGCATTCATAGGGTTAATCCCATTCACAAATCCGGCTAAGTCCCAGCAATGCTTCGGCTTAGCCGGATTTGACGGCTCCCGCGCGCATGCGCGGAGTCACGTCTTCGCCGCTCCGGCCAATCACAGCGCCGAGCGGTGCTGTGATTGGCTGGAGCGGCGATAGCCGGATGGCTGCGGCTGGAAAGGGAGACGAGGTCGGCTTCGGGGGCCCCGATCTAAGGTAAGTGATGCATAATGAGCTATTATGCTAGTCATATTAGCTCATTATGGCTTTCTCTTACAGGTGGTTTAAAAAAAAAAAAAAAAATTTTTAGGGGTTTACAACCACTTTAAGTTAAAAGTAACCTTTCTATCACCTCTGGAGAAATCTTGTATTGCAATGTAATCATAAGATACAATGGTACCCTGTGTAAGTAATTATAACTGAATAGCTAAAGACCAGTTCGATAGATGATGTCTATTTAGGATTCTTTATATAAGGTAGGAAACTTACCCAGTTCTGATTACCGAAAGCCACTTGAAAGTCTTCAAAGTTCATGTTGTTCTTAAAGTACGCATAATAGACATTAATTGAGTTTCCTAAGGTGCCTTTAATGCAAGCTGCAGAGACAAATACAATACAGTATATGATAAACTAGATAGTATCCATAAGATCTAACCTTCTGCAAAAACAGAAAATGTATATGTACTGTATATACAGTATAGAGAGATGTAACTAACCATATCAGTATTTGCTTATATTTAAAAATCATTGTTTCTGTGTACAGTTTGTAAATATATATGACATATACATAGCAATATTTGTTCATTACATACTCAGGACCTGCTTCCTGCTTTGCAGTGTAACACAGTAGTTGCACTTTACTGTTCCATGTCACAAGACAACTGTGGCTAAAATCATATGTTAATCATATGTTAATGGATGTTAAAAGAGGGAGAGACATTGAGAGCTCCCTCTAGTGGTTAATCTACACATTCTGGTTTTAATGCAACAACAAAAATACGGAAAAGCAAACTTGCACAATGTGAAAGTCACATGAAAATGAACACTTTCACTGCTCAAAAGTTTACCAGTGAAGGTAAACCTTTAAAAGGAGAGTGTACTTACCCACCTTCCTCACTGCCTGTGCCACTAAATGCAGCTTCAATCCTGAGAGATGGTCCCCCCACAAATTCCCCTGGGAATTGCACACTTCTGTGAATGTTCATTTACTGGGTCCCCTGCAGCTTCTATTGGTTCTTTCTGCTGACTTCTACCTCCCTACCATCTCCTCTAGTTTGGGGGACTAATTCTCAGGATCTCAGAATGTTTGGCAGTACAGGCAGTGGAAAAGATGAAAGGTGTAATGATGCCTTCCCTGGGAAAGTGTCAGGTCTCATTAAGGTACAAAACATGAAATATGTGCTTGCTGAAAATACACTCTACCATCCTTCCAAGAAAATAATGTTTTGCTTCATAATACGTTCACAGAATGCTTTTTGGTTCATTTTGGTCTAACTGTAAGGGTTATACAAATATATGTAAAGAAAAATATTGAAAGAAACTATATATAGCTTATACACGGTGTAACATGTTTAGTCATCGGGTGTGTCTGGCGTGTTTCACTTTGTGTGTGTCTAAGTGTGCATACTCACATTTTGTCTTAATGAATTTGGTTATCCACATTCCAATGTCATCTTGAGTTCCATTGCTTAATGAAGAATACTGCAAATCCAGTCCCTGGACACTGAAGGCAAGGAAAAAGGACACTGAGGTTTACTTTCTACATCTGTTTTACACAATGCCAGGCACAAAAAACAGCTGCCACTGTATTGGTTATGAGATCAACCCATAGTGGCCGCCTAGTTAGGCTCACCATACACGTTACAATCTGACCATACAATCTCTGTACAATCATCTTTAGATCTACCAACACTATGTAAAATGAGGGTCTACCTGAACTGTCCAATCAATTTAAATCCAATATGGCAGGCTCTTGCATTACAAACATGTTGGTAGATCTGAAGGAGATTGTGCAATTAGATTGTAATGTGTGTGATTAGCTTTAGGGAGCTCAAGAGATCAAGACAAGGAATATTCCCACTGGAGTCAAAGACAGCAAAAGAATTACCCATTCTACCCACAACTAACAATTTAATTGCAGTCCGACCATAAAGTAGACCTAAACCCAGTTCTTAAAATCTCATAAATGTAATGCCATGCCAAAAGTTGTTTTATGTCTGCAGCTTTCATTGAAAGAATACCTGTGATCCTGCCAAAAAGGTTCCTGTTCAGTCACTTCTTGCTATGGAGTGATAATTGTCTCACAACTGTGCAACTACACCCTGTTAATGGAGACTACAAGAGGCCATGCTGACACACATTGAGCAGACATGGCCCACTGTTGTTACTGTCAGAAAGACAGTCCACAGGAACAATTTACACGTGACAAGAAGGCCGAAAGAGACCGGAGAAGATTATCAGCACTGAGATGGAAAAAAGTCAAGGCATTTTATAAGAAAGACAAAAAACAAAACAAGAACATGTGGCTATAGTTTAAAGCGGAAGTAAACCCATGGATTTCAAAATTTTAAAAACAGTTAACATTCCCGGCATGCCGGAAATGCTAGCTGTCACATTGGTTGTGCTCTCAACCAAACTGTCAAACCATCCAATGGCTTGTGTCATAATTGATCACATGTGCAGCAACATGGCAGTTGTAGATCAAACAGAGGCCAAGATGGCAGCTTCCTTGGCTGAAATCGATAGGAGGGTTTACTTCCACTTTAAGGTACTCAGTGCTCATGCAAAGTTAATGCCACCCAGTTGGAGTTTAGACCTACTCCTACATGAAGAGCCCATGTAATAAGAACATATTGGACTTACATGGCCTCCAGTCCATCACATGTCACTGTTGTGGTGGTTAAGCAGTTCAGGATCTCATTGTTGATGGCGGGTAAGAAGGCATACAGCCTATCCCGTATCCAAATAGATAGCGACCCAGGGGTCAGATTTCCTGGATCTTGCCTCAGTTTCTCCCACACTGCAGTCAACACATACGTTCTGCTGTGAGATGTAATGGATGAAGAAGGAACCTGAAAGACAGAAGCTTGTTAAAGTGATGCTGCATATCCTTCCAGGCCTAAGATTTCCAAACGTTTTAAAAAGGACCTTTCACTGACATGCTCCCACCATACCTGGAAGTACTGGATTTCAATTTGCTCCCCCAACAGCCATTCAGATAAAGAGAAAACAATCGGAAGGTGAATATACTACCAATGGGCCTGCTTTTTAAAGGGAACCTATTGCTTCATATTCATAGAACAAGAAAGTAACTTACCATACGATTGATCTTGTTCAACACAAACCCAATTGTGTCCAAGCTGAGTTGGTTGAAGAAAAGTGAGAATGCTCCCTGCGTGAGGATCGCATCAGGGTTTGTAATGAAGCAGTTGAGGATGTTATAAATTGTGTTCTCTGACACATTGCTCAACTGTGGATAGACAAAAAAAAATAAAACATTTTAGAGTGATCCAGTCTCGTTGTCCATGACACATTGAATATGACCCTAGCACTCCACTTAAAGATAATTCACATTTTAGAATTGAACCTAAAACTGCATAAGATAAAAGTGAGGAAGATAAACACTGCATTTGGTCCCTACCATAATGAAAGATTTTGTGTGTTTTGGGGTTTATTTAAAGGTGGTCACAGATATTATAGAGGAATTATACAATCAGCTGCAATGTAGAAATTGGCAGAGGCATAAAGGTGCAGATATCAACCACCTACTTTATTTATCATCATAAGCGAAGGTGGGGGTTGAACAAAAGTTAACAGTGGGGGGTAAGTGGACAAGCAATTAAGTGAACCCCTTCTTGAACATTACAAGTCTTTGATGATGCAGTTGCTGAATAATGACCACAGCAATGTTTTCATTCATGAGATATAATGAAACACAAAACACAATCAAACTTACGTTTGCACAAGCATAGTGTTGAAAAGAAGTGCTGCACACATCAAAAGTTGGCCTTGCTAGAAAAATCACTAGATCATCACTAGTTAAAAACAAAAACAGCGATAATTACACAAAAAATTGTATAATTGGGAACAAGGTAATTTAAAGTAAAATAAAGTGGATATAGTGTGAAAAACTAGAATGTCAAAAACAAAACATAGAAACAGTTCAATGTTACAGTGCTACAAATATTCACTGCTTCCTCTGTGTAAAGGGTTACTCCAGTGTTTCTCAACTCCAGTCCTCAAGGCACCCCAACAGGTCATGTTTTTAGGATTTCCCTCATATGAAACATCTGTGGTAATTACTAAGGCAGTGAAACTGATCAAATCACCTGTGCAAAATAATGGAAAGCCTGAAAACATGACCTGTTGGGGCGCCTTGAGGACTGGAGTTGAGAAACACTGGGTTACTCTATTTAAAAGTTATTTATCAATTAGATGGAGGTGAGATTAGGTTATCAAGGTATATCTAGAGGCAAAACCTATGTTTTGGAAGTTAAAAAAATATTTTAACTTAAAGTGGAACTTAAGTCAGAAAATAAAGTCCTGCTAGATCACTTCAGGTTTGCCCCTTTTGTAGGTATAGCTATGTAAAACATTAAAAATAAGTTCCTATACTGTTTAAAATCCAGCAATACACTGTCTCACCCTGCTCTGCACATGCTCAGTTGCTATCCATTTTTAGGCACGGTGCCAAATTTGTGTAGGCCAACCTGCTGACAGCCTAATGATTTACCACTGCTCAGGGGCTCTGGGCTTCAAAAAAATGTCAGCCTCCAGCAAGAAGGAACAGTAACAATTCTGGAGACATTTCTTTTTTTTTTTTAAGTTGTTATGGGTAAAGTTCCAATTTAAGGGAAGAGTGAATCTTAAGGGATTGGGGTTTTTATTTTGGTATTCTGTGTCCCACTGGAGGGGCTTTACTTCCTGTCCTGTAGACACAACAAGTAGATGAAATCTCTCAAAACAGGTGTCCCTATTGGAAGATTTCCTCTCTATTGCCATTCTGTTGAGACCCAGCTTTCTCGTCCCAGGGACAATGGTCAGAAGGACAAACAGAAAAGGCAAATCACCTCAGGAGGGGCAAGGGCAGCAATATAAAGCCAATTACCTTACCCAAAATGAAAATAAAAAAAGTTTGGGCTTTAGATTCACTTTGGGGAAAAATACTGGGTGACCATTTTAACAAGATCCAACGATAAGCTCTTAATTTAGAAGCCTCTGATGGAAGCATTCATTCACTTATTGTGAGGCTAAATACTCGTTTCAGGGCAGGTTAGCTTCAGTGTAAGTGATATGTTACAGCTGCAGTCACAGGCTTAGGAGATACACATTCAGTTTAGGAGGGGTTTTTAAATATATCCAAATCCAAGAACAAACATATATTATATATTTCAGCCTACCAGTACCAGATATGGTAGCTAAATTAGCATTTTTTTTCAGACTTTTTTCGCTTTATTTTTTTAATCTTAACAGTAAAATACATCTTGTCCTAGGATTACATTTCTCACTCACTGCCCTATATTCAAGGGGTGGAGCAGGACTACAGAAAGCCTATCCCTCTTCTCATCTCTATAACATGGGAGGGGGTGTTCTGTAGTTTACTGAGGAAAACAGGGAAGGGCTGGAAATGTTGCTTGAGATAACACTGAAGAGTACACAGAACACAGGACAGCACTTCTCTGGCAGGATCAACACTTTTTTTATTTTTTTGCACTTATCAAACAGATAAAACAAATGCTTTAAATTATATATTTAACCACTTGTCCCCCGCCCACTGTCAATAGACGGCGGGCGGAGGATACTCTCGTTCTGGGAGGACGTCATATGACGTCCTCCCTTTAAAATGAGCTAGGAGGCGCGCGCGCCCGCCGCGTTCACAAGGCCCCGCTGCGCGTGCCCGGCGGCCGCGATTGCCGCCGGGCACCCGCGATTGCCCGGGAAACGAGCAGGAAAGTGGATCTCTGTGTGTAAACACAGAGATCCACGTCCTGTGAGGGAGAGGGGACCGATGGTGTGTCCCTTGTACATAGGGACAACCATCGGTCACCTCCCCCAGTCAGTCCCCTCCCCCCACAGTAAGAACACTTTGAGGGAACATATTTAACCCCTTCCCGCCCCCTAGTGGTTAACCCCTTCCCTGCCAATCACATTTATACAGTAATCAATGCATTGTTATAGCAGGGATCGCTGTATAAATGTGAATGGTCCCAAAAATGTGTCAAAAGTGTCCGATGTGTCCGCCGCAATATCGCAGTCACAATAAAAAAATCGCAGATCGCCGCCATTACTAATAAAAAAAAAAAAAAAATGCTATAAATCTATCCCCTATTTTGTAGACGCTATAACTTTTGCGCAAACCAATCAATACGCGCTTATTGCGATTTTTTTTTTTACCAAAAATATGTAGAAGAATACGTATCGGCCTAAACTGAGGAAAATTTTATTTAAAAAAAAAAAATGGGTATTTATTATAGCAAAAAGTAAAAAATAGTGTTTTTTTTCCAAACTGGACGCTCTTCTTTTGTTTATAGCGCAAAAAATAAAAACCGCAGAGGTGATCAAATACCACCAAAAGAAAGCTCTATTTGTGGGAAAAAAAGGACGCAAATTTCGTTTGGGAGCCACGTTGCACGACCGCGCAATTGTCATTCAAAGTGTGACAGCGCTGAAAGCTGAAAAATGGCTTGGGCAGGAAGGGGGTTTTCATGCACAGTAGAGAAGTGGTTAAAGAACCAAAAGGAATCAAGTAAAACGTATGGTTAAGCTACACCGTTTATGTATGATAAATCACATAACACATCACATAGTTCTTTCCATGCTTCTGAGCATTAGGATACTCACAGTCCAACATAGGAGGAGCAGATTTCAAGACCTGTGACAGAGAAACATGCATGAATTAAGCACGTATCCAGTTCTTACCTATAATATATTAGAAAAAAATAACAATACCTAAATAGCAATATGTGTACTTACCAGATTGAATGTAAGAGGGGCACTGCAAAATATTAGATATAAAAGTTAATTGTTTTGATTTTGACAAACTTTTTATGTTTCATCTCATAAAACATTAAATAAACATTTTTAAAAAACTTTTTTTTTTTATCTCTTTTTAAAGCGGAAGTAAACCCATCGATTTAACAGTTTCAAAAAGCAGTTACATTCCCGGCATGCCGGGAATACCAACTGTCACATTGGTTGTGCTCTCAACCAAACTGTCAAACCATCCAATGGCTGGTGTCATAACTGATCACATGTGCAGCACCATGGCAGTTGAAGATTAAACAGAGGCCAAGATGGCAGCCTCCTTGCCTGAAAATGATAGGAGGGTTTACTTCCACTTTAAGCACCTCACTTTCAAGTAAATACAGATAAAGATGCAGAAAAAAAGTCAATTCACATGAAATTAATATTTAATTTTTATTTTTTTTTCTTAATAATGCTTTGCACATGTAGCAGCAAAAAAGAAGAACGATTCTCTCTTCCTACTGAATTTTTCATTTTAGTAAAACTCCAGGGTTTGGTGGAGTAAAAGGAAGAAGTCTGCTACTAAAGACCCAAAAAATCAAAGACATTGGCGGGGTAATCAAAAGACGCTTTTCTCCACCCCAACTGAAAAATCAAATTTGTATGTATGGCTGCCTATCCTGCTGCCACTCTAAATAATATGGGTACAATGAAGTCCAGGAAATACTTTGTCTTCCAGATAATACTGCTCCAATATCCCACTGTGGCTGGTCACAGGACCAGATGACAAGGCATTTCGTCATATGACTAGCCTTTTTTATGGCAGGTAATTATCGCTGGGCTTGTATTACCATCTACTGATGACATATAGCAGGAAAGTTAGTAGGGCAGGGGACTGTCATCTAACTATAAATCCACTGTCATACTTGTGCCCACCTTCTTTTTCTTTATCTTTCTCTAGATAAGGCTTCATTCACACTTGTACGACTCCAAAGTTGCGCTGACTTTGGAGTGCAACTTTGACGCAACTTCTAGATGGGTGCAACTTGGATACGACTTTGGCCTTGACCAGGGATAATGGACAACTGTTGCACACAAGTTGCATTGTATAACAGTCAGGTACGACTTTCATGCAACTTTTGAGGGTTAACATTGAAGTCTATGGCCCTCAAAGTTGGACCAAAGTAGTGCATAAACTACTTTGAAGTTGCTGCAACTTTAAGTCATGCATATATAAATGGGTATCATTAGAAAACATGGGGAACGACTTGTCATGCAACCTTGTTTCAAAGTTGCACCACAAGTGTGAATAGAGCCTAATACTTAGCACCAAAGACAATAGAAGAAGTGCACCAAAGAAAGCAGTCCACCCAATTTCACTATCAGAATGTTGGGATAACAGTGCAATAGTGTAATACAACAAACATGAACAGTCCAGATGGCAGGGAACAAAGAACAGACTGGAGTCATCAGAAGTCAAATTGCAGAATCAGGTAAACCAACAGTCAATAGTAAAAGGTCAACAAGACACAAATCAAAAGCCACAAGACATAACCAGAGATAATGGAGCATCACTTGACAAATGACACATACATCGGGGGGACTTGATCAAACTGGTCATGCCCTTATTATTAGTCGTCACTTGCCACTGAATGTTGAATAATAAGACAAAATGACATAAACCATTGCCTATTTGGTGACAAGACATGACAAAAATGACAGAACTGGGACATGGAAAACACTTCATATTAAACAAATAAATATTGTTTAATATGTATAAATATAAAACATTGGTTTTATCATAAGAAACTGAAATATGAAAAAAAAAAAGAAAGGGGTCCTCACAATTAGAGAATCCGTCACTACAACTCCCGCTACCGTTGTTGTTTCAAAGGTCCAAGAGGCTGTTTCTACTGCAGGTATCTGTTTAGGAAAAACATCGTTTGAAGGTTACTGTCTAGTTTTTACTATGTTTTAACACAAAAGCAACTGATGTTTTTAAAGTATAGCATTGCAAAACCCCTATAGGGTTACAGTGAATATAAGGACACATGAATAATAATGCCAAGGTGGGACATGCCCTAATAATTTTCCTGAAGTTTCTTTTTAAGCTGTTTTTGATTAGTTTAGGACAATAAAAATGTTGTGAGTATACTGGTACTGGAAAATAAGAAAAATGCAACAAGTAAAATCTGCAAAGTGGAAAACCACACTCTAAAAAGTTTCCCAAGAAATTCAAGATATGCTTGATATGAGTTTTTCAGTTAGGTAAATACCATTGTTTTTATTTTAATTTTTAATGAACAAAGTGAATAAAGCTGAAAAATGTAAAGAGTGTGCACTATTTCAGTGTAAGGTGTGGTAAATTCCTTTAAATTTGCGTGTGTTTTTTTTTTCCTCAAGGGTAGAAGGTGCTTCATGTTTTAAATCGATTATGGTTACCAAAGACAAAGTCATTTTCAGTATGTGCCCTGAGGACATTTTTGAACCATAAAAGAAAAATACATTTTTGATGGACATAGTGACGAAACTAAGACTGTCATCTAGGATTTAATCCCAAATGTGGAATTGCCCACTTTTTTTCACAAGTTCTATGTAGAACTGAACTGGGAGGAAATCAAGTGACCAAAAAATAGGGGGTGTGCTATTCAGTTAATAAAATAGAGGTCATAACAATAGTTGTATTACATTTGTCTCTTTGCCTGGGATGTTAAGACACAGAAATTAATAAGTTAATTAATGATAAAAATAAGGGTGTAACCCAATGATGATATGTTTGGGTACAGGACCTCCAACAAATCACAAATAACTTTATGTGCCAAAACACCTAACTAATCTAAAAGGGCTCTTGGGGGTTTCTTGCTAACTTAAACCTGGACTGACAATTTTTAGGAATGCATGTATACTTTATTATTCCTAAATCCGACAATTAGCCGAAATGAGGACATGATGGCAATTCTGTCTAAGCTGGACCTGGGGTTCTGCTGTTTTTACATTTACTGTTACATTTGTGTGCATTCCTTTGTGCAGAAGCATAAGGAGTTTGATAAAAGCAAAATGTAGTCTAACCCAGTGTTTCTCAACCTCAGTCTTCAAATACCCCCAATGGGCCATGTTTTGGGAACTTCCCTTAGATAAAATAGCTCTTATCAATACCATGTCATTGATATTGATTTAACCTCCCTGGTGGTATTCCCGAGTCAGGCTCGGGGTGATTTTTTTATGCTGAAATCGGTAACCCTGAGCCAGACTCGGGCTGCATCACAGTATCCAGGGGAAGTAACTTACCTTGTTCCCTGGATCCTGCGATGTCCTCCCGCAGTGTCTGCGAGCCGTGTCTTGCTCGATCCTCACTGCTGAGTGCCGAGCTCCGTTCCCTGCGACGTTGCGGCGCACGGGGCGGAGTTCGGCGCCAAATTCAAAAAGGTAAACACATAGTATACATACAGTATACTGTAATCTTACTGATTACAGTACTGTATGTAATAATTACACATCCCCTTTGTCCCTAGTGGTCTGCCCAGTGTCCTGCATGCACTTTTATATAATAAAAACTGTTCTTTCTGCCTGGAAACTGGAGATTGTCCATAGCAACCAAAAAGTGTCCCTTTATGTCAAAAGTGGTTTTAGACCAGCTAAAAAACAGCGACAATAAATTAGAATCACTCGCAGAATTGAGCGATAGTGATTTGTGGGGAAATTCATCATCAAACAAAAAATCTAATGACAGCGACAATTCTGCAACTGAGCAAATTTCAGTGTTTTTGATTTGATTACATTATTGAATAATTTTTATTATAATTACATTACTATTTGTTATAATTATTTATAGTTATTTATTATATTATAATTTATGATTTTGTGTTTCAAACTTTATCATACCCGGGATGTCTACTAGACTCTTGTTTGGTCAGGTTTAAGTAAGTAATTACTAAGAATCACAGGCCTACTAATACATAACACCAAATTTCCATGCAAAATAATTGTACGGCTTTTGGTACGTAATTTCAGACAGAATCATACCACCAGGGAGGTTAAAGCAACTGTGCAAAGTAAAGGAAAACCGGAAAACACGGCCTGTTGGGGGAACTGAGGTTGAGAACCACTAGTCTAATTATATAGCCTGGGACTTTTTTTTACCTGCTCATTATGACCCATTTAGGCACCAACTAGTAAGTGAAGGTCCAGTTTGTCTTCTATCATATAAAGTGCTATAAATGTAACTAGGAAGTTCAATATTATGAGGTTGGCGCTCAATATTTTGTTAATGGAAATCATACTACGGACCCTGAAGAGCTAAGACTAGATAAGTTCTCTAAGACTGGTGAAAAAAGGCCCCTTAACATTCAGTAATCAAAAACCTTCAAGCACTATGTTATTTTTATGGTATAACTTTTACCCAGGTCCCAACTTCAAAGTGAGCAACACAAACAGACACACATCTGGTAATTTCATATACAGAACAAGAATTCTCCAATCCCAGTCAGCATATAGAAAACAATAAATACACATTTTAAATACTTACAGAAGCAAGGTCTCCTATCTGTCCATTTATACAGTGATCTAAACATAACACAAATGATGATTACTATTCATTTTGAGCTAGATTTAGAAATGTAAAAATAGTTAATCATGTATACTCTGTTAAAAAAGCATGTGATCTGACAAGTGAGTACTTGCTATGGGTGATTACAGATTGTTATAAACGACGGGGGCACTCTTTGTGCCATGTTTTCTTTACAGTAACAGATGTGAAAATGTGGAATAGACTTCCAATAGAGCTAATCCTAGCCAACTCTGTTGATGGTTTTTAAAAAAAGCCTGTATGTGTTTCTAAATGCGCAAAATATAATTGTCTATTTATATTTATAAGAAATAACACTATTGATTGTTAACCTGGGGTGTATTTAAGGTCAGGAAAGAAGTTCTTCCTTGTTCGAGCAAATTTGATCACACTTCCGTTAGATTTTTCAGTTATTTATTTTAAGCCCATACAAAGCAGGGACCAGTCAAATTTCGATCCATGTATGGACACTGTGGTTGTACAGAAGTCGATCTATGGATCGACTTCTGTACAACCGCCCTATCAGATTTCCCTGACTTGATCAGCACTGCAGGCTAAAGCCTGCAATGCTGATCAGTGTATTCTGATGGCAGGGAAGTCTCTTTGCTGTCAAAATAGTTCACCTGGCAGGATTCCCCCATCCACATTGAGTGTGTGGATGGGGGAATCAAGTCAGTTTTTTTTTGTTTGTATTTTTCTTCAACCCACTGGTTGAGTGAAAAAAAATTACTCATCTATGGGCTGCCTTAGGCTCTTTGCACATATGTGGACTGTTTGTCCAATATTTCATCTATCTATTGATGGATGAAAAGCGGACATCAATGCACCTTTATGGGAAAACGGTTGTAAATGGGTGATCATCCATTTACATCTGTTTACATCCGCTTCTTTCAACATCTGCTTTTTGGAACGGATCAAAGCTTTATTTTTCTTCCATTAAAAAAAGGGATCAGATGAAAAACAGATGTAAACAGACAAACATAAGTTTTTGCATGAAAAAAATGACTCTGGGACTCGAGTGGTTAAAGACTTTAGCTGAAGAATGTAAAAAACGAAAGTAAAAATGTATGACAAACTGCTGAAAAACTGATATAAACTTCATCCGTTTTTCTCTTTGAAAAACTTTACTGAACTGATAAAATGAACCGCATGTGTGAAAGGGGCCTTAGTCTTTTAGCTGAATTCGATTTTTCAAACTGACTTTATTTACAGAACAAATGTCAATAAAGTGAAAAACTTTTCAAATAATATTTTAACTGAGCACACAGGCTTGGGATTCGGAAATAAGGCACATGTAGTTCCAGCAAATCCAAGTCACTAGTATATCATTAAACATGGTATTTTATAATATCCCTTCAGTCGTGTGCCAAGCCAACATCTAGATGACTAATTTCTCCATAGTTATCTATAGTCCTTATTTTAATAATTAGGCCAGGTTAGTTTCCAACAGGGGCGGATCCGTGCAGATCCGCCCCGTGAAGCTCCGCTTGCTCAGCGGGGATCGCTCCGTTGAGCCGGCGGATGACTGGGCGGTCCCCGCACACTGTGCAGGGACCGCCCTGTCAGAGCGCTGCTCTCCCCTATGGGGAATCGGATGACGACGGACCGTAGAGTCCGTTGTCATCCGATCCGCTCCGCCGACGGAAGGAAAAATAGGGTTTTCCTCCGTCACACTTTGGCGGAGCGGAGCGGAGCGGATGTCAGCGGACATGTCTCCGCTGACATCCGTGCTTCCATAGGGGTACATGGAGGATCCGTTTCAGGTCCGCCTAAAAAACTGACAGGCGGACCTGAACGGACCTCCGTGTGAAAGAGCCCTAACAAAGTACAGTACAAATAATTAGTACAATAATACAATTTAAAAAAAAACTTACTTGAAAGCAGTATTCCTGATATTAAAAAAAGGACAGCTGAGGCCGATATCCTGCCCATCCTACCAGACACTTGTCTGTGTCTGTGCTCTTCTTTCTACTGTAGAGTAAACATATTTGTAGTTATTGATATAAACTGGTTGATTAACTGTCACAGGGGTATGCATGTTACCTTATCTCAATTAAGAATGATTAAATCAACGTAGTGTAAGTGTAGGACCGACGGAAATAACTCCTGAACATTCTATCTGGAATATAAATAAAGAACTGGTCCAACATGACCCAGCCTAAATAATTCTAAAGCTTTCTGTAATTTTGTGATACTGTGGAAAACCATTCTACAGAAAATTTTAAAGCATTTAATAGAAAACTGTAATTGCTTATAATCAATTTAATTTCATTTTTTATGTTTATAAACTTATATTTTATTTTATTGCGTTCATTAAGGCATATGTATTGCCAATATATATATATATATATATATATATATATATATATATATTTAAATTGTGTTTTTAAGGATTAAATTCCCTGCCTGTTTATTTTTTGCTCTTTGTGTCCAATTCAGGAAATTTCCCTATATTTCCTGTCCCAGAGACACAGCAGGAAGTTAGAGGAAATATCCCAAGGTGAAAGGTGAATTCCCCTCTTAGACAGTTGTCCCCAAAACAAGTGGCACCATTAGAGGATTTACCCTTATCACTTGTTCTGGGGACAACTTTTGGGTTTCCCTCACTTTATTTCTAGATGACAATGGTCATCAGTACATATAAAGGGTGTCTCCCCCCATTTGGAACACAGACAGCAATGCAAAATTGACAGCGGCCTAATCCTTCCCCACACCATCCAAAACTAAGATTATTGCCCATTTTAAAAGGCAAAAAAAACATTATTTTAGAAGGATACATTTAAAAATGGGGGTGCAAAGCACTGACTTTTTACTTCATGACTGTTTCTAAGCAAAAATCTATACGGGTTCAAATGAGCAAGCATAGCCATGGGGGCCTGTCCTTTTTCCAACTCATTCAGCTGTGTTTTTAATATGAATAAACATAAATAGCAGAAGATTACCGTATATACTCGAGTATAAGCCGACCCGGATATAAACCGAGGCCCTAATTTTACCACAAAAAAAATGGGAAAACGTATTGACTCGAGTATAAGCCTAAGGTGTCCATCTGCATGCCTCACTGTGCCTCACTTTGCCTCACTGTGTCTATGTGCATGCCTCACTGTGTCCATGCCTCACTGTGCCCATGCCTTACTATGTCCATGACTAGACTGACGTTTAACATGGGAGTCTATGGAAGGGGTGCCCGGCTTTTAAAAATCTGTGCTCCCCGGCCATAGGTCCCCCAGACAACAAACTTTGCACACTTCTAGAGGAGAAATTGGGCTACATGTGTGACAAGTTTCGGGTCCAGGGGACCTACGACCGGCCGGTTCCAGGTCCCCAAAATCACCAGAGAAATTACCGTTTAACATGGGAGTCTATGGAAGGGGTGCCCGGCTTTGAAAAATCAGTGCTCCCTGGCCGTAGGTCCTCCGGACAACAAACTTTGCACACTTGTATAGGAAGAGTGGGGCTATATGTGTCCAGGGGACCTACGGCCGGCCGGTACCGGGTCCCCAAAGTCCGGGAGATCAGGCGCAAAAAGGTGACTCGAGTATAAGCCGAGGGGGGCATTTTCAGCACAAAAAATGTGCTGAAAATCTTGGCTTATACTCGAGTATATACGGTATATTGTAAGGGCTATTCACAGCATATAAATAAATCATTACATGTTTAAATGCATCCATATTTAAACATATTCATAGCAACCTTTTGCAGGCAAGATTACTAAGTATACAAACCAGACTGCATGATCATAGTATTTGGGCACCATCTAACTTTTTACATTTTAACATTTTAGAAGGAAGTAATGTATCATTTTATTTATGTTCTACATGTATGCTCTACAGCATGGGTGCTCAACCTGTGGCCCTCCAGCTGTTGCGGAACTACAGGTCCCATGGTGCCTCTGCCTGTGGGAGTCATGCTTGTAACTGTCAGCGACTTGCAATGCCTCATGGGACTTGTAGTTCTGCAACAGCTGGAGGGCCACAGGTTGAGCACCCATGCTCTACAGGCTTGCACCTACATAATCAGAACAAACACTATTCCAACAACAAAAAAACCTTCGGGGGTGGCTATTTACATTTTCTGTAAGTGTTTCTTGACTCTAAATCAAAAACGCAACCCTTCTTAGAAATTTAACTGAGGTGAAATTCTTTATATTTCTACCATCAACCCAAATGGAGTATAAAAGCTCTATCAGTGTAAATTACTGTGAAACTGATCATCATAGTTAATAACAATTAATCCACATACTGTTGAATATGCAAAAGGCACTATGCATAACGGTAGTAGAACACGTCTCAAATCAGATCAGCAACATAACTGATATAAAAAGCCGTATTACACAACATAGCCTGGGAATAATAACAGCAGCACACACATTTTTTCAAAAACATTTTTGTATAAATAGCAGAATATAAACTGAATTTTATCTTATTTAGCTGTAAATTTTTTTCTGTAGACATATACATTTTCTTTTCTTTTCTTGCTTAGCCCAAGATCAGTTTTTAAGGTGGAAAGTAAAACACTTTGTTTTTAATTGCAAGAGGATATTAAAGGAGATATTTAGACAAAACTGATTGTTCAAGCTGGCCTTATACATCGACAATGGTTGAATGCGCATGAAAGATCCGATTGTCTTTGGTGGCCTTTTGGACCAGCTTCCACCTTAAACGGGGAATTAATGCTTGGAGAATAGCTGACAGTTCCAGTTCTTACTTATCTCGGGTGAAACAATAGCAATTCCTTTTCAAACCTGTTTGTTGTGGTTACCCCAGAGATTGCATTTTCGAGGCTGTTTGGTGCTGCCACAAAGACATTAGATGGACCTGACTTGCCATCTAATGTTTGTGGGTATCTATAGTCCATACAGATGTCCAGTGCGAAAATAAAAGTTATCAGTAGTAAAAATATGACAATACTTAAAATTCTAAAATAAAATATTAATGCAATTATGAAGGGAACAGGTATTATCTGGCAATTACAGTTATTTTAAATATACGTAGGGGTGGTGGTGCATCAAGGGGGTCTCCTATCAAAAAAAGATGCAACCCCCAAAGCAATGGTGCCAATTTTGGCACCTGGCTCCTTGCAAAAATACATAAACTAGAAACTTATTAAGTACATATAATGCCATAAGCAATTAAGATATTTTAAAAAAATATTATTTGAATGAGAATTAATTATTCAGATTTTTGTTTTTCTTAAAAAATATATTGCAAATACAAAAATATATTTGTTTTGTCCTAATTTAATTAAGAATGAATAAAGTAAAAAAATATACCTCAAATCAAATATTTTTTTAGTTACCTAAAGTTGCAAAAATAAAAATGCATTTGTAACAAAAGGTCTTTTTTAAATTGTGATGGTCCAGCATTTATCTGGACCATCCATTCCATTGCCATTAATGCTTATTAATTGGGTAGGTAGAGGTAATGCAGCTATTGAGAATTGAAGGAGCACTTACTCTGGATTTCAGTCCTGTGCACCTGTCCTTAGAAGAAATCAGATGTAGACTGGTGCTTTGTCACCTACATAGGGAGTACTTATAGCCTGACATAAGGCTTAAGGTTACAGCTCTTAGCTATTTGGACAGCAGTCAAATGGCCCAGCCCAGATAAAGGCTGTTCCATGTGTCACTGCATTCCTACCTTGTGCTGTACATCAGGGGACATTCTCTGGCCTTAGGTACTTTTCTCCGTCCCTGCCCTGTACCTGAGGGATTCAAAGATAGGACCCCTTATTTGTAAGTAGGTCATAGAGCTCCAGAAAGAGGGGGTTTATTTTCTTCAGAAATAACTTAATAAAATATTACCTATAAAATATGACCACATAACATTTTTTTTCGTTCTTATTTCAATTCAATATATACGCTTTTTTTTTTTTTTTTTTTCATTATTTTACCAGTTCTGTAATTTTATTTATTTTATGTCTTGTTCCTTTATTTCAACAATTCTGTAATTGTATTTATTTTGTTAAAAGAGGGGTTCTACTTCCCCTCCTGTATTTCAAGTACATTTATACATAGATTGGCTGCACGTTCGCCTCACATATTTGCCCGTTGAAAAAAAATATTAGTGGAAGTCTGATATACGAATGCGAAAAAGTGATTGGTGCAACATCCACTCTGTTTAAAAGTGGGAGAAAGCCACATTCTCTCGACATGTGTTCTTTAGCATATGCACCAGGCTAAGACAGAGAAAGATTATGTTACCCAATGAAAGTGCAGTAATTGGCTGTGGAGACTTGTATCCATAATGTTGAATCTGTGCTCAGTTTTTGGTGACCAAATGTATTTAATTATTGTACTTTTTTAATATTAAAATATAAAAGTTAAAAAATCAAAGTGACCCCCTCTTCCAGTGCTACCGGCCTGGCACACCAACCATGGTGACTGGTATCCACCATGGCACTAAGCATCAAGCCTTTTGCCATACCTTTTAATGCTTGGGTGGGGGTGCATCAAGGGGGTCCCCCCCCCAAAAAAAAACGGCAACCCCCAATTTTGGCACCTGGCTCCTTGGCACTCTCAGTGATTCTTGGTGGGGCAGTGACATGAAAGCTTCTTGATCTCCTATTATGGTAAATTGATTTGCTGCCTCCTAACAGTTCACCAGTGTACATGGGTATGATATAAATATGAGTTAACAACAGAGACCTTTTAGTATCTGAATAAATACTGTACCAACATGGTTGTACTCTTCATCCAATCTGGCTAAGATTCTAAAAGGTTCTTTCCATGTATACTCAGCTTATGGCTAAAGGTCTAACTGAGAAATATTTAAGCACATGAAATAGATTTGTGCAAGAAACTCAGGGGCTGTACTCTCCATGGGTTCCCGTTTGATACTATAGATACAAAATTTAGCCATAAGAGAAAAAATATTAATACTTGCTTGAGTGGAAAAACCCACTCTTGTGCACCATTTGGGTTATTTACTAAAACTACATGGTGCAAAATCTGGTGCAACTGTGCATAGAAACCAATCAGCTTCCATTTTTTTTCATCAAAGCTTACAGCGATATTAACGTCTTGTTTTTTTTTGTTTACAAATAACAAACATGTCGTACTTAACTGCTCTGTGCAGTGGTTTGCACAGAGAAGCCTGGATCCTCCTCTTCTCGAGACCCTCGCCGGGGCTCCTGACCCCTCCCTCCTGCCTGAGTGCCCCCACAGCAAGCAGCTCGCTATGGGGGAACCCGAGCCGAACCACTGCTCTATGTGTCCATTCAGACACAGAACCGCCACTCAGCCCCACCCCCTCTCTCTACTCATTGGCTCACTGACTTTGATTGACAGCAACAGGAGCCAATGGTGCCTGCTGCTGTGTCTCAGCCAATCAGGAGGGAGAGTTCTGGACAGCCGAGGCTCTTGTGCAACAGCGCTGGATCGAGATGGGGCTCAGGTAAGTATTAGGGGGGTTGAGGGGGGCTGCTGCACACAGAAGTTTTTTTTTTATCTTAATGCATAGACTGCATTAAGATAAGGAAACCTTCTGCCCTTAGAACCGCTTTAATTTAACAAGCTAAAGTTGTCTGACACCTGGAATAGGTTGCACAGCAATTAATTGGATCTGGTATTGGCTCTAAAATTGAGGAGGAGAGTAACAGGAGTCTAGAGGTAGGAGACACCAGTCGTTGGCAACCAACTGAAATTGATGTTCCCACAGTCGTAGCATACTGCCAAGTTGCCTCCAGTGATGAGGAGAGGGGTAATGGTGAGATCTCTGACTGTACCTGGGAGCCCAAAAGAACAGAGAAGGAAAGTGAGTTAGAGGCACAATCCTAGAGGCAATTGGAAGAGAATTGGAGGAAGCAGCCTTCCTATTCCCACAGATGGCAAAGCTTCACCGGTGCAGGGCACAGTCGTCCCCTCCCCAGTGCTAGGCTGTGCCTTAAATAGCTCAAGAGTGGCAATAGCATTGGTAATTTGGGTGCCACCTGCATGAAAAGATATCTGACCTCTTACCACACAGCTCATTGGGAGCAGCACAAGAAAAGCTGCACATCAGGAAAAGAGCCCCACCCTTCCAGCTCCTCACATTCCATTTCTACCCCCACTATGCACCATGCCCTTTTAGCAGCCTCCACCAATAGGGATGACAATATAGAAGGGGTTTCAGAGGTCTGCTCTTTGGTTCCTCCAGTAGGGAAGAGGGTCTGTATGGGGCAACACAGAGTAGGGGTAGGTGTAGGCAAGAGCCTTGCTTCAATTCTGCCAACATCCCACCACCAGCTGTAGCATTGAGCAGGAAAATGTTGATGACCAAACTTCTAGAGCAAAAAAGAAAATATACCCTAGCCACCCCACCAGCTTCTAAATGCCAGCTTGACCAAATTTCTGTCTTTACAACTCCCACCCTCTCAGCTGGTGGAATCTGCCCCTTTTGGGAACTTTCAGAAAGTGCTGTACTGCAGTGGCAGATTCCAAGCTGCCATTTCTTTGCCGGTAAAGCCATCCCTAGACTTCACCATCACATGGAAGGCAATGTATCCATGTCACTTTACCTGTACCTGTACTTGCTGGAATATTTTTCTGTGGTCAAATGGACCTTGCTGCTGACTGCATGGTTCAGCAATAGGGATGAGCTTCCAGTTCGAATCGAAACAATGTTCGACTTGAACATTGCCTGTTCGCCCGATCGCCGAATAGCAAACAATTTGGGGTGTTCGTGGCAAATGCGAAAAGCCGCGGAACACCCTGTAAAAGTCTCTGGGAGAAATCTAAAGTGCTAATTTTAAAGGCTTATATGCAAGTTATTGTCATAAAAAGTATTTGGGGACCCGGGTCCTGCCCCAGGGGACATGTATCAATGCAAAAAAAAGTTTTAAAAACAGACGTTTTTTCAGGAGCAGTGATTTTAATAATGCTTAAAGTAAAACAATAAAAGTGAAATATTCCTTTAAATTTCGTACCTAGGGGGTGTGTATAGTATGCCTGTAAAATAGCGCTTGTTTCCCGTGCTTAGAACTGTCCCTGCACAAAGTTATAATGAATTGTCGGCTACCGGAAATACAGAGAAAAGTCATTGAAAGTCATTGATAAAAAAATCAGGTCTGGTATGGATATTAAGGAGAACCCTGCGTCAAATTAAAAAAAAATGACGTGGGGTTCCCCCCAAATATCTATACCAGACCCTTCAGGTCTGGTATGGATTCTAAGGGGAACTCCATGCCAAATTTTAAAAAAATGGCGTGGAGTTCCCCCCAAAAATCCATACCAGACCCTTTATCCGAGCACGCAACCTGGCAGGCCGCAGGAAAATAGGGGGGGACGAGAGAGCGCCCCCCTCCTGAACCGTACCAGGCCACATGCCCTCAACATGGGGAGGATGCTTTGGGTCTGTGACCCCTCAAAGCACCATGTCCCCATGTTGATGGGGACAAGGGCCTCATGCCCACAACCCTTGCCCGGTGGTTGTGGGGGTCTGCGGGCAGGGGGCTTATTGGAATCTGGAAGACCCCTTTAACAAAGGGGACCCCCAGATCCCGGCCCCCCATTAGAATTGGTAAGGGGTACATTGTACCCCTACCATTTCACAAAGAAAGTGTAAAAAATTGTTTAAAAAAAAGCCACACAGACACAGTTGGGAAAGTCCAGCGATGTAATCCAGTGTCCCGCGGTGATCCGATGTCCAGCGCTGCAGTCTCCTCCAGTCTCCACTCGAAACTCCCATGATGTATGAGGGGGTGGGGTCACCCGTCACATCATAGGGTAAGCCCCAGCTTTCCCTGCTTGCCGGGGAATAGCCAGGGCTTACGGCGGGATCCCGCCTACGTCATTGGCCTGGTACAGTTCAGGTGGGGGGCGCTCTCTCGTCCCCCCCTCTTTTCCTGCGGCCTGCCAAGTTGAGTGCTCGGATAAAGGGTCTGATATGGATATTTGGGGGGAACCCCACGTCATTTTTTTTTTAAATTTGATGCAGGGTTCTCCTTAATATCCTTAATATCCATACCAGGCCTGGTAATGGAATTTGGGGGGACCCCCACGCATTTTTTTTAAAATAATGAGCCGACAATTTATTATAGCCGCGAGTACTTTTAACCACTTCCATACCGGGTCATTGTAAAATGACGCCGGCAGGAACACTCTCTCCCTCCGGGTGGGCGTCATATGACGTCCTGGGTATCATTCAGATATCTTTGTCTTCAGCCGGCGATCCTGCGCACCATAAGAACGATCAAAGTGGCGGTTCCACCGCTTGATCGTTCTTATAGGCGGCGGGAGGGGACATCCCCCCCCTCCCGCCGCCATCCAGTGCTTCTCCGGGCTCTCCCGTGCCATCGGGAACCCGGAGAGAATCGTCCGGCGCAGGTGGTGGGTCACGTGACGAGCATAGAGATGACCAATCCTCCTTCTATGGACTTAATTACTCAAGATATGCTTGGAAATCAGCAAGGAATAAAACCACAGCGGCTCCAATGGCATGAAAACATGTGTTGAGAAATGAAAACAAAAACACAGCTCATTGCGCAGACATCCCATCCAACAATAATTTATTTTCAATGATGTATGAATGCACTCACATGTAAAATGTAAAAAGTAGGCATTTAATTAGGAAAGCGACCCGCACTTCCTACCAGTAAGATGGCGCTTTTTTTTTTCTTTTTTTTTTTAGCGCTACACCTCAATTTTCAATACTTGCTAGTATTTATAAACAAAAAAACTGCGTTATGATAAAAGGGTAAAGGCAGCAACTCTAATGAGATACACACATTAAGGCCTCATGCCCACTGACGTTTTTACAGCTGTGTTTTTTACAGCTTAAAAACGCCTGTCCATGTTATTGTAAATATTTTTTTTTTTTTGAAAAAAAACAACAAAAAAAACAAACATCGGAGCTAAAAACGCGACCGCGTTAGTGCGCGTTTTTGCGCGTTAGTGCGCGTTTTTTGACGCTCGCGTTTTTTTCTGCCTAATTCTGACGCTGAGGAACGCACTGGTCCTGGTTTTTTTTTTACAGCTTAAAAACGTCTATGCTATTTGCAGCTCAAAAACGTCTAGGTGGGCATGAAGCTATAGACTAACATGGACAGGCGTTTTTAAGCTGTAAAAAACGCTCAAAAACGCGGCTGTAAAAACGTCCGTGGGCATGAGGCCTAAAGATTTTGGAAAAGAAGGAGCTGCGCCAATGAGGGAGGGAGGGGGAAAGGGGGGGTTGTTTGGTTAAATGTTATTATATCAGTCCTCAAAACGACATAATATAGTGACCACTAATACCGGCAGGTCGCACGGAATAACATACAGCAGCAAACCAGTAAAAAACAGTCCACAAACAGAATTGGTCCAAGGTAAAAACAGTCCAAAAGCTTGTATTATCATCAACAGTGCTTGGTATGATGACACCACCGTGCTTGACAATTTTATTAGAGTGCCCACCACCGCAAAACAAATGTCTGCTTACCAGAAAGCAAGCAAAGACGTGCAGTCGGCTGTGACCAGGCCGCGGCCTTTAGCTTGCAGGTAGATAGATACCAGGACACAGATCAGGCATAGGTGTATTCAGCATACATTCCCTCCCTGGCTTAAAGTGGTTGTAAACCCACTACTCGTTTTTTTTTACAACACCTGCAAGAGAAAGGCATAATGAGCTAGTATGACTAGTATACTAGCTCATTATGTACCACTTACCTTAGATTGGGCCCCCCAAAGCCGTCCATGTCCCTGTCTTGAGCCGCAGCCATCTCTGCGGCGATAGCCGGAATGTTACTTCCGGGTATCACCGCACCAGCCAATCACAGCACCGCTCCGGCGCTATGATTGGCCGGAGTGGCGGAGACGTCACTCTGCGCATGCGCGCGGGAGGCGTCCCATTCGGCTACGCCCAGCTATTGCTGGGAAGTAGCCGAGTTTGTGAATGGGATTAACCCCATGAATGCGCCGTTATCTACGGCACGCATGCGCCGTAGACAGCGGCGCCTGTCATTTTAGTAAATATCTCCTAAACCGTGTAGGTTTAGGAGATATTTCTTGCACCTACAGGTAAGCCTTAATCTAGGCTTACCTGTAGTTGCAAGTAGTTTACAACCACTTTAACCTCTCCAATCAGTGTCCCCCAGCAGCAGAGCCCTCCTTTACATCAGTGTCCCCAGCAGCGGAGCCCTCCTTACATCAGTGTCCCCAGCAGCTACAGTTCCCGGGTTTCTCGTCTGGGAGAATACCAAGCAATCTTAGAAGAAAACCTGTTAGAGTCTGCAAAAGGCTTGAGACTGGGTGCGGAGGTTCAGCTTCCAGCAGGACAACGATCCTAAACATACAGCCAGAGCTACAATGGAATGGTGTAGTTTAAAGCATATTCATGTGGTAGAATGGTTCTATCAAAGTCCAGACATAAATCCAATTGAGAATCTGTGGACTTGAAAATTGCTGTTCACAGACGCTCTCCATCCAATTCAACAGAACTTGAGCTATTTGGCAAAGAAGAATGGGCAAAAATGTCACTCTCTAGATGTGCAAAGCTGGTAGAGACATCCCCAAAAAGACTTACAGATGTAATTGCAGCAAAAGGTCGATCTACAAAGTATTGACTCAGGGAAGCTGAATAAAAATGCAAGCCAAACTTTTCACATATTTATTTGTAAAAAAAAATTGAAAACCATTTATAATTTTCCTTCCACTTCACAATTATGTGCCACTTTGTGTTGGTCTATCACATAAAATCCCAATAAAATACATTTACATTTTTGGTTGTAACATGACAAAATGTGGAAAACTTCAAGGGGAATTGAATATTTTTTCAAGGCACTGTATATTCTCTTATTTTCTATTCTATTATTTTCTTTTTTTTTCTATTCTATTCTATTCCTTTATTTTCTATTCTATTTTATTCTATTCTTGTTTTCAAATTCGAAATTTTCGGACAAATTTTCGTTATTTAACATTCGCTTAAATTTGTTACTATTATAACTTGGAAATTCGGATACATCCAAATCTCCGAATAACGAAAACTTTGTCCAAATTTTGATATGAAACTAAGTAAACCTCATTCTGCTACCGGTACATATTTTTGGTAAACAAAACCCAATAAGTGTAATTGATTGGTTTGCACAAAAGTTAGTGTCTAAAAACCATGGTATACATACTGGAATTTTTATTTAATTTATTTTTATACGTGTAATCGGCAAATGGTTATATACTGTATTTGTAGAACCCATAACTTCCATATCTCCTGGGGAGGTGGACCTGTTCTGTGAAACACAATATTAGATCCCATCAACTAAGATTTGACAATATTCACCTTTGGACCATAGAATGCAGAAATGTTTATGTTATGGGGGATCATGTTTGATGTGGTAAACATATGATGGAATCAATATCATGAAGTTATATATAATTATTGAGTTGATATGTTGTATAACACTTTTTTATCCGATGGATTTTGTTTGCTTATTTGTCAATACAAATTTTATTTATTAAGAATCATGTTTACAGATTGATGGTTGTTAAATGTATTAATAGTTGCATCCCAAAAAGAAAACTAATGCAGGCATCACATCTAAGAATTGATAAGCTGCAATATAACACATTTGCTTTGTGGTTTAATTATTCTGCTTTGTGCTATAATTACATACACAATGATTCACCTTGCCACTCAGCACAAAATGTATTTTCAGTACTTGGATGGAATTGGCATTTTATAATGTTACCCTAGGCAATGCAGAATCTAGAATATGCCCTAGATCTAGAATTATTTCTAATAATTTTCTTTTTATCCTTTCTCAGCTATTTTTAATCTTCTCAGGTGGGGTTGAGTGGCAGGTGGGGTTGGGTATTCCTAATAACTGGGTCATGTGCCTCTGAGGACATTTTTCTCACAAATATCTGAAGTGACGCATTTGTCGTGTTTCATCTTTAAAGCAGAAAAAGCTTAGCAATGTGCTATGGCGTACAAAAATATGTTCCACACTCGGCACTGATCTGAACATATGACTAATTGTAATATTTAAGATACATCAAGATCTTCATCTGCCCTTTGGACATTTTCTTCACACCTGTGGTCAAAACAAATTGTTTAAAATGAACTTGTGCTTGGTCCATCACTTGTTTTTACCTACCTTCCTTTTGCTCCTTTGACTCTTCATTAATCCTCAGGATTTCAGGGAAGAATCCCTGTACAAGATCCAGGTTGGTCTAGTCAGGGCTTACAATGGACTAAGGACTCTTTCTTTGTCCCCCATGTGACAGTGATGGGGCCTGACAATTGGCTGTTCAGATACCCATTGCTTTACCATTGGACTACAGGGAGCGAATCAAATGCTCCCCATACCATGACCATTTCTCTTTGCTCCTTGGGAATGAAGGGAAGAGCTCCACTGCTTACGGTATATCTAAGTTAACTTGTTGCTTTGTCTTGCACAAGCTCACTTTATAGCCCTATTAACCACCTCAATACAGGGCACTTTCACCCCCTTACTGCCCAGGCCATTTTTCTGCTTTCAACGCTGTCACACTTTTAATGACAATTGCGCGGTCATGCAACACTGTACCCAAATTAAATTTTTATAAATTTTTTCCCCACAAATAGAGCTTTCTTTTGGTGGTATTTTATTTCTTGCGCTATAAACAAAAGAAGAGTGACAAGTTTGAAAAAAAAACATAATATTTTTTACTTTTTGCTATAATAAATATCTCAATTTTTTTATTTTAAAACAAGTTTTTTCCTCAGTTTAGGCCGACATGTATTCTCCTACATATTTTTGGTTAAAAAAAAATCGCAATAAGCCTATTTTGATTGGTTTGCGCAAAAGTTATAGCGTCTACAAAATAGGGGATAGATTTATAGCATTTTTATTATTTATTTATTTTTTACTAGTAATGGCGCCGATCTGCGATTTTTATCATGACTGCGATATTGCGGCGGACATATCGGACACTTTTGACACATTTTTGGGACCATTCACATTTATACAGCGATCCGTGCTATAAATATGTACTGATTACTGTATAAATGTGACTGGAAGGGAAGGGGTTAACACTAGGGGGCGATCAAGGGGTTAAATGTGTTACCTAGGGAGTGATTCTAACTGTAGGGGGAGGGGACTCACAAGGGGAGGAGACCGATCGGTGTTCCTCTGTACAAGGAACACACCATCGGTCTCCTCTCACCTGACAGGACGTGGATCTGTGTGTTTACACACACAGATCCACGGTCCTGCTCTGTTACTGGGCAATCGCGGGTGCCTGGCGGACATTGCGGCTGCCGGGCACACGCATCGGGTCCCCAGTGACGCCAGTGGCGTGCGCGCGCCCCCTGGTGGGCCGGGAAGGCGAGTACGTCATATGACGCCGGCCCAGAACAAGAGCTGCACTGTTCAGCCGTAAGGGCGGCAAGGGGTTAAAGTGTGTATATAGACAATTTTTGTTTGTTTGGGAAAAAGTAGATAAGGGTTAAAAACTCTGGCAGGTTATTTTATTTTTCACTCTCGGTAACGATGGGGGATTTTCCATTCACTTCCTTTCCCAGAAATACAACTATGAGTAAATCTTTATAAGTAAAGGAAATTTGATTTCCGCATGTCTCTTGTTCAGGGAACAACTCAAAATTTTGGACAATGGTCACCAGAATAAACAGAGGAGTAAATCTCCCCAATGGGGAGAGAGCAATAAAGAAAACTTGACAGGTCTAACCATTCCCCCGACTAGCCAAAAGAATAAAAAATGTTTTACATAGAGATTTACTTCAACCCCCTGTTCAAAATCGTAGCCATTCAAAAATTCTATCACGGAAGTCCTCCTTTCGGAAGGTTCTTATAAGATCTCGGAAATATATCGACCTCTTCTACTAAAAACAACATCATCTCTAGCTTCCTCATCAGTGGCCAACTGGACCAAAGACTTCCCAGACACGGAGCTGGTCAACAAACTATTACAGGGCCTTAATACTATACATAAACTGATCCCCAACGAAATATGGAGGGAAACAGCTGAAAATTGTGCATCGTGCTCACGTTCCCTTTCTCTACGCCAACCAATCACAAACCTCTTCTTCATGCCCTCTCTGTCGTCAACTCAAACCTTCCCTGATGCACCGCTTGTGGTCGTGCCCCCACATATCCGTCTTCTGGGATCAAGTCCTGGCTTACATCTTCAAAGTGACTCTGATGAAACTACCTAAGGACCCATTCCTCCTCATCTTTGGTTACTGGGACCCTTTGTTGCTGCCATGGTCCCCAAAGGCCCCCCCTTCACATAAAGAATGGTCTCTGATATGTCTACTACTCGCCAGGAGAGCCATCTTGAAAAATTGGATATCCAATATTCCCCCGAATACTTCACAAGTCAAAAAGGAACTTCTGCTGCTTCTTTTCAAAGATAGACTAAATACAGACTTCTCGCTTGACACTGCTAAACAACGTTTCTACCACAGTTGGCAAGCCTATTTGGTCTATGCGCACTCCCCTAAAGACCGAGCAAACCTCAAACTGTTTTCATTCTCCTATTACGGGCCACCCCTCCCATCACCTCCAGTGTCTCTACTCTGCCCCTCGGGGTGACCTCTATTGATGGGACTGAATCTACATGGTGAGATGCACTCTAGATATTTCCAGTACAATTTGATGTCTACCTCCTTGATACCCCTCATAATGGAAGCTTGGTGTCTACTTCCACCCCATCCCCCCCGTTTTTTTTTTCTCTTTCTCCCTAGGTTTTTGGTTTTGTTTTGTTCTGTTCTCTGCCTTCCATTGATCCTAGGGTCCTCCCCAGTTCCAGGATCCATTCACTTATCCTCCCCCCTTACATAGGGATGTTTAGCTTTGAAAGCTCTTACCTCCTACATTGTTTGTTCATCCCATGCATGGGACCTCACTCTTGTATCTCCTAGGATGCGTATTGTTATCTATACATTATTGTCTTCTCTTATCAAATTTACTGGTTTGACACAACTATTGATATGTAAAAATATAATTACTTCTATTGCTGTGGTAATCTGTATGACTTTTACCTTCAATAAAATCTATAAAAAATAAATAAAAAATTGTAGCCATCGATCCAGAGTACACCAAAATGACAGATAATTAATATCTTACCTGCTATTTTCGTGTAAGAATGCCCCTCTGCCAAGTATTTTTTCTGTCCCAGAATGAGAGAGCAACAATCCTAAAAGCCCACAGAATGAGTCAGGCCAATAGCTCTGCAATCAGTAGAGAGTAGGGATGAGCCGAACACCCCCCCGGTTCGGTTCGCACCAGAACCTTCGAACGGACCGAAAGTTCGCGCGAACGTTAGAACCCTATTAAATACAATGGATGCGAACGTTCAAAATCTAAAGTGCTAATTATAACGACTAAAATGCATGTTATTGTCCTAAAAAGGGTTTGGGGACCCGGGTTCTGCCCCAGGGGACATGTATCAATGCAAAACAAAGTTTTAAAAACGTCCGTTTTTCGGGAGCAGTCATTTTAATGATGCATAAAGTGAAAAAAAAAGTGAAATATTACTTTAAATATCGTACCTGGGGGGTGTCTAAAGTATGCCTGTGAAGTGGCATGTGTTTCCCCGTGTTTAGAACTGTCCCTGCACAAAATGACATTTCCAAAGGAAAAAAAGCCATTTAAAACTGCTTGCGGCTTTAATGTCATGTCTGGTCCCGGTAATATGGATGAAAATCTTTGAGAAAAATGGCATGGCTACCACACCAGCCCCCCCACCCCAGCCCATTACCAGCCCCTTTGGGTCTTGTATGCATATTAAGGGGAACCCCGCACACAAAATAAAAAAGGCCCTATATACTCTGAACAGCAGTATACAGGCGGTGCAAACAAGACAGGGACTGTAGGTTTGTTCTTAAGTAGAATCTGTATGTAATTTTGAACACGTACATTGTTTAAGTGTAGCTCCAGCCAAAAAATCTATTTTTAAGCTTTTTGGAAAACATAGGGAAGGGTTATCACCCCTGTAACATTTGTTTTGCTGTCTGTGCCCCTTGTTCAGAACATTTCACCTCACTTTCCGTCCCAATGACAAATGTTTTTGAAATGTGGGTTTTTTATTGAAACAAGGATTGGTGATAAAGCATCAGTAGAGAGGAGACACCTTTTTCCCATATTAACTCTTACAGGAGAGAATTTCCCTTCCTAGGGGTAGATTTCCTCTCACTTCCTGTTGTCTCCTTTCGTTTGCAAGTAGGAGTCGTTTGTAAGTTGGATGTTTGAAAGTAGGGGCCTGCCGTATATACTCTGCTGAAATTTGCCCCTTACATGTTGGTGTTGCCAAAACACTGTGAGCCCTGAGAGTTATTCTTAGTGGGCGCTGGAACGCCCTGCTGTGAACTATTATATCAGGAATTGTATTTACATGCCATTGTTGAACAGTGGTAGGAAAAATTGGGCCTTTGGTGGTGGTGCTGGTGCCACAACACTGTAAGCCCTCACAGTTACTCTTGGTAGTCGCATGAATGGGCCCTGCTGTGAATTATTAGATCAAGAATTGTAATTGCATGGCCCTGTTGAACAGGGGCTGAAAAATTGGGCCTTTGGTGGTGGTGGTGGTGGTGGTGTTGTCACAACACTGTAAGCCCTCACAGTTACTCTTGGTGGGCGCATGAATGGGCCCTGCTCTGAATTATTAGATCAAGAATTGTAATTACATGCCCCTGTTAAACAGGGGCAGAAAAATTGGGCCTTAGGCACTGGTGCCACAACACTGCAACCCCTCACAGATACTGTACTTGGAGCACAGCAATGAGCCCTGATGCAAAGTATTGCATTAAAAATTGTAATTACACGCCCCTGTTAAACAGGGGCAGAAAAATTGGGCCTTAGCCACTGGTGGCGGCACCCAGAAACAAAAAAGTTCTTCCAAGCTATCATCAAGAATCGGATCATTGAGGAGGAGGAGGATAGTCAGTCAACATAACAGGACAGTCACTCAGCATCAGCATCAGTCTTGAAGGGATGTGACATTTGAAAATAAATTATTCTGTTATATCAGCTTCAGGTGCTTGGTAGCTGGTGGTGATCCAAGACTGGTTCATCTTTATGAAGGTCAGTCGATCAACCGAGTCGGTTGACAGGCACACCCTGTGATCCATGACAAAGCCTCCAGCAGCACTGAATGTGCGTTCCGAAAGAACGCTGGATGCAGGACAGGCCAGTAGCTCAATTGCATACTGTGCAAGCTCTGGCCAGTGATCCATCCTCAACACCCAGTAAGCCAGAGGATTTTCGGTGGGAAAGGTGTCCAAGTCTGACCTTGCCCCTAGGTATTCCTGCACCATGTATATCAGACGCTGGCGATGGTTGCTGGTACCGATCATACCTTGGGGCTGCGGACTAAAAAAATTGTCTGAACGCATCGGTCAGACGGCCACCTTCTCCACCGCTCCTTCTGCTACTGACCGAAGCCTCAGTAACTCGTTGTCCAGGACCAGGAGTTTGTGACCTCCCAGTCTCTGGGAACGCGTTGCACAGACCTTTCTGTAAGGCCTCCCGGAGATATCTCATCCTCTGCTCCCTCTGCGACGGCAAGATAAGGTCCGCAACCTTACCCTTGTACCGTGGATCAAGGAGAGTGGCCAGCCAGTAATGGTCCCTCTCCTTGATCCGAAGAATACGAGAGGGATCAGGGAGGCCATGCAGCGTAGGTTAGCTGAGGCATTCGGTCCGGAGTCCTCTGGGTCACTAAGGACGACATGATCCGCAGCCACCTCCTCCCAGCCACGTACAAGTCCACGGGTTTGTTGGGACTGTAAATCATCCCTAAAAGACTGCTGCTGTTGATGCTGAGTGCCATGCTCCACCTCCATGCTGACACAATCCTCCTCCTCCTCCTCCTCGTCCTCGTCCTGTGTGATGGGTTTGGACAGAAGGAACACTGTCTGGGTAAAGGGGGCCTTGAGAGGCAAGGAAGTCCTCCTCTTCCTGCCTCAGTTCTGCCTCAAGTGCCCTGTCCATTATTCCACGCAGCGTATGCTCCAACAGGTGGACAAGAGGTACAGTGTCACTGATGCATGCACTGTCACTGCTCACCATCATCGTGGCCTCCTCAAATGGTGCCAGGACAGTGCATGCATCCCCGATCATGCCCCACTGGCGTGGTGAAAAAAACCCGAGCTCCCCTGACCCTGTCCTGGTGCCGTAGTCGCACAGGTACTAATTGATGGCCCTCTGCTGCATGTGCAGCCGCTGCAGCATGGCCAACGTTGAGTTCCACCTGGTGGGCATGTCACATATAAGGCGGTTCTTGGGCAGGTTCAACTCCTTTTGCAGCTCAGCCAGCCGAGCACTGGCATTATATGATCTGCGGAAATGCAAACAGACTTGCCTGGCCTGCCTCAGGACATCCTGTAAGCCCGGGTACCTGCCCAAGAACCGCTGCACCACCAGGTTAAGGACGTGAGCCACACAGGGCACATGGGTCAGTTGTCCCTGTCGGAGGGCGGAGAGGAGGTTGGTGCCATTGTCGCAAACCACCATTCCTGGCTTAAGCTGGCGTGGCGTCAACCACCTCTCGGCCTGCCCCTGCAGAGCAGACAGAACCTCTGCCCCAGTGTGGCTCCTGTCCCCCAAACACACCAGGGCAAGCACGGCATGGCATCTTTTTGCCTGCGTACTTGCGTAGCCCCTTGAACGCCTACGGAGCACCGCTGGTTCCGAGGACAAACCACAGGAAGAAGCCATGGAGGAAGAAGAAGAGGAGGGGGTGGAGGAGAGAGGTGTGTCACAACAACCAGTAGTAGCATTTTGGAGATGTGGCGGCGGAACAACCTCCAACACTACTGCACCTTGTCCTGCATCCTTCCCAGCTGCCAAAAGAGTGACCCAATGGGCCGTGAAAGAAAGGTAACGTCCCTGTCCATGCCTGCTGGACCATGAGTCAGCGGTAATATGCACCTTACCGCTGACTGCCCTGTCCAGCGAGGCATGGACATTGCCTTCCACATGCCGGTAGAGAGCCGGAATCGCCTTCCGTGAGAAAAAGTGACGTTTGGGAACCTGCCACTGAGGAACCGCACATTGCACAAACTCACGGAAGGGGGCCAAGTCTACCAACTGAAAAGGCAGCAGTTGAATTGCTAGCAATTTAGCCAAGCTAGCATTTAACCGCTGGGCATGTGGATGGCTGGGAGTGAACTTCTTTCGACGGTCCAGCAGCTGGGGCAGGGAAATTTGCCTGCTAGAATCGGACGTCTGTATACTGCTAGCAGAGTGCCCGCAAGTACTTGGCTGTGACACACCTAATTCTACACCTTCATTCCTCTCAGTGCAGGTTTCAGAGAGAACTGAAGGTACAGTGGGGTTGGAGATCCCAGCTAATGAGGAGCAAGGAGAGGTCCGCTTTGTTCTTTGGTGTGGGTCTTTAAGATACGCTTGCCAACGAGCTGCATGGCAGGTCAACATATGTCTGGTCAAGCATGTGGTGCCCAAGCAGCTGATGTTTTGGCCACGAGAGATACGCTTCAGACATATGTTGCAAACAGCAGCGGTGCGATCTGATGCACTCGACTCAAAAAAGGCCCACACCAAAGAACTTTTGGAATAACGGGCAGAGGCAGCGCCCTGCACAGGCGGAGCTCTGCGGTGTGATTCAGTCGGTGTGCTGCCCTTACGCTGGCCCCCTAAGGGCATCCTGCCTTGTTGGAGATGTGCCTCCTCCTTATCCTCCTCCTTCTCCTCTCTCCTATCAGGCACCCACGTGGAGTCAGTGACCTCATCATCCCCTCCCTCCTCATCACTGGAGCCAATCTGGCAGTATGCTGCAGCTGCTGGAACATGACTGCCAGATTGCTGTCCTTCTTGAGCATCCCCTCTCTCTGCTCTCACGCTACTGCCTTCCTCTAGCTGGGTATCATCATCAGACCCTTCGAAACGCCGGGCATCCTCCTGGAGAATGTACCCAACACTGTGCTCAAACAGTTCGGGGGACTCCTCAGGAGGACATGGTGGGTCTAGGGAAGGAGTGACTGATGATGACATTGATACAAGGGAAGAGGACGCTTTGGCAGCTGCTTTGCCAGTACCCTGAGCCTGGGTGAGAGAGGATGAGGAGGATGAGGAGGGCTTGGTCATCCACTCTACCAAGTCTTCGGCATGATGCGGCTCAACGCGTCCAGCTGCCGAAAATAAGGACAAGCGTGTCCCATGGCCACGTGCTGATGATGATGCACCGCGTCCACGACCAGCACTATTGTCTCTAGACACAGAGCCTGCTTGCCCTCTTTTATTGACTCCTGACTGTCTGCCTCTCCTTGTTTGCCTTCCAGACATTCTAATGGCCTGCAGGGAGATGGGAAAACCACCAGCAATAAGGGGTAGCTTCAGGTGTATACTGTGCAGGAGGCACACTACGCCCGCTGTAAGTGCTGCAGATGCCTGCCTGTGTTACACAACAGGAAAACAGAGCAATAAGGGCTAGCTTCAGGTGTATATTTTGCAGGAAGCACACTACGCCCGCTGTAGGTGCTGCAGATGCCTGTTAGTGTAACACAAAATAAAAAAAAACACGAGCAATAAGGGCTAGCTTCAGGTGTATAATGTGCAGGAGGCACACTACGCCCGCTGTAAGTGCTGCAGATGCCTGCCTGTGTTACACAACAGGAAAACACAGCAATAAGGGCTAGCTTCAGGTGTATACTGTGCAGGAGGCACACTACGCCCGCTGTAAGTGCTGCAGATGCCTGCCTGTGTTACACAACAGGAAAACACAGCAATAAGGGCTAGCTTCAGGTGTATATTTTGCAGGTGGCACACTACGCCCGCTGTAAGTGCTGCAGATGCCTGCCTGTGTTACACAACAGGAAAACACAGCAATAAGGGCTAGCTTCAGGTGTATATTTTGCAGGAAGCACACTATGCCCGCTGTAAGTGCTGCAGATGCCAGTTAGTGTAACACAAAAGAAAAAAACCACGAGCAATAAGGGCTAGCTTCAGGTGTATAATGTGCATGAGGCACACTACGCCCGCTGTAAGTGCTGCAGATGCCTGCCTGTGTTACACAACAGGAAAACACAGCAATAAGGGCTAGCTTCAGGTGTATATTTTGCAAGAAGCACACTATGCCCGCTGTAAGTGCTGCAGATGCCAGTTAGTGTAACACAAAAGAAAAAAACCAAGAGCAATAAGGGCTAGCTTCAGGTGTATAATGTGCATGAGGCACACTACGCCTGCTGTAAGTGCTGCAGATGCCTGCCTGTGTTACACAACAGGAAAACACAGCAATAAGGGCTAGCTTCAGGTGTATATTTTGCAGGAAGCACACTATGCCCGCTGTAAGTGCTGCAGATGCCTGTTAGTGTAACACAAAAGAAAAAAACCACGAGCAATAAGGGCTAGCTTCAGGTGTATAATGTGCAGGAGGCACACTACGCCCGCTGTAAGTGCTGCAGATGCCTGCCTGTGTTACACAACAGGAAAACACAGCAATAAGGGCTAGCTTCAGGTGTATACTGTGCAGGAGGCACACTACGCCCGCTGTAAGTGCTGCAGATGCCTGCCTGTGTTACACAACAGGAAAACACAGCAATAAGGGCTAGCTTCAGGTGTATATTTTGCAGGTGGCACACTACGCCCGCTGTAAGTGCTGCAGATGCCTGCCTGTGTTACACAACAGGAAAACACAGCAATAAGGGCTAGCTTCAGGTGTATATTTTGCAGGAAGCACACTATGCCCGCTGTAAGTGCTGCAGATGCCAGTTAGTGTAACACAAAAGAAAAAAACCACGAGCAATAAGGGCTAGCTTCAGGTGTATAATGTGCATGAGGCACACTACGCCCGCTGTAAGTGCTGCAGATGCCTGCCTGTGTTACACAACAGGAAAACACAGCAATAAGGGCTAGCTTCAGGTGTATATTTTGCAGAAAGCACACTATGCCCGCTGTAAGTGCTGCAGATGCCAGTTAGTGTAACACAAAAGAAAAAAACCAAGAGCAATAAGGGCTAGCTTCAGGTGTATAATGTGCATGAGGCACACTACGCCCGCTGTAAGTGCTGCAGATGCCTGCCTGTGTTACACAACAGGAAAACACAGCAATAAGGGCTAGCTTCAGGTGTATATTTTGCAGGAAGCACACTATGCCCGCTGTAAGTGCTGCAGATGCCTGTTAGTGTAACACAAAAGAAAAAAACCACGAGCAATAAGGGCTAGCTTCAGGTGTATAATGTGCAGGAGGCACACTACGCCCGCTGTAAGTGCTGCAGATGCCTGCCTGTGTTACACAACAGGAAAACACAGCAATAAGGGCTAGCTTCAGGTGTATACTGTGCAGGAGGCACACTACGCCCGCTGTAAGTGCTGCAGATGCCTGCCTGTGTTACACAACAGGAAAACACAGCAATAAGGGCTAGCTTCAGGTGTATATTTTGCAGGTGGCACACTACGCCCGCTGTAAGTGCTGCAGATGCCTGCCTGTGTTACACAACAGGAAAACACAGCAATAAGGGCTAGCTTCAGGTGTATATTTTGCAGGAAGCACACTATGTCCGCTGTAAGTGCTGCAGATGCCTGTTAGTGTAACACAAAAGAAAAAAACCATGAGCAATAAGGGCTAGCTTCAGGTGTATAATGTGCAGGAGGCACACTACGCCCGCTGTAAGTGCTGCAGATGCCTGCCTGTGTTACACAACAGGAAAACACAGCAATAAGGGCTAGCTTCAGGTGTATACTGTGCAGGAAGCACACTACGCCCGCCGTAAGTGCTGCAGATGCCTGCCTGTGTTACACAACAAGAAAACACAGCAATAAGGGCTAGCTTCAGGTGTATAATGTGCAGGAGGCACACTATGCCCGCTGTAAGTGCTGCAGATGCCTGCCTGTGTTACACAACAAGAAAACACAGCAATAAGGGCTAGCTTCAGGTGTATAATGTGCAGGAAGCACACTACGCCCGCTGTAAGACTGCAGATGCCTGCCTGTGTTACACAACAGGAAAACACAGCAATAAGGGCTAGCTTCAGGTGTATAATGTGCAGGAGGCACACTAAGCCCGCTCTAAGTGCTGCAGATGCCTGCCTGTGTTACACAACAGGAAAACACAGCAATAAGGGCTAGCTTCAGGTGTATATTTTGCAGGAAGCACACTATGCCCGCTGTAAGTGCTGCAGATGCCTGTTAGTGTAACACAAAAGAAAAAAAACACGAGCAATAAGGGCTAGCTTCAGGTGTATAATGTGCAGGAGGCACACTACGCCCGCTGTAAGTGCTGCAGATGCCTGCCTGTGTTACACAACAGGAAAACACAGCAATAAGGGCTAGCTTCAGGTGTATATTTTGCAGGTGGCACACTACGCCCGCTGTAAGTGCTGCAGATGCCTGCCTGTGTTACACAACAGGAAAACACAGCAATAAGGGCTTGCTTCAGGTGTATATTTTGCAGGTGGCATACTACGCCCGCTGTAAGTGCTGCAGATGCCTGCCTGTGTTACACAACAGGAAAACACAGCAATAAGGGCTAGCTTCAGGTGTATATTTTGCAGGAAGCACACTATGCCCGCTGTAAGTGCTGCAGATGCCTGTTAGTGCAACACAAAAGAAAAAAACCACAAGCAATAAGGGCTAGCTTCAGGTGTATAATGTGCAGGAGGCACACTACGCCCGCTGTAAGTGCTGCAGATGCCTGCCTGTGTTACACAACAGGAAAACACAGCAATAAGGGCTAGCTTCAGGTGTATACTGTGCAGGAAGCACACTACGCCCGCTGTAAGTGCTGCAGATGCCTGCCTGTGTTACACAACAAGAAAACACAGCAATAAGGGCTAGCTTCAGGTGTATAATGTGCAGGAGGCACACTATGCCCGCTGTAAGTGCTGCAGATGCCTGCCTGTGTTACACAACAGGAAAACACAGCAATAAGGGCTAGCTTCAGGTGTATAATGTGCAGGAGGCACACTAAGCCCGCTCTAAGTGCTGCAGATGCCTGCCTGTGTTACACAACAGGAAAACACAGCAATAAGGGCTAGCTTCAGGTGTATATTTTGCAGGAAGCACACTACGCCCACTGTAAGTGCTGCAGATGCCTGCCTGTGTTACACAACAGGAAAACACAGCAATAAGGGCTAGCTTCAGGTGTATACTGTGCAGGAGGCTTAGCAAAAATGACACTGACACTGTCCCCTGCCTATCCTTCTCTCTCCCTGCACACAAGGTTTAGCAAAGAATATCACTGACACTGTCCCTGCCTATCCTTCTCTCTCCCTGCACACAAGGTTTAGCAAAGAATATCACTGACACTGTCCCTGCCTATCCTTCTCTCTCCCTGCACACAAGTTAAATGAACAAATAGCACTGACACTGTCCCTGCCTATCCTTCTCTCTCCCTGAACCGGAACATACTACACACATAGTTACCAACAGTCCCGAATTTCCCGGGACAAGCACGATTTTTGGACCCTTGTCCCGAATTGGGCTTGTCCCGATTCCTGACAAGCCCAGTTCTTTTCGTCCCGTTTTGTCCCGGTAAATTTGGGAATGCTTTAGCTAAAAACGGCAGCGGCTACACAAAAATGGCCGCTGCCGCCACCATATTTGTTTACGTTTTCCCCTTGTGTTCAGTGCAGAGCCTGGGGCAGCCAGTCGGCTTCGGATTGGCGACTCCTCCCCGCTCTCCACTGAACGCAAGGAGAGGCACAAGGAAGCAGCATGCTTCACCCGCCGCCGCCGCCGCTAACGACCCTCTGCCCAGCCCCCGTGTGTCCGACAAGGAGCGGGGACACGGATGTAAGGACCGGGGCTCCACTGGCTGGGGACACTGATGCCTATCAGCACCCGGCGCCGCCGCTGCCAACAACCCTCCGCCCCGCCCCCATGTGTCCGACGAGTGGGGACACTGATGGAAGGACCGGGGCACCGCTGGCTGGGGACACTGTGATGGTCCTGGCTCACTCCATTTGGCAGACCCCTCGGACCACCAGCACATCCTCACGCACCGCAGGTACCGTACTATTGCACTGTAGTGTAGTGGGTGGCGGGGTAATTGTAGTGTAGTGGGTGGTGGGGTAATTAGTGTAGTGTAGTGGGTGGTGGGGTAATTAGTGTAGTGTAGTGGGTGGTGGGGTAATTAGTGTAGTGTAGTGGGTGGCGGGGTAATTTAGTGTAGTGGGTGGTGGGGTAATCACAGTGTAGTGGGTGGCGGGGTAATCAGTGTAGTAGGTGGCGGGGTAATCAGTGTAGTGTAGTGGGTGGTGGGGTAATCAGTGTAGTGGGTGGCGGGGTAATCAGTGTAGTAGGTGGCGGGGTAATCAGTGTAGTGTAGTGGGTGGCGGGGTAATTAGTGTAGTGGGTGGCGGGGTAGTTAGTGTAGTGGGTGGTGGGGTAATCACAGTGTAGTGTAGTGGGTGGTGGGGTAATCACAGTGTAGTGGGTGGCGGGGTAATTAGTGTAGTGGGTGGCGGGGTAATTAGTGTAGTGGGTGGCGGGGTAATCAGTGTAGTGTAGTGGGTGGCGGGGTAATTAGTGTAGTGGGTGGCGGGGTAATTAGTGTAGTGGGTGGTGGGGTAATCACAGGGTGGTGTAGTGGGTGGCGGGGTAATCACAGTGTAGTGTAGTGGGTGGCGGGGTAATCAGTGTAGTGGGTGGCGGGGTAATCAGTGTAGTGGGTGGCGGGGTAATCAGTGTAGTGGGTGGCGGGGTAATCAGTGTAGTGTAGTGGGTGGCGGGGTAATTAGTGTAGTGGGTGGCGGGGTAATCTGTGTAGTGTAGTGGGTGGTGGGGTAATCAGTGTGGGGTAATCAGTGTAGTGGGTGGCAGGGTAATCAGTGTAGTGTAGTGGGTGGCGGGTTAATCAGTGTAGTGGGTGGCAGGGTAATCAGTGTAGTGTAGTGGGTGGCGGGGTAATCAGTGTAGTGGGAAGCGGGGTAATCAGTGTAGTGGGTGGCGGGGTAATCAGTGTAGTGGGTGGCGGGGTAATCAGTGTAGTGGGTGGCGGGGTAATCAGTGTAGTGGGTGACGGGGTAATCAGTGTAGTGGGTGGCGGGGTAATCAGTGTAGTAAATAGTTGCCAAACAGTCCCGAATTTCCCGGGATAATCATGATTTTTGGACCCTTGTCCACAAGTGTGGAGGGGGCTCTGCTGGGGAGGCACCTGATGCAAGGACGGACTGCTGGGGAGGCACCTGATGCAAGGACGGACTGCTGGGGAGGCCATCTGGTGGCAGGCGACGTGGCAGGTAACACGCTCAGGGCTTCCACTGATTCGGCATTATGGTGAGTTGAATGATTTCATTTTATATTACAATGTAATAATAGAAATAATGCACTTCAATCATCCTGACACCGTAACAACCATGGTGCCGGGATGATTGAAGCGCCAACAGGTGTTTTGGAGTATCCTTATCTGCCAATTTTGTTACACATTTCTATTGTGGTGTAGGATCTGGCTTCTTTCTTTCTATTTCTTTCTCTCTCTTTCTCTCACCTCGGACTCTAGCCACACCCCTTTGAACCACGCCCATTTAAGCCACACCCACTATCGTGCGTAAACCACGCCCATTTTTCGCCGCGCCGTGCGAAGCGCGCCGCAATTTTCATTCCAGCATGACACGCCTACAAACGAATGCCCCGCCCTCTAATTATAGCAAGGCTCCGCCTCAATACAAAAAAAGTGTCCCAGATGTTTTTTTTGCAATGTTGGCAACTATGTACACAAGGCCGCCGCGCTGGCGGCCTTTTATAGTGTGGGGTGTGTACTAAATCCCCCTGAGCTATAATTGGCCACAGGCATCCTGCCTGTGGCCAATTATGGCTCTCATTACTGCCGGTGCTGTGATTAGCCAAGCATGCGGGGTCACAGTGCATGCTTGGCCAATCACAGCGCCTGGATTGCACTGCGATGGCGTAGTGCATTCTGGGCCGTTCGCGTCACTCGAATTTGGCGCGAACGGCCCAAATCGTTCGATCTTAGTCAAACAGCCGATGTTCGAGTCGAACGTGTGTTCGACTCAAACACCGAGCTCATCCCTAGTAGAGAGCACATAGTATATGTTGCAGTATGTTGAGATTGCTGAAAATTGAGCAAGAGGGATTTTGTGCAAGTGGTTCTAAAGCCTTAAGGTTTTTCACCTATTGCATTCTATGTATTAAGGTGAAAAACCTTCTGTGCTGCAGCTTCCCCCCAGTCCCCTCCCTCTTTTTCTTACCTGAGCCTGATCTGATCCAGCGATGTGCACTGGGAAGATTGATAGTTGGCTGCCGCTGCTGTCAATCAAATGGTGTGACACAGGAGCAGGGGGCAGGGCCGAGTCCTGCTGTCTGTGTCAATAGACGCAGCAGCGTGGCTCAGGAGCGAGCCATGGAAACCGGCTTTTTATGGGGGAACCCGCCGAACAGGAGGGGCCTGGAGCACTAGTGGGGAACCCCAGAAGAAGCGGATCAAGGCTGCTCTGTGCAAAAGCATTGCACAGAGCAGGTAAGTATGACATGTTTGTTATTTTAAGAAAAAAATATTAAGGTTTAATACCACTTTAAGGGGTGTTAAATAAATAGGGAGGGGATGACTGAGGTTATAATTTAAGCCAAAAAATATGGTGCAGCCAAACCAGTAAACTGAAAAAAATATAAATTACAGAGACATTTTAACATTAGTGGCCAATCAGATGTGCTGCAATGTTCTAATACTAGAAGTTTCCTTGTAAGAGGAGAGAACAGAGGGACGAGGTTAGGCCAAACTCCAGCGTAGTTTGCAGGGAAGTGTCATGGAGTGCATGACCTGGCAGTGCTGTATGGCATCGGTGCCTAAAAGACAAGACTAGCTGAACAGATTTACGTCTTTGAGATGGTAAATGGATATTTTATATATTCATTTTAGCAGTGCATTTGGCAAATTTCCTAGAGTTTTGTAGAATGTTTTTGAAGCCCAGGCCATTCAAAAACACAGATGTCCAGGTAAGGAGTACAGTACCCCAAAACACACTCATGGACACCCTAAATACATACAGACACCACCCTTTACATTTTCCTGCCATGGATCCTTTCTTTTCTAAACAACAGCACAACTTACAGTATGTAAAGGGTCAGTTAACCTAAAAGTAATTTCCTAAGCCCCGTACACACAATCGGACTTCCATCTGACTTTTCTATGGATTTTGGTCCGAAGGGCGTTGGCCGTGAACTTGGTATGCATACACACGGCACAACATTTTCAGCCAACATTCACCAAACCACGTGGTTTTTCAGCTCTTTACCGCCACCCTTTGGGCAACTTCTGCTATTGTTGTCTGATGTTTTCTCATTTAGTATGGTTTCTCTCCTGGCTTGGGCAGTTCCTTTACAAAAATTCCTAATAAAAGCATATAAAAAGAATACAGACTCATGTAAAAGATAATTAGCACATCCAACTCTAACTGCTGGACCAGGGTCGGTAAGTGTGACAAACACTGGTATAATCCCTGAGCAAAGTGGGAGCAGGGAAATATTTTATAGATGCAAGCTCGACATGTTTTGCGATATGATGCTTCTTCAGGAGTTATCAATATTTTTCACTAAGTAGATGAAAGAAACATCAGTAAATATACATCAGACAAAATATATACATTTTTTTTAGGGAAAAACATAGATTAGGACTGTGTTCAAGATCCCAAAACTAGGAGCAGGCATGCAGAAAGGGCGAGGTAAAATGAGGGGATACACCCGGTACCCAGAAATTAGAAGGTAACCTGATACCTCAATTAGAGGCAGTACATATATAGAGTGCAATAAAACACAGCCACCAACACCACACCCAAAACCTGACCTTATGAAAAACATGACCTACCCAATGTAAGTATGTATATACATAACGGCCCGAGGATCAAGTTCTCAATATGTGCAGTCCAACAGACATATAGGGGAGAAATGCTAGGATGGCTTATAACAAGCTCACAAGATTAGGATATCATCTGGGGATATAGAAAAATATACAGTGGGTACGGAAAGTATTCAGACCCCCTTAAATTTTTCACTCTTGGTTATATTGCAGCCATTTGCTAAAATCATCATCAAAGTTAATTTTTTTCCTCATTAATGTACACACAGCACCCCATATTGACAGAAAAACACAGATTTTTTTAAAAAATTCAGATTTATTAAAAAAGAAAAACTGGAATATCACATGGTCCAGTATTCAGACCCTTTACTGTGACACTCATATATTTAACTCAGGTGCTGTCCATTTCTTCTGATCATCCTTGAGATGGTTCTACACATTCATTTGAGTCCAGCTGTGTTTGATTATACTGATTGGACTTGATTAGGAAAGCCACACACCTGTCTATATAAGACCTTACAGCTCACAGTGCATGTCAGAGCAAATGAGAATCATGAGGTCAAAGGAACTGCCTGAAGAGCTCAGAGACAGAATTGTGGAAAGGCACAGATCTGGCCAAGGTTACAAAAAAAAATTCTGCTGCACTTAAGGTTCCTAAGAACACAGTGGCCTCCATAATCCTTATATGGAAGATGTTTGGGACGACCAGAACCCTTCCTAGAGCTGGCCGTCCGGCCAAACTGAGCTATCGGGGGAGAAGAGCCTTGGTGAGAGAGGTAAAGAAGAACCCAAAGATCACTGTGGCTGAGCTCCAGAGATGCAGTCGGGAGACGGGAGAAAGTCGTAGAAAGTCAACCATCACTGCAGCCCTCCACCAGTCGGGGCTTTATGGCAGAGTGGCCCGACGGAAGCCTCTCCTCGGTTCAAGACACATGAAAGCCGCATGAAGTTTGCTAAAAAACACCTGAAGGATTCCAAGATGGTGAGAAATAAGATTCTCTGGCCTTAACTCTAAGCGGTATGTGTAGAGAAAACCAGGCACTGCTCATCACCTGTCCAATACAGTCCCAACAGTGAAGCATGGTGGTGGCAGCATCAAGCTGTGGGGGTGTTTTTCAGCTGCAGGGACAGGACAACTGGTTGCAATTGAGGGAAAGATGAATGCGGCCAAGTACAGGGATATCCTGGATGAAAACCTTCTCCAGAGTGCTCAGGACCTCAGACTGGGCCGAAGGTTTACCTTCCAACAAGACAATGACTCTAAGCACACAGATAAAATAATGAAGGAGTGGCTTCACAACAACTCAGTGACTGTTCTTGAATGGCCCAGCCAAAGCCCTGACTTAAACCCAATTGAGCATCTCTGGAGAGACCTAAAAATGGCTTTCCACCAACGTTTACCATCCAACCTGACAGAACTGGAGAGGATCTGCAAGGAGGAATGGCAGAGGATCCCCAAATCCAGGTGTGAAAAACTTGTTGCATCTTTTCAAAAAGACTCATGGCTGTATTAGATCAAAAGGGTGCTTCTACTAAATACTGAGCAAAGGGTCTGAATACTTAGGACCATGTGATATTTCACTTTTTCTTTTTTAATAAATCTGCAAAAATGTCAACAGTGTTTTTCTGTCAATATGGGGTGCTGTGTGAACATTAATGAGGAAAAAAAAGAACTTAAATGATTTTAGCAAATGGCTGCAATATAACAAAGAGTGAAAATTTGAAGGGGATCTGAATACTTTCCGTACCCGCTGTATATGCATAAGTTGTATATACAAATTTGTAGACCATATATGGCCCTTTAAGAAACATTATTGATTAAAAGACAGATATATTGTACTAACAATGAACATATATTATATAGCAGTGGTCATCAACTCCTGTCCTCAGGGCCCACTAACAGGCCAGGTTTGCAAGATAACTGAAACACATATCATTTTCTGCTCAGTGATTGCAGTATTCTAGTCTGCATCTCCCCAAGGTAATACATAAAACCTGGCCTGTTAGTGGGCCCTGAGGATAGGGTTGATGACCACTGTTATATAGTCAAGCACAATGATGACAGATAGAGGGGTATGACCTTGAATGGTCAGTTAAACTATTTATGGGCTATAATGGTCAGTAATTGGTTAACTTCCCCAGAAATGATGTCTTGAGTATGGTTGAGTACAAGTCTCTCACAGAAAACAATCTGAAAGGAAAAGACCAAAAATAGACTGATACTGCTTGTAATTGCATCACACAGCAGGCTGCTTAAGCCCTATATGGTAGGGAAAGTCCTGCATAAAATTGTAGATACCCCATTTATGTCATTGGAGCTACCGGCTGGGTGATATAAATCCAATGGTGGAGGTGTCTGTTACAGAGTAGGGCTCACTAATGAGCCTTGTAAGTGTATCCCAATCGGGATGCCCACGCCCAGCGGCATCAGCATCACCCGACCCGGCCGAGTGGAAGTGCACATGTCCCCGGGAACCCTGTGCACAATCAACGAGGAAGTGTCTGCTGGCCCAAAGAGCGGAGAGGGGGATGGACCATTCCAGATGGGTGCGTAACCACAGGGGAGCATCCTTTGGTGTAGCATCCAAAAGCCGCGGCCTGCATTAAACCATGGCAATTCATGGTCAACTTACTGGCCACACATCGAACCAAAAAGCCCAGCATGCAATAGCCCCAGCAAGGGATCTCAACACCAATACAGTAAGAAATCCAAATATACAGATAATAAATACACAGTGCAGCAAACATATTACATACAAGAACCAACTCTATAACTTATATAAGTTATTAATGGGTACAGTAATTGAGATGGGTCTGAATAGATGAACAGAACCATGTAGAAACACGTAATTCATAAAAAAGATTTATATGATTGAACCCCATTGATTCCCGGTGGATAGGTAGTGTTGAGTCACTCTATCCATAGGGTTTCCCTTTGTAAAATTCGCCTTTCCCAATTGCCTCCCCTAGGGTCCTGGGGAACAACCTACAGGACTAATAATGTGACAAAATACGTATGAAATTTGTGGCACAGGTCAAGATGTCTGCTCATGGGGTTGAGCATTTTACCATTGGCTGAATAATAGATGTGGTCATTGAGTCTCTGCCTAAATTGGCGGACAGTCTTACAGAATGTTGATACAAAGTCAGAATCAGTCATTTTACAGTACATAATTAGAGCCTTATCTATAGGAAATGGAAATAAGCATGTAAAACATAACCCGCAACCCAACCCAAAACAGATATTTCAAAGCCATGACAAATATGTCACTCACAGCTAGCTAACAACTCTAGTTATGTATGAGTTTTACATTATGGATAGTCAAAGAGAGGAATGTGACGCCATTGTTCAGCTTAGTAACTATGGACAGAATTGGCAATTTTAGTGCAGTTATCTCACCACTGAGCAGCTAGAAAGTTATTCAAAATGACAGCAACCACACCAAATTAAACTATTTCTTTAAAGTGGAGATTATTTTTATAGGAGAATGTGCATGAAATTGTTCATCTGCCCAAAAGTGATATTACATGTAGCGTAGGCCCCTATTATGCCCCGCTGATTTTCCCCAGGTTTTCTTCCCATCTGGGTGTACAAGCAGCCAGGCACACAGCAACTCGGATCGTCACAACTCAATGACCAGGCAATGAACGTCTTTTTATGCTTTAATGCTCACAGAAGTTGGCTGGGGTGCAGGGTGAGCTTTGGGATACTCCAAATTTAGTGCACTAAGAAACCAGAGGACACTTTCTGCCTTGTCTACACTCTTCAAGACAATTCCCTTAGCAGACAATAGGGCAACAGCAACCTTGGGGGACTCAAAGCAAAGGAAAGGTCCCATTTCAGCAGCTCTGGAGCAGATGATCAAGGGGTTAAATCAGCAAACAGTCACTAGGATCACTGGCAGAATACAATAGTGCTGTGGGAGGGTTTCCCCCGTCAACACTGACTTTGAAGTACAACTTTGACGCAACTTTAGATGAGTGTAACTTGGATACGACTTTTGCTTTGACCAGTCATAATGGACAATTGTTGCACACGAAGTTACATTGTATAACATTCAGGTACGACTTTCATGCAACTTCTGAGGGTTAACATTGAAGTCTATGGCCCTGAATAGTGATGAGCCGAACACCCCCGGGTTCGGTTCGCACCAGAACCCGCGAACGGACCGAAAGTTCGTACGAACATTAGAACCCTATTAAATACAATGGATGCGAACGTTCGAATTCTAAAGTGCTAATTATAACAACTATTATGCATGTTATTGTCCTAAAAAGGGTTTGGGAACCCGGGTTGTGCACCAGGGGACATGTATCAATGCAAAAAGAAGTTTTAAAAACGGTCGTTTTTCGGGAGCAGTCATTTTAATGATTTATAAAGTGAAAAAAAAAAGTCAAATATTCCTTTAAATATCGTACCTGGGGGGTGTCTAAAGTATGCCTGTGAAGTGCCACGTGTTTCCCGTGTTTAGAACTGTCCCTGCACAAAATGACACTTCTAAAGGAAAAAAAAGCCATTTAAAACTGCTTGCGGCTTTAATGTAATGTCTGGTCCCGGTAATATGGATGAAAATCTTTAAGAAAAATGGCATAGCTACCCCATGACCCCCCCCCCCCTACCCCAGCCCATTACCAGCCCCTTTGGGTCTTGTATGGATATTAAGGGGAACCCCGCACATAAAATAAAAAAGGCCCTATATACTCTGAACAGCCGTATACAGGCGGTGCATACAAGACAGGGACTGTAGGTTTGTTCTTATGTAGAATCTGTTTGTAATTTTGAACAGGTACATTGTTGAAGTGTAGCTCCAGCCCAAAAATCTATTTTTAAACTTTTTGGAAAACATAGGTAAGGGTTATCACCCCTGTAACATTTGTTTTGCTGTCTGTGCCCCTGTTCAGAACATTTCACCTCACTTTCCGTCCCAATGACAACTCTTTTTGAAATGTGGTGTTTTTCTTGAAACAAGGATTGCTGATAAAGCATCAGTACAGAGGAGACACCTTTCTCCCATATTTATTCTTACAGGAGAGAATTTTCCTTCCTAGTGGTAGATTTCCTCTCACTTCCTGTTGTCTTCTTGCGTTTGCAAGTAGGAGTCGTTTGTAAGTTGGATGTTTGAAAGTAGGGACCTGCCGTATATACTCTGCAGAAATAGGCCCCTTAGTTGTTGGTGTTGGCACAACACTGTAAGCACTCACAGTTACTCTTGGTTGGTGCTGGAATGCCCTGCTGTCAACTATTATATCAGGAATTTTAATTACATATAATTGTTGAACAGTGGTAGTAAAAATTGGGCCTTTGATGGTGGTGCTGGTGCCACAACACTGTAAGCCCTGACAGTTACTCTTGGTGGGTGCAGCAATGGGCCCTGCTGTGAATTATTAGATCAAGAATTGTAATTACATGCCCCTTTTGAACAGGGGCTGAAAAATTGGGCCTTTCGTGGTGGTGGTGGTGGTGGTGTTGCCACAACACTGTAAGCCCTCAGAGTTACTCTTGGTGGGTGCAGCAATGGGCCCTGCTGTGAATTATTAGATCAAGAATTGTAATTACATGCCCCTTTTGAACAGGGGCTGAAAAATTGGGCCTTTCGTGGTGGTGGTGGTGGTGGTGGCGTTGCCACAACACTGTAAGCCCTCAGAGTTACTCTTGGTGGGTGCAGCAATGGGCCCTGCTGTGAATTATTAGATCAAGAATTGTAATTACATGCCCCTTTTGAACAGGGGCTGAAAAATTGGGCCTTTCGTGGTGGTGGTGGTGGTGGTGTTGCCACAACACTGTAAGCCCTCAGAGTTACTCTTGGTGGGTGCAGCAATGGGCCCTGCTGTGAATTATTAGATCAAGAATTGTAATTACATGCCCCTTTTGAACAGGGGCTGAAAAATTGGGCCTTTCGTGGTGGTGGTGGTGGTGGTGGCGTTGCCACAACACTGTAAGCCCTCAGAGTTACTCTTGGTGGGTGCAGCAATGGGCCCTGCTGTGAATTATTAGATCAAGAATTGTAATTACATGCCCCTTTTGAACAGGGGCTGAAAAATTGGGCCTTTCGTGGTGGTGGTGGTGGTGGCGTTGCCACAACACTGTAAGCCCTCAGAGTTACTCTTGGTGGGTGCAGCAATGGGCCCTGCTGTGAATTATTAGATCAAGAATTGTAATTGCATGCCCCTGTTGAACAGGGGCTGAAAAATTGGGCCTTTCGTGGTGGTGGTGGTGGTGGTGGTGTTGCCACAACACTGTAAGCCCTCAGAGTTACTCTTGGTGGGTGCAGCAATGGGCCCTGCTGTGAATTATTAGATCAAGAATTGTAATTACATGCCCCTTTTGAACAGGGGCTGAAAAATTGGGCCTTTCGTGGTGGTGGTGGTGGTGGCGTTGCCACAACACTGTAAGCCCTCAGAATTACTCTTGGTGGGTGCAGCAATGGGCCCTGCTGTGAATTATTAGATCAAGAATTGTAATTGCATGCCCCTGTTGAACAGGGGCTGAAAAATTGGGCCTTAGGCACTGGTGGCACAACACTACAACCCCTCACAGATACTGTACTTGGAGCACAGCAATGAGCCCTGTTGCAAAGTATTGCTTCAAAAATTGTAATGACACGCCCCTGTTAAACAGGGGCTGAAAAATTGGGCCTTAGGCACTGGTGCCACAACACTCCAACCCCTCACAGATACTGTACTTGGAGCACAGCAATGAGCCCTATGGCAAATTATTGCTAAAAAAATTGTAATTACACGCCCCTGTAAAACAGGGGCTGAAAAATTGGGCCTTAGCCACTGGTGGCGGCACCCATAAACAAAAATGATCTTCCAAGCTATCATCATCAATCGTATCATTGAGGACTCGGAGGAGGAGGATAGCCAGTCAACATAACAGCACAGGCACTCAGCATCAGCATCAGTCTTGAAGGGATGTGACATGTTAAAATCAATTAGTCTGTTATATCAGCATCAGGTGTGTGGTAGCTGGTGGTGATCCAAGACTGGTTCATCTTGATGAAAGTCAGTCGATCAACCGAGTCGGTGGACAGGCGCACCCTGTGATCCGTGACAAATCCTCCAGCAGCACTGAATGTGCGTTCCGAAAGAACGCTGGATGCAGGACAGGCCAGTAGCTCAATTGCATACTGTGCAAGCTCTGGCCAGTGATCCATCCTCAAGACCCAGTAAGCCAGAGGATTTTCGGTGGGGAAGGTGTCCAAGTCTGACCTTGCCCCTAGATATTCCTGCACCATGTTTATCAGACGCTGGCGATGGTTGCTGGAACCGATCATACTTTGGGGCTGCGGACTAAAGAATTGTCTGAACGCATCGGTCAGACGGCCACCTTCCCCACCGCTCCTTCTTTGACTGGCCGAAGCCTCAGCAACTCGTTGTCCAGGACCAGGAGTTTGTAACCTCCCAGTCTCTGGGAACGCGTTGCACAGACCTTTCTGCAAGGCCTCCCGGAGTTGTCTCATCCTCTGCTCCCTCTGCGACGGTAACATAAGGTCCGCAACCTTACCCTTGTACCGTGGATCAAGGAGAGTGGCCAGCCAGTAATGGTCCCTCTCCTTGATCCGAAGAATACGAGGATCCTTCCGCAGACTTTGCAGGATCAGGGAGGCCATGCAGCGTAGGTTTGCTGAGGCATTCGCTCCGGAGTCCTCTGGGTCACTAAGGACGACATGATCCGCAGCCACCTCCTCCCAGCCACGTACAAGTCCACTGGTTTCTTGGGACTGTAAATCATCCCTAAAAGACTGCTGCTGATGATGCTGAGTGCCAGCCTCCACCTCCATGCTGACACAATCCTCCTCCTCCTCCTCCTCCTCCTCTTCCTGTGCGATGGGTGGGACAGAAGGAACACTGTCTGGGTAAAGGGGGCCTTGAGAGGCAAGGAAGTCCTCCTCTTCCTGCCTCTGTTCTGCCTCAAGTGCCCTGTCCATTATTCCACGCAGCGTGTGCTCCAACAGGTGGACAAGAGGTACAGTGTCACTGATGCATGCACTGTCACTGCTCACCATCCTCGTGGCCTCCTCAAATGGTGCCAGGACAGTGCATGCATCCCTGATCATGCCCCACTGGCGTGGAGAAAAAAAACCAAGCTCCCCTGACCCTGTCCTGGTGCCGTAGTCGCACAGGTACTCATTGATGGCCCTCTGCTGCGTGTGCAGCCGCTGCAGCATGGCCAACGTTGAGTTCCACCTGGTGGGCATGTCACATATAAGGCGGTTCTTGGGCAGGTTCAACTCCTTTTGCAGCTCAGCCAGGCGAGCACTGGCATTATAAGATCTGCGGAAATGCACACAGACTTTCCTGGCCTGCCTCAGGACATCCTGTAAGCCCGGGTACCTGCCCAAGAACCGCTGCACCACCAGGTTAAGGACGTGAGCCACACAGGGCACATGGGTCAGTTGTCCCTGTCGGAGGGCGGAGAGGAGGTTGGTGCCATTGTCGCAAACCACCATTCCTGGCTTAAGCTGGCGTGGCGTCAACCACCTCTCGGCCTGGCCCTGCAGAGCAGACAGGACCTCTGCCCCAGTGTGGCTTCTGTCCCCCAAACACACCAGCGCAAGCACGGCATGGCATCTTTTTGCCTGCGTACTTGCGTAGCCCCTTGAACGCCTACGGAGCACCGCTGGTTCCGAGGACAAACCACAGGAAGAGGCCATGGAGGAAGAAGAAGAGGAGGGGGTGGAGGAGAGAGGTGTGTCACAACCAGTAGTAGCATTTTGGAGGCGTGGCGGTGGAACAACCTCCAACACTACTGCACCTTGTCCTGCATCCTTCCCAGCTGCCAAAAGAGTGACCCAATGGGCCGTGAAAGAAAGGTAACGTCCCTGTCCATGCCTGCTGGACCATGAGTCAGCGGTAATATGCACCTTACCGCTGACCGCCCTGTCCAGCGAGGCCAAGACATTGCCTTCCACATGCCGGTAGAGAGCCGGAATAGCCTTCCGTGAGAAAAAGTGGCGTTTGGGAACCTGCCACTGAGGAACCGCACATTGCACAAACTCACGGAAGGGGGCCGAGTCTACCAACTGAAAAGGCAGCAGTTGAAGCGCTAGCAATTTAGCCAAGCTAGCATTCAACCGCTGGGCATGTGGATGGCTGGGAGTGAACTTCTTTCGACGGTCCAGCAGCTGGGGCAGGGAAATTTGCCTGCTAGAATCGGACGTCGGTGTACTGCTAGCAGAGTGGCCGCAAGTACTTGGCTGTGACACACCTAATTCTACACCTTCATTCCTCTCAGTGCATGTTTCAGAGAGGACTGAAGTTATAGTGGGGTTGGAGATCCCAGCTGATGCGGTGCAAGGAGAGGTCCGCTTTGTTCTTTGGTGTGGGTCTTTGAGGTAGGCTTGCCAACGAGCTGCATGGCAGGTCAACATATGTCTGGTCAGGCATGTGGTACCCAAGCGGCTGATGTTTTGGCCACGCGATATACGCTTGAGACATATGTTGCAAACAGCAGCTGTGCGATCTGATGCACTAGCCTCAAAAAAGGCCCACACCAAAGAACTTTTTGAATGACGGGCAGAGGCAGCGCCCTGCACAGGCGGAGCTCTGCGGTGTGATTCCGTCGGTGTACTGCCCTTACGCTGGCCACCAAAGGGCATCCTTCCTCGTTGGAGATGTGCCTCCTCCTCATCCTCCTCCTCCTCCTCTCTCCTATTAGGCACCCACGTGGAGTCAGTGACCTCATCATCCCCTCCCTCCTCATCACTGGAGCCAATCTGGCAGTATGCTGCAGCTGCTGGAACATGACTGCCAGATTGGTGTCCTTCTTGAGCATCCCCTCTGTCTGCTCTCACGCTACTGCCTTCCTGTAGCTGGGTTTCATCATCAGACCCTTCGAAACGCTGGGCATCCTCCTGGAGCATGTACCCAACACTGTGCTCAAACAGTTCGGGGGACTCCTCAGGAGGAGGACATGGTGGGTCTAGGGAAGGAGTGACTGATGATGAGTCTGACATTGATACCAGGGAAGAGGACGCTTTGGCAGCTGCTTTTCCAGTACCCTGAGCCTGGGTGAGAGAGGAGGAGGAGGAGGAGGAGGGCTTGGTCATCCACTCTACCAAGTCTTCGGCATGATGTGGCTCAACATGTCCAGCTGCCGAAAAGAAGGACAAGCGTGTCCCATGGCCATGTGCTGATGACAATGCACCGCGTCCACTACCAGCACTGTTGCCCCCAGACACAGAGCCTGCTTGCCCTCTTTTATTGCCTCCTGACTGTCTGCCTCTCCTTGTTTGCCTTCCAGACATTCTAATAGATGGCCTGCAGGGAGATGGGAAAAAAGCAATAAGGGCTACCTTCAGGTGTCCTTCTCTGTCCCTTTACTTAAGGATTTCTAAATATGGTTGAGGATGATTGCTTTTGCACAGAATAGCACAACGACAATTTCCCTGACTGTCCAAAAAAACAAGGATTTCAAAGATGGTTGATGAGGAATGCTTTAGCACACTATAGCACAAGGAGAATTTCCCTCACTGTCCTTCCCTGTCCCTAGAAACAAGGATTATCACAGTGAAAGAAACTGACACTCTTCCTACCTATAGTTTTCTGTCCCTAGAAAAAATGTTTTTTTAAAGCACACTATAGCACAAGGAGAATTCCGTCACTGTCCTTCCCTGTCCCTAGAAACAAGGATTTGCACAGTAAAAGACACTGACACTCTCCCTACCTATAGTTTTCTGTCCCTAGAAAAAATGTTTTTTTAAAGCACACTATAGCACAAGGAGAATTTCCCTCACTTTCCTTCTTTGTCCCTAGAAACAAGGATTATCACAGTGAAAGAAACTGACACTCTTCCTACCTATAGTTTTCTGTCCCTAGAAAAAATGTTTTTTTAAAGCACACTATAGCACAAGGAGAATTCCCTCACTGTCCTTTCCTGTCCCTAGAAACAAGGATTCGCACAGTAAAACACACTGACACTCTCCCTACCTATAGTTTTCTGTCCCTAGAAAAAATGTTTTTTTAAAGCACACTATAGCACAAGGAGAATTTCCCTCACTTTCCTTCTTTGTCCCTAGAAACAAGGATTATCACAGTGAAAGAAACTGACACTCTTCCTACCTATAGTTTTCTGTCCCTTGAAAAAATGTTTTTTTAAAGCACACTATAGCACAAGGAGAATTCCCTCACTGTCCTTCCCTGTCCCTAGAAACAAGGATTTGCACAGTAAAACACACTGACACTCTCCCTACCTATAGTTTTCTGTCCCTAGAAAATATGTTTTTTTAAAGCACACTATAGCACAAGGAGAATTTCCCTCACTTTCCTTCTTTGTCCCTAGAAACAAGGATTATCACAGTGAAAGAAACTGACACTCTTCCTACCTATAGTTTTCTGTCCCTTGAAAAAATGTTTTTTTAAAGCACACTATAGCACAAGGAGAATTCCCTCACTGTCCTTTCCTGTCCCTAGAAACAAGGATTCGCACAGTAAAACACACTGACACTCTCCCTACCTATAGTTTTCTGTCCCTAGAAAAAATGTTTTTTTAAAGCACACTATAGCACAAGGAGAATTTCCCTCACTTTCCTTCTTTGTCCCTAGAAACAAGGATTATCACAGTGAAAGAAACTGACACTCTTCCTACCTATAGTTTTCTGTCCCTAGAAAAAATGTTTTTTTAAAGCACACTATAGCACAAGGAGAATTTCCCTCACTTTCCTTCTTTGTCCCTAGAAACAAGGATTCGCACAGTAAAACACACTGACACTCTCCCTACCTATAGTTTTCTGTCCCTAGAAAAAATGTTTTTTTAAAGCACACTATAGCACAAGGAGAATTTCCCTCACTTTCCTTCTTTGTCCCTAGAAACAAGGATTATCACAGTGAAAGAAACTGACACTCTTCCTACCTATAGTTTTCTGTCCCTAGAAAAAATGTTTTTTTAAAGCACACTATAGCACAAGGAGAATTCCCTCACTGTCCTTTCCTGTCCCTAGAAACAAGGATTTGCACAGTAAAACACACTGACACTCTCCCTACCTATAGTTTTCTGTCCCTAGAAAAAATGTTTTTTTAAAGCACACTATAGCACAAGGAGAATTTCCCTCACTTTCCTTCTTTGTCCCTAGAAACAAGGATTATCACAGTGAAAGAAACTGACACTCTTCCTACCTATAGTTTTCTGTCCCTTGAAAAAATGTTTTTTTAAAGCACACTATAGCACAAGGAGAATTCCCTCACTGTCCTTCCCTGTCCCTAGAAACAAGGATTTGCACAGTAAAACACACTGACACTCTCCCTACCTATAGTTTTCTGTCCCTAGAAAAAAAGTTTTTTTAAAGCACACTATAGCACAAGGAGAATTTCCCTCACTTTCCTTCCCTGTCCCTAGAAACAAGGATTATCACAGTGAAAGAAACTGACACTCTTCCTACCTATAGTTTTCTGTCCCTAGAAAAAATGTTTTTTTAAAGCACAATATAGCACAAGGAGAATTTCCCTCACTTTCCTTCTTTGTCCCTAGAAACAAGGATTATCACAGTGAAAGAAACTGACACTCTTCCTTCCTATAGTGTTCTGTCCCTAGAAAAAATGTTTTTTTAAAGCACACTATAGCACAAGGAGAATTCCCTCACTGTCCTTCCCTGTCCCTAGAAACAAGGATTCGCACAGTAAAAGACACTGACACTCTCCCTACCTATAGTTTTCTGTCCCTAGAAAAAATGTTTTTTTAAAGCACACTATAGCACAAGGAGAATTTCCCTCACTTTCCTTCTTTGTCCCTAGAAACAAGGATTATCACAGTGAAAGAAACTGACACTCTTCCTACCTATAGTTTTCTGTCCCTAGAAAAAATGTTTTTTAAAGCACACTATAGCACAAGGAGAATTCCCTCACTGTCCTTTCCTGTCCCTAGAAACAAGGATTCGCACAGTAAAACACACTGACACTCTCCCTACCTATAGTTTTCTGTCCCTAGAAAAAATGTTTTTTTAAAGCACACTATAGCACAAGGAGAATTTCCCTCACTTTCCTTCTTTGTCCCTAGAAACAAGGATTATCACAGTGAAAGAAACTGACACTCTTCCTACCTATAGTTTTCTGTCCCTTGAAAAAATGTTTTTTTAAAGCACACTATAGCACAAGGAGAATTCCCTCACTGTCCTTCCCTGTCCCTAGAAACAAGGATTCGCACAGTAAAACACACTGACACTCTCCATACCTATAGTTTTCTGTCCCTAGAAAAAATGTTTTTTTAAAGCACACTATAGCACAAGGAGAATTTCCCTCACTTTCCTTCTTTGTCCCTAGAAACAAGGATTATCACAGTGAAAGAAACTGACACTCTTCCTTCCTATAGTTTTCTGTCCCTAGAAAAAATGTTTTTTTAAAGCACACTATAGCACAAGGAGAATTCCCTCACTGTCCTTCCCTGTCCCAAGAAACAAGGATTCGCACAGTAAAACACACTGACACTCTCCCTACCTATCCTTCTCTTTCCCTAAACTAAAGGAATCCAGGTTAAGCAAGAAAAAAATAAATGTCACTGTCCCTGCCTATGCTTCTCTTTCCCTGCTCCGGAACACACTACACTAGGCCGCCGTGCTGGCGGCCTTTTATAGTGTGGGGCGTGTACTAAACACCCTCAGCAATAATTGGCCACAGGCATCCTGCCTGTGGCCAATCATTGCTCTCCTCGCTGCCGGCGCTGTGATTGGCCAAGCATGCGGGGTCACAGTGCATGCTTGGCCAATCACAGCGCCTGGATGACACTGCGATGGCGTAGTGCATTGTGGGCCGTTCGCGTCACTCGAATTTGGCGCGAACGGCCCAAATCGTTCGATCTTCGTCGAACGATCGAACAGCCGATGTTCGAGTCGAACGTATGTTCGACTCGAACACGAAGCTCATCCCTAGCCCTGAAGTTGCATGAAAGTAAGACCAAAGTAGTGCATGAAGTACTTTGAAGTTGCTGCAACTTTAAGTTGCAGATATATGAATGGGTATCATTGGAAAACATGGAGAACATGTTTTGCAACTTTGATGTCCAAAGTTGCATGGCAAGGCACGCAAGTGTGAATGGAGCCTAAAGGCCCGTACACACGATCGAATTTTGGCCATAATTGTCTGATGGACGTGTTGTGTCGGATAATCCGACCGTGTTTATGCTCCATCAGACAATTGTTGGCTGTATTAACGACAACAAATGTTGGCTGTTCATGCTCACCAACTGTTGGGCAATAAATCTGTTACGTCGGTTTATCCGATCGTGTGTACGCAAGTCCGTCCAACTAAAATCCAAAGTACAAACACGCATGCTCAGAACCAATGCTAAACATCAGACAACAACAACAGAAGAAAATAAGTTGGGACTTTAAATGAAGCACAACTAAGAGCGTAAAAAAGTATAAATCACATGATAGTGGATTCCAAAAGCATATACATTGCTTTTGGAACATGGAGAACGACTTGTCTTGCAACTTTGACAACAACACCTACAGACGACAGTGTGGAACTGCACACAACACAGCCAATGCTGGAGCAGAGGCTAATTTAGCCATAATATTGAATCTAAACTATGTACAGAACAGATAGCCCACTAAATTTAGATGTGAGCACCTGGTCAACAGGAGCAGGACGCTACACTTGTCACTCTGGATCAGCAGGTTTTCAATACACACTAATAGACCGCGTATGAAAGATGAACATTGTCATGCATTTCACAAAGAACAATCTATAAACAGCTCAATCACTTGTATTAATTTTTCTTTTATACTCAATATTCTTGGGAGTTCCTCATTAATTAAAAGATCAGATTACCCAAAATGACCCGACAGATTCTTTCAGCTCATCCTGATGAAATTATAATATATTTTATATTTTGGAGATATCACCATGAAACATGCAAAGGTGTGCAGGGGCAATCAAAACTGACAGATGGTCAGACTTTTAAGCTACAGCAGGGAGATCACCATACTGAAGTGTCCAAGTAGAATATTCCCATTGCACACATTCTTGAAGGGGCCCAAATCAAGTGGGCGCTATATCAACTACCAGCTGGGAATGTGTGTCAATACAAGTCAAAGCATGTATCACCAGTAGGGATGAGCCGAACACCCCCCTGTTCGGTTCGCACCAGAACCTGCGAACAGCCAGAATGTTTGCATGAACTTTAGAACCCTATTAAATACAATGGACCGTCAATAGGGGGCACAGGGGCGCCGCCCCCCCCCCCCAAAGCTACTTATCAAAAAAAAAAATAATAAAAAAAAAAAAATTTTTTTTTTAAAGTGTCCCTTTAAGTGGGTGTGTTAAGGGCGCCGGACATGGGGTGCTATTGGAGGCATGACTTGTGTGTAAACACGTGATTGGGGCTAAGAAGCTCTATTGGCGTAGTTTAGAGTGTGCTCGGGGCGCAAAGCTTAGCGCCCCTAACACTCCACCTCTAGCATTAGGCTTCCAGTGCTTGTAATTGATTGGGTCCATAGGGTGGGGCTTTAATCAGACCTGCAGCCTCATTGGCTCATGGGCTGCCTGTCTCCTTCATTAAGTGAGGGGGGAAACCCAGCAGAAGAACAACTGCTCAGGGCAGACAGGGAGTGATAGGTCCTTGCAGAGGCAGCTGCCATTTATCTCCCTGTGACACAGACTCGGCATCAAGCAAGCAGTGCACACAGAAATCTCCAGGTACAATACATGCCAGGATTAAAGGGGGGAGGGGGGCAGAAGGGGCTATTATCACTGTGTCCTGAGAGACTTTACAGCAGCATTTTTAATCTCCAACTTTACTTCACCTCTCTCTGTGTAATGCAGGTCTGTACACCTTCCCTATATCACACATCCCCCTTCCCCCCTTCATTAGCTTCTGATTGCATAGTTCACTGCTCACATCCTGCAGCCTCTGTCACCATGCTAAGATAGTTTGTCCTTGCTAGATAGACCCCACATCCCACTCTGATCCCCAATGACTGTCTGTGCAGTTTTCTGGACAATAGTCCTCCGGCTCCAGGCTGTCCTGATTCAGATGTATTCAGTATTTGTGCAAGGCTAGGGGTGCGTGCATCATGTTCCTGACCTGTATAACTAACACATGCTTCTTGGGCCAAATCTCAGCAGGCTGGTGCTGTGCAATGCATTAACCGGATCTCCCCAGCATGTTATTGTAAATGGCTCCAAGGTGGAATGATGTCCAGGTGTTTTCCTAGCACTGTAGTCCCATACATGGGAGATTGCATGAACCAGAGTCCTAGCAGAAGATGAAGAACTACAAGTCCCAGCAGGTTATAGCATAGGGCTCCAAGTAGATAAGTGGTCATGTGATGCTGGGACTTGTAGTCCCTTACCTAAGAGAATTGCATGAACCAGAGTCTTAGGAGGGAGAGGCTGTAGAACTACAAATCCCAGCAGACTGGTGTGCAATGCATGATCCTGATCTCCCCAGGAGAGGGTGGAGAACTACAAGTCCCAGCAAGAAATAGCATAGGGCTCCAACATAGATGGGTACACATGTGATGCTGGGACTTGTAGTCCCATACATGGGCTATAGCATGAACCTGCAGAACCTAGCAGAGGATGAAGAACTACAAGTCCCAGCAGGTTATAGCATAGAGCTCCAAAATGGCCGAGTGCCCATGCGATGCTGGGACTTGTAGTCCCTTGCCTAAGAGAATTGCATGAACCAGAGTCTTAGGAGGGAGATAATGGAGAACTACAAATCTCAGCAGGCTGGCGTGCAATGGGTTAACCTGATCTCTCCAGGAGAGGGTGGAGAACTTCAAGTCTCAGCAGGTTATAGCATAGGGCTCCAAGGAGGATGGGTGCCCCTGCGATGCTGGGAATTGTAGTCCCATAATGGGGGATTGCATGCACCAGAGTTCTATGATGCTGGGATTGTAGTCCCACACATACATAGGGAACTAAATCATCCGGGGACCTAGCAGATTATAACTTAAAACTCGAAGGATGATGAGTGGTCATGACTTTTTTTCCCCAATGCTGGGACTTGTAGTAGTGTTGTAAGAAGAAGAGGCTGTCGCCTGGAGGAGTGTGTCTGTCTGCCCTGCCACCCTGTGCTGGTCTGAGGGGGGGGGGGGTGATTGCTGTGTCCACCACCCCCCTGCCATGTATATAGTGTAGCACTGTAGCTGACCTGATTGGGGGGGGGGTTGCAGAATGCAGATTTGTGCGATTTACAGGTTGCAGATATGTGCGTTTTTTTGTTTTTTTTCAGGTTGCAAAATGCAGATTTATGCGATTTACTAACAGTGTAATTTTTTTAGTTTGTTTGCGTCGATCTGTAAGGCTACACTATATACCATGATCTGTGATGCTGATCTCTATACTCCTGACACTATGAGTGGAAGCAAGTGGAATACAGGGGACGGAGTGGGTGGATTATATAAGGGGTGTGGCTTATGAGAAGTGGGAGGGACCAATGTGGAGGGGCGGGGTCTTGCGCCCCCCCATCCTAAAACTTCACCAGCCGCCACTGCAATGGACTCAAACGTTCAAAATCAAAAGTGCTAATTTTAAAGGCTTATATGCAAGTCATTGTCCTAAAAAGTGTTCGGGGACCCGGGTCCTGCCCCAGGGGACATGTATCAATGCAAAAAAAAGTTTTAAAAACTACAGTTTTTTCGGGAGCAGTGATTTTAATAATACTTAAAATGAAAAAATAAAAGTGGAATTTTCCTTAAAATTTTGTACCTAGGGTGTGTGTATAGTATGCATGTAAAGCAGCGCTTGTTTCCCGTGCTTAGAACTGTCCCTGCACAAAGTGTCATTTCTGAAGGAAAAAAAAGTCATTTAAAACTCACTCGTGGCTATAATGAATTGTCGGCTCCCGGCAATACATAGAAAAGTCATTGATAAAAAAAAAAAAGCGTGGGGGTTCCCCCAAATTCAATTACCAGGCCCTTCAGGTCTGGTATGGATATTAAGGGGAACCCTGCCGCAAATTTAAAAAAAAATGTGTGCGGTTCCCCCAAATATCCATACCAGGCCCTTCAGGTCTGGTATGGATTTTAAGGGGAACTCCACCCCAAATAAAATAAAAAAGGCGTGGAGTACCCCCAAAAATCCAGACCAGACCCTTTATCTGAGCACGCAACCTGGCAGGCCGCAGGAAAATAGGGGGGACGAGAGAGCGCTCCCCCTCCTGAACCGTACCAGGCCACATGCACTCAACATGAGGAGGATGTCCCCATGTTGATGGGGACAAGGGCCTCATCCCCACAACCCTTGCCCGGTGGTTGTGGGGGTCTGCGGGCAGGGGGCTTATCGGAATCTGGAAGACCACTTTAACAAAGGGGACCCCCAGATCCCACCCCCCCTATGTGAATTGGTAAGGGGTACATTGTACCCCTACCATTTCAGGAAGAAAGTGTAAAAAAAATGTAAAGAAACACACACCGACACCTTGGAAAAGTCCTTTATAAAAAAGACAAAACATTCCTGCGATAAAATCCAGTGTCCCACGCCGATCCAATGTCCAGCGCTGTCCGTCATTGGCTGAGCCTGAGCGGACCTGATGGGGAACTTCCTCCGCAGTGTATTAAATGAATACACCCGCCCCTTCTAAAGTTCCCCATCAGGTCCGCTCAGCCAATGACGTAGGTGTAAGGCTGAGGACCTGATGCGGAACGTGAGAAGGGGCGGGTCTATTCATTATACTGGAGGAAGTTCCCCATCAGGTCCGCCCCCTCGTATGTCAGACTCCACCTACGTCATTGGAGGAGCGGACCTGATGGGGAACTTCCTCCAGTATAATACATGAATAGACCCGCCCCTTCACACGTTCTGCATCAGGTCCTCAGCCTTACACCTACATCATTGCCTGAGCGGACCTGATGGGGAACTTTAGAAGGGGCGGGTGTATTCATTTAATACACTGCGGAGGAAGTTCCCCATCAGGTCCGCTCAGGCTCAGCCAATGACGGACAGCGCTGGACATCGGATCGCCACGGGACACTGGATTTCATCGCAGGAATGTTTTTTTTTTTTTATTATTATTATTTTTTTTAATAAAGGACTTTTCCAAGGTGTCGGTGTGTGTTTCTTTACATTTTTTTTTTTTTACACTTTCTTTTTGAAATGGTAAGGGTACAATGTACCCCTTACCAATTCACATAGGGGGGGCGGGATCTGGGGGCCCCCTTTGTTAAAGGGGTCTTCCAGATTCCGATAAGCCCCCTGCCCGCAGACCCCCACAACCACCGGGCAAGGGTTGTAGGGATGAGGCCCTTGTCCCCATCAACATGGGGACATCCTCCTCATGTTGAGGGCATGTGGGCTGGTACGGTTCAGGAGGGGGGGCGCTCTCTCGTCCCCCCCTCTTTTCCTGCGGCCTGCCAGGTTGCGTGCTCGGATAAAGGGTCTGGTGTGGATTTTGGGGGGAACTCCACGCCATTTTTTTTATTATTTGGGGTGGAGTTCCCCTTAAAATCCATACCAGACCTGAAGGGCCTGGTATGGATATTTGGGGGAACTCCACGCATTATTTTTTTTTAATTTGCGGCAGGGTTCCCCTTAATATCCATACCAGACTTGAAGGGCTTGGTAATTGAATTTGGGCGGACCCCCACGCTTTTTTTTTTTTTTTTTATCAATTACTTTTCTATGTATTGCCAGGAGCTGACAATTCATTATAGCCGCAACTGAGTTTTAAATGACTTTTTTTCCTTCAGAAATTACACTTTGTGCAAGGACAGTTCTAAGCACGGGAAACAAGCGCGACTTTACATGCATACTATAGACACCCCCCAGGTACGAAATATAAAGGAATATTTCACTTTTATTGTTTCAATTTAAGCATTATTAAAATCACTGCTCCCGAAAAAACGTCAGTTTTTAAAACTTTTTTTTGCATTGATACATGTCCCCTGGGGCAGTACCCGGGTCCCCAAACACTTTTTATGACAATAACTTGCATATAAGCCTTTAAAATTAGCACTTTAGATTTCTCCCATAGACTTTTCAAATTTGCAGCGAACACCCCAAATTGTTCGCTGTTCGGCGAACGGGCAAACAGGCAATGTTCGAGTCGAACATGAGTTCAACTCGAACTCGAAGCTCATCCCTAATCACCAGCAGACCACAGATTTTCAGAATAACCTTCACAATTTTTTTTAAGATGATCACATCATAACAGTAAACTGTAAACTTTTGTGGGCCACCCAGGGCCTCTTCATCAGGCATGTGATGTCAGGTCATGTTCACATGCCTGATGAAGGGATCCTGCTTGGCCCCGAAACATCATAATTTACTGCTGTGATGTGATCATCTTAATACATTTTTGGAAATTATTCTGAAGATCCATGGTGTGCTGGCCATATATGCTTTGACTATTGGAGTGCCCAAACATATGGAATCAGGGTCTGACTTAGCCCAACAGGCTCCTGCTGCAACTAAAATACCAATTACTCTTTCGTCCATGGACCGACACAGCTTCTCTATTGACAAAGTGGGTATTATCCGTTAATTAGGAGTGACTAGGCAGAAAAACTTGTAAAAAGTGTTGCATCACACCTTCTACAGTACCGCCCAGGGGGCGGACCCTCTGGGTATACCCTCTCAGTCTGCACATCGCAGATCAGTTTTTTTCTGTCTAGCAAGGAGTAGGACATGGCTCCCTTCGGGCTCATTGGTCCGGGGAAAAAAGATATATATATTTTTATTTTTTTGCTACATTTGTTGTTTCCTGCGATCTTCGATCAACTGCCGACTGGGTGACAGGCTGGATCCTCGATCCTTGTAGTCTCCCCAGTTTCGGCCATCGAGCGTGTGCCGACCCTAGCTACGCGCTGGGTTTTCCACGACATGCCCGTCGCTCCACGGGTGGCCGGTGAGCCTACGCTCCAGGGCCTGCATCGGACCGCTCAGCTTCGGCTGACCTTACGGCCGAGTCGCAGCAGCCTGGCCGGTGAGCTTACGCTCCAAGGCTTGCATCGGACCGCTCAGCTTCGGCTGACCTTACGGCCGAGTCGCAGCAGCCTGTCCGGTGAGCGTCATGCTCCAGGGCATACATATGATCGTCCCTTCTGGGTCCAATCACAGCATGCCTGGCCAACAGTCACCTTCCGTGCGCGGACGATGATCTGTTTGGAATGTCTTCCAGCAGAATACATGCAGGATAGGTAAGTAAGACTCCCCTGCCTCGGCTGGGTGATTTAGCTGGACATTCCTGGAGAGATCAAGTAAGTGGTTGTGGCCCCTTTCTTCCCTCTCTCCCTGCCTTTCCCTCCTCCCTGGGCTTCTAGCTAAAGGTTGCTGGGTGCTGGGGGTCACCTAAGGGGTCCCACTGGAGCGGGGCTGGCTGTAACTAACATTTAAAAGAAATGTCATTTTTGCTTACCTGTGTTTCTGTGTCTCCATGCTGTCGGCGGCCATTTTGAGGTGGTCCATGCCAAGTTTGGCCTCTTGTAACTGCCTGGCGGCCATCTTCCTGTAGTTCGGCCACACCCACTGGCCCCTATCAGGTGATCGGCGGCCATGTTTGTCCACCCTGTATGCAGATATTGCCATTCGGCGGCCATCTTTTTTGTGGGCTATGGCTGCCTGACCTCTATCTTCTGTCGGCGGCCATTTTCTTAGAGCCCACATTATCTTCCATACAGACGGTTTTGGCAACCATTTTGCGAGAGCCTCCGGCCTCTAGGGTGCATTACACTGGCGCAAAAATTCACACAGGAAGTGCTGATAAAAGAAGCAGACTGACACAGCAGCAAGGGGACAGCATCATAGGCGCAGCATAGCAGTACCTATCCAGGGTGGTGAGTCCTCTGGGTGACCCAGCATCTCTGCAGCGCAGGAGGGTGGCCTATTGATATCTTGCCTGGAGCCCTGTGAGTGTCAGCGTGTGGTCAGCATGGCATCTGAGCCAGATGTCTTCTCCCCTGAAACACCAGATTTAGCAGCTGGTGTCCCTGAGGTGTCTATGGACGCTATGTCGGCAATCCTAGAGGCGTTTGCTGCCAGGGTGGAAGCAGCACACGGGAATACAGGGGGTAGTAAACGCCCCATCCCCTGCAAGCTTCTGGGGATAATTCTGGTGCAGAACCAGGTCCAGCTATGGCTCGGGGCCCAGATTCTGACGCACCAGAGACTGCAGACCGTGACCGGACAGTGAGAATGACTCAAAGTCCAGGTCAGTACGCGAGACGGCTTTGGTATCTGACCTTATTACTGCAGTGCGGGATATGCTAAAATTGGAAAATACTGCAGAAGCAGCAGAGACTCCGGTCCACTTGGGTTTCATAGACCTGCCCGCACTGCTAAGGTGTTCCCTTGTGTGTCTTTTGATAAACTCTTATACAAGGAATGGGAGAACCCACTGAGGGTCTTTACAGCCCCAAAGAGGTTTGCGGTACGGTACCCCTTTTGAGGAGAGTTTTCTGAAGAAATGGACCTCTCCCCCCTATAGTGGACCCTCCGGTGTCCAGACTTAATAGAGCCACCACAATTCCTGTAGAAGGGGCTCCTGTTTTCTAGGACCCTGTGGATAAGAAGGCTGAAGCACTCGCTTGCTACCTATACTCAGTGGTAGGCTCGGCAGTACGCCCGGCATTGGCGGGGGCCCTAGTGTCTCACACACTTACTGAATGGGCAAGATTGCTACTCCGGGGGTTAAGGAGCGAGATGCTCCTCCTGATGAGATAACATTGGCCGACCTGTTGGTCCAGGGCCTTAGGTTTGTCTGCGAGTCAGACATGAATACTATTCCCCTGCTGTCTAAAACTTCGGTTTATGCAGTAGCAATACGCCACCTGATCTGGCTAAAAGGCTGGTCTGCGGACCAGACTTCCAAGAAAGCCCTGTTGGATCTGCCTTTTAAGGGCGACAGACTTTTTGGGGCTTCTCTGGATGACATCATCAAGGATGCCACAGGAAGTAAAAGCACTTTGCTTCCCCAAATTAGCAAGGGTAAGGGGCCACGCCAAGGGCAAGGGCCCTCCTTTACTGCACACAAGTGGTTTTTTCGTCCCCCTAGGGCGACAGGGAAAAGACCCCAGGCCGATAAAGCGCCTGCCCAAGGACAAAAGCGTCCCTGGTCCCGCATACCCAATAAGCCTGCGGACAAATTTGCGTCCGCATGAAGGTCCACCCCCACCCAGCTCTCGGGTGGGGAGACGTCTTCGCAAATTCGCGACTCAGTGGACAGCACTAATCTCCGACAGGTGTGTTTGCGAAGTAATCTCCTCAGGCTACAAGATAGTTTCTCTCTTGTCCACCGGACAGATTCAACACCTCCAATCTCCAGCTACTACCGACCCGTCGGGAGGCCCTGTATGGGGCGGTCCAGGGTCTACTGGAACGCGGGGTAGTTATTCCAGTTCCAGAACTGGAACGGGGTTTTTACTCAAATCTGTTCATTGTGCCGAAGGAGGAGGGGGTTCGTCCAAGCTTGGATCTCAGAGCCCTCAATTGCTTTGTGAAGGTACAAAGTTTTCGGATGGAGTCGGTTCGATCTGTAGTCACGGCTCTCCATCCGGGGGACTTTCTGGCCTCCTTGGACATCAAGGACGCATACCTGCATGTCCCCATATACTCCAGACACCAGAGGTTTCTGCGATTTGCAATCGGGAAGAACCACTACCAGTTTGTGGCCCTCCCGTTTGGCCTTGCCTCAGCACCCAGGACGTTCACCAAGGTGCTCGCTCCGATTCTGGCACTTCTAAGACAGCGGGGTATCGCTATCACAGGTTACTTGGACGACCTTCTGCTGAAGGGCCCTTCAAGCTCAGAATTTGAGGTAAGCGTGTCCATTACCTGTCAGACTCTTCGAGACTGTGGTTGGATACTAAACACGCAAAAGTCAGTATTGGTGCCCACTCAACGCCTAGTGTACCTGGGGTTGATTCTGGATTCCTCAGAGGCAAAGGTATTCCTCCCTGTGGAGAAGTTGCAGACCCTCCGGGCTGCAGTACGGCAGCTGACTTCCAGGAATTGGTCGTCACTCCGTTTTTGCATGCGAGTGTTGGGCCTCATGGTAGCCTCCTTCGAGGCGGTCCCATATGCTCAATACCACACTCGAGTGTTACAGAGGGAAGTTCTGTCCAGATGGAACAGATGCCCTTCATCTCTGGATTATCAAATCCGAGTGAGCCACCTAGTCAGGAGATCCCTGGTATGGTGGCTGACAGCACCGGCTCTAATGGCCGGGAAGTCATTTCTTCCGGTTTACTGGATAGTGATCACGACGGACGCCAGCCTTACAGGTTGGGGGGGAGTCTGGGGTGTCCAGTCGGCGCAAGGTCGCTGGACCCCAGAGGAAGCCCTCCTGCCGATCAATGTCCTGGAGATCCGGGCGATCAAGCTGTGCCTCTTCAAATGGTCTCAGAGACTGCAAGGGCGTCCAGTCAGGATCCAGTCAGACAACGCCACAGCAGTGGCATATGTCAATCATCAAGGAGGAACAAGAAGCTCAGCTGCAGCATCGGAGATCGCTCGCATCCTGAAGTGGGCAGAGAGGAGCGTACTGGCACTGTCGGCCGTGTACATTCCGGGTGTGGAAAACTGGCAGGCGGACTACCTGAGCCGCCAGATGCTGGACCAGGGAGAATGGTCCTTACACCCGGAGGTGTTCCAACTCCTCTGCCAAAGATGGGGCACACCAGACGTAGATCTTCTGGCTTCCCGACTCAATCGGAAGGTATTGAGGTTTGTGGCCCGGTCAAGAGACCCATGGGCAGACGCAACGGACGCGTTGGTAGCATCGTGGGGCCAGTATCGGCTAATCTATGCCTTCCCTCCCTTAAGGCTTCTTCCTCCTCTGCTCCGCAGAGTGGAGGCAGAGGGAATTCCAATGATCCTAATCGCTCCAGATTGGCCTCAGCGTCCTTGGTACGCCGATCTAGTACGTCTGGTAGCAGACGTCCCCTGGCGCCTACCACTACGGAAGGACCTGCTGTCGCAAGGTCCCATATTCCATCCTGCTTTACAGTCATTGACTTTAACGGCATGGCTGTTGAGAACCAGGTACTGAGAGACCGGGGCCTGTCAGACTCAGTAATTTCTACTATGAGAAGTGCTCGGAAACCGTCCTCTAGGAAGGTCTATCACCGCACTTGGAGGGCCTACATCTCCATGTGTGAGGAAATGAAATGGCATCCGAGTACCTATTTGGTTTCCAGAATCCTGCTGTTTTCACAGCATGGGGTAGACCAAAGGCTTGCCCTAAGTACGATTAAGGGACAGATATCTGCCCTGGCTGTCTTTTTTCAGCGACCCCTGGCGACTCTCTCGTGAGTACATTTGTGCAGGGGGTTCGACATGTGGCCCCTCCGGTCCGCCCCCCGTTACCTCCGTGGGACTTGAACCTGGTCCTCTCGGTGCTTCAGAAGGCACCGTTTGAGAATATTAGAGATATTCCCCTGTTGACACTTTCTCAGAAGGTGGTCTTTTTGGTGGCTGTTACGTCAGTTAGACGAGTCTCTGAGCTGGCAGCCTTGTCCTGCAAGGCTCCCTATTTGATTTTCCACAAGGATAAGGTGGTGCTGCGGCCGCAGCCTTCCTTTCTTCCGAAGGTCGTTTCGGCTTTTCATCTCAACGAAGACATTGTACTTCCATCCTTGTGTCCTCAGCCGTCGAATCCTAAGGAGTCGGCGTTGCATTCCTTGGACGTTGTCCGAGCTTTGAGAGTATACATATCTGCTACTTCCCTGTTCCGGAAGTCAGACTCACTGTTTGTTTCGGTGGCTGGTCCCAAGAAGGGCCAAGCAGTCTCATCGGCCACCATCTCTAGGTGGATCCGACAGATAGTAATCCAGGCTTACGCCTTAAAGGGTCAGGCGCCCCCCTTTCCTGTCACGGCGCATTCGACCAGGGCAATAGGTGCCTCTTGGGCTTTCCGACATCAAGCGTCTGTTTCCCAACTATGTAAAGCGGCGACTTGGTCGTCCGCTCACACTTTCACAAAATTCTACAAAGTTGATGTAGGTGCATCTTCGGATGCCTCTTTCGGCCGCAAGGTTTTGCAGGCGGCTGTTTAGAGTTGCAACTCCTCCGTTGGAGGAGTGCTGTTTTGTGTTTTGGGGTGAAGTTTGTTTTTATGCTGTTACCACCCCTCGTTTTTTTCTCTGACACTGCTTTGGGACGTCCCACTTTGTCAATAGAGAAGCTGTGTCGGTCCATGGACGAAAGAGTAAATAGGATTTTTTACTCACCGTAAAATCCTTTTCTCTGAGTCCATGGACCGACACAGCACCCACCCCTCTTAAGTTTGTACTGCTTTTTGACGAACTGATCTGCGATGTGCAGACTGAGAGGGTATACCCAGAGGGTCCGCCCCCTGGGCGGTACTGTAGAAGGTGTGATGCAACACTTTTTACAAGTTTTTCTGCCTAGTCACTCCTAATTAACGGATAATACCCACTTTGTCAATAGAGAAGCTGTGTCGGTCCATGGACTCAGAGAAAAGGATTTTACGGTGAGTAAAAAATCCTATTTTTGGGTGTACTGACCCTTTATATTCCAATTAAACTTTTGGTTTACATCTGCTGAATACATTTCAGATTTTGCAAAATAAAAGGTGTGGTAGCAGTGGTCTCTCTGAAAAGGTTTGACGTGCCCCTAGCTGAGTCAAAGTTATAGTTCTCCAATCTGTAGGGAGTATGAGTTTTGCTAAATGAGAGCTATATATCTGACTCAGCAGGAGGTATGTCTGACTTCTGCAGAAAGACTACTGCTTCTAAAACAGAGAGCACTTTAGCAGGAGGCAGGCTTTTCTACAGGCTGTAGATGCTTTAGGGTCATTGTTTTCTATTACATGGCATAAAGTTGTAGTTAAATGAAAATGCAGTGCTTGATAAGAATTGGCTGTTTGACCTGCTTTGTCTACAGTTCCTACACACCTCCATAGTAACTCTGAAAGCAAACACTTGGTACAATTGCAAAGCACTTGCACCAAGCTTGGAAAAATGGTTTAACAATTCTTCAAAATCATTGCACTCTGCTCAGTTGTGGACGTAGACTAAAATCTCATACACACGATGAGATTATCGGACAAATGATCGTCCGTTTTTTTTTTTTTTTTTTTTGCATGCTAGCCACATATCAAAAGAGAAGTTTACTAAAGTTATGAAAATTCTCATGCGACAGAATAGAAATTCGGAAGTGATGTAATGTATTGGATTGTATTTTCGAATGACAACTGAACTGATTAAACGAGAAAATGTTTTGTGCTTGTCCCATTGGATAATTTTGCATGAATTGTCATGATCAGCTCTCAAAAGCTGTGTACTAACTATCCAGATTATTGTATGATTATGGTATTTTTTTGTATGATTTTCTGATCGTGTGTACGAACCTTAAGACTTTGAACAGCTTATTGTTTTGATGCACCTGGAATGTATTTAGTTGATTTAAACTGAAAATTTAGTTGGGCTTTAAAATATTTAATATACAGATTTACTAGGGTTGGCCATGCTCATTGTATGGCAGTTTCAGAGTGGTTTACAAACTTGCTCTCCATCCTAAAAAGCCCTTAAAGTGATTGTAAAGTCTTGTTTTTTTTTTCCAATAAAAATAACAAACATTGTTATACTTACCTGCTCTGTTGTAGTGGATTTGCAGAGAGCAGCCCGGAGCCTCCTCTTCCCAGTCCCTCTTCTGCGATCCTGGGCCCTTCCTCCTGTTCAGTGCCCCCACAGCAAGCAGTTTGGTATGGGGACACCCAAGCCGAGTTACAGCTTCCTGTATCCATTCAGACACAGAGCCCCAACCCTGTTCCGCCTCCTCTCTCTGCTGATTGGCTAGCTGACTTTGATTTACAGCAGTGGCAGCCAATGGTGCCACTGCTGTGTCTCAGCCAATCAGAAGGGAAAATCTCAGACAGCTGAGACACTTGTGGACATCGCTGGACAGAGAGGGACCTAAGGTAAGTGTTAGGGGGGCTGCTGCACACAGAAGGTTTTTTATCTTAATGCATAGGATAAAAAACGTTCTGACTTTACTATCCATGTAAACTGACCATTTCTGTACCTACAAAAGAAGATACATGTCCACTTTCTTGACACTTTGCCCTTGAAATGTGTACAGTATGTAGTAGTACAACACCTGTATATTATTTACTTAAAAAATGTAGAAAGCTGTTTATTAACAGAAATTGATGAATTAATGTAATTCAACCATCCCTTTTATTAATATAATTTAGCAAGTTAATCAATTGAACAAAACCAAATAGAATAACACAGTAAATGAATTAAGATTATAAAATCCCTTTGAACACTCCCCTATGTCTCAACCCCTTCCTTTCTATATTTTCTATATTTCCAATTCCCCACTCCTTTTCCTCCTTCGTCCACCTATTACTTTTCACTCTTATCTTTTCTACTTACAGTTTCAATGTCACACTAATTGCTAATCACTGTGCATTTTATTATTGCATGAGCAAATGTTATAATTATAGGTATTTATATAGCATCAACAAATTACACAGAGCTTTACATAGTGTACAGTACATTCACATCAGTATTGTATTATACATGATGAAGATGGATATATAAAGCACCACATCCCCATAAAAAGGATGTGACTTTTTTTAGGTGATCTTCCTTTCAGGAAAAAATACAGCATATATTAAAAAAAAAACATTTATTGTGTTTTAAGCATTAAAATCTATCTTTAAAAGCATATTTCATGTGTTAATATCACTTCCACAAGAAAGCAGTTAAGAATAAAAACCTTGTGTATCATTCCACTTCGCCTCTCACTCTTAACGCGTTTCACAGAAAAGCTTCTTCAGGTAGCAGGTAATAGAAAATGAATAGTTAAGATATTTTACATTAACATTGATAAATACAACCTCAATTCCCCAAAAAGTTGGGACGCTGTGTAAAATCAGAATGCAATGATTTGCAAAGCTCATTAACCCATATTTTATTCACAATAGATAATAGCAAACATATCAAATATTTAAACTGAGAAAATGTACCATTTTAAGAAAAAAAAAAAGGTGATTTAGAAATTGATGTCAGCAACACATCTCAAAAAAGTTGAGTTAAGGCAACAAAAAGCTGGCAAAGTAGGTGGTACTAACAATGAACTAATTGGGTTAATTGGCAACAAGTCAGTTACATGACTGGGTATAAAAAGAGCATCTTAGAGAGTCAGAGTGTCTCAGAAGGTTCACCAATCTATGAAAAACTGCATCTAAGAATTGTCGAAAAGTATCAGAATAATGTTCCTGTCAGGATCACTTAGTGCTCCTGCTCCTCATTCCAGCATCCGGGTGTTGGCTGTTGCATTCCCCCTGTCTGTATTCACCTGCAAGGTGATTGATCTGGTCAGTCACCTGATATAAGCAAACCAAACACTCTATCCCTTGTTTGTGATAGAGACAGAGTTACCTGCATTGTTCCTGATCAAGCCTCCCGTTTGTCTGCCCTGCTTTGCTGTTGGATTTCCCTGTTTATGAAGTGGATCGGATATTGGACTATTCCCTGAACTCAGCCTGCCCTTTACCCAGACTGTCATTGGATCGGATATTGGACTTTTCCCTAAACTCAGCCTGCCTTTTACCTGGACTGTCATAGAACCAAGCTATCTGTCTGCTAAACTACAAGTAGTCTGTTGTTTGCTTTGTTCGCGTCTGCCCTGGTGTGGTGGCCAGGCACTATAGCATTGTATATAAGTTCTGGGGGCAACCATGTACCGGTAGGCCTGCTTGCCTTAAGGGAAAGGGGGCTGCTATAGGTGAAGCACACAGTAGCTAGCTACAGTATAGTGTCTGACCACCTGCATTGGGGTAGACTTGACATTCGTGACAGTTCCTTAACGTAAAATTGCAAAGACTTTAAATATATCATCATCTACAGTACATATGTAGCGGGCATATACTTTTAAATCTGGTGGAGACATCAGTGATGTGTAGTTCCCTGCAGCTCAGCAGGTGGCGCTGTCACTTTGGGCCGGGGTTGAACCATCGCTGCAGTGCTGTACCCTTTGTGACCTCTCGCAGCAGTTGAACGGCGGGGCGGGGAACCCGCTGTGCTTGCTGGGGGAGGGTATAAAGGGGGCGGTTATCTTCGCCATGAGGTTCGAGTCCCAGGCACCTTCATGTCCGCGGTCGGTGTCCAGGCGGCCTAGGCCTGGACACTTGGAGTTCGTGTTCCATCCCAGACACCTTCAGTCTGGGGTGAGGTGCTCAGCCGAAGGCATGGGGCCCAGTACCTTCCGCTGGGTCCCGCGAGGGAGGGATTGTCCTAGGGGGCCCCGGGAGTGGGGCACCCGAATCCAGAGGCGTAAGGGACCGGAGAAGGGACTCATCCGAAGATCTGGTGCAGCATATTGCCAGTGCCGGGTGAACCTCTGGAGACCGCCTGGTGGGATATCTTTCCCGAACAGGGGCCAAGTTCAGAGAGGAAGGTAGTTCACGTTCTATGACCGGTGGCAGCGGTCCAACTATTCAACTCAGGTCAGTGGCAGAGACCTGCTATTAGGCCTGTGGCAGGGGCCTCAACAGTTCATCCGGTCGGTGGCAGTGACCAGAACTCACGGTCGGTGGCAGAGACCGTGCGCCAGGCCTATTCGCAATGCAAAGGAATAGGAGAGTTCATTTGTGCCTGGGCCTACTCGTATCCACACCCCTGTTTGTCTGCTACTAAAAGTTCAACTGATTGTGTTCAACCTGAAAACAGAGAAATAAAGGAGTGTTGGACTTTTGATTGGTGTGGGACTCTATTATTGGCAGACACATCTCCATGGAACAACTGAGGCTCCGTATGCGGTGAACAGACCCGGAGGTAATTCAACTAACTTGCTCAACCCTCATACACATGTGAGGGGAGAGTTTGGCGTAGTGTTCCTGTACTCTCGTCTCCCAGGTACCCCTAGACATCAGCCACTCAAACGAGAAGAAACCGAGAGGGAGAGTGAGGGGATAGGCGCTACACATAATATAATCAAAAGATTCCAAGCATCTGGAGAAATCTGCAAAGAACAAGGCCAAAACGCAATATTGGATGCCTGTGATCTTCGGGCCGTCAGATTGCACTACATTAAAAACAGGCATGATTCTGTGATGGACATCACTGCATGGGCTCAGAAATACTTCCAAAAATCACTGTTTGTGAACAGAGTTCACTGTGTCATCCAAAAATGCAAAGTAAAGCTCTATCATGCAAAGAAGAAGCCATATTTGAACATGATCCAGAAACGCTGCCATCTTCTCTGGGCCAAAGCTCATTTAAATTGGTCTGTTGCAAAGTGAAAAACTGTTCTGTGGTCAGACAAATCGAAATTTGACATTCTTTTTGGCAACTATGGGCACCACATCCTGTAGACTAAAGAGGAGAGGGACCTTCCAGCTTGTTATCAGCACTCAGTTCAAAAGCCTGCATCTCTGAATGTATGAGAGTGAATTAGTGCGTATAGGATGGGCAGCTTGCACATCTGGAAAGGTACCATCAATGCTAAAAGATATATCCAGAGCTGCATAGCACAGCAGATGCTCCCATGCAGATAACTTATTTTTCAGGAAAGGCCTTGCATATTTTAGCAGGACCATGCTGAGCATAGGTGTGCGCAGCCTGTTGCATTAGGGTGTGCACCTGAAAGCTCAAAAACACGGTACCGATCTCTCACTGTGTTCATTAAGAAAGGGAAGGGGCTGGTAAATTACATTACCCCTTCCCCCACTCATCCTGAAATATCATCTATGTGTGCCCACTGCAGTAGCCAATGGTAGAGGAGGGAAGCCAGCCATGCTGTGGGAGGGGACACCGGGCAGCAGGGGGAATCTGCACTGCAGGGAGTGTTTAGGGTGTGCCTGGGCACACCTGGCACACCCTGTGCGCACGCCTATGATGCTGAGCCGTATACGTCATCTATGACAACAGCATGGATTTGTAGTAGAAGAGTCTGGGTGCTTAACTGGCCTGCCTGCAGTCCAGACCTTTTACCAATTGAAAATATTTGGTGCAGCTTGAAATGAAAAATATGACAAGGAAGACCCAGTAGTGTTGAGCAACTAGAATCCTATATCAGGCAAGAATGGGACAAAATTTCTCTCCCAAAACTCCAGCAACTGGTTTCCTCAGTTCCCAGACATTAAGAATATTGTTAACCACTTGCTGCCGGGCGATGTACCCAGCTACAGGCATCATCCCAGTGTTTTTTTTGGCGAGCGGAGCACTTTCACGTAAAAGAAATCCTGGCTCTCCCTCCCGCCACCTTTCTGGACTCTCCTGTCCCACTGGGGAACTCAGGGCACGATCAGAAAATCATACAAAAAATACCATAATCATACAAGAATCTTATAGTTAGTACACAGCTTTTGAGAGCTGATCACAATTCATGTGAAATTATCCGATGGGACAAGCACAAAACATTTTCTCGTTTAATCAGTACAGTTGTCATTTGAAAATACAATACAAATACAATACATTACATCACTACCGAATTTTTATTCTGTCGTACGAGAATTTTCAGAACTTTAGTAAACTCTTAATTTTTGATATGTGACTAGCAAGCAATAAAAAAACAAAAAACGGAAGATTATTCGTCCGATAATCTCGTTGTGTGTATGAAGTTTTAGTCTACGTCCACAACTGAGCTGCCATTGTGCTCTTGCTGGGCAACTAATGTGTCCCAGTGCCTTTAACCACTTCAGCCCCAGAAGAATTTACCCCCTTCCTGACCAGAGCATTTTTTGCGATTCGGCACTGCATCACTTTAGCTGACAATTGCGCGGTCTTGCGACGTTGTATCCAAACAAAATTAACGTCCTTTTTTTCCCACAAATAGAGCTTTCTTTTGGTGGTATTTGATCACCTCTGCGGTTTTTATTTTTTGCGCTATAAACAAAAAGAGTGACAATTTCGACAAATATTTCCTCAGTTTAGGTATTCTTCTACATATTTTTGGTAAAAAAAAATGCAATAAGCGTATATTGATTGGTTTGCGCAAAAGTTATAGTGTCTACAAAATAGGGGATAGATTTATAGCGTTTTTATTAATATTTTTTTTTTTTTTGCTAGTAATGGCGGATATCTGCGATTTTTATTGGGACTGTAACATTATGGCGGACACATCGCACACTTTTGACACTATTTTGGGACCATTGTCATTTATACAGCGATCAGTGCTATAAATAGCCACTGATTACTGTATAAATTACACTAGGGAGCGACCAAGGGGTTAAGTGTGTCCTAGGTAATGATTCTAACTGTGGGGGGTGTGAGGGGGTTAGCTCGGCAGCGGGTGTGTGTGACCCCCGGGATGGGCTCCCCACACAAAAACAGGCCCAGCAAACGGAGGTTGTGGTTTTCAAAATCAAAAAGGTGCGGTTTATTTTCTATTTACAGTGACAAAACACAGCAAAGCAAAAGAAACATAAATAAAATAAATCCTGGTCAACTTGACCTCTGACTAAACATACAGGTTTCCTAACTAACAACTGGGATCAGCCTAGTGCTGTCCTAGTCCCTAAGTCCCTGGTTTTAAATGTCCAAGCAAATAGCCACACAGGCTTTGTCTCACCGCACAGGGGTTCACTCTCCCTAGACAGTCCACACAGGTCTGGTTCCAGGCATGAGCAACCACCTAATGAATCTGGGAGTTCTTATAGAGGCCTAAATGAGCTGACAAGCTTCAGCTGGTCTCATCAACTCCCTGTCTGCACGACGCCCCACACTCTCCCTAGAGGTATGAGTCATCCATGAGCCCACTAGCCTCAGCTGGGCTTATACAACTCTCCACCTAGTTGTATAAGTCGGCGTAAAGCCTGAATCTGGGCGAAATATATCTACCCCCCTGGATGCAACCAGGTGACTTTACCTTCCTGCTGTCACAGGGGGGATGGGCTACCACTGACACGACAGCGATCACTGCTCCCGATGGCAGAGGGCAGTAGACCCCTGTCATGTCACTAGGCAGAACAGGGAAATGCCTTGTTTACATAGGCATCTCCACGTTCTGCCTCTCCGTCTCACAATCGCGGGCCGCCGGCGAACACCGAGTTCGCAGGACCTGCGGGCACGCTCCCGCGGCGTGCGGCAGGCGCACGCGCCCGAACAGCGGCAAATTTAAAGCGACGTACAGGTAAGCTCATTTGCCTGTACGAGCCCTTCTGCCGACGTAAATGTGTGTGCGGTGGTCGGCAAGTAGGGATGAGCTCGGTGTTCGAGTCGAACATACGTTCGACTCGAACATCGGCTGTTCGATCGTTCGACGAAGATCGAACGATTTGGGCCGTTCGCGCCTAATTCGAGTGACGCGAACAGCCCACAATGCACTACGCCATCGCAGTGTCATCCAGGCGCTGTGATTGGCCAAGCATGCACTGTGACCCCGCATGCTTGGCCAATCACAGCGCCGGCAGCGAGGAGAGCAATGATTGGCCACAGGCAGGATGCCTGTGGCCAATTATTGCTGAGGGTGTTTAGTACACGCCCCACACTATAAAAGGCCGCCAACACGGCGGCCTAGTGTAGTGTGTTCCGGAGCAGGGAAAGAGAAGCATAGGCAGGGACAGTGACATTTTTTTTTCTTGCTTAACCTGGATTCCTTTAGTTTAGGGAAAGAGAAGGATAGGTAGGGAGAGTGTCAGTGTGTTTTACTGTGCTAATCCTTGTTTGTAGGGACAGGGAAGGACAGTGAGGGAAATTCTCCTTGTGCTATACTGTGCTAAAGCATTCCTCATCAACCATCTTTGAAATCCTTGTTTTTTGGACAGTCAGGGAAATTGTCGTTGTGCTATTCTGTGCGAAAGCAATCATCCTCAACCATATTTAGAAATCCTTAAGTAAAGGGACAGAGAAGGACACCTGAAGGTAGCCCTTATTGCTTTTTTCCAATCTCCCAGCAGGCCTGCAGTGTTGTGCCACCAGTGCCTAAGGCCCAATTTTTCAGCCCCTGTTCAACAGGGGCATGTAATTACAATTCTTGATCTAATAATTCACAGCAGGGCCCATTGCTGCACCCACCAAGAGTAACTGTCAGGCCTTACAGTGTTGTGGCACCAGCACCACCATCAAAGGCCCAATTTTTACTACCACTGTTCAACAATTATATGTAATTACAATTCCTGATATAATAGTTGACAGCAGGGCGTTCCAGCACCAACCAAGAGTAACTGTGAGTGCTTAGTGTTGTGCCAACACCAACAACTAAGGGGCCAATTTCTGCAGAGTATATAGGGCAGGACCCTACTTTCAAACATCCAACTTACAAACGACTCCTACTTGCAAACGAAAGAAGACAACAGGAAGTGAGAGGAAATCTACCCCTAGGAAGGAAAATTCTCTCCTGTAAGAATAAATATGGGAGAAAGGTGTCTCCTCTGTACTGATGCTTTATCAGCAATCCTTGTTTCAAGAAAAACACCACATTTCAAAAACAGTTGTCATTGGGACGCAAAGTGAGGTGAAATGTTCTGAACAGGGGCACAGACAGCAAAACAAATGTTACAGGGGTGATAACCCTTACCTATGTTTTCCAAAAAGTTTAAAAATAGATTTTTGGGCTGGAGCTACACTTCAACAATGTACCTGTTCAAAATTACAAACACATTCTACATAAGAACAAACCTACAGTCCCTGTCTTGTATGCACCGCCTGTATACGGCTGTTCAGAGTATATAGGGCCTTTTTTATTTTGTGTGCGGTGTTCCCCTTAATATCCATACAAGACCCAAAGGGGCTGGTAATGGGCTGGGGTAGGGGGGGGGGGGGGGTCATGGGGTAGCTATGCCATTTTTCTTAAAGATTTTCATCCATATTACCGGGACCAGACATTACATTAAAGCCGCAAGCAGTTTTAAATGGCTTTTTTTTCCTTTAGAAGTGTCATTTTGTGCAGGGACAGTTCTAAACACGGGAAACACGTGGCACTTCACAGGCATACTTTAGACACCCCCCAGGTACGATATTTAAAGGAATATTTGACTTTTTTTTTTTTCACTTTATGCATCATTAAAATGACTGCTCCCGAAAAACGACCGTTTTTAAAACTTCTTTTTGCATTGATACATGTCCCCTGGTGCAGAACCCGGGTTCCCAAACCCTTTTTAGGACAATAACATGCATAATAGTCGTTATAATTAGCACTTTAGAATTCGAATGTTCGCATCCATTGTATTTAATAGGGTTCTAATGTTCGTACGAACGTTCGGTCCGTTCGCAGGTTCTGGTGCGAACCGAACCCGGGGGTGTTCCGCTCATCACTATCGGCAAGCGGTTAAGAAGGAGTGGGCTCCCTCCAGGCAAACCTGCCCTTAATTTATCTATTGGTATATATGCTCCAACTTGGAAACTCTTAAATAAAGAGTTAGGACTGCAGTATACAGAAGAACCTTGACAAGGCACTGCGGCATCCACATATATTTGCAAATGTGTGCTACTAAACCCTCTGTTTTTAACTTGATTTGTTAGACAGGGTCAATTTTTTATAAAAATTTTTGCAGACTAGATGGTGTGTGCTGGAAAATGTTTGTTTGTGATGTAGATGGTCCATATCCCTATTACATCTGGACACAAGGGGGAATCCCTGCATTTTAATTGACGCATCCATTGAGGGGTCCTGAAGGTAGAATACATAATTGTGTAAGCCTCTTAGAGCTGGAAAGGGAGAAAATGGGGGGCATTTTGGAGGATAGCATTCTATTTTTAACAGATATTTGACCCAAAACCCATTTAGGTCGGTAGGGCTCCTACATTCCCTTTCCCTTACTTTCAGTCCCTCTTCTTCTTTTTTATATATTCTTGTCTTAAAAAGGCAATAATTTGTATGCAGCAATTTAGTTTTGTTTCCAAAGTGTTACCATTCTGTATCATGAACTCTGTGACTAATTAATACTAGGGATGGGCTCGATGTTCGAGTCGAATGTAAGTTTGACTCGAACATCAGCTGTTCGTTTGTTCGTACAAAGTTCGCTCGCACCAAGTTCACCCGCTGCGGAGCACCCCATAATGCACTGCGAGATCGCAGTGCATTGACGACTGCTTATTGGCCAAAGCATGCACCTGACCTGCATGCTTTGGCCAATCACAGCACGATGTGCTGTGAGAGCCATGATTGGCCGGCTCAGGGGGTCAACGCTCCACACTATATAAGGCTGCTGCTTACACAGCGGCCGTATATAGTGGATGAATAGAGATTGGGCAGGTAATTAGTGTATAGTGCAGTCAGTGTAGTATGTGTAGCGGGGTCTTCAAAGTTAGTGGGATACACCTGGGGGTAGAGAGACCCAGGTGTGTAATTATGTCAGGGTTCAGACCCCTTTTATTTTTATTCGTGGAGGATTGGGTGGTGTAATATTCTCTTTGACCAGTGGGTGTCAGTATACCTACTGGCTCGAGGTAGATTCACTGCCAGAGGGCTACCCTTCTTTGTCCCTTCCTGGAGATGGTGCGGCCGGGGCGGGGAACCCGCTGTGGTGTCGATGGGGGGGGATATAAAAGGGGGAGACGCCCTCGCCACGAGGCTGTCCGGAGGGAGGAGGTCGTGTCTTCACGCACCCAGGCACCTTAGGCCTGGGTGCGGGCGGTTCAAGGTTCCGGCCTAGGCGCCCAAGGCCTGGCCGGAACGAAGATGGAATCCATCCCGGGCACCTTCAGCCTGGGGTGAGGTACTATTAAGGAGGCCTGGGACCCGGTGACTCCGGCTGGGTCCCGCGAGGGTGGAGTTGCTCCAGGGCGCCCCTTGCGAGGGGACCCGCATCTGAGGTGAGGAGGCTGGGGAGGTCACCCATCCGAAGACCCGGTGCAGTGTCAACCCGGTGACGGATGGGCCTTCGGTAACTCCCTCGGAGGACATCTTCCCCTGATATGGGCTACAGCGCAGCGGAGGAGCTTTCATCAAGACTCCTGCAATCCCTGGTCATAGCACAGGGAGTGTAGGGACTAGGAACCTGTACAGTGCCTCGACCTGCTTCCCCATCGTATCATGCCGTTGCATTTGACTGTATGTGGAGATACGCAATAAACCTGAGTTTGGACTTTGATGGGTGTATGGACTCTGTTGATGGGAACAAAGGGAGATTCCGGCACGGAAGGACTGACCCTCATAACCAGCGCACATTTGGCCCGAGGAAAAAGATTAATACTGGCCTTCACCTCACCCACAGCCATGGGGAGGACATGGGCCGTGGCGCACCTCACTCTGTCGCTCGACATACCCCTAGCTAAAGAGGTCGGGGTGAGGCCGCTACATATATATAATACAGTTCCGATTATATAGTGCAGTCCGTGTAGTATATATAATACAGTGGAGAGTATATAGTGCAGTCCGTGTAGTGTATATAATACAGTGGAGAGTATATAGTGCAGTCCATGTAGTATATATAATACAGTGCAGAGTACAGGGGGTCCCCAACTTACAAACGCCCGAGTTACGAACTTCTCCTACTTACGAACCGGGTGCTGCGGGGACCCTCTGCCATTTTGGGCGGACAGTCTGCTGTTCTGCGCATGCGCGGCCAGACGGGGCCTCAGGAAATGTCGGAAATGTCCGTAATTGGCCGCGTATGCGCAGAACGTCATTCGACGGAACATCGGAAAACATTGGAAATGTCCGTAATTGCCGGTCTGTGCATGCGCGGCTGACTTACGAACATTTCCGATCTACAAACAGGAGGAAAGTCCCTAACGGGTTCGTAACCCAGAGACCCCCCTGTGTATAGTGCACCCACAGCATCCTCCCCATGTTGAGGGCATATGGCCTGGTATGGTTCAGAAGGGGGGGCGCTCGCTCACCCCCCTATCCTGACCTGCCAGGCTACATGCTCAGATAAGGGTCTGGTATGGATTTTGTGGGTGAAAAAAACCCACGCCAATTGTTTTTTACATTTTGGCGTGGAGTTCCCCTTAAAATCCATACTATACCCGAATGGCCTGGTATGGACTGGGGGGGACCCCATGCTGCTGTTTTCATCTATTTTTCCAGGAGCCGGCAATACATTACAGCCGCGAGCAAGTTTAAATAAAAAATTTTCCTTTAAGCGGAGTTCCACACTAAAGTGGAACTTCCGCTCATCTGATTCCCCACCCCCCTCCAGTGCCCAATTGGCACCTTTCAGAGGGGAGGGGGGACAGGATACCTTTCCCACTTCCGGGAGCCTCAGCCACAGGTATTGACGTCACGGCTGGGGCTCCCTCCTCCTCCCTCGGCCGCCGGGCCAGTAGGAGAGAGTAGCGGGCCTCGCGCATGCGCAGTAGGGTTCCCGGCGTGAAGCCGAAAGGCTACACTGCCAGGTACCCTTACTCGCAATGGCGGCGGCAGCACCCATGATGTCCGCCGGGCACCCGTGATTGCCCGCGATCACAGCAGGACCGTGGATCTGTGTGTGTAAACACACAGATCCATGTCCTATCAGAGGTGAGGAGATTGATGTGTTTTCCCAGTACAGAGGAACACACATCAGTCTCCTCCCCTTGTGAGTCCCCTCCCCCTACAGTTAGAATCACTCCCTAGGGAACAAATTTAACCCCTTGATCGCCCCCTAGTGTTAACCCCTTCCTTGCCAGTCACATTATACAGTAATCAGTGCATTTTTATAGCACTAATCGCTGTATAAATGTGAAGGGTCCCAAAAACGTGTCAAAAGTGTCTGATATGTCCGTCGCAATGTCACGGTCACAATAAAAATCGCAGATCACCACCATTACTAGTAAAAAATAAAAAAAAATGCCATAAATCTATCCCCTATTTTGTAGATGCTATAACTTTTGCGCAAACCAATCAATAAACGCTCATTGCAATTTTTTTTTTACCAAAAATATGTAGAAGAATACGTATCGGCCTAAACTGAGAAAAAAATACGTTTATTTTTTTTTTTTTTTAATTGTGATATTTATTAAATCAAAAAGTTAAAAATATTGTTTTTTTCAAAATTGTCGCTCTTCTTTTGTTTATAGCGCAAAAAATAAAAACCGCAGAGGTGATCAAATACCACCAAACGAAAGCTCTATTTGTGGGGAATAAAAGCATAAAGATTTCATTTGGGTACAGTGTTGCATGACCGCGCAATTGTCATTCAAAGTGCAACAGCGCTGAAAACTAAAAATTGGTCTGGGCAGGAAGGGGGTGAAAATGCCCTGTATGGAAGTGGTTAAGCATAATTTAAATTACTGCTCCTGAAAAAACTATATTTTTAAAAATATAAAATCCTTTTTTTTTTGCATTGATGCATGTCCCCTGGGGCAGTCCCCATACACGTTTTATGGCAATAACTTGCATATAAGCCTTTAAAATGAGGACTTTTGCTTTTTCATGTTTGTGTCCCATAGACTTTAATAGGGTTTGCATGTTTTCTAGAACTTTTTGTCTGTTCCAGGTGTTCTGGTGCGAACCTAACCAGGGGGTTTTCAGCCCATCCCTAATTAATACCATACCTGTCCAATTATAGCCTATTATCTATGCTATGCATGACTTTCATAACTTGAACTAAGTCTTCAAGAATAAAGTAAACGAAAAATATGTTGCATTGCATCTTAAGCATAAGTGATTACTGTCTTCTTGACAAAAAAGGTAAAACACGAAATATGAGTTCTAAATTCTGGCTGAATGATATGGAGTGTGGAATATGGTTTGATCAACTCACACTTTCGAATTTTTGCTTAATTAACTAGTTGGAGCCCCGGCCATTGTCGAATGATGGCCTCAAGGTGGCTCTTAAAATCCGGGAGGACGTCAATAGACGTCCTCGGCTCCTCCGGCCACTGGGGGGCGCGCGAGCGCCGCCGCCGGCGCGCACACCCGGCGCGTCACTGACATGCCGATGCGCGTGCCTGGCGGCCGCGATGTCCGCCAGGCACCCGCGTTTGGCCGGTACAGAAACAAGGACATGGATCTGTGTGTGTAAACACACAGATCCATGTCCTGTCAGGGAGAGAGGAGACCGATGTGTGTCCCTTGTACATAGGGACACAGATCGGTCTCCTCCCCCAGTCACTCCCCTCCCCCCACAGTAGTAATCACTCATAGGGCACACATTTAACCCCTTCCTCTCCCCCTAGTGTTAACCCCTTCCCTGCCAGTGCCATTTTTACAGTAACCAGTGCATTTTTTTAGCACTGATCGCTGTATCAATGACAATGGTCCCAAAATGGTGTCAAAAGTGTCCGATGTGTCCGCCATAATGTCGCAGTCACAATAAAAATCGCTGATCGCTGACATTACTAGTAAAAAAAAAAAATATTAATAAAAATGCTATAAAACTATCCCCTATTTTGTAGACGCTAAAACTTTTGCGCAAACCAATCAAACGCTTATTGCGATTGTTTTTGACCAAAAATATGTAGAAGAATACGTATCGGACTAATCTGAGATTTTTATTTTTTTTAAATTGGGATATTTATTATAGCAAAAAGTAATAAATATTGTGTTTTTTTTTCTAAATTGCCGGTCTTTTTTTGTTTATAGCGCAAAAAATAAAAACCACAGAGGTGATCAAATACCACCAAAAGAAAGCTCTATTTGTGGGAAAAAAAGGACGTCAATTTTGTTTGGGAGCCACGTCGCACGACCGCGTAATTGTCATTCAAAGCGACGCAGTGCCGAAAGCTGAAATTTCGCCTGGACAGGAAGGGGGTTTATGTGCCCAGTAAGCAAGTGGTTAATAACCAGGTATGAGCTGGGTTGGGTCTGAATTCAGTCCAAACAGGTTAAGCAGAACCCATAAGAGGCTGTCACATAATCTCATCCCCGTGGGCCTAATCAACTGTGGCCTGGGCATTTCCCACCTTTCAGCTGCACAATCACATATGTAAAGAATCGGGGATGCCTGTTATGTCATTGACCTAATATAGTCACATGGAAAAGCGATTTTGTGATGGTTTCCCACAGGTTCTGCTTAACTGGGTCATTGGTTCTCTTTGGCTGTCCAACATTGGCTCTCTCCTCATCTTCATTACTTAGTAGTAGACATGTGCGCCGTCAATAAATTTGTTTTGTTTCTTTCCGTTCCGTTTCGTATTAGACTTTGGATTTGTTTCGTACGAAATACGAATTTTCGTTAGATTCGTTAACTTTTCGTAACAATTACGAACATTCGTTATGATGAATTTAAAAAGCAAAAAATACCTTTCTCAATATGGCAATCGTCGACTCATTATGCTAATTATGAGGGGCTCCCACCATCCCTGTGCTGTGCTGACTTCCTCCTGGGGCTGTACTCCTGCTGTGCTCATTATGAGGGGCTCCCACCATCCCTGTACTGTGCTGACTTCCAGGGTTTGTAGTAGCCCGTTAATTCCGAAATTCAATTTGGATTCATATGAAATACGAAAGTTCGTTAGGTTCGTTAACTTTTCATAACAATTACGAACATTCGTTATGAGGGGCTCCCACCATCCATGTGCTGTGCTGACTTCCTCCAGGGGCTGTACCCCTGCTGGTCTCATTATGAGGGGCTCCCACCATCCCCGTGCTGTGCTCATTATGAGGGGCTCCCACCATCCCTGTGCTGTGCTGACTTCCTCCTGGGGCTGTACCTCTGCTGTGATCATTATTAGGGGCTCCCATCATCCCTTCGCTGTGCTGACTTCCTGGGTTTTTAACTTCATCATAACGAATAATCGTAATTATTATGACAATAATAAAATGATATTAAAGAACATTCTTATTTTGTCCAATTCTGAATCTCCCATTGACTACCAGTACCAGTCTGAACAGTCTCCCACTCCCGAAACGAAATTCGCCAACGAAATTTCGTATAAAATTCGTAAGAATAGAAATTCGTATTTCGGATGCTTCCGAATGTACGAATTTTCGGAAATTCGTACGAATTTTGGATTCGTACAAAACGAATCGCACATGTCTACTTAGTAGGGAGAGATTTAGTATTACCAAGAATAGATAGCTTGGGATTTAAATTCAGTGCACAGGATATTGCACAGACATTTTAGTAGGATCAACAGGCATTTTTCTGCACCTACAGAAAATGCTCATATTCGGAAAAAAATAAAACAAATGCACCTGCCACATCTAAGGACTGGTAAAACAGTAATAAAAATATGTTAGATTTTTATGCTAGGGATTAGATACACTTTAAATTATATGCCTCTATAAATTCCTGCATTTAAAAAAAAAAAAAAAAAATACAATAGATACAATAACATGACTGTAACTTTTAACTTTTTAAATGAATACTTATATCTTGAATAGGGATGAGCTTCGAGTCGAACTCATGTCCGACTCGAACATTGCCTGTTCGCACGTTCTATTTGGGGTGTTCGCGGCAAATTCGAAAAGCTGCGGAGCACCCTGTAAAAGTCTATGGGAGAAATCTAAAGTGCTAATTTTAAAGGCTTATATGCAAGTTATTGTCATAAAAAGTGTTTGGGGACCCGGGTCCTGCCCCAGGGGACATGTATCAATGCAAAAAAAAGTTTTAAAAACTGAAGTTTTTTCGGGAGCAGTGATTTTAATAATGCTTAAAGTGAAACAATAAAAGTGAAATATTCCTTTAAATTTCGTACCTGGGGGGGGTGTGTATAGTATGCCTGTAAAGCAGCGCTTGTTTCCCGTGCTTAGAACTGTCCCTGAACAAAGTGTAATTTCTGAAGGAAAAAAAGTCATTTAAAAGCACTCACGGCTATAATGAATTGTCGGCTCCCGGCAATACAGAGAAAAGTCATTGATTTAAAAAAAAATGTGTGGGGGACAAATTCAGTTACCAGGCCCTTCAGGTCTGGTATGGATATTAAGGGGAACCCTGCATCAAATTTTTTTTAAAAAATGACGTGGGGCTCCCCCCAAATATCCATACCAGACCCTTCAGGTCTGGTATGGATTTTAAGGGGAACTCCACCCCAAATAAAATAAAAAATGGCGTGGAGTTCCCCCAAAAATCCATACCAGACCATTTATCCGAGCACGCAACCTGGCAGGCCGCAGGAAAAGAGGGGGGATAAGAGAGCGCCCCCCTCCCCTTAACCACTTAAGCCCCGGACCGATACGGGCCATGATGACCAGGCCCCTTTTTGCGATTCGGCACTGAGTCGCTTTAACTGACAATTGCGCGGTCGTGCGACGTGGCTCCTAAACAAAATTTGCCGTCCTTTTTTTCCCACAAATAGAGCTTTCTTTTGGCGGTATTTGATCACCTCTGCGGTTTTTATTTTTTGCACTATAAATAAAAATAGAGCGAAAATTTTGAAAAAAATGACATATTTTTAACTTTTTTCTATAATAAATATTACCCAAAAATATATAAAAAAATTGTCATTTTAGGCCGATACGTATTCTTCTACATATTTTTGGTAAAAAAAAAATTGCAATCGGCGTTTATTGATTGGTTTGCGCAAAAATTATAGCGTTTACAAAATAAGGTATAGTTTTAAGGCATTTTTATTAAAAAAAATTTTTTACTAGTAATGGCGGCGATCAGCGATTTTTTTCGTGACTGCGACATTATGGCGGACACATCGGACACATTTTTGGGACCATTGTCGTTTTCACAGCGATCAGTGCAATAAAAATGCACTGATTACTGTGAAAATGACACTGGCAGTAAAGGGGTTAACCACTAGGGGCGCTGAAGGGGTTAAGTGTGCCTAGGGGAGTGTTTACTACTGTGTGGGGGCGTGGCTACGACTGACACGTCACCGATCTCCGCTCTGATTACGCAGAGCGGAGATCGCTGACATTGTCAGTAGAGGAGCGGGGAGATGTTGTGTTTACACACACATCTCCCCGCTCCGAGCCTCCGTGAGACAATCGCGGGGATCACTGCGGCGATTGAGTCCGCGGGACCCGCGGTCCCACTCACGGGAAAGGTAGGGGGTGGCGAGCGCGCCGGCGGCGGCGCGCGCGCGACCCCGACTGTACGAGCTATTCTGCCGACGTGTATATATACCGTGAGTGGTCGGCAAGTGGTTAATATCCATACCAGACCTGAAGGGCCTGGTAATTGAATTTGGAGGGACCCCCACGCTTTTTTTTTTTTTTTTTTTTTTTTTTTTTATCAATGACTTTTCTCTGTATTGCTGGGAGCCGACAATTCATTATAGCCGCGAGTGCTTTTAAATTACTTTTTTCCCTTCAGAAATTACATTTTGTGCAGGGACAGTTCCAAGCACGGGAAACAAGCGCTGCTTTACAGGCATACCACACACACACCCCCCCCCCCCCCCCCCGGTACGAAATTTTAAGGAATATCTCACTTTTATTGTTTCACTTTAAGCATTATTAAAATCACTGCTCCCCAAAAAAAGTCAGTTTTTAAAACTTTTTTTTGCATTGATGCATGTCCCCTGGGGCAGGACCCGGGTCCCCAAACCATTTTTAGGACAATAACTTGCATATTGGCCTTGATATTTAACACTTTTGATTTTGAACGTTCGAGTCCATTGTATTTAATAGGGTTCTAAAGTTTGCGCAAACTTTAGGTCTGTTCGCAGGTTCTAGTGCGAACCGAACAGGGGGGTGTTCGGGTCATCCCTAATCTTGAATAAAAAAGTATTTGTGGTGTTCTCAACAATTACAATCCTACGGCACTACAGGTACTATCAAGCTGATTAAAATAATAACTCACGATTATAAGAATAGTACTTTTCTGCTTTCACATGACAGTCCTACATTTAAAAAGTTATAATGCAATAAATAAAATAACCTAAATTTAGCCTAAATAATAATCACAAACTTCACCCCCAGAACATATATAGCTCCCTGCAATCCCTCCTCCCTCATCAGTGCAATTTTTTTTTAAATAATTCTTTCTTGTTTACTTTTTTCACTTTTTGGTTGCCCTTTTCCCCTGCAGCCATTCTCACCCAGGCGAGAATGATGTGTCCTTGCTCCGTCAGTTTAGGATTACCCCGTCATATATCCCAGGAGGGTGAAGAGTAGGGAAACAGTGGCCAGTTGGCAGAGCTGGCACGTGTCATCAGAGGCTGGCAGCCTGAAACTGGAAAGGCAGCTGGCTTCCAATTACTAACGCCGCGTACACACGATCGGAATTTCTGACAACAAATGTTCGCTGTGAGCTTTTGGTCGGATAATCTGACCGTGTGTAGGCTCCATCGGACATTTGCTGTCGGAATTTCTCAAAGCAGGTTCTCAATTTTTCCAACGGCAAAAGTTCTTGTTGGAAATTCCGATCGTTTGTATCCATTTCCGACACACAAAAGTGCTGCGCATGCTTGGAACCAATTCGACGCATGCTCAGAATCATTGTACTTCATTTTTCTCGACTCGTCGTAGTGTTGTACATCTCCGCGTTCTTGACCATCGGAATTTCCGAGAAACATTTGTGCGACCGTGTGTATCCAACAAGTTTGAGCCAACATCTGTCAGAAAAAAAAAAACACGGTTTTGTTGTCGGAAATTCCGATCGTGTGTACTCGACATGAGAAGGACCAAGATAGTGGCTTGGGATTCAGCCTTCTGCACCTGATCAGGGGATCACAGGAGCACAGCAATGGATCTGCTGAGCAGATAAGTATCTGAATCCAGGACAAAGCTGCATTACAGGTAAATAAGAATAAAATAAATTAGAGGAATGAGTGAAGGTCCTCATTAAGAAATGTGCCAGTATGACCAACGGGAATCCACCACCACCAACACTAGTGCCCATGGATGGAATTTAACAACTGTTCTTGAAATTTCTGGGGCCCATCCCCCTTTCATCAAAGGTTCTGATAGAAGGGGGTGGGACCCCAGAAACATCACCCATTTCAGCATCAGCTAATTACTATTTGTGGACATTAGTAGTGGTTTTAGGATATTATATCCTTTTTATTCCCATTTGTCAGCAGAATTTTGTTTTGCTGGATCACTTCATATGTATGTGAGTGAAGCCTCGTACACACGGCCGAGATTCTCGTAGAAAAAAACATGTTGTTTTTTTCGACGAGATTCTTGGACAAGAAACTTGTCCCGGCCGAGTGTACACACGCTCGATTCAAAGAACCCATGCGCTCGTCACATTCGATGCCGTCGCCGCCATCTTGGTATACCCTACCTATGCCTAGGAAGCTACCGCGCATGCGTCAAATTCATTTCGAACATGCGCGGGCTTCCCGGAGGACAGGTAAGTGTACACACACTCACTTTTCTCGTCGAGAAACATGCCGACGAGAATCTCGACGAGAAAATAGAGAGCAGGTTCTCTATTTTCTCATCGAGATTACTTGTCGGTTTTCTTGACGAGAAACCATACACACAAACAAATTTCTCGGCAAGACATCTCTGCCAGCAAGTTTCTTGCTGGTTCTTGCCGAGAAACTCGGTCGTGTGTACGAGGCCTCAGTGTTGCTAACCTACCAGATGGAAATTTACTGACACAACACCCAAAATTTACTGGCACAGCCACGTTTTTACAGACATTTTCAAAAGTTACAAAATTACAGTATTTAGGCTACAAACAAATACAATATGCAATTAGCAATATGATTTTGGCCCCTTTCACACTGGGGCGGTGGGTGCATCGGCGGTAAAGCGCCGCTATTTTTAGCGGCTCTTTACCATCAATTTCGCGGCACTGTTCGGCCGCTAGCGGGGCGCTTTTACACCCCCGCTAGCGGCCGAGAAAGGGTTAAAACCACCGCAAAGTGCCTCTGCAGAGGCGCTTTGCCGGCGGTATAGCCGTGGTGCCCCATTCATTTCAATGGGCAGGAGCAGTGGAGGAGCGGTATACACACCGCTCCAAAGATGCTGCTAGCAGGACTTTTTTTTACCATCCTGCCAGCGCTCTGCTCCAGTGTGAAAGCCCTCTGGGCTTTCACACTGGATAGAAAGCAGCGGCTGTTTCAGGGCGCTTTGCAGGGGCTATTTTTAGCGTTATAGCGTCTGCAAAGCGCCCCAGTGTGAAAGGGGTCTTAAGGTAGATAATAAGGCAAAAAACATATTTCTTATTATATTTTCACAGTGACACTGACAGCAATGTGCAGCAGCACAGATGATGATGAGACCTCACCGACACAACACGTTCCCTCCTGAGTCACAGAGACAGTCTCTTTTCAAGCCAAGTGGTTCCACCAGTCCACTCGAGTGTAAACAGAACTGATGGTCCCGGTCCCAGACTGCATTGCTCCCATACTGCAGACCCGCACATGAGGCTCTGGCCTCTCTGCTTGGCTCCATTGCACCATGACATCACACGACATGTTCAGGCACCGCCTCTGCCAGAGCCATCCGATTACACTGTAGCAGGCACTCGGATGATCTCAGCCGGCTCCGGACCAAGCTGAGAGTCACAGCCATATGTTTTACTGACAACCTTTTTACTTTTACTGGCAGCAGAAAATTGCCTTTTTTTTACTGGCTGCCAGTAAAAATACTGACGGTTGCCAACACTGATGTGAGTGTAATATATGTTTTATTTGGAATAGACAGACGGTATTGTGTGCTTCATGAGACCAGAGAGCTCTATTTGTCTAGCATTGGTGGAGTGCTCAGATTCTGTATGCATTACAACTGTACATTTCTAAGCTGTTGCCACAGATGTTTTACAGCAATTCAGGGAGTGACCCACAGGCCGTATCACAAAAATTTACTGATATGGGGAAACAAGAGAAAAGAGGTTATTTTTAGAGATCAAAGTGCCACCAAGCATCTCAGAACATACCACTCCTAACAAAATAGCCGATTATCATGAAATATTTGCTTTTAAGTAGAGTAGTAAAATAAATAACAAACTTAAAAGCTAAAGCTGTCCATAGGTGGTATCGAAATTAGGCCAGTTCAGCAGGGTCCAGACAAATTTTGATCCATGTGTGTTCACTGCAGTTGAACAGAAGTCTATCTACTGATAGACTTCTGTTCAACCACTTTGTCGTATAACGGCTGCTCGATCAGAAGCTGTAGCAACGATCTGTGTATTCTGACAGCAAGGGAGTCTTCCCGCAGTCAGAATACAATAGCACAGTGGGAAGGATTCCCATCACCACCATTGTGTATATGGCGGATCAGTTCATTTTTTTTCTTTGTTCTGCCTGCTCACTGAACCACGTATGGCCAGCTTTAATCCATCCATGACAGATACTGCCACTTTGGATAGATGCCACAGCATTGAATGAACTTTTTATGATCCTCAGTGATCCTCAGGGTGAATGTATTTAGCGTGCTAAAAGCATGCACTGCCACAGGCTAAAGCTGGCCGTACACTAGTAGAATGTCATTCAAAATGATTCATTTTAAGAATGTTCATTCAATTTTCTAACCATTAGTAAAGTCAAATTGACATTCATTTTTGACCTCAGGAACGAGAAAAAGAGCATGCTGGAAAATGTTTCTCGAACAGGCATAACAGTGGATGTGATATTATTCATTTTAAAATTGAATGTTAAAGGCAAATAAAATTTTAAAGTACTTTTGAATGACATTCGTCAACTCTTCGAATATACTGAGAATTTTCGCTCTACGAACATTTGTTTAAAAATATACTGGTATGCGGTCAGCTTCAAGCATCGATTGGAACAAGACAGTCAAAACAAAGGGCTAGTTATCTTGTAGAAAGGGGACGAGGCCTTTCTGTGGAGGAACTGTGAATACTTCCCTGACCCCACCATGGTTAGTGGCAGCAAACTCAATAGGAGTAACTAGAGGAGAAAAAAGGCCAGTGTGTGCCAAAATAGGTTCTAAGAAAAGTCCAGTATGTGCTAGAATGAGAAGACATTGTATGCTCATATTTTCTACCAAAAGCTCACTGTAAGGCATGTGTTAAGCCTCGTACACACGACCGAGAATCTCGTAAAAAAAAAACATGTTGTTTTTCTTGACGAGATTCTTGGACAAGAAACTTGTCCCGGCCGAGTGTACAGACGCTCCATTCAAAGAACCCGCGGTTCTTTGAATGGAGCGAACGCGGTGACGTCATCGACTACGACGAGCGTGCACTCGTCACATTCGATGCCGTCGCCGCCATCTTGCTACACCCTACCTATGCCTAGGAAGCTACCGCGCATGTGTCAAAGTCATTTCAAGGATGCGCAGGCTTCCCGGAGGACAGGTAAGTGTACACACACACACTTTTCTCGTCGAGAAACATGCTGACAAGAATCTCGACGAGAAAATAGAGAGCAGGTTCTCTATTTTTCTCATCGAGATTCTTGTTGGTTTTCTTGAAGAGAAACATGATAGCCGCGTACACACGACCGATTTACTCGGCAAGAAAGCTCTGCCAGCAAGTTTCTTGCTGAGAAACTCGGTCGTGTGTACGAGGCTTTAGTATGCATGCTTCAATGTATTAGCATGCACACTAAGCAGCGTGTGCATACTGTATGTGCACGTGCATGCTCGGCGCTGGTTTTATGGTCAAGCAGCCTCTTTAAGCTGGATTGTGACATAGACAGATTTCTGAATGGTTTTTAACTAGTCCCCAATTTGCCTGGGACCTGACCTGCTACATATACTTTCCTGCGCACGACCCAGATTTGACTTGTATTTGAATTCCTGTCTATCTGTTGTGACTAGGGATGAGCTTCGAGTTCGAGTCGAACTCATGTTCGACTCGAACATTGCCCGTTCGCCGAACAGAGAACAATTTGAAGTGTTCGCGGCAAATTCGAAAAGCCGCGGAACACCCTGTAAAAGTCTATGGGAGAAATCTAAAGTGCTAATTTTAAAGGCTTATATGCAAGTTATTGTCATAATAAGTGTTTGGGGATCTGGGTCCTGCCCCAGGGGACATGTATCAATGCAAAAAAAAGTTTTAAAAACTGACGTTTTTTCGGGAGCAGTGATATTAATAGGGCTTAAAGTGAAGTAATAAAATTGAAATATTCCTTTAAATTTCGTACCTGGGGGTGCGTATAGTATGCCTGTAAAGTAGCGCTTGTTTCCCTTGCTTAGAACTGTCTCTGCACAAAATGTCATTTCTGAAGGGAAAAAAGCCATTTAAAAGTACTCGCGGCTGTAATGAATTGTCGGCTCCCGGCAATACAGAGAAAAGTAATTGAAAGTCATTGATAAAAAAAAATAAAAAATGCGTGGGGGTCCCCCCAAATTCAATTACCAGGCCCTTCAGGTCTGGTATTGATATTAAATTAAATTAAAAAAAAAAATGACGTGGGGTTCCCCCCAAAAATCCATACCAGACCCTTATCCGAGCACGCAACATGGCAGGCCGCAGGAAAAGAGGGGGGCGAGAGAGCTCCCCCCTCCTGAACCATACCAGGCCACATGCCCTCAACATGGGGAAGATGCTTTGGGGTCTGGACCCCAAATCACCATATCCCTATGTTGATGGGGACAAGGGCCTCATCCCCACAACCCTTGCCCGGTGGTTGTGGGGGTCTGCAGGCGGGGGGTGGTAATCCACTCTTGATCTCCACTCCAGTGATGTCGGTATCCAGCGACGGATGATCTGCAGGCTCCAGCGACAATGTCCAGCGAGGAACAGCACATGGTCCTGTCTCCACCGGAGACACCCCGGGAATGACGTTGCGGCAGCCTGACAGGTCTTATGTAGCTGAAGACGAGGCCACCCGTCACGTGACCCCGTCCCCCTCTGACGCAAGAAAAAACCTGGGCTTTCCCAGTGACGTGTGGATGACCCCACCCCCCTCTGATGCAAAACTGCTGGGAGAGCTTTCTTGCCAAGAAAAACGGTCGTGTGTATGTTTTCTCTTCGAGAAAACTTCCGGGAATCTTGACGAGAAAAATAGAGAACCTGCTCTCTATTTTCTCGTCGGAATTCTCGTCGGCCTGTTTCCTGACGAGAAAACTGTGTGTGTGTATGCGGCAACAAGCTTACCTGTTCTCCAGTAAGTCCGCGCATGCTCTAAATTACTTTGACGCATGAGCGGTAGCTTCCTAGACATAGGTAGGGTGTAGCAAGATGGCGGCGACGGCATCGAATATGACGAGCACATGCTCGTCGTAGTCGATGACGTCACCGCGTTTGTTCCATTCAAAAGAACGGCGGTTCTTTGGAATGAAGTGTGTGCACACTCGGCCGGCACAAGATTCTTGTCAAGAATCTCGTCAGGAAAAACAACGGGTTTTTTCCTGACGAGAATCTCGGCCGTGTGTACTAGGCCTATGTCTGGATAATTAAAATCCCCCATTATAATGACACTTCCCATTCTTGCCGCTAATCCAAATTGTGATAGGAGGTTAGGGGGCCTATAGCATACTCCCAGTATTAGTATTAGTTTCCTCCATTTGTAGCTCTATCCATAAGGATTCCACCTCCTCCCTAGCTCCCTTAGTGATGTCATCTCTCACATTAACTTGTACATAATTTTTGATATACAGGCATACCCCTCCCCCTTTTTTACCCTCTCTATCCCTGCGATACAGGGAAGTGTCCGATGAAGAAGATTCTTCAGACAGAAACAGATTTTCAAGCACTTCCAGTGATATATACAGCGAAAAGTAAGTATAAAGCAGAACTGCAACTAAAAATAGTAGGGTAAAAAAAAAAAGCATGAAAAGTTTGCTTTGAACTTTGTCACCTTAGCTAGCTATTAGGAACTCACGATCTGTCTTTCCTCACAGAACAGAACAGGGACATGTGTGTTTACACACACGCGTCCCTGTTCTGCCTCTCGTGGGCGCGATCGCTCGTGGCCGGCGGTCATCGCGACCGCCGGTCACGAGCATCGGCACCTCTGCGATGCAGTGGGCGCGGCTTAAAGGGACTGACGTACAGCTACGACGGTTCGCGGGATCGTGCCGACCTGCTACCATATAACGATGGAGGCTGGTCGGCAAGTGGTTAACATACATATTTCTCAATCACTATATGAATAAGAGACTGGATTGCATATCCTGGTATCGTAGTCAGTAAAGTGATATTAAAGCATTGTTTTTTTTTTCTGAAAATAACAAACATGTTATACTTATCTGCTCTGTGCAGTGGTTTTGCACAGAGCAGCCCAGGCTCCTCCCTCCTACCAGGTGCCCCCACAGCAAGCAGTTTGCTCTGGGGACACCCAAGCAGGCACGCTCCTGGCCTGTGGCTCTGTGTGTCCATTCACACAGGGGGCCGTGACTTGGCCCCACCCCCTCCGTCTCTTGATTGATTCACTGACTGTGATTAACATCAGTGGGAGCCAATGGCTCCCGCTGCTGCCAAAAGCCAATCAGAAGTGCGAGACCCCATAGAGGCAAGGCTCTTCTGGACATCGCTGGATCGAGAGGGAGCTCAGGTAAGTATTAGGCGGGGTCTGGGGGGGCTGCTGCACACTAAAGGTTTTCTTACTTTCATGCATAGAATGCATAAAGATAAAAAAATTGTGCCTTTACAACCACTTTAACCTATGCATTCATTTTCCCATTTCGCAAAATGCAGACTTTGTACTCCGGCTTTCATTACCAATAAATCTGACTTGACTAAAATGTTTTTTAATTTTATTTTTTTATTTTTTTTTGAAAAGCATAAGTTATACATAAGTAAACATTAGTATGTACACAGAAGAATGAGTAAGATACATAACATCTACAGGTAGATGAGTTTCAAATACCCCTGATCCAATCCGGGCCACTTGATAATACCAACCACCGGTATGTATTGGGAAGAGCTCAATCAGACTGGAGGAGGGTCCCACACCTTCCAGCACCCCGAATGGGATCTATCTGTGCTGGAAGGGGAATCCCTAGCCACCCCACTATCCTAAACCCCTCCGTCTAAGAAGGGGAAAACACTGGGTCGTGTGCTTCAGAACAAAATAAAGCTGAGGATTACTTAGACTCTACTTAATTCTTTAAACCTTAATCCTCTGATCTTGGGAAAAATCGAGTAGGGGAGAGAAGGGGGGAAAAGAATAGGGCAGAGGCTCAGAGTGAGAAGAAAGAAAAGGGAGAAAAGAAAAGGAAAGAAGAGCATCACATTTAGCGCTGAGTGTATTTTTTTTTGGCAGAGCAGAAGCACCCAGGGGAATGCCCACTAGACTTGTGCACAACGGAAAAATTTGTTTAGTTTCAGTTCGTTTCTTTTCAGTCCTGTTGATTCGTAATCGTTCGTAATTTTGCTAGACGGGATTTTTCGTGTTCGGACTAATTCGTATTTTCCCAAGCGACATTTTTCGTTGAATCGGAATGATTCGTATTAATGTAAGCCTCATTTTTAGTTGATTTATAATTCGTACTTTCAGTAGAGTACATTGTTTTTCGTTGATTCTGGACACAACTCCTACTTTCCTAACTTTTTTTGGGTTCGTTGATTCGTAATTTTCCGTGTCTCTCTCACAACGACGCTGCCTATTATGCCTAATGTGCTTCGAATGGATTTGTACTTTTCTAAATACATAGCGGTTATTTGTAATGATTCGAAATCTCGTATTTTACTTTCGTTTTTTACATGCGGCTATAGCCTCCGCCCTGTACACCATTTTGAGAGGGAGTTCAGCAGGGTGAGGGCAAAGCAGAGAGCAGAGCAGAGTGTTATTGTGCTTCGAATGGATTCGTACATTCAGAACTTTTTTCATAACGAATTATGCCAAAGACATTCGGGCATTCGCTATTTGCGATATAATTAATTTTGGATTCGGTTTTATTCGTAATTGCTTTGTTCGGAAATTCGAATGCTTCCGAATGTCCGAAAGTTGCTAAATTCGGACGAATTTCGATTCGTTATGAAACTAATTGCACAAGCCTTATGCCCACCAGTCGGGCCCACGGTTCCCAAATGGTTTCGAATTTGTTGGTTGTGCCTAGCAATATGCTGGATAGCTTTTCCTGAGACATTATCCAGGATATTTTCCTTTTAGCCGCTAGGAGGGAGAATCTTGGATGTTTCCAGGCCTTAGCCACTGTAAGCTTAGCTCCCAACAGTATAAAGTGTATTAACCTCTGGGTGGGTTTGGAAATCTTTGGAATCTGTGCGTTTAAAAGGGCAATCAATGGGGGTTCTGTGGATCCCACTTCCCGCCAGCCTGTCGATCAGGTTAAATATTTTTTTCCAGAAGGGACGTATTCTAGGGCATTCCCACCAAATGTGGGCCACCGTGCCTGTAAGCTGACATCCTCTGAAACACAGAGGGTCTGCTGCTGGAAAAATCAAATCCAGTCTGGAAGGGGTGTAATACCATCTGGAGATCACTTTCAGACTGGCCTCTGTCAGAGCAGTGTTTAGGATACCTTTAAAAGACTTGAAGTAGGCCGTCTGTCAGCTCCCCAGATCCCACTTGAATTGGAAACCGGATTCCCAGGCATTCATAAAAGATGCTTTAGATGCAAGAGAGGTAAGTGTGACGAGTAGATTACCGGGATCCCCCTCTTCTGGTTCATGGCTTGACCACACCACAGTTCATAATCAGTAAATTTTGGTGGTAAACTCCCAGAGAGATTGTAAGAAGTGAGCTATTTGGACAAACCTAAATCGTTCTGAGTTGGGTAGGTCAAGCTTTTTGATGCAGTGATTGAGGGTAAAGGGGCCAGCAGCTGTGAAAAAATGTCCAATTCGGTACAGTCCCTTGTCCAACCATCATTTAATGCTAAGACATTTCTTCCTGGGGGAAAGTTCGAGTTGCTGAAGAGATGGGTTAAAGGTCTATAGGCTGACACTAGAGCTGTCGACGAGCGCAAAAAGTCCCAGAGGGCAAAAGAGTGGGACAGGGTGGGGGCCAAAATCGTGGGTCTGTCTTTCAGGGTACTCCAAAGTAGGAAGTCTAGGGTGAACGTGGGACTGCTTGTTTTTCTATTTTTACCTAGTCGGGTTTCTCGAATCTTGAGTAGACTATCGACAGTTCGGCTAGTCTGGCAGCCTGGTAGTACTTGTGGAGATGGGGCAAGTTCAGATCTCCCTTCCTTCTATGTGAGTATAAAGCTTGTTGAGGTATTCTATAGCCCACCTTTCCCCAAGTGAATTTCAGTAGTTTGCTTTGGAAGGATTTAATGTGGTCCTTCCTGATAGGGATGGGAAGAGAGCGGAATAGATATAACAGTCTTGGGAGCGACTAAAATGTTTTGATTGAAGCTGTGATTAAAATACTAAAAGATCCTTTTGCATACCCTTACCTAATTTAATATCCCCTTCTTCTGAATTTGATTGGCTTATTGCTGTCCATTATTGTTTGTACAATTCTGTATGTTCTATTACCAAAGTAAAAAATTGTGCAAACACTTAATGAAACTAAGATTCCTGTATTGATTTTGCCATTGTTAAATGCAGTGGTGGTCATTTCACATGCTTAAACACTCTTATCACAGAGAACCACCTCGTATACTGGTGATACCGTCTGCTTTTGTTCCTAGCAACCAATGTCAATATATACTGCATACGTATTGAGTACACCCTAATGTATTTTTTTTTCTTTCATTTTGGCTTTTTGGTTGTAGCAACAGTACTGACTCACCACAAGAAAAATAAATCTTCACCCCAGTTTGCAGAGAAATGTGAACACCTTGTCTTGGGCAAACACTGAACAAGGAGAAAGGAATGTGTCAGAATAATGAAGAATTTTACACTTAATGAAATGCCCTCAAGGTAAAAAGGAGTTATTTTTAAAGGTTTGCCATTTTTATTAAAACTAGTTGCTGGCGTACACGCCTTGCATAATAATACATGCATACCACCGCTGTTCCAATTCCACCCATTGCATGAAAAAAAAAATTTTGTTGATGCAAATGTAGGATTCTGAGAATCGTTGGACCATAAATATACATATACTCAAGGCCTCCTGCTCTCACGTTCTCTTGTCTTTTCCTCCCATGCTTGTCTCCAGGACTTCTCCAGGGCCTTGTCCATCCTCTGAAACTCTCTACCTCAATCTGTCCGGCTATCTCTTAGTCTGGCTGCCTTTAGGCGATCCCTAAAGGAGTTTTCAGGGAAGACTATCACACCTCCAACCAAACTGAACTTTTATCTTTTCCATCAGCTCATCCGCCACAGTTATGACCTTTTATACCACTTGCCCCACTCTATTATTAGGTTATAATCTCATATGAGCAGGGCCCTCTTAACCCTCCTGTATTTTATTGTATTTTAACCGTACTGTCTTTATATATTGTAAAGTGCTGTGCAAACTGTTGGTGGTATATAAATCCTGTATACAGTAATAATAATAATATGTTAACACTACATGCTGAAAGATTTGTGAACATATAATATATCACACCTACAGTATACAGTATGAGCTTGTTGGACATCCAAGTTCTATGGGCATTATTATAGAGCTGTTCCTTTCCCTTTGTGGCTATAACAGCCTCCACTCTTCGGGGAAGGCTCCTCACAATATTTGGATTGTGTTCATGAGAATATGTATCCATTTATCCAAAAATGCATTTGTGAGGTCAGGTACAGATGTTGGATGAGAAGACCATGTGACAATTTTGCACTCACAGCCCCACAGGGGTGCACAGAGATTTTCAAGCTCACAGGACAACAATGTAAATGGCAACAGACTGAGAGGGGATACCACTGGAGCAGGTTAAAGTGGTTAACCTCAATCATGGAATCTGAGCAAAGCACATATTTCTGTAGTATTTACTTATCGCTCTCCAAGCTCTAAGTGTTGTTTCTTTTTGGTGTTTTGTCCCTCTGTTATCAGCATGAGTCACTTCTGATAAGTTTTCCCGGCACATGAGATAAACTTGTGTCCGGGGGGGGGGGATGTCTATTCAGAACACTGTTGGCTGTGTGAAGGGGGGTGTTTTACTTTCCTCCAATCAGCTCTCACACACTGTAACTGTAGTCTCTCCTCCCCCTCCTCTGTGCTCCTGACAGATGAAGAAAGATTTTTAATGCAATCGGCCCTTTTGAAGGGGTGTAGATTGAAGGAGGACAGCAGATAAACAAGTAAACCTATGTAGGAGGATTTGTTTCATCTCTGTGTATCATCTGAGGCTGTTCACTTCACTGGGTATATGTGAGGGTTAACATCCACTTTAACTGTGTAGTAGACATGTGCAATTTGTTTCATTACTAATTAGTTGTAGCGCCCCTCCCAATATTTGGGGTCGCTATGTACAAATTTAGGGGTAGTCTGAGCCAGTAGTTAGGCTCAGACCAATTACATTTTCAATTATTTTCTTCTGCTCTGGGTGCGATGCTGCCTGGCATTACAGTTCCCTGTTGCCTGTAGGTGGCACTTTCACCGCTGGCTCAGGTTGAACCACAGGGGGTATCACAGCACCATTGGGCGTCCTTTCTCGGCAGCCGTACAGAGGGAGTGGTCAACCCACTGTGCATGCTGGGAGAGGGTACATAAGGGGCAGATGCCATTGGGCGTGAGGTATTCCAGGGGACCCCTAGGTCCCGAAGGATGTTCGGCACATACCCCACCTCTTTTGGCCCTCATGGCCAGGGGTGCGTGCGTGTGTTTCAGTCCCGGGCACCTTTAGCCCAAGGCTGCATCGCTGCTTGGTAGGCCACGCTCGGCTGGCTGGGGCCTACACCTCACAGAAGGATCCCAGGCTGCCCATTGAAATGGGGCCCAACTTTAGGAAAGGAGTTCCAGGGGAAGATTGGTCCTGTCGGAGATAGCGATGGTACTGCTGTCTCGGGGAGAGGCCTGGAGGCCTACCTAAAGAGGGATCCATCATGGTTGATACAAGCCCTGCAATACCCTAAAGGTTTCTCTCATTGTTGCTTGGCTGGGAGGTTTGGGACTGGATAATCCTGTGGCAGAGGATTCCCAATCGCATCCCCATTTCATAAAGGACAGATTAATTCGTACTCTACTCCGGCTCCTAGGACCTATCTTAAAAGGGACTATCCGGGTGAGCGGGAGCCCACTCAGGCTTGAGTGGCGACGGTACTGAGTCTTAAGTGTTGCGTGCCTGAACCTTTTCCCTACTTCGTCCATTCTCTCTCTCTCAAAGTTTTACCTCAAGATAAAAGAATAAAACCTTGCTGCTTAGGTTTTACACCTGTGTGGACATTGGCTTTATTACAAAGGGACTTCCGCCTAGACAACGGAGACCGGGGATCCACCCATGAGAGGTATTTTGCTGCAGACCCAAAGGTAACTAAACAGTGGATTTTCACACTTAACAAAGTGTGGATCCGGCGTAGCCGCAGGGGTGGAGGAGTGGAGGGAAGCCCAGTCTTCCCCCCGAAGAGAAAACAACCCCTAGGGGAGCTACATCGTTTTTTAATGAATTTCGACAAATTCGGAAATTCGGAAATATCAGAATTAATGAAAACCCGTTTAACACATTTTTTGTAAATTCATACATTCGTAAATGCTTAAATTCGTAAATGCTTAAGTTCGTACATTCGTAAATTTGTACATTCGCACATTTCTAAATTCGTACATTCGTAAATGCTTACATTCGTACATTCGGAAATTCGGAAATTCAGAAATTCGGAAATCTAAAATAATAATTACCGTATATACCCGAGTATAAGCCGTGGTACCTACTTTTACCACAAAAAACTGGGAAAACGTATTGACTCGAGTATAAGCCTAGGGGGGGGAAATGTGCCCATTGCCACCTCACTGTGCCAATTGCCCAACCTTACTGTGCCCATTGCCACCTCACTGTGCCCATTGCCACCTCACTGTGCCCATTGCCACCTTACTGTGTCTATTGCAGCCTCCCTGTGCCCGAGTCAGTCAGTTCCTGAAAATCTTCTTATTCCCCGGCCGGCGTCCATTGTTTAAATCTCGCGGCTTTCTTCTGGCCCCTTCCGTGATAGGCGTTTCCAGCAAACACTGTGTTGAGTGTTGCGCCTATCACGGAGATCCTCTCATTCTCGGACTCTGTTTCCCAGCAGGCACTGTGTTCAGTGTTCCGCCAATCACGGACGTCGGACAAGAGAACGTCCATGATAGGCGCAACACTCAACACAGTGTTTGCTGGAAACGACTATCGTGGAAGGGACCAGAAGAAAGCCGCAAGATTTAAACAATGGACGCCGGCCGCGGAATAAGAAGATTTTCAGGTACTGACTCGAGTATAAGGGGTATACTTTCAGCCCTAAAAAAAGGGCTGAAAAACTTGGCTTATACTCGGGTATATACGGTAACTAATAATAACTTAACTGTTACTAACTATTAAATTTAATTATAGGTATTGGAATTTCCTTTCAAATTTGTTTGTTAGTGAACGCAACAAATACAAATTTATCCGAAGTTCCGAATTATTTTCCGAACTAACGAATGCCGTATCAAAACTAATGGAACGTAATCAATTAATAATAAAAAATAACAATAATAATAAAAACTTTTTTATTATTATTCATTTGTTCCGTTCCATTTGTTTAGATGCTGCATTTGTTATTTCAGGTAATTCGTAACTTCGGAAAAATTTGTATTAGTTACGTTCACTAACAGCCAAATTTGAAAGGAAATTACAATACCTATAATTTAATAGTTAGTTATTGTTTCAGATTTTCGAATTTACAAATTTACGAATGTACAAATTTACGAATGTACGAATGTATGAATTTACGAATGTATGAATTTACGAATGTATGAATTTACGAATGTATGAATTTACGAATGTACGATTTTACGAATTGCGATCAAATTGAATGACCCGAAAAACGGAAAAAAAAACTAATTAAACTAAAACAAACAAATTTATGGGCAGTGCACATGTCTACTGTGTAGTTAATCACAGCTATACACACAAACAGTAGCCGCCACCATGTGTTTTAACAGAAAATATTTACAGTAAAGATATTACAAAATAGCAACAGTAAAATAATCAGAACAGTAAAAAGTACTGATTGCAGATCACATGATCACAATGTCAACAAAGCTGTTATGAATTAATTTTATTCATAACAGAATGATGCTGTGATTGGCCCATCACAGCACCCTGTATCATATGATTGGCTGTAGCCAGCCACAGATCACCAGTAATCACAGCTGTGATAAATGTAACCTATTTAAAACATTGCTGTTACAATGATTATCATTAATCAATGATGAAGTGTGTAAGAAAAAAAAAAATCCCTGTAGTATAGTGTTACTATGGTGACATTGAACTACTCTAGTAAAAAAAAAAAGTAAATAAACAAATAGAAAATTGCTCCAATTTATTAAAAAAATATTATTATTAAAAAAAAAGTTAAAAAAAGAAAATAAAATGTTAAAAAATGTTAAGGAAAATGTTAAATTTTTTTATTTGTTTAACATCACCAGTCACCAGTCAGTATCCCTAATCACCACCACACCAGTCATATGATGAAACTGTACTGCACTGGTGGCAGTATGTAAAAAAAATAAGTGAAAGAAAAAATTATTCAATTTCTTAATTTTCCCAAAAGTTGTAAGAAAGAATTGCAACTTCAAAAAACTCGCCATGCCTTATACTAAATGCCTCAGAATGTCTACTTTACAAAAAGGGGTCATTTTGGAATTGGTACCGTCTTGGCATTTTAACGTCCTCAAGAAATTAGATAGGATGTCTGTACATCAGGACTGATCAATTTTCCTATACAGTATATATGCCATAGTTTGTAGACACTATAACTTTAACGCAAACCAATTAATATAAACTTATTGAGATTTTTGTTTATCAAAACATGTAGCAGAATACATTTTGGCCTACATTTATGAAGAAATTAGATTTTATTGGATACAATTTATAACAGAAAGTAGAAAAGTAAATAATTTTTTCACATTTTTGTTTATTTTTTCATTTACCGTATTCATCGGCGTATAACACGCACCCTAACTTTAAGAGGGAAGTTTCAGGAAAAAAACTTTCCACAGCCCCCTGCGTATAACACGCAGGCACAGTTTACCCTCTATTTTCAGGGTAAAAAAGTGAGTGTTATACGCCAATAAATACAGTATATAGCAAAAGAAAAAATCCTAGTGGTAATCAAATAGCTCCAAAAGAGCTATATTTGTGTGAAAAAATAAATTATATAAATTTCATTTGTGTACAGTGTTGCATGACGGTGCAATTGCCAGTTTAGGGAGCACAGCGCCAACGCTGTATCCTGGCCTAGCCCAACAAGGTTCAGGCCTAGGGCAGCACTTTTCAGGGGGGCAGCACGGAAAGAGTCCCCGCCGGCTTGCGCTACACTGTTAGGCAAATTAGTCTAGCGTCCCCATAAAATGGCTGCACTGCTTCCGGGATGCGGGCGGCATTCCGCAACTGTGGGGGGGGGGGGCACCGCTTCTAATTTTGACTGTCCTATAAACTTGGATGGTTATATCTTCTTAGTCCTCTTATGCCTTGTACACACAATCGGAATTTCCGATGAATAAAGTCAGATGAAATTTTTTCATCGGATATTCCGACCGTGTGTGTGCCCCATCTGACTTTTTTCCATCTGAATTTAGAAAGAGAACATGTTCCCTTTTTTTCCGATAAATAAAATCCCTATTGGAAATTCCATTCGTCTGTGTGGAACTCCGACGGAGAAAAAAACACGCAAGCTCATAATCAAGTCGACGCATGCTCGGAAGCATTGAACTTCATTTTTCTTGGCTCGTCGTAGTGTTGTATGTCACCGCGTTCTTGACGGTCGGAATTTGGTGTGACAGTGTGTATGCAAGACAGCTTAAACGGAATTCCGTTGGAAAAATCCATTGGAGTTTATCCCGATGGAAAATCCGATCGTGTGTATAAGGCATTAGTCCTCTTAGTCCTTCTTAGTCCTTTCCATAAAATTATTAGAAAATTGTGCTTAAAGTAGAACTATAGGCAACACTTTTTTTTTTTTTTGGATAGAGTGAGGGAGGGTTATAGCCCCTATCAGTTTATTTTTTACCATCCCTGTCCCATTGCAGAGATTTCCCTTCACTTCCTGGCCCATAGCCAAACAGGAAGTGAGAGGAAATCTATGCAAATTAAGGGAATCCATTGCCCCATCACCCCCAGGCCCTCAGAACTAGTGTCCCCACTCAAAAATTTCAGGGTCTTAAACAGCAAGGGGTGTGGCCTTGACAGGAAAGGGTGGATCATATTTAAATTAGGGGGTGCACAAGTTTAGTCAGGCCTAGGGCAGCACAAAACCTAAATACACTACTGCACAGCGCTGAATAGCAAAAAATGGCCTGGGAATGAACCTTCCAGGACTACAGTGGTTAAGTAGTGGGTGGCTGCCACGTTCCTCAACATCTAGGACTCATCTGCTGTCAGCGGGGTTCCTGGCTCACAGAAGAATGTAAAACAAAAGAAGACCCGGCATTAGAATTTTTTTTTTTAAAACAACGTGTCGGTTCTTCCCAATCCCTACCAGGCCCTTTGGATTTGGTATGGATTTTGAGGGGAACCTACTCAAAAATGTTTTAATAAATGGCATCGGGTCCCCCCAAACTTCATACCAGAACTTAAACAAGCATGCAGCCCAGCAGGCCAGGGAAGGGGGGATCGGGGCAAGGAGTGAGCACTCCCCTCCTAAACCTTCCCAGGTCACATTCCCTCAAAATGGGGGGGTGCTTTAGGGGAGGGGGACTCCCACCTCAAAGCACCTAGTCCACATGTTGATGAGGACAATGACCTTTTCCCCACAACCCTTGCCCGGTGGTTGTGGGGGGGTAGCTTATCAAATTCTGGAATCCCCCTTTAACAAAGGGGACCCCATATCTCGGCCCCTCCATGTGTACCCCTACTCATTCACCATAAAAATGTGAAAAGTAAATAAAAACACAGACAGTTTTTTGACAAGTTCGTTATTAAAAAAAAAAATTGAACAAATAAACATGATACCCAGATGTAAATGCAACATCAATCATGATGAGCCCTGGCCACCGACACGAAAAAAAATAATAATCACAGTGACCTAACATGACAGGCCCAGTCCAGAGACACTTGCCGATTGACAGCTGCTTCTTCCCAACTTGTAAGTAAATATGGGAGTGGGGTCAACCGATGACATCACGGGGTGACCACACCCCCTTGACATCACTCAGACAACCCTGTGCATGACGTCATATGGGGTGTGGTTACTGGGTAGGGGGGGGGCGTCTTTAGGGCGGTGTATGCACCACTCCCAAAACACCCTGCCCATTAAAATCAGTAAGCCCATTAATATCAATTTAACCCCTTGTTAACCCCTTCTTTGGTGTTAAAAGTGCTCCGCTACCGCCCGCACAGCGCAGGTAAAGCACCGCTAAATCAAGCAGCAATTTACTGTGAGTGCGGGGCGGTCTGCAGTATGAAAGTGGCCTAAAGTGTAACTAAAAGCAAAAAAAAAAATTTCGTTTTGGATAGAGCGGACAAGAATGAGAACACCTGTCTATTTTTGGACAAATATATACTTATTGCGTTTTATCAGGAGAGCAAAAAATAAATAAAGAGATGGGTTCAATAACATAGCCAATTCACCATTGGATCATAGGCGTGCGCACAGGGTGTGCTGGGTGTTCCCAGGCACACCCTAATCATCCCTGTGCTCTGTCTGTGTTTCACTGCTAGTGCTGATTGCTGCATGTGTATGTGGGGTTGGGTCTGCGCCAGCAAAAACAGTTGTGCTGCGAGTGGGAGGTGATTGAGCAGGGACTAGGGACAACAGCCGCGGAGTGATATACATCTTAACTCCGCCTGCCCTCCGGCCTCTCTCTCCCTTGGAAGAACAGCGGAGCCTGGATAGCAGCAGGCGAGTGGCTGCAAAATCGAGGTGAGCAGTGAGACTGGGCACTGAGCAGGGCAGGCACATGGACCAAAAATAAAAGGCAACAATTCAAATCAATATGAACCCTGGCTTGTCAGCAAAAAAGTGTGTGTGTGTGTGTGTGTGTGTGTGTGTGTGTGTATATATATATATATATATATATATATAATGTGTGTGGCGGACCCCCCAATAATAGGGGTCGCTATGCCTAAATTTAGAGGGTAGCCTGAGCTAATAGTTGGGCTCAGGCTGTTGAATTCTTCAAACTGGCTTCTGCTCTAAGGTTATGTTACCTGGCAGTGCAGTTCCCTGTGGCCTGTGGGTGGCACTGTTGCCCCGGGCTCGGGTTGAACCACGGGTAGTGTTGCAGCGCTATTGGGTGTTCTCTCTCGGTGGCCGTTCAGTGGGCGTGGTCTACCCGCTGTGCATGCCGGGGGAGGGTACTTAAGGGGCAGACGCCATTAGGCGGGGGAGTTCGGAGGTGATCCAGAAGACCCCTTGGCCCTAGGCGCATACCCCTCCTTCAGTGGCCCTCATGGCCAGGGGTACGTGCATGTGTATTCAGTCCCGGGCACCTTTAGCCCGAGGCTGCATCGTTCCAGGTAGGCCCAGCACCTTTAGCTGAGGCCTACATTAGAAGAGGAGGGTGCTCAAGTAGGGGTAACCCACTCTGAAGGAGAGGAAACCAGGGGAGGACCTATCCAAGGGGATCGGTGAAGGAAGTCACTGTCTCGGGAGAGGCCTGGTTACCTATCAGAGGGAAGGACTCCATAATCCGCCACAAGCCTTGTAATGTGCCCCATTGGCACCTAAGGACTTAGATATTACAAGTGCTGGGAAGTTCAAGATTTGGAAGCTGTCTCTTAATCGTATCCCTAGGAAATTACAAGTGAATGTTCCGTGCTCCACACCGGCTGCTAGAACCGTAAGAGGGGACTATCCCGGTGAGAAAATCCCACTCAGGCCTGAGTGACGATGATTGTTAGTTAGGTGCCGAGTGCCTGAACCTACCTCCCTGTTCGTTTTTCTCTATCTCCAACTTTCCTGTCAAGTTATCAAGCAAGCAAAATAAACCTTTCTTTACTGGGTTTAATACTGTCTGGACAATATCCTTCTTGAAATAAAGAGAGAGAATAGACTCTTCCCTATACTCTAGGAAAGAGAACCAACGGAAGGAGGTAGCTCGCGGCAGGACCCAAATCAGATAACACCGCTCACCCTCTTCAACAAGGAGGACACTGGGCATGTGGCATGGTGTGTCCCTCCTCCTAGTGGAGGTAAGCAAGAAAGGGATCTGTGTGCTATATATATATACATACATACATACATACATACATACATACATACATACATACATACATACACAGAAGCACATGTGTTTGGTGTTTGAGCTTTGGTTTGCATTGGATGCATAGGGAATACAACCATTAACAAAGATGGTGTCTTGGTAGAAAAAAATGGTATTGGATCGAAGAAAGGAGAAATGTCCCAAGAAAGATTAAGGCTGTAGGAAGTCCAGATATGTGAGATGGGATGAACAAATGGAGATTCTCTGCTAAAAAGCAAAAGTGGGGTAGCCAGGCAAATAGGCTTGGTAGGCGATGAAAACAAGAGGCATATTAGGGGCAGAAAGGGGAGAAGAGGTAGGAGCAGAAGGAGCATAGAGGAGAGAATAGAGAAGCTCAGATTGGTAGAGGATCTCGTCTTGTAAAGACAATTCTTAGGGAAACCCTAGGAGTCAATTAGCACATACATGAAAATTGGTCAAACTGCTGCATGGGTACCGGCAGACTAAGTCAGAGGGGCAACAATCAGCAAGGGTCAACCACAAAGGCACAGAACTGGGGAGAGTCCTTAAACATTATCCAGGGCAGCTAAACTGACTTGAATTCAACTCCTCCATGCACATAATATCAAGAGTCTCAAGCCATTCCGGGAACATAGGTGGCAGAGCAGATTTCCAGTGTTTAGGTATCAACTGACTAACCTCAAAAATTTAAAAATGAAGGAGGGAAGATTTGGAAAACCTGTCTATTTTAATTGCGGTTTGTGTCCCTGGTGGCACCCCATGATTCCATCATTTTGGAGGATTTTCCTCTCACTTCTTGTTTTGGCTATGGGACAGGAAGTGAAGGAAAATCTCCCCTATGAGACACAGATGACTAAAAAGCTGGCAGGTGTTATAACCTTCCCTTTCTCTATCCTAAATGAAAAAAAAAAAAAGTTTTGCCTTTAGTTCTAATGCTGAAGTAGCTATGTTTAGAAATTCAGCTTGAACTATTTAGGTTTGTAAACCACCTTTTTTTTCTTCATCAAGGAAGCAAACAATTGTCCAGAAAAACAGCTTAAAACTCCAACTGCTACTCAAAAAGAGGAAAGTAAAATATGAATAAAAAAATTAAAAAATGAGATTAGAAATGCAATAAATAAAGGAAGAAATTATGTTCAAAACCATTATACATTCCTTTTAAATTCTACACGTTTATTTCTGACTAGAGAATACCATTAGTCTTGTCTTTATGGCTCAGTAATATCTAATAATAAGGAAGTGATACTGTATTATAAGATAAGATATACACCCATGTCTGAAGACATTCAGTACATTATAATTGTGTGAACCATTTTGTAGAGGTTTATCTGATACGTGACTGATAATCCAGGAGTGTGGGTGTAGCAGCTTAAAGCACAATGACATGAATACTGAGTGTGACCTGTTTACATTATTTCCTTTTAACTGCTTTGCGCATGAAGCTTGAAGTGTATTTACCCGTAAACCCTTAACAATAACTTTTCTTATTTGCTCCCGTTTGGTCTGATACTAAAGTATAACTAAAGGAATTACTTTTTTTTTTTTTGGACAGAGTGGTGAGAAATCAGAACACCTGTCAGGTTTGTATTACTGTCAGTGAGGCCCGGAACGGAAAAAAAAGAAAAGAAAGTAGTGCAGGGCCGGGCATGACAGTGTGTTAAAGGGAGACAACGCAGGGGTTAATATGAGAAGTGCTAAGAGGGGAGGTGACAGTGAAGAAAGTATGAGGGAGAGAGGTGTTATTTAACTACTTCTCCACCAAGGACGTCATATGACGTCCTTGATTTTGAGGGGGGATATCTGAATGATGCCTACAGGCATCATTCGGATGTCATTCTGTCATGCCGGCGATTCTGCGCACCATAAGAATGATCATAGTGGCAGTTCCGCCGCTTGATCGTTCTTATAAGCAGCGGGAGGGGACACCCCCCCCTCCTGCCACCATCCGGTGCTTCTTCGGGCTCTCTCGTGCCATCGGGGGCCCGGAGAACGAATCGGCCGGCGCCGGCTCACGACGATAGAGATTTCCGGTGACCAGATGGTCTCTATGTCTGTCAGAGTCCCAGGCACGACGTTGTGACGTCACGCCCGGTACCCTGAAGTAAAAAAAGCCACAATTGCGTCTGTCAGCATGAGATCGGTAAAAAAAAATTTTCACCGATCTCATGCTTTCCAGCCTGGAGGAGAGATGTGGGGTCTTATTGACCCCGCATTTCTCCATAAAGTGGACCTGTCACAATGATTCCTATTACAAGGGATGTTTACATTCCTTGTAATAGGAATAAAAGTGATCAAAAAAAAAAATGTCAAAAAAAGTGTCAAAATAAAAAAAAATTGTAAAAAAATGAGAAGCGAACACGCATGTAAGTCCCGTCCACATATGTAAACGCCGTTCAAACTCCACATGTGAGGTATCGCCGCGTGCGGTAGAGTACGAGCAATAATTCTAGCACTAGACCTCCTCTGTATCTCGAAAATAGTAACCTGTAAATAAATTTAAAGCGTCGCCTATGGAGATTTTTAAGTACCGAAGTTTAGCGCCATTCCATGAGTGTGCGCAATTTTAAAGCGTGACATGTTAGGTATCTATTTACTTGGCGTAACAGCATCTTTCACATTATATAAAAAAATTGGGCTAACTTTACTGTTTTGTTATTTTTTAATTCGTGATACCGTTTTTTTTTTTTTCACAAAAACCGTGCAAGATAAAAAGTTGCAATGACTGCCATTTTATTCCATAGGATGTCTGTTAAAAAAATATATATATAATGTTTGCGGGTTCTGATTAATTTTCTAGCAAAAAAATGATGATTTTTACATGAAGGAGAGAAGTGCCAGAATAGGTGGAGAAGTGGTTAAGGAGGAGGCGGTTCCAGGTGGGGGAACAGAAAGTTGGGGAGAGAGAAAGGAGGAGGCAGTTTTTCACATCCCCCCTCCCTATATGTTGTTTGTGTGTTTGTTTGTTTTCTTTCTTTCAGGAGCGTTGGAATAAATATGGTCGTCATGGCAGCTGTGGATTGGCAGTGTTTTTGTTGGTCTTTGACGGTGGCAGTAAACATATGTGATGGAAAGGGGTGGGGGGGCTCATCGGTGGTATGTGCCCCTCCGGTGTATTCCAGCAGAAAGTTTAGCTGGAATACTGTAATGGTTGCACTGCGGGAAGGGGGGTTGTCTCCGAGCTGATTATACGGCTGGAGGCCTATCATGCTGGAAAGGTCCCGCAGTGAATTGGTGGAATATGTGTTGGAGTTCGGGGGTGCCGTCAAAGACCAACAGACTGGGGTTAAACAAATTGTTATGGATGTTATATATTTTGATATTGGAGTTATTTATATTTGTGTTAATAAAATAGGCTGCTATGGCCATTTATACTCCAAATTAAGGTGTGGTCTCATCATTTTAGAGGGTAAGTACTGGGGGTGTTGGAGTACAAGTGGTTGAGCAGTAAAAGGAAGGTTGGGTACATCTGGACTACACTGGTCATGTGACCCCATTAAGAAGGTTCATTCTCTCTCTGTGTCCTGTTTATCGTCATCATTGAATGTGAGAATGAAAGAAAATCCCAAATTTTGAGTTATCCCCAGAACAGGAATAGAGGAAAAATCTGCAAATCCAGATACTCATTGTGGAAACACTTGTTAAAACCAGGGATTCCTTCACTCCTGTTTTGGCTATTGGACATGTACTGGAGGTAAATCTCCCCAATGGGACACAGAGGGCAAACTGAAAAGAGTTATAACCCTCCCTTATTTTATCCAAAATTTCAATCAAAAAAGTTTGCCTTTAGTTTTACTTTAACCAAACCACTTCCCGCCCGCCATATAAAAGAATGACGGCCGGAAAGTGGTTTCATTATCCTGACTGGGCATTATATGACATCCAGCAGGATAAGCCGATAACCCCCGCCCGTGGGGGCATGCAGCTCAGTGATCATTGGTGTGATATGTCAGTCTGACACACCGCATCTCCCATCTAGGTAAAGAGACTCTGACGTAGGCTCCTTACCATGTGATCAGCTGTGTCCAATCACTGGTGATCACAGTGTAAACAGGAAGAGCCGTAAACGGTTTTTTTTTCAAAATTTTCTGTCTTTTTTTATTTGTTTAGCAAAAAATAAAAACTCCAGTGGTGATTAAATACCACCAAAAGAAAGCTCTATTTGTCGGAAACAAAATGATGAAAAAATGTTTTGGGTACAGTTTTGCATGACCACGCAATTGTCATTTAAAATGAGACAGCGCTGAAAGCTAAAAATTGGCCTCGGCAGGAAGGGGGGAAAGTGCCCTGTATTGAAGTGATTAAATATACAATTGAAAGTGTTTTGTTATTTATTTTTCGATAAGTGCAAAAAAAAATAAAAAATGCCAGTTGATCCTCCCAGAAATCTGAGCTGATAACTTTCTCTTTTCATCTGATGTCTGTTATCAGTTAGCATTGTTCATAGCTTTCTCTGTGAACTACATATGCCGCGTACACATGGCCGTTTTTCCCGTCGAAAAAAACGAAATTTTTCCCATTCGACGAGAAAAACGATAGTCTGTGGGCTTTCTGTCGTTTTTTTCAACGAGAAAAACGGCATTAAAAACGACGAGAAAAATTAGAACATGTTCTAATTTTTCTCGTCGTTTTTTTCGACATGTTTTCCGCGGCAGTGTTTCCCATTGGGAAACACTGCCGCGGAGCCCACACACGGTCGTTTTTTTCGACCAAAAAAAAATGACATTTAAAACGGCCGTGTGGGGGGGGAACAAGCTGTTCCTCGCTTTTAACGTCGATTTTCTCGACGGTGTTTTCACCGTCGAAAAAATCGATCTTGTGTACGCGGCAATAATCCCCATATGATATGGAGAAAAGCAGAAAAGCAGTTGCTCTGTAGTCCTAATTCAATCAATGATACATTTTTGCTCTTGGGTTTAGATATGCTGCGCCGGGTTTTTATCACTGTCTGTGTCCCTACTGTGGCAATTATCTGTGCTTTTTGCCCTAGGTGTCTAAAAGACTAAGTATGGTATGTATTTTAAGGAAAACCCCACGCCAAAATGTAAAAAAAAAAATTGGCGTGGGGTTTTCCTTAAAATACATACCATACTTTGTCTGATGGGGACAAGGGCATCTTCCTGACAACCCTGGGTGGTGGTTGTGGAGGTCTGCGGGTAGGGGGCTTATCAGGATCTGGAAGCCCCCTTCAACAAGGGGGCCCTTAGATCCCGCCCCCCCATATGAATAAGTATGGGGTACAAAAGTGTCAAAAAGTAATAAAAACACAGACAGTTTTCGAAAATTCCTTCATTAAAAAATAAAAAAATAATAAACAAAAACCAATGTAGATCCATCGTCAATCACAACACCACTGCCGACTCGGAAAAAAAAATTGCTCTGCCGTCAACTAAGGCAAACCGCTGAATGCCTGGCTTGCTGTTTGACAGTTCTTATATAGGTAAGGGGAGGAGCCACCTGGCAACGTCATCTGGTGGCACCGCCCCCTTCTAACATCGCCCACTTGTGCATGCTGGATCTACATCAGGGCACATTGTTTTTAATTTTTTAATAAAGGAATTGTCAAAAACTGCCTGTTTTTATTTATTTTTACACTTTTTTGGAGAATGGGTACGGGCACCCCATAATTATTCACATGGGGTGGGATCTGGGGACCCCCTTGTTAAAGGGGGCTTCCAGATTTTGATAAGCCCCCTGCCTGCAGACCCTACAACCACCGCCCAGGGTTGTCGGGAGAAGGCCCTTGTCCCCATAAACAAAAAAGCACCCCCCCATGTTGAGGGCAAAAGGCTCTGGTATGGTTCAGTGGGGTGGGTGCTCACTCGTCCCTCCCCCTTTCCTGACCTGCCAGGCTGCATGCTCAGATAAGGATCTGGTATGGATTTTGGGGGGCCCACACAGTTTTTTTTTTTTTGCCATGGGTTTCCCCTTAAAACCCATACCAGACCCAAAGGGCCTGGTATGGATTGGAGGGGGACCCCCAAGCCGTTTTTTTATCCACATCAATACAGGGCATTTTTACCCCCTTCCTGCACAGGCCAATTTTTAGTTTTCAGCCCTGTCGCACTTTGAATGACATTTGCGCGGTCATGCAACACTGTACCCAAATTTCCCCACAAATAGAGCTTTCTTTTGGTGGTATTTTATCACCTCTGCGGTTCTTATTTTTTGCGCTATAAACAAAAGAAGAGTGATAAGTTTGAAAAAAACACAATATTTTTTACTTTTTGCTATATTAAATATCCCTTTTAAAAAAAAAATTTAATCGCAATAAGTGTATATTGATTTGCGCAAAAGTTATAGCTTCTACAAAATAGGGGATAGATTTATGGAATTTTTTTTACTAGTAATGGCGGCGATCTGCGATTTTTTTTATCACGACTGTGACGTTGCGGTGGACATATCGGACACTTTTGACACTATTTTGGGACCATTCACACTTACACAGCGATTAGTGCTATAAAAATGCAGTGATTAATGTGTATATATCACTGGCAGGGAAGAGGTTAACACTAGGGGGTGATCAAGGGGTTAAATGTGTGTCCTAGGAAGTGATTCTAACTGTAGGGGGAGGGGACTCACAAGGGGAGGAGACCGATTGGTGTTCCTCTGTACTGGGAACACACCATCGGTCTCCTCTCACCTGACAGGACTTGGATCTATGTGTTTTCAAACGCACAGATCCATGTCCCTGGCTCTATTACCGTCAATCACGGGTGCTCAGCGGACATCGCGGCGGCCGGGCACGCGCACCTGCTCCCGAGTAACGCGGCGGGTGCGCGCGCCCTCTAGGTGGCCGGGAAGCCCAGGACGTCATATGACGCCCGCCCAAGATTGGAGATCCCTCCTGCGGATGTCATTTGACAATGGGCGGGTAGGGAAGTGGTTAAACATTTTTCTATTGCCGCCAATGATATTGTATTGCCTGCAATTTAAATTTCATTTCATTCATTTCAGTTTTGCTGCTGTAGGTTCTATCCACGGTACAGATGGGTCACTTTACAGGCAGACTAAGGGGACCCCCAGGCACTATATTTAAAGGGATTTAAAAATTGTATTGTTGCACTTTAAGCATCATTAAAATCACTGATTAAAAACTATCTTTTAAAAAAAAATCTTTTTTGCTTTGATACATGTCCCCCAGGGCAGTACCTGGACCCCTACCATTTTTATTCAAAATGGGGACGTTTGATTTTTCAAGTTCGGGTCCTATAGACTTTAATAGGGTTCACCATTCGGGTCAGAATTGTTTCTCTGTTCGGGAGTTCTGGTGCGAACAGTATCGGAGCTTATACAGATAGTGTAAATAACATGCACAAAAGATATTAAATTCACATATAATCTTATAGGAAGATTTATGTTAAAATGAATAATCTGGCAACAAGGTCTCTTTAGGCGTTTAATGTGGTTGTATACCCACAAATATGAAATGCACCTACAGGTAAGCCTACATTAAGGCTTACCTGTAGGTGCTTGCAATATCTCCAAGACTTACACGGTCTCGGAGATATTTGCAAAAAAGAGTGCACCGCTATCTACGGCGCATGCGCGCCGTAGATAACGGCGCAGGCGCACTGAGCGCGGAGGCTCTTTGAATGGCAGTCTGCCAGACACTGCCGGAATTCGCGCATGCGCGGGGATCGTGCCGTTCCCCGCGCATGCGCGGGAGTGACGTCATCGCCGCTCCGGCCAATCACAGCGCCGGAGCGGCGATACCCGGAAGTCACTCCGGGTATCATGGATGCGACGGAGGACGTGTCCGAGGACCGCTGCGGGGGCTTCGATCTAAGGTAAGTGATTGATAATGAGCTAGTATGCTAGTCATACTAGCTCATTATGACTTTGCCTTGCAGGTTGTAAAAAAAAAAAAAAAAAAGTTTTGCGGTATACAACCGCTTTAATTGTTAGTAACTAGGGATGAGCCGAACACCCCCTAGTTCGGTTCGCATCCAGAACATGCGAACAGACAAAAAATGTGTTCGAACACGCGAACACCGTTAAAGTCTATGGGACACGAACATGAAAAATCAAAAGTGCTCATCTTAAAGTTTAATATGCAAGTTATCATAAAAAGTGTTTGGGGACCCGGGTCCTGCCCCAGGGGACATGTATTAATGCAAAAAAAAGTTTTAAAAACCGCCGTTTTTTCGGGAGCGGTGATTTTAATAATGATTAAAGTGAAACAATAAAAGTGAAATATTCCTTTAAATTTCGTACCTGGGGGGTGTCTATAGTATGCCTGTAAAGTGGCACATGTTTCCCATGTTTAGAAGTGTCCCTGCCAAAAAGAGGGGGGACGAGAGAGCGTCTCCCCCTCCTGAACCGTACCAGGCCACATGCCCTCAACATGGGGAGGATGTCCCTATATTGATGGGGACAAGGGCCTCATTCCCACAACCCTTACCTGGTGGTCGTGGGGGTCTGCGGGCGGGGGGCTTATCGGAATCTGGAAGCCCCCTTTAACAAAGGGGACCCCCAGATTCCGCCTCCCCCTATGTGAATTGGTAACAGGTACATTGTACCCCTACCATTTCACAAAAAAAGTGTCAAAAATTTTAAAAACCACACAGACCCAGTTGGGACAAGTCCTTTATTAAAAAAAAAAAAAAAAAAGAAAGAAAAAATTCCCATGGAGAGAGGATCGAGACGACTTTTTTTTTTTCTCTGTATCGCTCGAGAGAGGATTATATCGTTGGGATTTTTTCTTTCTTTTTTTTTCTTTCTTTTTAATAAAGGACTTGTCCCAAGTGTGTCTGTGTGTTTTTTGTTTTTTTTGACACTTTTTTTGTGAAATGGTAGAGGTACAATGTACCCCTTTACCAATTCACATAGGGGGGTGCGGAATCTGGGGGTCCCCTTAGTTAAAGGGGGCTTCCAGATTCCGATAAGCCCCCCGCCCGCAGACCCCCACAACCACCGGGCAAGGGCTGTGGGGATGAGGCCCTTGTCCCCATCAACATGGGGACATCCTCCCCATGTTGAGGGCATGTGGCCTGGTACGGTTCAGGAGGGGGGGTGCTCTCTTGTCCCCCCCCTCTTTTCCTGCGGCTTGCCCCACGCCATTTTTTTTTTATTCTGGTGTGGGGTTCCCATTAAAATCCATACCAGACCTAAAGGGTCTGGTATAGATTTTTAGGGGACCCCTACGCCATTTAAAAAAAATAATTGGTGCAGGGTTCAACTTAATATCCAGACCTGAAGGGCCTGGTAATGGAATTTGGGGGACCCCCACATATTATTTTTTTTTTGGTTCGGGGTTCCCCTTAATATTCATACCAGACCCAAAGGGCGTGGTAATGGACTGGGGGGGGGAACCCATGCAGTTTTTTTCAATGACTTTTATCTGTATTGCCGGGACCCAACAATTCATTAATAGCCACGAGTAGTTTTAAATGACTTTTTTTCCTTCAGAAATGACATTTTGTGCAGGGACAGTTCTAAACATGGGAAACATGCACTACTTTACAGGCATACTATAGACATCCCCCAGGTACAAAATTTAAAGGAATATTTCACTTTTATTGTTTCACTTTAAGCATTATTAAAATCACTGCTCCTGAAACAATGGCTGTTTTTAAAACTTAAAACTTTTTGTTGCATTGATACATGTCCCCTGGGGAAGGACCCAGGTCCCCAAACATTTTTTATGACAATAACTTGCATATTAACCTTTAAAATTAGCATTTTTGATTTCTCCCATAGACTTTTAAAGTGTGTTCCGCGGCTTTCGAATTTGCAGCGAACACCCCAAATTGTTCGCTATTCGGCGATCGGGCGAACAGCCAATGTTCGAGTTGAACTCATGTTCGACCCGAACATAAAGCCTATCCCTATTAGTAACTGGCATGGGGAAATGGTTTGGGACTTTGTGTGAAGCATGCGGCCGAATTGGCAACATGATCAACGAGTGTCTGGCGAATGTATATTATAGGGTATCTTCATCACATTCTGTCAAGTCATAACTGTATCATAACATAGACAAAATACATAAAAAATAAATATAATTTATTACACAGAAATCACATAGTAACATAGTAGCATAACAGCACGTGAATTCATGAAATTGACATGTAAAAACATCAGACTCTAGAATCCATGTTCACATTGTTGTAACAGAACTGAGTATATATTGAACATCATGTGACTTTTTCATATATATTTACACATAAATTTTTTATTATTATAGATACATGGTTATGTGGTTATATCACTTTTCCATATACACGGGGGACTATTTCCCGGGGATGTCTGTTTCCTGTTGGCTTTCCATCCCAGTGCCTTTGGGGTTCACTTTCTCAGCTCCCGGGACTGATTATGTTCCTCCCTCCCCCTACCGAGCCCAGCCCCTGGCGCCCTACATCCAGACTCATAACTCATAGGTTCTGTAGGTATGAATGGGTGATCTATGGTTATTATCCTTTTAATTTTTCCCCCGTTCATCTCTTTTGTCCAAACCTATTGTAATTTTACAATATTTTTATAGATATCGTTTTCCGCATCTGCTCCTGAAGATTGGAAATGATCCATGAAACGTGTCAAGCTCTATAGATGCTATTATTATGATCATACAATGTAATAGTGTTACCAACTTTTTTTATTGATTATTTTTTACTGGCCTCTACCAAGGCAGTATGGTTCTTTTACAACAATGTGAACATGGATTCTAGAGTCTGCTGTTTTTACAATGTCAATTTCATGAATTCACGTGCTGTTATGCTACTATGTTACTATGTGATTTCAATGTAAAATATTATATTTATTTTTTATGTATTTTGTCTGTTATGATACAATGTTATGACTTGACAGAATGTGATGACAATACCCTATAACAGTGATGGCGAACCTATGGCACGCGTGCCACAGCTGGCACGCAGAGCCGTCTCTGTGGACACACGAGAGGGATCATGTTCGCCATGGGGAGAACACAGCAGCAAGCAGAAGCGAGGTGCAGGAAATGATCTGCATGAGTGAGCGTGCGCCCCCGCAGCCTCCGCGCAGAAGTTTACAGGCCTGAGAGCATGGGAGAGAGAGAAACCAGCAGCGACGAGTTGCAGGAAACTGTCTGCACAAGTGAGTGGGTGGCTCTGCAGCCTCCGTGCGGAAGGCTACAGGCCTGACAGCAGAGGAGGGAGAGAAGAGCTTCACCACTTACTTGACGGCCGAAGAGGGGCACAGCGGACATAGCATCCCTGGCACCTTCCAGAGCCTGGACTCCTCAAACCTCCTCTTCAACAGTGAGGCCCGGAGAACAGGCTGACTGTGGGCCCGGAAGAGGAGGACAGGTGGGAGGCACAAGCTGTGAGGGAGCCGCTGGATGGAACAGAGCAGAGAGCTGTCCCGGATCAAGGACGGAGACAGGTACCGGGCACAATTATACACTGACTACCTGCAGACAAAGACTGGGGCAGGGAGGCAGAGCAGGGATGGCAGAATAGGAGCTAGAGGTCTCTCTCTCCTCTCAGCCCCCTCTCTCTCTTATCCCCCCTCTTTTTCAGTCCCCCTCTCTCTGTCCCCTTCCCTCTCTCTCACACACTCCTCTCACTCTGCCCCCTCTCTCTCTCTGTTCCCCCTCTCTCTCAGCTGCCCTCTCTCTCAGGATCTCTCTCTGTCCCCCCTCTCTCTTTCTCAGCCCCCTCCTTCTTTCTTAGCCCCCTCTCTCTCAGCATCCCTCTCTCTGTCCTTCCTCTCTCACACACACTCCCCTCTCTCTCTCTCTAAGACACACTGCCCTCTCTCTCTCACACCCCCCTCTCTCACAACCCCCCTCTCTCTCTCTCTGTCTCTCTCACACACAACCCCCATCTCTCTCTCTCTCTCTCTCTTTCTCTCTCACACACAACCCCCCTCTCTCTTTCTCTCCCTCTCTCTCTCACACACACACAACCCCCCTCTCTCTCTCACACACACACACACCCTCTTCCACTCAGCCCCCCTCTCTTGTGAATTGCCGTCTTGGCACAAAACCAACTTATTTATTTCAGTTTGAGCACTCGGGCTCAAAAAGGTTCCCCATTGATCGGCCGGGGTTGTTGCACGCGGGGAGGTAAGCTGGAGGTCTATAGTGGCCCCCCTCTCCTTGTGCCCGCCCGGCCGAGTTACCCCCTAATCTGCTCATTATCTAGTGCACTAACTGCGGTCCAGACGACTGGCTGGCCTGACTTCCGGTTCTCGCTCCTCCTCAGCGCCTTTATTCATAGATGGGAGGTTGGGGGTGACCCTCCCCCACATTCTGTTTTTCTACCATGATGTTTTCCAAAAAAAGGGGAGACCCCACCTCCGGCTAGCTGTCTGGTTTCCGAGTCTAAGTTATGCCCATTAGGACATCGGGTCGCAATGTTATTGTCTGTCTGTTTTCAATGTTCTCTATATGTGTTTATGTTATTCAGAAAATTGATTGGCATACTGCTTGCTGCAAATGCCTATGACAACGTGTGTTGTGATGTACTACCTTGCTGTTCACAAATAAAGATTATACAAAAAAAAAGGTTCCCCATCACTGCCCTATAATATACATTCGCCAGACACTTCTTGTTCATGTTGCCAATTTGGCTGCATGCTTCACACAAAGTCCCAAATCATTTCCCTATGCTAGTAGCAATTCAGGATGGAGGCACTTGACGTTCTATGTCTTGGCCTGATTTAAAGTCCCAAACTCTCTTTTCTTTATTGGTTAATTGTTAGTAACTGATTTACATTGGCTCCTTCCTGCTAGCTAGCAGGATTAAATGCATGGTCCTTTCCGTATCCTTCACTTGCTGTGAAAGGCCCTGCCCAATTATATATTTCTTCATGCAGCTTGCCTTGTGTAATAACTATTTTTTGCCTTGTATAACAGCGGTCCTTGGTACGTGTACAAAGTTAGGATTGTATAACGATTTTTAAGGTGGACATCAGGTGGAGCAGTGTGTAAAACCAGACTGTTCTTCCTTTGCACTGTGCAATGTTCACTAATATGCTCAAGGGGTGAAAACAGACGAAATAGCTAAAGAGAATATCTGAAATTTTTCGGGGAGGGTAGAGTGAGTTTAAACAAAACGTCAAACATTTTCAGTAATGAATAATAATCAAATAACTACGGTGTGCTCTTCAACAGCCAGGATCTCTGCTAAATCTGTATGAGGTGAGCCAAAAAAGAAAGGGCTAAGAAATGTAGATAAGTAAAATAACAACAATAAACTAAAATTTCATTGCAATGACTAGAAGTTTTATATTCATGTAGCACCCTCTTACCCCATAGAGCAGTGATGGCAAACCTTGGCACCCCAGATGTTTTGGCACTACATTTCTTCTTTAACTTTTGAAGCAAAAGATCAAAATGGTCACAGGGGGCTAAAGCTCAGCTCGGGTGCCCCCATAGCAAGCTGCTTGCTGTGGGGGCACTCTAAAGGAAGGAGGGGCGAGGAGCATATTCTCCAAATATTCATACCCTTTCCCAGCATGCAGCACTGGCAATAAACTTTCTAGTGGTTGGTCAGGAGGATTAAAAAATTCATAACCCAAGCTACTGGATCTTTCCACACTTTTGCCAGGGACACTCTACAGCTGGAAGTAGAAAACATTAAAGCGAAGTTTCACCCACATTTTCACTCTTCACTATGCAGCACCAATGTGCATCCTTAAAATAAATTGTCAATTTATTATTATTTGTTCTGTTCACTTACCTGATTTATGCCTATGTCTAATTTCACTTCCTCCTCTAGGGGACCGTGGCGCTGTGCGTAATTTCCAGTTTTGCATTGGCTCCTGGGAGCTCTTGGTCAGCTTCACATGGCGTCTATGGAAATTCTTGGCCAGCTTGGCATCGCACGGTTCCAGTAACATTTAACATTGGTGTCTATGGAAATTCCTGGCCAGCTTGGCATTGCACGGCTCCAGTAAAATTTAACATTGGTGTCTATGGAAAAATCTTGATCAGCTTGGCATGGCTGCACTGAACTGCACATGCGCGAGATAGGCAGGTGCATGCTGGGTAGCCACTGGATTCAAGGAAGAAGGACACCGTGGCTGTAGATGACAACGCTAAGCAGAAACTTCACAAAGTAAGAAAACGATGCTGCACAAAATAGAAAACTGGGCATAGTTTACAGCAGGGATCTCCAAACTTTTCAACACGAGGGCCACATTGTAGATTTTACAAGTATTCGAGGGCCGAAAAAAAATCAGTTATGTACTGTGTCCCCATCAGAGCTTTCCACACGCCTGTGACCTCATCATAGCCCTCCACACGCCTATGTCCTCATCAAAACCTTCCACACGTCTGTGTCTCTCTTTAGAGACTCCCCATCAGCAATGTCCCCATCAGCAGTGTCCTCATCAGTGTCCCCATCAGCGGTGTCCCCATCAGCAGTGACCCCATGTCCCCATCAGCAGTGTCCCCATCAGTGGTGTACCCATCAGCGGCGTCCCCATCATTGCTGATGGGGACACCGCTCATGGGCACACCGTTGATGGGGATGCTGCTGATGGGGACACCGCTGATGGGGACACTGGTGTCCCCATCAGTAATGTCCCCATCATCGCTGATAAAGACACCGCTGATGGGGACAGCATGATGGGAACACCGCTGATGGGGACACCGGTGTCCCCATCAGCGGTGTCCCCATCAGTGGTGTCCCCATCAGCAGTGACCCCCATGTCCCCATCAGTGGTGTCCCCATCAGCATCATCCCCATCATTGCTGATGGGGACACCACTGATGGGGACACCGCTGATGGGCACACCAATGATGGGCACACCAATGATGGGGATGCCGCTGATGGGGACACCGGTGTCCCCATTAGCGGTGTCCCCATTAGCGGTGTCCCCATCAATGGTGTCCCCATCAATGGTGTCCCCATCAGAGGTGTCCCCATTAGTGGTGTCCCCATTAGTGGTGTCCCCACCAGAGGTGTCCCCAGCAATGTTCCCTTGAGCACAGCAATGTCCCCAGAAATATCCCCATCAGCAAAGCAATGTAGCAATCTCCCCTGTATTGTGCTTATCAGCGTTGTGCAACTTTTTTTTTTACATGCTCAGCCTCTTACCTCCATACTAGCCGACTTCAGCCCGCTGTTTGAAGTTTAAATCCTTCCACGAGTGACGTCTCCGAGGCGCGGCACCTCCCCTCTTCTCGCCCGCTGTTTGAAGTTACGATCCTTCTACGAGTGACGTCACAGGCGCAGCAACTCCCCTCTTCCCGCCCGCTGTTTGAAGTTATGATCCTTCTACGAGTGACGTCACAGGAAGAGGGGAGGTGCCGCGCCTGTGACGATACTCGTGGAAGAATCTTAACTTCAAATAGCGGGCGGGAAGAGGGGAGGTGCCGCACCTGTGACGTCACTCGTAGAAGGATCTTAACTTCAAACAGCGGGTGGGAAGAGAGGAGGTGCCACGCCTCGGCGGTCCCAGGCAGCAGCCAATGTAAAAAAAAGTGGCTAACAGGAGCTATCCTGCTGCTTAGCCTTTAAAGTGATTGTAAGCGCTCAATGTTTTTTACCCTCATACAGTCTATGCGTCAAGGTAAAAAACCTTCTTTGTGCAGCCGCCCCCTCTAATACTTACCTAAGCCCCACCTTGATCCAGTGATGTGCACGACAGCAGGCTCTCCTGGGATTCTTCTTCTTCATTGGCCCCGCTACTGTCAATCACAGCCAGTGAGCCAATGAGGAGCAGGGGCAGGGCTGAGCCATGCTCCATGTGTGAATGGACACAGAGCAGCAGGTTGGGAGCAAGTCTGCTCGGGTGCCCCCATAGCAAGCTGCTTGCTATGGGGAAATCAGCAGGAGGGAGGAGCCAAGAGCGCCAGCGGGGAACCTCAGTAGAGAAGGATTGGAGCTGCTCTGTGCAAAACCATTGCACAGGGCAGGTAAGTATAACATCTTTATTTTAAAAACAAAAAAACAGGAGCTTTTAACCACTTGCCCTCCGGAAGATTTACCCCCCTTCATGACCAGGCCATTTTTTACGATACGGCACTGTGGTATTTTAACTGACAATTGTGCCGTCGGGCGACGCTGTGCCCAAATAAAATGTTTTCCCACAAATAGAGCTTTATTTTGGTGGTATTTGATCACTTCTGGGGTTTTATTTTTTGCGCTATGAAAAAATAAGTCCGACAATTAAAAAAAAACAATATTTTTTACTTTCTGATATAAAACACATCCAATAAAAAAAAGTAGAAAAAAATCTAATTTTTTTTTTATTATTCTGCTACATATTTTTGGTAAAAAAAATAGTATAAGCGTAAATTGATTGGTTTGCTCAAAAGTTATAACGTCTACAAACTATGGGATATTTTCATTTATTTATTATTATTTTTTTACTAGTATTGACGGCAATCAGTGGCTTATAGCGTAACTGCGATATTGTGGAGGACAGTCGGACACTAACTGACACTTTTGACACTTTTTTGGGGACCAGTGATACTAATACAGTAATCAGTGCTAAAAAATATGCACTGCCACTGTACTAATGACAGTGGCTTGTAAATGGGTTAACATAAGGGGTGATCAAAGGGTTAATTGTGTGCCTAGCTAGTGATTTTGTGTACTGTGGGAGGTGCTTTTACTAAGGGAAGGCATTGACCCATGTCACTGCTTTGCAGGAACACAGGATCCGTGCCTTGCCTACTGACAGAATGGCGAACTGCCTTTTTACATAGGCAGACTGCCTTTCTCCCTCTGTACCAAAGGATCGGCGGGTGCCAGCTGATATCGAGTACCCAATGATCAGCTACTGCTGTATATAATCACAGCGGGAGTGGGCCACCGGCGCCCCCCACCCTGAACTTTCGGATCATGTACTAGGTACGTGATATGGCGCAGCAGTGCCACTTTGCCAACGTATATGTAAGTTACACGGTCGGCAGGCAGTTAACTTTGCTTTAAAAGAGCACTCTTTGAAGACTTTCTAAGGCACCTCATATATGGTGTGGGAAGAAATGATGCGCTAAACAAAAATCTCATATTGGGTTATTAACCACTTCAGCCCCGGAAGGATTTACTGACCAGAGCACTTTTTGCCATTCTGCACTGCATCACTTTAACTGACAATTGCACGGTCGTGCGACGTGGCACCCAAACAACATTGACGTCCTTTTTTCCCACAAATAGAGCTTTCTTTTGGTGGTATTTGATCACCTCTGCGGTTTTTATTTTTTGCCCTATACACAAAAAAAGAGCGACAATTTTGAAAAAAAAAAGCAATATTTTTTACTATAATAAATATCCCCAAAAAATATATATATATATAAAAAAAAAAATTCTTTCTCAGTTTAGGCCGATACGTATTCTTCTACATATTTTTGGTAAAAAAAAAAACACAATAAGCGTATATTGATTGGTTTGCGCAAAAGTTATAGCGTCTACAAAATAGGGGATAGATTTATCGCTTTTTATTATAAATTTATTTTTATTAGTAATGGCAGCGATCTGCGATTTTAATTGTGACTGCGATATTATGACGGACACATCGAACACTTTTGACACTACTTTGGGACCATTGTCATTTATACAGCGAGCAGTGCTATAAAAATGCAGTGATTATGGGTTGAACATTGAAGTGTTTCGATGGTGGACAGAAAGGGGCCTCGACCGAATTCGTCACTTCCTCTCTCCGGGGGGTCCGCTTACATTGTCACACTGCAGGAAGAAACTAGAAATGCCCGATTCGGAACTATTTAGATTCTCCCAAATCTCTCATTTCCTACACTCCATCTGGACCAACAAAACAGAGCTCCCCACAATAACCCCCTACGAACATTGGTGCTCAAATACAGCGGATCAGAGGGGAGGTATCTCATATACAGCACTGGCGACAAATTTAGACAAGCCGACCTACGATTGGGCCTGGGAGCAGGACACGGGCAGCACGTGGACCACCTCGGACTGGTTACGCACATCAAAGCGAGCTTACAAAGGTATTCTCAATATATCCCTCATTGAAGCTAGTCTAAAAGTATTGACTAGGTGGTACTATGTCCCTTCCAGGCTGGCAAAGATCTACCCAGGGACCTCGCCTCTATGTTTTAGGGAATGTGAGCTGGAGGGCACAATGCTCCACATATGGTGGACCTGTCCTCATATTAGATCCTTCTAGCAGAAAGTATTTCGCACCATTAGCTCCTTGACAAAGGAAACGGTGACTCCTAACCCCAGCATAGCACTAATAAATCACTATATCCCTGACTTAACTAAGCACTCTCAGGCACAGTCTTTTTTCATTTTATTAGGAGCAAAAGTAACAATAGCCAAGGCCTGGAAGAAAACCACTGTTTCCTTTCAAGGGTTCAGGAGAAAAGTGTCTTGGATAATGGCTCAAGAACAAATAGTAGCAAAATTTAATGACAAAATTGAGAGGTTTAATGCCACGTGGGAACCTTGGGCCACGTCCTGCAATATATCTCTCCTTCTTGGAATACCGCCTAGAACCACGAATGCTCCTATCCCTTTTTGATCCTATATCCTAACACAGGGGTCCTCAAACGTTTTAAACAGGGGGCCAATTCATGGTCCCTCAGACCATAGTTATAGTTTAAAAAATATGAACAAATTCCTATGCACACATCTTATTTGTAGTGCAAAAAACAGGAAAAAACGATTTAATATTTCAAATAAAAAAATATTTTAACCAACATAAACGTATTAGTATTTCACAGACTCCCCTCATCAGAGATCCCCCTCTCCCATCACATAACCCCATCCGCATCACAGAACCCCCTCATCACGGAACCTCTCCATCACAGATCCCCCATCACAGATTCCCCCCATCAAAATCCTCCATATAAGGTCATCCATCACAAAGCCCCTCATAAAAGATCCCCCATCACAGACCCCCCATCACAAATCTCCTAAATCACAAAGCCCCCCAACATAAACTCCACTCCATCACAAAGCCCCCTGTAATAGACACCCCCATCACAGAGCCCCCATAACAGATTCCCCATAACAGACTCCCCCATCACAGTCTTCCCCCAACCACAATATAAATATGTGTATTCCAGAAAGATTAACAATCAGAAGATAAAGATACTCCAAACATCTGGTGTTGGCGCTTCAATCATCCCAGCACCATGGTTGTTATGGAGTCAGGATGATTGAAGTGCATTATTTCTATTATTACATTGTAATATAAAATTAAATAGTTCAACTCACCATAATGCAGAATCAGAATCAGTCAGAGCTCTGATGTCAATGTCCCTCCCCAGCCAGCGGAGTGCTTCCTTACATCTCAGGTGTCCCCAGGTGTCCCCAGCGGAGTGCTTCCTTACATCTCAGGTGTCACTGTCCCCAATCAGCGGAGTACTTCCTTACATCTCAGGTGTCACTGTCCCCAACCAGCGGAGTGCTTCCTTACATCTCAGGTGTCACTGTCCCCAACCAGCGGAGTGCTTCCTTACATCTCAGGTGCCACTGTCCCCAGCCAGCGGAGTGCTTCCTTACATCTCAGGTGCCACTGTCCCCAGCCAGCGGAGTGCTTCCTTACATCTCAGGTGTCACTGTCCCCAATCAGCGGAGTGCTTCCTTACACCTCAGGTGTCACTGTCCCCAACCAGCGGAGTGCTTCCTTACATCTCAGGTGTCACTGTCCCCAGCCAGCAGAGTGCTTCCTTACATCTCAGGTGTCCCCAGCGGAGTGCTTCCTTACATCTCAGGTGTCCCCAGCCAGCAGAGTGCTTCCTTACATCTCAGGTGTCACTGTCCCCAGCCAGCGGAGTGCTTCCTTACATCTCAGGTGTCCCCAGCCAGCAGAGTGCTTCCTTACATCTCAGGTGTCACTGTCCCCAGCCAGCGGAGTGCTTCCTTACATCTCAGGTGTCCCCAGCCAGCGGAGTGCTTCCTTACATCTCAGGTGTCCCCAGCGGAGTGCTTCCTTACATCTCAGGTGTCCCCAGCGGAGTGCTTCCTCACATCTCAGGTGTCACTGTCTCCAGCCAGCGGAGTGCTTCCTTACATCTCAGGTGTCACTGTCCCCAACCAGCGGAGTGCTTCCTTACATCTCAGGTGTCCCTGTCCCCAGCCAGCGAAGTGCTTCCTTACATCTCAGGTGTCACTGTCCCCAGCCAGCGGAGTGCTTCCTTACATCTCAGGTGTCCCTAGCGGAGTGCTTCCTTACATCTCAGGTGTCCCCAGCCAGCAGAGTGCTTCCTTACATCTCAGGTGTCACTGTCCCCAGCCAGCGGAGTGCTTCCTTACATCTCAGGTGTCCCCAGCCAGCGGAGTGCTTCCTTACATCTCAGGTGTCCCCAGCGGAGTGCTTCCTTACATCTCAGGTGTCCCCAGCGGAGTGCTTCCTTACATTTCAGGTGTCACTGTCCCCAGCAGAGTGCTTCCTTACATCTCAGTTGTCCCCAGCGGAGTGCCTCCTTACATCTCAAATGTCCCCAGCGGAGTTCTTTCTTACATCTCAGGTATCCCCAGCGGAGTGCCTCCTTACAACTCAGGTGTCCCCAACGGAGTGCTTCCTTACATCTCAGGTGTCCCCAGCGTAGTGCCTCCTTACATCTCAGGTGTCCCCAGCGGAGTGCTTCCTTACATCTCAGTTGTTCCCAGTGGAGTGCCTCCTTACATCTCACGTGTCCCGAGCAGAGTGCTTCCTTACATCTCAGGTGTCCCCAGCGGAGTGCTTCCTTACATCTCAGGTGTCCCAGCGGAGTGCCTCCTTACATCTCAGGTGTCCCCAGTGGAGTGCCTACTTACATCTCAGTTGTCCCCAGCGGAGTGCCTACTTACATCTCACGTGTCCCCAGCGGAGTGCTTCCTTACAACTCAGGTGTCCCCAGCGAAGTGCTTCCTTACATCTCAGGTGTCCCCAGTGGAGTGCCTCCTTACATCTCAGGTGTCCCCAGCGGAGTGCTTCCTTACATCTCAGGTGTCCCCAGCGGAGTGCTTCCTTACATCTCAGGTGTCCCCAGTGGAGTGCCTCCTTACATCTCAGGTGTCCCCAGCGGAGTGCTTCCTTACATCTCAGGTGTCCCCAGTGGAGTGCTTCCTTACATCTCAGGTGTCCCCAGCGGAGTGCCTCCTTACATCTCAGGTGTCCCCAGCGGAGTGCTTCCTTACATCTCAGGTGTCCCCAGCGGAGTGCCTCCTTACATCTCAGGTGTCCCCAGCGGAGTGCCTCCTTACATCTCAGGTGTCTCCAGCGGAGTGCTTCCTTACATCTCGAGTGTCCCCAGCGGAGTGCCTCCTTACATCTCAGGTGTCCCCAGCGGAGTGCCTCCTTACATCTCAGGTGTCCCCAGTGGAGTGCTTCCTTACATCTCAGGTGTCCCCAGCGGAGTGCTTCCTTACATCTCAGGTGTCCCCAGCGGAGTGCCTCCTTACATCTCAGGTGTCCCCAGCGGAGTGCTTCCTTACATCTCAGGTGTCCCCAGTGGAGTGCTTCCTTACATCTCAGGTGTCCCCAGCGGAGTGCCTCCTTACATCTCAGGTGTCCCCAGCGAAGTGCCTCCTTACGTCTCAGGTGTCCTCAGCGAAGTGCCTGCTTACATTTCAGGTGTCCCCAGCGGTGTCTCCGCCGCCATTACTGAAGGCTGAGGGGGAACAAATACAGGAAGGGAGCCTGCCGAGTGGCTACAATAGAAATGGAACTGTGGCACTGCCCATCCGTCACCCCTTTCCACAACAGGTCACGGATGACAGACAGGCCGGGGGCGGGGGGTGGGCGGTGCCGCAGCTCCATTCTTATAGTAGCCACTCGGCGGGCTCCCTTCTCGTTTATAACTTGTCTGTGGTCTTCTAGAAAATGGCCGCCGACTGAGACATTACCTCCGCAGGCCGGACCTCTAGCGGCGGCGGGCAGCGAAAAACATTGAAAAAAAGGTCAGGGGAGGGGGTTTTCTTGCAATGTTAAAGGAGCAGTCCTCGGTCCAGGAAAATCACACTGCGGGCCGGATGCGGCCTGCGGGCCATAGTTTGAGGACCCCTGTCCTAACACCTCTCTTCTCCTCTCCCACATTTCTCCTCTTTCCTTTCAGGGACAACCTGGTCCCTTATTCCCTTCACGTTAGGCAAGACATAACGCTTCCCCTGAAGGGGGTTTAGTATTTGTTATTAGTCAGACTGGCAGGGAATGGGTTAAACACCAGGGGGTGATCAAGGGGTTAAGTGTGTCTTAGGGAGTGATTCTAACTGTGGGGGGGTTGTCTCACTAGAACATGACAGAGATCACTGCTCAAACAGGGCAAAAGCAGGATATTCAAACCAAGCTCCATTCACCCCACGATCAGATTCACCCCACGATCAGATTGATCATAAAATGAAATAGATGCCAGATAGTGTAAAATCCCAAAAGGTTTGTTTAATATAAAGTATTGCACTTACATTAGTACAGGTAAAACCAAATTGTGTACAATATAGGTGGCCGCCTTAAGATATCCAGGCAATGTGCAAACAAACGCGATAGCAGGAAACAGCTCCTAATCAGACCGGTTTCATCACAAAGAGGACTTCTTCCGGGGCATGGGGACCGGCGTGTTTCTCAATATCTTAATTATGTTAGACCTTCTTCTAATGCCATGTACACACGATCGGAAATTCCGACCAAAAAATTTCGATGTGAGCTTTTGGTCGTAAATTCCGACCAAGTGTAGGCTTCATCTGACTTTTTCTCTCGGAATTTCCGACAGCAAAAATTTGAGAGCTGGTTCTCAATTTTTCCGACAAGAAAAGTTCTTGTCGGAAATTACGATCGTCTGTATGCAATTCCAATGCGCAAAAATCCTACGCATGCTCGGAATCAATTCGACGCATGCTCGGAATCATTGAACTTAATTTTTCTCGGCTCGTTGTAGTGTTGTATGTCACCGCGTTCTTGACGGTCGGAATTTTGTGTGACCATGTGTATGCAACACAAGTTTGAGCCAACATTCCGTCGGAAAAAAATCCACAGTTTTCTTGTCGGAATTTCCGATCGTGTGTACGCGGCATAAGAGCATTTAGAAGCTCCAGTGTACTAGTGAGCAGCATGCAAATTGCCCTGGAAAACCAGAAGGCACCCTTGATCAGGACACCAAAATCATAACTCTGTACTTCATAGGTACTCTATAGGTGTGTACAGGGCCGCCATCAGGGGGGTACAGGCAGTACAGACCTCAACAATTCGCGGCAGCAGCACCCCCCCGCTTCTCAATTCGTGGCACTCCCCCGCTCCTCAATTTGCCGCGGCAGCACCCCCCGGTTCTCCCCTGCTCCAGGGGGCCCATGCCTGGAGCTGTGTAAGGGGCCCCAAAATTCCTGATGGTGGCCCTGGGTGTTTATTACTGTCTGTGACCTCATTGGGATTTACTTTCACTTCTGTAGCCATTGGGAAAGGATGTGGGTGGAATCATCTTCAATAGTGTTACAACCTACTGTATGTCAAGATTTAATTGCTACCTATTATGTGTGAAATTTGGATCAACTTTGAATCTGATTCCAAACCCAACCTGTTCACAGTTCTACAAACTGGCAAATAAGCTGGCCAGATTTGGACAGTTTGCCCTCCCACCCGATTCTCCAGCTGATGCAGTTAGAAGAAAGTAGTTCATTATATTAATGTCATTACCACCTCTAAGCCCTGGTTCACACTGGTGCGTTTTGACATGCGATTTGGCATGCCAAATCGCATGTCAAAACTGAAATATTTGCCGCAAATTGCCGGCAATGGTACCGTCCTAATCGGTGCGACGCTGCATCTGCGTCGCTGCACCGATTTCAAAAAGTAGTTTCTGTATTACTTTTTGCGATTTCGGCCGCGATTTACATTGACATCTGTGTCAGATGTCTTTGTAATCGCGGCTGAAATCGGGACTGCCAGCGAGAGTGAAATTGTGCGAGTTCATCTGAACTCGCATGGCTTCACTCCCGCAGCCCAGTGTGAACCTGGGCTAATGCCACGTACACACGATCGGAATTTCCGACAACAAATGTTCGACGTGAGCATTTGGACGGATATTCCGACCGTGTGTAGGCTCCATCGGACATTTGCTGTCGGAATTTCCGACAACAAATGTTTGAGAGCTGTTTCTCAATTTTTCCGACAATAAAATTTCTTGTCGGAAATTCCGACCGTGTGTATCCAATTCCGACGCACAAAAGTGCTGCGCATGCTCAGAATCATTTTGACGCATGCTCAGAATCATTGTACTTAATTTTTCTCGACTCGTTGTAGTGTTGTACGTCTCCGCGTTCTTGACCATAGGAATTTCCGAGGAACATTTGTGCGACCGTGTGTGTGCAAGACAAGTTTGAGCCAACATCCGACGGAAAAAAAAAAACATGGTTTTGTTGTCGGAAATTCCGATCGTGTGTACGCGGCATAAATGACAGATTCCTGCCAGAGTTTTTCAAATCTTAAATTTATCAGCAGGGATCTCATGTGATGTCATTGACCATGGCCATGGCTATATTTGGTCAATAACAACACCCAGGTTCCATAGCGCTGTTATTTACATTCCAGCAGAGCAGAAGAACTGTCAAAATCGAGGTTCCCACGTACATGCACGGGAGTGATGTCATTGCGGCACGGCCATTCAAAGGGCCGGAGCTTGTAAACCCGGAAGGAAGACCGGGTGAAGATGGAAGCCCCAGCAGCGGTGACAGTGCATACTAGCACATTATGACATTAACTTGCAAGGGAAACGTTTTTTTTTTCCCCACACGTTTTAATAGGACTTTTTCTATGGCATGGTTGTTTTTATTTTTTCAGGTTTTTTTTGTGAATAAGTAACAAGAAGCACTATATACATCATACTTATATACATGGGGTGGATATCTGGGGCCCCCCTTATTCTAAAGGGAGCATCCAGATTCTGATAAGGTTCTCACACAAACCTCTACATTTACAGAGTCAGAGATGTGGGGGGCCCTTGTCGGTTATAACACTGGAACAAGGTGCCTTGTCAGGGAGGTGGCTTTGCTGCCTTTCACCCCTTTCTCTGGCAAGGTATCCCTCCAATCTTAAAGTGGATGTAAACCCGATTCATGAAATTTGAGCTGGGCACATCCATCTGTAGTGTTTTCTTATCTCTCTTCAATGTAGACATGTGCAGAACGAAAAAAAATTGTTTTGTTTCAATTTGTTATTTACATAAATGTGTTTAGTTAAATTTGTTTAATCCGTTTCATTCGTTTTTGGAATTCGTTTCGTATTCGAATTGATTCGAATGTTCGAATTTGGATCGATTCAAAACGTTTTCAAATTAATTTCGAATAGTTTTCGAATAGTTTTCGAATTCGAATTGTTTTCAAATACGAATAGAAAAAATATAGAAAAAAAATAATAGGATAGAAAAGAATATAACAGAAAATAAAAGAATATGATACAATAGAGTAAAACTGAACACAATAGGAAAGGAAATAAAAGAACAGAATGGAATAGAATAGAATAGAATAGAAAGAAATAGAATAGAATAAAAAAGAATAGAATTAAATAGAAAGATTATAACAATCTTCTGAAATTCGAATAGATTAGAAAAGAATAGAATAAAAAAACAATAGAATAGAAGAGAAATAACATAACCATTTTCCAAAATTCAAATATAATCAATTTGAATTTGAATAGAATAAAAAGGAATAGAGTAGAATAGAATAGAAAATAACACAATAGTATAGAAAAAAACAACAGAATAGAATAGAATGAATATAACCATCTTCCTATTCTAATCTATTCTTTTCTATTATATTTAAATTCAAATTGATTCTATTTGTATTTTGGGAAATGGTTATATTCTTTCTATTCTATTCTATTGTTTTTTTATTGTATTTTTTTTCTATTTGTTTATTCTATTCTATTCTTTTTAATTCTATTATTTTATTTTCTATTCTATTCTATTATTTTCTATTCAAATTTATTCTATTCGAAATTCGAATTTTGGAAGATGGTTATATTCTTTCTATTCTATTCTATTCTGTTGTTTTTTATACTATTCTGTTAATTTCTACTCTATTCTAATCTATTCTATTGTTTTTCTAATTATTTTCTATTCTATTATAGCATATTCTATTCTATTTTTGTTTCATTTCTATTATAGTATATTCTATTCTTTTCTTATGTATTCAAATTCAAATGTATTCTATTTGAAATTCGAATTTCAGAAGATGGATATATTATTTTTATGTTATTCTATTCTATTCTATTGGTTTCTAGTATATTCTAGTCTATTCTGTTCTTTTATTTTCTATTCTATTTTGTTTTGCTTCTGTTCTCTATTATATTCTATTCTTTTATTTTCTGTTATATTCTTTTCTATTATTTTTTTTTAAATTCTATTCCTTTATTTTCTATTCTATTTTATTCTTTTTTTTAAATTTGAAAACCAATTCTAATTCGAAAACGATTCTAATGAAAAAAAATCAAATTCAAAAACGATTTGAATAAGAAAAGTATTAAATAATTATTCGAAAACGATTCAAATTTAAATTTCGTCCGAATTCTTTTTTTTGTTATTTTGGATTCGCTTAAATTTGGTACTATTGTAATTCGAAAATTGTAATTTGAAAAACTGAAATTTGTCCGAATTTGTCCGAAACAAACCGCACATGTCTACTTCAAAGCACTGTGTCCTGTGGCTTTCTCCTGCTCTGCTTTTCTGTTATCAGCCTGATAACTTTTGACAAATTCTCAGACTCAGGAGATAAAAGCAGGCTGAATTTTGTGACGGGAAGGGAGCTATAAATAGATTAGCAGGCAGCTTTCCGTGTCACAGAACACCTCTGAAGCCTCGTACACACGACCGCTTTTCACGTCAAGAAACGACAAGAAAACTGCTGGGAGAGCTTTCTAGCCGAGAAAACCGTTCGTGTGTATGGTTTCTCGTCGAGAAAACTGCCGGGAATCTCAACGAGAAAAATAGAGAACCTGCTCTCTTTTTTCTCGTCAGGATTCTCGTTTTTCTTGTCGGGATTCTCGTCGGCATGTTTCCCGATGAGAAAACTGGTCGTGTGTAGGCTTTTCCGAGTCTTAAAAAATCGCGCATGCTCAGAATCAAGTATGAGATGGGAGCGCTCCTTCTTGTAAAACTAGCGTTCGTAATGGAGATAGCACATTCGTCACGCTGTAACGGACTGAAAAGCACAAAGACTGAAAAGTGCGAATCGTCTTTCCCCAAACTTTTACTAACACACAGTAACACGAGAGCAGCAAAAGCAGCCCAAGAGGTGGCGCCATTGGAATCGAACTTCCCCTTTATACTGCCATCGTATGTGTTGTACGTCACTGCGCTTTACAACAACGAGATTTGGAATTGACAGTGTGTATGCCAGGAAAGCTTGACAAGAATCTCATCGAGAAAAACTACGGGGTTTTTTACGACGAGATTCTCGGTCGTGTGTACTAGGCTTGAGAGTCTTTGCCTATGAGGAGAGGGTTTGTGTGCCTTTCCTCTAATCAGCTATCTTGGATGTATGCCCAGACATCACACTCTGTGTTAAACAGGAAGAGACAATCTCCTAACACAATCTGAACTTTCTAAACAATATATAAAGCCGAAAACAGAGATATGCAATTAAAACTTATGTAGGGAGAATTTTTTCATCCCTGTATATCATCTGAGGCTGTTCACTTCATTGGGTATCTGTGAGGGTTTACATCCACTTTAACCACTTCAGCCCGGACCATTTGGCTACCAAATGACCGGGCCATTTTTTGCGATTTAGCACTGCGTCGCTTTAACCTCCCTGGCGGTATGATTCTTTCTGGAATTATGTACCAAAAGCGGTACAATTATTTTGCATGAAAATTTGGTGTTATGTATTATAGGCCTGCGATTCTTAGTAATTACTTACTTAAACCTAAGCAAACCAGAGTCTAGTAGACATCCCGGGTATGATAAATATGAAACACAAAATTATAAATTATAATATAATAAATAACTATAAATAATTATAAAAAATAGTAATCTAATTATAATAAAAATTATTCAATAATGTAATCAAATCAAAAACACTGAAATTTGCTCAGTTGCAGAATTGTCGCTGTCATTAGATTTAGTGTTTGATGATGAATTTCCCCACAAATCGCTATCGCTCAATTCTGCGAGTGATTCTAATTTAGTATCGCTGCTTTCTAGTTGGTCTAAAACCACTTTTGACATAAAGGGACACTTTTTAGTTGCTATGGACAATCTCCAGTTTCCAGGCAGAAAGAACGATTTTTATTATATAAAAGTGCATGCAGGACACTGGACAGACCACTAGGGACCAAGGGGGTGTGTAATTATTACATACAGTACTGTAATCTGTAAGATTACAGTATACTGTATGTATACTATGTGTTTACCTTTTTGAATTTGCCGCCCAGTTCCGCTCCCATGCGCCGCTGCGGCTCGCAGGGAACGGAACTAGGAAGTCAGATGGGGTCGAAAGTGCCGACACTCGCCGGAGATCTCGCTGGCGATCACAGCAGAGGACATCATCGCTGGATCGCCAGGAGAAGGTAGGGAAACTCCGCTGCGAGCTCTGCAATGTCTACCCCGAGCGTGCCTCGGGGTTACCGATCCTAGCATAAAAAAACAACCCCGAGTCACGCTCGGGATTACCGCTAGGGAGGTTAACTGACAATTGCGCGGTCGTGTGACGTGGCTCCCAAACAAAATTGACGTCCTTTTTTCCCCACAAAAAAGCTTTCTTTTGGTGGTATTTGATCACCTCTGCGTTTTTTTTTTTTTTGCGCTATATACAAAAATAGAGCGTCAATTTTGAAAAAATAGGATTTTTTGTACTCACCGTAAAATCCTTTTCTCTGTCGTCCATGGACGGACACAGCTCCTTCAATCTTGACTGTTGGGTATGTTCCGTCTATTAGGAGAGGACTAGGCAGAACGTGTTAGATATGCATACATGTTATTTAAAAAGAGTTGAAACAGCACCGCCCAGGGGCAGTCCCTCTGAACATAACCCTCCACCCTGCAGCCAGCAGCCTCAGTTCGTAGAAAACCAGTAAAAACTAAAAAAGGAGGGGTGGGTGCTGTGTCCGTCCATGGACGACAGAGAAAAGGATTTTACGGTGAGTACAAAAAATCCTATTTTCTCTTTTCGTCCATGGACGGACACAGCTCCTTCAATCTTGACTGTTGGGACGTCCCAAAGCAGTGTCAAAAAAAGAGGGGTGGGCACAGCAATCAAAAGAAACCAGTTTCACCCCAAAAAGGCAGAGCTCCTCAACGGAGGAGTTGCAAGAGGCACCAATAGCCCTGGTCGAATGCGCCTTAACGGGAAAGGGAGGCGCCCGCCCTTTAAGGGCATAGGCCTGAATGACAGTCTGCCTGATCCACCGAGAAATGGTGGCCGATGAGACCTCCAGGCCCTTCTGCGGACCAGACACCGACACAAACAGTGAGTCAGACCTCTGGAACGGAGCCATGGCAGACAGGTACACCCGCAGGGCACGCACCACGTCCAAGGAATGTAACGTAACCTCCTTGGCATGTGATGGCCGAGGACACAAGGATGGAAGCACAAGGCATAAATTAACCAATACTGACTCCACGGGGCCACCAACGCGTCTGACGCGTCTGCCCAGGGATCTCTGGACCTGGCCACGAACCTCGACACCTTGCGATTGAGTCGAGAGACCAGCAGATCCACGTCCGGCGTGCCCCATCTCCGGCAAAGGAGTTGAAAAACCTCCAGATGTAACAACCATTCCCCGTGGTCCAGCATCTGACGACTCAGATAGTCCACCTGCCAGTTTTCCAAGCCTGGGATGTAAACTGCCGATAGGGCCAGCACGCTCCTTTCCGCCCACCGTAGGATGTGAGCGACTTCCGACGCTGCAGCTGAACTTCTTGTTCCTCCTTGATGGTTGACGTACGCCACAGCCGTGGCGTTGTCTGACTGGATCCTGACTGGATGCCCCTGCAGTCTCCGAGACCACTTGGAGAGGCAAAGCCTGATCGCCCGGAGTTCCACAACATTGATCAACAGTTGGGATTCGGTCGGGGACCAGCGGCCCTGAGCCACCTGAACCCCCCAGACTCCCCCCCAACCGGTCAGACTGGCGTCCGTCATGATCACCGTCCAATGACAAGGGAAGAAGGACTTACCGGACCGAAGAGCCGGGGATCTCAGCCACCAATTCAGAGAAGACCTGACAAAGTGACTTAACTGAATCTGACGATCCAGAGACAAAGGAGATTTGTTCCATTTGGAGAGAATCTCCTTCTGCAAGACCCGAGTGTGAAATTGGGCTAGTGATGAGCCGAACACCCCCGGGTTCGCAGTTCGCACGAACTTTAGAACCCTATTAAATACAATAGATGCGAATGTTTGAAATCTAAAGTGCTAATTATAACGACTATTATGCATGTTATTGTCCTAAAAAGGGTTTGGGAACCCGGGTTCTGCACCAGGGGACATGTATCAATCCAAAAAAAAGTTTTAAAAACGGACGTTTTTCGGGAACAGTCATTTTAATGATGCATAAAGTGAACAAAAAAATATTCCTTTAAATATCGTACCTGGGGGGTGTCTAAAGTATGCCTGTGTAGTGCCACGTGTTTCCCGTGTTTAGAACTGTCCCTGCACAAAATTACATTTCTAAAGGAAAAAAAGCCATTTAAAACTGCTTGCGGCTTTAATGTAATGTCTGGTCCCGGTAATATGGATGAAAATCTTTAAGAAAAATGGCATAGCTACCCCATCACAAACCCCCCCCCCCCCCCACCCCAGCCCATTACCAGCCCCTTTTGGTCTTGTATGGATATTAAGGGGAACCCCGCACACAAAATAAAAAAGGCCCTATATACTCTGAAAAGCCGTATACAGGCGGTGCATACAAGACAGGGACTGTAGGTTTGTTCTTATGTAGAATCTGTTTGTAATTTTGAACAGGTACAATGTTTAAGTGTAGCTCCAGCCCAAAAATCTATTTTTAAGCTTTTTGGAAAACATAGGGAAGGGTTATCACCCCTGTAACATTTTTTTTGCTGTCTGTGCAGTGTGTACCTGTTCAGAACAGTTCACCTCACTTTCCGTCCTAATGACAAATGTTTTTTGAAAATTTTGGGTTTTTATTGAAACAAGAATTGGTGATAAAGCATCAGTGGAGAGGAGACACTTTTTTTCCCATATTAACTCTTAAGCCTCGTACACACATGTCGTTTTTTTCGACGAGATTCTTGGACAAGAAACTTGTCCCGGCCGAGTGTACACACGCTCCTTTCAAAGAACCCACGGTTCTTTGAATGGAGCGAACGCGGTGACGTCATCGAATACGACGAGCATGCACGCGTCACATTCGATGCCGTTGCCGCCATCTTGGTTCACCCTACCTATGCCTAGGAAGCTACCGCGCATGTGTCAAAGTCATTTCGAGCATGCGCGGGCTTCCCGGCGAAAAGGTAAGTGTACACACACACAATTTTCTCGTCGAGAAACAGACTGACGAGAATCTCAACGAGAAAATAGAGAGCAGGTTCTCTTTTTTCTCGTCGAGATTCTTGTCGCTTTTCTTGACCAGAAACCATACACACGAACGAATTTCTCGACAAAAAATCTCTGCCAGCAAGTTTCTTGCTGTTTTTTGCCGAGAAACTCGTTCGTGTGTACGAGGCTTCACAGGAGAGAATTTGCCTTCCTAGGGGTAGATTTCCTCTAACTTCCTGTTGTATCCTTCCATTTGCAAGGAGGAGTCGTTTGTAAGTTGGATGTTTGAAAGTAGGGGCCTGCCGTATATACTCAGCTGAAATTTGCCCCTTACATGTTGGTGTTGCCACAACACTGTGAGCCCTCACAGTTACTCTTGGTGGGCGCATGAATGGGCCCTGCTGTGAATTATTAGATCAAGAATTGTAATTGCATGCCCCTGTTGAACAGGGGCTGAAAAATTGGGCCTTTGGTGGTGGTGGTGGTGGTGGTGTTGACACAACACTGTAAGGCCTCACAGTTACTCTTGGTGGGCGCAGGAATGGGCCCTGCAGTGAATTATTAGATCAAGAATTGTAATTACATGCCCCTGTTAAACAGGGGCAGAAAAATTGGGCCTTAGGCACTGGTGCCACAACACTGCAACCCCTCACAGATACTGTACTTGGAGCACAGCAATGAGCCCTTTTGCAAAGTATTGCATCAAAAATTGTAATTACACGCCCCTGTTAAACAGGGGCTGAAAAATTGGGCCTTAGCCACTGGTGCTGGTGCCACGACACTGCAACCTCTCCCAGAAACTCTAGTTGGAGTGCAGGAATGAGCCCTGCTGCAAAGCATTGCATAAAAAATTGTAATAACACGCCCCTGTTAAACAGGGGCTGAAAAATTGGGCCTTAGGCACTGGTGCTGGTGCCACGACACTGCAACCTCTCCCAGATACTTTAGTTGGAGTGCAGGAATGAGCCCTGCTGCAAAGCATTGCATAAAAAATTGTAATTACATGCCCCTGTTAAACAGGGGCTGAAAAATTGGGCCTTAGCCACTGGTGGCGGCACCCAGAAACAAAAATGTTCTTCCAAGCTATCATCATCAATCGGATCATTGAGGAGGAGGAGGATAGTCAGTCAACATAACAGGACAGTCTCTCAGCATCAGCATCAGTCTTGAAGGGATGTGACATTTGAAAATAAATTAGTCTGTTATATCAGCTTCAGGTGTTTGGTAGCTGGTGGTGATCCAAGACTGGTTCATCTTTATGAAGGTCAGTCGATCAACCGAGTCGGTGGACAGGCGCACCCTGTGATCCGTGACAAATCCTCCAGCAGCACTGAATGTGCGTTCTGAAAGAACGCTGGATGCAGGACAGGCCAGTAGCTCAATTGCATACTGTGCAAGCTCTGGCCAGTGATCCATCCTCAAGACCCAGTAAGCCAGAGGATTTTCGGTGGGGAAGGTGTCCAAGTCTGACCTTGCCCCTAGGTATTCCTGCACCATGTATATCAGACGCTGGCGATGGTTGCTGGAACCGATCATACCTTGGGGCTGCGGACTAAAGAATTGTCTGAACGCATCGGTCAGACGGCCACCTTCCCCACCGCTCCTTCTTTGACTGACCGAAGCCTCAGCAACTCGTTGTCCAGGACCAGGAGTTTGTAACCTCCCAGTCTCTGGGAACGCGTTGCACAGACCTTTCTGCAAGGCCTCCCGGAGTTGTCTCATCCTCTGCTCCCTCTGCGACGGTAAGATAAGGTCCGCAACCTTACCCTTGTACCGTGGATCAAGGAGAGTGGCCAGCCAGTAATGGTCCCTCTCCTTGATCCGAAGAATACGAGGATCCTTCCGCAGACTTTGCAGGATCAGGGAGGCCATGCAGCGTAGGTTAGTTGAGGCATTCGGTCCGGAGTCCTCTAGGTCACTAAAGACGACATGATCCGCAGCCACCTCCTCCCAGCCACGTACAAGTCCACTGGTTTCTTGGGACTGTAAATCATCCCTAAAAGACTGCTGCTGATGATGCTGAGTGCCAGGCTCCACCTCCATGCTGACACAATCCTCCTCCTCCTCTTCCTGTGCGATGGGTGGGACAGAAGGAACACTGTCTGGGTAAAGGGGGCCTTGAGAGGCAAGGAAGTCCTCCTCTTCCTGCCTCTGTTCTGCCTCAAGTGCCCTGTCCATTTGTCAGGGATGTGCTGGGCTTGAACCTGGGACCTCTTCTGTGTCTGGCATTGACTCTTCCAGCGGAGCTATCTGAGATGCTGGACAGTTCCCTGCCTGATCTGCTGGATAACCTATCTGATCCATTAGACTACTCTGCTTGGTGTCTGATTACTGTTGAACTCTGAACCCCTTGCTTCTCCCATGTACTTCCTATAAAAGACATTCCAGAGATGTTGCCCCTTGCGGTTTGATCTGCTTCTGTTCCCTGAGTGCCTGATTCTGTGCTTGTATCCTGTTCCTGTGTTTGACCCGGCTTCCTGACCACGCTTCTGTCTCCAGTCCTGACCTCGGCTCGTTTGACCCTGCTCAGTTATCTGCCAGTCTGCCTGTTGCCAAGATTCGGCCTGGACTTTGACTACTCTCTGCCTGCCACTTGTGATGTTTACCTTGATGTGTATGACCCGGCTTGTCTGACTCTGCAAACCTGCACCAGCTTACCTGCATCCTCTGCTTTGCAAGCCGCACACGCTGACCTGCATCCTTTGCAATGCAAACCTGCACCTGCTGACCTGCATCCCTGCTCTGCAAACCTGCACCTGTTGACCTGCATCCCTGCTCTGCAAACCTGCACCTGTTGACCTGAATCCCTGCTCTGCAAACCTGCACCTGTTGACCTGCATCCCTGCTCTGCAAACCTGCACCTGTTGACCTGCATCCCTGCTCTGCAAACCTGCACCTGTTGACCTGCATCCCTGCTCTGCAAACCTGCACCTGCTGACCTGCATCCCTGCCCTGCAAACCGGCACCTGCTGACCTGCATCCTCTGCTCTGCAAGCTGCACCTGCTGACCTGCATCCGCTGCTTCCGGAACCAGCCGTTCCAGTCTCCACTCGGCTCCACCACTCCAAGCAGTGAGGATCAGACAGGCACCCTTACCTCACCGTGCTCTTACCACCACTGTCCCCACTCCAGTGGTCTCCGAGCCGGGGTTGTACGGGAGGTCCCTCTCCGCACGTCAGGCTCACACCTAAGGTACGTTACAGTATCAAACCGCCATGCCTGAGCCTGCAGGAGATACCTTGCCTATGGACAATGTCTACCAACACCTTACAGCTCTCACTCAGATCGTGAAGTCTCTGCAGGGCAGCCATGTCCGAATGGATAAGCAGACACAAACTCAAGCCACCTCTGCAGATTCACCTCCAACCCCAACTTCCTCTATTGGAATGTTACCATCTCCTGAGCCCAGGGTCCCTGTTCCTGAGAAGTTTTTCGGGGATCGGAGTAAATTCCGTGCGTTTCGCAACGCATGTGAACTTTACTTTTCGTTACTACCTCTGACTTTTTCATCTGAAGCCACCAAGGTGGGCTTCGTTATCGCTTTGCTGCAGGGGGAACCTCAAGCTTGGGCCCATCACCTACTTGAAGTCCGCCATGTAGTTCTAGACTCTCTGCCCTCTTTTCTTGATGCCATGGCCCGACTTTATGACGATCCACAGCGGACTTCTACTGCCGAGGCTGCTCTCCATGCGCTCCAGCAAGGCCGCAGAGCGGTCGAGGACTATGTGACTGATTTCAGACGCTGGAGCGCGGATACCCAGTGGAATGAGGCGGCTCTGCGGCATCAGTTCCGTCTTGGTCTCTCTGAAAGCCTGAAGGATGAGTTAGCACGGGTCGGTGTTCCTGATGTTCTAGAGACTTTAATTATTTTGTCTATCCAGATAGACCGACGACTCCGGGAGCGCAGAGCAGAAAGGTCTACCCAGCAGCTCCGCCCAGCTTGGATGCTACCCCGGATACGAGCCCCTGTGTACCCTGCCAGTGCCAGTACGGTTCCAACTGAACCCTCATCCCTCAACCAGACCGTCAAGCCAGGGCAGCTTGGACTAATGAAACATTCCCTATCGGCCAAGGAACGACTTCGTCGGCTGCAGAATTATCTATGCCTGTATTGCGGTGAACCCGGTCATTATGTCTCTTCTTGTCCTGCTAAGCTGCGCAAGGTCCTGGCTACCTCTTCTCCCAACTACTCACCTCCATCTACCAATGCTACTCACCTGGCTCTTCCTATCTCTTTCCAACTACCAGGGAGGACAATACCAGTAACTGCAATAATCGACTCAGGGGCATGTAGTTGTTTTGTCGATCTAGACTTTGCAGCACAACAACACATCCCACTCCAACCTAAGACTCAGGGACTTTCCATTTTCCTGGCAGATGGGTCTCGCATCAAGTCCGGAGTAGTGACCCAGGAGACCCCTCCTTTGCCTGTGATCACCTCCATGGACCATAAGGAACTATTGACTTTGGATGCTATTGCATCTCCCATGTTTCCAGTTATCCTGGGTCTACCCTGGCTTCAGGCACACAATCCACAGATTGATTGGGGAACCGGAAGTAATAAGTTCCAGTCACCATACTGTCAACGCCACTGCATGCTTCCACGTCCCAGCACCTTGGGGCCTCTGTTATGCCTGGATTCAGATCCAGAGATACGAGCTTCTGTACCCAAACAATATCATGAGTTCCTGGACGTCTTCAGCAAACGAGGGGTCGAAGTCCTCCCGCCTCATCGTCCTTACGATTGTCCAATCGAGCTTCTTCCCGGTGCTGAGATTCCTTTCGGACGCATCTTCCCCCTATCTGAACGGGAGCTTGAGGTACTGAAATAATACGTTGATGAGAAGCTTAAGAGGGGTTTCATCCGTCCTTCCACTTCTCCAGCAGGGGCAGGAATCTTCTTTGTGGAGAAAAAAGACCATTCTCTTCGGCCCTGTGTAGATTACCGGGAATTAAATAAAATCACGGTCAAGAACCGGTACCCTCTGCCTCTGGTACCTGAACTTTTTCAAAGACTCAGGACTTCCTCTGTGTTTACCAAATTAGACCTGCGGGGGGCGTACAACCTGGTACGCATCCGAGCAGGGGATGAATGGAAGACTGCCTTTCGTACCAGGTTCGGCCATTACGAATACCTAGTAATGCCCTTCGGCCTATGTAACGCCCCTGCCACCTTTCAGCATCTAGTCAATGATGTTTTCAGAGACTGTCTGGACATTTATGTAGTTGTTTATCTTGATGATATTTTGATTTTTTCCTCCTCTCTTGAACAGCACCGGAAACACGTCAAGAGTGTACTCTGTCGTCTCCGCCAGCATGGACTGTACGCAAAACCAGAAAAGTGTGAATTCGAGCGACAGAGTATCCAGTTCCTTGGCCTAGTGATCTCTACAGAGGGATTCAAGATGGACCCACAGAAGGTTTCAGCCATTCTGCATTGGCCTGCACCTTCAGATAAAAAGGGAGTGCAGCGCTTCGTTGGCTTTGCCAATTTTTATCGGAGGTTTATCAAGGGATTCTCTGCTATTATTTCCCCGATTACGCAGCTAACGAAGCAAAATGCTGGATTCCAGTGGACATCTGAAGCACAAGCTGCTTTCACAAACCTAAAAATACTTTTTACGTCTGCTCCTATCCTAAGTCATCCCGATCCTGCCCTACCATATCTACTTGAGGTAGATGCCTCAGAGACAGCGGTTGGAGCTGTTATCTCCCAGCGCCAAGGTCTCAAGGACTTGATACACCCGGTAGCCTTCTTCTCCCATAAGCTTACCCCATCCGAGAGGAATTATGATGTTGGAGACCGGGAGCTCCTGGCCATTAAATCTGCCCTTGAGGAGTGGAGGTACTTGTTGGAGGGAGCAGCGCATCCTATACTCATTTACACAGACCACAAGAACCTAGAGTATCTGAGAGCTGCCAAACGTCTGAGACCACGCCAGGCACGTTGGGCACTATTTTTCTCTAGGTTCTCGTTCCACATAACTTACCGGCCAGGCTCCAAGAACACCAAACCAGACGCTCTTTCCCGCATGTTTGATGATCCAAAAGAGGTGTCAGCTCCAGATACCATTCTATCGGAAGGCAACTTCTTACTTTTACAAACTAGCCTGATGTCTGTCTTGAAGCAAGCTTCTACAGGTGTGTCTGGTCCCTCTGGAATCACTCTGGTACCCAAGGACGGGTTACTTTGGAAGAATGACAAAATCTTTGTGCCAGAAGAAGTTCGAGTCACAGTGTTAAACTTGTGTCATGATCATCCCCTGGCAGGCCATTTCGGAATGCATAAAACCCTTGAACTGATTCAACGCACGTTTTGGTGGCCGGATCTTGAAAAAGACTGCAGGGAATATGTAGGTTCATGTGCCACCTGTATCCGTAGCAAGACCACTAGAAGCAAGGCCTGGGGTCTGCTCAGACCCTTACCAGTCCCTGACCGTCCCTGGAAAATGATTGCCATGGACTTCATAGTGGAACTCCCCCCGTCTGAAGGTTGCACAGCCATCTTTGTAGTGGTTGACCGTCTATCCAAGATGGCCCACTTCGTGCCTCTCAAAGGCACGCCCTCTGCCATGGAAACTGCCCAGGTCTTCATTAGGGAAGTAGTAAGGCTACATGGGGTCCCTGCGGACATCGTTTCGGATAGAGGGGTGCAGTTCACCTCTCGCTTTTGGAAGGCTTTGTGCAAGGTCCTGAAGATTGAGTTGTCCATGTCCTCGGCCTATCACCCCCAAACTAACGGGCAAACCGAAAGAACGAATCAGACGCTCGAACAGTACCTCAGATGCTTCACCACCTTCGTTCAAGACGACTGGGTAGCTTTACTACCCTTGGCAGAGTTTGCCTTTAACAACGCCAGTCATTCGGCTACAGGTCAATCGCCATTTTTTGCCAAATATGGGTTTCACCCGACCTTCTTACCTGATCTCATCCCTGATTCAACAGTCCCAGTGGTCCAGAGTATTGTTGATTTCCTGACCTGTAACAGCAGGATATTGCAGGAAGCCATGACTAAGGCACAAGCAGCCAATAAAAGGATCTTTGACAGGAAAAGGAGAGGGGAATTATGCCTGCAACAGGGTGACCAAGTATGGTTATCGACCACCAACCTTAAGATGGCTTGCCCCGCAAGGAAACTGGCACCCAAGTTCATCGGTCCTTTCCCAGTAAAACGCAAATTAAACGAGGTCTCCTATGAACTTGCCTTACCGGAGTCGTTGAAGATTCACCCAGTCTTTCACGTTTCCTTGCTGAAACCCGTAGTGCCCGACCCGTTCCCAGACAGGGGATCGGGACCACCCAAGCCTGTAATCATTGACGGTGATGAGGAGTTCGAGGTGGAGGCCGTCTTGGACTGCCGAAGAAGAGGGAACCAGCTTCAATTCCTGATCAAGTGGAAGGGTTACGGTCTGGAGGAGAACTCCTGGGAACCCCAACAGAACATCCACGCCCGAGAGTTAATCCAGGCCTTTTTTCGCAGTCACCCCCAGAAAAGAGCTCTATTGGGCACCCAGAGGTTGCCCTTAAGGGGGGGGCACTGTCAGGGATGTGCTGGGCTTGAACCTGGGACCTCTTCTGTGTCTGGCATTGACTCTTCCAGCGGAGCTATCTGAGATGCTGGACAGTTCCCTGCCTGATCTGCTGGATAACCTATCTGATCCATTAGACTACTCTGCTTGGTGTCTGATTACTGTTGAACTCTGAACCCCTTGCTCCTCCCATGTACTTCCTATAAAAGACATTCCAGAGATGTTGCCCCTTGCGGTTTGATCTGCTTCTGTTCCCTGAGTTCCTGGTTCTGTGCTTGTATCCTGTTCCTGTGTTTGACCCGGCTTCCTGACCACGCTTCTGTCTCCAGTCCTGACCTCGGCTCGTTTGACCCTGCTCAGTTATCTGCCAGTCTGCCTGTTGCCAAGATTCGGCCTGGACTTTGACTACTCTCTGCCTGCCACTTGTGATGTTTACCTTGATGTGTATGACCCGGCTTGTCTGACTCTGCAAACCTGCACCAGCTTACCTGCATCCTCTGCTCTGCAAGCCGCACACGCTGACCTGCATCCTTTGCAATGCAAACCTGCACCTGCTGACCTGCATCCCTGCTCTGCAAACCTGCACCTGTTGACCTGCATCCCTGCTCTGCAAACCTGCACCTGTTGACCTGCATCCCTGCTCTGCAAACCTGCACCTGTTGACCTGCATCCCTGCTCTGCAAACCTGCACCTGTTGACCTGCATCCCTGCTCTGCAAACCTGCACCTGCATCCCTGCCCTGCAAACCGGCACCTGCTGACCTGCATCCTCTGCTCTGCAAGCTGCACCTGCTGACCTGCATCCGCTGCTTCCGGAACCAGCCGTTCCAGTCTCCACTCGGCTCCACCACTCCAAGCAGTGAGGATCAGACAGGCACCCTTACCTCACCGTGCTCTTACCACCACTGTCCCCACTCCAGTGGTCTCCGAGCCGGGGTTGTACGGGAGGTCCCTCTCCGCACGTCAGGCCCACACCTAAGGTACGTTACACCATTATTCCACGCAGCGTATGTTCCAACAGGTGGACAAGAGGTACAGTGTCACTGATGCATGCACTGTCGCTGCTCACCATCCTCGTGGCCTCCTCAAATGGTGCCAGGACAGTGCATGCATCCCTGATCATGCCCCACTGGCGTGGTGAAAAAAAACCGAGCTCCCCTGACCCTGTCCTGGTGCCGTAGTCGCACAGGTACTCATTGATGGCCCTCTGCTGCGTGTGCAGCCGCTGAAGCATGGCCAACGTTGAGTTCCACCTGGTGGGCATGTCACATATAAGGCGGTTCTTGGGCAGGTTCAACTCCTTTTGCAGCTCAGCCAGGCGAGCACTGGCATTATAAGATCTGCGGAAATGCACACAGACTTTCCTGGCCTGCCTCAGGACATCCTGTAAGCCCGGGTACCTGCCCAAGAACCGCTGCACCACCAGGTTAAGGACGTGAGCCACACAGGGCACATGGGTCAGTTGTCCCTGTCGGAGGGCGGGGAGGAGGTTGGTGCCATTGTCGCAAACCACCATTCCTGGCTTAAGCTGGCGTGGCGTCAACCACCTCTCGGCCTGCCCCTGCAGAGCAGACAGAACCTCTGCCCCAGTGTGGCTCCTGTCCCCCAAACACACCAGCGCAAGCACGGCATGGCATCTTTTTGCCTGCGTACTTGCGTAGCCCCTTGAATGCCTACGGAGCACCGCTGGTTCCGAGGACAAAGCACAGGAAGAGGCCATGGAGGAAGAAGAAGAGGAGGGGGTGGAGGAGAGAGGTGTGTCACAACCAGTAGTAGCATTTTGGAGGTGTGGCAGCGGAACAACCTCCAACACTACTGCACCTTGTCCTGCATCCTTCCCAGCTGCCAAAAGAGTGACCCAATGGGCCGTGAAAGAAAGGTAACGTCCCTGTCCATGCCTGCTGGGCCATGAGTCAGCGGTAATATGCACCTTACCGCTGACCGCCCTGTCCAGCGAGGCCAAGACATTGCCTTCCACATGCCGGTAGAGAGCCGGAATCGCCTTCCGTGAGAAAAAGTGGCGTTTGGGAACCTGCCACTGAGGAACCGCACATTGCACAAACTCACGGAAGGGGGCCAAGTCTACCAACTGAAAAGGCAGCAGTTGAAGCGCTAGCAATTTAGCCAAGCTAGCATTCAACCGCTGGGCATGTGGATGGCTAGGAGTGAACTTCTTTCGACGGTCCAGCAGCTGGGGCAGGGAAATTTGCCTGCTAGAATCGGACGTCGGTGTACTGCTAGCAGAGTGCCCGCAAGTACTTGGCTGTGACACACCTAATTCTACACCTTCATTCCTCTCAGTGCAGGTTTCAGAGAGGACTGAAGGTATAGTGGGGTTGGAGATCCCAGCTGATGCGGTGCAAGGAGAGGTCCGCTTTGTTCTTTGGTGTGGGTCTTTAAAGTAGGCTTGCCAACGATCTGCATGGCAGGTCAACATATGTCTGGTCAAGCATGTGGTGCCCAAGCGGGTGATGTTTTGGCCACGGGATATACGCTTGAGACATATGTTGCAAACAGCAGCTGTGCGATCTGATGCACTCGACTCAAAAGAGGCCCACACCAAAGAACTTTTTGAATAACGGGCAGAGGCAGCACCCTGCACAGGCGGAGCTCTGCGGTGTGATTCCGTCGGTGTGCTGCCCTTACGCTGGCCCCCCGAGGGCATCCTGCTTCGTTGGAGATGTGCCTCCTCCTCATCCTCCTCCTCCTCTCTCCTATTAGGCACCCACGTGGAGTCAGTGACCTCATCATCCCCTCCCTCCTCATCACTGGAGCCAATCTGGCAGTATGCTGCAGCTGCTGGAACATGACTGCCAGATTGGTGTCCTTCTTGAGCATCCCCTCTGTCTGCTCTCATGCTACTGCCTTCCTCTAGCTGGGTATCATCATCAGACCCTTCGAAACGCTGGGCATCCTCCTGGAGCATGTACCCAACACTGTGCTCAAACAGTTCGGGGGACTCCTCAGGAGGACATGGTTGGTCTAGGGAAGGAGTGACTGATGATGACATTGATACCAGGGAAGAGGACGCTTTGGCAGCTGCTTTGCCAGTACCCTGAGCCTGGGTGAGAGAGGATGAGGAGGATGAGGAGGGCTTGGTCATCCACTCTACCAAGTCTTCGGCATGATGCGGCTCAACACGTCCAGCTGCCGAAAAGAAGGACAAGCGTGTCCCATGGCCACGTGCTGATGGCGATGCACCGCATCCACGACCAGCGCTGTTGTCTCTAGACACAGAGCCTGCTTGCCCTCTTTTATTGGCTCCTGACTGTCTGCCTCTCCTTGTTTGCCTTCCAGACATTCTAATGGCCTGCAGGGAGATGGGAAAACCAGCAATAAGGCCTAGCTTCAGGAGTATATTTTGCAGGAATCACACTACGCCTGCTGTAAGTGCTGCAAATGCCTGTTGGTGTAACACACCAGGAAAACACAGCAATACAGGCTAACTTCAGGTGTAATATGATCAGGAGGCACACTCCGCCCGCTGTAAGTGCTGCAAATGCCTGTTGGTGTAACACCAGGAAAACACAGCAATACAGGCTAACTTCAGGTGTATAATGTGCGGGAGGCACACTCCGCCCGCTGTAAGTGCTGCAAATGCCTGTTGGTGTAACACACCAGGAAAACACAGCAATACAGGCTAACTTCAGTTGTAATATGATCAGGAGGCACACTCCGCCCGCTGTAAGTGCTGCAAATGCCTGTTGGTGTAACACACCAGGAAAACACAGCAATACGGGCTAACTTCAGGTGTATAATGTGCAGGAGGCACACTCCGCCCGCTGTAAGTGCTGCAAATGCCTGTTGGTGTAACACACCAGGAAAACACAGCAATACGGGCTAACTTCAGGTGTATAATGTGCAGGAGGCACACTCCGCCCGCTGTAAGTGCTGCAAATGCCTGTTGGTGTAACACCAGGAAAACACAGCAATACAGGCTAACTTCAGGTGTATAATGTGCAGGAGGCACACTTCGCCCGCTGTAAGTGCTGCAAATGCCTGTTGGTGTAACACACCAGGAAAACACAGCAATACGGGCTAACTTCAGGTGTATAATGTACAGGAGGCACACTCCGCCCGCTGTAAGTGCTGCAAATGCCTGTTGGTGTAACACACCAGGAAAACACAGCAATACGGGCTAACTTCAGGTGTATAATGTGCAGGAGGCTTAGCAACAATGACACTGACACTGTCCCCTGCCTATCCTTCTCTCTCTTTGCACACAAGGTTTAGCAAAGAATATGACACTGACACTCTCCCTGCCTATCCTTCTCTCTCCCTACACACAAGTTTGAGGTACAAATAGCACTGACACTGTCCCTGCCTATGTAACTCTTTCCCTGCACCGGAACACACTACACAAGGCCGCCGCGCTGGCGGCCTTTTATAGTGCGGGGCGTGTGCTAAACCCCCTGAGCTATAATTGGCCACAGGCAACCTGCCTGTGGCCAATTATGGCTCTCCTAGCTGCCGGCGCTGTGATTGGCCAAGCATGCTTGGCCAATCACAGCGCCGGGATTGCACTGCGATGGCGCAGTGTATTGTGGGCCGTTCGCGTCACTCGAATTTGGCGCGAACGGCCCAAATCGTTTGATGTTCGCCGAACGGTCGAGCAGCCGATGTTTGAGTCGAACTTATGTTCAACTTGAACACCGAGCTCATCCCTAAATTGGGCATACAGTACGGCCTCGAAAGAGGCTACCATGGAGGCCCAAAACTCGGATGCAGAAACAGAGAGACGACCATTTGCGGGATGTCAACAACCTGACTGCCGACTGGAGTGTCTGCAACTTCTCTAAGGGAAGAAAGACTCTGGCCTCCGAGGAGTCCAGAATCAACCCCAGGTACTCTAGATGCTGGGTCGGTACTAACACCGACTTCTGGAGGTTCAGTATCCATCCAAACTCCCGTAGGGTCTGGCTGACTATAGACACGTCCTCCTCTAATTCTGAGCTTGAAGCAGCTCTCAGAAGAAGGTCGTCCAAGTAGCCTACGATAGCAATGCCGTGCTGTCTCAGCAAAGCTAGAATCGGGGCGAGCACCTTGGTGAAAACTCTTGGTGCCGATGCTAGGCCAAAGGGAAGAGCCACAAACTGATAGTGGTCTTCGCCGATCGCAAAGCGCAGGAACCACTGATGCAGATGGGAACATGCAAGTATGCGTCCTTGATATCCAAGGACGCCAGGAAGTCCCCTGGATGAAGTGCAGCTACCACCGAATGAATCATTTCCCTCCGGAATTTTTGAATCCTTATGAAGGCATTGAGGGCCTTGAGGTCCATCCTTCTTTGGGACCACAAACAGATTAGAGTAAATACCCTAAAACCTGTCCTGTGGTGGTACGGGTATGATCACCCCGCACCTCAACAAGTCGTGCAATGCTCCCTGGAGGGCAGCCTGACGAGCCGGAAGGAGAGGCAGATTTGAAGGAAAAAATCTGTTTGGTGGACAAGAAAGGAACTCTATCTTGGACCCCGAGGTGACCACCTCGCAGACCCACTGGTCGGAGAGGAGGGAGGTCCACCGAGCTGCAAACCCGCAAAGCTGTCCCCCCACCCTGAAGTCGGGCGGGGGCAAAACTTCATGCGGTAGCTGGTTTGTTTGTTGGCTTGGCGGGCTTACGCACCCAGGGACGCTTCTGTCCCCCAGCTGGACCCTTTTCCGCATGGGAGGGTCTGCCGTCAGGTCCTGACTGACGAAAATACCGCTTCTGTGTGGGAAAGGAGGGCCCCGGCTTATGGCACAGCTCCTTCCCTTTAGTGGACTGAGGGAGAAGTGTGCTCTTACCTCCAGTGACATCCTTAATGATGTTGTCCAGTGAGGCACCAAAAAGCCTCCCACCCTTGAAAGGCAACTCTGCCAGAGTTTTCTTAGAAGCTTGGTCAGCGGACCAGCATTTTAGCCATATTAGGCGGCGCAGTACCACCGCAAATGCTGAGGCTCTGGAAATCAAAGGGGCTGCATCCAGGGTAGCATCGCAGACGTACACAAGTCCTTGTACTAACTGTACAGCCAGTGACACGTATACTGGAGGAAGCTGGTGCTCCTCCACAGTCTGGTGCAAAATTTTTGCCCACTCTGTAAGTGTCTGGGACACTAATGTAGCCACCAAGATAGGCAGCAATGCTGACCCCAGCATGGTGAACATAGAGCGGTCACCGCTTCGGACCTCCTATCAGTAGGGTCCTTAAAGGCAGGGGTCCCCTCCACCGGAATAGTGGTTACTTTATTCAACCGAAAGACCGGGGGATCAACAACCGGAGGAGAATCCCATTTTTTCAAATGCTCTCTTTAAAAGGGTAACGGACGGCCATGCGCTGAGGGACCGCAAAGGGCCTCTGCGGCCGTTCCCATTCCATATCTATGAACTTGTCAAAGAAATCAACATAAGGAAAAACCTTAGCAGAGCGGGTCGGTTTGTGCGACCCAAAATGGACAGACCCTGCTGTGGAAGTCCCAGCTGTATCTTCCAGCTTGAGAGTGTCCCTCACAGCATTGATAAGTGCACTGACAAGTGCCCTGTCCTGAGCTGACCCGGACGAGGGGTCCTCCTCACAGGGAAAATCCTGGTTCACATCTTCTGACACAGCAGAACCAGGGTCCTGAGCCGCAGCCAGGCCCGAGTCTGAGTCAGAACATTCCCCAGGTGATGGCGTGGGAAAGGGGCGCTTAGTACCCCCTTTACGCTCGCACGCCGCTTCCACCCTGGCAACAAATGACTCCAGGACTGCCGACAAAGCATCCAGGGGAATAGCAGGGACACCGGCTGCTGCCTCTGGAATGTCTGGGGGGAAAAACGCCAGCTTCTGACTCCATGTTGCCCACTGACAGCCCTTAGGGACCCAGTCAAGATACCTGACAAAAATTACAGTCCACCATCCTTGCTGCACTGACTGAGGTGGGGGAATACCCAGGGGACTCACCGCCTAGCCAGAGACCGCTCAGCGCCGCTGCCCGCTCTCTATCCACACACCGCGTGTGCCTGAGGAACTGTGTAAGGTAAATTGCTCCGTTCGCGCTGTTCAGGAAGCCAGCCAACACTAGAGGCCAAAACCCACTCCAAAATGGCCGCTGAGTGCCTCAGAGAAAGCGCGTGGACCACAAGAAAATGTCCCCCCGCAATGCATCTTAGCGCGGCCAAGGCAAAATGGCCACCAATGGAAATTACAATGCAATGCACAGGCCCCAAAAAAATGGCGCCCAGCAAGCGAGGTGGACGAGAAGGCCAGGCATGGAGGCTTCCAACAAATTACACCCCCCCCACACAGAGAGCGGACCTGGACACCCCCACAGCCCCCCGCCGGGACCTGGAGCCCTCCCAAGGTATTCCCCGGTTGCAGCGAACCCCGCAAGGGGAGGAAGAAAAAGGGGGTGACAGAGGGAGAGAAGGGAGGGCAGGAGAACCCCCTAACGATCCCCATAGGAATGCCCAGCTGTTCCATCCCACCGAAGCAGAAAGAACCGTACTTACCCATCCTGCGAGGACCTGCTGGTGCGTTCCTGACAGACCTACAACCGAGCAGTACGGAGTAGCTGTCGGCCCGGTCCACTGTGACTGAGACAGCAAGTCACTCGGTCATATGTGAACCCTGGAGAATAGCTCACCGGCCACCCCTGGAGCCATGGGGTATGTCGTGGCCAACCCCGCACGTAGGTAAGGCCTGCTCACGCTCGATGGCCGGACTGGGGGGACTACAAGGATCTATATTATCCTGCCTGTCATGCCCAGCCGGCAGTTGATAGAAGATTCAAAAAAATAAAATAATAAAAAGAAAAAATTTCTTCAGGACTCTGTGCCCAAAGAGAGCCAGGTCCGTCTCCTCTACTAGGCATAAAAAAACTGAGGCTGCTGGCTGCAGGGTGGAGCGTTATGTTCAGAGGGACCGCCCCCTGGACGGGGCTGTTTCAACTCTGTTTAAATAACATGTATGCATATTTAACATGTTCTGCCTAGTCCTCGCCTAATAGACGGAACATACCCAACAGTCAAGATTGAAGGAGCTGTGTCCATCCATGGACCAAATGGGAAAAAAAGCAATATTTTTTACTTTTTGCTATAATAAATATTCCCAAATGTTTTCCTCAGTTTAGGCCGATATGTATTCTTCAACATATTTTTTATTGTGACTGCGACATTATGGCGGACACATCGGACACTTTTGACGCTATTTTGGGACCATTCACATTTATACAGCGATCAGTGCTATAAAAATGCACTGATTACTGTATAAATGTGACTAACAGGGAAGGGGTTAACCACTAGGGGGCTAGGAAGGGGTTAAGTGTGTCCTAGGGGGTGATTCTAACTGTAGGGGGCGGGGCTTACTGTGACACGTCACTGATCGCTGCTCCCGATGAGAGGGAGCAGACGATCAGAGTCCCGTCACAAGGCAGAACTGGGAGATGCCTTGTTTACACAGGCATCCCCCCGTTCTGCAGCTCTGTGACCCAATCGCGGGACACCGGCGGACATCGAGTCAACGGGTCCCGCGGGCACGGTCACGGAGCTCGTGGAAGGGGCGCACGGCGCGAAATTCAAAGTGACGCATATATACATAGCTGTGCCATTCTGCCCACGTATATGAGCATGGACACGGTCGGCAAGTGGTTAACCACTAGCCGACCTTCCGCCGTCATTATCCTGTGGCAGGTTGGCTCTCCTGGGCAAATCGCCATAGCTGTACGTCGGCCCTTTAAATAGACTTGGCAGGCGCGCGTGTGACGTAGGAGCTGATCGCTCCTGAGAGAGCGAGAATGGGGGGATCTGTCAATGTAAACAGACAGATCCCCAGTTTTGTCAGGGAGAGGAGAGACATCTGCGGTTTCTAGTGATTAGAAACAGTGATGTCTCTACTCCCAGTCGCTACACGACCAGTGGTGTATTTAGGTTTTGTGCTGCCCTAGGCCTGACTAAACTCTGCACCCCCTAATTTAAATATGATCCACCCTTTCCTGTCAAGGACACACCCCTTCCTGTTTAAGACCTGCCCTGAAATTTTCCAGTTGGGACACTAGTTCTGAGGGCCTTGGGGGGGGGGAGGGATTCCCTTAATCTGCAGAGATTTCCTCTCACTTCCTGTTTGTCTATGGGGTAGGAAATTAAGGGAAATGAACGGATGGCCAAAAAAATTTAACAGGGGCTATAACCATCCCTTACTCAATCCAAAATGGGAAAAAAAAGTGTTGCCTATAGTTCTACTTTAAGCAAAAATTTATGCTAAATTTATGGAGGACTAAAGCCCCGTACACACGGTTGGACTTTTGCCCAACAAACTTAGTTTTGAGCAAGTTGGACCAACAATCCGACCGTGTGTACACTCCATCGGACAAACTTTTTTCGTTTGGTTTTGGATTTCATCGGACAAAAGTTGGGTCTGCAAACGGACAAACTTTTGCCCAACAAAAGTCCGATGGATGGAGCAAAGTCCGACCGTGTGTACAGAAAACCATCGGACTTTAGTCCGATGGACAAAACAACTAATGGTAAAATCAACCAACAATAGCAGAAGTTGACCAAAGGGTGGCGGTAAAGAGCAGAAAAGAGCAGAAAAAACACGCGATGTTGTAAGAAGTTTTAAGAAAGTTTGCAGAAAAGTCTGAGCGTGTGTATGCTATGGGTGTGGCCGGCCAACTCCGTTCGGACAAAAAAACACGGAAAAGTCCGAAGGAAGTCCGACCGTGTGTACGGGGCTTAAGAGGATATAACCATGCCAGTTGTGCAGCAGAAAACATATAGCACAGCGATGAAGGTATGTGGTCCAGGCAGTGAGCAAAGGAAGAATTGGGGGCAGGAACAAATAAATCCATTTGTTTATTTTTCTCATCAGCAATCAACAGAAATAAAATTAAGATTCCTTAATATGTACAACTGACACAAGCAAAGGATTGCAGGAGAGTCCTACTCTCTACCTGCCAGGTATAGGTGACCATGTCAGTATCCCTTGTGTCTGCGCCATCCCTATCAAATCGGCACCAGTGCGGCCACTTTATGGGGGTACCAGACCAATTTGTCTTGCGGCCCAGTCTACCTCATAAGACTGGCGCTACATTAAAAGTGTAGCGCAAGCCGGCAGGGACTCTTTTTATGCTGCCCCCCTGCAAAGTGCTGCCCTAGGCCTGGGCCTTGTTGGCCTAGGTCAGGATACAGCGTTGTACACGACCCCCACAGTTGGAAACACTCCCTAGGACACACTTAACCCCTTGATCGCCCCCTAGTGTTAACCCCTTCCCTGCCAGTGACATTTAGCCCAGGTTCAGCTGAACTCGCACGATTTCACTCCCGCTGGTCAGTCCTGATTTCGGCCGCGATTACAGAGACATCATTACAGAGACATCATGCACAGATGTCAATGTAAATCGCAGCCCGAAATCGCAAAAAGTAGTACAGAAACTACTTTTTGAAATCGATGCAGCGCCGCAGATGCGGCATCGCACCGATTAGGATGGTGCCATTGCCGGCAAATGCCGCCAATTTGACATGTCAAATCGCATGTCAAATCACACCAGTGTGAACCAGGGCTTATACAGTAATCACTGGCTATTTTTTAGCTCTGATCGCTGTTATAAATGTCACTGGTCCCAAAAAAGTGTCAAAAAAGTGTCCGATTTGTCTGCCGCAATGTTACAGCCCGCTAAAAAGCATAGATTGCCGCCATTACTAGTAAAAAAAATTAATAAAAATAAAAATGCCATAGATCTATCCCTATTTTGGAGACACAATGACTTTTGCGCAAACCAATAAATAAACGCTTATTGCGATATTTTTTTACCAAAAATATGTAGAAGAATACATATTGGCCTAAACTGATAAAGATATTTGTTTTAAAAAAAAAAAGTAAAAAAATGTATTTTTTTTTTTAAATATTCGCTCTTTTTTTGTTTATAGCGCAAAAAATAAAAACCACAGAGGTGATCAAATACCACCAAAAGAAAGTTCTATTTGTGGGAGAAAAAGGGGCATCATTTTTGTTTGAGTACAGCACCGTGCAACCGTGCAATTGTCAGTTAAAGCGACAGTGCTGTATCGCAAAAAATGGCCTGGTTATTAAAGTGGATGTAAACCCCAATTTTTTTTTTTTTGCTGTCACAATGTAGAGTATAAGATTTCCTATCATTTGTGCCAGGTCTTGCCATAAAGAGTTAATCCAGCTCTGAGCAATCCTCTTTTAGGGCCAGTTCACACCAGACGCAGTTCCGTTCAGTTCCGTGTGCTTTTTTTCTGCACAAAATGCATGCACAGTGTTTTCCATGTATTCCAATGGCTCTTGTTGGCTCTAGTTCACACCATGCAGTCAGTTTCCAGTCAGTTTCTGCACCATAAACTGATTGCATGGTGTGAACTAGAGCCAACAAGAGCCATTGGAATACATGGAAAACACTGTGCATGCATTTTTAGTGCAGATAAAATGCGCACAAAACCTTTACGGAACTGCGTCTGGTGTGAACTGGCCCTTACTGTTCAGTGAGATAAAACGGACAAACAGAGTTACCTTTGTCCGTTCCGCCCCCTTGCTGTGAGTGACAGGTTATTTACATATCTCGTGCACTAGCTTTAGACAGACATTATTTTTTATTTCCCACCCCCACTCCTTTTGTGAAGTCATGTGGTTACTTTTCTGGATTTTGACTGGATGTTAGTGTTTATAGCAGAAGGAATACACAGGAGAAAATGCATGTTGACAAGGGGAGTGTAGAGGTGGGCGGGGAGTCTACTGACATCACGACTCCACCCACCAAGCTCCAGACAACAGATCCACCCACAGAATCTGCAGTTTTTCAGTTCTTATAACAGACAGAGGGGAGACATTTGACAGATAAGGATACATGCAGGAGGCATCTATATCCTTATAGATCAGCACTATGGCAGTAGTTTAGAAAGTATGAGAGTGGGTTTACCTCCACTTTAAGGGGCAAATCCTTCCGGGGCTGAAGTGGTTAAAGAAGAAGTACAGCCAAACCTGTACTTCTGTGGATCACAGGAGTGCAGTTCGTTCTGCACTCCCGTGACCCATCTTCAGCAGACAGCAGGCTGAAGCCGCTGTCGGCTGACGTCACAGAACCGGTACAGGCTGAGGCAAAATTGCGACAATAAAGTCGGGATCCGCCCACAACCCTGGACCGGCACCTTGCTCAGCCTCTCAGCAAGCCACTGAGAGCCTGAGCCAGCAGCTCCCACCCCCTCCACAGCCTAGCACTCCAGTCAGTGAGGGGGGGGGGCAGAGCAGAGAGCCAGTGACTGACAATCACCAGCTCTCTGCTCACGAAGCTCTGAGAACTGAGTGATCAGCGGTCTTTGATTGTTTGGTTCTCAGTCTTAAGCCCCATACACACGGTCGGACTTCCATCGGACTTTTCCGTGTTTTTTTGTCCGAACGGAGTTGGTCGGGAACACCCATAGCATACACACCACAGGACTTTTCTGCAAACTTTCCCAAAACTTTTTGCAACATCACGTGGTTTTTCTGCTCTTTACCGCCACCCTTTGGTCAACTTCTGCTATTGTTGGTTGATTTTAACATTAGTTGTTTTGTCCATCGGACAAAAGTCTGATGGTTTTCTGTACACACGGTCGGACTTTGCTCCATCTGACTTTTGTTGGCCAAAAGTTTGTCCGTTTGCAGACCCAACTTTTGTCCGGTGAAAACAAGAAAAAAGCAAAAAAAGTTTGTCCGATGGAGCGTACACACGGTCGGACTTTTGGCCAACAAACTTCATTTTGAGCAAGTTTGACAAAAAATCAGACCGTGTGTACGCTCCATCAGACAAACTTTTTTGGTTTTCATCGGACAAATGTTCGGTCTGCAAACGGACAAACTTATCAACAAAAGTCCGATGGAGCAAAGTCCGACCGTGTGTACAGAAAACCATCAGACTTTTATCCGATGGACAAAAAAAATAATGTTAAAATCAACCAACAATAGCAGAAGTTGACCAAAGGGTGGCAGTAAAGATCAGAAAAGAGCAGAAAAAACACGTGATGTTGCAAAAAGTTTTGGGAAAGTTTGCAGAAATGTCCTGTGGTGTGTATGCTATGGGTGTGCCCGACCAACTACGTTCGGACAAAAATCCACGGGAAAGTCCGATGGAAGTCCGACCATGTGTACGAGGCTTAAGAGTCCGATGCTGCATCCACCAAGGTAAGTATGATTTAAAAAAAAACCAAAAACATACTTCTCTTTTAAAGTATAACAAAAGGCAAAACGTTTTAGTTTTGGACTGAGTGGAGATGGATTAGAACAAATATAAGGTTTTTACTGTTATCTGTGCCCCTGTTAAGGAGACTCGCTTGTTAAGTGAAGGTAAAGCCCCGTACACACGGTCGGACTTTTGGCCAACAAACTTCATTTTAAGCAAGTTGGACCAACAATCCGACCGTGTGTACGCTCCATCGGACAAACTTTTTTCGTTTGGTTTTGGATTTCATCGGACAAAAGTTGGGTCTGCAAACGGACAAACTTTTGCCCAACAAAAGTCCGATGGAGCAAAGTCCGACCGTGTGTACAGAAAACCATCGGACTTTTGTCCGATGGACAAAACAACTAATGTTAAAATCAACCAACAATAGCAGAAGTTGACCAAAGGGTGGCGGTAAAGAGCAGAAAATAGCAGAAAAACCACGTGATGTTGCAAAAAGTTTGGGGAAAGTTGGCAGAAAATTCCGAGCGTGTGTATGCTATGGGTGTTCCCAACCAACTCAGTTCGGACAAAAATCCATGGAAAAGTCCGATAGAAGTCCGACGGTGTGTACGAGGCTTAAAAGAAAATCCCCAATTTTGGGTTGTCTGCAGAATGGAATGGTCAGAAGACTGAGATGGCCACCCCACTCCAATAGAGGGGGAATCTTCCAATGGGGACACTAGTTTTGGTAACCTGGAAAACTTTGCTTATCAGTACTGTCAACTATTGGTTGGAGTTAGAGTTTACAAATTTTTCCACCAGCGCACGCGATCCCTAATGCCGCATACACACGGCTGGAATTTCCGATGGAAAAAGTCCAATGGGAGCTTTTCATCGGATATTCTGACCGTGTGTATGCCCCATCAAACTTTTCCCGTCGGAATTTCCGACAGACTTAGATAGAGAGCAGGTTCTCTATTTTTCCGTCGGAAAAAAATTCTGATCGGAATTTCCTACCGTTTGTACAAATTCCAACGCGCTAAATTCTGACGCATGCCCGGAAACAAATCGACGCATGCTCGGAAGCATAGAACTTAATTTTCTCGGCTCATCGTAGTCTTTTACGTCACCGCGTTCTTGGCAATCAAAAGTTCACCGAACTTTTGTGTGACGTGTAAATGCAAGGCAGGCTTGAGCAGAATTCCGTCGAAAAAAACATCCAATTTTTTTCTGACGGGAATTCCGCTCGTGTGTACGGGGCATTAGTGGGGGTTAAATCCCAGTCATTCTGACATGTGTGACCCATATTTATGTATGCAGCAAAAGAGGATGGCAAATGTCTGTGTTAAGCCCCGTACACACGGTCGGACTTTTGCCCAACAAACTTCATTTTGAGCAAGTTGGACCAACAATCCGACCGTGTGTACGCTCCATCGGACAAACTTTTTTCGTTTGGTTTTGGATTTCATCGGACAAAAGTTTGGTCTGCAAACGGACAAACTTTTGCCCAACAAAAGTCCGATGGAGCAAAGTCCGACCGTGTGTACAGAAAACCATCGGACTTTTGTCCAATGGACAAAACAACTAATGTTAAAATCAACCAACAATAGCAGAAGTTGACCAAAGGGTGGCGGTAAAGAGCATAAAAGAGCAGAAAACCACGTGATGTTGCAAAAAGTTTTGGGAAAGTTTGCAGAAAAGTCCTGTGCTGTGTATGCTATGGGTGTTCCCGACCAACTCCGTTCGGACAAAAAACCACGGAAAAGTCCGATTGAAGTCCGACCGTGTGTATGGGGCTTTACTCTTTAGATATTTTGACATTGACTTTCAATTCTGACTAGGCTGTTTTGGGTGTACTTGTTCTTCTGGTTTATCCAGTTTTGATTGATCTCTTCAACCTTTAATGTCAGGGCCAGTTATTAGGACCTGGCTCTACGCCACATTTATGTCAAGTTCTTCTATGCTATTATTATCAACCTGCCCTCAAACAAAAAAAATGCAATGTTACGGACAGAATAAATAAACAACTGTTGCCACAAGAGCTCGAGGATGTGGCTAAAGAAGGGAATTGCTGGCTATTCAGATGCTTTTATTTTGCGTTAATATTACCCAAGTCTGGGTGAAAGGGGTGTGTGCCCTTTGAACTATCCTATCATTTTGGGTTAACCCAATGAGTAAAGCTGAGCTTCAGCTGTATAGGCTCTTCTGCTGTACTGAAATTGCATACTCTGATTTCACCGCACACTGCGAGCTTCTCACAATGTGCATTTCCTGGCTGAAGAATGGCCAGCATCATCTAGCCCTTGCTTCCCAAGCCTAAAGCCCGATCACACACACGATCGGATTTTCTATGGATTTTAAACCGATGGATTTTTTCCATCGGAAATCCGATGAAGCTGACTTCCATCAGTCTTGCCTACACACCATCAGTCAAAAATCCGACCGTCCCAAACGGCGTGATGTAAAACACTCAGACGAGCCGAGAAAAATGAAGTTCAATGCTTCTGAGCATGCGTCGACCTGATTCTGAGCATGCGTGGGTTTTTTCTCCGATGGAGTTCAACACAGACGATCGGAATTTGCTATCGTTTTTTTTTCCCCATCGGATAAATGTAAAACATGTTCTATTGTTTAACTCCGATGAAAAAAAGACCGATGGGGCCCATACACGATCGGTTTGTCCGATGAGAGAAGTCCATCGGACTGTTTTCATCCATAAAACCGATCGTGTGTACACGGCTTAACTGTCTCCGGCCAACCCCTTCCATTCATTGATGGCTCAGCATCACATGTGGGCTTTATCTCGGGTGGTCTAGATGCAAATGCAGTCTCCTAGGAATGCCCACAAGATATCAACCAATCAAGGCATTTTGAAATTTGCATAATTTCCCCTGAAAACCATCCTATTGCTTGCATCAGGGCGAACAGTTCTTCAGAGGAGTCCTTAGAGGGGTGCTGTGATGTTTTAAACCCTGCCAGTCACTCCCACCAGCCATGATCTGCCTGCAGTGCATAGAGAAGCACATAGTCCTAGTGATGATATCACAGGGACTAAAGCAAGGTATGTAATCAAAATGGAAAGGATTTATTTAAAAATTTAATTAGCATGTTGCTGAAAGTAGTTGTAAACCCTTACATACCACATTTTCCTACAGGTAAGCCTATAACAAGGCTTACCTGTAGCTATCCTGGATATCTCCTAAACCTGCACGGTTTAGGAGATATCCCCCTGTACCTACATGTGCCAAAGTCATTGGCACATGCGCACTGAAGCAATGGCATGCCGTGCCGTTGTTTCAGTTGGACTGTGCCGTTTGCGGCGGCTCCCGCACGCATGCGTGGGAGTGACATCACACGGCTCCGGCGAATCACAGAGCCGGAGTCCGCCGCCCCGGAAGGAAGAGGGATGAGAAGATGGACGCAGCCTGCACAGGGGACAGCGTTGGATTAGTTTGCAGGTAAGTGTCACATAATGGGCTAGTATACGATGCATACTAGCCCATTATGCTTTTAATTGGCAGGCTTTGCAGTGAGCAAAAGAGGAAGTAAAACCCATCAGGGTTTACTTCCTCTTTAGGTGGGGAGAGAGGAACCATGTAAAGTAAAATAATAGTCAATTAAACTTTCGCTTTAAATTATATCCAAAGCCAATTTTACTGGGAAAGGGTTAGCGAGCTTATATATGTGTCCTGTCTGGGAGATTCCCTTTCTTTATTTGTCCTAATAAGAGAGCTGTAAAACAGAATTAATATAGGGGAAATATTACAATGAGACACTGGTTCTGGTGACAAATGTCAGCAGAATTACTCTGAAGAAGTTTCCATTTACTTCCTGTTTAGATTTTTATTTTCGGACAGAAAATCTTAGAGACAGCAAAAACAACAGAACTAACAGGAATCTAAAACTAAAAAAAAAATTGGCTTTACATACAGTTTAACCACTTGCCGACCACGCTATAGCCGAATGAGGAGGGTGTCTTTTGATGTCTCATGATGATCAGTTCAGCTCCAACAGCGCCCATCAGTTCTGCCAATCAGTGCCCATCCGTGCTGCCAATCAGTGCCACCAATTAGTGCTCATCAGTGCTGCCTACCAGTGCCTATCAGTTTGACATATCAGTGTAGCCTCATCAGTGCCTCCTCATCAGTTGCCACCAGTGCCTCCTAAACAGTGCCCATCAGTGCCACCTATCAGTGCCCATCAGTGCCACCTATCAGTGCCCATCAGTGCAGCCTATCAGTGCCCATATCAGTGCAGCCTCATCAGTGCCTCCTCATCAGTGCCCACCAGTGCATTCCTCATCAGTGCCCATCAGTGCCACCTAATCAGCACACATCAGTGAAGGAGAAAAATTACCTGTTTGCAAAAAAAATGAACAGAAACTAAGAAAAACATTTTTTTTCAACATTTTTGGTCCTTTTTAATCTGTTTAGCAAAAAAATAAAAAACCCAGTGGTGATTAAATACCCCCCAAAAGAAAGCTCTATTTGTGTGAAAAAAAAAATTATTTATTTTTTATATGGGTACAGTGTTGCATGTCCCCGCATTTTTCATTCAAAGTGCGACAGCGCTGAAAGTTAAAAATTGGCCTGGGCAGGAAGGGGGTGAAAGTGCCCAGTAGGCATGTGGGTAATATGTTGCGTCAGATGTGTGTATAGATACTAAGAGACATAAAGGGGTCCACCACATCCTCCCCTGCGCTGTAAAGGCAGGAGGCAGTGGCATGTGGACAAGTGGGGAAGCCCGTCATCACACACCACAGGAGTTAGTGGAGACGGTCCAGCTGCTGGAAGGAAGGAGACATCTGAGGAGAGTGGGGGGTACAGGGGCTACAGAGGTAAGCTGAGGCAGAGCGATGAGCTTTTGGTAGGGTGAGGGGAATGCAGAGATGTAGATGTAGGTGCAAAGGTGAGCTGGAGTGAGGGACAAAGCGAAGAGCTTCTAAGCAGGTGCACTTAGCTAGTCTGCTACTAGGTGGCTCTGTCCCAAATTAGTGTGGTAATAGAGAATTATGTAATTGGGTGTTAGGTCCCTTTTTAGATAAAGCCTTCCTGCACTCATGTAATCGGTGCAGTCAGTGCCCATATAAATGCCAGGGAGGAGGGGCCAAGTGAGATGGGGCATGGGAGTCAAACACCCCAGAGCTATACATAGTCAGCTACTGCATAGTCTCTGTATGGGGAGAAGCTCAGAGTGAGATAGTCTAATGCGGAAGTCAGACGGAATTTTTTCATCGGATATTCCGAACGTGTGTATGCCCCATCTGACTTCTTCCGTCGGAAACTCCGACGGAATTAGATAGAGAACAATTTCTATCGGAATTTCCATCCGTCTGGATGCAATTCCGACGGACTAAAAACCACGCATGCTCGGAAACAATTTGACGCATGCTCGGAAGCATAGAACTTCATTTTCTCGGCTCGTCGTAGTGTTTTACGTCACCACGTTCTTGACGCGCGGATTTTAGTGTGACCGTGTGTATGCAAGACATTTTCAGCGGAATTCCGTCAGAACTCCGTCGGAAAAACCCGTCGGAGTTTATCCCGACGGAAATTCCGCTCGTGTGTACAAGGCATAACACTCAGAAGAGCCAGCTGTAGTCATCCTGTCTCATGAAACATGGTCTACAAGACTGGGAGTGGAATGCAAAAGGCCTTTTAGGCCAGACTAAAGCCTCGTACACACGGGCGAGAATCCCGTCTTAAAAAAAACCGTTGGTTTTCTCGACGAGATTCTTGTCAATAATACATTGTTGAATAAAAAAATAAGACAACAGTAAAGTTAGCCCAATTTTTTTTTATATTGTGAAATATGATGTTACGCCGAGTAAATTGATACCCAACATGTCATGCTTTAAAATTGCGCCCGCTCGTGGAATGGCAACAAACTTTTTCCCTTAAAAATCTCCATTCTACAGGTTGCATGTTTTGAGTTACAGAGGAGGTCTGGGGCTAGAATTATTGTTCTCACTCTAACAATCGCAGCGATCCCTCACATGTGTGATTTGAACACTGTTTTCCTAAGCAGGCGCTACTTTCGTATGCGTTCGCTACTGCACGTGAGTTTGACAGGATGGGGCGCATTAAAATTTAATTTTTTTTCTTTTTTTTTCCTTTTTTTCTTTTTTTTTACACTGTTCTTTAAAAAAAATATTGTGTCACTTTAATTCCTATTACAAGGAATGTAAACATCCCTTGTAATAGAAAAAAGCATGACAGGACCTTTTAAATATGAGATCTGGGGTCAAAAAGAACTCATATTTACACTAAAATGCAATAAATATATATATTTTTTAAAATTATTATTATTATTTTTACATTGTGTTAGGAGCATTGGTAAAAATAGCAGAGAAAGGGACCGAGGACAGAGATTCTCCAGTCCCTTTCTCTGTAGCCTTAGCTGCCATGGGGGTTCAGCAGGGGAAATTTGCATTGCACAGGGTGATTAGGGTGTGCCCAGGCACACCTGGCACACACTGTGTGCACGCCTATGTTACTGACACACTCGGCTAATAGATGAGGGAGTAAACACACACAACCATTCCTTAGCACACAGTGTTCTGACTATCTTGAGTGAAACAACAGAACCATGGGTAAAAGTGAACTTATGGGTTATTTTTTGAAAAGATGATTAATAGACAAATGCAAGCCAAAACATTTGCATTCACACAATTCAGCACACGGGGTAGCTAACAATCAGAAGAGAAAAAGAAAGGCAGACATATATTGCATACAGATCCAAATCAACATAAACAGTAACAATACCACCCAGAGTACCATGTCAGGTCCATATTGCCTGTGTGTCCTAAAGGTAGCTGCGCTAAGCCTGGTCTGATTGGGAGAACACATCATCTCCCTAATAGAGACACTGCCTCGAACTACATCTCCCAGAATTCCAAGAATTTTGTATTAAAGGCTTTAAAGGGGTTGTAAAGGTTAATTTTTTTTTTTTTTTAAATAAAAAACATGTCATACTTACCTCCACTGTGCAGTTCGTTTTGCACAGAGTGTCCCCGATCCTCCTGTTCTGGGGTCCCACGGCAGCTCTCTCGGCTCCTCCCCACAAAAGCTAACCCCCTCTGGGAAGCTCTATCCTCAGGGGGTTACCTTGCGGGCGCGCTCCCATGTCAAACACTCGGCGTACATAGCCGCTGAGTGTATGACTCGGCCCCGCCCCCCCCAGCGGCCACGTCATTGGATTTGATTGACAGCAGCGGAAGCCAATGGCTGCGCTGTTATCAATCTATCCAATCAACGCTGAGACTTCGTGGAGAAGAGGGCTCTGGGGACGCGCAGGGGGGCTGGGGGGCCGGTGTTTGCCAGGTGTTTTTTCATCTTAATGCATAGAATGCATTAAGGTGAAAAAACACAAACCTTTACAACCCCTTTAAGCTTATAGTACAAAGAGTACACAGAGAAGATGGGTCATTATGTGCTAGCTTTCCGCGTCTAAGTGCCTGCAACAAAACATATGCTCTTACGTATAGCAGTGGGGGTCAAAGAGTTCTTTTAGTATGTCAATGTGATGTTACATGTCACTGCTATCTTTGAAGAACAACGCTAAAGTGCAAAACTATAACTTTTGTGTAGACTTTCCTTTTTTCTGAATACAAAAACGCTAATTGCTAGGGATGTGGTGGAAAGACCTACGGCAAGGAAATGGGCATAATAAGGTGGAGGCTTTAGGCTATAGCAGTGGGTGGGGGTCCTATCCAAGAAGAAGTGCCGTCAGTCAGCCAGGTAAAAGCCCCCTTACAAGCTGTGCATAGGGGTGCAGAGGTAAGCTGTGGAAGAGCCGTGGGCTTTTGATAGGGTGGGAGGAGTGCAGAGATGAGCTGTGAATGAGGGGGGGCTGTGGGGGCAGAGGTAAGCTGAGGGAGGGAAGACATGTTGAGCAGTGGAGGGGGGTGATGAAGGGAGCTGTGAACAGGGATGCCGAGGTGAGTTGTGGACAGGAGTGCAGAAGTGATTTATGGAAATGGGTGCGGTAGTGAGCTGTAGACAGGGGGTGCAGAGGTAAACTGTGGGAGGGGATGCACAGGTGAGCTGTGGATGGAGTAGCAGAAGTGAGCTGTGAACAGGGGTGCAAAAGTCAGCTGTAGAAAGGGGTGCAGAAGTTGGCTGTAGACAGATGGCGCAGAAGTGAGTGGGGGTGCAGATGTAAGCTATGGAAAGGGGTGCAGAGATGAGCTGTTAATGGAGGTGCAAAGGTAAACTGTGGATGGGGGTGCAAAGGTGAGCTGTATATACATCACAGAGTTGAGCTGTGGCTGGGAGTGCAAAGTTGAGCTGTGGACAGGGGTACAGGGGTGAATGAATGAATGACTTGTGTCTTGCTGGCTGGTGCGGTCATTTACCCCGTAGGATCTCGACACACTTGGGACACACATTCGTACACATATACACTGGGCCAATTTGGACAAGATCCAATTAACCTAACAGCATGTCTTTGGAGTGTGGGAGGAAACCGGATTACCCGGAGGAAACCCACGCAGACACAGGGAAAACATGCAAACTCCAGGCAGATGGTGTCGTGGTTGGGATTCGAACCAGCGACCCTTTTGCTGCTAGGTGAAAATGCTAACCACTACACCACAGGTGAGCAGTGGATGGGGGTTTAGAGGTGAGTTGCGAACAGGGATGCACAGGTGAGTTGTGAACAGGGCTGCAGAGGTGAGCTGTGGAGGATGGGGTGCAGAAGTTAACAGTGGATGGGTGGTGAAGCAATGAGCTGTGGACAGTAGTGCAGAAGTGAGATGTGGATAGGGAGCGAAGCTGTGGACAGTGATGCAGAGGTGAGGTGTGGATGGGGGCCTAGACGTGAGCTGTAAATAGGTGTTAAGAGGTGATCTGTGAATGAGGGGGTTCAGAAGTGAGTTGTGGAAGAGATGTATATTTTTAGAAGTGATCTATGGGTTGGGAATGGATGCAGTTGTGGATGGGGAGTGCAGAAGTAAGCTTCAGACAGCGGTGCAAAAATGAGCTTTGAATGGGGGGTACAGTAAGCTGTGGATAAGGGGTGAAGTGGTGAGCTGTGCACAGCAGTGCAGAAAAGAGCTGTGGATAAAGGGTGAAGCAGTGAGCAAGAGGTTGAGATTCAGAAGTGAGCTTTGGATGGGGATGTAGTTGTGAGCTGTGGAAAAGGGGTACACAGTGAGCTGTGGACATTGGATGGGGGCAGAGGTAAACTTTGGCTCTGATGCCACTTTGATGACACTGTGATGGCTCTGATGACACTGAGATGGCTCTAAAGGTGCTCTGATGGCACTCTGATGCAGCCGTCTCACGCTGTTGCATAGTGTCTCCCTCCTCTCCTCAAATGATGTATCAGTGTGAGGAGAGGAGAGAGCTGAACCAGACATGATGCCGTGTTTTTGACATTTATTATATTTCAGCTTACCAATTCTTAGATGTGATGGCTGCAACTATTTCTTTTTTAGGCTTTCTTCTATTTTCATCTGGTGACCTAGCCAGCAAGTCGGTTTTTCAAAAGCACAAGCTCTCCAGCAGAATGCATCAGTTTACATGGATGGATAAGTATTTTCACCATCCCAGAACAACTAGTGAGTTTGCCACATCCCTGTGTACATAGAAAAATTGGATAATCCCCAATTGGAACTTTAAATTGGCAACAACACTATGGAATATCTCAAAATCGTTTTATTTATACAAAATGAAAAATAAAAATGATTACTAAAACATACATTGACATAAAACACAAATACAATTAACACAATGTCTTGCAAAAGAATATAGAAGTATGTATATTGAGAAGTTTGTCTCCAGTGACCGACAACACTTTCTGGTAACCAACGTCCAAGAAAAGCTTTCCGGTACCCAACGCATTTCAGGTTCAAAGCCCTTTCATCAGGGATATTTATATAGGAGATTCTGGATTCAAGATATGGTGAATGGCACAGCGATCAAGTACACAGAATATTCAGGCAAGAATAGAGTTATCGTTGTCAGTGGATGGCATATATGGAGGTCTTGTTCAACCTCCAGATTGAGAGTGTCATTGCCCACAGGCAATAGCGTATCACCAGTCCCTCAGGCCAGAGGATGTACAGCTAGCTATAGGAGTTTTAAAGCTCTTATAAGGGTCTCACAATAAAGGTTGGTTTAGTTAAAGGTCCTACAGCAATGATTGAAGCTGCATTGGGATGATGTCTATAGTTCCTTATGCTGTTTAAAGGGGGTCCGTAGGGTGCACCATCCAATCTGGCAAAGCCAATTTAAAGTCCCGATTGGGGGTTAGCCAATTTTTCTGTTTACATGGATGAGACAAACCATTAAACACTGGCAGGGGTGCTTATATTGATCAGCTTTTATTTATTCGTGTTAAAACTTTATCCCAAAAGAAAAAAAAAAAAACATTTGTTGTACCTGATTATAAAGTGTGGAGTTTGGCTTCAATTGGTTAGTGTATTTAACTCTTCTAATACATTTAACACTATCCCCTCCCAAACTGACAGTGCTGCTGTTTGCTGTGCCTCCTGTGCTCATTCATCCAGAGATGTGTCTCACTAATACAGGAGAAGTGTTACTGGCCAGATCACCAGGGGAAAACAATGGGGGGGGGGGGAGCCAAAGGAAAGAAAACTGATGAAGCCACCATATCCAATCATTGGTAAACTGCAATGTCATTTTTATTAAATTTTTTTTGGTTTTGGGTTTTGACACCCTAAGCTGTCTGACTAGTTGGAGCTCCAGAAGACGCCTTGGCTTTGGGTCAATTCCTGAGCATTGACTCCATTGTAAATATGTTTTGGTGTCATATTCTCTACTGCTGGCTACAGTACATCAACGCCATGCTAGAATCTAAGTAATGTTTAGAATAGTTCAACCCTACCACCTATAGATATAGGACAAACGCTGCCCCTTACACGAAGAGGACTATTAATTAAAAAGTATGCAGTTGATGCCCATAAAGCCAATCAGATTCCATGTTTAATCTCTTGATTCAATAAAAAAAAATCATTATACTCTTTTCCCGTTTTTCCTTTCTCAGCTTTTATGTACATAATCCCTGCATATTTTGAGCATTGGGAACTGATTTAGCATAGTAATTGGCCTCCCACTGCAAAGAATGGAAGTAGAATTGTTAATTAGTTATGTGTAAACTGCATATATGCTAAGCATAGTTGTATCTAAATTTGGCCACATAATATAAACTAACTAAAATATTACAACAATGTCTGTGTATAAAAAAACTTTACTGTCTACAGGTCCCCCCATCTAGAAGCTAGATGGTAAAGAATTAAAAGATTGGAAATTGGCATTGGGAAGATATCTCTTGCCCTGTGACCTCGCTTGGACTGCATGAGAAGGGAAATATATCAAGCAGTGACACAGAGAGCAATACAAATCTGACAGAGGTTCTTCCCAACTGCAATCAAAACAAACTCTGTGCGAAACGCGTCAGTGGGCGTGGTTAGTGGAGTGGTGCTGGCTAAGTCCGCCCAACACCTTAGACTTCGTCGGGCTGGGAGAGCAACATGTTGTATATCTCTACGGAAAAAAAAAAGTTTGGTCTTGCGTTCTGCTTTGAGGCTGCATTATTTGTGTCTCACTAATACAGGAGGTGTGTTACTGGCCAGATCACCAGAGGGGGAAAAAAAAAATACAAAGAACAGAAAACTAATGTAGCCACCATTTAATGATTGGTAAGCTGCAATATATTACATTTTGATTTTGGATTTATTACCACCTTAACCAGTTCCTGCGCGGCCTATAGTCAAATGACAGCCAGGTGCGACATTTGTCATTTCGGGTGGACGTAATATGACATCCCCCCCGGAACGTGCTGCGGCTCAATCTGTTACCTGCTGTGTCCACCCGACACAGCAGATGACTGATCAGTGTACCGGCAGCTGCCAGTACCATGTGATCGCTGTGACCAATCACAGCAGATCTCATGACAATTGTACAAAATTAATGGCTTTGATTCATGCCATTCATTGTGTACTTTTGTGTTGATCTCTGTGATTGGTACAAAAATCACATGGTACAGACAGGGCCAATCACAGCGCATCTGTACCATGTGATTAGCTATGGAGAATCACAGATAACCACAATAGTGAACAATGAATGAATCTATTTAATTCTGTAAAAACAGAAACATCATTTTTTTAAAATGTATAAAAAATAAATAAAAAAAAAGATTATTTTTTTGTTGTTTTGTTGCATACTGTCATGAGTCAGTTTCCCTGATCACCGCCACACCAGTTATATGATGCTTCTGTACTGCACTAGTGATAGTATGTAAAAAAAATATATATATATTTCTTAATTTTTCAAATAATTGTGACAAAAAAACTTTAGAAAACTCGCCATGCCTCTTACTAAATACCTTGGACTGTCTACTTTCCAAAAAAGGCTCATTGGGGGGTATTTGTACTGTCCTGGTGTTTTCGGGCCTCGGGAAATGGGGCTGTCAGTACATCAGGATTAATCGAGTTTGTGGACCTTCCTACAAACTAAATGTAGCGGCCTCCACTCTCTCCTCTCTATTCTTCTTGCTCTGGCTTTTGTCTAGGGGTACTCTGAAGGAGAGAGTGCGGGGTCACCACGCCAAGTCCCCCTGCGGAGTATGTGCAGTGAGAGACAATCCTCTTTTACCTTCGGGTCGGTGTTCTGCATTTTGGAGACCTCCTCCTGGTTTTCTCGAACAGTGTCTGCCAGTAAATGAGCCCCACACCACTAAAGTCCAACACTCCTTTATTCTTCCAATAACAGAGTAATGGACAGACGGTTGGACTCCCTTAACGAACAGAACAGACAAGGAGGTGTGGAGGCGAGTAGACCCAGGCACAATGAACTCTCCACTTTCCTTCCTGAAAGTGGGTTGCGGTCTCCGAGCGAAGGGGGATTTCCTTCCAGGCGGTCTCCAATGGAAGGCTCACCTGTCACCGGCAATATGCTGCACCGGGTCTTCAAGCAAGTATCTCCCACCGGTCCATTACACCCTCCGGATTCGGGTACCCCCTCCCGGGGTCCCCTAGGATCTTCTTCCCTCGCTGAACTCAGTGTTGGGCACTGAGCTCCAGACCTCCATCCGAGTACCTCACCCCAGGCCAAAGGTGCCTGGGATGGAACACGACCTCCGAACGTCCTCTAGGCCTAGGCTGCCTAGAGGACCGACACGAACCACCGCCCACAGGCTGAAGGTGCCCGGGACTCCACCCCGTGACAAAGATGGCCGCCCCTTTATACCCTCTCCCAGCAAGCACGGCGGGTTCCCCGCCCCACCATACTGCTGCCGAGGGAGGACAAAAAGGGAGCCCGGCACACAGCAATGGTTCAACCCCAGCCCAAGGCGACAGCGCCACCCGCTGGGCTGCAGGGAACTGCACATCACTGGTGTCTCTGCCAGTTTTAAATACACAGAAAAGTGTATACCCGCTACATAAATAATATATACTGATTTGGGTTATTTTTTACCAAGTAAATGTATCAGAATACAGTTTGGCCTACATTTATGAAGTAAAATTATTTATTTGCAAAATTTAATAACAGAAATGAAGAAAACATATTTTTTTTCTCAATATGTTTTTTTTCGTTTATTTAGCAAAAAATAAAAACTCAGTGGTAACTAAATACCACCAAAGGACAGCTCTATTTGTGTGAAAAAAAAAATGATAAAAATATCATATGTGTACAGAATTGCATGACCGCGCAATTGTCATTTAAAGTGCAAAAGCTGAAAATTGGGCAGGAAGGGGGTAAAAGTGCCCAGTATTGAAGTGGTTAAGCTTAATGTCACCAAAATACTGTATCAGCTTAAAGGCAGCAGAACACACTTATGCTTTGGTTAGTGGCCCGAATGATTTCTCATGGTTAAGGATGAATTTATGTCTTTTTCCTAGAGAAAATTCCTTCCTTTGAGACCTGACTGTTCATAACCTTTGATTCTTTGCTTCCCACCCTGGCCTGACCTTTGTTATCCACATCTTGGTCTGGTCACTCAGTAACACAAATCATTGGTGTTTAGTGGTCACATAACTGGGAGAATAGTAAGGGTATTGCTAGACTCGGGCTGCAGTGTAGAAGACCCAGGACATGTGACCCAGGCAGTTCTAGTAAAATAGGGATGAGCTTCGTGTTCGAGTCGAACATACGTTCGACTCGAACATCGGCTGTTCGATCGTTCGACGAAGATCGAACGATTTGGGCCGTTCGCGCCAAATTCGAGTGACGCGAACGGCCCACAATGCACTACGCCATCGCAGTGTCATCCAGGCGCTGTGATTGGCCAAGCATGCACTGTGACCCCGCATGCTTGGCCAATCACAGCGCCGGCAGCGAGGAGAGCAATAATTAGCCTCAGGCAGGATGCCTGTGGCCAATTATTGCTGAGGGTGTTTAGTACACGCCCCACACTATAAAAGGCCGCCAGCATGGCGGCCTAGTGTAGTGTGTTCCGGAGCAGGGAAAGAGAAGCATAGGCAGGGACAGTGACATTTATTTCTTTCTTGCTTAACCTGGATTCCTTTAGTTTAGGGAAAGAGAAGGATAGGTAGGGAGAGTGTCAGTGTGTTTTACTGTGCGAATCCTTGTTTCTAGGGACAGGGAAGGACAGTGAGGGAATTCTCCTTGTGCTATAGTGTGCTTTAAAAAAACATTTTTTCTAGGGACAGAAAACTCTAGGTAGGGAGAGTGTCAGTTTCTTTCACTGTGATAATCCTTGTTTCTAGGGACAAAGAAGGAAAGTGAGGGAAATTCTCCTTGTGCTATAGTGTGCTTTAAAAAAACATTTTTTCTAGGGACAGAAAACTCTAGGTAGGGAGAGTGTCAGTGTCTTTTACTGTGCGAATCCTTGTTTCTAGGGACAGGGAAGGACAGTGAGGGAAATTCTCCTTGTGCTATAGTGTGCTTTAAAAAAACATTTTTTCTAGGGACAGAAAACTCTAGGTAGGGAGAGTGTCAGTGTCTTTTACTGTGAGAATCCTTGTTTCTAGGGACAGGGAAGGACAGTGAGGGAATTCTCCTTGTGCTATAGTGTGCTTTAAAAAAACATTTTTTCTAGGGACAGAAAACTCTAGGTAGGGAGAGTGTCAGTTTCTTTCACTGTGATAATCCTTGTTTCTAGGGACAAAGAAGGAAAGTGAGGGAAATTCTCCTTGTGCTATAGTGTGCTTTAAAAAAACATTTTTTCTAGGGACAGAAAACTCTAGGTAGGGAGAGTGTCAGTGTCTTTTACTGTGCGAATCATTGTTTCTAGGGACAGGGAAGGACAGTGAGGGAATTCTCCTTGTGCTATAGTGTGCTTTAAAAAAACATTTTTTCTAGGGACAGAAAACTCTAGGTAGGGAGAGTGTCAGTTTCTTTCACTGTGATAATCCTTGTTTCTAGGGACAAAGAAGGAAAGTGAGGGAAATTCTCCTTGTGCTATAGTGTGCTTTAAAAAAACATTTTTTCTAGGGACAGAAAACTCTAGGTAGGGAGAGTGTCAGTGTCTTTTACTGTGCGAATCCTTGTTTCTAGGGACAGGGAAGGACAGTGAGGGAATTTTCCTTGTGCTATAGTGTGCTTTAAAAAAACATTTTTTCTAGGGACAGAAAACTCTAGGTAGGGAGAGTGTCAGTTTCTTTCACTGTGATAATCCTTGTTTCTAGGGACAAAGAAGGAAAGTGAGGGAAATTCTCCTTGTGCTATAGTGTGCTTTAAAAAAACATTTTTTCTAGGGACAGAAAACTCTAGGTAGTGTGACAGCAGGAAGGTAAAGTCACCTGGTTGCATCCAGGGGGGTAGATATATTTCGCCCAGATTCAGGCTTTACGCTGACTTATACAACTAGGTGGAGAGTTGTATAGGCCCAGCTAAGGCTAGTGGGCTCATGGATGACTCATACCTCTAGGGAGAGTGTGGGGCGTCGTGCAGACAGAGATGAGGAGACCAGCTGAACCTTGTCAGCTCATTTAGGCCTCTATAAGAACTCCCAGCTTCATTAGATGTTAGCTCATGCCTGGAACCAGACCTGTGTGGACTGTCTAGGGAGAGTGAACCCCTGTGCGGTGAGGCAAAGCCTGTGTGGCTATTTGTTTGGACTTTTACTAAACCAGGGACTTAGGGACTAGGACAGCACTAGGCTGTCCCTTTTTTCTAGGGACAGAAAACTCTAGGTAGTGTGACAGCAGGAAGGTAAAGTCACCTGGTTGCATCCAGGGGGGTAGATATATTTCGCCCAGATTCAGGCTTTACGCTGACTTATACAACTAGGTGGAGAGTTGTATAGGCCCAGCTAAGGCTAGTGGGCTCATGGATGACTCATACCTCTAGGGAGAGTGTGGGGCGTCGTGCAGACAGAGATGAGGAGACCAGCTGAACCTTGTCAGCTCATTTAGGCCTCTATAAGAACTCCCAGCTTCATTAGATGTTAGCTCATGCCTGGAACCAGACCTGTGTGGACTGTCTAGGGAGAGTGAACCCCTGTGCGGTGAGGCAAAGCCTGTGTGGCTATTTGTTTGGACTTTTACTAAACCAGGGACTTAGGGACTAGGACAGCACTAGGCTGATCCCAGTTGTTAGTTAGGAAACCTGTATGTTTAGTCAGAGGTCAACTTGACCAGGATTTATTTTGGTTATGTTTCTTTTGCTTTGCTGTGTTTTGTCACTGTAAATAGAAAATAAACCGCACCTTTTTGATTTTGAAAACCACAACCTCCGTTTGCTGGGCCTGTTTTGTGTGGGGAGCCCATCCCGGGGGTCACACACACCCGCTGCCGAGCTAACCCCCTCACAGTTGGTGGAGAACCAGTGGCAGTTTTTTTTAAGCCAGCATGGAGGAGATACTGAAGCAGCTGGCTCTAGCAAATGCCAATCAACAGCAGACAAATGCAGGTTTGCAAAAGAGCCTTGCAGCTCAACAACAGAGCCTTGCAGCCCAGCAGCAGACAAACGCAACTTTGCAACAGAGTCTGGAGGCTCAGCAACGAGCCCAGCAGCAATCTGAGGCCCGCTTCATAGACCTGTTGCAGAAGCAAGAGCAGAGACTACAACAACAGATGGAAGCAGTAATGCAGCAACGTCCGCAGACCAGTGAGGAAAGCCGTCCCACTAATACCGCGTCCTTTGGGGTGAGTCGTTTATTGACAAAAATGACTGGAGAGGATGATCCAGAGGTATTTTTGACCACATTTGAAAGGACCGCTGAAAGAGAAAAGTGGCCTGAGGAGCAGTGGGCTGGACTGGTGGCTCCTCTGTTAACTGGTGAATCGCAGAAAGCTTACTATGACCTAGAGCCTAACCAAGCAAAAGACTATGTGATGCTAAAAGCTGAAATATTGGCAAGGCTGGGTGTCACCCAGGCTGTCCGGGCTCAGTGTGTGCATAACTGGACTTTCCAGCTTGGAAAACCCCCCAGGTCTCAAATGTATGATCTCATTCACCTGAGCAGAAAGTGGCTACAGCCAGAGACTTTGTCCGCACCAAAGATTGTGGAACGTGTTGTAATGGATCGGTTTTTGAGAGCTCTTCCTACTGCCATCCAAAAGTGGGTAAGCCATGGAGACCCAGAGACGGCCGATGGTCTTGTGGATCGTGTGGAGAAATACTTGGCTACAGAGAACCTGACGGCCTCTTCCAGAGACACTCGGACTTTCCACCCTAAGACCAGACCATCCCCAGGGGCGGATAAGAGGATTCCAAGGGGTGAGGGTGGAGAGAGTGAGAGGGTGGGAGCTCTACCCCAAGTTTGGCGAGAACAGCCTGGGAAATCAGCGGCTCAAGAGGCGGCAAGAAGGATCGTTTGCTACCGCTGCCGGCAAGCGGGACATATTGCAGCCAATTGCCCGGTTGTGGAGGAACCCATGCAGTGTGACTTTCTGACGGGCAGACGTCAGTCGCTGTGTGCGACAGTCGCATGCACTGCCATTCGAGGAACTGAGAAACATTTATGCAAAATGTGTGTTAATGGTAGAAATGTTGTGGTATTGCTGGATTCAGGTAGCCTTGTGACCCTGATAAAGGCTGAGTTAGTTAAAACAGAGGTCTCTGGGAATAGCAAGGTAGCTGTTATTTGTGTGCATGGGGACACCCGAGAGTATCCAGTGACTACAGTGTGTTTCGAGACCCCCAAAGGTACCCTCTCTCATCCAGTGGGCTTAGTATCTCAGTTACCGCATGACGCCATTGTGGGAAGGGATTTTCCGAAGTTCTGGGAACTGTGGGATGATCCTGAGCCCCTCACTGGTGCCCCTATGTACCAGGAATGTGATAGCCAGAACTCCCCTGAGAGTGGTGAGGACTCTCCGGAATTTCCCTTATCAGTATTGGCAGGGGAGACTCAAGAAACTGGAGAGGAGCCCACCTCCTCAGACGAAAACCTACCGTCTGTGGAGTTTTCTGATCTTGAGGTTCACAGGGAAAACTTTGCCACAGAACAGTTGAAAGACCCCGCCCTAATAAAGGCACGGGAAAACGTAGTGAAAATAGATGGCGAGTTAGTGAACCCAGATAATACCTGCACTTACCCATACTTCAGCGTAGAGAAGGACCTACTGTATCGGGTGGCAAAAAGGGCAGAAGAAACCGTTGAGCAGCTTGTGGTGCCCAAACCTTACAGGAAGTTGGTGTTGGAGTTGGCCCATGGGCACATTCTTGGAGGTCATCTGGGGACAGAGAAAACCCGAGAGAGGGTATTACAGAGATTCTATTGGCCGGGGGTGATGAAGGACGTAGAAAATTATTGTTCCTCCTGCCCTGTGTGTCAGAGGTTGGCCCCGATGCCACATTTCCGTAGCCCGCTGGTCCCTCTACCCATCATTGAGGTCCCGTTTGAGAGGATCGCCATGGATTTGGTAGGTCCTATAATCAAGTCCGCTAGGGGGCACCAGTACATATTAGTTATAATGGACTATGCCACCCGTTATCCAGAAGCGATCCCTCTCCGAAATACCTCGGCCAAAACCATAGCCAAAGAGCTATCTCTTGTTTTTAGCCGGGTGGGTATTTGTAAAGAACTGCTTACGGACCAAGGTACACCCTTTATGTCCCGGGTTATGAAAGAGCTGTGTAAATTGTTCAAAGTGACGCAATTGCGTACGTCTGTGTATCACCCCCAAACCGATGGGCTGGTTGAAAGATTCAACAAAACCCTAAAACAAATGTTGAAGAAAGTGGTGGATAGAGATGGAAAGGATTGGGACTGTTTACTTCCTTATTTGATGTTTGCTATTAGGGAGGTGCCCCAATCCTCTACGGGATTCTCCCCCTTTGAGTTACTGTATGGGAGACACCCAAGAGGGCTGTTGGATATTGCCAAGGAAACTTGGGAAAGTGAGAGTTCTCCCCACAGGAGTGTGATTGAGCATGTCGCCCTGATGCAAGATCGAATTGCACAGGTAATGCCCATCGTGAAGGAACATTTGGCCCAAGCGCAGTTGGCACAGCAGAGAGTGTACAACCGTGGAGCCAAGACCCGTACCTTTTCCCCGGGGGATAGGATATTGGTACTTGTCCCTACGGTTGAAAGTAAATTCCTTGCCAAATGGCAAGGCCCCTACGAGATAATGGAAAAAGTGAGCGAAGTGAATTACAAGGTCAGACAACCAGGAAGGCGAAAGCCCGAACAGATCTATCACGTTAATCTGTTGAAAGCCTGGAGGGATAGAGAGTCCCTAGTCGCAGACACTTGGTCACCAGCTCAAACTGGTTGCGTGATTCCTGAGGTTGGAATAGCAGCCACCTTGTCACAACCCCAACAACAGGAGGTTAAGGAGTTTGTGCTTCGCAACAAGGAGGTATTCTCTGAGCTGCCGGGACAAACATCTGGGGTAGAGCATGACATCATTACCCCGCCCGGTGAAAGGGTGAAGTTAAAACCCTATCGGATCCCAGAGGCTCGACGGGAGGCAATACGGGAGGGAGTACAGAAAATGCTGAACTTAGGGGTGATAGAGGAGTCCCAAAGTGATTGGTCTAGTCCCATCGTGTTGGTGCCTAAACCGGATGGGAGCTGGCGATTTTGTAACGATTTTCGTCAGTTGAACAAAGTTACAAAATTTGACACCTACCCCATGCCACGTATAGATGAGTTGATCGACCGGCTGGGAACAGCCCGATACATGACGACTCTTGACCTCACAAAAGGGTATTGGCAAATCCCCCTGGCCAAGTCGGCCAAAGAGAAAACCGCATTTGTAACCCCAGACGGGGCGTTCCAATATAAAAGAATGCCGTTCGGGTTACAGAATGCGCCGGCCACATTCCAGCGGAAAATGGACCAGATGCTGAGGCCCCATCGGAAGTATGCTGCGGCTTACCTGGATGACGTAATTGTCCATAGCACAGATTGGGCCTCACATCTGCCAAAAGTGCAAGCAGTCCTGGACTCTGTTCGGGAAGCGGGGTTTACGGCTAACCCCAAGAAGTGTACCATTGGGCAGGAGGAGGCCAAATATCTTGGGTACACCATTGGGAGGGGAGTAATAAAACCCCAACTCAACAAAGTCGAGGCCATCCAGAGTTGGCCACGTCCCAACAGCAAGAAGCAGGTACGAGCCTTTCTGGGAATCGCTGGGTATTATCGGCGATTCATTCCCCACTTTGCTTCTAAGGCTGTGCCCCTAACCAACCTGACGAAGGGGAAAGGGTCGGTCATGATTAAATGGACCCCCGAGGCTGAGGCAGCATTCCAATTCTTGAAACAAGCCTTATGTAGCCAGCCAGTGTTGTACTCACCCGACTTCTCTAAAGACTTTGTCGTACAAAGTGATGCGTCAGATGTGGGGTTAGGAGCAGTATTGTCCCAGGTCTGGAACGGGGAAGAGCACCCAGTCATTTACCTCAGCAGGAAATTGAAGTCCCATGAGGTAAATTACGCCACCGTTGAAAAGGAGTGTTTAGCGGTGAAGTGGGCTCTAGATTCCCTTCGGTACTACCTGCTAGGTAGGCACTTTGACATGGTTACGGATCACGCTCCGTTAAAGTGGATGGCTCAAAACAAGGAAACAAATAGAAGAGTGAATAGGTGGTTCCTGGCCCTCCAGGAATTCAACTTCACAGTAAAGCATCGCCCTGGCGTTCAAATGGGGAATGTGGATGCTTTGTCTCGAGTACATGAATGCCTGATTGCTGGTGTTCCAACCCCGAGGTTAAAACAAGAGGGGGGGGTATGTGACAGCAGGAAGGTAAAGTCACCTGGTTGCATCCAGGGGGGTAGATATATTTCGCCCAGATTCAGGCTTTACGCTGACTTATACAACTAGGTGGAGAGTTGTATAGGCCCAGCTAAGGCTAGTGGGCTCATGGATGACTCATACCTCTAGGGAGAGTGTGGGGCGTCGTGCAGACAGAGATGAGGAGACCAGCTGAACCTTGTCAGCTCATTTAGGCCTCTATAAGAACTCCCAGCTTCATTAGATGTTAGCTCATGCCTGGAACCAGACCTGTGTGGACTGTCTAGGGAGAGTGAACCCCTGTGCGGTGAGGCAAAGCCTGTGTGGCTATTTGTTTGGACTTTTACTAAACCAGGGACTTAGGGACTAGGACAGCACTAGGCTGATCCCAGTTGTTAGTTAGGAAACCTGTATGTTTAGTCAGAGGTTAACTTGACCAGGATTTATTTTGGTTATGTTTCTTTTGCTTTGCTGTGTTTTGTCACTGTAAATAGAAAATAAACCGCACCTTTTTGATTTTGAAAACCACAACCTCCGTTTGCTGGGCCTGTTTTGTGTGGGGAGCCCATCCCGGGGGTCACACACACCCGCTGCCGAGCTAACCCCCTCACAGTAGGGAGAGTGTCAGTGTCTTTTACTGTGCGAATCCTTGTTTCTAGGGACAGGGAAGGACAGTGAGGGAATTCTCCTTGTGCTATAGTGTGCTTTAAAAAAACATTTTTTCTAGGGACAGAAAACTCTAGGTAGGGAGAGTGTCAGTTTCTTTCACTGTGATAATCCTTGTTTCTAGGGACAAAGAAGGAAAGTGAGGGAAATTCTCCTTGTGCTATAGTGTGCTAAAGCATTCCTCATCAACCATCTTTGAAATCCTTGTTTTTTGGACAGTCAGGGAAATTGTCGTTGTGCTATTCTGTGCAAAAGCAATCATCCTCAACCATATTTAGAAATCCTTAAGTAAAGGGACAGAGAAGGACACCTGAAGGTAGCCCTTATTGCTTTTTTCCCATCTCCCTGCAGGCCATCTATTAGAATGTCTGGAAGGCAAACAAGGAGAGGCAGACAGTCAGGAGGCAATAAAAGAGGGCAAGCAGGCTCTGTGTCTGGGGGCAACAGTGCTGGTCGTGGACGCGGTGCATTGTCATCAGCACATGGCCATGGGACACGCTTGTCCTTCTTTTCGGCAGCTGGACATGTTGAGCCACATCATGCCGAAGACTTGGTAGAGTGGATGACCAAGCCCTCCTCCTCCTCCTCATCCTCTCTCACCCAGGCTCAGGGTACTGGCAAAGCAGCTGCCAAAGCGTCCTCTTCCCTGGTATCAATGTCAGACTCATCATCAGTCACTCCTTCCCTAGACCCACCATGTCCTCCTCCTGAGGAGTCCCCCGAACTGTTTGAGCACAGTGTTGGGTACATGCTCCAGGAGGCTGCCCAGCGTTTCGAAGGGTCTGATGATGAAACCCAGCTACAGGAAGGCAGTAGCATGAGAGCAGACAGAGGGGATGCTCAAGAAGGACACCAATCTGGCAGTCATGTTCCAGCAGCTGCAGCATACTGCCAGATTGGCTCCAGTGATGAGGAGGGAGGGGATGATGAGGTCACTGACTCCACGTGGGTGCCTAATAGGAGAGAGGAGGAGGAGGAGGATGAGGAGGAGGCACATCTCCAACGAGGCAGGATGCCCTTTGGTGGCCAGCGTAAGGGCAGTACACCGACGGAATCACACCGCAGAGCTCCGCCTGTGCAGGGCGCTGCCTCTGCCCGTCATTCAAAAAGTTCTTTGGTGTGGGCCTTTTTTGAGGCTAGTGCATCAGATCGCACAGCTGCTGTTTGCAACATATGTCTCAAGCGTATATCGCGTGGCCAAAACATCAGCCGCTTGGGTACCACATGCCTAACCAGACATATGTTGACCTGCCATGCAGCTCGTTGGCAAGCCTACCTCAAAGACCCACACCAAAGAACAAAGCGGACCTCTCCTTGCACCGCATCAGCTGGGATCTCCAACCCCACTATAACTTCAGTCCTCTCTGAAACATGCACTGAGAGGAATGAAGGTGTAGAATTAGGTGTGTCACAGCCAAGTACTTGCGGCCACTCTGCTAGCAGTACACCGACGTCCGATTCTAGCAGGCAAATTTCCCTGCCCCAGCTGCTGGACCGTCGAAAGAAGTTCACTCCCAGCCATCCACATGCCCAGTGGTTGAATGCTAGCTTGGCTAAATTGCTAGCGCTTCAACTGCTGCCTTTTCAGTTGGTAGACTCGGCCCCCTTCCGTGAGTTTGTGCAATGTGCGGTTCCTCAGTGGCAGGTTCCCAAACGCCACTTTTTCTCACGGAAGGCTATTCCGGCTCTCTACCGGCATGTGGAAGGCAATGTCTTGGCCTCGCTGGACAGGGCGGTCAGCGGTAAGGTGCATATTACCGCTGACTCATGGTCCAGCAGGCATGGACAGGGACGTTACCTTTCTTTCACGGCCCATTGGGTCACTCTTTTGGCAGCTGGGAAGGATGCAGGACAAGGTGCAGTAGTGTTGGAGGTTGTTCCACCGCCACGCCTCCAAAATGCTACTACTGGTTGTGACACACCTCTCTCCTCCACCCCCTCCTCTTCTTCTTCCTCCATGGCCTCTTCCTGTGGTTTGTCCTATGAACCAGCGGTGCTCCGTAGCCGTTCACGGGGCTACGCAAGTACGCAGGCAAAAAGATGCCATGCCGTGCTTGCGCTGGTGTGTTTGGGGGACAGAAGCCACACTGGGGCAGAGGTCCTGTCTGCTCTGCAGGGCCAGGCCGAGAGGTGGTTGACGCCACGCCAGCTTAAGCCAGGAATGGTGGTTTGCGACAATGGCACCAACCTCCTCTCCGCCCTCCGACAGGGACAACTGACCCATGTGCCCTGTGTGGCTCACGTCCTTAACCTGGTGGTGCAGCGGTTCTTGGGCAGGTACCCGGGCTTACAGGATGTCCTGAGGCAGGCCAGGAAAGTCTGTGTGCATTTCCGCAGATCTTATAATGCCAGTGCTCGCCTGGCTGAGCTGCAAAAGGAGTTGAACCTGCCCAAGAACCGCCTTATATGTGACATGCCCACCAGGTGGAACTCAACGTTGGCCATGCTGCAGCGGCTGCACACGCAGCAGAGGGCCATCAATGAGTACCTGTGCGACTACGGCACCAGGACAGGGTCAGGGGAGCTTGGTTTTTTTTCTCCACGCCAGTGGGGCATGATCAGGGATGCATGCACTGTCCTGGCACCATTTGAGGAGGCCACGAGGATGGTGAGCAGTGACAGTGCATGCATCAGTGACACTGTACCTCTTGTCCACCTGTTGGAGCACACGCTGCGTGGAATAATGGACAGGGCACTTGAGGCAGAACAGAGGCAGGAAGAGGAGGACTTCCTTGCCTCTCAAGGCCCCCTTTACCCAGACAGTGTTCCTTCTGTCCCACCCATCGCACAGGAAGAGGAGGAGGAGGAGGAGGAGGATTGTGTCAGCATGGAGGTGGAGGCTGGCACTCAGCATCATCAGCAGCAGTCTTTTAGGGATGATTTACAGTCCCAAGAAACCAGTGGACTTGTACGTGGCTGGGAGGAGGTGGCTGTGGATCATGTCGTCCTTAGTGACCCAGAGGACTCCGGAGCGAATGCCTCAGCAAACCTACGCTGCATGGCCTCCCTGATCCTGCAAAGTCTGCGGAAGGATCCTCGTATTCTTCGGATCAAGGAGAGGGACCATTACTGGCTGGCCACTCTCCTTGATCCACGGTACAAGGGTAAGGTTGCGGACCTTATGTTACCGTCGCAGAGGGAGCAGAGGATGAGACAACTCCGGGAGGCCTTGCAGAAAGGTCTGTGCAACGCATTCCCAGAGACTGGGAGGTTACAAACTCCTGGTCCTGGACAACGAGTTGCTGAGGCTTCGGCCAGTCAAAGAAGGAGCGGTGGGGAAGGTGGCCGTCTGACCGATGCGTTCAGACAATTCTTTAGTCCGCAGCCCCAAAGTATGATTGGTTCCAGCAACCATCGCCAGCGTCTGATAAACATGGTGCAGGAATATCTAGGGGCAAGGTCAGACTTGGACACCTTCCCCACCGAAAATCCTCTGGCTTACTGGGTCTTGAGGATGGATCACTGGCCAGAGCTTGCACAGTATGCAATTGAGCTACTGGCCTGTCCTGCATCCAGCGTTCTTTCGGAACGCACATTCAGTGCTGCTGGAGGATTTGTCACGGATCACAGGGTGCGCCTGTCCACCGACTCGGTTGATCGACTGACTTTCATCAAGATGAACCAGTCTTGGATCACCACCAGCTACCACACACCTGATGCTGATATAACAGACTAATTGATTTTAACATGTCACATCCCTTCAAGACTGATGCTGATGCTGAGTGCCTGTGCTGTTATGTTGACTGGCTATCCTCCTCCTCCGAGTCCTCAATGATACGATTGATGATGATAGCTTGGAAGATCATTTTTGTTTATGGGTGCCGCCACCAGTGGCTAAGGCCCAATTTTTCAGCCCCTGTTTTACAGGGGCGTGTAATTACAATTTTTTTAGCAATAATTTGCCATAGGGCTCATTGCTGTGCTCCAAGTACAGTATCTGTGAGGGGTTGTAGTGTTGTGCCACCAGTGCCTAAGGCCCAATTTTTCAGCCCCTGTTTAACAGGGGCGTGTCATTACAATTTTTGAAGCAATACTTTGCAACAGGGCTCATTGCTGTGCTCCAAGTACAGTATCTGTGAGGGGTTGTAGTGTTGTGCCACCAGTGCCTAAGGCCCAATTTTTCAGCCCCTGTTTAACAGGGGCGTGTCATTACAATTTTTGAAGCAATACTTTGCAACAGGGCTCATTGCTGTGCTCCAAGTACAGTATCTGTGAGGGGTTGTAGTGTTGTGCCACCAGTGCCTAAGGCCCAATTTTTCAGCCCCTGTTTAACTAATAATTCACAGCAGGGCCCATTCCTGCACCCACCAAGAGTAACTCTGAGGGCTTACAGTGTTGTGGCAACACCACCACCACCACCACCACCACGAAAGGCCCAATTTTTCAGCCCCTGTTCAACAGGGGCATGCAATTACAATTCTTGATCTAATAATTCACAGCAGGGCCCATTGCTGCACCCACCAAGAGTAACTGTCAGGGCTTACAGTGTTGTGGCACCAGCACCACCATCAAAGGCCCAATTTTTACTACCACTGTTCAACGATTATATGTAATTAAAATTCCTGATATAATAGTTGACAGCAGGGCGTTCCAGCACCAACCAAGAGTAACTGTGAGTGCTTACAGTGTTGTGCCAACACCAACAACTAAGGGGCCTATTTCTGCAGAGTATATACAGCAGGTCCCTACTTTCAAACATCCAACTTACAAACGACTCCTACTTGCAAACGCAAGAAGACAACAGGAAGTGAGAGGAAATCTACCACTAGGAAGGAAAATTCTCTCCTGTAAGAATAAATATGGGAGAAAGGTGTCTCCTCTGTACTGATGCTTTATCAGCAATCCTTGTTTCAAGAAAAACACCACATTTCAAAAACAGTTGTCATTGGGACGGAAAGTGAGGTGAAATGTTCTGAACAGGGGCACAGACAGCAAAACAAATGTTACAGGGGTGATAACCCTTACCTATGTTTTCCAAAAAGTTTAAAAATAGATTTTTGGTCTGGAGCTACACTTCAACAATGTACCTGTACCTGTACTATATCAGGCCACATGCCCTCCTCTGGGGGGGTCCCCTGGCAAAACATTCATGAGGACAAGGGCCTCTTCCCCACAACACTGGACGACATGATTAATGGTAGATTTCCATCATAGGACATTTTTTTTTCAATAAAGAATTTGTCAAAAATTGTGTGTATGTTTATCTACCATTGACATTTTTTTATGAATAAGTAGCAATACTATGTACCTCTTACTCACTCATGTTGGGGTTGCTGGAATCTTAGGGGCACCCATATTTTTAAGAGTGATTCCAGATTCTGCTAAGCCCTTCACCCATAGACACCCACAACCACCAGTTAGGGGGCCCCCTGGCAAGCTACCCCCCCCAATATTGAGGGCCTGGTATAGTTCAGGAGGGTGGAGGGGTGCACACTTGCCCCTCTCCCTCTTTTCTAGGCATGGACCATTTTTTTGTGAAGATCCCTCCTAAAATGCAAGATTTCCTGGAGGACCTTATATAATTTTTTTGACTAGTTACTCCCTTAGAATTTATACCAGACTCAAAGGGTATATATATACTGTATTTATTTTCGTATAACACTCACTTTTTTACCCTGAAAATAGAGGGTAAACTATGCCTGCGTGTTATACGCAGGGGGCCGTGGAAAGTTTTTTTCCTGAAACTTCCCTCTTAAAGTTAGGGTGCGTGTTATACGTCGATAAATACGGGTATATATATATATATATATATATATGTAGCGGGGTCCTCAAATTGATGGGATACACCTGGGGAATAGTGTGACCCAGGTGTATAATTGTGTTAGAGTTCAGACCCCTTTTTGTTTCGTGGAGGATTGGAGGATGTAGTATTCTCCTTTGCCTGTGGGTGGCGGGGTACCCACAGGCTTCAGGTAGAATCATCTCCTGCAGTGCTCCCTGTTTTGTCCCTTCCCGGAGATGGTATGGCTGGGGCGGGGAACCCGCCGGGCCGTTGATGGGAGGAGATAAAAGGGGGAGACGCCCTTACCACGAGGTCTTGCGGAGAAGGAGGTCCTCGGAGGAGGAGGGCTGCGGTCCGCACCCAGGCACCTTAGGCCTGGGTGTTGGAGATCCAGGAGTCTGGTCCAGGTGCCCATGGCCTGGTCCGGAGTCATGTTGGCGTCCATCCCAGGCACCTTTAGCCTGGGGTGAGGTACTATCGAGGAGGCCTGGGGCCCAGTACCTTCGACTGGGTCCCGCTAGGGTGGACTGTCCGAGGGTCCCTGAGCGGAGGGACTCGTATCTGAGGTGAGGAGGCCAGAGAGGTTACCCACTGGAGACCCGGAGCAGCACCAACCCGGTGACAGTGGGCCTCTGGGAACTCTCTTGGGAGGACACATCCCCCTGATAGGGGCCACAGCGTATCAAAGAGGGCTCCATTGCTGTTCATAGGGGTTGCTGGAAGAGACCCCATCTTTCCTGTTCTGTAACAGCCGGATTGGCTTAGGCGCCGCTGGTCATAGTACAGTGGCATAGAACTTAAACTTTAGGAAGTGCCTCGATCTGCTCGCCCCACCGTTGGCAAGGTTATAGGTCCCAACCAGTTTGCTGCAAAAGAACTGTTTATTGTGCTTTGCTTATTGGAGTGTCAAATAAACAAGTGTTGGACCTTTCTCCGGTGTGTGAACTCCAGTTACTGGAAGCAAAGGGGAGGCTGGTGAGCTTGCAATTACAGACTCAGTGCATTCACAGAACACACCGGCCCGAGGAAACATCAGTAAGTGGCCTTCACCTCCCTACTACAATGGGGAGGACATGGGCCGTGGCGCATCTCACTCTCACAACCCAGGAACCCCTAGACATGAGTTGGTGTGTAACCGATAAAGATGGAGAGAGAGTGAGGCCGCTACATATATTTTATTTTTTTTCTTCATTCTTGTTGTAGGATGTGCTACAGCAGAAGTGACATTTACAAAGAAAAAAAAAGAAAGCATACAGACCCCTCCAAAGGTCCCTCAAAAGGCAGAGAATACCTTCCTTCTTTTTTTTTCAGGAAGGCAAGTATTAAATGTCACTTGCTGCCAATTTTTTTTTCCTTTCTGTACATCATGGACATGTGGCACTTCACAGGCACAATTAAGGCACTCCCCAGGTATGCTATTTCAAGAACTCATGCAGTATTATTCTTTCACTTTAGGCATTTAAAAAATCTCTGCTTCTGGCCAAATGGAATTAAAAAAAAAATATTTTATATGTTACCAGGACAGTGCCCACACCCAATGCAAATTTTTTGTTACTCCTTTGTTATTAGTCCAGAAAATGGGCATTTTGAATTTGACAGATTAGTCTCCTATTGATTTCAATTGGGGTTGTGGTTAAGCATTCAAACTTCTTTGAAGTTCTCGTGACCCTCCTAAAACCGGATCCAGGGCAGTTCATGTCATCCCTACTTCTAACCCTGTTGTATTTAATTGTATTGTAACTGTACTGTCTCCCATAATTTTGTAAAGTTTTGCAGAAACTGCTGGTGTTATATATATTCTGTATATTAATAATAATAATAATAATAATCATAACCTTCAAAAATAGAGGGATAAATCTCCCCAAGGAGACACAGACAGCAGTAAATTACTGAAAAGGGTCCCTCTTCCCCCTATTGAAAAAAAAAAAGAAGAGTTTTACCTAGAGACATATCCTTATTCCGCTGATGGCAATCTGTGAATCACTGATTTCCAGCATCATTGCCAATTGGATTTCACAATCTTATGTCACAACAAGGATGTGCACATGCCAATGTACCTATCATTACTATAAGGAACAAGTCTCACCAGACTTAATTACCTAAAGCAAGTCTTGTAGGTAACAAGGAATGCATGACCTTGAACAGAAGCCATGGCAATCAAAGACAATAGAGATTGCAGGTAAAATCTTCTGGGTAGGTTGTGTAGCGGCCTCCTCTCTTTCACTCCGCTGTTGGCTGGTTTTTGCTTGTCTAGGGGTACCTTGGAGGAGAGAGTGCGGGGTCACCACGCCAAGCCTTCACCGCAGATGTTTGTGTGGTGTAAGCAAAGTTCCTTTACCTTCGGGTCGGTGTTCTGAGTTTGGAGCCTCCACCTCTTCTGTGGAACAGTGTCTGCCAGTAAATGAGCCCCACACCAATAAAAGTCCAACACTCCTTTATTTTCCAATGTCAGGATGAAACACAATCAGTTGGACTCCCTCAACGAACAGACAGGGGGTGTGGATGCGAGTAGGCCCAGGCACATTGAACTCTCCTATTCCTCTATCAGCGAATAGGTTTGGCACATGATCTATGCCACCTGTTGAGAATCTTGGTCGCTGCCACCGACCGGATGAATGATGAACTTTCCTCCTCACTGCACTCGGCCCCTGTTTGGAAAGATACCCCTCCGGGCGGTCTCCTGAGGCTCACCCGGCACCGGCAATCTGCTGCACCAGGTCTTCGGGTGAGTAGCTCCTCCGGTCCCTTATGCCTCTGGATTCGGGTACCCCACTGCCAGGGTCCCCTAGGAAATCCTTCCCTCGCGGAGCCCAGCGGAGGACACTGGGACCCAGGCCTCCAACCGAGTACCTCACCCCAGGCTGAAGGTGCCTGGGGTGGAACACGAGCTTCCGGTGTCCAGGCCTAGGCCGCCTGGACACCAACCATGAACCACAGCCCTCAGGCTGAAGGTGCCTGGGACTCGACGACCCCGTGACCAAAATGGCCGACCCCTTTATACCCTCCCCCAGCTAGCCCAACGGAGCCCCCGCCCCGCTGTACTCATGCTGCGAGAGGCCAAAAAGGGTATGCCACTGCAACGATGGCTCAACCCCGGGCCCAAAGTGACAGCGCCACCCGCTGGGCCCCAGGGAACCACACATCACAGATCCCCCACCAAATTCAAACATAATAGAAAAGCATATACCCGCTACAGTTGTGTGTAAGGGCTCTTTCACACGGAGGTCCGTTCAGGTCCGCCTGTCAGTTTTTTAGGCGGACCTGAAACGGATCCTCCATGCACCCCTATGGAAGCACGGATGTCAGCGGTGACATGTCCGCTGACATCCGCTCCGCTCCGAAAAAGTGTGACGGAGGAAAATCCTATTTTTCCTTCCGTCTGCGGAGCGGATCGGATGACAACAGACTCTACGGTCCGTCGTCATCCGATTCCCCATAGGGGAGAGCGGCGCTCTGACAGGGCCCAGTCATCCGTCGGCTCAGCGGGGATCAACGGAGCGATCCCCGCTGAGCAAGCGGAGCTTCACGGGGCGGATCTTCACGGATCCGCCCCGCGTGAAAGAGGCCTAAGCCTCTTGAGAATTTTTCACAACAATGAACAAAATGGGTATAAATCATTTATATCCGTGTGCCCATACTCTGGCCTTCATTTTACAATATTTGAATGAGAATACTGCCACAACTAATAAAAACATGTAGATCTAAGGCATGGTGCGAAGTTCTTTCCTGTAACCACGGGTTGCAGGAAAGAAATTTGCACGATTCCCCCAACACAGACAGTGCTGACAGGGGAATCCCTCCTGCCGAGCAACTGTCTGTTCCTGGCAACAGGAGGGGGGCAGGGTAAGCCATCCCTGCCAGGAGAAGACAGTGATTTCTGCTAGCAGCTATAGCTACCGCTAGCGATAATCACAAGAGAATCTGGCAGGCTGGTTGTACCCAAGTTGATCGATCAATCAACTTGGTACATTCAGCCTGCCCACTAACGGTCCGAATCCTGTATGGGCGGCCTATACCTAGTCACTAAACTCCCATCTAAACTTTTTAACCTCCCTGGCGGTATTCCCGAGTCAGGCTCGGGGTGAGATTTCAGTACAATTTGCGGTAACCCCAAGCCAGACTTGGGCTGCATCGCAGTATCCAGGGAGAGTTACTTACCTTGTTCCCTGGATCCTGCGATGTCTCCCCGCTGTGTGTGTGAGCCGTCTCCTCGCTCGATCCACACTGCCGAGTCCCGAGCTCCATTCCCTGCGAGCGTTGCGACGCACGGGGACGGAGTTCGGCGCCAAATTCAAAAAGTGAAACACATAGTATAGATACAATATACTGTAATCTTACAGATTACAGTACTGTATCAAATAATAACACACACCCTTTGTCCCTAGTGGTCTGCCCAGTGTCCTGCATGCAGTTTTATATTATAAAAACTGTTCTTTCTGCCTGGAAACTGGAGATTGTCCATAGCAACCAAAAAGTGTCCCTTTATGTCAAAAGTGGTTTTAGACCAGCTAGAAAACAGCGATAATAAATTAGAATCACTTGCAGAATTGAGCGATAGCGATTTGTGGGGAAATTCGTCATCAAACACTAAATCTAATGACAGCGACAATTCTGCAACTGAGCAAATTTCAGTGTTTTTGATTTGATTACATTATTGAATAATTTTTATTATTATTATATTATTATTTGTTTATAATTATTTATAGTTATTTATTATATTATAATTTATTATTTTGTGTTTCAAACTTTATCATACCCGGGATGTCTACTAGACTTGTTTGGACAGATTTGAGTGAGTTATTCCTAAGAATTGCAGGCCTACAATATAAAACTGCAAATTTCCATGCAGAATAATGGTACCGCTTTCAGCACCTAAAATCTGACAGAATCATACCGCCAGGGAGGTTAATGTAACTTTATAAGCTATCTTTAAAATGTTTAAGTCTGTTCAAAGAATTCCTTGCGATCCCACCATTAACCTCCCTGGCGGTATGATTATGTCAGATTTTTGCATCTCAAACATTGTTTTGCATTTTTATGTTGTAGGTAGTGTTGAGCGAACCCGAACTGTAAAGTTCGGGTCCGTACCGAACTTTAGCTTTTTCCCGAATCCGAACCCGAACCCGAACCCGGACTTTGCGCAAAAGTCCGGGTTCGGGTTCGGCAATCTAATTACGCAGTTAGAAATGCTTCAGGGGCCAGCCAATCACCTTTTGATTAGCTGGTGTGCCCTTAGAAGCCATCATAGCCATGCCTACTAATGTCATGGCTGTGATTGGTCAGTGCAACATGTGACCCAGCTTCTATATAAGCTAGAGGCACACAGCACACACGTCCCTCTGCTTCAGAATAGATAGGGAGAGGATCTTGGCTGCTGCTGTTGCTAATAGGGAGAGATTGTAAAATACATGAGGTAGTCCTGATTCTGCAATCTGAAGGAAAAGATAGAGAGATAGTGTAGTGTAGGGCCAGGTTCCTGTTGGTGCTTTCAGGGAGAGAGATATATTATATAGGAGTCCAGATTCAGAGATTAAAATCAGCGATCTGCATAGGTTTACCTGTTTGTGTTGCAGTGCACAGTCTTTTTACACTGCCATGAGCCCAGTGTCAGAGAAAATCTTTATTGTGCTCTTTTCCAAGAGACCCATAGGGCAAAAAAAAATAAAAAATTTGCATTTTATTTTGCTCGTGCAAAAAAAGACCCGTTTAGGGCAAAAAAAAATTTGCACTTTAATGTACGCTTGCAAAAAGAGCCATTCAGGGCCACAAAAAATAGTTTGCAGTGTGTTATACATATATGGAGGTGTGTGAAATAAACAATTTCTATATAGTTTTCTCCTACTGTGCTATACTAAAAAAACAACATTTTTTTTTAATAGCATTTTCTGCAGTTCTGTAGCTGTGCGATTCAGCGGTTACGTACTGTGGGTGTGTTCTGCTCTTCCAAAAAACGCCATTTAGGGGCACAAAAAATAGTTTGCAGTGTGTTATACATATGTGGAGGTGTGTGAAATAAACAATTTCTATATAGTTTTCTCCTACTGTGCTATACTAAAAAAACAACATTTTTTTTTAATAGCATTTTCTGCAGTTCTGTAGCTGTGCGATTCAGCGGTTACGTACTGTGGGTGTGTTCTGCTCTTCCAAAAAACGCCATTTAGGGGCACAAAAAATAGTTTGCAGTGTGTTATACATATGTGGAGGTGTGTGAAATAAACAATTTCTATATAGTTTTCTCCTACTGTGCTATACTAAAAAAAAAACATTTTTTTTTAATAGCATTTTCTGCAGTTCTGTAGCTGTGCGATTCAGCGGTTACGTACTGTGGGTGTGTTCTGCTCTTCCAAAAAACGCCATTTAGGGGCACAAAAAATTGTTTGCAGTGTGTTATACATATGTGGAGGTGTGTGAAATAAACAATTTCTATATAGTTTTCTCCTACTGTGCTATACTAAAAAAACAACATTTTTTTTTAATAGCATTTTCTGCAGTTCTGTAGCTGTGCGATTCAGCGGTTACGTACTGTGGGTGTGTTCTGCTCTTCCAAAAAACGCCATTTAGGGGCACAAAAAATAGTTTGCAGTGTGTTATACATATGTGGAGGTGTGTGAAATAAACAATTTCTATATAGTTTTCTCCTACTGTGCTATACTAAAAAAACAACATTTTTTTTTAATAGCATTTTCTGCAGTTCTGTAGCTGTGCGATTCAGCGGTTGCGTACTGTGGGTGTGTTCTGCTCTTCCAAAAACACCCATTTAGGGCAAGATCCTAAATTTGGAAAATATGAGGGGAAGGTCAAAGGGACGTGGTGGCCCCGGTCGTGGTGCTGCTGGTGGAGCTCCTGTTGCAGGAAGATACACGCACAAGTGAAACACCTTCCTCAGGTGCGAGTAGGCGACCGAGCGTGGGGCGGTATTTTGTCGCGCCTAATGAGGCTGTACGAATGTTTAGGCCAGGACAAGTACAGGCGATAGTAGATTGGGTTGCTGACAGTGCCTCGGGTTCCTTCACATTGTCTCCCACCCACTCTTCTGATGAAAGATCAGAGTTGGCACCTGAAACCCATGTCCATCAGTCTTTCACCTCACCCCCTTGCAAATCAGCCAAGCAGTCTGAGACCCAAATCATGCAGCAGTCTCTTCTGCTTTTCGATGACTCTGTTAGCAGGGTTTCCCAGGGCCATCCACCTAGCCCTGCCCCAGAAGTGGAAGAGATTGAGTGCACCGATGCCCAACCACTTATGTTTCATGATTAGTACATGGGAGGACCATCGCAGTACGTCTCGGATGATGACGAAACACAGGTGCCAACTGCTGCTGCTTTCGCAATTGTGCAGACAGACAAGGAGGGCAGGGGTGAAGACTGGGTGGAAGATGATGTGGAGGACGATGAGGTCCTCGACCCCACATGGAATCACCGTTATGCAGGTGACCAGTGTAGTTTGGAGGAAGAGGCGGTGGTCGCACAGAGCCACCAGCACAGCAGAAGAGGGAGCAGGGTGCAAAAGCGGAGCGTCCATCCCCTAGACAGTATGTCTGCTACTGCCCAACGCAGCAAGGGACCGAGCACACCAAAGCCAGGTCCAAGGAGTTCTTCACACAATGTGCTGATGACAAGACACGAGTGGTTTGCACGCTGTGCAATCAGAGCCTGAAGCGAGGCATAAACGTTCTCAACCTGAGCACAACCTGCATGACCAGGCATCTAAGTGCTAAGCACGAGCTGCAGTGGAGTAGACACCTCAAAAACCAAGAAAGGTCTCTGGCTCCTCCTGCTTCCTCTTCTGCTGCAGTCTCGGCCTCTTCATCCACCTCTGTAGTGACAGTGGCACCTGCCACCCCGCAAACAGAGGATCTGCCAGCAACACTACCACCTGGGTCACCAACCATCTCCACAATGTCCCATGGAAGCGTTCAGCTCTCTATCTCCCAAACATTGGAGCGGAAGAGGAAGTACCCACCTAGCCACCCGCGATCCCTGGCCCTGAATGCCAGCATTTCAAAACTCCTGGCCTTTGAAATGCTGTCATTCCGTCTGGTGGAGACGCAGAGTTTTAAAAGCCTGATGGCATTGGCTGTCCCACAGTACGTCGTGCCCAGCCGCCACTACTTTTCCAGGCGAGCCATCCCTTCCCTGCACAACCAAGTGGGGGACAAAATCAGGTGTGCACTGCGCAACGCCATCTGTGGCAAGGTCCACCTAACTACGGATGCGTGGACCAGTAAGCACGGTCAGGGACGTTATATCTCCCTAACAGCACACTGGGTAAATGCAGTGGCGGCTGGGCCTGAGGCAGATAGCAGTTTGGCGCATGTCCTTCCACCACCGAGGATTGCAGGGCGCTTCAGTTTGCCTCCTGTTGCTAATTCCTCCTACTCCGCTTCCTCATCCTCTACCGCCTCCTCATCCGGTCAGCGTAACACCTTCACCACCAACTTCAGCACAGCCAGGGGTAAACGACAGCAGGCAGTTTTAAAACTTTCCAGTTTGGGGGAAAAACCCCACACCGCGCAGGAGTTGTGGAGGGACATGGAACAACAGACCAATGAGTGGTTGCTGTCAGTGAGCCTCAAGCCCGGCCTGGTGGTGTGCGATAATGGGCGAAATCTCGTAGCAGCTCTGGGCCTAGCCGGTTTGACGCACATCCCTTGCCTGGCGCATGTGCTGAACTTGGTGGTCCAGAGGTTCCTTAAAAATTACCCCAATATGCCAGAGCTGCTGCAGAAAGTGCGGGCTGTGTGTGCGCACTTTCGGCGTTCTCACCCTGCTGCTGTTTGCCTGTCAGCGCTGCAGCGTAACTTCGGCCTTCCCGCTCACCACCTCATATGTGACGTGCCCACAAGGTGGAACTCCACCTTGCACATGCTGGCCAGACTGTGCGAGCAGCAGCAGGCGATAGTGGAGTTTCAGCTGCAGCAATCACGCGTGAGTCGCTCTGTGGAACAGCACCACTTCACCACCAATAACTGGGCCTCCATGCGAGACCTGTGTGCCTTGTTGTGCTGTTTCGAGTACTCCACCAACATGTCCAGTGCCAATGACGCCGTTCTCAGCGTTACTATCCCAGTTCTATGCCTCCTTGAAAAAACGCTTCGGGCGATGATGGAAGAGGATGTGGCACAGGAGGATGAGGAGGAGGAGGAGGAAGCGGGATCATTTCAAAGGCTTTCAGGGCAGTCTTTCACAAGTGGCTATGAGGGTGGGTTCCTGCACCAACAAACGGCAGGTACACAATTGTCCGGCAGAAAGGGCACAGTTCTGGAGGATGACGAGGTGGAGGAGGAGATGGAGGAGGAGGAGGAGGAGCCATTTTCACAGCAGGGTGGCACCCAGACCAGCTCGTGGCCATCACTGGTGCATGGCTGGGGGGATACAGAGGACACAGACGATACACCTCCCACAGAGGACAGCTTTTCTTTGCCTCTGGGCAGCCTGGCACACATGAGCGATTACATGCTGCAGTGTTTCCGCAATGACCGCCGAGTTGCCCACATTTTAACTGGTGCTGATTACTGGGTGGCCACCCTGCTGGATCCCCGTTACAAGGACAATGTACCGTCCTTAATTCCCTCACTGGAGCGGGATCGTAAGATGCGCGAGTACAAGCGCACGCTGGTAGACGCGCTGCTGGTGGCATTCCCACCTGACAGCGGGCGTACGGTGGAAGCACAAGGCGAAGGCAGAGGAGGAGGAAGAGGTCGCCAACGCAGCCGGGACACCGGCAGCACCTCAGAAGGCAGGGTTAGCATGGCTGAAATGTGGAAAAGCTTTGTCAGCATGCCACAACAACCAGCACCACCAGCTGAGATGGAACGTCTTAGCAGGAGGCAGCATTTCACCAACATGGTTGAGCAGTATGTGTCCACAGGCCTACACGTACTGGATGACGGGTCTGCCCCCTTTAACTTCTGGGTCTCCAAATTGGGCACATGGCCTGAGCTTGCCCTTTATGCCTTGGAGGTGCTGGCCTGCCCTGCAGCCAGTGTATTATCTGAATGTGTATTTAGCACAGCAGGGGGCGTTATCACAGACAAGCGCAGCCGCCTGTCCAGAGCCAATGTGGACAAGCTCACGTTCATTAAAATGAACCAGGCATGGATCCCACAGGACTTGTCCGTACCTTCTGCAGAATAGACATGTATACCAGTGTTGTGACAAAAACTGTCCGGCCATCGGATTGTGTCCGGCCCATACTGCGAAGGCGCAGCGCTTGCGCAGTACAGAGGACAAGGAGATTCACAAAATCTCCGAAGATGAACAGGGCCTGCGCAGTGAGTGCAGGTTCAAGCCCCACCATCCAAGTGGACATATGGTAGCACATAGTAACAGGGCCCCTCATGGGCTCGGTTCGATCGCTACGCTTCGGGCACGGCCTCACTTGGCTCGGCTTGAACCACGGATGGTGTGGCCTTCACCTGAACTCACCACGCAGGCGCCGTTCGTCTTGGGAGATTTTCGAAATCCCCTTGTCCTACATACTGAGCAAGCGCAGTACAGGGTGGACACTATTTGACGGGGGACAGAATTCGACACATCACTGGCCTTACCCAGCCATTGTTGTATTTTTGAACCAGTGTTGGCTACCTTGTCCTCCTCCACCGCCGCTTCCACCTACACAGCCACATCCACCGCCACCTCAACCTCCTACTCCATATGGACCTCGTCCTCCTAGGTCAAGATTATAATTTGTATTTTATTTTTTTGTAGCGCACAGATCCTTTCCCCCTTACCTGCCTTTATGTTGTTGGCTCCTCGCAGGAGAGAGAAAGGCACACCGCACTACCAGCCCGTACCCTCCTATATAAAGAGGTTGAGCGGTGTACTTGACGGGCCGTGTCCACAGCCGGAGTCAAAACTCCTCCAGAGGATGATTTTCACCTCTACTGTAGGTAGAGGCAAGTCCTTTAATTCCCAGTAAAGTCAATGTCCACACCAGCTGAAATTACAACTCTTATTCTCTCATGGCAAAATAAACTCTACTCGGATAGAAAAGGTTAGAGCAAAGAAACAGGACAGCTTAAGGTGTGGAGGAGGTCCAGGCACAAACGTAGCACATTCACTTCACTGCTTAGGTTTCTCAAACAGTTTTAGGTGCACGGTCTCTGCCACAGACCTTGAGGTTGGTCTCTGCCACAGACCGGGTGTACAAGGCCCCTGCCACGGACCTGGAGAACTTTTGTCTCTGCCACAGACCAGGGTGTATAAGGCCCCTGCCACCATGGGCCGGGTGAATAAGGCCTCTGATACAGTCAAGATGACCTTGAGCTTCTCCTTCTACGAACCTAGCCCATATCAAGGGGAAGACATCTCTCCAGGGAGTCAACAGACCCTTCCTTCACCGTGACTCCCGCATCGGTCCATCAGAATGATCCTCCCTTCCCTGGAACATGGTCCCCTACACGAGGCGGCACCCTAAGACTCCTCGACCCTTAGCGGACTCCAGACGAAGGCTCTGGACTCCAGGCTTTACTCCCGCACCTAGGCCTCCATATCCAGGGCAGCAGGAACTCCAGGATAGTACCTCACCCCGGGCTAAAGGTACCCGAGATGGAACAGGAACACATGCACCCAGGCCGAAGGCACCTGGGCGTGGACCCCACTGGACATCAGCCCCCAGGCCAAAGGTCTGCCCCTTTTATATGCTCTCCCGGCATGCACAGCAGGTTCCCCGCCCCGCTGTACTACTGCCAAGAGGGGACACAAAAGGCACAGCACTGTATTGGCGGTTCAACCCTAGCCTACCATGGCAGCGCCACCTGTAGGCCGCAGGGAACTGCACACCAATACTGTCCCCCGAGGACAAAATGGTCCATGAATCCTACAGAATTAGGGTGTTTGAGCCTATTTACCACTCAAACACTTCCCTTAAATTTAGCACCCCGCTACATTTTTATTTCAAAGTATTTTATTTTCCCACTAGCTTATCCATTAAATTGAATAATTTATTCCAGAAAGGGCGTATTCTGGGGCATTCCCACCATATGTGAGGCATTGTGCCGTTGAGTTTCTGACGTTCTTAATGACTTCCCTTCCCTATCCACATTTGTTTGCAGAGCACTTACCATGCTCTTAACAACATTTTGCTGCCATTTGCAGCCGTCTAGCCCTTTCCATTACTTTTTTAGAGCCTTTTTAGTCCTTAGAAGTCCGGGTCCCCATTGACTCCAATTTAGTTCGGGTTCGGGTTCAGGTTAAAGTTCGGTCCCGAACCCGAACTTTTTTCTGAAGTTCGGCCAAACCCGTCGAACCCGAACATCCAGGTGTCCGCTCAACTCTAATTGTAGGCCTGTAATTCTTAGGAATAACTCACTTAACCACTTCAACACCGGGCTTTTTTTACCACATCAATATCGGGCCTATTCTGGCACTTCTCTGCTACATGTACAAATCATCATTCTTTTGCTAGAAAATTACTCAGAACCCCCAAACATTATATATGTTTTTTTTAGCAGACACCCTAGGGAATAAAATGACGGTCATTGCAACTTTTTTTCTTGCACGGTATTTGCGCAATAATTTTTCAAACGCCTTTTTTGGGGAAAAAAAAGGGTTTCGTGAATTAAAAAATAACAAAACAGTAATGCTGAGTGCCAGGCTCCACCTCCATGCTGACACAATCCTCCTCCTCCTCCTCTTCTTCCTGTGCGATGGGTGGGACAGAAGGAACACTGTCTGGGTAAAGGGGGCCTTGAGAGGCAAGGAAGTCCTCCTCTTCCTGCCTCTGTTCTGCCTCAAGTGCCCTGTCCATTATTCCACACAGCGTATGTTCCAACAGGTGGACAAGAGGTACAGTGTCACTGATGCATGCACTGTCACTGCTCACCATCCTCGTGGCCTCCTCAAATGGTGCCAGGACAGTACATGCATCCCTTATCATGCCCCACTGGCGTGGTGAAAAAAACCTGAGCTCCCCTGACCCTGTCCTGGTGCCGTAGTCGCACAGGTACTCATTGATGGCCCTCTGCTGCGTGTGCAGCCGCTGCAGCATGGCCAACGTTGAGTTTCACCTGGTGGGCATGTCACATATAAGGCGGTTCTTGGGCAGGTTCAACTCCTTTTGCAGCTCAGCCAGGCGAGCACTGGCATTATAAGATCTGCGGAAATACACACAGACTTTCCTGGCCTGCCTCAGGACATCCTGTAATCCCGGGTACCTGCCCAAGAACCGCTGCACCACCAGGTTAAGGACGTGAGCCACACAGGGCACATGGGTCAGTTGTCCCTGTCGGAGAGCGGAGAGGAGGTTGGTGCCATTGTCGCAAACTACCATTCCTGGCTTAAGCTGGCGTGGCGTCAACCACCTCTCGGCCTGCCCCTGCAGAGCAGACAGAACCTCTGCCCCAGTGTGGCTCCTGTCCCCCAAACACACCAGCGCAAGCACGGCATGGCATCTTTTTGCCTGCGTACTTGCGTAGCCCCTTGAACACCTACGGAGCACCGCTGGTTCCGAGGACAAAGCACAGGAAGAGGCCACGGAGGAAGAAGAAGAGGAGGGGGTGGAGGACAGAGGTGTGTCACAACCAGTAGTAGCATTTTGGAGGCGTGGCGGTGGAACAACCTCCAACACTACTGCACCTTGTCCTGCATCCTTCCCAGCTGCCAAAAGAGTGACCCAATGGGCCGTGAAAGAAAGGTAACGTCCCTGTCCATGCCTGCTGCACCATGAGTCAGCGGTAATATGCACCTTACCGCTGACCGCCCTGTCCAGCGAGGCCAAGACATTGCCTTCCACATGCCGGTAGAGAGCCGGAATCGCCTTCCGTGAGAAAAAGTGGCGTTTGGGAACCTGCCACTGAGGAACCGCACATTGCACAAACTCACGGAAGGGGGCCGAGTCTACCAACTGAAAAGGCAGCAGTTGAAGCGCTAGCAATTTAGCCAAGCTAGCATTCAACCGCTGGGCATGTGGATGGCTGGGAGTGAACTTCTTTCGACGGTCCAGCAGCTGGGGCAGGGAAAATTGCCTGCTAGAATCAGACGTCGGTGTACTGCTAGCAGAGTGCCCGCAAGTACTTGGCTGTGACACACCTAATTCTACACCTTCATTCCTCTCAGAGCAGGTTTCAGAGAGGACTGAAGGTATAGTGGGGTTGGAGATCCCAGCTGATGCGGTGCAAGAAGAGGTCAGCTTTGTTCTTTGGTGTGGGTCTTTAAGGTAGGCTTGCCAACGAGCTGCATGGCAGGTCAACATATGTCTGGTCAAGCATGTGGTGCCCAAGCGGGTGATGTTTTGGCCACGCGATATACGCTTGAGACATATGTTGCAAACAGCAGCTGTGCGATCTGATGCACTCGACTCAAAAAAGGCCCACACCAAAGAACTTTTTGAATAACGGACAGAGGCAGCGCCCTGCACAGGCGGAGCTCTGCGGTGTGATTCCGTCGGTGTGCTGCCCTTATGCTGGCCCCCCGAGGGCATCCTGCTTCGTTGGAGATGTGCCTCCTCCTCATCCTCCTCCTCCTCCTCTCTCCTATTAGGCACCCACGTGGAGTCAGTGACCTCATCATCCCCTCCCTCCTCATCACTGGAGCCAATCTGGCAGTATGCTGCAGCTGCTGGAACATGACTGCCAGATTGGTGTCCTTCTTGAGCATCCCCTCTCTCTGCTCTCACGCTACTGCCTTCCTCTAGCTGGGTATCATCATCAGACCCTTCGAAACGCTGGGCATCCTCCTGGAGCATGTACCCAACACTGTGCTCAAACAGTTGGGGGGACTCCTCAGGAGGACATGGTTGGTCTAGGGAAGGAGTGACTGATGATGACATTGATACCAGGGAAGAGGACGCTTTGGCAGCTGCTTTGCCAGTACCCTGAGCCTGGGTGAGAGAGGATGAGGAGGATGAGGAGGGCTTGGTCATCCACTCTACCAAGTCTTCGGCATGATGCGGCTCAACACGTCCAGCTGACGAAAAGAAGGACAAGCGTGTCCCATGGCCACGTGCTGATGGCGATGCACCGCGTCCACGACCAGCACTGTTGTCTCTAGACACAGAGCCTGCTTGCCCTCTTTTATTGGCTCCTGACTGTCTGCCTCTCCTTGTTTGCCTTCCAGACATTCTAATGGCCTGCAGGGAAATGGAAAAAGCAGCAATACAGGCTAAGTTAAGGTGTAATATGGTCAGGAGGCACACTCCGCCCGCTGTAAGTACCGCAAAATCCTGTTGGTGTAACACACCAGGAAAAAGCAGCAATACAGGCTAAGTTAAGGTGTAATATGGTCAGGAGGTACACTCCGCCCGCTGTAAGTGCCGCAAAATCCTGTTGGTGTAACACACCAGGAAAAAGCAGCAATACAGGCTAAGTTAAGGTGTAATATGGTCAGGAGGCACACTCCGCCCGCTGTAAGTGCCGCAAAATCCTGTTGGTGTAACACACCAGGAAAAAGCAGCAATACAGGCTAAGTTAAGGTGTAATATGGTCAGGAGGCACACTCCGCCCGCTGTAAGTGCCACAAAATCCTGTTGGTGTAACACACCAGGAAAATGCAGCAATACAGGCTAAGTTAAGGTGTAATATGGTCAGGAGGTACACTCCGCCCGCTGTAAGTGCCGCAAAATCCTGTTGGTGTAACACACCAGGAAAAAGCAGCAATACAGGCTAAGTTAAGGTGTATAATGTGCAGGAGGCTTAGCAACAATGACACTGACACTGTCCCCTGCCTATCCTTCTCTCTCCCTGCACACAAGGTTTATCAAAGTATATGACACTGACACTCTCCCTGCCTATCCTTCTCTCTCCCTGCACACAAGGTTTAGCAAAGAATATGACACTGACACTGTCCCCTGCCTATCCTTCTCTCTCCCTGCACACAAGGTTTATCAAAGTATATGACACTGACACTCTCCCTGCCTATCCTTCTCTCTCCCTACACACAAGGTTTAGCAAAGAATATGACACTGACACTCTCCCTGCCTATCCTTCTCTGTCTCTACACACAAGGTTTAGCAAAGAATAGATTTGACAAGATTTGACACTGTCCCTGCCTATCCTTCACTTTCCCTTCTCCGGAACACACTACACAAGGCCACCGCGCTGGCGGCCTTTTATAGTGTGGGGCGTGTACTAAACCCCCTCAGCTATAATTGGCCACAGGCATCCTGCCTGTGGCCAATCATTGCTCTCCTCGCTGCCGGCGCTGTGATTGGCCAAGCATGCAGGGTCACAGTGCATGCTTGGCCAATCACAGCGCCGGGATTACAATGCAATGGCGCAGTGTATTGTGGGGCGTTCGCGTCACTCGAATTTGGCGCGAACGGCCCAAATCGTTCGTTGTTCGCCGAACGCGCGAACAGCCGATGTTCGAGTCGAACCCATGTTCGACTCGAACACCAAGCTCATCCCTATTGGTCAATATAAATAAGAAGCGGTGCTAAATCCTGATAGTGCAATCATGAATAATCATATGGTAAATGATGTGGCATGAAAACAATTAAACATGTAGTGAATAAAATATGAGCAAACTATAACATAAAAAATGTAAAAAAATCAATCATATGAACGTGATATAATGAAATAGGTGCACAATCCATTGTTAGGTGAACATAAAAAGCCCTTTCAATGAAAAAGTCCTTTTCAATAATAAACAGGAGTGTCCATAAAGTGCAAAAAGGTGTATAAGCAACATTGATTGATGAAATCCACCACCAAGCACCAACAATTAGCATACGCTTCTTACCAGATAGCATGGACCATAAATTATAATGGACATAAAAGCGCACAATAACCCAGAATCCAAGATAGGCAGTGGCTGCTCAGTAGCAGCTCCAAATGGATTGGGAATAAAAAAAATTAACAAGCATAGTGAAGCCTGCTAACATTTAGGTCCTTTTATTTAAAATATGTAAGAAGTACCTTTGATGGGTTGTAAACAGGCACAAATGCCAGCAGACTGTCAGCTCATGAGAAAGGAACGCCGTGGGTAATGGCTAAGCAAGCATGCTGTCTTTCGTCATCTGTGACATCTTCCCAGGGGCAGGCCGAACGTCATATATCACGCTCCATCAAAATAAATAATAACACACAGTCTGCTGTAATTGGTTAAGCTAGTGAGACAAAGGATCATATGCAAATGGGTTTAGCGCAGCTACACACATACGGTACATAATTGGGTGTGCAAAAAACGCTGCTCCATCTAGGGGTTAGAATCCATATGACCAATTAGAAATCATTTGCAAGAAAGAATCATATGCAAATGGATCTAGTGCAGCTACACACATATGGTGCATAAATAAGTGTACAAAAGGTGCTGCAGTACTGGTACTCAGTAGTTTGTATGGACCCATTGGGGCATGCTCTTAATGAGACAACGGATGGTATCCTGGGGTATTTCCTCCCAGATCTGAACCAGGGCATTACTGAGCTCCTTCAGACAGAGGTGCAACCTGGTGGTGTCGGATGGACCGAAACATAATGTCCCAGAGGTGTTCTATTGGATGTAGGTCAGTCGAGCGTGGGGGCCATTCAATGGTATCGATTCCTTCATCCTCCAGGAACTGGCTGCATACTCTCACCACATGAGGCATTGTTGTGCACCAGGAGGAACCCAGGACCTACTACACCAGCGTAGGGTCTGACAATGGATCCAAAGATTTAATTCTGATACCTAATAGTCAGGGTGCCATTGTCTAGCCTGTAGAGGTCTGTGCATCCCTCCATCCCCCACCAAACTGGTCATGCTTGACAATGTTACAGACCGGCTAACGTTCTCCACAGCTTCTCCAGACCCTTTCACCTCTGTCACATGTGCTCAGGGTGAACCTGCTCTCATCTGTTAAAGGAGTGCCTGTGGAGGACCTGCCAATTCTGGTGTTCAATGGCAAATGCCAATTGAGCTCCACGGTGCCGAGCAGTCAGCACAGGGCATTCTAAAGGACATCGGGCCCTCAGGCCACCCTCATGAAATCTGTTTCTGATTGCTTGGTCAGAGATATTCACACCAGTAGCCTGATGGAGGTAATTTTGTAGGGCTCTGGCAGTGCTCATCCTGTTCCTCTTTGCACAAAGGAGCAGATACCGGTCCTGCTGATGGGTTGAAGACCTTCAACGGCCCTGTCCAGCTCTCTTAAAGTAACTGCCTGTCTCCTGGAATCTCCTCCATGTTCTTGAGACTGTGCTGGGAGACACAGAAAACCTTCTGACAATGGCACATATTGATGTGCTATCCTGGAGGAGTTGGACTGCCTGTGCAACCTCTATAGGGTCGAGGTATCGCCTCATGCTACCAGTAGTGACTCTGACCCTAGACAAATGCAAAACTAGTGAAAAACAGTCAGAAAAGATGAGTAGGGAAAAAAATGTCTGTGGCCTCCACCTGTAAAACCATTCCTGTTTTGGAGGTCGTCTCATTATTGGTCATCTAGTGCACTTGTTGTTAATTTCATTAACACCAAAGCAGCTGAAGCTGATTAACAATACCCTCTGCTTCTTAACTAACCAGATCAATATCCCAGGAGTTTAAAGTGGAGTTCCACCCAAAAGTTGAAGTTCCGCTTTACAAACATCTTACCCCCTGATATGCCACATTTGGCATGTAGCTTTTTTTGGGGGGGGGGGTACCTAGGCGGAAGTTCTCCTCTCCCACTCCCTCCCCGAAATTTTTGGGGACATGTCTCAGAAAAATGTCTCTTTGCCTGCGCAGTGAGCACCGGCCCGGAAGCTCTCGCTTGCAATGCTGGCGCCAGGGAGAGATGAGGGACAGAGCTGAGGGTTTGGGCGGCCGCGAGACAGGTAAGTGGCTGTTTACTAAAAGTCAGCAGCAACACTTTTTGTAGCAGATGACTTTTAATAAACACAAAAACGTCTGGAACGCCGCTTTAATTGCCTTGATGCTATACTCTGATTAAAAAGTGTTCCTTTATTTTTTTTTGAGCAGTGTATTTAGGACTACATCACTGGTAACCAGGATTTACATTTTATCATTTGTTTTTTCTAAATATTTTAGAACTGATATATTAAAAATAAATCGTTATGTTGGAATCTGCATTGTGTTCTCAGATCTACTTTTTTTTCCAACAGCCTGTAGGGTATTTTTTGTACGTGTGGGGTCTTAAAAGGGATGAAGCATAGAGAAATATATTTATTATTGCAGAGATGTACTACATTTTTTTATTTTGCCCATACACTTTAATTATTTTAATAGTTCAAGTAATTAACTGACCATGGAATGAAAATATGTTTATTTTCAGACTTCTCTAAATATTTAATTTAACCCTGTTAAAAAAATATGGAAAATAGGCTGGCCTTTTTCTGACACCCAGTATTGCTTTTCCATAAATCCTAACCTGGTTTGTCTTCTGATGGGCTGCCAGCCCACTCCATCATAGTGAATAGTGCACACTGCTTTATAGGCATTATTTTCTAACTGGCTCTTCTAGGAATGATGCATTTGCATGTTACTGGCTAGATCACCCAATAATCTGTTGGAAGAGCTGCGGGGTTGTTTTCAGCTCCTGTCCTGAAGTTTCACTCCCTCGCTGACTCATGGATGTGTCATGATCTATAAAGTGAAGTGAGTTGTAATGAGTGCCAAATACCATCTTTTATTTGTTGTCTTCTAGGAATGACAATGACTAAATGTTATATTGGTGCTTAACCTCCGGGCAAACAGCTAAATACACAGAATAAATAAATATATGTGAGTTTTTTTTACCTGTCAAAGGATTTGTATGTGTCCAAACAGTCATGAGATTTACATAGTTCTTTCACACAACACAGCACTGTCTGTCTGGGCAGGAGAACCAATTTTTCTCTGCTACAATTAGGTAACTTTATTAGGTAACTTAAAATCAAACAGTGCAAAGAAAAATACATGGAGACACTTGAATGATAGCATTGCATGGACACTTTATTGAGTGTCGTTAGAGCCAGAAATTGTGGATAATAGTGGCACAAGAGAGGGGCGATCATGAAATCAGCGGTCCTGTGTGCAAGATAAAAAGTGGGCCCTAGGCATCGATAAAAAGAAATGCGGCAGCAGGATGTGGGTGTAGGGTGCCCACGTGTCCTGGATTGCCCGGGACTGTCCCGCAATTGCCATCTCTTTCCCTGGTCCTGGCTACCTTCATTCCGGGACAATACAGTGTCCTGGAATAAAATTGAGGACACAGCCACCCCCTACTAACTAGTGTAGCGGGTGCTAAATTTAGTGGGGTGTATCTGGGCAGTAGATGGCCCAGATACATTGATTTTTAGGGATTTATGGACATTTTTGAGTGTGGGAGGTATGAATGGTGTCATGTTCCCTGCGGTCCCTGGGTGGCGCTTTCACCTGGGACCAGGGTTGAACTACCATTTGAGAGCCGTGCCCTTTTTGTCCTCTTGCGGCAGTAGTACGGCGGGGCGGGGAACCCGCTGTGCCTGCTGGGAGAGGATATAAAAATGTAGCGGCCTCACCCTCTCTCTTCTTCTTTAGCGGTTACTCTGGCTCCCGTCTAGGGGTACCTTGAAGGGGAGAGCGAGGTGCGCCACTGCCCATGTCCTCTAGATTACAGCATGTAGAGGTGAAGGCCAGCACCAGATTACCTTCGGGCTGTGTATACGCTCAGAGCCAAGTCTGTTCTGCTGATAACCCCATTTGCTCCCAGTAATTGGAGTACCACACACTGAAAAGGTCCAACACTTATTTATTCCATAACAGCAAACAAATAGTCCTTTGCGAGCAGACATTTTGAGACACATAGAACAGTTCAGTATTGGTGGGGAGTAGGTCAAGGCACAATCCTCAAAGAAACTAAACCGTTGAGGTTTCACCAACGGTTGCTAAGCACAGTGGCTGTAAAACATACTTTTTGGCTTCAGAGTCTCTTCCAGCGACTCTAATGAACAGGAACTGGAGTTACCTTCACTACGCTGCAGCCCCTGTCAGGGGGAAGACATCCCTCCAAGAGAGTTACCTGAGGCCCCGTCGTCACTGGATTAATGCTGTACCGGGCTATTCGGAAGGGTTACACTCCCCGGCCTCCTCACCTCAGATACGGGTCCCAACACCTTAGGGCCCCTCGGACTCCTCCACCCTCGCGGAACCCAGTCGAAGTTACTGGACCCAGGCCTTGGCCATAGTACCTCACCCCAGGCTTAAGGTGCCTGGGATGGACTCCATCTCTCGCTCCGGCCAGGTCAAGGGCACCTGGGCCCGGAACTCCGGAACGCCAGCACCCAGGCTGAAGGTGCCTGGGTGCGGCCGCGTCCTACAACTCCGAACTCTGAACCCTCGGACCACACTCCGGACAACCACGTGGTAAGGGCGTCCGCCCCTTTTATCCCCTCTCCCTCTGCGTCACAGCGGGTTCCCCGCCCCGCTGTACCAGCACCAGGAAAGGACAAAAAGGGGGCAGTCTTGCGGTGCGGGTTCAACTCCGGCCCAGGGCGACAATGCCACCTGCAGGCCGCAGGGAACCTTGCACCACCAGAGTCCTCCAAGAACCACAAAAAGGGGTTCTCAGACTCCCTAACAATTAGTGCATCTGGGTGGAATAACCCAGATACTCCCCCCCAAATTTAAATGCCCGCTACAAAAGGGGGCGGACATCTTGCGCACGAGGTCCATTCCCCAGGCACCTTCGGCCCGGGGGCTGCTGTGGTTCGTCTGTGCCCAGGCACCCTTGGCCTGGGTGCGTGGAGTCGAGTTCCATCCCAGGCACCTTCAGCCTGGGGTAAGGCACTACACCAGGAGGCCTGGGGCACAGTACCTTCGACTGGGTCCCGCGAGGGTGAAGCATTCCTAAGGTGCCCCCAGTATTGGGTGCCTGAATCCTGGGCGTAAGGGACCTGGAGACGTGACCTCCCGGTAGAGCCAGCGCAGCATTTGCTGGTGCCGGTGGAGGCCTCTGGTGACCGTCCGGATGGATGTCTTCCTCTGACAGGGGTCGTTTGTTCTAAAGGAGGTACTTCATGTTCTCATGGTCTGTGGCAGGGACCCATCTTTCTTAGGTCAGTGGCAACGTTCACCCAGGTCAGTGGCAGTGACCAAACTCACAGTCGGTGGCAGCGACTGTGCGCCAAGCCTGTTTGCACTAAACGGAACAGGAGGAACTTTAATTCATTTGTTGTGCCTGGACCTACTCTTCCCTACACCTTGTCTGTTCTTTTAAAAGTCAACCAGTTCAAGTCAATAAAACAGCGTTGGACTTTTCTTGGTGTGGAACTCGTGTTACTGGAAGCTAAGTGTCCCTGTCAGTGACAGTGACAATCATCCTCCATAGGAGAAGCTGAGGTTCCGGCCTAAAGCGCAGACCCGATGGTAAACGGTTAGCTCATATCTCTGCATCCTACATCAGAGAGCCGAGCTGGTGGTGTGCATCTTTCCCCCTTCTCCCAGGTACCCCTAGACAAGTAGAACCAGCCGTGAATAGAGGGGAGATGCTGGAGAAGGACCGCTACACTAGTAACTACATTTCTGGAACTGGTTGCTAGGGACGGCCCCGCCTGGTGTCTAGCAACCAGTGATGTCACAGACTCTCACTCTCTTAGACATTGAGGCCGGGAATCGAGGCCCGCGCCTAGTGCTGCACTGTTGTCTCCACCTACCTCGGCACCTCCTCCTTCTCTAGCGCCTGCAGGAAGCAGCAGGGACTTGTGTGATCTTCTCTCCAGACAGTGTCTGAGTGTCTCCTCTCTCTCCACCCACCTCCTTCTTCGGAGCCCGCATGCAGAGGGAGTGACAGCAGCCAAGACTGATTGTCTGGTGCCTGTTCTGTGTGCTGCTGCTGGATCACATCAACAGCTACCCGAGTGCCCAACTTCTCCTTCTCTCACCCACAGCCCAACTCACTGTCTGAGGGACCATTTACCAGAGTGGACATGGGAACTTGGAAGGTGAGGGAAAATAATAAAGAAGGTGACAGTCACCCAAGTGAATACTGGACAGTAATGAAGGTGACAAGTGAGGGGAAGGTGACACAGGGGAACAGGGATGGCAAGTGACATGGCTGCGAGTGGCAAGTGGCACACTGCATCTGGTGGCAGGCTATGGGTGGCAAGTGACACACTGCATCTGGTGGCAGGCTATGGGTGGCAAGTGGCACTGCATCTGGTGGCAGGCTATGGGTGGTAATTGACACACTGCATCTGGTGGCAGGCTATGGGTGGCAAGTGGCACACTGCATCTGGCGGCAGGCTATGAGTGGCAAGTGGCACTGTATCTGGTGGCAGGCTATGGGTGGCAAGTGGCAAACTGCATCTGGTGGCAGGCTAAGGGTGGCAAGTGGCACTGTATCTGGTGGCAGGCTATGGGTGGCAAGTGGCACGCTGCATCTGTTGGCAGGCTATGGGTGGTAAGTGGCACACTGCATCTTGTGGCAGGCTATGGGTGGCAAGTGGCACTGCATCTGGTGGCAGGCTATGGGTGGCAAGTGACACATTGCATCTGGTGGCAGGCTATGGGTGACATGTGGCACACTGCATCTGGTGGCAGGATATGGGTGGAAAGTGGCACACTGCATCTGGTGGCAGGCAACAGTGGTAAAACCTTAACCCCCTTGCCCCTTACCTGGGCAGCCAAGCTGACTAAACATCCAGTAGACCACCTGCCTACAAGTATGTTCCTTGTTAATGTGTAGGCAGGTGTCTACCAGGAGGCAGCTTTATGCTGGGTCTGGTGGGGAAGGCCATCCTATAAGAATCTTGCAGTGTTGGACAAAGGATCTTGGCTGGAGATTCCTAGGAAGTGGTGGCTCTGGTGCCCTCAGAAGTCACGTGCAGGCCATTATGGGCTCAGGGTTACTGAGGGTTACCGGGGGCTTGACCTCGGACATGGGTAGGAACAAAAGCACCTCATATTGAGGACAGTGAGCCTGCGGGTGGAGGAGGGACAGCCATCTTTGACAGGTAGGGCAGATGACCCGAAGCTATTCAGGGGTGCCCGATCTGACAATCTGATGAGGGTACCTTGTGCAGGAGCCAATCGGACAGTAGACATGTGCTGTTCAAGTGGGCTATCATTGGGCAACTTACTAACTACAGCCATGGTCTCTTTAGGGGTGGTCAGCAGGTGCATGTGGTGGGCGTATCCTGAAAACTATGCAAAGTTGTGTGTGGGGTCTAGCTGTGCCCGTGCATGTGGGGTAACACCTCGCCTGAAGACATGCTTATCAATGCCTGGGACCAGGTGGAGGCTGCAGTCATGTGAAGACTTGAACATTAATCATTATTTAGGCAGTCCCCCGACTCAGAGATGAGCCACTTGTGTATAGTAAGTGTCCGGAGTTCCTCCATAAGATGTTTTTTCCCATGTCACTACATACTTGTGCTGATGTACAGTACGTGTTGTATTTGGAGGGACATACAGAACCATTGCCCACTTCATCAGTCCAACGTACCTGTGTTACCTCATTTACAGTAACAGAATGGAATTCCCGCCGAGCACAAAGCAGGCCCTCATGCGTGCTCAATAAATCTTTCCTCCCTGTTCATAGTGATCAGGTCTTAGATTTCTGTAGGAGGAGACAGACAGCTAGCGAGGGAGTCAGAGCACCGACCCCTCACTACCTGAGGACCTGTGACCTAACCAGGTGTTCTTCCATACAGTTAGCTATTGAAACTACCTCCTCTTCATTGCCTTGTAAGTTAACCTTTTGTAGTGGTGAGTAGGGATGAGCTTCGAGTTCGAGTCGAACCCATGTTCGGCTCGAACATCGTCTGTTCGGCTAATTTCGAACATTATGGCACGTTCGCGGCAAATTCGAGTGGCGCGTCACGGCCCATAATTCACTGCGGCATCGCAGTGCATTGCTGGCTGATAATTGGCCAAGCATGCACTATTACCCGCATGCTTTGGCCAATCACAGCGGGGAAAAAACGGAGAGCCATAATTGGCCAAAGCCAGGGTGGCTTTGGCCAATTATGTCTCAGGCGGTTTAGTACACGCCCCACACTATATAAGGCCGCCTGCGTGGCGGCCTTGTGTAGTGTGTTGCAGCGGTGGTTAAAGACAGAGAGAGTTACAGTGTGTAAAGGCTATATATGCATCCTAAGTGTTGCATATATATTTACACACTGTATTCAGTTTAGCTAGATCCGTTCCTGTTATTCTCTATACTGACAGGCAGGCAGGTGATTGTGCTAGCTGTATTTTCACTTAGTGTACTGTGTCCTTTGCACAGTGTGCACCTAAAGCTTACTTCAATACAATTACTGGTGTTCTCATACAAATACAGGCAGGGAGCTGCAGTATTTTGCTTTAGTGTCCTTTGCACAGTGTGCACCTAAAGCTTACCTCAATACAATTACTGGTGTTCTGATACAAATATAGGCAGGGAGCTGCAGTATTTTGCTTTAGTGTCCTTTGCACAGTGTGCACCTAAAGTTTACCTCAATACAATTGCTGGTGTTCTCATACAAATACCACAGGCAGGGAGCTGCAGTATTTTCAGTTAGTGTACTGTGTCCACCTAAAGTTTACCTCAATACAATTGCTGGTGTTCTCATACAAATACCACAGGCAGGGAGCTGCAGTATTTTCAGTTAGTGTACTGTGTCCTCTGCACAGTGTGCAACTAAAGCCAACTGAAGACAATTGCTGGTGTTCTCATACTAATAATACTACAGGCAGGCAGTTGATTCTACTAGCTGAAGTATAATCAGTATATATATACATCCCAGATTTGTGCAGCTACATCTCCCTGCAGGCCATTAGTATGTCTGGAAGGACAACAAGGAGAGGCAGACAGTCATGAGCCAATACAAGAGGGCAAGCAGGCTCTGTGTCTAGAGGCAACAGTGCTGGTCGTGGACACGGTGCATCCTCATCAGCACGTGGCCGTGGGACACGCTTGTCCTTTTTTTCGGCAGCTGGCCGTGTTGAGCCGCAACATGCCGAAGACTTGGTAGAGTGGATGACCAAGCCGTCCTTTTTCTTGACAGGCACAATTGCCAATGCCCATTCACTTCTATCAACTTTAGTTATGATCTTTTCAGCCAATAGGTGGCCCAGCTCTGCTTTCACTTTCTTTCGCAAGGCAAAAGGTACTAATCATGCCTTACAAAAACGAGGTTTAACACCAGGCTTCAAGAGGAGGTGGGCCATTTTTCCTTTTACTGTGCCCAAACAGTCCTCAAAAATCCCCTTAAAGCGTGACAGGGATTCCACCCAATGGTCTACCTCAGAAAGCAATGTACATTGGGCAATGACAAGAGAAGGCATTCCCAGGGCTTTGATCCAGTCCCTACCGTACAGCGGAGGACCTCCTTTATTGACAACATAAAGGCGTAGAGTTTGACTGTGGTTGCCTAATGTAACAAGGGGTTTCACATAACCCAAGGGCTGTAGTAGTTCCTTGCTGTAGGTTTGTAGTGTGAGATTTGTAGGTTGGAGCGGTAGGGACAGACCTGATGCCTTTAAATGAGTTGATGAAATGACAGACACAGTCGCCCCTGTATCAACATCCATGGAGACAGGACAGCCATTGAGTGTGACATCCACTTATATCGCAGGAGAACTCACAGCTACCCGAAACAGTCCAACATGCTGGACACAGGTTTCCTCATCAGAGCTGGAGCTGTTATTGTCAGTATCCATATGAAATGTCTGTTTACGTCTAACTTTTGTGGTAGCGTATGCTGCGGCAAACACGCCCAATATGGCCAGTCTTTCCACAAAGAAAACAAACGACATCCTTGAACTTGTAAGAAGGTGCACTGTGAGTAGTGTTACCACAACGGAAGCAAGTCACTGTCCTAGAGACAGAAGAATTAGGGTGGCGAGGTTTAGGCTGATTTGGGGACGGCCGTCTTGGGTGTTGGGTGATAGCTGAGTGGAATATTTCCTCTCCCTGGCTTGCAGGAGTTTCAGGTGGTGCCTTCAGTAGGGTGGCGTCCTGTGTAGTCAACTCCATGACCGTAGCAAGGTCAGTGGCTTTCGTCAGAGTCAGGTCGGGTTCTGTGAGTAAGCGTTTCTGTATGGCTGGGTCGCAGAGTCCCATAACAAACATGTCGCGGAGAGCCGTCTGCAGGTAGTCTCCAAACTGACAAGTGGCAGCTAGTTTACGTAAAGCAATGATATAAGTCTTTATGTCCTCCCCGGCATGCTGCCTTCTACTGTAGAATTTAAATCGCTCTGCAATCTCTAATGGCTTTGGGTTGTAGTGCTCATGTAGCTTCTGAATTAACTCAGGCAGGGGCTTAGAGGCTGGCTTGTCTGGAGAAATTAGGTCTCTGAGAGTGCCATATGCAGCTTGACCCAATGTTGTGAGGAAAACTACAACTTTATTTTCTGCAGCCACACTATTTGCTTCCATATACTGCTCCAGCCTCTCCGCCCAGGAGCTCCATGATTCAGCAGCAGGATCAAATGGTTGAATAAACCCTATGAAGGCCATGTGTGCTAAAATCCACAATCCTCGTCGCCACTGTTATGTCCCTTAGACACAGGGTCTCTCAGGGTGCTGCTAGCAATGCTGCCAGTATCTGCTCAGCAAGTTACACACAGGCCGGATGAACTTCTTAACCATGGAGAGGGTCTATTACTCACTCAGAACATGATGACTTTGTTACATGGAGTCCTAATACAACAGGCTTCTGTCATTACCAGATGTAATCCCTTCTGTGTATCATGCTGCTGCTTCCCAGTCCCACACACACACTAACTTACTTCCTGGTACAGCCCCACCCCCAGCATGCATCAGGAGAAAAGGGTGAAGGGCCACAGTGATCCAGAACCAACATCACAGGAGGCATCAATCTAGCAGATAAATTAAATGCACAGGACAGCTTTGTTACTTTATGTATGTAGTATTTTCCCACTGTTTCTTTGCTGTGCAGAATGATTGTTTATGTAGTTAATGCGAAGCTTCACCCAAAAAAATCAGTGCTTTGTAAACGTTCTTGTTGTTAAACAAAAAATTTATTGCGCTACCACACAAAAAGAAATCTAATGAGTCCACAAATGGGTGATGTGATATAGTGAATGCTAATGCAAACCATAAGAAACATCAAAAATAAATAGAAAAATAAAAAAGTCCATGAATGAAGGTAGATGTTAACACTTTTGGACCGAGAGTGATTCAATAATCCATAGATATTGACAATATTCAAATCAGAGAAGTAAAACAGCTTGACTGCAGGTTTAACATGTATGTTCTGTTCATCAGAGTAAAAATAGGCGATCAACGCCGCTTACCAGACCGGGAGGATCTCAAGTTATAGAGATCAAACAGGCATGATGGAAGATACTCAAACAACCACAAACGCACCATCCAAGGATTCCTTTACTGGTGAAAACACCCCGTTCGTGCTGTATAAAGCTCCTGCTTTGGTGTTTCCTTCCAATGTATGCAAAGTAAGTATCCACTTATACCTCCACATCCGATATATTTACATGGGGCAGAGAAAGAAAGACTTTAATCTTGTAACCAAACCAGCTCCTGCGTGGTGACGTCAAGGATAAAGGCTCCACCCGACGCATTTCTCCATATAAGGCTTCGACTTGGAAAGGAGATCGTATCCTGGCATCACTCACCACATTATTTAAATGCAAGAAAAGGCGCGAAAACGAGAGAGACACAGGAAACAGCAATGGAAACGAAACCATCAGTGTCACCAGTGTAATCCGTACATAAATGAATGCCAGGGAGAGCTTCGAGGGCAGGCCCCCTATACCTACCCCAGAAGATATACCCGGCATGCAACCCAGTACACATAGCAGCAAACGTCTGTGCATACATATAAGAATATATACAAAAATGTACCAAAAGATATTATACTTTTTGGATTTAAGATACATACAGCAAATTCAAATACATGTATTATATGTAGGACTACTTATTGAAAATAAACAATTGATGAAAATAAAAAATAAAAATAATAATGATCAAAAGAGGACTAGCAAAATGTATATGAATATACATAACTATGCAGATACATTACGATTAATGCAGATCAATCCCAATTATCCCTGCACATATAAAAATCTGATAAAAAATAAAGGGAAAAAAACGGATAGGGATATAATGGGGACAAAATGGGAAATATAGTTGCCCTAAATTCCCTAAAGTTGATGGCAGTTCAGTTACATCAAATATTGCACATCTGTTCACCCATTATAAATTAAAAAGTTAAAAAATCAATTCACAGATCTAGAAAAGGGGCAAGAGGTGGAAAACACAGAGAGGAACAAGGGACACAAACATAATGATAAATGATACCACTAGCTATTATTGATATAACAGTTAATGTCCCATTCCACGTTGAGTCCCAGGGGACTATAACACTGAATGTCAAAAATCCACCTGGTCTCCCTACATGAAATATGCCTCTTGAGGTCACTTCCTCTCCAATGTGGGACAAACCTTTCAATAGCTATAACTTCGAATTAGAGAAGTGTTTCGGTTATGAAACTGACGAAAGTTTTGGGAAACACTATGGCCTCTAAAGCCCCTACGAATATTCGAGAGGTGTTCTCTTATACGTATATTGAGAGCCCTAGTGGTTCTCCCCATGTACTGAAGCCCGCAAGGGCACCTAAAAATGTATATAACCCCTACTGTACTGCATGTGATAAACTCCACAATGGAATAGGTCCTAGAGGTTACATGAGAGGTAAAGGTCGAGGTTCTGATGGTTTAAGATGTTTTGCACATGGCACACCTCTTGCAGGGAAAAAAAACGTTTAAGTTGTCAAAAATAGTGGGACGCTTTAGTGGATCTATGGCACTAGGGGCCACCAGATCTTTCAACGATCGATTTAGTCTAAACAAAATTTTAGGTTTCTTCTGTAAGGTAGCCCCAGGATCTTGTCGCACTTAAGAACCTGCCAGTGCTTTCTGAATATTCTATTGACCTACCAATATTGCGATGAAAAGGTTGTCAGGAAAGACCACTCAAAATAATTTCCATTATTTGCTACTACTCTTAGGGACTAATAGATCTTTCCTGTCAAGAACAGAGACCGCCTGTAAGTCTCTATTCAGGACTTTCGGATCATATCCCTTCTCCATGAAACGTTCCTTCAGAATATTAGCCTGGATCTGGAAATCTTCAGGATAAGTGCAGTTGCGTTTCATACGTCGGAACTGCCCTTTAGGAATGGCTTTGAGCCAATTAGGATGATGGTTACTATTAACTGGAATATATCCATTTCTGTCTGTACTCTTAAAGTACGTTTTGGTGGACAAACGTCCCTTCTCCTTGAAGATGACCAGATCCAGAAAATGAATCAAGGTTTTGCTAAATACATAGGTAAATCTAATTCCCCATTGATTGTTGTTAATACCAGCCATAAAAGTACATAATGACTCCTCCTCCCCCTCCACAGGAAGAACGTGTCATCAATGTATCGCTGCCAAAAAAGGAGGCGGGACAAATTTTTGGAAAAAAGTTCATCCTTTTCCCAAAGAGCCATAAATAGTCCAGCAAGACTAGGGGCATACTTAGCCCCCATGGCAACCACGGTGTTCTGTAAATAAAACTCTCCCCCATATAAGAAATAATTGTGCTCCATGGCGAATTTGAGTAATTGCATGATAAACTCCAAGGTCCCATCTTGTATGGAGGATTATTTTTTTAAGAAATATCTTGCAGCATGGTATCCTATTTCGTGTGGTATAATGGTGTAAAGCGACGCAACATCCTCTGTCACCAGGAGAGTATCCTTTCCCACCTCACATTATGAAAACTCATTGATAATCTGCATGGAATCTCCTAAAAAGGCTGGAGTTTTTTTTCACCAGCAGCTGCAAGAATTGATCAATGAATTTTCCTATACGTGAGGGAGTCGATGCCGCTTACAATTGGGCGGCCCGGGGGGAAATCAGGGTTCTTATGTACCTTTGGGAGGTAATAAATGATGGGTATTCTTAGAGCTAAAGGGATGAGAAACTCCAATTCTTTTTAATTTATGATACTTTTTCTAAACCCTTCTTGAATTACACTATTCAGATCCTTCTTATACAAAATGGTAGGGTCTTTTTTTAAGATTTTATAAGTATCCCGATTAGATAGCAATCTATCCATCTCATTGAGGTAATCATGTTTCTTTAATAGAACAACATTTTTGGACTGTCTGTAAATTTTAAAACACGTCTGATGCAAGCAGACCATTATAAAGTTGTGAACACAACAGATGGGATATTTATATTAAAGTGTCACTAAACCCACATCATAAAAAATTATCGATAAATGGTGCATACTCACTCTGTCTGAGATTTGTTTTCTGTATTCTGCAAAAAACCTGGTTGATCCTGCTGCTCTCTTCTCCACCTTCTATTCATGTCTCCAATGCAGTTGTGGATTTTGCAGAGCAGTGTTGGCAGCTCTGCACATGCTCAGTTTTCAGTGAGTTTATTATGCTGAGCATTTCCTCCGATCTATCCCATCGGAGCAGCCCCATGTGACTATAGAGTCACACATGAGGGAGTATACACAGTGGTAAATGACAGCTCACTACCTCCCTTCTCCTCCATACCCACCAACCAGCTAAACACAATGGGGGTGGGATAATAGCTTAGTAGTTTAATGGAGGCTTCATCTTCCTCCTATTGTAAGACACAGACAGGAGGGGCATGACACAATGATTTGATTTCAAATATATATTTGTATGTCGATTTAAAACAGTTTATTGAAAATAATTATTTATTTTTACTCTGTATTCCAAAGGCTGTTTTTGTTTTGGCATGTGGCCAGCAGAAGAAGCTCCTCCAGCTTATGTTTCCCTGCAGACAGGCTGGGAGAGATTTGGGTCATGTTACAGCTGTATATCTATTAGGAAAAAGGTACTTGCATTTTTTTTTTATTAAAATACTTACAGGTCCATCATCCACATACAGAAATAGAAGGGAGAATGTAAATTTAACAGTGTGTGTTTTGTATCACTGTAAGTGATACTAGAGACAGACACTGTTTTACCCAGTACATATATATAATATTACACAGTACACAGTATATATAATTTACCATGAGGCTTCATGCATGCATAGCCTACTTTGACCGCCGACCGTGGGAAAACGAGGCAAAATCGCGATTTTACCACATTTTGCGACCAACGGTCAAAATATTCCTATCCTGAATGCGATTCTTCCGTGTTCAGGGGAGGGAGGTTGAGGGAGGTTGAAGCTCCCCTAACAGCAGCAGCATCTAAACTCTAGTAAAAGCCTATGTGTATATTGACACATAGGGGTTGATTTACTAAAGGCAAATCCACTTTGCACTACAAGTGCAATGCAAGTACACTTGGAAGTGCAGTCGCTTTATCTCTGAGGGTAAGATCTGAAATGAGGGGACGCTCTGCTGATTTTATCATCCAATCATGTACAAGCATTTTTTTTTCCTTTCATGTCCCCCTCAGATCTACAGCAACTGCACTTCCAAGTGCACTTGCAGTGCACTTGTAGTGCAAAGTGGATTTGCCTTAAGTAAATCAACCCCATAGGCTTTTATGGAGTTGAGTTTAAGAGCTTTGGCAAAAAAACGCCAAAAGCTCCTAAACTCAAGTTTAGGAACTGTAGTGTACATGAAGCCTAATTCAGATTACACAGTGAGTGCACTTATGCACCAGATTCCACATTCTCCTTGCATATTATTAAAATACCTTTATGTAGTTAAATTTGATTTTGGCTTGTTACCTTTTGTCAAATGTTCCTGGTTCTATAATTCGTAGAGTGACAGAAAAAGGAACAGGCCCTGAGGCAATCCATGAGGCTAAATTTGCTGGATGGATTTTGAGATTACACTTCCTTTTACTGAAATGATTTGTAACATATGACACTATTGTCACAATAGTCACTATGGTAAAAAATGTGATCAAGGAAATGGTTTGTGTCCTAGATTGTGAAAAAGATCATTTGCATTTAGTCAATAGAGAAAAAAAAAGAAAGAAAGAATGAAAGAGAAAGGGAAGGAAAGAAACAATTGGAGAAAAATAAATGAAGGGGCTGCATGACTGGGGAAAAATAGTCCCCAGGGAGAGTTAAAATTTTGAGAAAGACTGTAGGCCTTTCCTGATTGGATGTCATGGGTCAGGTAGCAAAGGGAAGCCACAGGGGTAGGATCTAGCAAGGTATGGAAAATCAACAGGGAAGAAGGTTGTCCAACCCATCCTCCTTCATTAAATGCCCATTGTCAGATCTACTTTAATAGGCGATTGCCACTGCAGCTTGGCAGGTTAGTAAAAAAGGTGAAGTGGTTTCACAGTGGGGTGCACATCTCTTGGTATGGGCCTCCCCCATTGGTTGTTTAACAGGAATGGAAACAATACATTCTGTAGCTGTCCTTGAGCCGGTGGGGTTGGGCAGGGGACAAGGGTGTAATTTTAGTAAGGTCTTTTAGCTAGCAGACATTAAAGCTTCCTTCTTCTAACCAGCAGTCGTTATTTTATTTATTGGGTATGTTTAGGTTTGGTTTTTATAAAGGGAACTGTTAATTGTTTTGTGGTTAAATAAAGGGCTGCTGTGGCCGTTTAAACCTACAGTATGTTGAGCAGTTTGTGTATTTATTGAAATTTCATTACGGGGGATGGAATTAACAAATCCATTAGTCAAGTGCAGGAACACCCAGCAACCAGTTAGATATCATCCTTCATTGACCCGACATCTATTACCTAAAGTATAATTGGTTGCAAAGTGTTAATGCAGTTCTAAAGTCTAATGCCACGTATATACGGTCGGAAATTCCTCCAGCAAAAGTCCCATGTGAGCTTTTGGTTAGAAATTCTGACCATGTGTATGTTCCATTGGACTTTTGCTGTCGGAATTTCCACCAGCAAAAGATTGAGGGCAGGTTCTCAATTTTCCCGTCGGAAAAAATCCTGATTGGAAATTCCGATCATCTGTAGCAATTCCGACGCTCAAAATTCCGACGCATTCTTGGAAACAATTTGACGCATGCTCGGAAGCATTACATGTAATTTTCTCAGCTCATCATAGTGTTGTACGTCACCGCGTTCTTGACGGTCGAAAGTTCAGAGAACTTTTGTGTGACCGTGTGTATGCAAGCCAAGCTTGAGCAGAATTCCGTCGGAAAAACCATCCAAGGAAAATCTGTGTTACATCAGAGGGGGGCGGGGTCACCCGCACGTCACTGGGTAAGCCCGGGTTTCCCCTTGCGTCAGAGGAGGACGGGGTCACGTGACGGGTGACTCCGTCCTCAGCTACATAAGACCTGTCAAGCTGCAGCGACGATATTCCCGGGGTGTCTCCGGTGGAGACAGGATGCGCTGCGCTGGACATCTCATCGCTGAAGCCTGGACCTGGATGGGGAGGAGATCATCCACCGCTGGACCCCGGAGAGCCGAGCATCCATCGCAGGATACCGACAGCGTTGGAGTGGAGACCAAGAGTGGATTACCACCGCTGGAATCTTTTTTTTATTTTTATTTTTTTATTTTTAATAAAGGACTTATCCCAACGGTGTCTGTGTGTTTTTTTTTATTTTTTTACACTTTCTTTGTGAGATGGTAGGGGTACAATGTACCCCTTACCAATTCACATGGGGGGGCGGGATCTGGGAGTCCCCTTTGTTAAAGGGGTCTTCCAGATTCCGATAAACCCCCCCGCCCGCAGACCCCCAAAACCACCGGGCAAGGGTTGCGGGGATGAGGCCCTTGTCCCCATGAACATGGGGACATGGTGCTTTGAGGGGTCACAGACCCCCAAAGCATCCTCCCGATGTTGAGGGCATGTGGCCTGGTACGGTTCAGGAGGGGGGGCGCTCTCTCGTCCCCCCCTCTTTTCCTGTGGCCTGCCAGGTTACGTGCTCGGATAAAGGGTCTGGTATGGATTTTTTGGGGGGAACTCCACGCCATTTTTTTTTTAAATTTGGTGTGGAGTTTCCCTTAAAATCCATATTGGGGGGAACCCCCACATAATTTTTTATTTTTTTATTTGAAGCAGGGTTTCCCTTAATATCCATACCAGACCTGAAGGGCCTGGTAATTGAATTCGGGGGGACCCCCACGCATTTTAATATTTTTTTTTATCAATGACTTTCAATGACTTTTCTCTGTATTGCCGGGAGCCGACAATTCATTACAGCCGCGAGTACTTTTAAATGACTTTTTTTCCTTCAGAAATTACACTTTGTGCAGGGACAGTTCTAAGCATGGGAAACAAGCGCTGCTTTACAGGCATACTATACACACCCCCTAGGTACGAAATTTAAAGGAACATTTCACTTTTATTGTTTCACTTTAAGCATTATTAAAATCACTGCTCCCGAAAAAACAACCGTTTTTAAAACTTTTTTTTGCATTGATACATGTCCCCTGGGGCAGGACCCGGGTCCCCAAACACTTTTTATGACAATAACTTGCATATAAGCCTTTAAAATTATCACTTTAGATTTCTCCCATAGACTTTTACAGGGTGTTCCGCGGCTTTTCGAATTTGCCGCGAACACCCCAATTGTTCGCTGTTCGGCGAACGGGCGAACAGGCAATGTTTGTCTCGAACTCGAAGCTCATCCCTACTCACAGGGCAGACTTATAGCAACAGGAGCCATTGACTCCCACTGCTGTCAATCAAACTATGTGATGAACTGAGGGACAGAGCCAAGCCATGCTGTCTGTGTCTATAGACACACACAGGGTGACTTGGGAGCGAGCCATGCAAGAATGGGCTGCCATCAGTCAGGATGTGGTCCCGATGTTGATTGACAGCATGCCAGGGCGATTTGAGGAGGTCTTGAAAAAGAAGGGTCAACACTGCAAATACTGACTCTGCATAAACTTAATGTAATTGTCAATAAAAGCATTTAAAACGTATGAAATGCTTGTAATTATACTTCAGTATACCATAGTAACATCTAACAAAAAGTTCTAAAAACACTGAGGCAGCAGACTTTGTGAAAATTATTATTTGTGTCATTCTCAAAACTTTTGGCCACTGCTGTAAAAGAGCAGTGTGAACAGCAAGCTTTGATAAAGCATTTGCAGACCTTTTAGCATTTTTTTAAGTACCATTCAACTCCAGATTCTAATGGGAGTGTTGATTGCCACTTTAAGCAAGTTGCTAGCAGACTTAAAGCTTCAAAAAGTTCTGAAGCCTGCCTTCTCCCCAGGACACTGACATTCAGCAGGCAGCCACTGGCAAAGTGGGGTGGGTGGGGGCTGGGGACACAGGCGCAGCAATTAGTCTCCATCTGATGCCCCAGCCCCGCCGCCGCCTCTCTATCAGCGCTGATCCAAAGGGATGATGTTGGCAATGTGACAAGACGGCAGGCATTGGGGATGGAAGGAGGAGCCTGACTGCTGCCAGCACCAAGCCGGGGAAACTTTTTCAAATGCCGCCAGAGCCGTTCCAGGGGAAAAAAGAGTGCACACTCTGACCTCCCTCCACTCTCCTGTTGTCACTCATCGGGGCTCGTATGTTTGTCAGAGGACTACCATGTCCTAGGCATGTAACAACTAAACTGGGTGTAGTAGGCGCAACGGCAAACACACAAGAAGCATAGATCAGAAAAGATTTTGCAAAGTTTTTGAAAAAGTCTCATAGAGGAAGTCCAAAAACTTGTGTCAGCTACTAATCCAGAGCTCAGCCCACTCTGTAGTAAACAGGTAAAAAGAAGAGGAAGAAGTATTAGGTACAATTTATTATGGCCCCCATATTGGGTTACTCACAAGAGGTAGGTATAATATAGGCTCTTCAATAAGGTAATGGCTGGGGGAGTCTGTCCGTATGCTCCTCGTGCGCTAGGTAGGCTGGGTGTCTCAGGCCGTGGGGTAACGGAGCTGTGAACTGAGGAAGTCCTCTGAAGCCCTCTAGCAGTTCTGGGATCCGGAGTGGACCGCAGCGTGTCCTTGACAGTCCTTGACAAAAGGAGTGCACATGCTCATATACAGCACGGCTCATTCTCCAAAGCGCATCGCACAGCATCCTGGGACCTGTGACGTCAGCACCCCTCGCACCACCTGCGCTACGCTGCGATCCACGCTGCTGTCCACTCCGGATCCCGAAACTGCTAGAGGACTTCAGAGGACTTCCTCCGTTCACAGCTCCGTTACCCCACAACGTGAGACATCCAGCCTACCCAGCACATGAGGAGCACACGGACAGACCTCCCGGCCATTACCGTATTGAAGAGCCTGTATTACCTATTTTGAGTAACCCAATATGGGGGCCATAATAAATTGCACCTAATACTACACTTAGTGGTGCTTCTTTCTCTTCTTTTTACCATGTTCTAGGAGGAGAGGTGAGTGATCCGTGGACACTGAGCCAAGTCAACACTGTGTACACAGACACCCGACATCATCGTCACCCTCCTACTCAGACTGGGTTCTCCTCTACAACTCCCCTCACTTGAAGGGTTAACTGTCATCTTGCCTGCCCCATGCAGAGTGTGTCACCTACCTGGGTGTGTGCCCCCCTCCACTCGCCTATGTGTTTATTTCTCCAACACAGACACAGACCCCACACAACCACCAGGGACCCCACACAACCACCAGGGACCCCACACAGCCACCATAGGCCCCACACAGCCACCAGGGACCTTGCACAGCTGCCAGGGACCCTGCACAGCCACCAGGGACCCCGCACAGCCACCAGGGACCTCGTACAGCCACCAGGAACCCTGCACACCCACCAGAGGCCCCGCACAGCCACCAGGGACCCCGCACAGCCACCAGGGACCTCGCACAGCCACCAGAGGTCCCCCCATAACCACCAGGGACCCCGCACGTCACCAGAGGCTCTGCACAGCCACCAGAGGCCCTGCATCCAAGACCCCGAATAGCCACTTGAGAAGTAAGAGGTGGGACAAATTTAGATGGGGTGGCGCAGAGACGATCGATTTTAGTCTTGCCCAAAATACACCACTGGTGATATCACTGTGATGGATGTAGCAGTCCAGGATTTGGAGACAACATCTTTTTGTTGATGCCTTTAACAACTTTAATCAGGTATTTTGCTTTGTGACAGGTTTCCTTTAGTACCGGTGTTTCTAGTGAATAAAGGGAACTTTCAAGGGTGAATAGTTTGCAAAAACCTACTTTTTTTCCTTCAGAAATGACACTGTGCAGGGACAGTTCTAAGCACGGGAAACAAGCGCTGCTTTACAGGCATACTATACACACCCCCTAGGTACGAAATTTAAAGGAATATTTCACTTTTATTGTTTCACTTTAAGCATTATTAAAATCACTGCTCCCAAAAAAACGAAAACGGCCGTTTTTAAAACTTTTTTTTGCATTGATACATGTCCCCTGGGGCAGGACCCGGGTCCCCAAACACTTTTTATGACAATAACTTGCATATAAGCCTTTAAAATTAGCACTTTAGATTTTTCATGTTCGAGTCCCATAAACTTTAACGGTGTTCGGATGTTCGAACAAATTTATTGCCTGTTCGCAAGTTCTGTTGGGAACCGAACTGGGGGTGTTCGGCTCATCCCTAGATCTGACATTTCAAAGAAAATTATTCTGTTACATCAGCATCAGGTGCTTGGTAGCTGGTGGTGATCCAAGACTGATTAATTTTTTGAAGGTTAGTCGATCGACCGAGTCGGTGGACAGGCGCACCCTGTGATCGGTTACAAAGCCTCCAGCAGCACTGAATGTGCGTTCTGAAAGAACACTGGATGCAGGACAGGCCAGTAGCTCAATTGCATACTGTGCAAGCTCTGGCCAGTGATCCATCATCAAGACCCAGTAACCCAGAGGATTTTCGGTGGGAAAGGTGTCCAAGTCTGATCTTGCCCCTAGGTATTCCTGCAACATGTAAACCAGACGCTGGCGATGGTTGCTGGAACCGATCATACCCTGGGGCTGCGGACTAAAAAAAATTCTGAACGCATCAGTCAGACGGCCACCTTCTCCACCTTCTTTGACTGACCGAAGCCTCAGCAATACGTTGTCCAGGACCAGGAATTTGTAACCTCCCAGTCTCTTGGAACGCGTTGCACAGACCTTTCTGCAAGGTCCCCCGAAGATGCTTCATCCTCTTCTCCCTTTGTTACGGCAAGATAAGGTCCGCAACCTTACCCTTGTAACGTGGATCCAGGAGGGTTGCCAGCCAGTAATGATCCCTCTCCTTGATCGCACGAATATGAGGATCCTTCCGCAGGCTTTGCAGGATCAGGGAGGCCATGCAGCGTAGGTTTGCTGAGGCATTCGGTCCAGAGTCCTCTGAGTCACTCAGGATGACATTATCCGCAGCCATCTCCTCCCAGCCACGTAAAAGTCCATGGGTGTCTTGGGACTGTAATTGATCCCTTGAAGACTGCTGCTGATGCTGAGTGCTAGGCTCCACCTCCATGCTGACACAATTTTCCTCCTCCTCCTCCTCCTCCTCTTCCTGTGTGATAGGCGGGCCAGAAGGAACACTGTCTGGATAATGGGGGCCTTGAGAGGTAAGGAAGTCCTCCTCTTCCTCCTTCTGTTCTGCCTCAAGTGCCCTGTCCATTATTCCACGCAGCATGTGCTCCAACAGGTAGACAAGAGGTACAGTGTCACTGATGCATGCACTGTCACTGCTCACCATCCTCGTGGCCTCCTCAAATGGTGACAGGACAGTTCATGCATCCCTGATCATGGCCCACTGGCGTGGGGGAAAAAACCCAAGCTCCCCTGACCCTGTCCTGGTGCCATATTGCAACAGATGCTCATTGATGGCCCTCTGCTGTGTGTGCAGCCACTGCAGCATGGTCAACGTAGAGTTCCACCTGGTGGGCATGTCACAGATTAGGCGGTTCTTGGGCAGGTTGTATTCCTTTTGAAGGTCAGCCAGCCGAGCACTGGCATTATATGACCGGCGGAAATGCACACAGAGTTTCTTGGCCTGCTTCAGGACCTCCTGTAAGCCCGGGTATACCTGCCCAAGAACCGCTGCACCATCAAGTTAAGAATGTGAGCAAAACAGAGCACATGTGTCAGTTGTCCCTGTCGGAGGGCGGAGAGGAGGTTGGTGCCATTGTCAGAAACCACCTTTCCTGGATTAAGCTGGCGTGGCGTGCATGGGAGTGACGTCATTGCGGCTCCGGCCAGTCACAGAGGAAGTGAGATGGCGGCGATGGAGGAGATGAACGACGGCCGCTGCGAGGGCTTCGATCTCAGGTAAGTACTACATAATGAGCTAGTATGCTATGCATACTAGCTCATTATGCCTTTGTCTTGCAGGGTCTTATTTTTATTTTTTTTCTTGAGGAGGGTTTACTTCCTCTTTAATTGCATATAAAGAAAAACATTTCATGATAAATTAAATGATTACAGAGCTGCATTAGTTTGTGCCTTTTATAGATGCCTAGAGTTTAGCTTTACTCAAGCAGGGACTGCATGGGCAAGAAGGAAAGTACCAAAAGCAGAACATCTAAAATCAAGATTACGTTTTATTCAGTCTCTTAATGTGGTTGCAAAGGTTGTTTTTTTTCTAAATAAAAATAACAAACATGTTATACTTACCTGCTCTGTGCAAGGGTTTTGCACAGAGCAGCCGTGATCCTCCTCTTCTAGGGTGCCCTGTCGGCGCTCCTGGCTCCTCCCCCTCATCGGGTGCCCCCTGCGGAAAGCCACTTTTCATGGGGGCACCCGTGCAGGCTCGCTCCCAAGTCCTGCTGCTGCGTCTATTGACACAGACAGGGGGACTCATCCCCCCGGCTTCTGTGTTACTGGATTTGATTGACAGCAGAGGGAGCCAATGGCTCAATGATGGGCTCTTGCACATCGCTGGATCGGATCGGGTTCAGGTAAGAAAAAGGGGGGTCTGGGGGGCAGATGCAGCAAAGAAGGTTTTTCACCTTAATGCATAGAATGCATTAAGGTAAAAAAAACCTTGAGACTTTACAATCATTTAAGTCATAAAAATTCAATGCGTTCTAGGGGATCCCAGGTTCCACCTTCATCAGGGCTTGGTATTTGAACAAAGTGTGTACTGAAATGATAAAATTAGAAGCAGTCTAACCGTCATCTGGAGCAATCAGCAGACTAATTACCCACCAAGATCCCTCCAATTTTTCATTCTAGAGCACATCAAAATTCATTGACCCTACTTGAGCAAAGAACTGATCTTCAGCCACCATTTCTGAGAGAGCTGCCTCAAAAAAATCTGAAAATTTGTAGAACCACCTTTAGCTGCAATTAGAGTTGCAAATCTTTTTGTGTATATGTCTCTACCAGCTTTCCACATCTAGAGAGTGACATTTTTGCCCATTCTCCTTTGCAAAATAGCTCAAGCTCTGTCAGATTGGATGGAGAGCGTCTGTGATCAGCAATTTTCAGGTCTTGTCACAGATTCTCAATTGGATTTAGGTCTGGACTTTGACTGGGCCATTCTAACACATGAATATGCTTTGATCTAAACCATTCCATTGTAGCTCTGGCTGTATGTTTAGGGTCATTGTCCTGCTGGAAGGTGAACCACCACCCCAGTCTCAAGTCTTTTACAGACTCTAAAGCCCTGTACACACAATCGGATTTCCTATGGATTCTAATCCGATGGATTTTTCCATCGGAAATCCGATGAAGCTGACTTCCATCAGTCTTGCCTACACACCATCAGTCAAAAATCCGTCCGTCCCAAACGCCGTGACGTAAAACACTCCAACAAGCCAAGAAAAATTAAGTTCAATGTTTCTGAGCATGCGTCGACTTGATTCTGAGCATGCGTGGGTTTTTTGTCCGATGGAATTCCACACAGACGATCGGAATTTGCTATCGTATTTTTTCCCATCGGATGAATTTAAAACATGTTCTATTTTTTCTCACCGATGGAAAAAAGACAGATGGGGCCCATACACGATCGGTTTATTTGATGAGAAAAGTCCATCGGACTGTTTTCATCTGTAAAACCGATCGTGTGTACATGGCATAAGAGGTTTTCTTCTAAGATTGTTCTGTATTTGGCTCCATCCATCTTCCCATCAACTCTAACCAGCCTCCCTCTCCCTGCTGAAGAAAAGCATCCACACATCATGATGCTTCCACCACCATGTTTCATGATGGGGATGGTGTGTTCAGGGTGATGTGCAGTGTTATTTTTCCACCACACATAGCATTTTGCTTTTAGGCCAAAAAGTTCCATCTTGGACTCATCTGATCAGAGCACCTTCTTCCACATGTTTGCTGTGTCCCCCGAAGACAAGGAGAGAGGCGCCTCTAAGTGCAATAGTGTAACAAGTTTTTAATAGTAGATACAAATACACTCACATTTAGGTGAATTAACATAGGCGTTTAAAATGTGGGTGACGTCATCCTCTGCAGCTTAACCACATGTGCGCTCCTAGCCTCGCTCTTAACATACTACAGGATCGTTGTCCCCGGAAGCCGGCCGCTCCATCTTCAGAGACACTCCTGTCATTCTACGCAGAGCTGAGAACCCCCTGTGACCTGCTGCTGATGATCGTCATCCTGACATTTTAAACGCCTATGTTAATTCACCTAAATGTGAGTGTATTTGTATCTACTATTAAAAACTTGTTACACTATTGCACTTAGAGGCGCCTCTCTCCTTGTCTTCCAGTTACCCCTGAACATGGTTTCTGTTCATCTATGATGGCCGCCCTGTGCACAGTGGATCCCATTTATCCCTGCTCCACCCATATACACCGCAGTGTGTAAACAGACTCCTAAGGACTTTCTTTAAGACTGTCTATATATATACATATGTTGTATAGTATTTTTTCATTTTATTTTTATATTTTATATATTTTTATTTTTATTATTTTTTTTTTATTTTTTTGGGATAATACATGTTTCTGTGGATATTGTGCGCCACCACTTGTCTATATTGCTGTGTCCCCCACATGGCTTCTCGCAAACTGCAAACAGAACTTCTTATGGCTTTCTTTTAACAATGGCTTTCTTCTTGCCACTCTTCCATAAAGGCCAGATGTGTGAAGTGCACGACTAATAGATGCCCTGTGGACAGATTCTCCCACCTGAGCTGTGGATCTCTGCAGCTCCTCCAGAGTTATCATGGGCCTCTTGGCTGCTTCTCTGATTAATGCTCTCCTTGCCCGGTCTGTCAGTTTAGGTGGACAGCCATGTCCATGAAATGTTCAAGCTTAGAATATTTTTTCATAACCTAACCCTGCTTTAAACCTCTCCACAACTTTATTCCTGACTTGTCTGGTGTGTTCCTTGGCCTTCATGATGCTGTTTGTTCACTAAGGTTCTCTAACAAACCTCTGAGGGCTTCACAGAACAGCTGTATTTATACTGAGATTAAATTACACACAGATGGACTAATTTACTAATTCGGTGACTGAAGGCAATTGGTTGCACTAGATTTTAGTTAGGGGTATCAGAGTAAAGGGGGCAGAATGCAAATGCACGCCACACTTTTCACATATTTATTTGTAAAAAAAATCTGAAAGCCATTTATCATTTTCCTTCCACTTCACAATTATGTGCCACTTTGTGTTGGTCTATTACAAAAAATCCCAATAAATTACTTTTATGTTTTTGGTTGTAATATGACAAAATGTGGAAAATTTCAAGGGGTATGAATATTTGTTCAAGGCACTGTATGAGAGAAGCCTCAGTGTCATCTCATACATCACATTGAATGTGATGGAGGTAGGCGTGTGACCGTAGCCAGAAGAAGCTTACAAAAGAGGCTGTGGCAGATCGACTGCATGGAATAAGGGAGCCTACTAGAGCAGGAAGTCAGTTTAGTATTACATCCTTCTCTGCAACCCCCCAGACTAACAAGCTTTTAAGGGTACTTTTTTTATTGTGCCTGGAGTTGGGATTTAGGCAGTTGCTTATTATAGGACTGGAGACCGAACTCAAATACTACTTCTATTTTAAAAATAAAGACTACTAGACCTGGTGTTGTGGTATGAATGGCCGTGGCCCTTTATTATTGGTATAATAAATAAAATTTACCAATAATAATAATTTTTTATTTATGACAATACTTATAGTTACTCTTAATTACTCCACCAAATAAGTACATGCTTATATATACAAATGGTTCAGCCATTAAAGTGGTTGTAAACCCACTTTGACAACATGCACTTACAGGTAACCCTAGATCAAGGCTTACCTGCAGGTGCATGAAATATCTCCTTAACCTACACGGTTAAGGAGATATTTGCAGATAACACAGAACTGATGTCTACGGCGCATGCGCGCCATAGACAACGGCGCAGGCCCACTAGCGGGCCGGCATCATTGCCGGTTTTCTGAATGGGATCTTGCCGGCAGGGGGGGGCGCATGTGTGTGACGTCATCGCTGCTCCGGCCAATCACAGCGCCGGAGCAGCGATAACAGGAAGAAGCTCCGAGCAGACATGGCGGCGGCGGAGAACGAGGAGGACTTTGGGGGCTTCAATTTCAGGTAAGTGCCACATAATGAGCTAGTATGCTATGCATACTAGCTCATTATGCCTTTCTCTTGCAGGGGTATGTTTAACAAAAAAAGTTGTAGAGGGTTTACTTCCTCTTTAAAGCTCGAACCTAAAAAAAATAGTAAACCATTAAAACCAATTGTCCCCTTTCGCTGAAGGGATCATAAAACCAAACAATAATATCTGTTAAATTTCTTCCTTAAGCACTTAAGGACCGGAAAGTTTTTGCCCCCTTAAAGTGGAGTTCCACCCTAAAGTGGAACTTCCGCTCATCTGATTTCTCCCCCCCCCCTCCGGTGCCACAATTGGCACCTTTCGGGCGGGGGAGGGGGGACAGGATACCTGTCTTTGACAGGTATCTTTTCCCACTTCTGGGAGCCTCAGCTGCGGGTAGTAATGTCACGGCTGGGACTCCCTCCTCCTCCCTCCCCCGGTCGCCGGGCCAGAAGGAGAGAGGAGCGGTCCTCGCGCATGCGCAGTAGGGTTCCCGGCGTGAAGCCGAAACATCAGCTGCGGGTGCCGATATCGCTGGACTCCAGGACAGGTAAGTGTCCTATTATTAAAAGCCAGCAGCTGCAGTATCTGTAGTTGCTGCCTTTTAATTTTCCTTTTTTTTGGGCGGAACACCGCTTTAATGACCAGGCCATTTTTTGCAATACAGCACTGGGTCGCTTTAACTGACAATTGTGCGTTCCTGCGATGCTGCACCCTAACAAAATTAACATTCTTTTTTTCCCCACAAGTAGAGGTTTCTTTTGGTGGTATTTGATTGCATCTGTGTTTTTTTTTTTTGCGCTATAAACAAAAAAAGAGTGACAATTTTGAAAAAAATATATATTTTTTTTACATTTTGCTATAATAAATATCCCCAAAAAATGTAAAAAAAAAAAAACGAATTTCTTCATCAGTTTAGGCCAATATGTGTTCTTCTAAATATTTTTTGGTAAAAAAAATCAATAAGCGTATATTGATTGGTTTGCGCAGTAATAGTAAATAGCGTCTACAAAATTGGTATTCGATTTATGGCATTTTTATTTTTTACTAGTAATGTCGGCGATCTGCGATTTTTAGCGGGACTGCGACATTGCGGGGGACAGATCGGACACTTTTGACACTTTTTTGGGACCATTGACATTTATACAGCGATCAGTGCTATAAAAATGCACTGATTACTGTGTAAATGTCACTGGCAGGGGAAGGGGTTAACACTATGGGGCAATCAAGGGGGTTAAGTGTGTTCCCTAGGCGTGTTTCTAACTGTGAAGGGATGGGACTGACTAGAGGAGGAGACAGTAGGAACAGTAGACCTGTCTCTCCTCCCTTGTCAGAACGGGGATTTGTGTGTTTACACACAAATCCCAGATCTGGCTCTCGTGCCCGTGATCACGGGTGGCCAGCGGACATCGTGCCCACCGGCCACAGGCATCGGGTCCCCCGCAGTGCAGCCTGCGCGCACGAGCCTGCTATGGCTCTTAAAGGAGCCACTGTACAGCTACGGCGATTTGCGGGAACGAGCCGACCCGCCGCCGGAAATCTTTCGCCGGCTGCTCGGCAAATCTAACTCTTTTGGGTGACCTGACAAGCTGTAGAACTCTCCAGAAGATTTGAAAACACACATGACAGGTAAGTAGCGGAAATTATTTTAACAGTTTAACTGCCCATTTGAGTCAGTCCCAGGCTCTATAGGTAGGGGGTCGCTATTGTGCTCCCCCACCTTTCATTCTATTTATCAGTGTCACCAGTTCCACCTAGAGTTCAATGTACCAATGGCATCTCAGTGTGTCCTGTGTGCCTGAGCCCACATCCCTCCATCATTCAGTATCAAATAACATGTCATTATAAAAAAGCCGTGCCAGCAGCTACAGTATGTGTTTGATTATTGCTCTATAATCAATGGCAACCTTTAACCTTCTCTAGCTACTGAAACTTTAGCTTGACTTGTTCACGTGAATAGCATCATAGTTATGAATTCCTCAGGTTATTTTGGTTGTTAGATATAAAACACTCCACCTTTTGTCTCCTTTGACACACTTCTCCTCTAAGCTCCGGGCTTCAGTGCCGCAGGAGAATACGAGAACATTTTTTCACCCTGAATAATTTGTCATTCTTTGATGCATCCCTCCCTCACCTACCCTCCTCTTCCTAAATTGCCTACTGATCTACTTTTATAACTGTAAATGGTGTCACGTTTCAACTTATGTACAGGCATGAGGCCTGTGCTACTGTGAAAATTTTCATTCTCTACCTGACTACTTATACTTAAAGTTGAACTCCAGCTTTTGATACACTTTACATAGCCAAGCCTGCCCAAACAAACTAAGGGGGTTATTTACTAAAGGCAAATCCACTTTGCACTACAAATGCAAACTACAAGTGCAAAATGCACTTGAAATTGCACTGAAAGTGCACTTGGAAGTGCAGTCACTGTAGATCCGAGGGGGACATGCAAAGAAAATAAAAAACAGCATTTTAGCTTGCACATTATGAAATAATAAAATCAGCAGAGCTTCCCCTCATTTCAGATCTACCCCTCAGATCTACAGCGACTTCACTTCCAAGTGCACTTTCAGAGCAATTTCAAGTGCACTTTGCACTTGTAGTTTGCACTTGTAGTGCAAAGTGGATTTGCCTTTCGTAAATAACCCCCTATGTCCCTCACTAACCTGTGAGGCCATTGGATTGCTGTATAAACTGTGCGTATGTGAGGCTACATACAGCATACCACACTGTGTTCTGGGTTCAAGCCAAAACTTCCTATCTCAAACCCTGAACACAATAGAGTACATAATAGAGGTGCTCAGCCATTCAGAGAAAGTGATGTATTCTAGCAATGGTTGTGACATCATCAACCAACCTCTCTGACTGCATTCATTGCTAGAATACATCACTTTGTCTGAATGGCTGAGCGCCGTTCAGGTCGCACAACTTTGCATGCATTTACAAAACACCCAAAAAAACGCGTCACACTTGCAGTGCAATTCTTTGTTAACCACTTGACCTCTGGAAGATTTAACACCTTCATGTGATCGGCTGAACACCCCGCCAGTTTGGTTCACACCAGAATTCCCGAACAGGGTTTTGCTGCAGCAAAACTGACATATATAAAGAAAAAAATTACATTTAAATTGATTTACAGCTCTGCTGATTTTATTATCCAATCATGTGCAAGCTAAAATGCTGTTTTTTATTTTCCTTGCATGCAAAAAAATAAAAAACATTGCTGGCAATAGAATTTTTATTTTATTTTGAAACGGCGTTGGGGTTCCCCTCAATCCATACCAGGCCCTTAGGTTTGCTAAGTATTTTAAGGGGAACCCCAACCCCAAAATCTATACTAGACCCTTAGCCGAGAATGCAGCCTAGCAGGTTAGGAAAAGAGGGGACGAGGGGGGCCCCCAGATCCCGCCCCCCCATGTGAATGAGTATGGGGTACATTGTACCCCTACTTATTTGCCAACAATGTGTCAAAAACAAATAAAGATAGGAGGCTGTATTTGACAACTCCTTTATTTAAAAAATAAAAAAAAACAATGTCCCCTGATGTAGCTCCATCGTCAATCACAATGCACCAACAGACCCGGAAAACAAAAACTAAATAAAAAAACACTCCACCCGCGATGAAGGCTAACCATTAAATGCCTGCTCCTTGTGACAGTTTTTAAATAGGTAAGGGGCGGGGCCACCTGGTTATGTCACCTGGTGGCACCGCCCCCTTGTGACGTCACCGACCCAGCATGCACCGGCCCCACTCCTTTACAAACTATTGACTGTGCACTCGGCAAACGCAAACGCACATCCAAACAGGCAATGTTCGGGCCGAACTTATGCTTAACCCGAACCGTTCACCCATCCCTATTCATGAGCAGTTCATTATTTGCTACTCCGCACTGCGCTATTTTAACTGGCAATTGTGCAAACATGCAATGCTGTATGCAAATAAAATGAATATAATTTTTGTTCACACAAATAGAGCTTTATTTTGTTGTTATTTTATTACCACTGGTTTTTTTTTATATAAACATTATTATTATTATATTATTTATATTATAAATATTTTTTACTTTCTGCTATAGAACATATCTAATTAAGAAATTTTAAAATTAAATTTTTTCATGAAATTAGGCTAAAATGTATTTGCTACATTTTCTGTAAAAAAAAATTCAATAAGTGTATATTATTTGGTTTGTGTGAAATTTATAGTATTTACAAATTGTGATTGATATATACTGGAATTTTTTAATCTATTGTCCTCATAAAAAATACATGGGTTTGGGGTTAAATTAAATTAAACTTTTTTGGTTTAAGTTTATAAACTGCTATTTTATGTGTCTTTTTATTTTTAACTATCTATATTATGTGACAAAGTATTCCCAAAGCACTTTTTATTTTTTTGCATCCAAAAGAGAAAACACAGCAGATGCTGTCTGCTTTGAGGCTCTGTTTGACTGACTGACACTTCAGACTGAGCTATCCGAATATTATTATTCGTATACAGGAATTATATAGTGCCAACAATTTACAAAATAAAGGGAACCAGTGCCGTTACAATTAGGGTTGCCGCCTCATCCCTTTTAAACAGAACACATATTAATTACACAGGTTCCGTGGCTAATTTAATGCAGATAAGGCACTAAGTGAGTTTCATTACCACCTAAATCAGCCACAGAACCTGTGTAATTAATATGTGATCAGTTTTAAAAGGCTGAGGTGGCAACCCTAGTTACCATACAACTTAATGCAAAAGGGATAGGTGGGCACTGCTTGTGAGAGTTTACAATCTAAAGTCTGAATAAGACAGAGATCCCAACCCCCAGGCAGTGGGCGGGGCCACACGGTGGGGGGAGGAGCGGTGGGAGAGAGAGCCAGTACAGCTTGCACTTCCACTCTCCAACCACCAGAGGGTGTCGGCTCCCCTTCTCGCAGCACCACTACCCACTACTCCCTTCCCTCGCTGTGGTCACATTAGAAAGAAGAGGAACAGAGATGAGGAGAAGGGGAAGAAGAAGGAGAAGGGAAGAGAGCTGGGCCTGGGGCAGGATCGTCATGCTCTTAAAGCACTGGTGAGGCCTGTGAGCTGACTGCAGGTGGTAGGGTTCACCCTCCAACTTTTCTGAGGTGCTGAGGTGACAGGCTGCACCCCCAACACCAACCAACCCCTCCTGGTCTGTCGGGGGGTTGTCTGCCACGAGGCCAATCTCTGGTGCCAGGGAGGTTGGGGACCGCTGTTATAAGGAATAAGTTACAGCATTTTTTTTTAGTCCTGACTATAATAAATACAGGTCCTTCTCAAAAAATTAGCATATTGTGATAAAGTTCATTATTTTCTGCAATGTACTCATAAACATTAGACTTTCATATATTTTAGATTCATTACACACAACTGAAGTAGTTCAAGCCTTTTCTTGTTTTAATATTGATGATTTTGGCATACAGCTCATGTAAACCCAAACTTCCTATCTCAAAAAATTAGCATATCATGAAAAGGTTCTCTAAACGAGCTATTAACCTAATCATCTGAATCAACTAATTAACTCTAAACACCTGCAAAAGATTCCTGAGGCTTTTAAAAACTCCCAGCCTGGTTCATTACTCAAAACCGCAATCATGGGTAAGACTGCCGACCTGACTGCTGTCCAGAAGGCCATCATTGACACCCTCAAGCAAGAGGGTAAGACACAGAAAGAAATTTCTGAACGAATAGGCTGTTCCCAGAGTGCTGTATCAAGGCACCTCAGTGGGAAGTCTGTGGGAAGGAAAAAGTGTGGCAGAAAACGCTGCACAACGAGAAGAGGTGACCGGACCCTGAAGAAGATTGTGGAGAAGGACCGATTCCAGACCTTGGAGGACCTGCGGAAGCAGTGGACTGAGTCTGGAGTAGAAACATCCAGAGCCACCGTGAACAGGCGTGTGCAGGAAATGGGCTACAGGTGCCGCATTCCCCAGGTCAAGCCACTTTTGAACCAGAAACAGCGGCAGAAGCGCCTGACCTGGGCTACAGAGAAGCAGCACTGGACTGTTGCTCAGTGGTCCAAAGTACATTCGGAAATCAAGGTGCCAGAGTCTGGAGGAAGACTGGGGAGAGGGAAATGCCAAAATGCCTGAAGTCCAGTGTCAAGTACCCACAGTCAGTGATGGTCTGGGGTGCCATGTCAGCTGCTGGTGTTGGTCCACTGTGTTTTATCAAGGGCAGGGTCAATGCAGCTAGCTATCAGGAGATTTTGGAGCACTTAATGCTTCCATCTGCTGAAAAGCTTTATGGAGATGAAGATTTCATTTTTCAGCACGACCTGGCACCTGCTCACAGTGCCAAAACCACTGGTAAATGGTTTACTGACCATGGTATTACTGTGCTCAATTGGCCTGCCAACTCTCCTGACCTGAACCCCATAGAGAATCTGTGGGATATTGGGAAGAGAAAGTTGAGAGACGCAAGACCCAACACTCTGGATGAGCTTAAGGCCGCTATCGAAGCATCCTGGGCCTCCATAACACCTCAGCAGTGCCACAGGCTGGTTGCCTCCATGCCACGCCGCATTGAAGCAGTCATTTCTGCAAAAGGATTCCCGACCAAGTATTGAGTGCATAACTGAACATAATTATTTGAAGATTGACTTTTTTTGTATTAAAAACACTTTTATTTTATTGGTCGGATGAAATATGCTAATTTTTTGAGATAGGATTTTTGGGTTTTCATGAGCTGTATGCCAAAATCATCAATATTAAAACAAGAAAAGGCTTGAACTACTTCAGTTGTGTGTAATGAATCTAAAATATATGAAAGTCTAATGTTTATCAGTACATTACAGAAAATAATGAACTTTATCACAATATGCTAATTTTTTGAGAAGGACCTGTACATGAATAAATTGTGCATAACTTACACACGTTCCCTTTAAAGGACACATGTACTGAAAGGCATGAAAAACTGCTATTGCAGACCTCCAGCTCAGATTATAATGGTTTGGGTGTCTCTGACCTCAATAGTTTCTGATTTTCTAAACCAGCATACAGCATGTGAAGTTAGACAAAAGTTTGAACTCTTGATCCTTGTACTTGTTTAGGGTCAATTAAAAATATTGAAGCCATAATAGTCAGGTAATTAGAATGTGCATAATACCAGTAGTTTTTTTATTAAAAGTTTCCTTTGATCATTTTTCAGACTCCTAGGAGCAAGAAAGAAACAATTGGGTTATAACAGCCTCCACTCTTCTGGGAAGGTTTCCTGCAAGATTTTGGAGTATGTCTGAGGAAATTTGTACCCATTCAGCCCATAAAAAGAATTGTGTGGTCAGGTACTTATGCTGGACGAGAAGACCTGACTCACAATGGGCGTTCCAATTCATTGCAAATGTGTACAGTAGGATTGAGGTCAGGGACCTGTGAAAGCAACTGGAGTACCATCAAATTATACCTTTATGAAACTGGATTTGTACACAGATTTACAGTCATGCCAGAACAGAAAAGGACCTTCCCCGAACTTGAAGTGTTCTACAGGGTTGGAAGTGCACAACTGTCTAAAATGTTCTCTTCTTTAGCCACTTCGCATCCGGGCCAATTCTGACACTTCGCTCCTACATGTAAAAAGCCTAATTTTTTTGCTAGAGAATTACATATAACCCCCAAACACTATATATGTTTTTTTAGCAAAGACCCTAGAGAATACAATGGCGGTCATTGCAACTTTTTATCTCGCACGGTATTTGCGCAATAATTTTTCAAACTCATTTTTTTCGGAAAAAAACGGTTTCATGAATTAAAAAATATTAAAACATTAAAGTTAGCCCAATTTTTTTGCATAATGTGAAAGATGAAGTTACGCCGAGTAAATAGATACCTAACATGTCACCCTTCAAAATTGTACACGCTCATGGAATGGCGCCAAACTTCGGTACTTAAAAATCCTCATGGGCGACGCTTTAATTTTTTTTATTGGTTACATGTTTTGAGTTACAGAGGAGGTCTAGGGCTAGAATTATTGCTCTGGCTCTAACGTTCGCTACGATACCTCACATGTGTGTTCTGAACACCGTTTTAATATGTGGGCGGGACTTACGTATGCGTTCGCTTCTGCGTACGAGCTACCAGGGACAGGGGCGCTTTACATTTTTTTTATTTTTTATTTATTGTTCATTTTACACTTAACTTTTTACTTTGACAGTTAGAAAAAAAATGATCACTTTTATTCCTATTACAAGGAATGTAAACATCCCTTGTAATAGGAATAAGCATGACAGGTCCTCTTTACAGTGAGATATGGGGTCAATAAGACCCCACATCTCACCTCTAGGCTGAGAAGCCTGAAATAAAAAAATAAAAAAAACGATCACTGCTTCCTAGCCGAAGCGGCGCCGTTTTTTTGAATGCAGAGGCCGGGCGTGACGTCATAACATCGCGCCTGGCCTCCAAACGATCATAGAGACTCCAGCAACCCTCTGGTCTGCCGGAAATCTCTATGGTTAGAAGCCGGGGCCGGCGGATCCTGTCACCAACTCACCGATCGCTCAGGTGAGTCGGTAGAAGCACCGGAGGGCGGCGGGAGGGGGGGACGTCCCCTCTCGCCGCCTGTAAGAACGATTAAGTGGCGGAACAGCCGCTATGATCATTCTTACGGTACGCAGGATCGCCGGCTCTAAAAAAACGATATCTGAATGATGCCTGTAGCTGCAGGCATCATTCAGATATCCCGGCTGAAAGTCAAGGACGTCCATGGACGTCCTTAGGCGCGAAGTGGTTAGAAACACTTGAACCCAATCATTTGGAGGGGTCTTCACATACTTTTGACTACCTGCATGGATTACAGGGTTTTATAATAATACTAAAATATATATATAATTTATTTGTTACTGAATAATACAAATTTACCAAGAGGCAAGCCTCAAGATTAGACATTTGCACGGTGAAAACATGTGTTTGTTTCCTTTAAATTCGTTAATCTAGTTATTTAGTTTAGTTAAATTCGGTTGATTCGTTCAATTCATATTCGGGATTCCTATTCAGAATTTTCTTTGAATTTACCGATTCTTTTCGATTCGAAATGTTCAAATCGATAAATTTCGAAAAACGGTCTAAACCAAAATGTTATTTTTTTTTCAATTCAAACACGGCAAAGTGAAAAAACCAAAAAAAAATCTTTATCAAATGATTACAATGACTCTTTAAATCACCTTTGGCTTAACAAAAACAGCCGAACAACGAAAAATTTGTCTGATAATTAATTTGGATTCAAACGAACCGCACATGTCTACACAAGATTGGTCAGTCATTATTTGGTAGGTGTTTGTTGGACCTCAAATGGTTTAATCACATAGACCTTTACGTTGTCAGAGTTTCAAGCCCCCCACAACATCAGTTGTGCAGAATTGTACTCAGTGATTGGAAACCTTTGAAGGCAAGATCGATACAGAACATATATACCTGTATAACATTTTTATTTTAGCAGCTCTGCTGGGCAAAAAATCTGCATGTACCACGCAGTAAAGAACTCAAATCAAGCGTCAAAATCTAACCCTTTAAACATGACAAAAATGTAAAAAATGACCTAGTCTACAAGGCACAAAATCCCTCCAGTCAATTAGGATACTAAACTGTGGGTAGGCTGTTTATGAAACCATGATATATCGTATTTCAATATCCTTTGTATAGAATGCTTGCAGCTATTTGACTTATTCTTTGTCGTCATTCTCATTTTTTTCCCCATCAGCATCATGACCAGGGAGACTCTCATAAATTTTCATGTCAGTCTTTCTTGCACGCTATGTTTACACAATTACTATGTCGATTTCTTTACAGATTGCATGACATTTCAGTCTCTTGGCAGACCCCTGAACAATTTCTGAAAGGGATGGAGATGGTGGTCAGATATTTCTTAGATGCTTCCATTGCTACAGTACAGGACAGTTTTAGGTCAACTAAGTTCAGCTCGATTTTCAATGTTGCTACCATTTTGCTTTTACATGTGGGAGTGATAATGCTAAACTTCTTTTCTTTGTCAGCTTAATACAAAAATAAAAAAATTATTTCAACAAAAAAGTAGAAATAGAACGCACAGCTCTTACTGCAATACCCCACCTACAGTGCTGTCCCCTGCAGCAAGTGATCCCAACCACCAGATGGTGCTGCCTTTCCAGGTTGAATGACGCTCAAAATAATCAAACCCTTTTCCTGAGAGACTAGAGCGTCAAGACACCCCCCCCCCCCGGACTCATAGGAGAATGCTGCAGAGAGTGATGTCACAACATCAGGACCTACCCAGTGCCGAGGACAGACAGGGAAGTGGATCAGTGATGTCATGTGACCAGATGTGACCTGGTGTGTATTCAAAATGTTAAAATAGATGAGGGGCAGTAAATGGGGGTGGGTGGAGTCAGGCTTCAAATTTACAGTGTGTTTAGGATTAATAAAGATCAAAAGGAATGCAATTGTTTTGTACAGATTTTCTTTATTTGTTATGGTACAGATTAAAAATTATAATTTTGAAATATTTTTCTTAACTTTAAAACTGGGTTATGTGAACATTAAGCATGATTGGAGGTTTTTCCTTTTTTGTTGAAAAAAATTGGTTTACAAAACTCAAATGTTCAATCTTAAATGTATGCCCTGAAGTGAATGAGTCAGAGAAGTGCTGGTCCTGCCTGAGGTTTTCGGTTAGACAGAGCCAACCTAAAAGCAGGCAGATACTGTTGCACTGTCTCTTTAGCTAACACACAGTGCTCTGAGATTTTTATAAATACAGATAAACACTTCCAAAACTACCATGGCACTCTATGCTTGAAGTAAATGTCCAGGTGCTCACCCACAAAGAAATCCATATAAATCCAAAACTGGTTTAGAGACACTGACGGGTCTTGCAGAGGAGGAAGAACAAAAACAGCAGTGTCTTTGTCAACATTTCGATGAAGCTCAGATGGACTGAGCTTCATCGAAACGTTGACCACAAAAACACTGCTGTTTTTGTTCTTCCTTCTCTGCAAGACCCGTGAGTGTCTCTAAACCAGTTTTGATTGTGTGTATATATATATATATATATATATATATATATATATATATGCATAAAATGGAAGAGACCCTGACTCAAACGAATGACATCGTGGACAAATTCCACAAAACATGGCAACCTTGGATACTTTTTAAGTACTCAGCTGCCTACACAGATATGGTACCTTAGAGATCATCCCTCGATCTAATGGGAGGCTAGGGCGCGAGCAGCCACGGATTGGGCACCTTCTATTACTGCTTTCTCTTCTCTTTTCTCTTTTCTTTAGAACTTAACTCTAATTTTCCAGGTATCTAGACTGTTCTTTTTCTTTGTCATTATCTATATTCTAATTATTCTCCACAGTTTTGTTTACAGTTGCAAGTCGCCGCTATGCATTTAGTAATTTCACGTTACGGGTCACCCCTAGGGGGATGACAGTAAAGAATTGATGTAATCAATGTGTACTACCACAGGGCAGAGAAGAACTCTCAGTGGAATAGACCACATATATATATATATATATTTTATTTTTATTTTTTTTGTGGTTGGAAGCTGATGGCCCGATTTAAACGTTCTAGTCTGCTAAAATACCTGCTATGTGATACTTTGTATGAGTTCCTATGTTACTTACATCTGCAATTGCACCTGCATATGATGGCTCACACTTGTCAACTTTATGCTGTGCTTCAATAAACGTGAAATCTTGAAAAAAAAAAAAATATATATATATATATATACTGTATAAACCACCTCAAAACTGGACTGTTTTACATCCATTCCTGACCAGGCCATTTTTCAGATTTCAATCACAGGGATCACAGTAGTAAGCAATGTCATCATGAATGACAGCCATTGTTTACTACTGTTCATGTGATTGGTCACAGTGATCACATGGTACCAGGGCCAATCACAGCAGCCTAGTACCTCAATCGATGATCCACTGGACAGGACCCCCTCTGACAAGGAGAGGTTACGCCTATAGATAGGGACAGGTTCTGTACAGGAGAGAAAGCGCAGACTGTGGGCAGGAAATCGGGGAGAGGACAGCATAAAAGAAGTTGGAGACCCCGAAGTCAGTGTACTGGAACACACAAAGCAACTGTGTGAGGACAGGGCCCTCTACCGGGATAACTTTACCCTAGGAATTTCCTGTCAGAACAATGCTTAAGGAAGTACACCTCTCGTAGTCTACTGTATGTAAGTTGTATTGTTGAATGTTTCTAAAAGTACCCTATCGCTGGAAGGCAATATTGGAGAAGAATCTATTTCATGTAACTGCTGGTTATTCTTATATTAAATGCTTAAAATGTAAATTGTGCCCGATCCCTTTCTAACCTCTGCCGCACGCTAAGCACCTTGCTGCAAGAAGGTAAAGATGGGACCTAAGCTACGATTAATTTGTATAAAATAAGTTGTACATTTCAGTTACATATATCTCCAAATCTACTGATTGCTTGATATGAGCTTTTCATCAAAATAAATCTCTGCCTTTGCATTATTTTATCATTCTTTTATAATTTGAATTGCTGAGGCTTATTTTAATCTCGCAAACTGTTGTAGTGTTTATTTGCTAGGACAGCTTTCAACAAAATAAATTCAACTTTGTATAGAATTTGTTTTAGCATTCTGACATGCTTGGACTAAATCCAAGAGTCTAAATTGTAAGAGATTTCATGAGAATTATACAACACCCATGCCTCCTTGAGGAAATATAGGGTAGTGCATCTATATTCCTACCTTTTTGTTATTCTGAAGAAATCAATGTGTGTTTGTCTGTGCCTCTGGTCCAAGTGGGTCTAATGGAAGTGGTTTCATCATCATCAGTCAGCTGTGACAGCTGCAGAGCACTAATAAGGAAATCTGCTGGGCCTGCATGCCTTTAGATGTGTTCCTATTGAAAATATCTCACCAAAAATGAAATTTTTGTTGCAGGGGATGCCGAAAATCTGACTTGTATCTTAGGCAGACTTCTGGGAAAATTGATAAGCCAATCACACAAGCAGGAAATGATGTTTCTGGGGAGTGGTCAGTACACACTCTGTGTACAGAACAACTTCAGGTAGCCATATTGCATTGCATTTATAGAAAATTACAGCAGCTGCAAATTGAAAAGAAAAAGTAATTTTTAATAATAACATCCAATTACAATATGACTTGTATCGCAATTGTACACGTTATATTATTTTTTCCTTATTTGCATTTTTTTTTTCCCACGAAAGTGCAGTTACCCTTTAACATATATGCATTTCCATGATGAATTTTGAATTTTCTCAAAAGTCTACCAGTTTCGTATACTGATGTTTTAAATTAAATTTCTTAAGTCCAAATAAAGTCTTAGTCATATTTTTTCAACTAGATAGACTGTTTCCTGCATACTTTCTGCTGTGGCATTGTGATGTGTGGTCTGCTGTATATATAACTGTACGATGCAACAGACTACAGAGTTTGATCAAGCAATCCAGTGCACTCCATAAGCTAACACAATTGGTCAGACATGCCCCCCCTCACATTTTTATAACACTACAAGTCTACATAAGACCACTTGTGATGAGGGAGAAGGCCATTACACTGCTATGCCAATACAGACCACTGGAGTGGAAGAGCAGGAAGTACTTTTCAACTAGGAGAAAGATATATTTAAAGGGGTTGTAAAGGCTCATGTTTTTTCACCTTAATGCATCCTATGTATTAAGGTGAAAAAACACCTGGCAGTCACCGGCCCCCCAGCCCCCCTGTTTTACTTACCTAAGCCCCTTCATCTCCTCGGCGGAGACCCGCCGTCCTTCTCTCCATGGAGTCCCGGCTCTTGATTGGATAGATTGATAGCAGTGCAGCCATTGGCTCCCGCTGCTATCAATCAAATCCAATGACGCGGGCACTGGGGAGGCGGGGCCGAGTCCGGCATTCGTGTCTATGGACGCAAATGCTGAACTCGGGAGCGCGCCCGCAAGGTAACCCCCCTTGGGAGAGCACTTCTTTTAGAGGGTTATCTAATGCAGGGAGGAGCCGTGAGAGCCGCCGAGGGACCCCATAAGAGGACGATCGGGGCCACTCTGTGCAAAATGAGCTGCACAGTGGAGATGAGAATGAATGTTTGTTATTTAAAAAAAAGAAAAAACGATCCTTTACAATCCTCATGCACACTGGACGTTAAAATAACGTTATAAAAACGCCAGTAGCTTTGCAGTGAGTTTTTCAACTTATTTCAATATTTTTCCACGGTTTTTCAATAGCGGTTTTTAGCCTTTATTAGCGCTTTTTTTAGCACTTTTCCGCGTTACCGTTTTTTAGCATTTTTTTTTAAGACATTTTTTTTTTCTTTTCAATGGATTGACAATGTTAAAAACCGCTGGTGAGCGAAGTTTTTGAGCGTTTATTGACGTTTATCAGCGTTTTTACAGCTGAAAAACGTCTCTCAGAACCCACTAGTTTTGGTTGTTTTTTTACTGCTCAAAAACGACACTGCCCAAAACTGCTGATAACAGCCTATGTGTGCATGGACACATAGGATAACATGATGGAGAGTTTAATGACTGTAGAAAAAAACCTCTACAGCCAAAAACAGCTGCTGTAAAAACGTCCAAAAACAAGGAGTGTGCATGAGGCCTAAAACTTTTCCAATGGAAAATCACTTTCAAGTTATAACATAGGACAGTATATGACTATAAAGGAAAATTGTGTTGTGATGAGTCATTTGGCAGTCTGTTTAATCTGTTCTTCCCGGCTCTTACATCTACTGCACAACAGCACATGACATAACCAAAAATACATCCATAAACAAATATTGGTATAATAACACATAGCATTGCATGGTTAAGATCAAAGCGACATATAGTATGTGTGAACACACAAAAGCTGGGCAGCACATGACAAGTTGTAACATAGATAAAAAGTTGAAAGGTCATATAAAAAATGGTATATCAGATTGGAATTCTACTTAGCGCATATAGCTACATCCTTCATGCCCGACGCGTTTCGTGTGAAAACACTTCCTCAGGGGCGGATGCTAAAAGGGTATCTGAAACAATAAAGTATAGACTAATCAGATGATTGACTTAATGCCACCAGAAGAGACAGTGTGTCAATTCTGGGTACTTACAAATTATACCGGGTTATGGTATGAGTGAGAGCTGGGCTAGATGGAACTGTCCGTCCCGGGAGCTGAGGTGGCAGAAAATCCAGCACATAACGAACCGCAAAGGCATCATCCCCAGGGAGCAAGTCGCCAATACAATTGTGGGACCAAGTATTAGGTCGTGGTTGTATATAGGCATCTGTAATGGATAGGTAGGTCCATTAGGAATAACCCATGGTAATGGGATTGCAGGTAGTAACATAGAAACTGGTGTAGGAGTGGCAGAGTGTTACCTTATTGTTGTGCTTGAAGATACAAGCCTGTCAGAGCTGTGGCATCTACACGTGTGTGGCAACAAGCTAAAAGTTCCAGTGAAGGGACTGGCCTCAAGTGATACACAAAGATGAAACTAATCCTCTTACATAAGTTGTACCTGTTTATCTACAGTCTTCTCTTATTTGCATCTGTTTAAAGTCCAGAATTTATAAAGTTTGTCCAAGCTGTCAGAAAAAAGGGGGCATAGAGCTACATTACACTCTGCAGGGCTCAGTGAGGAGAGCTCTAAGAGCTGGTTGGAGGGAAGGGGCACACCCCCTTCACGCAGTACACAGGAACAGAGCTGAGGCTGTCAATCGGCTGGAGGTTCCTCCCCTGTCACCTTTTTTCTCTTGGTGTCAGGAAAACTTGTCAGAAGTGATTCATGCTGATAGCTGAGGAACAAAGCAGCTGACAGAAATACACACTTAGTGCTCTGGATTGAGACACGTACACACTATAGAACAGCCTTTTTCAACCAGGGTGCCTTGAGGCTTCTTCAGGGGTGCCTTGGCAAATTACCTAAAAATTGATCAAACATTTTATACAGGCAAGCAGATGGATGAAACCGGCCTTTTCATTATACAAAGCCACAGGTCCCCATTATGCACCATTATGACTTTATAGACACCGGCATCGTAACAGCCAATGCTGTCATTAGTTGAAAAGGAGGATGTCTGTTGCCTCCACAGCATCCTTGTTTGACCCTCCTCTGCTCCTCTCCCTCAGCACTGGGGTCACATTAGCTGACTGATGGAGAGAAATTGAAGGAGAAGAAAAACATTGGGATACTAGTCAGTGCCAGTGTGCAAAAGTGTATTTGCGTTGGATGCCCTACATGTTTGGATGTTGCTGCATTATGTAAAACTATTAGAATCTAACCCATTTTGACTTTTTTTTTTTTAGCAGTGTAGTTTAAGTATACGTAAGGGCCGGCTCACACTGCTGCGATGCGTGAACTCTGCGAATCCACTGCGAGTTCCCGCATCGCATGTTTCCCGGCGGCAGTTCACACTGCCCTATGCGAACTGCTGGGAGTGTCAGTAAAAAGTTAATGACGTCCCCAAATCAGTTCGCACATCGCAGTGCAATCTGCAAACTCGGACAGGAATCGGATCGCATGGGTGTGAACACCCATGCGATCCGATTCTGCTGCCGACAAAAAAAAGGGTCCTGTGCGAGTTTGATGCAAATTCAGCCATACGATCTTTATGGCTGAAATCGCATTGCACAGAGATCGCATGTGATTTTCACTGCAGTGCGGTGCGAATCACATCAGTTTTCTGACATCGCACCAGTGTGAACTGGCCCTTAAGGTTAAAAAAAATTTTTTTGGTTTGAACAGAGCAGAGAAGGATTAGAACATCTGTCAAGTTTTTATTGCTCTCTCTGCCCCTGCTAGGAAGATTCACCTTCCCTGTTTGTCATGTTTACTGGTATTATCAAATGTGAAAGAACATTTCAGATTATACCCAGAACAGTAATAGAGGGGAAATCTTCCAATGGGGACACGTCCTGTTTTGGCTATGGGACAGGAACCGAAGGGAAATCCCCCCAATCAGACAAAGATGGCAAACGAAAAAAAAACTATCATGGGCTATAACCCTCCCTTTCACCCAAATTTTTTTTTTTACTTTTAACTTTTTTTTTTTTTTTTGTTTGACAGAATACATTCCAATACTGATGATTACAATTATCTGGTATTGCTTAACCACTTAACGACCGCTCACTGTATATATACGTCGGCACAATGGCACCGACAGGCACAATCACGTAGAGTGTACGTGATTGCCTTTGTGCAGTTGGGGGGTCCAATCGAACCCCCCTTCTGTACAGTGAGTGGTCGGAATTCGTCTGGGAGCGTTCCGAGATGGGGGGGCGGCCGTTCGATTACGGCCACCCCCCCCGCGATCGCTCCCGGCGAATGAGAATGCCCCCTCTGCCTGTGTAATGTAAACACAGGCAGAGGAAGCAGAAGGAAGTGATGTCATCTCTTGTGCGGCGCTCACATATACCGAGCGCCGTACAAGAGAAGACATCAAGGTTAGTGCACAAACACTACACTAACACCAGCACACATAGGCACATAAATCGCCCCCCCCCAGGCCCCCCCAGATCACCCCCCAGCCCCCAGTCACAGTGTCACTGATTGCAGTGACCATTTATTTACTGATCACTGCAATCAGTGACATTTGTGACTGTAAAAGTGTCACTACAGTTTAGTTTTAGGTCCAGTGTAGCCCCCTAACCCCCCTAATAAAGGTTTAACCCCTTGATCACCCCCCAGATAACCCTTTCACCCCCTAGCACCGCCGTCGCTAAGCGATAATTTTTCTGATCGCTGTCTTAGCGTCGGTGATGCAGATCGGTAGCCAGTAATTTTTTTTAGGTTCGCCGCAGGTTTTTATAGCGTCAGGTACCCCCATAAATTATCTAATAAAGGTTTAACCCCCTTGATCGCCCCCCAGGTAACCCTTTCACCCCCTATCACCACTGTCGCTAAGCGATCATTTTTCTGATCGCTGTCTTAGCGTCGGTGATGCAGATCGGTAGCCAGTAATTTTTTTTAGGTTCGCCGCAGGTTTTTATAGCGTCAGGTACCCCCATAAATTATCTAATAAAGGTTTAACCCCCCTTGATCGCCCCCCAGGTAACCCTTTCACCCCCTATCACCACTGTCGCTAAGCGATCATTTTTCTGATCGCTGTCTTAGCGTCGGTGATGCAGATCGGTAGCCAGTATTTTTTTTTTAGGTTCGCCGCAGGTTTTTATAGCGTCAGGTACCCCCATAAATTATCTAATAAAGGTTTAACCCCCTTGATCGCCCCCCAGGTAACCCTTTCACCCCCTATCACCACTGTTGCTAAGCGATCATTTTTCTGATCGCTGTCTTAGCGTCAGTGATGCAGATCGGTAGCCAGTAATTTTTTTTAGGTTCGCCGCAGGTTTTTATAGCGTCAGGTACCCCCATAAATGATCTAATAAAGATTTAACCCCCTTGATCGCCCCCCAGGTAACCCTTTCACCCCCTATCACCACTGTCGCTAAGCGATCATTTTTCTGATCGCTGTCTTAGCGTCGGTGATGCAGATCGGTAGCCAGTAATTTTTTTTAGGTTCGCCGCAGGTTTTTATAGCGTCAGGTACCCCCATATATTATCTAATAAAGGTTTTAACCCCCTAATTGCCCCTAGTTAACCCTTTCACCAGTGATCATCATATAACTGTTACGGGTGACGCTGGTTAGTTAGTTTGCTTTTTATAGTGTCAGGGCACCCGCCGTATATAACCCAATAAAGGTTTAACCCCCTGATCGCCCGGCGGTTGATATCAATTAGGTTTTAGCGTCAGAGAGGGTCTGCGTCACACCCCAGGCAGCGTCAGGTTAGTGCCAGTAACGCTAACACCCACGCGTGAAGCATACACCCTCCTTAGTGGTATAGTATCTGAACAGATCAATATCTGATCTGATCAGATCTATACTAGCGTCCCCAGCAGTTTAGGGTTCCCAAAAACGCAGTGTTAGCGGGATCAGCCCAGATACCTGCTAGCACCTGCGTTTTGCCCCTCCGTCCAGCCCAGGCCACCCAAGTGCAGTGTCGATCGATCACTGTCACTTGCAAAACACAACACACATAACTGCAGCGTTCGCAGAGACAGGCCTGATCCCTGCGACTCCAGTGCTGTAGGAGGTGATTTCACCACCACAGTTAAAAAAAAAAAAAGCAAATATGCCGAAGCATTGGGGCAGCAGGGGCGGAGGAGTGATTTTGCTCCTAATGCCGCGTACATACGGTCGAAATTCCGACGGAGGCTTGCCCGTGGAAAAGTCCGATCATGTGTGTGCGGCATAACTTTTTTGCAGGAGGATGCCCCCATGCTTCGGCATATATAAATGGTGCATGTATGCCCATCATTAGAAGTGGGTGGATGAAGGGCGGTATTCTAATGGTGGGCATACCCACCCGATCAATCTCTTTTTTCGTTCAGCCAACTGGCTGCATGAAAAAAAAAAGATTACAATACATGTCCAACAAGGACCAGCAACGTACTGGTATGTTGCTGGACTTTGAATGGTTATACCAGATTGATGCCTGCGGGTTTAGGTATCATCTTGGTATCATTCTTTTCAGCCAGCGGCCGGCTTTCATGTAAAAGCAATCCTAGTGGCTAATTAGCCCCTGGACTGCTTTTACAAGCAGTGGGAGGGAATGTCCCCCCCCGGATATAAAAAGCGCCATTTGGAAATTGGAAAAGCATTTTATCACACCGATCTTGGTGTGGTCAGATGCTTTGAGGGCAGAGGAAAGATCTAGGGTCTAGACCCCAGTTTTTTTTTAAAAGAGTACCTGTCACTACCTATTGCTATCATAGGGGATATTTACATTCCCTGAGATAACAATAAAAATGATAAAAAAAATAAAATATGGAAGGAACAATTTAAAAATAAAATAAAAAAGCAAAATTAATAATAAAAAAAAAAAGCACCCCTGTCCTGCCCTGCTCTTGCCCAATGGCGAACACAAGCGTCGGTCTGGCGTCATATGTAAACAGCAATTGCACCATGCATGTGAGGTATCACCGCGAAGGTCAGATCGAGGGCAGTAATTTTAGCAGTAGACCTCCTCTGTAAATCTAACGGGGTAACCTGTAAAGGCTTTTAAAGGCTTTTAAAAATGTATGTAGTTTGTCGCCAATGCGCGTTTGTGTGAAATTTTAAAGCATGTCGTGTTTGGTATCTATGTACTCGGCCTAAGATCATCTTTTTTATTTCATCAAACAATTGGGCAATATAGTGTGTTTTAGTGCATTAAAATTAAAAAAGTGTATTTTTTCCCCAAAAAATGCGTTTGAAAAATCGCTGCGCAAATACTGTGTAGAAAAAAAAAATGCAACACCCACCATTTTATTCTGTAGGGCCTTTGCTTTAAAAATATATATAATGTTTGGGGGTTCAACATAATTTTCTTGCAAAAAAAAATATGTTTTCATGTAAACAAAAAGTGTCAAAAAGGGCTTTGTCTTCAAGTGGTTGGAAGAGTGGATGTAAGCTTCCTAATGTTGTGTATAAAATGCCAGAACAGTTCAAAACCCCCCCAAATGACCCCATTTTGGAAAGTAAACACCCCAAGCTATATACTGAGAGGCATGTCGAGTCCATGGAATATTTTATATGTTGACACAAGTTGCGGAAAAAATAATTTTTTTTTTTTTTTTTTTGCACAAAGTTGTCACTAAATGATTAGAGTTGAGCGGACACCTGGATGTTCGGGTTCGACGGGTTCGGCCGAACTTCGGAAAAAAGTTCGGGTTCGGGACCGAACTTTAACCCGAACCCGGACCCGAACCCGAACCCCATTGAAGTCAATGGGGACCCGGACTTCTAAGGACTAAAAAGGCTCTAAAAAAGTCATGGAAAGGGCTAGAGGGCTGCAAATGGCAGCAAAATGTTGTTAAGAGCATGGCAAGTGCTCTGCAAACAAATGTGGATAGGGAAATAACTTAAAATAACATAAAAAAAATAAAAAAAATATGCTGGAGGCCCCCTTTTCAGCAGAAGAGGTACGGGAAGTCATTAAGAACCTCAAAAACTCAATGGCACGATGCCACACATATGGTGGGAATGCCCCAGAATACGCCCTTTCTGGAATAAATTATTCAATTTAATGGATAAGCTAGTGGGAAAATAAAATACTTTGAAATAAAAATGTAGCGGGGTGCTAAATTTAAGGGAAGTGTTTGAGTGGTAAATAGGCTCAAACACCCTAATTCTGTAGGATTCATGGACCATTTTGTCCTCGGGGGACAGTATTGGTGTGCAGTTCCCTGCGGCCTACAGGTGGCGCTGCCATGGTAGGCTAGGGTTGAACCGCCGATACAGTGCTGTGCCTTTTGTGTCCCCTCTTGGCAGTAGTACAGCGGGGCGGGGAACCTGCTGTGCATGCCGGGAGAGCATATAAAAGGGGCAGACCTTTGGCCTGGGGGCTGATGTCCAGTGGGGTCCACGCCCAGGTGCCTTCGGCCTGGGTGCATGTGTTCCTGTTCCATCTCGGGTACCTTTAGCCCGGGGTGAGGTACTATCCTGGAGTTCCTGCTGCCCTGGGTATGGAGGCCTAGGTGTGGGAGTAAAGCCTGGAGTCCAGAGCCTTCGTCTGGAGTCCGCTAAGGGTCGAGGAGTCTTAGGGTGCCGCCTCGTGTAGGGGACCATGTTCCAGGGAAGGGAGGATCATTCTGATGGACCGATGCGGGAGTCACGGTGAAGGAAGGGTCTGTTGACTCCCTGGAGAGATGTCTTCCCCTTGATATGGGCTAGGTTCGTAGAAGGAGAAGCTCAAGGTCATCTTGACTGTATCAGAGGCCTTATTCACCCGGCCCGTGGCAGGGGCCTTATACACCCTAGTCTGTGGCAGAGACCAAAGTTCTCCAGGTCCGTTGCAGGGGCCTTGTACACCCGGTCTGTGGCAGAGACCAACCTCAAGGTCTGTGGCAGAGACCGTGCACCTAAAACTGTTTGAGAAACCTAAGCAGTGAAGTGAATGTGCTACGTTTGTGCCTGGACCTCCTCCACACCTTAAGCTGTCCTGTTTCTTTGCTCTAACCTTTTCTATCCGAGTAGAGTTTATTTTGCCATGAGAGAATAAGAGTTGTAATTTCAGCTGGTGTGGACATTGACTTAACTGGGAATTAAAGGACTTGCCTCTACCTACAGTAGAGGTGAGAATCATCCTCTGGAGGAGTTTTGACTCCGGCTGCGGACACGGCCCATCAAGTACACCACTCATCCTCTTTATATAGGAGGGTACGGGCTGGTAGTGCGGTGTGCCTTTCTCCCTCCTGCGAGGAGCCAACAACATAAAGGCAGGTAAGGGGGAAAGGATCTGTGCGCTACAAAAAAATAAAATAAAAATTATAATCTTGACCTAGGAGGACGAGGTCCATATGGAGTAGGAGGTTGAGGTGGCGGTGGATGTGGCTGTGTAGGTGGAAGCGGCGGTGGAGGAGGACGAGGTAGCCAACACTGGTTCAAAAATACAACAATGGCTGGGTAAGGCCGGTGATGTGTCGAATTCTGTCCCCCGTCAAATAGTGTCCACCCTGTACTGCGCTTGCTCAGTATGTAGGACAAGGGGTTTTCGAAAATCTCCCAAGACGAACGGCGCCTGCGTGGTGAGTTCAGGTGAAGGCCACACCATCCGTGGTTCAAGCCGAGCCAAGTGAGGCCGTGCCTGAAGCGTGACGATCGAACCAAGCCCGTGAGGGGCCCTGTTACTATGTGCTACCGTATGTCTACTTGGATGGTGGGGCTTGAACCTGCACTCACAGCGCAGGCGCCGTTCATCTTCGGAGATTTTGTGAATCTCCTTGTCCTCTGTACTGCGAAAGCGCTGCGCCTTCGCAGTATGGGCCGGACACAATCCGATGGCCAGACAGTTTTTGTCACAACACCGGTATACATGTCTATTCTGCACAAGGTACGGACAAGTCCTGTGGGATCCATGCCTGGTTCATTTTAATGAACGTGAGCTTGTCCACATTGGCTCTGGACAGACGGCTGCGCTTGTCTGTGATAACGCCCCCTGCCGTGCTAAATACACGTTCAGATAATACACTGGCTGCAGGGCAGGCCAGCACCTCCAAGGCATAAAGGGCAAGCTCAGGCCATGTGCCCAATTTGGAGACCCAGAAGTTAAAGGGGGCAGACCCGTCATCCAGTACGTGTAGGCCTGTGGACACATACTGCTCAACCATGTTGGTGAAATGCTGCCTCCTGCTAAGACGTTCCATCTCAGCTGGTGGTGCTGGTTGTTGTGGGGTGCTGACAAAGCTTTTCCACATTTCAGCCATGCTAACTCTGCCTTCTGAGGTGCTGCCGGTGCCTCGGCTGCGTTGGCGACCTCTTCCTCCTCCTCTGCCTTCGCCTTGTGCTTCCACCGTACGCCCGGTATCAGGTGGGAATGCCACCAGCAGCGCGTCTACCAGCGTGCGCTTGTACTCGCACATCTTACGATCCCGCTCCAGTGAGGGAATTAAGGACGGTACGTTGTCCTTGTAATGGGGATCCAGCAGGGTGGCCACCCAGTAATCAGCACCAGTTAAAATGTGGGCAACTCGGCGGTCATTGCGGAAACACTGCAGCATGTAATCGCTCATGTGTGCCAGGCTGCCCAGAGGCAAAGAAAAGCTGTCCTCTGTGGGAGGTGTATCGTCTGTGTCCTCTGTATCCCCCCAGCCACGCACCAGTGATGGCAACGAGCTGGTCTGGGTGCCACCCTGCTGTGAAAATGGCTCCTCCTCCTCCTCCTCCTCCTCCATCTCTTCCTCCACCTCGTTATCCTCCAGAACTGTGCCCTTTCTGCCGGACAATTGTGTACCTGGCGTTTGTTGGTGCAGGAACCCACCCTTGTAGCCACTTGTAAAAGACTGCCCTGAAAGCCTTTGAAATTATCCCACTTCCTCCTCCTCCTCCTCATCCTCCTGTGCCACATCCTCTTCCATCATCGCCCGAAGCGTTTTTTCAAGGAGGCATAGAACTGGGATAGTAACGCTAAGAACGGCGTCATTGGCACTGGACATGTTGGTGGAGTACTCGAAACAGCGCAACAAGGCACACAGGTCTCGCATGGAGGCCCAGTTATTGGTGGTAAAGTGGTGCTGTTCCGCAGAGCGACTCACGCGTGATTGCTGCAGCTGAAACTCCACTATCGCCTGCTGCTGCTCGCACAGTCTGGCCAGCATGTGCAAGGTGGAGTTCCACCTTTTGGCGCGTCAAATATGAGGCGGTGAGCGGGAAGGCCGAAGTTACGCTGCAGCGCTGACAGGCGAGCAGCAGCAGGGTGAGAACGCCGAAAGTGCGCACACACAGCCCGCACTTTCTGCAGCAGCTTTGGCATATTGGGGTAATTTTTAAGGAACCTCTGGACCACCAAGTTCAGCACATGCGCCAGGCAAGGGATGTGCGTCAAACCGGCTAGGCCCAGAGCTGCTACGAGATTTCGCCCATTATCGCACACCACCAGGCCGGGCTTGAGGCTCACTGACAGCAACCACTCATTGGTCTGTTGTTCCATGTCCCTCCACAACTCCTGCGCGGTGTGGGTTTTTTCCCCCAAACAGGAAAGTTTTAAAACTGCCTGCTGTCGTTTACCCCTGGCTGTGCTGAAGTTGGGGGTGAAGGTGTTACGCTGACCGGATGAGGAGGCGGTAGAGGATGAGGAAGCGGAGTAGGAGGAGTTAGCAACAGGAGGCAAACTGAAGCACCCTGCAATCCTCGGTGGTGGAAGGACATGCGCCAAACTGCTATCTGCCTCAGGCCCAGCCGCCACTGCATTTACCCAGTGTGCTGTTAGGGAGATATAACGTCCCTGACCGTGCTTACTGGTCCACGCATCCGTAGTTAGGTGGACCTTGCCACAGATGGCGTTGCGCAGTGCACACCTGATTTTGTCCCCCACTTGGTTGTGCAGGGAAGGGATGGCTCGTCTGGAAAAATAGTGGCGGCTGGGCACGACGTACTGTGGGACAGCCAATGCCATCAGGCTTTTAAAACTCTGCGTCTCCACCATACGGAATGACAGCATTTCAAAGGCCAGGAGTTTTGAAATGCTGGCATTCAGGGCCAGGGATCGCGGGTGGCTAGGGGGGTACTTCCTCTTCCCCTCCAATGTTTGGGAGATAGAGAGCTGAACGCTTCCATGGGACATTGTGGAGATGGTTGGTGACCCAGGTGGTAGTGTTGCTGGCAGATCCTCTGTTTGCGGGGTGGCAGGTGCCACTGTCACTACAGAGGTGGATGAAGAGGCCGAGACTGCAGCAGAAGAGGAAGCAGGAGGAGCCAGAGACCTTTCTTGGTTTTTGAGGTGTCTACTCCACTGCAGCTCATGCTTTGCACTTAGATGCCTGGTCATGCAGGTTGTGCTCAGGTTGAGAACGTTTATGCCTCGCTTCAGGCTCTGATTGCACAGCGTGCAAACCACTCGTGTCTTGTCATCAGCACATTGTGTGAAGAACTGCCACGCTAGGGAACTCCTTGGACCTGGCTTTGGTGTGCTCGGTCCCTTGCTGCGTTGGGCAGTAGCAGACATACTGTCTAGGGGACGGACGCTCCGCTTTTGCACCCTGCTCCCTCTTCTGCTGTGCTGGTGGCTCTGTGCGACCACCGCCTCTTCCTCCAAACTACACTGGTCACCTGCATAACGTTGATTCCATGTGGGGTCGAGGACCTCATCGTCCTCCACATCATCTTCCACCCAGTCTTCACCCCTGCCCTCCTTGTCTGTCTGCACAATTGCGAAAGCAGCAGCAGTTGGCACCTGTGTTTCATCATCATCCGAGACGTACTGCGATGGTCCTCCCATGTACTCATCATGAAACATAAGTGGTTGGGCATCGGTGCACTCAGTCTCTTCCACTTCTGGGGCAGGGCTAGGTGGATGGCCCTGGGAAACCCTGCTAACAGAGTCATCGAAAAGCAGAAGAGACTGCTGCATGATTTGGGGCTCAGACTGCTTGGCTGATTTGCAAGGGGGTGAGGTGAAAGACTGATGGACATGGGTTTCAGGTGCCAACTCTGATCTTTCATCAGAAGAGTGGGTGGGAGACAATGTGAAGGAACCCGAGGCACTGTCAGCAACCCAATCTACTATCGCCTGTACTTGTCCTGGCCTAAACATTCGTACAGCCTCATTAGGCGCGACAAAATACCGCCGCAGGCTCGGTCGCCTACTCGCACCTGAGGAAGGTGTTTCACTTGTGCGTGTATCTGGCACAGATCCACCACGTCCTCTCCCTGCAACAGGAGCTCCACCAGCAGCACCACGACCGGGGCCACCACGTCCCTTTGACCTTCTCCTCATATTTTCCAAATTTAGGATGTTGCCCTAAATGGGTGTTTTTGGAAGAGCAGAACACACCCACAGTACATAACCGCTGAATCGCACAGCTACAGAACTGCAGAAAATGCTATTCAAAAAAAATGTTGTTTTTTTAGTATAGCACAGTAGAAGAAAACTATTTAGAAATTGTTTATTTCACACACCTCCAAATATGTATAACACACTGCAAACTATTTTTTGTGCCCCTAAACGGCGTTTTTTGGAAGAGCAGAATACACCCACAGTACGTAACCGCTGAATCGCACAGCTACAGAACTGCAGAAAATGCTATTCAAAAAAAATGTTGTTTTTTTAGTATAGCACAGTAGGAGAAAACTATATAGAAATTGTTTATTTCACACACCTCCAAATATGTATAACACACTGCAAACTATTTTTTGTGCCCCTAAACAGCGTTTTTTGGAAGAGCAGAACACACCCACAGTACGTAACCGCTGAATCGCACAGCTACAGAATTGCAGAAAATGCTATTCCAAAAAAATGTTGTTTTTTTAGTATAGCACAGTAGGAGAAAACTATATAGAAATTGTTTATTTCACACACCTCCAAATATGTATAACACACTGCAAACTATTTTTTGTGCCCCTAAACGGCGTTTTTTGGAAGAGCAGAACACACCCACAGTACGTAACCGCTGAATCGCACAGCTACAGAACTGCAGAAAATGCTATTCAAAAAAATGTTGTTTTTTTAGTATAGCACAGTAGGAGAAAACTATATAGAAATTGTTTATTTCACACACCTCCAAATATGTATAACACACTGCAAACTATTTTTTGTGCCCCTAAACGGCGTTTTTTGGAAGAGCAGAACACACCCACAGTACGTAACCGCTGAATCGCACAGCTACAGAACTGCAGAAAATGCTATTAAAAAAAAAATTGTTTTTTTAGTATAGCACAGTAGGAGAAAACTATATAGAAATTGTTTATTTCACACACCTCCAAATATGTATAACACACTGCAAACTATTTTTTGTGCCCCTAAACGGCGTTTTTTGGAAGAGCAGAACACACCCACAGTACGTAACCGCTGAATCGCACAGCTACAGAACTGCAGAGAATGCTATTCAAAAAAAATGTTGTTTTTTTAGTATAGCACAGTAGGAGAAAACTATATAGAAATTGTTTATTTCACACACCTCCAAATATGTATAACACACTGCAAACTATTTTTTGTGCCCCTAAACGGCGTTTTTTGGAAGAGCAGAACACACCCACAGTACGTAACGGCTGAATCGCACAGCTACAGAACTGCAGAAAATGCTATTCAAAAAAAATGTTGTTTTTTTAGTATAGCACAGTAGGAGAAAACTATATAGAAATTGTTTATTTCACACACCTCCAAATATGTATAACACACTGCAAACTATTTTTTGTGCCCCTAAACGGCGTTTTTTGGAAGAGCAGAACACACCCACAGTACGTAACCGCTGAATCGCACAGCTACAGAACTGCAGAAAATGCTATTCAAAAAAAATGTTTTTTTTTTAGTATAGCACAGTAGGAGAAAACTATATAGAAATTGTTTATTTCACACACCTCCAAATATGTATAACACACTGCAAACTATTTTTTGTGCCCCTAAACGGCATTTTTTGGAAGAGCAGAACACACCCACAGTACGTAACCGCTGAAACGCACAGCTACAGAACTGCAGAAAATGCTATTCAAAAAAAATGTTGTTTTTTTAGTATAGCACAGTAGGAGAAAACTATATAGAAATTGTTTATTTCACACACCTCCAAATATGTATAACACACTGCAAACTATTTTTTGTGCCCCTAAACGGCGTTTTTTGAAAGAGCAGAACACACCCACAGTACGTAACCGCTGAATCGCACAGCTACAGAACTGCAGAAAATGCTATTCAAAAAAATGTTGTTTTTTTAGTATAGCACAGTAGGAGAAAACTATATAGAAATTGTTTATTTCACACACCTCCACATATGTATAACACACTGAAAACAATTTTTTGTGCCCCTAAACGGCATTTTTTGGAAGAGCAGAACACACCCACAGTACGTAACCGCTGAATCGCACAGCTACAGAACTGCAGAAAATGCTATTCAAAAAATTTTTAGTTTTTTTAGTATAGCACAGTAGGAGAAAACTATATAGAAATTGTTTATTTCACACACCTCCACATATGTATAACACACTGCAAACTATTTTTTGTGCCCTGAATGGCTCTTTTTGCAAGCGTACAGTAAATGCAAATGTTTTTTTTTTTTTTTTTTTGCCCTATGGGTCTTTTGGAAAAGAGCACAATAAAGTGCCTTTTTTTTCCCCCTAAAAGTTAGATTTTCTCTGACACTGGGCTCATGGCAGTGTAAAAAGACTGCACTGCAACACAAACAGGTAAACCTATGCTGATCGCTGATTTTAATCTCTGAATCTGGACTCCTATATAATATTCTCTCTCCCTGAAAGCACCAACAGGAACCTGGCCCTACACTACACTATCTCTCTATCTTTTCCCTCAGATTGCAGAATCAGGACTACCTCATGTATTTTTCTATCTCTCCCTAAAAGCAACATGGCCTTTATGGCCTTCAAAACTGTGATAGGTAGTGAGGAGTGAAATCAAAAATTTGCGCCCTTAGAAATCCTGAAGGCGGTGCTTGGTTTCCGGGGTCCCGTACGCGGCTAGGCTCCTAAAAAGCCTCACACATGTGGTATCCCCGTACTCAGGAGAAGCAGCAGAATGTATTTTGGGGTGCAATTCCACATATAACCATGGCATGTGTGAGCAATATATCATTTAGTGACAACTTTTTGTAATTTTTTTTTTTTTTTGTCATTATTCAATAACTTGGGACAAAGAAAAAAATATTTAATGGGCTCAACATGCCTCTCAGCAATTTCCTTGGGGTGTCTACTTTCCAAAATGGGGTCATTTGGGGGGGTTTTGTACTGCCCTGCCATTTTAGCACCTCAAGAAATGAGATAGGCAGTCATAAATTTCATTTCAATAAAATTTTTATTGAGAAATTTTACAAGAGAATACATGTGGACATAATTCAAGAAGAATCTGCATTGAAACATGTCATACATCAAAATTTGTAGATCCTCAAGTACCGATGTTAGTTTATCACAAAGCAAGAAACTTTATATGTTATTTGATCAAAGAAAGAACATACAAGGTAATAAATCTTCATCTGATCACCAAACGGTGGAATGCATCTCACCGATACGTAACAGATAGAGTTAAACCAGACAGGAGGGAGGAGCCGCCTCCCCCGGGCACCCCTTCCGGGAACATGCTGTGCCTCACAGGGAAGTAAGGATCCCCCCCCCCCAGGTCCCATCACTAAATTCAAAATAGAGTGGAGTGCAGCTAGCAATATGAACCGTCCAATCCTGATATTCAGAACACCTTATATCTATGATGAGATAAACTTGAGTCAATGGGCAGAGGTCAAGGGTAATCATCCTATGACGTCATGCATATGACATATAAAGTAAGTTTTGACACCTCTAATACTGAAAGAGCAGAAATGAAAAAGACTTGGTTCCAAACAATCGAGAGGACAGGAATGGAAAGGGAAAAAAAAGAAGAAAGGAAAGAGAAAGAAGAAAGGAACAAAGAAAAAGTCTCATCTCGCCATCACCTGTATTTGGTGTAACTTCAGGTTTGACAGTCAGATCGCTGTCCCTAGTTTACTGCGACTTATACCAATCTAGCCATTTAAACCATCTGGAGTATGTAGTGTGGTAGTTGCCCTGAGAAGAGGCAAACATCAGTTCATATGATGCATGAGTATTAGTAGTTTGAATAATTTCAGAGAAGGATGGTGGATTCTTATCTCTCCAATGTCTCAAAATAGACAATCTAGCGCTCAGTAGTACATGAATAACTATAGTTCTTATTTAATTTGGTACAGATTCTATATTCAAGGACAGTAATGCCAGTCCTTCAGTTAGGAGAACGTGTACCCCTGCTAATGTGTGAATCAGGTCAGCTGTTTGAGTCCAGAGGGTTTTAAGCGCAGGGCATTTCCATAGGATATGCTGCAGCGTTCCTATTTCGCCACAGCCTCTCCAACAGAGTGGGGAGTGTTGTGGACCAAACTTAGAAATCCTATAGGGTGTCAGATACCAACGGAGCAATATTTTATGTGTAGTTTCCCATAGATTAACGCTCCTAGTTGCTTTATAAGTGGTACGTAGTGCCTTCTGCCATTGCTCCCTGGTATAAGACATGCCCATATCCCTTTCCCAAGCCTTGATATGAGTAGATTTTAGAAACTCATCTTTATCATGCAATGCATTATAAAATAAAGAGATACCTTTAATCCTAGTAGTGGTACTAGTGAGGTAAAGCACCATCCTCCATGGTAAACGCACCATGGGCTGTGGAGTGTTGCGGATGAAATGCATCATTTGAAGATATTTATAATGCTCTCTCTTGTCTATGCCGTATTCTAGTTGAAGTGACCTAAAGGTCTTTGGTGTGGGTCCTATCATTAAGTCTTCTATCGATAATATTCCTTTGGCTGTCCATGGAGATATGTTAAGGTCCGGGATAATTATAGCTAGGCTATTCAGTGTGAGAAATAAGGATTTGGTCGTGGCTTCCGCATGGCGTTGAGAGATTAATACCCTCCACTCGCGTAGCGTCGCCACCACTGTAGGGGAAAGGTCAGATTCCGCTAGAATGTGATGTCCACTTGCCAGAAGTATGTCATATAAACTATGACCTTGTGTTTGCGAGGTTTCCAGCTCCAACCATCTGGGGGCGGGTGACCCCACATGTGGGAACCATGCCCTTGCTTGAGCTAGGATCGCTGCTGAATAGTAGTCTTTTAAAAGCACATGACCAACCCCACCTGCCCCTCTACTCGCCACTAGTTTCTTGAATGTGCACCTCGCTCTCTTTCCTTGCCACAAATATCTATTCAGCAAAGTCTGTGCCGAGGAGAAAAAAGAGGAGGGGACCGGTATGCAGAGTGTCCTGAATAGATATAGCAGCTGGGGCAGGATTACCATTTTAAAGGCTGCCAACCTCCCTGACCATGACAGTTCCACTTTAGCTAAATCCCCTAGTTTCTTCTCTAAACCCTGCAGAAAGGGTGTATAGTTCGATTTGACTAACTCTTGAGTGAGGGACGTTAAAGTGATACCTAAATATTTGATTCCCTCTTCGCGCCAAGTGTAAGGAAATCGTGACTGAAGTTTGTCACGCGTAGTAGAGTCAATACCCAGGCCTAAAACATACGATTTGGTCTCATTAACTTTGTAATACGATAATCTACTGAACATTTCCAATGCCGAATGTACCGAAGCCAGGGAGGACTCCACCTCCGTGAGGACCATAATAATATCATCCGCGAATAGACTAATAGTGTGAGAAGAATCTCGTACAGGGAAACCTTTAATACTAGGGTGGTTGCGGATATATGTGGCCAGTGGTTCCATTAATAAATTGAATATGAGGGGGGACAAGGGGCAGCCCTGACGGGTCCCATTTGTTATGTGGAATGGTTTGGAAAGTGTTCCGGAGGTAAACACCTGAGCCGAAGGATTCGAGTAGAGGGCCAAAATAGCTGATAGTATATTCCCTGTAAAACCGAACTCCAGAAGAACCTGGGTCATATACTGCCAATGAACCCTATCAAAGGCCTTCTCTGCGTCGAGGGCCAACAGCAGAGAAGGCCTCCTATGACGATTCGCCAGGTGGATTATATTTATTAATCTGCGAGTCGCGTCAGCGGTTTGCCTACCTTTGGTGAAACCCGTTTGATCCGGGTGGATCAGGGTAGGGAGAATATTGATGAGGCGTGTGGCTAATAATTTGGCGTAGATTTTTACATCATTATTAAGAAGAGAAATGGGCCTGAAGTTTTGCGGAGAGGTGGAGTCCCTGCCTGACTTCGGTATTGTTACAATGATAGCTTTCAGCATTTCTGGGGGAAGAGACGAAGTGGCAGCAGCAGTATTGAATATGCATTCTAAATGTGGAGCCAGGATAATCTGGAACGTTTGGTAATAGTCCCCGGTGAATCCATCTGGGCCAGGGGATTTGTTAGGTGGGAGGGTGTCAATCGCCCTCTGAATCTCAGAGGTGTTGAAGGGTGCATTGAGGGATTCCAACTGTTCTAGTGATAGCTTGGGCAATTTAATTTTTTGCAAAAATTGATTAATTAAATCGGGTGTGGGTTGACAGGTATTAACATCATCCATCAAGTTGTATAGGGAACTATAATAGTGACTAAAAGCGTCAGCAATGTCTTGGGGGTGGTGGAGTTTATGATTAGAGATTGGATGATGCAAGTATGGGATTTTAGTTTTATATCTGTGCCCCTTTAATTTGTGTGCCAGTAATTTCCCTGCTCTGTTACCCATAGCATAGTAGGACATTTTCAGTCTCCTAGACGTTCTCTCAAAATCCTCCAACAGGAGAGTCCTGAGATCGCATCGCAATTGTGTCAGTTTTTTGGCATTGTTTAAAGAAGGATTCTGTTTGTTAATGTTGTCCAGTGTGAAAATTTCAGTGGTCAGATCTGTAATCCGTTTCTGCCGCTGCCTCTTCGCCCTCGCCCCCAGCTGTATGAGGATCCCTCTGATAAATGCTTTGTGGGCATTCCACAATATGAATGGATCAGAGACCGTTGCCTCGTTCAACATAAAAAACTAATTTAAGTGCTTTTCAATGTGGAGCCTAGAGTCCTTTTGTTGCAGGAGATATGAATTTACTCTCCACATTGGAGTCGTGGGGATGTTGGCAGAACACTCAATCGTTAGTGTAATCGAGGCGTGGTCTGACCACGTAATGGAATTTATAGATGCTGAGGATACCCTAGATAGAGTCAGGTAGTCTACCAAAAATAGGTCAATCCGTGAGTAGGTTCCATGGGGAGGTGAGAAAAAGGTGAAGTCCCTCTCACCAGCATGTAGACACCTCCATGCATCAAAAAGTTCCTGAGTGTGGATGGGCTGTGAGATGGATTGGCCCCTCCTGCTCCGGCCCTGGGAAGAGTCAATAGCAGGGTCTGGAGTAGAGTTGAAATCCCCACAGACTATAAGAGAACCTTTCTGGTGTTTACGTATTTTATTCATGAGTTTGTGGAAGAAGCGGATTTGATGCTGGTTAGGGAGATATACATTAGCAATCGTGTATGTGACCGAGTTCAGGTCACACACAACAATCAAATAACGACCCTGGGTATCTGCCACAACCTCGTGTAGTGTAAAGGCCACCGAGTCTCTGATAGCTGTTAAAACACCTTTTGTTTTGTTGTGTGCATTAGCTGTGAAAACAAATGGAAATTGTTTGTGGGCACAAGCTGGTGGAGACGTGTCGGAAAAATGTGTTTCCTGCACGCAGAGTACATCACTTTTGTGGGAGAGTGCCTCTTTCCACATCGATTTCCTCTTAACTGGGTGGTTCAGGCCCCTAGAGTTAATTGAAAGGAAATGTATCCCCATTTAGTGTGGAGAAAGATAAGTTGAGAAGTGGAGCTGATCTTTTCCTTTAGTAGAGCGAGAGAGCCATCTTGTGGTAGAAATGAAAATGCCAGGTTTTCTGGATACCGTGAGAATCGTATGGATGAGGAAAAATAAGGCATGTAAGAGAACACAATGGAAAAAATTGTACTCACAGACCAAGTGGAGGAGCAATGGCAGATTGAGGAGAGATTGCGACCTGAGTTTCGTTCTTCCAGATGTGGCAGGAGTGCCAATCAGTGCAGCGAAGCGGTGGCGAGAAGACAAAAAAAAGAAACAGAACAGTAACAAAGAAAAACAACCGTAAAACTGGTAAAACAGTAGCAAGTATGGGGGTTCTACCCCTATCAACCTTTCAAGTTGAAAGAAAAAACTGGTATGCAGCCTTATGCTGCTCATTTAGATGGGGGGTAAGTTCAAGCCTAAAGGCTCTCCTGGAAAGCCTCCCAGGGAAAGGAAATGTGCGTCATCCGGAGTCAAGAATGTGAGTTAGCGTTCCCATTAGTGACTTTCTTCCAGTCAGATTCCACCTGCTTAGGTTGTCTTGTGGAGTGGGGCACCTCTGCTTGTTCGGGGAGAATATTCCAGTCTTCTAGTAGTGAGATACCCTTGTCAAGCGAGTCCACAATAAATGTGCGATCATCCTTCACTATGGTCAGCTTAGTGGGATAACCCCACCTGTATGTAATTTTGTGGTTCCTCAATGTCTTAGTGATAGTATTTAAATTTTTCCTCTTTTGCAGAGTGTATTGAGATAGGTCGGCATAGAACTGCAAATTCTGATGCTGCTCTGGGACATGCTCTCGTTTGCGCATCACTGTCATAAGTTGATCTTTAATGTGATAGAAGTGAAGGCGTAGAATCACGTCTCTGGGGACTTGGTCAGACAAGTATGTAGGTTTGGGCAACCGGTGGATTCTATCTATCGTAACGTCCATGTCTGAGAGATCAGGGATGAGGGATTGGAACAGGGCTTTAGCATAGGAGCGTAGGTCATTCTGCTGGATTGATTCAGGAACCCCTCTGATTTTTAAATTGTTTCTCCTGGATCTGTCTTCGAGATCTGCTAATTTGGCTTTAACCCATTCATTGTCCTCTGATCTGTCTTCAGTATAGTCCACCAAGTCGTTAATAGTATCAGCATATTCCTCCATCTTGTGTTCAATGTGATCTACTCTCGCTTTTACTTCCTGGATCTCTCTATGAAACTTATGCATGCAGTTAACCATGTCTCCCTGTAAAGAACTTCTCAGAGAAAGAAGCATATCCTTAAGGACTGTGTCCATGACTGGGAGATGTTGAGTGGGGAAGGATTCAATTGAGTCCGGCAGTTCTCTAGTGTCGTCACCTGAGTCATTGCTGGGGCTGGGGGCTAGGCCGCATCCAGTGTCATCCAGCCTAAATTTAGCTTTAGCCGGGCTCCCCGGTAATGGAGAGGCAGTATATGAGCCAGCGCTGTTAGGGGGGGTGTTATTGCGGGCAGATGTCCCTTTTTTATGTGTTGTCTGTGTTCGGGCCTCCGGCGTGGAAGCCGGCCCGCCGCCATCTTGCCTACCTTCCCTGTGTGACAGCGCAAAGAAGTCTGTCAGGCGCTGCGGTTTCCTCTGCATGTTGCGCTTCCGCGGCATGGTCACCCGGTCTCTGGGGATCTGATCTACCGCTGGGGTGACTTTTGGGATGATCCGGTGGTTTGATACGGGCCGCTGGTTTCCCTGGGTTCCAGGAGCTCCGAGCTCACGCTGTCATCAGCTCGCGCGCAGGCCACGCCCCCGGCAGTCATAAATTTAAAGCTGTGTAAATTCCAGAAAATGTACCCTAGTTTGTAGACGCTATAACTTTTGCGCAAACCAATAAATATACGCTTATTGACATTTTTTTTACTAAAGACATGTGGCTGAATACATTTTGGCCTAAATGTATGACTAAAATTAAGTTTATTCGATTTTTCTTATAACAAAAAGTAGAAAATATATTTTTTTCAAAATTTTCGGTCTTTTTCCGTTTATATCGCAAAAAATAAAAATCGCAGAGGCAATCAAATACCATTAAAAGAAAGCTCTATTTGTGGGAAGAAAAGGATGCAAATTTCGTTTCGGTACAACATTGCATGTCCGCACAATTTACAGTTAAAGCAGCGCAGTGCAAAATTCTGAAATCACCTTTGGTCCTTTAGCTACCAAATGGTCCGGGGCTTAAGTGGTTAACATGTTGCATAGAACAGTTTATAACAAGAATTAAGAAATGAGTAACAAGAAGTAATAACGTTAACGTACAATATCTGAATTTTGATATCCTATTACCGCCTACCCTGAGTGGGATCATGCTGTAGGCGGGAACTGGTTATCAAATATTCAAGTTTTTAGGAATGAGAAGAAAAAGAGGGGGCTTTTATGATTACTTTCACCAAAATTTAAAAAAAGTTTTGCCATTAGATATACTTCAAGGTTAGTCAGGTAAATGCATAAACAAGCCTAAAAAAGAATGTATGAAAACTTTGCATTCCTAGGTTTTAAAACATTAAAGTGGAGCTACAATAAATAAAAGGCCAACAAATGCATTTATATACGGTAAGTAAAGTCATGGTCAACAAATGCTCCAACCTACTGTTAACCTTTAAAATGTATATTTAAGATTTAATATCTCAAAGATATGATATGGGTTAAATAAGAGTTCTTTTGACCAGAAGTGAAAGCTTTAACATAATAACATTTATTATGTATTGTTAAAAAGTCTATCTAATACACAGAAAATATCTATAGTCTCAAACAAGAAGGAAATAGTAGGTTAAAATACAATTTTTACATGGAGAAATACAGAGCATATTCCTCTAAAACATTAAAGTACAGACATATTCAGTTACATGTAAAGCCCCGTACACACGGTCGGACTTTTGGCCAACAAACTTCATTTTGAGCAAGTTGGACCAACAATCCGACCGTGTGTATGCTCCATCGGACAAACTTTTTTGCTTTTTTTTTGTTTTCATCGGACAAAAGTTGGGTCTGCAAACGGACAAAAGTCTGATGGAGCAAAGTCCGACCGTGTGTACAGAAAACCATCGGACTTTTGTCCGATGGACAAAACAAATAATGTTACAATCAACCAACAATAGCAGAAGTTGACCAAAGGGTGGCGGTAAAGAGCAGAAAAGAGCAGAAAAACCACGTGATGTTGGAAAAAGTTTTGGGAAAGTTTGCAGAAAAGTCAGAGCGTGTGTATGCTATGGGTGTTCCGGACCAACTGCCTTCGGACAAAAATCCACGGAAAAGTCAGATGGAAGTCCGATCGTGTGTACGAGGCTTTAGAAAGACCTTTTCCCATAAATACCCTTTTGGAACATCCTGCAGTTCCATAAAGAGAGCTTTTCCTCCCATCTCCGCTGTGTATATCCCTGGTTGCTGATGTCCCATTGGTTGGCCTAGCTGGGCTGTTGATTGGAGGGCTTACTACATCTCCAATCCCTATATTTTGCCTAAGTCAGCCCCCTTTAATGCAAAACCTTGTGACTATTCTTAGACAGGAGATTTAATTGAATTTTCCAGGAAGTTAGGTGTAAGACAATGGAATTGGCTCTCCATTGTTTATATATACAAGACTCGGCCCCGCATAGTCTGCTCTTAACAAAGGGCTTCTGTGAAGGCCTTTTGCACACCTTTCATAGGTGCAAGCTAAATTAAATATATTCTTAACTACAATATTTTACAGCTATTAATGGAGATTTTACATAAACCCATAAGGCAACAGATGGCCCCTTGTGGCCAGTTGAGAATATGAGACTCAGCCACACCTAAAATAATGGCTTATGTGTAATCTCCTTTAATATTTGGAACTTTTGGCTTTGCACTCTGAAAGGAAATAATACTCTTTGAGAAGGAAATTTTTTTTTTAACTCTCCATCTCTACAGTTCGCATTTCTGGATCCCAGTATCGATAGTCATCATCACTTGTTCTGGATGTAATAAGTCCATAATAAAATTCATTATATACAAAACACACCAAAAAAAAAATAACAAGGAGGAAAAAAAAAACTTGAGGATCCTTGTTCTCAACCGTCCAATAATAATAGTGTGAAAGTCAGTAATGTCAATCTTGTCATGTTGCCCTTGCTTCTGGGACAGCCTTCCATGGTGATTCCGATTGGATACAGCATACAGTAATGGCCTTTGGACCCGCTTTCCTGGATTTCTGAGATTATACTTTATTAATGTGGGCAAAGTTAGAGAAAGAAAAACACGAGTACTTTTAAGACCTATGCATTCAGATGAATGCTTATCTTGTCATTCTGAGTATTAAGGACCTCTGATTAGAATTGTTATAGATATACTGCGACCTTAAAATGAGACCCTTTCCCATTGACACGTTTAACAATTTAAATGGTTACACCCTTGCAGCCAGGTTGTCTGATTTCCATCCCCCATCTTTCTTCCTCCATTGTCATATGCCTGCAAGTAACTTTGCCCCACCTTCTGCTGAATACCCCTGTGTGTGTGTATGACCCTTCAAGTGTCTCGGGGGATCGTGTTGCCGTCGCAACTCACCACAAACTCCTTTTGCTGAAACTGTGGGTCTAAAGCCTTGGCTGGTGCCAAACTTTTGTGCATATAGCTCCGTCCTTGGCTACCGTGTGTAGCTACTGTACAAGTCCTGTCTTTAGCAGGCTAGGGAAGAGGTCATAACTTTAAGAGGTCTCCGTGCAGATTTAGGCAGTGTCAACTAAGCAGACAAAAATAACTTGATTTCAGAATGCAGATAAGTGTGATGTCACCAGTTACTTGTGGCTTCAGGACCGATCAAACTAAATGACTTCTTGAGTACAATTGTACTATACTTTCTGCTATTTACCAATCACTATGAGTCTCACCAGTCCCAGTATATCTATATGATGTTCAAGCAATGCTGTTTGAACTTGGTTATGGCACAAAAAGGAAACTGACCAACATAAAAAATTATCACTGACCACATATGATGACTGCCAAATATGAGAACTGTAGAGAGGACTGTATGTCAAATATACCAGGAAACTAGTCACATGACTGTTGCTAAACCCCGGGTGTTACTGTTACTATTGTCATAGTTGGTAATAGCTACAATGTCATACATTTATATATACAATTATCCAATGTCGAAAGAGAGAAGAAAAAAAAAACTGTTGGAACTTTGTCCCATCCCCAAAATGCTATAGGGAAGCTTTAATATTCTATATCAACATTTTTTTTTTTACTGTCAGAAATGTTCTCCATATAATGTTCCCCATCCTCCCCTCTTTTATTTTTTATTTTTTTATTTCACCATAGCGAAACCAAACTCAAGAATCACCAACAAAAATAAAAAATAACGGTGATATAGGAAAGAAAGAAAAATAGTTTTCCTTTAAAGCAGGGGTTTCGCGGCCAAACTTTTTTTTTTTTTTCTGCATTCAATTGGGTTTACCAATACTAAGGTACACTCACTTGTTTAGTCTCTGCAAGTATCCACTGTCCGTTTTCCTTGTAAAGAAGGAGTTATAAAATCCGTTCCTCTGTGTTTCCATTTTGCTTGTGGGCATTGTGAAGCCCACAAGCAATCATTTCCTGGAAGCAGTGAACGCTCAGCTCCCAGCATTCACCGCTTATTCTCGCGCCTGCACAGTGTTTTAGTGCGAGTAGCGCCGTAAACGAAAAGGTTGCCATCACAACGGGCAGCGTCATTGAAAGTTCACACCCCGTTGTGATGGTATGCACAATCTAAATAGAGACGCCCTCGTCACGTGACCGGCGTCATGCGTCACTTCGTATGTGAAATCTCTCGAGATTTCGCAGCACTGCATACCACAATGTATCTTGGGAAGCACGACACTGTGCTCCCAGAAAAGTCCCACATTGCATTGCGGCGCTGGGGAAAGGCTTGGAAACTCCGACTCCTACGGGAGGGGAATCCCAGAAGTCGCTTTATGAAAGGCAAATACAAGGTATTTACATATGGAAAAAAAAAAATTTTGTGCCTTTTGATGATGTACATATTGCAGCGGTTGTGTTACAATATAGTTGTGATTTTGGGTGAACCTCCGCTTTAAAAGAAAAAGGAGAAAAAAAACTAAACCAAAAAGGTAAAAAAAATAATAATTCAGATTGAATGCTGCCCCAACCTTTAACTTGTTAAAGAGCATTGCATTTGTACTTTTGTTAAACAAAAAGGATTGAAACTGCCTTCAAACATTGCAGCTATGCAAAAGGCAACGCCCTCTCTCAGTAGTGATTAACATATTAATTGATTCTCAGTGAAAATCAATTTGCACGTCCAACAGGCCACAGGAAGTTGTATCAGAGAGACCCATGAGGCAACACTACAAAGGTTTCCCACTGTGAGCCCCATGCTTCCAACACACAAACTCACTTTCCTCTCCCAGTAAGGTAATCTTGTACAGGTTTCATGTGTACCCTGGACCAATTGCAATCAGTACTAGAGGTTTCACTATAAAAAAAAACAGCAAAGTCAACGCTAAGTTGAACAAAAAGAAAAAGCAATCACAAGTGTGAAAAACAAAAATAATGCAAAAAATCGCATTAAAAAAACAAAGAGAAAACACTTGAAAGGCTTCATAAACTGGAGTTAGAATGGGCACAACAATTGAGGAAGTTTCGCACTGCCCCTCAGGTTCACCAGAGGACCAAACGTTCCATAAAAAAAAAAAAAAAAGCACACGGAAGTAATTTGAAAGCATGAATAAGAACATTTTAGGATTGTGCTGCAGGGAGACTTGATGTATTATTATCCGTTATTACGTCACACACAAAAACATGTCTCAGCAGGAAATAACTAACTAAAAAACATTCCAGTGGTGACATTTGAAAGAAATATGATTTGTTTCTGGAAATTATGAAACAACTGTGAGTAAGTGGGCCTATCATTAAAGCATATCGAAGGTCAAAATATAAAATAATGTAGTGCATACTCTCAAAGAAGCCACTGGAATTGTTCCCAGGTTCTTCCCCAATGGATTGCCCCGCAGCCAGGCACACGATCTCAGCCACACTTTTCCTCGAAAACCAGTCTAGGCGTGTTGTTTTTATTTTTTGGAGAACTTGGATGGGGTTGAGGGAATTGAGTTGGAAACACCAAAAACCATGTATAACTTGAGGACAATTAACTTCTTTCTGAACAGCTGAAGCAAGAGTCCTTGCTTGTAGCAAACTGTGGACTTGGCTTTGTAGTTGAAACAGGAAGCTGAAGCGGAAGTCCTTGCATTTAGAAAGCTGTGGATTTGGCGTGTAATAGAAGCAGCTAATAGCAAACTTCCTTCTTTAGAGCACTAAAAACATAGTCCCTTCACAAAGAATCAGATAGACTGAGCTCTTCAGGACAACAGCCGATGTCCCCTTTGAACAAACACACAGCTGACTCTCTAGCACAAGAGGGGTGGCAGCAGCCCAACAGTCTCTAAAGCCCCGTACACACGATCGGATAACCTATGGATTTTCGTCCGATGGATTTGTCCATCGGAAATCCGATGAAACTGTTTTTCATCAGTCTTGGCCACACACCATCAGTCAAAAAACCGACCGTTCCAAACGCGGTGACGTAAAACACTCCGATGAGCCGAGAAAAATTAAGTTTAATGCTTCTGAGCATGCTTTGACTTGATTCTGAGCATGCGTGGGTTTTTTAACCGATGGACATGCCCATAGACGATCGGAAATTCCCATCGGTTTTTTATCCATCGGAAAATTTTAAAACAAGTTCTATTTTTTACAACCGATGGAAAAAAGACAGATGGGTACCATACACGATCGGTTGGTCTGATGAAAACAATCCATCGGATGGTTTTCATCAGTCAAACCGATCGTGTGTACGGGGCTTAAGATCTCTCACAGCATATCAAAAAAGGGGGAGAGATGAAACAATGTTTCAAGCAAGAATTTTTCAGAGAGGAATATGGATTAAGACTACAAATTTATTAAATGGTATCCACATATAAAAACCACATTTAGTTACACAGAGGTGTCAGTATCTAGACAGCATTAATAAAATTAGACGCTAGTCTAAGGAGGACAGGTGGCCACCACAACCAAGCATACCACTTGCATACAGTAACCTATGGGGACAGACCCAAAGAGAGGGTTGCCAAAGAGGTTCCTCTGAGGGGAGAGAGTAATGGAAACGCCGCGATAGAGAGTCAGCATGCGGCATACCTGAGGTAGGAGGAATCTGCTGAATAGGCTAGCACCGTCGGTGAGTATGAGCTCCAGGATTTCTGGATAGAAGAAAGCAGACAGCTAAACGCTACCTGCCTTGACACTTTAATCCACGCTGCTAGCACTGCTCTGTGAGCTCTGGATCAAGCGGTATATTTACTTTGGACTGTTCTACTGTTGCTATAGGCAACCCTCTCTTTGGTATAATCCATTGAAGTCCTCTAATGAACAGTAAATCGACCTTACTAATGTGGAATATAACACAATGAACTGAGGCCATAGGTCTTGGAATCGCACTCTTTGGACTACAGCCCCAGTCTGTGGCCACACTAACTCTGTTATAGTTTAAACGTTTTCCATCATCATGCCCCAGTTCTCTGGTCTGTCCCCACAGGTTACTGTATGCAAGTGGTATGCTTGGTTGTGGTGGCCACCTGTACTCCTTAGACTAGCGTCTAATTTTATTAATGCTGTCTAGATACTGACACCTCTGTGTAACTAAATGTGGTTTTTATATGTGGATACCATTTAATAAAGTTGTAGTCTTAATCCATATTCCTCTCTGAAAAATTCTTGCTTGAAAAATTGTTTCATCCCTCCCCCTCTTTTGATATGCTGCCATCATTTAGAGGAATTCAAGTAGCCACTATGGAGTGAACTCTCTACTAATGCTACTATTATCAGGACATAATTAACTGATTTAGGTGACTCCTGTAGTATTACATCAGTCCCTTAATCTCCCGACTACATTGGATGAGTCATTAATACCTATACTTCCCTGTTTTTTTCATGTCTAAGATCTCTCACAGCAGTCTGTACTCACAAAATGTCCAGGGGCAGTTGGTTGCCTCCTTTAACTTCCAAACAACACTTTCCTCCAGTGATACCAGAGTAGATCTTCAGCAGACAGACCCTCAGTCAGCTCTCTGTAGCTTTAGCATCCAGGCCCTAAGTTGCCCACCTGGGGCCTCAAGAACAGCAAGCTCATGTCAGTGTTGCCCTGGAGGGCAGCAGCCCTCCAGCCTGGATTGATCCTCTGCAGGAAAAGACCCAGAAGCCCAGTCTCTTATGCAGTTTCCCAGCAGCGTTCATGGCCCTGTTCCCTGGGATTGGCTATGGCTGCATAAATATTCATACTGCCGCCTGCATAGCTCCACACCTATGTTCCAGAGACTTCTTCACTCTCTGAAAGGCATAGGGGGCCATCAGACTAGCAGCAGCTGAGAACACTGAATTTACCTAATTAATCAGCTGCACTGGTTACTGTACAGTGAGCCCAAATAAATTTACCAAACAAAAACACCCAGCTCCACTGAACACAGCGAGCCAGCACTAAATCTAACTAACCCTAGCACCTATCTAGGTTCTAAGAGGGTGCTTCAATCATATATTCATTTTCACAATTGTATTTCAATTATTTCTCCTATTAATTTGAACCATCTTTTTAACGTACTTTGTGAAGATCCCCACACATTTACCTCCTTGACATCTGTGACACGTATTCATTATGCCCTGTAAGTAGTCACTGCTGTGTCACACATTTTACAGAGCCTGCCTTCTGAACTACAGAAGTGCTGAGAGGAGGAGATCCAGGAGGTGGAATCAGTACAGGAATCACAACTTGTAGGCAGCAAGGTACCATGGAATATGTAGTTCTTAGGAGTTGAAAGTAAACAGCAGAAGAGAAACTGCAGAGAATGCAGGGAATCAAGGAAGTTGTGGAAAGAAATGGACAGTGGACAGGGAGCACTTACAACGTGAAAGGAGATTTTTCAATTAAGTTTATTTTGGATTGTCAAAAAATAACTATTGTTAGTATTACAATGCTGATGTTATAAAATAAAAGTGTGTAAGCAGCCAGATTCACTGCTAGCAATGACCATGCTGGGTAGGCTTGTGCACAACGGAAAAATTCGGTTAGTTTCGGTTCGTTTCTTTTCGGTCCTGTTGATTCGTAATCATTCGTAATTTTGCTAGACGGGATTTTTCGTGTTCGGACTAATTCGTATTTTCGCAAGCGACATTTTTCGTTGAATTTTTAGTTGATTTATAATTCCTACTTTCGGTAGAGTACATTGTTTTTCGTTGATTCTGGTCACAACTCCTACTTTCGTAACTTTTTTTGGGTTCGTTGATTCGTAATTTTCTGTGTCTCTCTCACGACGACGCTGCCTATTATGCCTAATGTGCTTCGAATGGATTTGTACTTTTCTAAATACATAGCGGTTATTTGTAACGATTCGAAATCTCGTATTTTACTTTCGTTTTTTACATGCGGCTATAGCCTCCGCCCCTGTACACCATTTTGAGAGGGTTCAGCACGGTGAGGGAGAAGCAGAGAGCAGAGCAGAGTGTTATTGTGCTTCGAATGGATTCGTACATTCGTAACTTTTTCATAACGAATTATGCCGAAGACATTCGGGCATTCGCTATTTGCGGTATAATTTATTTCGGATTCGGTCTTATTCGTAATTGCTTTGTTCGGAAATTCGAATGCTTCCGAATGTCCGAAAGTTGCTAAATTCGGACGAATTTCGATTAGTTACGAAATGAATTGCACAAGCCTAATGCTGTGTATGGGCACCTTCTGTTGTCCTCTTACAACCTGATTAGGGTATGCACACACACCAGTAAAGGGAGAAATTTCTTAGGTCACGTTCTTAGGTCACTCACATTCTCTTGGCCTGAGACCAAGAGAAGCTCTCACATTCAGCCGTTTAACGTTTTCTTTACTGTGGCAGAAGCATGTTAGCAGTTCCTTACAACTCAACCTTCACCTCCAGGACTTCAGGTCCAACATTAGCAATTAACCACAGTGCAGTTCTAACATGAACATAGAATGGTCGCCCTCTCTTCCATCCCCCATCCTTGGGGGATGAAGGGTCCACTTCCTCAGGCTTCAGGCTTAAATCTTGGTATCAAAAGGGTGGCTGTTTCCCATCACCCTCTGCTCCAGGCCCTTCACGCTCTAAAGAATATATAGGGCTGAAAAACTCCACCCAGCATACCCACACATGGGAGGGACCTCTCTAAAAGGGGTATTAACCCCTGCCTACAAGTGTAAAACTCCTTTAACAGGGGGTTGGCATTTATTGTGCTTATCGATGAAGTCAGTGAAAGTAATTCACAAGGGCATGGAGAGCCATACACCATGAACAATGGGAGTGTTTGCATATAGCCGTGGCTGTATGCTGGTAAACACACATCCAGTTCTTACTTGCTTACAGGGACAAATGGATAACACTAGATGCAAAGTGTAAATGCTGTAAAATAAATGCTTGGATGTACAGTTACCAGCATAAAGACGCAGTCTATCATTGATATGTACAGGTAGCTGTAGGCAAACACCTGTCATTCCCAGTCATAGAGACAAACTTTTTCTTCATGGTTATGCCTCTTTGCACCAAAACGAATGAGCCCTAAAGCACAGAGGGGCACAAAAATGGCTTTTCTGGTTAACAAAACTAACAGCAGGTATCTTATGCCTCGTACACACGACCGGTTTTCCCGTCGGAAAAAAAACCTCTGGTTTTCCCAACGGGATTCCTCTCAAGCCTGCCTTGCATACACACGGTCACACAAAAGTCAGGTGAACTTTTGACTGCCAAGAAAGCGGTGACGTAAAAGACTACGACGAGCCGACAAAATTAAGTTCTATGCTTCCGAGCATGTGTCGAATTGTTTCCGCGCATGCGTGTTTTTTTCCCATTGGAAAAGCATACAGACGAACGGTTTTCCCGCTAGGATTTTTCCTGACGGGAAAAAAGAGATCCTGCTCTCTTTTTTTTTTCACGCGCCCGGGATTCCTGTCCAAAAGCTCTCATTGGACTTCCGTGTGTACGGGGCATTAGGCGTGCCTTTCATGGTTTCACCTTTAATGGTTTTATATGGAGTAAAAATTCCCTTTAACCACTTAACCCCTGGACCCTTTTGTAGCTAAAGGACCAGGCCACTTTTTGCGAATAGGCACTGCGTCGCTTTAACTGACAATTGCGCGGTCGTGCGGCATGGCTCCCAAACAAAATTGGCGTCCTTTTTTTTCCACAAATATAGCTTTCTTTTGGTGGTATTTGATTACCTCTGCGGTTTTTATTTTTTGCGCTATAAACAAAAATAGAGCAACAATTTTGAAAAAAATGCAATATTTTTTACTTTTTGCTATAATAAATATCCCCAAAAAATATATAAAAAAAATAATGTTTCCTCAGTTTAGGCCGATACGTATTCTTCTACATATTTTTGGTAAAAAAAAATTGCAATAAGCGTTTATTGATTGGTTTGCGCAAAAGTTATAGCGTCTACAAAATAGGGAATAGTTTTATGGCATTTTTATTAATATTTTTTTTTTTACTAGTAATAGCGGCGATCAGCGATTTTTATCGTGACTGCGACATTATGGCGGACACATTGGACACTTTTGACACTATTTTGGGACCATTGTAATTTTTACAGCGATCAGTATTATAAAAATGCACTGATTACTGTGAAAATGACACTTGCAGTGAGGTGGTTAACCTGTAGGGGGCGCTGAAGGGGTTAAGTGTGACCTAATGTGTGATTCTTACTGTGTGGGGGCGTAGCTTGGCGTGTGACATCACTGATCGTCATTCCCTATGACAGGGAACAGATGATCAGTGGCAGTCTCACTAGGAAGCACGGGGAGAGGTTTGTTTACACTTACCTCTCCCTGTTCTTCAGCTCTGTGACCCGATCGTGGGACACCGGCGGCGATCGGGTCCACGGGTCCCGCGGGTGCGGTCACGGAGCTCAGGACCAGGTCGCGAGCGCGCGACCCACGGCTGGGATCCTAAAGGGGACGTACCTGTACGCCCTTGTACCCAGCCGTGTCATTCTGCCGACGTACATCGGCGTGCGGCGGTCCTTAAGTGGTTAACAACCCTGTTAATGACTAATAGAAAGTGTGTTGTGTTTGCTATGGGCAGTGCTTGAAAGATGGACTGCTATGGTTATGGCCATAGCAACCAGACTTTTTTCCACTGGCTCACAATAGCTTTCAGTCGTTGCTATAGTTAGTTTAGGATTACTACACGCTTTACTGAATCTAAGCTGAACCCTGGGCAAGTATCTAAATACATAGATAAAATACAAATAAAAGAGTTGCATTGGGTGCCCAAGGATTTGTATTTCTGCCTATCCAGTCTTGGATTTACACAACCCTATGATACAGTCCAGAGTGGAGGATAACACTACAGCTTGCTTACAGTCCAGAGTAAAGAAGCAGCAGAAGACTGATGAGATTATCCCTCTGATAAAGCTGGCATGGAGGGATTGTTTTTCTTTTTTCTTTTGATCAGCTAGCCAGCTGATCAAGAAAACAAATGGATTCCTCCATCCACACATTCAAGGTGGATGAAGGAATTCTCACCACTGCGCTATTGCATTCTGACAGTGGGACTCCTCTGCTTTCAGAATACACTCATCAATCGATGCAGCCGATTGGCTGCAGGCACTGATCAAATGAAAATTTTCCAACATTCCTGTTCAAGAGAAGCTGATTATTAGGTCGACTTCACTCTAGCAGGAACGGCCACTGATGAACTTAACTGGCTAACTTTTAGTTTCAATATTTCTTTATTATTTTCAAAGGAAAAGGTAGTCAGGATATACATACTTTACAATGTCAGATGTTCCGACTGAAGCAAGTGATGTCAATCTATATAACACTGCTTTAAGCTATATAGAGAAAGTTACACAGTCGAATAGAACCTGACTTAATCCTGTTTAGTATGGTAACATATTAACATATCGACTCAACATTAACTTGATAACTCAATGGTAAATCAATAACTCCAGACGGGGGGAGGGGGGGGGGAGGGAGAAGGAGCACCAGCTAAACAAGCATTATTGTTACCTCACAGGGGTGGGTAGGATGATAGAAGGACTTACACGAATGAGAGAGGATTGCAATACGAATAATACATCAGGAGGTTACAGTACATTTTGGATGTGTGAACCAGACCTGCCAGTTATATAAAAACTTTTCCATATTTAGGTTTTTTCTAGCAAGTAGACTCTCCATTGCACATTGATGATTCAAATCGGTTATTGCGTTTGCAATGGCTGGTGAGTCAGTGGTTTTCCAGAGTTTCGTGATGTTCAGTTTTGCCGCGAGTAGTAAATGAATTATCACTACCCGTGAGTTGGGTGGGAATTTGTCTATTCCAAGGTGTAATAGTGCTAGTGAGGGATTAGGTGGTGTTGCAATCTGTGAAATGGTGGAGATTAAGGCAAAAACTTGTTTCCAGAATGAGTTTAGGGTTTTACAATACCATAGGATATGTGCTATGGTACCAGTGCTTCCACAAGATCGCCAGCAGGTAGGGGGATGGCCAGGGAAGAATTTGCAGAGGCGATAGGGTGTGAGATACCACCTATGAATCGTTTTTTGGTATGATTCCCAATGATTAGAGCAATGGGAGGCCGTAAAGGTGTGCTGAAAGGCACGTGTCCACATGTCGGGGTTAATAGTAATGTTAAGTTCTTCCACCCATTTTGAAAGGGATGGTATTTGGGAATAGGGACGGTCGTCGATGAGCGTAGAATATATCGTAGATATGCCACGTTTCGGGTATGTCGTGTGTGTGTAGAAATTGTGTATAGGTTCAGGGAGTTTGGCTACAGTAGAGAATTTGTTTTTTTGAAGATAATGAGAGATCCTCATGTATGTGAAAATTTCCGTGTGAGGGAGGTTATATTCAGTTTGGAGACTTGTAAAGGTTTTCAGTGTGTCGTTAGTGTTGTAGAGATCTGAGACGTTAGTTATCGATAGTGTCTGCCACTTCACCAGATTTAAGTCAGGTATGTGTATCATCAGAGTACTAAGGGGGATTTGTAGTCTGTGAGACGGATGGTTAGATATCGTTTGGGCAAGTTTCTTCCAAGCTAACAGTGATGCCGTAATCGATGGGAGATTGATCAGTCTATTGGAGGGAGAGTTCATCGATGTGGCAAGGAGTAAATCTCGTAAAGTATGTGGTTTAAAGACTGAGGATTCTATGATAGACCAGGTCTTATCGGGTGTTGGGTGCCACCAGTAATATAGCTGGTCGAGTATTGCCGCATAGTAGTAGCTTTGAATGTGGGGGAGACTCACCCCTCCTCTCTTATGGTGTCTTGTTAAAATGTATTGAGCGCATCTGGGTGGTTTATTTTCCCATATAAATCTAGAAAGTTGTTTCTGTATGGAGGTGAAAAAGGAATTCGGTATAGGTAGAATTACCGTGCGAAATAGGTATAGTAGTTTAGGGAGGATTAGCATCTTAAAGGAGGCAATACGCCCTAGTTTAGAGAGACCTGTAGAGCGCAGTTGACATAATAGTTGGGGAAGTAGTTTTTGGAAAGTGCGGTAGTTGAGGTCATAAAGTTGAGACAGCGAGGGGGCTAGTTTTATTCCTAGATAAGGAATAGACTGTGTCGTCCAGGAATAAGGGAGAGTGCCCTTCAGGTGGGACTGTTGGTCGTGTGTCAAGTTAAGCGGAAGGATTAGGGATTTAGAGGAGTTAATTTTTTAGAGGGAGGACATACTAAATTGAGTTAAGATTTCTTGGATTGCAGGCATGGAATGTGTTGGTTTTGTGACTAGAAGTATGACATCATCAGCATAAAGGCTTATTTTATGCTCCATGTCATTGTGTTCGATGCCGGAGATACGTTTGTCACCTCTGATCTTTGCTGCCAGTGGTTCCATTATTAGAGCAAAGATGAGAGGGGAGAGCGGGCAGCCTTGGCGGGTGCCGTTGGATATCCTAAAGGGTTTAGAGAGGGATCCGTCAGTTAATACAGATGCAGAGGGTTGTGAATAGAGCGCAAGTATAGCTGATTGAAACCAACCTGTAATTCCAAATTTAGTTAGTACTGCTTTCAGGAATCCCCAGTGCACTCTGTCGAACGCCTTCTCTGCGTCCAAGGATAGTAGCAGAGAAGGCGTTCGCGACTGGGCAACCCGATGTATCAAATCAATAACTCTTCTAGTAGCGTCTGGGGCTTGTCTGTTTGGCATAAAGCCGACTTGGTCTGGATGTACTAAGGAGGGGAGACACTTCAACAACCTAGAAGCAATGACTTTAGCGTAAATCTTTATGTCTGTATTGAGGAGCGATATAGGTCTGTAGTTAGTTGTAGAAGTAGGATCTTTCTCAGGTTTAGGGATTGTGGTAATAGTTGACCGTAACATATCAAGCGGTAGAGAACCAGAGGTGGCGGCAGAGTTGAAGAGGTCAGTAAGGTGTGGGGTGACTAGTTTGGCAAATGTTTTGTAGTATTCATTAGTGTAGCCATCTTCCCCAGGGGATTTGTGGAGAGGAAGCGAGTTGATGGCTTTTAGGATTTCGTCTTCCGAGAACGGTTGGGAAAGGATACTCAGTTGCAAGTGGGTTATATTTGGGAGATCAATATTGGTTAGAAAATTTTGTATGTTTTGATCATTTGGTTGATGAGTAGCTGTGTCATTCGAGAGGTTATAAAGAGAGGAGTAATAGTCGCTAAATGCATCGGCTATATCCTGCGGGTTAGTCAGGAGCCGTTTAGTGGTGGGGTGGTAAAGGGAAGCTATTTTGTTTCTAATGCGTTGAGTCTTAACTTGTCGGGCCAGTAGTGCGCCAGCTTTATTGCCTAAGGCATAGTATTTGGCTTTGGTTAGTGTGAGGTTCTTCTCAAATTTAACGAGTAGAAGTGTGCGAAGTTTGTGTCGTTTTTCTAAGAGTTCAGTTGCTAAATGTGGAGAGGGAGTTATTTTATTCTGTTTTTCTAATAGAGTGATTCGGGAAAGAACCTCTTCAACTTGCTTACACCTCTGTCTCCTAATATTACTATGAAGCTTAATTAGGGTACCACGCATGTAAGCTTTATATGCTGACCATAGTACAAACCTATCAGTGTCCGGTTGATTGTTCATTTGAAAATAGAAATGGTGGTCAGTAGTGAGATCTTGAATAATTTTCGGGTCAGAGAGGAGGGACGAGTCAAGCCTCCAAACCCGGGTTGTCTTTGGTCCACCGTTTCCTACCATAAGGGAAACCGGTGCATGGTCTGTCCATGTGATGGTTCCGATTTCGGATTTCGTCACATCCTGAAGGGTGATTTTGTCAACTAAGAAGAAGTCAATTTGAGAATATGAAAGTTGAGAGGAGGAGAAGTATGAAAAGTCTCGTTCATTACTATGTTGACATCTCCACGGATCAAAGAGATCATTAGTTTGTAGAAAGGGGTTTAAGACATGTCGAGGTCTTTTTGCTGTGGAAGTAGTGTCCAGAGTGGAATCTTCTATTATGTTAAAGTCGCCGCCCATCAGAAGTCTTCCTTTCCGGAGTCGTGCAATTTTCTTGTATAGTAGTTTTAGGAATCGCAGTTGCTGTGTGTTCGGCCCATAAACATTGACCAGGGTGTAGGTGACTTGATTGATGTCGCAAATGAGGATCAGGAAACGTCCGTGGGGGTCCTCGATGGATTGATGAAGTTGAAATTGTAGCGTATTCCGTATGGCAGTGAGGACTCCATTTTTCTTTCTTTGACATGAGGCCGAAAAGACTTGATCAAAGTTTGTTAAGGTAAATCTGGGAGTCTTGTTTGAGGCAAAATGAGTCTCTTGCACTAAGAGGATATCAGTTTTTTGGGTGTTGGCTTCTCTGAACAGTGCAGATCTTTTCTGAGGGGAGTTCAGGCCCCTGGCGTTAATAGAAACTATTTTGAAAGCCATTGTATAAGATTAGAGTTAGGGCGGATGGAGTGTAAGCGAAGCTTGGGAATGGTAGACAAGGGGTAATTATTTTTTTTTTATTTATTTTTTTAAGTCCAGTTGGAAATAATAAGGACGTTGTTTAGACCAAGGAATAGAGTTCCGGATGCAGAATGGTATAGAGGTGGTTGGAGATTAGCTGGTGTCGAGGGTGGGTGGAAGGTTTTGGTGTAAAAAGGGAGAGCCCAGCAACTAAGGGCCTGGGCTCAATGTGCAGAAACTACTGCAAACAAAGAGTGGGGGAAAGAGATCTTGTGTCCGCAATGTGGGACAAGGATCTCCCAACAGACAGGCAGGTACTGTAAAAGAAAAAACAAAAGGTGCTGCAGTTTCCCAGCTAATGAAGGCATGTAGAGAAGGATTCAAGATGCGGTGGTCAGGCAAGTGGGGTATTTCCCCCGGTCTCCATAAGGGTAGGAGTGGTGGCAGGAGGGCAAGGTGTTTCTGCTGGGATGATGCGCCAATTTCTCAGGAGCGTGAGTCCCATAGGGAGGGTGCGCACTGCATGAGTTTTGTTCTGGTACGTAATGAGCAGCCTTGTGGGGAAGCCCCATTTATAGGGGATTTTATGATTCTGCAGTGCTTTGGTTATAGTCGCCAGTTGTCTGCGATTTTCCATAGTTGCTTTGGATAAATCAGCATATAGTGCGATGTTGGTAAAAGGGTCAGGGAGCCCCGGTGCTTTTTTGGCTGCATATATGACTCTCTCCTTCACTGTGAAAAAGTGGATTCGGGCCAGAACATCCCTAGGGGTGGAGGGAGGGAGGTGAGACGGCTTGGGGAGTCTGTGTGCCCTGTCAATTTCCAAGTCACGGGATGTCAGATCAGGTACAAGGGCTTGCATCAGGGATTGCAAAAATTGCGTCAGATCCGACGGTTGGATCGACTCAGGGACATTGCGAAATTTAATATTGTTCCTTCTGGAACGGTCCTCTAAATCCGCGAGCTTTAAATTAATTAATTGAAGCTCATCTTCATGATCTGCAAAGCCATCCACTAGCTCATTATGGGCAGTGAGTATATCTCCCATTTTAGATTCCATGTGGGCTATAGCTTGGTCATGCTGAGTCACTGTTATGGATAGAGAGGAGACAGCAGAGGATAAATCTGTATACAATGTTTGCCTCAGTGAGAGAAGCATATTTTTCATTGTAGTTTCTGACAAGGGCTGGTCAGAGGCAGGGAACGCATCAAATACAGATGATTGCTGCGGTGGGGGAAGGGAGAACAGGCATGGTGATTTGACATGCTGCATCTGCTCAGGCTCATCCGTTCTGAGTCTAGACTTGGCAGGGCTGGATGTCGTGGGGGAGTTAGGAGGAGAGCACTCACCCTGGATGTCAGAGTACCGCTGTGTTCCTGGAGACATCGCAGCGTTCAGGTTGTGAGAAGAGGAGGAGAGCCGCGCTGTCGTATCCCAGCTTATGCCGGCGCCATCTTGGCTGTGTGCCAGAGCCGCTGAGGGATAGTAATCCGTCAGTCTTCTGGGGAGTGAAGTCGTCTTCCTCCTCTTCAGCATAGCTGCACAATGTGCCTGGATGTTTAGGCAGCTTGTGGGGAGTTTTTATCCTTCTTTGGAGTCGCTGTGGGGTCGCTGGAGCTGGTTTTTCTTCAGAGCTGTCGATTCAAGCAGCCATCCACACACGCCGTCAGGACACGCCCCCAACTGGCTAACTTTTAATCTATCAATGGCCAGCATAACTCTCTCTCCTTATTCTAAATCCAGCTGTTGTAAGAATTAAGTATCCCTTCCAGATGTCTATTTGCATGTTGTGAATATAGACATGATAAGACAACCACTGCAGACAAACGACCTTTTTCCTAATCGATATACAGCTGTCACATGGCCCAGCTCTTTCCCAGCCTGTCTGCAGGAAAACATAAGCAGTAGGAGCTTCTAGTCCTCTGCTGCTGGTCACATGTTCGAAATAAAAAAACAGCCTTTGGAATACAGAGTAAAAAAAAATAATATTATCAATAAACTGTTATATACCAAATATACATTTGAAATCAAATCTGTATTATTTTGTGGAAATAACATGGTGTGGGTGGATTTCTGCCAATCACATGCTGTGTCACACCCTTCCAGCCTGTGTCTTAGAATAAGAGGAAGGTGAAGCCTTTCGAAAAGCAAAAAAAAAAACATGCAAAGATATTGTTTATCTTTCGAAAAACTAAACTCCCACTAACAGTTTAGACCAGGCATGTCCAAAGTTCAGCCCACAGGCCAATCGCGCCCCGCATTCCGGTTTCGAACGGCCCGTCTGGTAATTTGGACATGTATATCTTTTGTGGCCCCCAACGAATCCCTGCGCACCGGGGGCCACAAAAGATATACATGCTGGCTGCCTTGGAGTGAACAGGGAGCAGGCGGGACGAGTGCCATACATACAGGTGAATTTTCTGTTTGCACAGCAGCCTCTGTAATAGGAAGTCCCGTCTCCTGCGCTGCCATTGGATGACTGTTCTGTCTATCATAGGAGGCGGGACTTTGTATTAAAGAGGCCGCCGAGAAAACAGATTCTCCTGTATGTAATCTGTTGGAGCTCGTCCCGCCCCCTCCCTGTCCCCTCCGTGGCTGCAGATAGGCATCAATCAGGCTGCACTGATTGCAATGGTGAGTTTGCATTCATGGCAATAGGGGTGCTGAATTCCTGGCAATAGTAAGGCTGCATTTATGGCAACGGTGGGGCTGAATTCATGGCAACGGTGGGGCTGAATTCATGGCAACGGTGGGTCTGCATTCATGGCAATGGTGGGGCTGCAGATGGGCACTGATTAGGCTGCATTCATGGGCACTGACCCTTATTTTGCTTCACTGTTCTTTATTTAAAAAAAAAAAAATACTGAAACTCTGCTCTTAAAGTGAAGGTGCGCGTTATATGCCGATAAATACAGTATATCCAAATAACATGCTCAATTTCATCTCTTCACCACACAGTCACAAAGGCAAGAGAATTCCTGTTGGGCAGTGTAGTAGTGCTTGAATGAACACACTTAGACCGAATTTTAATGGTTCAAAGAATGTCAGGCAAAATGGTCGGCCCTCAAGCACATTCACTTAATCAAATCTGTCTCTCTTTCAAAAAAGTTTTGACACCCCAAATGAGCATGGAAACCAGTGTTAATTCACATCTTTGGAAAAGTCATGGTCACATCTACAGAATCAATGCCTACCATGGACAGACCCCTCAAACTACCCAGTGACAATAAAAACACACCCACTCATCAATACCACACTAACTGTGTTCCAAAAAGTGGCAACAAGAAATAACCTGTCCACAACACCAGGTCCACTATCTGTAATTTCTGATTTCCCACCAGGTCATAAAAACAAGTCCATACCTACCACCAAAGAAAATACCCCATTTCTAGCCCATCATTCCTATCATAAAATAAATTTGAAATCCTTACACTTAACTCAGAACACAGCGACTCACATACAGTTACATTATTTCCTTGAAAACAACAAACAAAAATCCTTAACGGCTAGACCACTCACTAATTTTAAAAACATACTGTATGCCTCAAAAGATACCCCAAGCGTAAAGTTACTTCAATGGCGTATAAAAGGCTCTCGCAACCAGAAACTGACATTCGGGACAAATATAAACAAATTTCGGAACGGGAACTTAAGATTCAAATCACAAATGGTCAATGGCAAAAAGTGGGTGTTTTTACCCACAAATACTCATTAAGTACCCGCATCCAAGAAACCTCCTTCAAAATAAGGATACGATAGTATATTACACCTGTAAAAATGAAGAACTGGTCTACGTCAGCTTCAGATATTTGCTGGAGATGCCTCTCAGACAGAGGTACTTTCTTACATATGTGGTGGTCTTGCCCCCTAATTCTGCATTTCTGGCAACAAACTCTAACATGGATTCGACAAATCACTGATACGAAACTGACACTTGACCCTGCATGTTGCCTCCTACACGTCAATTCCTTTTCATACAAAAGATATAAAAACTCACTAGCCAGACACCTACTGAATGCCGCAAAAGCATTAATACTGGGAATCTATTTTAACACCAACCTCCAAAGAATGGTTACAAAAAGTGAAAGCCATTTATGACATGGAAGAAACAATAGCAATGAAAAAAATAATCCAATACAAACTTCCACAAGATGTGGAGACATTGTGGTATCTCTTTACTCTCACTGAGGACTACAAAAAAATAAATGCTACTTGAACCCTATAATACTAAATACATGTATATTCTTGTATTATATGGAACTAGACCCTAAACTAAGAAGAACTATTACCAGTACACCTTTCTCACCTAAACACACAGACAAACCACTAAACAAATTGACACTTTTTCAGACATAAGTATCTGGAACACAATTTAATAGACATATTAAACAACTCATTATATGCCATTATTTAAAAGAACAAATTTTACTGTTTGTAACACAATATTGTAAAAATGTATTCTTCATTTTGACAACTTTTCAATTGTTATGTATGACATTGTATTCGCGTTAGAGACCTTTCTAACATTAAATGTATCAATGTACATGTTGCCACCCCTTTTATTTTTTACCTCTCTCTTCTGCTATATATCATACTATAACCTGTATGTATTCATTCTAATTTTCAAGAAACTTTTATTGTGAAAAAAAAATTAAAATTCATCAACGAAAACATTTTCTTTTTTTTTTCTTTTTTTCAATTTATCTTTATTATATGTTTTTCTTACATTACAACACAAAAAATAAACAATATTTAACCAGAGCTCTGTGACATTACATATCCATACTTGCTGGCAATTCAGAAGCCTGGTCAATCTTCCAACAAAGAAAAACTTTATCATAAAAAAAACAAACAATATAACCAACATCCAGCCACCTATCATTCCCATTCATCCAGATTCGACATTCCACATTTTCATCATAATTTTCGTCAGCAGCATGTTTCCAGTGATGAAAACAAAATGAAAACAAAATGAACATTACCCCACATTTTCATCAATTTGAGATGAAGCAAGGAGAATGACTACACACTGTCACTTAACAACCATTTCTGTAAATAACAATGACAAGCTAAAATTGCAGCAAATGAAAACACAATAAATACATTTTACAGGTCAGAAATGTGACAAGTGAAGAATAAACAGAATCACCAGAGAGACCTGAGAGTGAAAAGATGAGTGGCTAAAGGCTGACAGACACACCACACTTAGGGCCCTTTCACGCAGGCGGACCGTTCAGATACGCCTGTCAGTTTTTCAGGGGGACCTGAATGGACGCTCCATACATCTCTATGGAGCGACGGATGTCAGCAGTGACATGTCCGCTGACATCCGATCCGACCTGCTCCGCCAAATCCAGACAGATGGAAACCCTACTTTCCATCCGTCTGGCGGATCGGATCGGGTGAAAGCGGAAAGATGGCCCATTTTCATCTGATCCCCCCATAGAGGAAAGCGGAGATCTAACAGGTCCGTTTCTGCACAGTGTGCAGAGACGGACTAGTCATCACCGGCTCAGTGGGGATCAACGGAGCGATCCCTTGGACTGTCTACTTTCCAAATAGGCGTCATTTGGGGGTATTATTTATGTTCTGGCATTTTAGGGCCTCAAGAAATGAGATAGGTCGTCAGTACATCAGGATTAATACATGGGCTAGCACAAAGGGACTTTAATAAAGAGACATACACATCCATGAAAGTACAAATATAATTTATTAATATTTTTCTTTGGCATTTTAAATGGCCACGGTGTATCCAAGGGGTAACCTGATAATTAATTTAATTAAAATAAATATGTAAAGCCATCCTGGCTAATAACTAAAATTAATATTAAACTGTGTCCATCCAGACATGCTGGACAACTACACCCCCGCTGGACAACACCATGACTTCATAGGATAGGGAGGGTGGGCGTGCGTCGGCAAATACGCACACGGACACTGGAGTCTGTAATCAGTCCTTGCAGGGTCCTCCGCAGTTGGCACACAGGGGTAAGCGATTTTTCGTGGGCAATTTGTCAGCACATTATTTCTATTATTACGAAGAAGTAATAAATTAAATAGTTCAACTCACCATAATGATCAATTAGTGGGAGCCCTGAGTGTGTCACTTGCCACGTCGCCTGCCACCAGATGCGGAATGTTACTTGCCACGTCACCTGCCATTTTGCCTGCCACCAGATGAGGATTGTCACTTGCCACATCACCTGTCACGTTGCCTGTCACTAGATGCAGATTGTCACTTGCCACGTCACCTGCCACGCTGCCTGCCCCAAGATGCAGAATGTCACTTGCTACGTCACCTGTCATGTTGCCAGTCACTAGATGCGGAATGTCACTTGCCACGTCACCTGCCACGTTGCCTGCCACAAGATGGGGAATGTCACTTGCCACGTCGCCTGCCACGTTGCCTGCCACAAGATGGGGAATGTCACTTGCCACGTCACCTGCCACGTTGCCTGTCAGCAGATGCGGAATGTCACTTGCCACGTCACCTGCCACACTGCCTGCCACAAGATTTGGAATGTCACTTGCCATGCTGCCTGCCACTGCATTGGTGGCAGCACTGGTCCATTTAGCACAGAGGTGTGGTTGAGTGAAGGCAGGAGAGCAGTGAGAGATGATGTCATCTCTCTGCTCCCCACCGTACCTCCAATATTGAGGCTGACAGGGCGGAAGAGCAGCGATGTGGGGGCAGAGAGAGATTATGTCACCTCTGCTTGTCCACCCGCTTGCTTATCTCTTCCACTGCTCATATGCCGGCCGTCTCATGCCGGCCGCCGGGCTCTCTCATGCTGGCCGCCAGGCTCTCTCATGCCGCCTGCCCACACCCACGGCCCAGCTGCAGAAAGGCCACGACCTGAGGCTGATTACAGCTGTGTATAAATACCTGGCAAGCTTTCAAATACTGGCCTTGGTATCGTCCTTGTCCCCTGATCCCTACCTGCTATCTGTGATCCTGTATCCTGTACCTGTAACCTGTGTACCTGATCCTGTTACCCTGTGCATCTGATTCTGATTCTTATCCTGTCCCTCCTGTTACCTTGCATCCCTGCCCTGCAGCCTGATCCCGTCCACCTTCTCTCTCTTCTGTCCTGTTCCTTGCCCCATCTGCTGATCTCCTGTGAATGACCCTGGCCTGGCTAATGTTTATGATTCCGGTATTCCCCATTTATTGTATATACCTGTCTGACTATTGTTATTTGTGGGTCTCTGTCTGTTAGTTGGTTTGTTGTGCACTGTGTTATATTGGAGGTGGTTTCAGCACCTGGTGGTGGTGAGGGACAAATTGGAAAAAGAGGTGGCGCTAGGTCACATGGGGGGTACCCCCTTTGCCGGACCTGGTGGGGTCTCCAGTGGGGGTGGTGCCTAGGAAGGAGCCAAACAAGTTCCGTCTCATTTACCACTTATCTTTCCCATAAGGGGGTTCTGTCAATGATTTAATTGATCCTGTCGCGTGCACGGTGTCCTATACTTCCTTTAACGCAGCTGTCAGGTGGGTTAGGCGTTATGGACAGGGGGCGCTGATGGCGAAGTCGGACATTGAATCCCGCGTTCCGCTTGCTGCTGGTTCATCCGGACAGCTTTCGGCTGCGGGGATGCTGCTGGCAGGAACAGTTTTATGTGGATCAGTGTTTGCCCAGGGGTTTCTCCATTTCCTGCGTGATGTTTGAGGCTTTCAGCTCCTTCTTGAAGTGGGTAGTTCGGGACGTGTCGGGCCATTACTTGGATGACTTTCTCTGCGCGGAGCCACCTTCCTCTGGTGTGTGTGCGATTCTCCTATACACGTTGCAGCACATTGCAGGAGGATTGGGGGTGCAGTTAGCGGCAGACAAAACGGAAGGCCCCACGACAGAGATTTGTTTTTTGGGCATTGTGATTGATTCCGTGGCAATGGAGTGCCGCCTGCCAAGGGGCAAGTTGGAGGCTCTACAGAAGGAGATTCGGGAGATTCAAGGTTTGCGGAAGGTGCAGTTGTGGACTTGGCAGTCGTTGCTGGGTAAGTTAAATTTCGCTTGTAGGATTATCCCCATGGGTAGGGTTTTGTTGACGGCGGTCGGCTGCTACAGCGGGGGTTCGAGCCCCGACCCATCTTATTCGGCTGACTGAAGAACGGGGAAGACTTGAAGGACTTGAAGGTATGGTATGAGTTTCTGGCCTCTTACAACAGCAGATCGGTGGGGACGTCCGGCCTGGTGAGTAATTTTGATGTGGAATTGGTCAAGGACGCGGCAGGGTCCACGGGCTATGGGGCGTTCTTTTCAGGAGTGATGGAGTGCAGAATCTTGTCCCCGGTCTTGGGTGGAAGTGGGACTCCTTCACAAATTGGTGCTATTGGAGTTTCCAGTGGTCCTGGCTATGGAGCTGTGGGGGGGAGTCTTGCCGCAACCTGAAACTCCGACTGAATTGTGTCGACATGGGTGTGGTTCAAGTGGTCAACCGCATGTCCGCGTCATCACAACCAGTGATACGGATGCTGCGGCATTTGGTGTTGAGGTGCTTGCAGTTGAACATTTTCTATATGCTGTTCATCTCCCGGGCATCGACACTCTGACTGACTCCTTGTCTCGATTTTAAGGCGACAAGCTCAGTGAGCTGGCTCCGGCTGCGGAGGCAGAAGGGGTTTCTTGCCCGGGCTGGATTTGGGAGCTGGCCTTGGAATCGCCAGGGGATGGATCCGGTAATCAGTGAGTGAGTCCACATGGGCAGCTTACGCGAAGGTATGGAGGGAATGGTTGGTTTGAGACAGGGGTCTGGGGGTGTAGGTAACGGGTCTGAAGTGAGGTTGATGGTTTTTACTTTGTGTCCAGGAACATGAGGCCGGTCACTTTTCTAATCTCCTGTCCATATGAAGGTTTTGGGGGGGGTGTGTACTTTGAGGTACGAAGGTCTGCTCTTGACAGCGGCCTTTTTGTTGGCGTTTTATGGGGCGTTTCGCATTTGGGATTTGGTTGGCCCTGCTAGGCGTCTGGCAGGAGGGTTGTTGGTACATGACGCACGTGTGGGGGAGGACAGGGTGTGTTTTAAGCTGCGCAGGTCCAAAACTGACCAGAGGGGTAGATGTGTTACTGTTTGCATTATCAGGGTCCAGGGTGTGCCCTGATTAAGGGGTACGGGAGTTTTACGGGTTAGACCTACTGGGGGGGGGGGGTTCTTGCAGTATGAGGATGGGTCCTATTTGTCACGGTTTCAATTTGTATCGGTGTTTAGGAAATGTCTAAAAGGGGCTGGGTTGGATGGTGCCGCTTATGCTTCACACTCCTTCTGCATCGGGGCGGCAGCTGAAGCTGCCAGATGTGGGTTGGATGAGGCGGCGGAGAGGAGGATTGGGAGGTGGGAGTCGCAGAGATTCCGTTCTTATATATGCCCACACATGGTGGTCGGTTAGATATGTCTGTATACATATTAAAAAAAAAAAAAAAGTTGGGAAAGCATGCATGCGTGGGGAGGATGGACACACATGCTGTGCTGTAGGGTGTTGGGTATATTGTCAAATGGTGTTATTTGGTTTGTTTGTTTTCGTTTCAGATGGAGGGTCTGTACGCCTCATCTGGATTCATGATCACTCGTATGTTGGGGGGCCTGGAGAGTAAATGGGAGACCTAACGGCAGACAGTTGGGTATCTCAGGGCGGTAAGCATTAAATTCGCTGGGTAGGGGTACCTGGCATGAGGTGGGGTAGGGTTTTACCTGAAGTGGCCCTTTATGCGCGGCTGGATAGACCGCCAGAGGTTTTGATTGTACATGCGGGGGGTAACGAGTTGGGGGTCTGTACGATCAGGAATCTGATCGCGAATGTCAAGTCGGATATTGTAAAACTTTGCACGGCCTTCACTAATACTCTGCTGCTGTGGTCCGACATTGTGGCGCGGACGACGTGGTGCATGGCAAGGTCCGTGGCGAGAATTAACAAGGCACGCATCTATGTCGATAGGGTGGTGGGGAGTTTTGTGGCTAAACAAGGGGGCGTGGTCATTAGGCACATGGAATTTGAGTCTAATGTGGGCCTGTATTTGAGGAGTGATGGTGTACATCTCTCAGCAGTGGGGATCGATCTCTGGGCGCTGGGTTGGCAGGACGGGATCCAGCGGGCCCTGCGGGTGTGGAGGGGCCCTTGCGGGCTGTGGCAGTGTTTTTGTTGGTCTTTGACGGTCTTTGACGGTGGCAGTAATGCCAGTAAACAAATGTGATGGAAAGGGGTGGGGGGCTCATCAATAGTATGTGCCCCTCCGGTGTATTCCAGCTGAAAGTTTGATGGAATACTGTAATGGTTGCACTGCAGGCGGGGGTCATCTCCGAGCTGATGCTACGGCTGGAGGCCTATTATGATATATGGGCCTGCAGTGTAGTGGTGGTATACGTGTTGAAGTTTGGGGTGCCGTCAAAGACCAACAGAATGGGGTTAAACAAGTTGTTTACAGATGTGTTATATTTTGTTATATTTGATATTGGAGTTTTATTTATAGTGTGTTAATAAATAGGCTGTTATGGCCATTTTACTCCAAATTTAAGGTGTGGTCTCATCCTTTTAAGTAAGCAGGATATAGGGGGGTGCTGGAGTATAAGTGGTATAACAATAAGAGGTAGGTTGGGTACCTCTGGACTACACTGGTCAAGTGAGGCCTGGAATGGAAAAGACTAAAGAAGAGTAGTGCAGGGCCGGGCATGACAGTGTGTTTAGGGGATACAACACAAGTGTTAACAAGAAAGTCTGAGTGGGGAGGTGACTGAGAGAAAAAGTTTGAGGGGGAGTGGAATTATTTAAGTGAGAGGCGCTACCAGGAGGGGAACAGTAAGCTGGGGAAGAGAAAGCAGGAGGCAGTTTTTCCCACCCGCTCTCCCTATATGTTGTTGGTGTGTTGTGTGTTTTCTTTCTTTCAGGTGCTTTGGAAGACGGTCGTCGTAACAGCTGTGGATTGGAGGTGTTTTTGTTGGTCTTTGATGGTGGCAGTAATGCCAGTAAACAAATGTGATGGAAAGGGGTGGGGGGCTCATCAGTAGCATGTGCCCCTCCAGTGTATTCCAGCTGAAAGGTCGATGGAATACTGTAGTGGTTGCACTGCGGGCGGGGGTTGTCTCCGAGCTGATTCTACGGCTGGAGGCCTATTATGATATATGGGCTCGCAGTGTAGTGGTGGTATACGTGTTGGAGTTCAGGGTGCCGTCAAAGACCAACAGAATGGGGTTAAACAAGTTGTTTACAGATGTGTTATATTTTGTTATATTGGATATTGGAGTTTTATTTATAGTGTGTTAATAAATAGGCTGTTATGGCCATTTTACTACAAATTTAAGGTGTGGTCTCATCCTTTTAAGTAAGTAGGATATGGGGGGGGGGGTGCTGGAGTATAAGTGGTATAACAGTAAGAGGTATGTTGGGTTAGGTACCTCTGGACTACACTGGTCAAGGATATAAACAAGGCCTTGGTCATCAGTTCAAGGTTAGTATGCAGCTCTAGGGGAAAGGGTGGTTTAGGATAGGTCAGGGTAAAGGGGTAAATGATTAAAGTGGTTGTAAACTCACTTTGACAACATGCACCTACAGGTAAGCCTAGATTAAGGCTTACCTGTAGGTGTATGAAATATCTCCTTAACCTAAATGGGTAAGGAGATATTTGCTGAAAACCCAGCAGCGATGACGTCACACGCATGCGCACTAGCGGGCCAGCATCGGTTTTCTGAATGGGATCTTGCCGGCCCGAGCACGCATGCGTGTGACGTCATCGCCGCTCCAGCCATTCACAGCGCCGGAGCGTCGATACACTGACATCAGTGACAGGACATCGAGACAAGATGGCGGCGGAGGGGAATGAGGAGGACTTCAGGGGCTTCGATTTCAGGTAAGTGCAACATAATGAGCTAGTATGCTATGCATACTAGCTCATTATGCCTTTCTCTTGCAGGGGTATGTTTAGCTAAAAAATGTGTGGAGGGTAGTGATGAGCCGAACACCCCCGGGTTCGGTTCGCACCAGAACCCGCGAACGGACCGGAAGTTCGAACGAACATTAGAACCCTATTAAATACAATGGATGCGAACGTTCGAATTCTAAAGTGCTAATTATAACAACTATTATGCATGTTATTGTCCTAAAAAGGGTTTGGGAACCCGGGTTCTGCACCAGGGGACATGTATCAATGCAAAAAGAAGTTTTAAAAACGGTCGTTTTTCGGGAGCAGTCATTTTAATGATGCATAAAGTGAAAAAAAAAAAGTCAAATATTCCTTTAAATATCGTACCTGGGGGGTGTCTAAAGTATGCCTGTGAAGTGCCACGTGTTTCCCGTGTTTAGAACTGTCCCTGCACAAAATGACACTTCTAAAGGAAAAAAAAGCCATTTAAAACTGCTTGCGGCTTTAATGTAATGTCTGGTCCCGGTAATATGGATGAAATTCTTTAAGAAAAATGGCATAGCTACCCCATGACCCCCCCCCCCCCTACCCCAGCCCATTACCAGCCCCTTTGGGTCTTGTATGGATATTAAGGGGAACCCCGCACATAAAATAAAAAAGGCCCTATATACTCTGAACAGCCGTATACAGGCGGTGCATACAAGACAGGGACTGTAGGTTTGTTCTTATGTAGAATCTGTTTGTAATTTTGAACAGGTACATTGTTGAAGTGTAGCTCCAGCCCAAAAATCTATTTTTAAACTTTTTGGAAAACATAGGTAAGGGTTATCACCCCTGTAACATTTGTTTTGCTGTCTGTGCCCCTGTTCAGAACATTTCACCTCACTTTCCGTCCCAATGACAACTGTTTTTGAAATGTGGTGTTTTTCTTGAAACAAGGATTGCTGATAAAGCATCAGTACAGAGGAGACACCTTTCTCCCATATTTATTCTTACAGGAGAGAATTTTCCTTCCTAGTGGTAGATTTCCTCTCACTTCCTGTTGTCTTCTTGCGTTTGCAAGTAGGAGTCGTTTGTAAGTTGGATGTTTGAAAGTAGGGACCTGCCGTATATACTCTGCAGAAATAGGCCCCTTAGTTGTTGGTGTTGGCACAACACTGTAAGCACTCACAGTTACTCTTGGTTGGTGCTGGAACGCCCTGCTGTCAACTATTATATCAGGAATTTTAATTACATATAATTGTTGAACAGTGGTAGTAAAAATTGGGCCTTTGATGGTGGTGCTGGTGCCACAACACTGTAAGCCCTGACAGTTACTCTTGGTGGGTGCAGCAATGGGCCCTGCTGTGAATTATTAGATCAAGAATTGTAATTACATGCCCCTGTTGAACAGGGGCTGAAAAATTGGGCCTTAGGCACTGGTGGCACAACACTGCAACCCCTCACAGATACTGTACTTGGAGCACAGCAATGAGCCCTGTTGCAAAGTATTGCTTCAAAAATTGTAATGACACGCCCCTGTTAAACAGGGGCTGAAAAATTGGGCCTTAGGCACTGGTGGCACAACACTGCAACTCCTCACAGATACTGTACTTGGAGCACAGCAATGAGCCCTGTTGCAAAGTATTGCTTCAAAAATTGTAATTACACGCCCCTGTTAAACAGGGGCTGAAAAATTGGGCGTTAGGCACTGGTGGCGGCACCCATAAACAAAAATGATCTTCCAAGCTATCATCATCAATCGTATCATTGAGGACTCGGAGGAGGAGGATAGCCAGTCAACATAACAGCACAGGCACTCAGCATCAGCATCAGTCTTGAAGGGATGTGACATTTTAAAATCAATTAGTCTGTTATATCAGCATCAGGTGTGTGGTAGCTGGTGGTGATCCAAGACTGGTTCATCTTGATGAAAGTCAGTCGATCAACCGAGTCGGTGGACAGGCGCACCCTGTGATCCGTGACAAATCCTCCAGCAGCACTGAATGTGCGTTCCGAAAGAACGCTGGATGCAGGACAGGCCAGTAGCTCAATTGCATACTGTGCAAGCTCTGGCCAGTGATCCATCCTCAAGACCCAGTAAGCCAGAGGATTTTCGGTGGGGAAGGTGTCCAAGTCTGACCTTGCCCCTAGATATTCCTGCACCATGTTTATCAGACGCTGGCGATGGTTGCTGGAACCAATCATACTTTGGGGCTGCGGACTAAAGAATTGTCTGAACGCATCGGTCAGACGGCCACCTTCCCCACCGCTCCTTCTTTGACTGGCCGAAGCCTCAGCAACTCGTTGTCCAGGACCAGGAGTTTGCAACCTCCCAGTCTCTGGGAACGCGTTGCACAGACCTTTCTGCAAGGCCTCCCGGAGTTGTCTCATCCTCTGCTCCCTCTGCGACGGTAACATAAGGTCCGCAACCTTACCCTTGTACCGTGGATCAAGGAGAGTGGCCAGCCAGTAATGGTCCCTCTCCTTGATCCGAAGAATACGAGGATCCTTCCGCAGACTTTGCAGGATCAGGGAGGCCATGCAGCGTAGGTTTGCTGAGGCATTCGCTCCGGAGTCCTCTGGGTCACTAAGGACGACATGATCCGCAGCCACCTCCTCCCAGCCACGTACAAGTCCACTGGTTTCTTGGGACTGTAAATCATCCCTAAAAGACTGCTGCTGATGATGCTGAGTGCCAGCCTCCACCTCCATGCTGACACAATCCTCCTCCTCCTCCTCCTCCTCCTCCTCTTCCTGTGCGATGGGTGGGACAGAAGGAACACTGTCTGGGTAAAGGGGGCCTTGAGAGGCAAGGAAGTCCTCCTCTTCCTGCCTCTGTTCTGCCTCAAGTGCCCTGTCCATTATTCCACGCAGCGTGTGCTCCAACAGGTGGACAAGAGGTACAGTGTCACTGATGCATGCACTGTCACTGCTCACCATCCTCGTGGCCTCCTCAAATGGTGCCAGGACAGTGCATGCATCCCTGATCATGCCCCACTGGCGTGGAGAAAAAAAACCAAGCTCCCCTGACCCTGTCCTGGTGCCGTAGTCGCACAGGTACTCATTGATGGCCCTCTGCTGCGTGTGCAGCCGCTGCAGCATGGCCAACGTTGAGTTCCACCTGGTGGGCATGTCACATATAAGGCGGTTCTTGGGCAGGTTCAACTCCTTTTGCAGCTCAGCCAGGCGAGCACTGGCATTATAAGATCTGCGGAAATGCACACAGACTTTCCTGGCCTGCCTCAGGACATCCTGTAAGCCCGGGTACCTGCCCAAGAACCGCTGCACCACCAGGTTAAGGACGTGAGCCACACAGGGCACATGGGTCAGTTGTCCCTGTCGGAGGGCGGAGAGGAGGTTGGTGCCATTGTCGCAAACCACCATTCCTGGCTTAAGCTGGCGTGGCGTCAACCACCTCTCGGCCTGGCCCTGCAGAGCAGACAGGACCTCTGCCCCAGTGTGGCTTCTGTCCCCCAAACACACCAGCGCAAGCACGGCATGGCATCTTTTTGCCTGCGTACTTGCGTAGCCCCGTGAACGGCTACGGAGCACCGCTGGTTCATAGGACAAACCACAGGAAGAGGCCATGGAGGAAGAAGAAGAGGAGGGGGTGGAGGAGAGAGGTGTGTCACAACCAGTAGTAGCATTTTGGAGGCGTGGCGGTGGGACAACCTCCAACACTACTGCACCTTGTCCTGAATCCTTCCCAGCTGCCAAAAGAGTGACCCAATGGGCCGTGAAAGAAAGGTAACGTCCCTGTCCATGCCTGCTGGACCATGAGTCAGCGGTAATATGCACCTTACCGCTGACCGCCCTGTCCAGCGAGGCCAAGACATTGCCTTCCACATGCCGGTAGAGAGCCGGAATAGCCTTCCGTGAGAAAAAGTGGCGTTTGGGAACCTGCCACTGAGGAACCGCACATTGCACAAACTCACGGAAGGGGGCCGAGTCTACCAACTGAAAAGGCAGCAGTTGAAGCGCTAGCAATTTAGCCAAGCTAGCATTCAACCGCTGGGCATGTGGATGGCTGGGAGTGAACTTCTTTCGACGGTCCAGCAGCTGGGGCAGGGAAATTTGCCTGCTAGAATCGGACGTCGGTGTACTGCTAGCAGAGTGGGCGCAAGTACTTGGCTGTGACACACCTAATTCTACACCTTCATTCCTCTCAGTGCATGTTTCAGAGAGGACTGAAGTTATAGTGGGGTTGGAGATCCCAGCTGATGCGGTGCAAGGAGAGGTCCGCTTTGTTCTTTGGTGTGGGTCTTTGAGGTAGGCTTGCCAACGAGCTGCATGGCAGGTCAACATATGTCTGGTCAGGCATGTGGTACCCAAGCGGCTGATGTTTTGGCCACGCGATATACGCTTGAGACATATGTTGCAAACAGCAGCTGTGCGATCTGATGCACTAGCCTCAAAAAAGGCCCACACCAAAGAACTTTTTGAATGACGGGCAGAGGCAGCGCCCTGCACAGGCGGAGCTCTGCGGTGTGATTCCGTCGGTGTACTGCCCTTACGCTGGCCACCAAAGGGCATCCTGCCTCGTTGGAGATGTGCCTCCTCCTCATCCTCCTCCTCCTCCTCTCTCCTATTAGGCACCCACGTGGAGTCATTGACCTCATCATCCCCTCCCTCCTCATCACTGGAGCCAATCTGGCAGTATGCTGCAGCTGCTGGAACATGACTGCCAGATTGGTGTCCTTCTTGAGCATCCCCTCTGTCTGCTCTCACGCTACTGCCTTCCTCTAGCTGGGTTTCATCATCAGACCCTTCGAAACGCTGGGCATCCTCCTGGAGCATGTACCCAACACTGTGCTGAAACAGTTCGGGGGACTCCTCAGGAGGAGGACATGGTGGGTCTAGGGAAGGAGTGACTGATGATTTGTCTGACATTGATACCAGGGAAGACGACGCTTTGGCAGCTGCTTTTCCAGTACCCTGAGCCTGGGTGAGAGAGGATGAGGAGGAGGAGGAGGGCTTGGTCATCCACTCTACCAAGTCTTCGGCATGATGTGGCTCAACATGTCCAGCTGCCGAAAAGAAGGACAAGCGTGTCCCATGGCCATGTGCTGATGACAATGCACCGCGTCCACGACCAGCACTGTTGCCCCCAGACACAGAGCCTGCTTGCCCTCTTTTATTGCCTCCTGACTGTCTGCCTCTCCTTGTTTGCCTTCCAGACATTCTAATAGATGGCCTGCAGGGAGATGGGAAAAAAGCAATAAGGGCTACCTTCAGGTGTCCTTCTCTGTCCCTGGAAACAAGGACTTGCAGAGTGAAAGAAAAAAAACACTCTCCCTACCTACAGTTTTCTGTCCCTAGAAAAAATGTTTTTTTTAATCACAATATAGCACAAGGAAAATTAACTCACTGTCCTTACAGGTCCCTGGAAACAAGGACTTGCAGAGTGAAAGAAAAAAAACACTCTCCCTACCTACAGTTTTCTGTCCCTAGAAAAAAATGTTTTTTTTAATCACAATATAGCAAAAGGACAATTCACTCACTGTCCTTCCAGGTCCCTGGAAACAAGGACTTGCAGAGTGAAAGAAACTGACACTGTCCCTACCTAGAGTTTTCTGTCCCTGGAATAAATGTTTTTTTCAGCACAATATAGCACAAGGACAATTAACTCACTGTCCTTACAGGTCCCTGGAAACAAGGACTTGCAGAGTGAAAGAAAAAAAATACTCTCCCTACCTACAGTTTTCTGTCCCTAGAAAAAAATGTTTTTTTTAATCACAATATAGCAAAAGGACAATTCACTCACTGTCCTTCCAGGTCCCTGGAAACAAGGACTTGCAGAGTGAAAGAAACTGACACTGTCCCTACCTAGAGTTTTCTGTCCCTAGAATAAATGTTTTTTTTAATCACAATATAGCACAAGGAAAATTAACTCACTGTCCTTACAGGTCCCTGGAAACAAGGACTTCCAGAGTGAAAGAAAAAAAACACTCTCCCTACCTACAGTTTTCTGTCCCTAGAAAAAAATGTTTTTTTTAATCACAATATAGCAAAAGGACAATTCACTCACTGTCCTTCCAGGTCCCTGGAAACAAGGACTTGCAGAGTGAAAGAAACTGACACTGTCCCTACCTAGAGTTTTCTGTCCCTAGAATAAATGTTTTTTTTAATCACAATATAGCAAAAGGACAATTCACTCACTGTCCTTCCAGGTCCCTGGAAACAAGGACTTGCAGAGTGAAAGAAACTGACACTGTCCCTACCTAGAGTTTTCTGTCCCTAGAATAAATGTTTTTTTTAATCACAATATAGCAAAAGGACAATTCACTCACTGTCCTTCCAGGTCCCTGGAAACAAGGACTTGCAGAGTGAAAGAAACTGACACTGTCCCTACCTAGAGTTTTCTGTCCCTAGAATAAATGTTTTTTTTAATCACAATATAGCAAAAGGACAATTCACTCACTGTCCTTCCAGGTCCCTGGAAACAAGGACTTGCAGAGTGAAAGAAACTGACACTGTCCCTACCTAGAGTTTTCTGTCCCTAGAATAAATGTTTTTTTTAATCACAATATAGCAAAAGGACAATTCACTCACTGTCCTTCCAGGTCCCTGGAAACAAGGACTTGCAGAGTGAAAGAAACTGACACTGTCCCTACCTAGAGTTTTCTGTCCCTAGAATAAATGTTTTTTTTAATCACAATATAGCACAAGGAAAATTAACTCACTGTCCTTACAGGTCCCTGGAAACAAGGACTTGCAGAGTGAAAGAAAAAAAACACTCTCCCTACCTACAGTTTTCTGTCCCTAGAAAAAAATGTTTTTTTTAATCACAATATAGCAAAAGGACAATTCACTCACTGTCCTTCCAGGTCCCTGGAAACAAGGACTTGCAGAGTGAAAGAAACTGACACTGTCCCTACCTAGAGTTTTCTGTCCCTGGAATAAATGTTTTTTTCAGCACAATATAGCACAAGGACAATTAACTCACTGTCCTTACAGGTCCCTGGAAACAAGGACTTGCAGAGTGAAAGAAAAAAAATACTCTCCCTACCTACAGTTTTCTGTCCCTAGAAAAAAATGTTTTTTTTAATCACAATATAGCAAAAGGACAATTCACTCACTGTCCTTCCAGGTCCCTGGAAACAAGGACTTGCAGAGTGAAAGAAACTGACACTGTCCCTACCTAGAGTTTTCTGTCCCTAGAATAAATGTTTTTTTTAATCACAATATAGCAAAAGGACAATTCACTCACTGTCCTTCCAGGTCCCTGGAAACAAGGACTTGCAGAGTGAAAGAAACTGACACTGTCCCTACCTAGAGTTTTCTGTCCCTAGAATAAATGTTTTTTTTAATCACAATATAGCAAAAGGACAATTCACTCACTGTCCTTCCAGGTCCCTGGAAACAAGGACTTGCAGAGTGAAAGAAACTGACACTGTCCCTACCTAGAGTTTTCTGTCCCTAGAATAAATGTTTTTTTTAATCACAATATAGCAAAAGGACAATTCACTCACTGTCCTTCCAGGTCCCTGGAAACAAGGACTTGCAGAGTGAAAGAAACTGACACTGTCCCTACCTAGAGTTTTCTGTCCCTAGAATAAATGTTTTTTTTAATCACAATATAGCAAAAGGACAATTCACTCACTGTCCTTCCAGGTCCCTGGAAACAAGGACTTGCAGAGTGAAAGAAACTGACACTGTCCCTACCTAGAGTTTTCTGTCCCTAGAATAAATGTTTTTTTTAATCACAATATAGCACAAGGAAAATTAACTCACTGTCCTTACAGGTCCCTGGAAACAAGGACTTGCAGAGTGAAAGAAAAAAAACACTCTCCCTACCTACAGTTTTCTGTCCCTAGAAAAAAATGTTTTTTTTAATCACAATATAGCAAAAGGACAATTCACTCACTGTCCTTCCAGGTCCCTGGAAACAAGGACTTGCAGAGTGAAAGAAACTGACACTGTCCCTACCTAGAGTTTTCTGTCCCTGGAATAAATGTTTTTTTCAGCACAATATAGCACAAGGACAATTAACTCACTGTCCTTACAGGTCCCTGGAAACAAGGACTTGCAGAGTGAAAGAAAAAAAATACTCTCCCTACCTACAGTTTTCTGTCCCTAGAAAAAAATGTTTTTTTTAATCACAATATAGCAAAAGGACAATTCACTCACTGTCCTTCCAGGTCCCTGGAAACAAGGACTTGCAGAGTGAAAGAAACTGACACTGTCCCTACCTAGAGTTTTCTGTCCCTGGAATAAATGTTTTTTTCAGCACAATATAGCACAAGGACAATTAACTCACTGTCCTTACAGGTCCCTGGAAACAAGGACTTGCAGAGTGAAAGAAAAAAAATACTCTCCCTACCTACAGTTTTCTGTCCCTAGAAAAAAATGTTTTTTTTAATCACAATATAGCAAAAGGACAATTCACTCACTGTCTTTCCAGGTCCCTGGAAACAAGGACTTGCAGAGTGAAAGAAACTGACACTGTCCCTACCTAGAGTTTTCTGTCCCTAGAATAAATGTTTTTTTTAATCACAATATAGCAAAAGGACAATTCACTCACTGTCCTTCCAGGTCCCTGGAAACAAGGACTTGCAGAGTGAAAGAAACTGACACTGTCCCTACCTAGAGTTTTCTGTCCCTAGAATAAATGTTTTTTTTAATCACAATATAGCAAAAGGACAATTCACTCACTGTCCTTCCAGGTCCCTGGAAACAAGGACTTGCAGAGTGAAAGAAACTGACACTGTCCCTACCTAGAGTTTTCTGTCCCTAGAATAAATGTTTTTTTTAATCACAATATAGCAAAAGGACAATTCACTCACTGTCCTTCCAGGTCCCTGGAAACAAGGACTTGCAGAGTGAAAGAAACTGACACTGTCCCTACCTAGAGTTTTCTGTCCCTAGAATAAATGTTTTTTTTAATCACAATATAGCAAAAGGACAATTCACTCACTGTCCTTCCAGGTCCCTGGAAACAAGGACTTGCAGAGTGAAAGAAACTGACACTGTCCCTACCTAGAGTTTTCTGTCCCTAGAATAAATGTTTTTTTTAATCACAATATAGCACAAGGAAAATTAACTCACTGTCCTTACAGGTCCCTGGAAACAAGGACTTGCAGAGTGAAAGAAAAAAAACACTCTCCCTACCTACAGTTTTCTGTCCCTAGAAAAAAATGTTTTTTTTAATCACAATATAGCAAAAGGACAATTCACTCACTGTCCTTCCAGGTCCCTGGAAACAAGGACTTGCAGAGTGAAAGAAACTGACACTGTCCCTACCTAGAGTTTTCTGTCCCTGGAATAAATGTTTTTTTCAGCACAATATAGCACAAGGACAATTAACTCACTGTCCTTACAGGTCCCTGGAAACAAGGACTTGCAGAGTGAAAGAAAAAAAATACTCTCCCTACCTACAGTTTTCTGTCCCTAGAAAAAAATGTTTTTTTTAATCACAATATAGCAAAAGGACAATTCACTCACTGTCCTTCCAGGTCCCTGGAAACAAGGACTTGCAGAGTGAAAGAAACTGACACTGTCCCTACCTAGAGTTTTCTGTCCCTAGAATAAATGTTTTTTTTAATCACAATATAGCAAAAGGACAATTCACTCACTGTCCTTCCAGGTCCCTGCAAACAAGGACTTGCAGAGTGAAAGAAACTGACACTGTCCCTACCTAGAGTTTTCTGTCCCTAGAATAAATGTTTTTTTTAATCACAATATAGCAAAAGGACAATTCACTCACTGTCCTTCCAGGTCCCTGGAAACAAGGACTTGCAGAGTGAAAGAAACTGACACTGTCCCTACCTAGAGTTTTCTGTCCCTAGAATAAATGTTTTTTTTAATCACAATATAGCAAAAGGACAATTCACTCACTGTCCTTCCAGGTCCCTGGAAACAAGGACTTGCAGAGTGAAAGAAACTGACACTGTCCCTACCTAGAGTTTTCTGTCCCTAGAATAAATGTTTTTTTTTAAGCACACTATAGCAGAAGCACAAAACACACTGACACTCTCCCTACCTATCCTTCTCTTTCCCTAAACTAAAGGAATCCAGGTTAAGCAAGAAAGAAATAACAGTCACTGTCCCTGCCTATGCTACTCTATCCCTGCTCCGGAACACACTACACTAGGCCGCCGTGCTGGCGGCCTTTTATAGTGTGGGGCGTGTACTAAACACCCTCAGCAATAATTGGCCACAGGCATCCTGCCTGTGGCCAATCATTGCTCTCCTCGCTGCCGGCGCTGTGATTGGCCAAGCATGCGGGGTCACAGTGCATGCTTGGCCAATCACAGCGCCTGGATGACACTGCGATGGCGTAGTGCATTGTGGGCCGTTCGCGTCACTCGAATTTGGCGCGAACGGCCCAAATCGTTCGATCTTCGTCGAACGATCGAACAGCCAATGTTCGAGTCGAACGTATGTTCGACTCGAACACGAAGCTCATCCCTAGTGGAGGGTTTACTTCCTCTTTAAGTGCACTTATCCTTTAAATTGCATGTAGTATTTTGTATCTACCACCAGATGGTGCTGCAGCTTTGCAGAGCATACTGCTAATGGCAGAGCTGAGTTATGAAACCAATGTTGTATCAGTGACATTTGATTGACAGGTGACCTTTAATAAAACACAAAAGCGATATATGGAAATATAATCTAAATACATTTATGACATGACTGATGACGTTTTCTTCATCACTGCATGAAAAATAACACAGCAAGCATTTTACTTTCTGCTTCTCTACCATCTCATAAAGTCCTCTGCTTACTTATACAAGGTAGTCAGACTCAGCTTAGAACTTAGTACATTTTTCCCCACGTACTTATTAAACAAACAACATATCAATTTGTTTTAACATGATAATTAGATAATAGATAATTTTAACATTGGGACAAAACAAGGTAACCACAGAGCCGATCGACAGCAGCTGTCATATCTGTAACCTGCATTATCCCAGTAGGTGCAGGATTCAGAAATGGTAGGCAGCAAATATATCATTAAATTGCTGGATGTTAGAAAGCCACCAGCACCACATCCCTTAAACGGCAAAGAATTGGTAGAAGAGAGAGATGGGACTTTTAAGGTGCCAAAAACAAAACATAAATGTATAAAAAAAATATCAAAAATGTTATTTAAGCATTGTTAAAATCAACATAATGTCATCATACAATATCCAGCCTTTAAAAAAAATGCAGTAACTCCAGCGCTACACGTTTCACCAAATGATGGCTTCTACAGGAGACTTTGGACCAGTACTGCATGTGTAATCACTGAATAATGATGAATAACTTTTAAAATCAGAAAGCAGCTCAAATGTTAGGAGGGTATTTTAAAGAGAGATATTTGGTAAAAACCACAGAGGAGGACGTAGGGTCTCCAAGATAGGCCTGTCGGTATATCCAATACCAGAGGATCCTTAGTTGCTGGAAAAATAGTATAGATCCCTTGAGATACGATCATATTTCTATAGCCATCAGTATGGATGTACTTCACAGAAAAGTATTGCCAAACTGACATCAGTCCTTAATATGCTGGCTGTGGCCTGTGATATGGAGAGGTATTTCCACATGGGAGCATATTAAGGACTGATGTCCTTAAGCAACTAAGGATCCACTGGTATTGGATATACCGACATGCCTATCTTGGAGTCCCTATATCTTCCTCTGTGGTTTCACTAAATATCTCTTAAAAATTCCCTCCTGACATTTGAGCCACTTTTCTGATTTTAAAAGCTAGTCATTATTATTCAGTGATTACACATGCAGTACCTTTCATAAGTCTCCTGAAGAAGCCATCCTTTGGCAAAACATGTAGAGCTGGAATTACTGCATTTTTTCTAATCGTATGGATATGGTATGATTTTAACTATGTTTAACCACTTCAATACCAGGCACTTTCGCCCCTTCCTGCCCAGGACAATTTTCAACTTTCAGCGCTGTCGCACTTTGAATGACAATTGCATGGTCATGCAACACTGTACTCAAACTAAATTTTTATCATTTTCTTCCCACAAATAGAGCTTTCTTTTGGTGGTATTTGATCACCTTTGGGGTTTTTATTTTTTGCTAAAGAAACTAAAAAAGACCGAAATGTTTGAAAAAAAAAAGTTTTCTTAGTTTCTGTTATAAAATTTTGTTTTCTCCTTCACTGACGGGCACTGATGAAGCCACACTGATGGGCACTGATGAGGCTGCATGATGGGCACTGATAAGGTGGCACTGATGGACACTGATGAGGAGGCACCGATATGTAGAATTGATGGGCAGTGATAGGCGACACTCATATGTAGCACTGATGGGCAACGATAGGTGACACTGATATGCAGCATTGATGGGCACTGACAGGCGGCACTGATGGGCACTGACAGGCGGCACTAATGGGCACTGACCGGCGGCACTGATAGGCACTGATAGGCGGCACTGATTGGCACTGGCAGGTGGCATTGATGGACACTAACAGATGGCACTGATGGGCAGCACTGATTAGGCAGGTACTGACAGGTGTTAATGCTGGGCACTGATTGGTACTGTGATTGACACTGATTGGCACTATGGTGGGCACTGATTTGCACTGTGGTGGGCACTGATTGGCACTTTCTTGAGCATTGACAGAAGGTTATGATGGGGCACTGACTGGCAACTATTGGGCACTGATTGGCAGCTGATGGGTACATTTGATGGGGGCTGTGCCGATTGGCTCTCCCTGTCAGCGCGAATCGAGGAATGCTGTTTACTGGCACTTCCTGGTTCACGCGATGATCAGCTGTGATTGGTCACAGCTGATCACATGGTAAGAAGCCTCTGTCAGGCTTCCTAAAGGGGAATGTCTGGCCATCAGCCCACCTCCAAATGGTTCAAACAAAGCAAAATTTAGGTATTGGAGTGGCCTAGAACTAAATCCAATTGAGATGCTGTATCATGACCTTACACTTACATGCTGGAAAACCCTCCAATGTGGCTGAATTAAAACAATTCTGCAAAGAAGAGTGGGCCAAAATTGCTCCACAGCAATGTGAAAAACTCATTGCCAGTTATTGCAAATGCTTGGTTGCAGTTGTTGCCGCCCAGAGTGGCACAAGAAGTTATTAGGTTTAGTGGGCAATTACTTTTTCACAGCATTGTAAGTGTCTGCTGTGTAGATGTCATGCTTTTAACAGAAGGTGTATATAGTGACAAGAAAAGCAGACTCGCAGCCCTATCACTGACTCCTTGACTCAGTGTTCTGCTCTGGTGAGTGAAAGGGGCCCCCTTCAATCAAGCATGTAGATGACACTAGTCCAGCGATCTGTAGCAGTGGGTGTATGCACCCGTGATATCTTGGCAGCACTGGAGGAGAAGCTGTGTGATCGAAAGAACTGGTGACAGTCTCGTCCTTCCTGTGACTGATCAGATCCAAGCCCGCCTGGCTCGGTCTACTAGACTGTACTGTCCCATGGACCTGTCCCCCAGACTCCCACAGCACCAAGATAGCGGCTTTACCCGGTGGATTCTACGTAAGCTCCCTTCGGCTCCTCTTCTGCCCCACCAAAGCATGCCAGGATCTGCAGCTCAGACGCCTATGCACTTCATTACTTGGTGGTTCCTTGGACTACACATCCCAAAATTTCCAGGGACCTGCAAAAAACGTTTTAGCTTTAGTTCTACATCTGTGGAATGGAGGTAGGATGGCTCAGCATGTCTTTAGCTTCATGGAAATGTAGCCCCCTGTTCATAAAGAATAGGGGCTGTTTTGTAAATTTAGTGTTTGACTGAATTGGAAATGGTTCAGACTGATTGTACAAGTTAGATCAGCTTCTGTTCTAATTTTGGCTATGTTGTGCTAATTTCTCACTGTTGCCAGTAGGTGTCACTGTCACCACAGGCCAGTGTGAGAAATACAGCAAGTTGAAGTGCATTGAATATTCTTTCCCCAGAAACAGCACAGTGGGAGTGTTCTTGCTGCTGTGCATTCTGGGAGAGGGTATTTAAGGGGCAGACGCCATGTTTAATGCTCTCTGACCTCATGGCCCTCCTGGCCTAAGGCTGTGTCACTCTTCTACCTCAAAAGCTCTCTGCCTCATGGCCCTCCAGGCCTGAGGCGATGTTGCTGCAAGTAGGCCCAGAAGTCTGTCTGGGGCCTACTTATCCACAGGTGGTCCTGTGCTGTCTTGCCTGCGCGGAAGAAGCCGAATCAAACTGAGAATATCCAGGGAGGGGACTCTTGCTGGAGAGAACCAGGCGCGAAGGCTGGTTTCTCAGGAAGGGCCTGGTATCTCGTTTGAAGGACGCACCTAAGCTAACCTACCTTACAGTACTGCCGGATGTACAATACGTGGGACGCACGATCCGCAGGCTCAGAGATCGCTTACGAGATCACTTATATGACATTGCAATTGATAAGAAAACTAATGTGGCCCAACATTGGAATGCTATACATTCAAAAGACACTTCCAATCTTCAGATACAGGGCATTGACTATATGAAGGTTCCTGTTAGAGGTGGGGACAAGTTCAGAATGCTGTGCAAGTGTGAAGTATTCTGGATATTCTCGTTACACACAAGAATTCCATTAGGATTAAATTTTGAGTGGGACGTGTCCCACTATTATGATTAGTCTTTTCCAAATCAACTTCTTTAAGCTCAAATTTATTTTGTTTTCATTATGCTTGCTTCTTGCACATGCTCTGGGCTTGCACGTACTCTCCCCTTATGACTATACTATGATTGATTCAGTTGAACACATATGCATTTAGGGACATTGGTTCTAACATGTTTTATATATATGTAGCAGCCTCACCCCTCTCTCCCCTTCTCATACTCGGCTTGTCTTTCTTCATCTAGGAGTCTCAGTGCTGGGGGGAGGGATGAGATACACCACGGCCCATGTCCTCCATAACTAAGAGGTGAAGGCCAGAAGATTGGGCCCTGTGCAGGTGTCCTAGAGTCAAGTCCAGTACTTCGTCCCTGTCTCCTTTGCTCCTAGTAACCAGAGTTCCACACAGTGAATAGGTCCAACTCAGTTTTATTCTTCTTGACAAACAATAAACAGTTTCTTCTGCTGAGTAGTGATGGGGAATAGATTGAGGCACAATCCCTTCCCTTCTCTTGCTAACCACTGTGATATCACCAGTGGTGAATAGTCACTGCCACTGACTATATTGAGTAGAATGTGAATTACCTTCGCTAGCATGGCCCCTGTCAGGGGAAGGAGATCCGTCCAAGGGAGAAACAGGAGGCCTCTCTGTCACCAGCAATGCTGCACCGGACTCTTCAGAGAAGTTCCGCACACCAGTCCTCACGAACTCAGACACGGGCACCCAAGGAGTTAGGGCCCCCCTCGGATTCCTCCACCCTTGCGGAACTCAGTCGAAGGTACTGAGCCCCAGGCCTCCGCCATAGTACCTCACCCCAGGCTAAAGGTGCCTGGGATGGACTCCATCTCTCGCTCCGGCCAGGTCAAGGGCACCTGAGCCCGGAACTCCGGAACGCCAGCACCCAAGCTGAAGGTGCCTGGGTGCGGTCGCATCCTCCAACTCTCTCCGAACTCTGAACCCCGTGGTAAGGGCGTCCGCCCCTTTTATCCCCTCTCCCTTCGCGCCACAGCGGGTTCCCCGCCCCGCTGTACCAGCTCCAGGGGAGGACAAAAAGGTACAGTCTTGCGGTCACACCACCAGAGTCCTCCAAGAACCAGAAAAGGGTCTCGGATCCCCTAGCAATTGGTGCATCTGGGTTACACTACCACCCAGATGCCTCCCCTAAAATTCAAACACCCGCTACATATACATAATAACATGTTTCAATCTACACTAGAAAATGCTCGATCCTTCATACATATATAGTCAGTTAATCTACTCATTCATTTAGTCAATTGTTGAGTTGTTAATGTTTACAGCAAACAAACAATCACAGGATATTGTTCTGGTACAAATGATCTTCGTAATGAGGGGGGTTCTTACGAAACAATATCAATGAGATATCACAGTGTAGTTAAACATCCTTCCTTTGGCACTTCATTGTAAACATGTATATACTGATCTGGGTTGTTAATCAGGTATTCATTGAACAGTGTTGCCAACCCCCTGAAGTGAAATTTACTGGCAAGGATGCCAAAATTTCTGTACGGCACCAATTTCTTACTGGGAATAATAATGAAGATTACTGGCAGAGCTGCATTTTTTACTGACGCTGCAAAACAGTACCTAAAATTACAATGCAAATATCTAAACAGTGCAAATATCAATATTTCAACTATAAACACACAGCTAATGCTAATATCAATGTGTTTAAGTTAAACAAAAGTAAAAAAACATATTTCTCAATTTACATGAAGGTTAGGTTACTATAACGCAGCCAGCACAGAGTTCCCACTTACATCAGAGTCTGCAGGATGCCCCCTTACAGTGCAAGGGAACTCTTATGTAAAGGGGAACGCTGCAGATCATGATGTAAGGGGGAACTCTGATGTGGAGGGGGGCTCTGGTGAATAGAGACCACCTTCCACAGAGTGAATACACTAAGGTAAGGGGGGGTACTAATATAAGGGGGAAACCTTTATATCAGTGCCCCCTTACATTATTGTATTCATTCACCTTCTTACATCAGTGACCCGCCCCCCCCTCAGAATGGCCTGGCGGCACTGTCACTGACCTCCTCTCAGGTGCACAGTGTGGGGCTCAGTCAGACGGCTCCAACTTGGTGGCTCTGATCTCCTCTCCCCAGTCCACACGTCTGTTTCTTCCTGGGCTGTAACCCCCATCCCGGCGGCACTCCCACTCTTGACTCCTTTCTAGGATCCCCTCAGAGACTGCAGACATGACAAGAGATGGTCAGAGGCTGCGGACATGACACATGAAGTAGACAGAGACTGCAGACACGATACAGGAGGTGGACAGAGGCTGCGGACATACTACAGGAGGTGGACAGAGACTGCGGACACACTACAGGAAGTGGACAGAGACTGCGGACATACTACTGGAGGTGGACAGAGACTGCAGACACACTACAGGAGGTGGACAGAGACTGCGGACACACTACAGGAGGTGGACAGAGACTGCGGACATACTACAGGGAGGTGGACACTGGAGAGACTGCGGACATACTACAGGAGGTGGACAGAGACTGCGGACACACTACAGGAGGTGGACAGAGACTGCGGACACACTACAGGAAGTGGACAGAGACTGCGGACACACTACAGGAGGTGGACAGAGACTGCGGACATACTACAGGAGGTGGACAGAGACTGCGGACACACTACAGGAGGTGGACAGAGACTGCGGACACACTACAGGAGGTGGACAGAGACTGCGGACATACTACAGGGAGGTGGACACTGGAGAGACTGCGGACATACTACAGGAGGTGGACAGAGACTGTGGACATACTACAGGGAGGTGGACACTGGAGAGACTGTGGACATACTACAGGAGGTGGACAGAGACTGCGGACATACTACAGGGAGGTGGACACTGGAGAGACTGCGGACATACTACAGGAGGTGGACAGAGACTGCGGACATACTACTGGAGGTGCCGGAGACACTCTGCGGACATGATGGTGCCCTCCTCACCCCCTCACAGTAGCCTCCTCCTCTGTCCACCACCATATTACTTCTCCACATCATCAGTGTGCTGTGTCCTCCTCCTGTGCCCCTTTCACCTCTCCACAGGTCAGGGCAGCACTGTGCTGCCCTGACCTGTGGAAAGGTGCACAGGAGCCAGAGGAGGATACAGCGCACTGATGATTTCGAGAAGTAATATGGTGGACAGAGAGCACATCAGTCTCTGTGTCCCCTGCATGGCACCATTGGCACGGCTTCACGCTCCAGGCTCACTCACTGACCCCCCCAGTTTCACTCACCTCGAGTCTGTCTGACTCTGTCCTCCACCCTGTCAGTGCTCCGCTCGCTCCTCCACCGGCACCTATGATGATGAGTGCTACTGCTCACTGCAGGACTGAGGACTCGAGACGCGCGGCTCGTGCCAGCCGCTGTGGTCACGCCGGTGTATTCAAAAATGGCGCCAGCTGCGCCATCACGTTACTGCGCGTGCGCCGCCCGGCCGAGCGTGAACAAGTTTCCCTGTGCTCGGCCGGTGGCTTCGGAACGGCGCATGCGCAGTTGTATGGCCGGCTCGTGGCCATCTTTTTTATGGGCACCGGTGCCCATAGCGGACATTAACGTACACCCCAAAAAAGGGGTTAAATTCACGTACCGTACATAAATCTACGTACGGTTGGCAACACTGTCATTGAACCATATGACCTGTGTTGTCAATAAGACATCCACTAATCTATCGATAGATCAGTTCATGTTCCTTTTGTCACTTTCGATTTCCTATAAGTCCCTCTTAAGTATACACTATATGTCTGTTAAAAGTCTATGAACATCATTTCCTTTCACTATTACGGATATAAGAGTTCTGCACATACACGTGCAATCGTCTCTATCCCCTATATATATGTCTGCGATCACAGTCCAGTCGGACTGGGTCTATATGAAGGCATCATTGTTCCACACATTCATTTGGACAGCAGGAGTTTAGAGTACGACACACACACCACATCACACCTAATAAATCTGTGCTTCATATATTCTCCGATTTCACGGAGGATACAGACATGACAGATAAACGGTCTATTTCCTTTCTTCTTTCTCTCTTTTTTTCTTTTCTTTCTTTTTTTTTTTTTTTTCAGGAATTAATACATACACTTATTATATTTTTTACATCAATAAGTGTACATCTGTGCGATGGATGTTGCACTAGTGTACATCTATACACAGCTTTCCCGGCGACGTGCATAAATGTCGCTCAGATTTCCAGTGTTGTGATCTTTTGATCCATCAATTATTATTTCCTCATAGCAAATAACATGTCCAGAGATTTTCTAGATACTCGCCACTTGAATCCTTTACATTTTAGTCTTGTTTGATTTATCATTCATTCAAAGTGGGTGTTAATATCCGATATCTCATGGAGTAAAAAATTTTATTTAGCATAATATAATTTATTAAAACCAAGTGTATAATAAAGGCCTTCAATACACCGCTCAGCACCTCGGACTCGCACAATTGCAAAAATTTACTTAATAGGTGAACCGACACTAGAAATATGTAACACACAGAAAAAATCGGAGTGATACCATAAAAGAATTTCTCTGATAAAAACCTCAAAGAATTTCTGAAAGGAGCAGCCGTTTAAAAATATAAAATATTTAAAAAATTGTATTTACAAACATAAAACAGGGAATCTGTGTCAGAAATATACTAGAAACAGCGCTGGTGTTGGTAAGATTCAGGTGGCCAACTCCACTTCCAAAGTGATTAACAGTTTATGGCAGATGAAAAAGATATGCAAAGTGTCCAATAGTGTTCATTGGTGGTCCTAGATACAGACAGCATGTACCTTCACCGTGAAATCCTGATCCACCCAGTGGGAACACACTCCCCCTCAGGGGTTTAACACTCACCAGAGCAAAGCTCAAAAAACGCCTTGAACAGGGGGGTAAATCGGAACCTTATGCGTCTCAGCACTCAGTATCAGCCAAGGAGATGTCTGATCAGTGGGGACTCCCAAGGAGAATGTACAAACAGAAGAAAGCAAATATAGCGTAACTCCGTTTATTTAGTCAAGTTCCCCACACATCACATAGCCCCTTATTACATTAAACGTACATTTGTTAAACCATAACAGAGCAAAAAACACATCACCACATCGCTGTCCGTGAGTAACTTGATTCCCGAACAAATATCCAGGAACTGTCCTTACTTCCGGGTTTGGCTGGCGTGGAGCGCATACATCACTTCCAGTAGCGTCGTGTAGGTCACACCTGACGCGTTTCGTCATATCCTGACTTCATCAGAGGGCGTGCCTACACGACGCAAGTAGCCATTTAAATAGACAATACCTCCGCCATCCACACTAATCAGCGCCGCCAGAGAACGGCAATGGGTGCGCATTGCGGTAACCATGGAAACTGCTGATATTATACTACGGGCGGAGCGGGGGTCAAAGGCAATCAGATACATACATTAAAGAGGCACAGTCATAAATAGATCAGTGTCTCTCAATGGGGCAGATAAATACATTAATTAAAAACGCAATCATTTAGACATGGAGTGGTATATAAAACAATCTGCATAAAATGAATAATATTGCACAATTCAAATACAAACACGGTCATCATTTCAAATGGTGAACATTCTAAATATAACCCATTGTATAAGTGCAATTAAAAAATATTCACCCTCCATGATAATACACTCATATAGACTATAAATAGTAAATAAAATATGTGAAAAAATGTATATAAAAACCACATATAAAATACTATGAAAACCAGGACTAAAACATTACACATATTTAATAGTCACTAATAAAGCAATTTATGTCAAGGTCTATGTTCAATCCTTTCGGCGAGAGAGTATCTACCGAAAAAATCCATTGGGTCTCTCTCCTTGACAAATCCCTAACTAAATTAGACCCCCTCCATGGAGGTTTTAAATGGTCTATTCCCCAAAATTTAAGGCCAGTCGGATCCTGGTTATGACATATTTTAAAGTGCAGTGACACATTGTGGTCTTTAAAACCTAGCTTAATATTTGCAATGTGCTCTGCTATTCTGACCTTTAGCTGACGTTTGGTGCGGCCTATATACATGAGGTCGCATGGGCACTGGAGGGCATATACAACATAGGAAGTGTTGCATGTAATAAATTAATCAATGGTGAATTCTTTATTGAAGTGGAAGCTACTGGAAGTGATGTATGCGCTCCACGCCAGCCAAACCCGGAAGTAAGGACAGTTCCTGGATATTCGTTCGGGAAACAAGTTACTCACGGACGGCGATGTGGTGATGTATTTTTTGCTCTGTTATGGTTTAACAAATGTACGTTTAATGTAATAAGGGGCTATGTGATGTGTGGGGAACTTGACTAAATAAACGGAGTTACGCTATATTTGCTTTCTTCTGTTTGTACATTCTCCTTGGGAGTCGCCACTGATCAGACATCTCCTTGGCTGATGCTGAGTGCTGAGACGCATAAGGTTCCGATTTACCCCCCTGTTCAAGGCGTTTTTTGAGCTTTGCTCTGGTGAGTGTAAACCCCTGAGGGGGAGTGTGTTCCCACTGGGTGGATCAGGATTTCACGGTGAAGGTGCATGCTGTCTGTATCTAGGACCACCAATGAACACTATTGGACACTTTTGCATATCTTTTTCATCTGCCATAAACTGTTAATCACTTTGGAGGTGGAGTTGGCCACCTGAATCTTACCAACACCAGCGCTGTTTCTAGTATATTTCTGACACAGATTCACTGTTTTATGTTTGTTTATACTATTTTTTTAATAATATCATTTATGTTCCGCTTTTTTAGCAGAAAGTTTTTACAACATATATTTATGCTTTTATGTATTACTTTGCATGCAGTGTCCGACAGACATGTATAAAACTGCATAAAATAGGCATACATTGTAAAAATGACATCACGGCTAATTGTAAGCTGACATGTTAGAATACATCTCACAGAAGAAACTATTATCCATACACAAGATCGTTTCACTGGCCTCCATATTATGAAGCCCATACACAATAGTGTATCGGAACAATTCTTCACATTTTTTCTAACACGTCAACTCACATTTACATATTTTTCAGTTAGCTCTTTGTTATTTGCACACATTACTAATTAATATTGTAATCAATATGAGTTTACACATACTCAACTAGGGATGAGCTTCGTGTTCGAGTCGAACATACGTTCGACTCGAACATCGGCTGTTCGATCGTTCGACGAAGATCGAACGATTTGGGCCGTTCGCGCCAAATTCGAGTGACGCGAACGGCCCACAATGCACTACGCCATCGCAGTGTCATCCAGGCGCTGTGATTGGCCAAGCATGCACTGTGACCCCGCATGCTTGGCCAATCACAGCGCCGGCAGCGAGGAGAGCAATGATTGGCCACAGGCAGGATGCCTGTGGCCAATTATTGCTGAGGGTGTTTAGTACACGCCCCACACTATAAAAGGCCGCCAGCACGCCGGCCTAGTGTAGTGTGTTCCGGAGCAGGGAAAGAGCAGCATAGGCAGGGACAGTGACATTTATTTCTTTCTTGCTTAACCTGGATTCCTTTAGTTTAGGGAAAGAGAAGGATAGGTAGGGAGAGTGTCAGTGTGTTTTACTGTGCGAATCCTTGTTTCTAGGGACAAAGAAGGAAAGTGAGGGGAATTCTCCTTGTGCTATAGTGTGCTTTAAAAAAACATTTTTTCTAGGGACAGAAAACTCTAGGTAGGGAGAGTGTCAGTTTCTTTCACTGTGCGAGTCCTTGTTTCTAGGGACAGGGAAGGACAGTGAGGGAATTCTCCTTGTGCTATAGTGTGCTTTAAAAAAACATTTTTTCTAGGGACAGAAAACTCTAGGTAGGGAGAGTGTCAGTTTCTTTCACTGTGCGAGTCCTTGTTTCTAGGGACAGGGAAGGACAGTGAGTGAATTCTCCTTGTGCTATAGTGTGCTTTAAAAAAACATTTTTTCTAGGGACAGAAAACTCTAGGTAGGGAGAGTGTCAGTTTCTTTCACTGTGCGAGTCCTTGTTTCTAGGGACAAAGAAGGAAAGTGAGGGGAATTCTCCTTGTGCTATAGTGTGCTTTAAAAAAATTTTTTTCTAGGGACAGAAAACTCTAGGTAGGAAGAGTGTCAGTTTCTTTCACTGTGCGAGTCCTTGTTTCTAGGGACAGGGAAGGACAGTGAGTGAATTCTCCTTGTGCTATAGTGTGCTTTAAAAAAACATTTTTTCTAGGGACAGAAAACTCTAGGTAGGGAGAGTGTCAGTTTCTTTCACTGTGCGAGTCCTTGTTTCTAGGGACAGGGAAGGACAGTGAGTGAATTCTCCTTGTGCTATAGTGTGCTTTAAAAAAACATTTTTTCTAGGGACAGAAAACTCTAGGTAGGGAGAGTGTCAGTTTCTTTCACTGTGCGAGTCCTTGTTTCTAGGGACAAAGAAGGAAAGTGACGGGAATTCTCCTTGTGCTATAGTGTGCTTTTAAAAAACATTTTTTCTAGGGATAGAAAACTCTAGGTAGGGAGAGTGTCAGTTTCTTTCACTGTGCGAGTCCTTGTTTCTAGGGACAGGGAAGGACAGTGAGTGAATTCTCCTTGTGCTATAGTGTGCTTTAAAAAAACATTTTTTCTAGGGACAGAAAACTCTAGGTAGGGAGAGTGTCAGTTTCTTTCACTGTGCGAGTCCTTGTTTCTAGGGACAGGGAAGGACAGTGAGTGAATTCTCCTTGTGCTATAGTGTGCTTTAAAAAAACATTTTTTCTAGGGACAGAAAACTCTAGGTAGGGAGAGTGTCAGTTTCTTTCACTGTGCGAGTCCTTGTTTCTAGGGACAAAGAAGGAAAGTGAGGGGAATTCTCCTTGTGCTATAGTGTGCTTTAAAAAAACATTTTTTCTAGGGACAGAAAACTCTAGGTAGGAAGAGTGTCAGTTTCTTTCACTGTGCGAGTCCTTGTTTCTAGGGACAGGGAAGGACAGTGAGTGAATTCTCCTTGTGCTATAGTGTGCTTTAAAAAAACATTTTTTCTAGGGACAGAAAACTCTAGGTAGGGAGAGTGTCAGTTTCTTTCACTGTGCGAGTCCTTGTTTCTAGGGACAGGGAAGGACAGTGAGTGAATTCTCCTTGTGCTATAGTGTGCTTTAAAAAAACATTTTTTCTAGGGACAGAAAACTCTAGGTAGGGAGAGTGTCAGTTTCTTTCACTGTGCGAGTCCTTGTTTCTAGGGACAAAGAAGGAAAGTGACGGGAATTCTCCTTGTGCTATAGTGTGCTTTTAAAAAACATTTTTTCTAGGGATAGAAAACTCTAGGTAGGGAGAGTGTCAGTTTCTTTCACTGTGCGAGTCCTTGTTTCTAGGGACAGGGAAGGACAGTGAGTGAATTCTCCTTGTGCTATAGTGTGCTTTAAAAAAACATTTTTTCTAGGGACAGAAAACTCTAGGTAGGGAGAGTGTCAGTTTCTTTCACTGTGCGAGTCCTTGTTTCTAGGGACAAAGAAGCAAAGTGAGGGGAATTCTCCTTGTGCTATAGTGTGCTTTAAAAAAACATTTTTTCTAGGGACAGAAAACTCTAGGTAGGGAGAGTGTCAGTTTCTTTCACTGTGCGAGTCCTTGTTTCTAGGGACAGGGAAGGACAGTGAGTGAATTCTCCTTGTGCTATAGTGTGCTTTAAAAAAACATTTTTTCTAGGGACAGAAAACTCTAGGTAGGGAGAGTGTCAGTTTCTTTCACTGTGCGAGTCCTTGTTTCTAGGGACAAAGAAGGAAAGTGAGGGGAATTCTCCTTGTGCTATAGTGTGCTTTTAAAAACATTTTTTCTAGGGACAGAAAACTCTAGGTAGGGAGAGTGTCAGTTTCTTTCACTGTGCGAGTCCTTGTTTCTAGGGACAGGGAAGGACAGTGAGTGAATTCTCCTTGTGCTATAGTGTGCTTTAAAAAAACATTTTTTCTAGGGACAGAAAACTCTAGGTAGGGAGAGTGTCAGTTTCTTTCACTGTCCGAGTCCTTGTTTCTAGGGACAGGGAAGGACAGTGAGTGAATTCTCCTTGTGCTATAGTGTGCTTTAAAAAAACATTTTTTCTAGGGACAGAAAACTCTAGGTAGGGAGAGTGTCAGTTTCTTTCACTGTGCGAGTCCTTGTTTCTAGGGACAGGGAAGGACAGTGAGTGAATTCTCCTTGTGCTATAGTGTGCTTTAAAAAAACATTTTTTCTAGGGACAGAAAACTCTAGGTAGGGAGAGTGTCAGTTTCTTTCACTGTGCGAGTCCTTGTTTCTAGGGACAAAGAAGGAAAGTGAGGGGAATTCTCCTTGTGCTATAGTGTGCTTTTAAAAAACATTTTTTCTAGGGACAGAAAACTCTAGGTAGGGAGAGTGTCAGTTTCTTTCACTGTGCGAGTCCTTGTTTCTAGGGACAGGGAAGGACAGTGAGTGAATTCTCCTTGTGCTATAGTGTGCTTTAAAAAAACATTTTTTCTAGGGACAGAAAACTCTAGGTAGGGAGAGGGTCAGTTTCTTTCACTGTGCGAGTCCTTGTTTCTAGGGACAGGGAAGGACAGTGAGTGAATTCTCCTTGTGCTATAGTGTGCTTTAAAAAAACATTTTTTCTAGGGACAGAAAACTCTAGGTAGGGAGAGTGTCAGTTTCTTTCACTGTGCGAGTCCTTGTTTCTAGGGACAGGGAAGGACAGTGAGTGAATTCTCCTTGTGCTATAGTGTGCTTTAAAAAACATTTTTTCTAGAGACAGAAAACTCTAGGTAGGGAGAGTGTCAGTTTCTTTCACTGTGCGAGTCCTTGTTTCTAGGGACAGGGAAGGACAGTGAGTGAATTCTCCTTGTGCTATAGTGTGCTTTAAAAAAACATTTTTTCTAGGGACAGAAAACTCTAGGTAGGGAGAGTGTCAGTTTCTTTCACTGTGCGAGTCCTTGTTTCTAGGGACAAAGAAGGAAAGTGACGGGAATTCTCCTTGTGCTATAGTGTGCTTTTAAAAAACATTTTTTCTAGGGACAGAAAACTCTAGGTAGGGAGAGTGTCAGTTTCTTTCACTGTGCGAGTCCTTGTTTCTAGGGACAGGGAAGGACAGTGAGTGAATTCTCCTTGTGCTATAGTGTGCTTTAAAAAAACATTTTTTCTAGGGACAGAAAACTCTAGGTAGGGAGAGTGTCAGTTTCTTTCACTGTGCGAGTCCTTGTTTCTAGGGACAGGGAAGGACAGTGAGTGAATTCTCCTTGTGCTATAGTGTGCTTTAAAAAAACATTTTTTCTAGGGACAGAAAACTCTAGGTAGGGAGAGTGTCAGTTTCTTTCACTGTGCGAGTCCTTGTTTCTAGGGACAGGGAAGGACAGTGAGTGAATTCTCCTTGTGCTATAGTGTGCTTTAAAAAACATTTTTTCTAGAGACAGAAAACTCTAGGTAGGGAGAGTGTCAGTTTCTTTCACTGTGCGAGTCCTTGTTTCTAGGGACAGGGAAGGACAGTGAGTGAATTCTCCTTGTGCTATAGTGTGCTTTAAAAAACGTTTTTTCTAGGGACAGAAAACTCTAGGTAGGGAGAGTGTCAGTTTCTTTCACTGTGCGAGTCCTTGTTTCTAGGGACAGGGAAGGACAGTGAGTGAATTCTCCTTGTGCTATAGTGTGCTTTAAAAAAACATTTTTTCTAGGGACAGAAAACTCTAGGTAGGGAGAGTGTCAGTTTCTTTCACTGTGCGAGTCCTTGTTTCTAGGGACAGGGAAGGACAGTGAGTGAATTCTCCTTGTGCTATAGTGTGCTTTAAAAAAACATTTTTTCTAGGGACAGAAAACTCTAGGTAGGGAGAGTGTCAGTTTCTTTCACTGTGCGAGTCCTTGTTTCTAGGGACAAAGAAGGAAAGTGAGGGGAATTCTCCTTGTGCTATAGTGTGCTTTTAAAAAACATTTTTTCTAGGGACAGAAAACTCTAGGTAGGGAGAGTGTCAGTTTCTTTCACTGTGCGAGTCCTTGTTTCTAGGGACAGGGAAGGACAGTGAGTGAATTCTCCTTGTGCTATAGTGTGCTTTAAAAAAACATTTTTTCTAGGGACAGAAAACTCTAGGTAGGGAGAGTGTCAGTTTCTTTCACTGTGCGAGTCCTTGTTTCTAGGGACAGGGAAGGACAGTGAGTGAATTCTCCTTGTGCTATAGTGTGCTTTAAAAAACATTTTTTCTAGGGACAGAAAACTCTAGGTAGGGAGAGTGTCAGTTTCTTTCACTGTGCGAGTCCTTGTTTCTAGGGACAGGGAAGGACAGTGAGTGAATTCTCCTTGTGCTATAGTGTGCTTTAAAAAAAACATTTTTTCTAGGGACAGAAAACTCTAGGTAGGGAGAGTGTCAGTTTCTTTCACTGTGCGAGTCCTTGTTTCTAGGGACAAAGAAGGAAAGTGAGGGGAATTCTCCTTGTGCTATAGTGTGGTTTAAAAAAACATTTTTTCTAGGGACAGAAAACTCTAGGTAGGGAGAGTGTCAGTTTCTTTCACTGTGCGAGTCCTTGTTTCTAGGGACAAAGAAGGAAAGTGAGGGGAATTCTCCTTGTGCTATAGTGTGCTTTAAAAAAACATTTTTTCTAGGGACAGAAAACTCTAGGTAGGGAGAGTGTCAGTTTCTTTCACTGTGCGAGTCCTTGTTTCTAGGGACAGGGAAGGACAGTGAGTGAATTCTCCTTGTGCTATAGTGTGCTTTAAAAAAACATTTTTTCTAGGGACAGAAAACTCTAGGTAGGGAGAGTGTCAGTTTCTTTCACGGTGTGAGTCCTTGTTTCTAGGGACAAAGAAGGAAAGTGAGGGGAATTCTCCTTGTGCTATAGTGTGCTTTTAAAAAACTTTTTTTCTAGGGACAGAAAACTCTAGGTAGGGAGAGTGTCAGTTTCTTTCACTGTGCGAGTCCTTGTTTCTAGGGACAAAGAAGGAAAGTGAGGGGAATTCTCCTTGTGCTATAGTGTGCTTTTAAAAAACATTTTTTCTAGGGACAGAAAACTCTAGGTAGGGAGAGTGTCAGTTTCTTTCACTGTGCGAGTCCTTGTTTCTAGGGACAAAGAAGGAAAGTGAGGGGAATTCTCCTTGTGCTATAGTGTGCTAAAGCATTCCTCATCAACCATCTTTGAAATCCTTGTTTTTTGGACAGTCAGGGAAATTGTCGTTGTGCTATTCTGTGCAAAAGCAATCATCCTCAACCATATTTAGAAATCCTTAAGTAAAGGGACAGAGAAGGACACCTGAAGGTAGCCCTTATTGCTTTTTTCCCATCTCCCTGCAGGCCATCTATTAGAATGTCTGGAAGGCAAACAAGGAGAGGCAGACAGTCAGGAGGCAATAAAAGAGGGCAAGCAGGCTCTGTGTCTGGGGGCAACAGTGCTGGTCGTGGACGCGGTGCATTGTCATCAGCACATGGCCATGGGACACGCTTGTCCTTCTTTTCGGCAGCTGGACATGTTGAGCCACATCATGCCGAAGACTTGGTAGAGTGGATGACCAAGCCCTCCTCCTCCTCCTCATCCTCTCTCACCCAGGCTCAGGGTACTGGCAAAGCAGCTGCCAAAGCGTCCTCTTCCCTGGTATCAATGTCAGACTCATCATCAGTCACTCCTTCCCTAGACCCACCATGTCCTCCTCCTGAGGAGTCCCCCGAACTGTTTGAGCACAGTGTTGGGTACATGCTCCAGGAGGATGCCCAGCGTTTCGAAGGGTCTGATGATGAAACCCAGCTACAGGAAGGCAGTTGGGTGAGAGCAGACAGAGGGGATGCTCAAGAAGGACACCAATCTGGCAGTCATGTTCCAGCAGCTGCAGCATACTGCCAGATTGGCTCCAGTGATGAGGAGGGAGGGGATGATGAGGTCACTGACTCCACGTGGGTGCCTAATAGGAGAGAGGAGGAGGAGGAGGAGGAGGCACATCTCCAACGAGGCAGGATGCCCTTTGGTGGCCAGCGTAAGGGCAGTACACCGACGGAATCACACCGCAGAGCTCCGCCTGTGCAGGGCGCTGCCTCTGCCCGTCATTCAAAAAGTTCCTTGGTGTGGGCCTTTTTTGAGGCTAGTGCATCAGATCGCACAGCTGCTGTTTGCAACATATGTCTCAAGCGTATATCGCGTGGCCAAAACATCAGCCGCTTGGGTACCACATGCCTGACCAGACATATGTTGACCTGCCATGCAGCTCGTTGGCAAGCCTACCTCAAAGACCCACACCAAAGAACAAAGCGGACCTCTCCTTGCACCGCATCAGCTGGGATCTCCAACCCCACTATAACTTCAGTCCTCTCTGAAACATGCACTGAGAGGAATGAAGGTGTAGAATTAGGTGTGTCACAGCCAAGTACTTGCGGCCACTCTGCTAGCAGTACACCGACGTCCGATTCTAGCAGGCAAATTTCCCTGCCCCAGCTGCTGGACCGTCGAAAGAAGTTCACTTCCAGCCATCCACATGCCCAGCGGTTGAATGCTAGCTTGGCTAAATTGCTAGCGCTTCAACTGCTGCCTTTTCAGTTGGTAGACTCGGCCCCCTTCCGTGAGTTTGTGCAATGTGCGGTTCCTCAGTGGCAGGTTCCCAAACGCCACTTTTTCTCACGGAAGGCTATTCCGGCTCTCTACCGGCATGTGGAAGGCAATGTCTTGGCCTCGCTGGACAGGGCGGTCAGCGGTAAGGTGCATATTACCGCTGACTCATGGTCCAGCAGGCATGGACAGGGACGTTACCTTTCTTTCACGGCCCATTGGGTCACTCTTTTGGCAGCTGGGAAGGATGCAGGACAAGGTGCAGTAGTGTTGGAGGTTGTTCCACCGCCACGCCTCCAAAATGCTACTACTGGTTGTGACACACCTCTCTCCTCCACCCCCTCCTCTTCTTCTTCCTCCATGGCCTCTTCCTGTGGTTTGTCCTATGAACCAGCGGTGCTCCGTAGCCGTTCACGGGGCTACGCAAGTACGCAGGCAAAAAGATGCCATGCCGTGCTTGCGCTGGTGTGTTTGGGGGACAGAAGCCACACTGGGGCAGAGGTCCTGTCTGCTCTGCAGGGCCAGGCCGAGAGGTGGTTGACGCCACGCCAGCTTAAGCCAGGAATGGTGGTTTGCGACAATGGCACCAACCTCCTCTCCGCCCTTCGACAGGGACAACTGACCCATGTGCCCTGTGTGGCTCACGTCCTTAACCTGGTGGTGCAGCGGTTCTTGGGCAGGTACCCGGGCTTACAGGATGTCCTGAGGCAGGCCAGGAAAGTCTGTGTGCATTTCCGCAGATCTTATAATGCCAGTGCTCGCCTGGCTGAGCTGCAAAAGGAGTTGAACCTGCCCAAGAACCGCCTTATATGTGACATGCCCACCAGGTGGAACTCAACGTTGGCCATGCTGCAGCGGCTGCACACGCAGCAGAGGGCCATCAATGAGTACCTGTGCGACTACGGCACCAGGACAGGGTCAGGGGAGCTTGGTTTTTTTTCTCCACGCCAGTGGGGCATGATCAGGGATGCATGCACTGTCCTGGCACCATTTGAGGAGGCCACGAGGATGGTGAGCAGTGACAGTGCATGCATCAGTGACACTGTACCTCTTGTCCACCTGTTGGAGCACACGCTGCGTGGAATAATGGACAGGGCACTTGAGGCAGAACAGAGGCAGGAAGAGGAGGACTTCCTTGCCTCTCAAGGCCCCCTTTACCCAGACAGTGTTCCTTCTGTCCCACCCATCGCACAGGAAGAGGAGGAGGAGGAGGAGGATTGTGTCAGCATGGAGGTGGAGGCTGGCACTCAGCATCATCAGCAGCAGTCTTTTAGGGATGATTTACAGTCCCAAGAAACCAGTGGACTTGTACGTGGCTGGTAGGAGGTGACTGCGGATCATGTCGTCCTTAGTGACCCAGAGGACTCCGGAGCGAATGCCTCAGCAAACCTACGCTGCATGGCCTCCCTGATCCTGCAAAGTCTGCGGAAGGATCCTCGTATTCTTCGGATCAAGGAGAGGGACCATTACTGGCTGGCCACTCTCCTTGATCCACGGTACAAGGGTAAGGTTGCGGACCTTATGTTACCGTCGCAGAGGGAGCAGAGGATGAGACAACTCCGGGAGGCCTTGCAGAAAGGTCTGTGCAACGCGTTCCCAGAGACTGGGAGGTTACAAACTCCTGGTCCTGGACAACGAGTTGCTGAGGCTTCAGCCAGTCAAAGAAGGAGCGGTGGGGAAGGTGGCCGTCTGACCGATGCGTTCAGACAATTCTTTAGTCCGCAGCCCCAAAGTATGATCGGTTCCAGCAACCATCGCCAGCGTCTGATAAACATGGTGCAGGAATATCTAGGGGCAAGGTCAGACTTGGACACCTTCCCCACCGAAAATCCTCTGGCTTACTGGGTCTTGAGGATGGATCACTGGCCAGAGCTTGCACAGTATGCAATTGAGCTACTGGCCTGCCCTGCATCCAGCGTTCTTTCGGAACGCACATTCAGTGCTGCTGGAGGATTTGTCACGGATCACAGGGTGCGCCTGTCCACCGACTCGGTTGATCGACTGACTTTCATCAAGATGAACCAGTCTTGGATCACCACCAGCTACCACACACCTGATGCTGTTATAACAGACTAATTGATTTTAACATGTCACATCCCTTCAAGACTGATGCTGATGCTGAGTGCCTGTGCTGTTATGTTGACTGGCTATCCTCCTCCTCCGAGTCCTCAATGATACGATTGATGATGATAGCTTGGAAGATCATTTTTGTTTATGGGTGCCGCCACCAGTGGCTAAGGCCCAATTTTTCAGCCCCTGTTTTACAGGGGCGTGTAATTACAATTTTTTTAGCAATAATTTGCCATAGGGCTCATTGCTGTGCTCCAAGTACAGTATCTGTGAGGGGTTGGAGTGTTGTGGCACCAGTGCCTAAGGCCCAATTTTTCAGCCCCTGTTTAACAGGGGCGTGTCATTACAATTTTTGAAGCAATACTTTGCAACAGGGCTCATTGCTGTGCTCCAAGTACAGTATCTGTGAGGGGTTGTAGTGTTGTGCCACCAGTGCCTAAGGCCCAATTTTTCAGCCCCTGTTTAACAGGGGCGTGTCATTACAATTTTTGAAGCAATACTTTGCAACAGGGCTCATTGCTGTGCTCCAAGTTCAGTATCTGTGAGGGGTTGTAGTGTTGTGCCACCAGTGCCTAAGGCCCAATTTTTCAGCCACCGTTCAACAGGGGCATGCAATTACAATTCTTGATGTAATAATTCACAGCAGGGCCCATTGCTGCACCCACCAAGAGTAACTCTGAGGGCTTACAGTGTTGTGGCAACGCCACCACCACCACCACCACGAAAGGCCCAATTTTTCAGCCCCTGTTCAAAAGGGGCATGTAATTACAATTCTTGATCTAATAATTCACAGCAGGGCCCATTCCTGCACCCACCAAGAGTAACTCTGAGGGCTTACAGTGTTGTGGCAACGCCACCACCACCACCACCACGAAAGGCCCAATTTTTCAGCCCCTGTTCAAAAGGGGCATGTAATTACAATTCTTGATCTAATAATTCACAGCAGGGCCCATTCCTGCACCCACCAAGAGTAACTCTGAGGGCTTACAGTGTTGTGGCAACGCCACCACTACCACCACCACGAAAGGCCCAATTTTTCAGCCCCTGTTCAAAAGGGGCATGTAATTACAATTCTTGATCTAATAATTCACAGCAGGGCCCATTCCTGCACCCACCAAGAGTAACTCTGAGGGCTTACAGTGTTGTGGCAACACCACCACCACCACCACCACCACGAAAGGCCCAATTTTTCAGCCCCTGTTCAACAGGGGCATGCAATTACATTTCTTGATCTAATAATTCACAGCAGGGCCCATTGCTGCACCCACCAAGAGTAACTGTCAGGGCTTACAGTGTTGTGGCACCAGCACCACCATCAAAGGCCCAATTTTTACTACCACTGTTCAACAATTATATGTAATTAAAATTCCTGATATAATAGTTGACAGCAGGGCGTTCCAGCACCAACCAAGAGTAACTGTGAGTGCTTACAGTGTTGTGCCAACACCAACAACTAAGGGGCCTATTTCTGCAGAGTATATACGGCAGGTCCCTACTTTCAAACATCCAACTTACAAACGACTCCTACTTGCAAACGCAAGAAGACAACAGGAAGTGAGAGGAAATCTACCACTAGGAAGGAAAATTCTCTCCTGTAAGAATAAATATGAAGAAAGGTGTCTCCTCTGTACTGATGCTTTATCAGCAATCCTTGTTTCAAGAAAAACACCACATTTCAAAAACAGTTGTCATTGGGACGGAAAGTGAGGTGAAATGTTCTGAACAGGGGCACAGACAGCAAAACAAATGTTACAGGGGTGATAACCCTTACCTATGTTTTCCAAAAAGTTTAAAAATAGATTTTTGGGCTGGAGCTACACTTCAACAATGTACCTGTTCAAAATTACAAACAGATTCTACATAAGAACAAACCTACAGTCCCTGTCTTGTATGCACCGCCTGTATACGGCTGTTCAGAGTATATAGGGCCTTTTTTATTTTATGTGCGGGGTTCCCCTTAATATCCATACAAGACCCAAAGGGGCTGGTAATGGGCTGGGGTAGGGGGGGGGGGTCATGGGGTAGCTATGCCATTTTTCTTAAAGATTTTCATCCATATTACCGGGACCAGACATTACATTAAAGCCGCAAGCAGTTTTAAATGGCTTTTTTTTCCTTTAGAAGTGTCATTTTGTGCAGGGACAGTTCTAAACACGGGAAACACGTGGCACTTCACAGGCATACTTTAGACACCCCCCAGGTACGATATTTAAAGGAATATTTGACTTTTTTTTTTCACTTTATGCATCATTAAAATGACTGCTCCCGAAAAACGACCGTTTTTAAAACTGATTTTTGCATTGATACATGTCCCCTGGTGCAGAACCCGGGTTCCCAAACCCTTTTTAGGACAATAACATGCATAATAGTTTTTATAATTAGCACTTTAGAATTCGAACGTTCGCATCCATTGTATTTAATAGGGTTCTAATGTTCGTGCGAACTTTCGGTCCGTTCGCGGGTTCTGGTGCGAACCGAACCCGGGGGTGTTCGGCTCATCACTATACTCAACCCCTAAACATATTAATACTTTAATATAAACTTGTGCATATATTTATTTATCACTACACAATCACATATGGAAATATTGTGTGGATTTTTAATATATAGGATTTTTAGTTATCTGTATATGATAATACACTTCACTATACACATACACATACATATACAGTATTTAGTTCACCTATGTTACATAACTTATATCTCAAGAGAAGCACTCAATTCATATATATTTATATCCATATTGTAGCACGGCTTTGCACCTGCCCCATATGTTTTGTAGATAGCATTATCACCCACATTTAGGTTTTACCACCACTAGGGATACAGGCTATTTATATAGCCATATTAATATGGACTTCTTTGAATGGTTTTCCCCCTTTTTTCCTTTTTTTCTTTTTCCTTTTTCTCCTTTTTTTTTTTTTTTCCTTTCTCCAACATAGGTGTGTGTTCTTTCTCACAATAACATTACCCACCTTAATTATCTCAATAGGTAACACCTAACATTTTACCAATTAACCAATTGGAACTTTGATCATTTTTTCACTTGTCATGTGGATAGAGGTATATATTTGATGTGAATTTAGTGTATGTTAGCTATGATGAAGCACTGATTTGCAGTGCGAAACATGTCAGCTCTTTTTGCTGTGTTTTGCTGTCATATGTGTTGATGTGATTTCGATTTTTAATTAAAGAACCAGAAAAAAAAATTTTTTGGAGTGCGGTTGTCCAAGCTTTTCTTCAATTCCTGCAAAGGTTCTGGTACTTTGAAGCTGTTCTACAACTAACCAACTGCTGGCTACAAAGTCCTGTGAGAGAGGATTATCCAGGAGTCCCACTTATCGCTAAGTCTGTGAGAGAGACTGTTCCGTGCATCATAACGGCTGCTAGGTCGGTGTGAGGGGCCTATCCGGGTGTTGCAAGATCCGCTGACAGAAAGCTGTTTTGTCCTCTGGATCCAAGAAACTAATCAGTGATCTGCAATAAGGTATCGGAAACTTTCTTGAAAGTTATTTTATTAAAGCATTGGAAAAAGACTGAAGTGACTGGCGCTCACATCTGTTTGATATCTCCTATCATAGACTTATAGTACTGGGCAAGAAGAGGGGAAAAGGGAAAAAAGCACTCACATTGCCACATCCAAAAATAGGGAATATATTGGGTACTCAAAAGAGTGAAGAAAATAGGACTTTGTAGGCAACACACAGAACATGAAATATAAAATACTTTTATTTAAAGGAATGTTAAACAAGAGTTAAAAAGACCATACAGTGTATATATTGGAAAGTCCCTTGAACGTCGACGCGTTTCGCCGTGAGGCTTCGTCAGGACGGTCAAAATTGGGGGACGGTTACATACACATTTGGGACAAATCTCACTATCTGAAATGAGATACATACAAATTAGTATATAGTATATACATTGTGACAGCAGGAAGGTAAAGTCACCTGGTTGCATCCAGGGGGGTAGATATATTTCTCCCAGATTCAGGCTTTATGCTGACTTATACAACTAGGGAGGGAGTTGATGAAGCCCAGCTGAGGCTAGTGGGCTCATGGATGACTCATACCTCTAGGGAGAGGGCTGGGCGTCGTGCAGGCAGGGAGTTGATGAGACCAGCTGAAGCCTGTCAGTTCGTTTAAGGCCTCTATAAAAACTCCCAGCTTCATTAGATGTTAGCTCATGCCTGGACCCAGACCTGTGTGGACTGTCTAGGGAGAGTGAACCCCTGTGCGGTGAGGCAAAGCCTGTGTGGCTATTTGTTTGGACTTTTACTAAACCAGGGACTTAGGGACTAGGACAGCACCAGGCTGATCCCAGTTGTTAGTTTAGGAAACCTGCATGTTTAGTCAGAGGTCAAACTGACCAGGATTTATTTTGTTTATGTTTCTTTTTGGCTTTGCTGTGTTTTTGTCACTGTACATAGAGAAATAAACCGCACCTTTTGATTTTGAAAACCACAACCTCCGTCTGCTGGCCCTGTTTTTGTGTGGGGAGCCCAACCAGGGGGTCACACACACCCGCTACCGAGTTAACCCCCTCACAGTTGGTGGAGAACCAGTGGCAGTTTTTTTTAAGCCAGCATGGAGGAGATACTGAAACAGCTGGCTCTAGCAAATGCCAATCAACAGCAGACAAATGCAGGTTTGCAAAGGAGCCTTGCAGCCCAGCAGCAAGCTCATCAACAAGCCCAGCAGCAATCTGAGGCCCGCTTCATAGACCTGTTACAGAAGCAAGAGCAGAGACTACAACAAATGGAAGCAGTAATGCAGCAACGTTCGCAGACCAGTGAGGAAAGCCGTCCCACTAATACCGCGTCCTTTGGGGTGAGTCGTTTATTGACAAAAATGACTGGAGAGGATGATCCAGAGGTATTTTTGACCACATTTGAAAGGACTGCTGAAAGAGAAAAGTGGCCTGAGGAGCAGTGGGCTGGACTGGTGGCTCCTCTGTTAACTGGTGAATCGCAGAAGGCTTACTATGACCTAGAGCCTGACCAAGCAAAAGACTATGTGATGCTAAAAGCTGAAATATTGGCAAGGCTGGGTGTCACCCTGGCTGTCCGGGCTCAGCGTGTGCATAACTGGACTTTCCAGCTTGGAAAACCCCCCAGGTCTCAAATGTATGATCTCATTCACCTGAGCAGGAAGTGGCTACAGCCAGAGACTTTGTCCGCACCAGAGATTGTGGAACGTGTTGTAATGGATCGGTTTTTGAGAGCTCTTCCTACTGCCATCCAAAAGTGGGTAAGCCATGGAGACCCAGAGACGGCCGGTGGTCTTGTGGATCGTGTAGAGAAATACTTGGCTACAGAGAACCTGACGGCCTCTTCCAGAGACTCTCGGACTTTCCACCCTAAGACCAGACCATCCCCAGGGGCGGATAAGAGGATTCCAAGGGGTGAGGGTGGAGAGAGTGAGAGGGTGGGAGCTCTACCCAAAGTTTGGCGAGAACAGCCTGGGAAGTCAGGGGCTCAAGAGGCAGCCAAATGGATTGTTTGCTACCGCTGCCGGCAAGCGGGACATATTGCAGCAAATTGCCCGGTTGTGGAGGAACCCATGCAATGTGACTTTCTGATGGACAGACGTCAGTCGCTGTGTGCGACAGTCGCATGCACTGCCATTCGGGGAACTGAGAAACATTTATGCAAAATGTGTATTAATGGTAGAAATGTTGTGGTATTACTGGATTCAGGTAGCCTTGTGACCCTGATAAAGGCTGAATTAGTTAAAACAGAGGTCTCTGGGAATAGCAAGGTAGCTGTTATTTGTGTGCATGGGGACACCCGAGAGTATCCAGTGACTACAGTGTGTTTCGAGACCCCCAAAGGTACCCTCTCTCATCCAGTGGGGTTAGTATCTCAATTACCGCATGATGCCATTGTGGGAAGGGATTTTCCGAAGTTCTGGGAACTGTGGGATGATCCTGAGCCCCCCACTGGTGCCCCTATGTACCAGGAATGTGATAGCCAGAACTCCTCTGAGAGTGGTGAGGACTCTCCAGAATTTCCCTTGTCAGTATTGGCAGGGGAGACTCAAGAAACTGGAGAGGAGCCCACCTCCTCAGACGAAAACCTACCGTCTGTGGAGTTTTCTGATCTGGAGGTTCACAGGGAAAATTTTGCCACAGAACAGTTAAAAGACCCCGCCCTAATAAAGGCACGGGAAAACGTAGTGGAAATAGATGGCGAGTTAGTGAACCCAGATAATACCTGCACTTACCCATACTTCAGCGTAGAGAAGGACCTACTGTATCGGGTGGCAAAAAGGGCAGAAGAAACCGTTGAGCAGCTTGTGGTGCCCAAACCTTACAGGAAGTTGGTGTTGGAGTTGGCCCATGGGCACATTCTTGGAGGTCATCTGGGGACAGAGAAAACCCGAGAGAGGGTATTACAGAGATTCTATTGGCCTGGGGTGATGAAGGACATAGAAAATTATTGTTCCTCCTGCCCTGTGTGTCAGAGGTTGGCCCCGATGCCACATTTCCGTAGCCCGCTGGTCCCTCTACCCATCATTGAGGTCCCGTTTGAGAGAATCGCAATGGATTTGGTAGGTCCTATAATCAAGTCCGCTAGGGGGCACCAGTACATATTGATTATAATGGACTATGCCACCCGTTATCCAGAAGCGATCCCTCTCAGAAATACCTCGGCCAAAACCATAGCCAAAGAGCTATCTCTTGTTTTTAGCCGGGTGGGTATTTGTAAAGAACTGCTTACGGACCAAGGTACACCCTTTATGTCCCGGGTTATGAAAGAGCTGTGTAAATTGTTCAAAGTGACGCAATTGCGTACATCTGTGTATCACCCCCAAACCGATGGGCTGGTTGAAAGATTCAACAAAACCCTAAAACAAATGTTGAAGAAAGTGGTGGATAGAGATGGAAAGGATTGGGACTGTCTACTTCCTTATTTGATGTTTGCTATTAGGGAGGTGCCCCAATCCTCTACGGGATTCTCCCCCTTTGAGTTACTGTATGGGAGACACCCAAGAGGGCTGTTGGATATTGCCAAGGAAACTTGGGAAAGTGAGAGTTCTCCCCACAGGAGTGTGATTGAGCATGTCGCCCTGATGCAAGATCGAATTGCACAGGTAATGCCCATCGTGAAGGAACATTTGGCCCAAGCGCAGTTGGCACAGCAGAGAGTGTACAACCGTGGAGCAAAGACCCGTACCTTTTCCCCGGGGGATAGGATATTGGTACTTGTCCCTACGGTTGAAAGTAAATTCCTTGCCAAATGGCAAGGCCCCTACGAGATAATGGAAAAAGTGAGCGAAGTGAATTACAAGGTCAGACAACCAGGAAGGCGAAAGCCCGAACAGATATATCACGTTAATCTGTTGAAAGCCTGGAGTGATAGAGAGTCCCTAGTCGCAGAAACTTGGTCACCAGCTCAAACTGGTTGCGTGATTCCGGAGGTTGGAATAGCAGCCACCTTGTCACAACCCCAACAACAGGAGGTTAAGGAGTTTGTGCTTCGCAACAAGGAGGTGTTCTCTGAGCTGCCGGGACAAACATCTGGGGTAGAGCATGATATTATTACCCCGCCCGGTGAAAGGGTGAAGTTAAAACCCTATCGGATCCCAGAGGCCCGACGGGAGGCAATACGGGAGGAAGTACAGAAAATGCTGAACTTAGGGGTGATAGAGGAGTCCCAAAGTGATTGGTCTAGTCCCATTGTGTTGGTGCCTAAACCGGATGGGAGCTGGCGATTTTGTAACGATTTTCGTCAGTTGAACAAAGTTACAAAATTTGACACCTACCCCATGCCACGTATAGATGAGTTGATCGACCGGCTGGGAACAGCCCGATACATGACGACTCTTGACCTCACAAAAGGGTATTGGCAAATTCCCCTGGCCAAGTCGGCCAAAGAGAAAACCGCATTTGTAACCCCAGACGGGGCGTTCCAATATAAGAGAATGCCGTTCGGGTTACAGAATGCGCCGGCCACATTCCAGCGGAAAATGGACCAGATACTGAGGCCCCATCGGAAGTATGCTGCGGCTTACCTGGATGACGTAATTGTCCATAGCACAGATTGGGCCTCACATCTGCCAAAAGTGCAAGCAGTCCTAGACTCTATCCGGGAAGCGGGGTTTACGGCTAACCCCAAGAAGTGTACCATTGGGCAGGAGGAGGCCAAATATCTTGGGTACACCATTGGCAGGGGAGTGATAAAACCCCAACTCAACAAAGTCGAGGCCATCCAGAGTTGGCCACGTCCCAACAGCAAGAAGCAGGTACGGGCCTTTCTGGGAATCGCGGGTTATTATCGGCGCTTCATTCCCCACTTTGCTTCTAAGGCTGTGCCCCTAACCAACCTGACGAAAGGGAAAGGGTCGGTCATGATTAAATGGACCCCCGAGGCTGAGGCAGCATTCCAATTCTTGAAACAAGCCTTATGTAGCCAGCCAGTGTTGTACTCACCCGACTTCTCTAAAGACTTTGTCGTACAAAGTGATGCGTCAGATGTGGGGTTAGGAGCAGTATTGTCCCAGGTCTGGAACGGGGAAGAGCACCCAGTCATTTACCTCAGCAGGAAGTTGAAGTCCCATGAGGTAAATTACGCCACGGTTGAAAAGGAGTGTTTAGCGGTGAAGTGGGCTCTAGATTCCCTTCGGTACTATCTGCTAGGTAGGCACTTTGACATGGTTACGGATCACGCTCCGTTAAAGTGGATGGCTCAAAACAAGGAGACAAATAGAAGAGTGAATAGGTGGTTCCTGGCCCTACAGGAATTCAACTTCACAGTAAAGCATCGCCCTGGCGTTCAAATGGGGAATGTGGATGCTTTGTCTCGAGTACATGAATGCCTGATTGCTGGTGTTCCAACCCCAAGGTTAAAACAAGAGGGGGGGTATGTGACAGCAGGAAGGTAAAGTCACCTGGTTGCATCCAGGGGGGTAGATATATTTCTCCCAGATTCAGGCTTTATGCTGACTTATACAACTAGGGAGGGAGTTGATGAAGCCCAGCTGAGGCTAGTGGGCTCATGGATGACTCATACCTCTAGGGAGAGGGCTGGGCGTCGTGCAGGCAGGGAGTTGATGAGACCAGCTGAAGCCTGTCAGTTCGTTTAAGGCCTCTATAAAAACTCCCAGCTTCATTAGATGTTAGCTCATGCCTGGACCCAGACCTGTGTGGACTGTCTAGGGAGAGTGAACCCCTGTGCGGTGAGGCAAAGCCTGTGTGGCTATTTGTTTGGACTTTTACTAAACCAGGGACTTAGGGACTAGGACAGCACCAGGCTGATCCCAGTTGTTAGTTTAGGAAACCTGCATGTTTAGTCAGAGGTCAAACTGACCAGGATTTATTTTGTTTATGTTTCTTTTTGGCTTTGCTGTGTTTTTGTCACTGTACATAGAGAAATAAACCGCACCTTTTGATTTTGAAAACCACAACCTCCGTCTGCTGGCCCTGTTTTTGTGTGGGGAGCCCAACCAGGGGGTCACACACACCCGCTACCGAGTTAACCCCCTCACAACATTTAAAAACATACAACATACACATGATATACAAATATCTCTTAGGTGCTGTACAGCCCCACATCCCCTCCTCCCTGCACATCAAAGAGCCGAAAGCTAATCAAAAAGTCAAACATCATCAAAAGCATCATCCCCCAGATCGCAAAAATTGAAATAAAATTAAACAATCAGTCATAGGTCCCAAAGGTGTAACAGTACATAGATACCTTAGAAGACAATCCAGATAGTCAGAACGTTGTCCAACAGGCTACCAATTCATATATGTAGTCTGGGAGTCTTACATATGATCTAATAAAGATAAATAAATACAAACCATATAGGTATATATATATATGTCAATAAGGACGCAGTGTTGTATGTACTGGGATCGTACCTGCTGGTCAAAGAACAGCGAATCTCGCAGGGAACCAATCCGCAGAGAAAAAGTAGGCCCACCTAATACTTGCAGCTCTGGGAAGCTTAGATAGATCTAAAAGATCAATGAATGTTTATAAGATATATGTTGGGACATAAATTGTCTATCTATAGGGTCAAAGATAAATCAAAGAATTACCAAATAAATCCAGCCGAGGTTGCCAAAACGGGGGTAATGGACGTTCTGGTATTAGCCAAGTCCAGCGCAAAAGCATTCACAATAAAGGTGCAGACAAAACAGCCAATGTAATATGGATAATGCCACTCTACACGGTCTGAAACAAAAAGGTTTCAAACAGAGAGTTTTAAATACAAAAAGTTCCTTGGAACAGGGCATTTCAAGTCCATAAGAGAGCATCGTAATAGAGGCAAATTGCTTACCTGACTGAAGAATGTCACAGTGCAAACCCCCGGGAGTCAGTCTTGTGCTGAACACAAAATCTGACTCCCACCACTGTCCTATTTATAGTGTCAATTCACGCCAACACAGCGGCGTTTGCGCGTGGCGCGATGACGTCATTCATCTGCGCCGTGCGTAGTGACGTCATCACGGCAGCACAGTGCGACCGAACCAGAAGTGGCGCATCCGCCATCTTAACGAAGGGAAAAGAGCAGGGAAAAGACATACAAGAGTGCCGCCGACCGAGGACAAGGAAAAGGAGGTTTTGCAACATATCATGAGAATGATTGGAGCTGGTATTCACATAGCTATGCAACAAAAGAAGCAATATATTAAAGCCCTGGATATAGTGACTATCATCAAGGACCAAACAATGCACAGAGAGAACGGGACAGGCACCGGAGAGCACATAGAGATTTCACATAGTTCAACATATACATATAGTGGTGCATTACCTATAAGTTAATATAAATCAATATAGACAAGCGTTCATTAGAACTCAGTTCTGTTTGTGCATTACATATATATTCATAATACTTTATAAGTCTCTATTATCACTCAACAGTAGTGATGAGCCGAACACCCCCGGGTTCGGTTCGCACCAGAACCCGCGAACGGACCGAAAGTTCGAACGAACATTAGAACCCTATTAAATACAATGGATGCGAACGTTCGAATTCTAAAGTGCTAATTATAACAACTATTATGCATGTTATTGTCATAAATAGGGTTTGGGAACCCGGGTTGTGCACCAGGGGACATGTATCAATGCAAAAAGAAGTTTTAAAAACGGTCGTTTTTCGGGAGCAGTCATTTTAATGATGCATAAAGTGAAAAAAAAAAAGTCAAATATTCCTTTAAATATCGTACCTGGGGGGTGTCTAAAGTATGCCTGCGAAGTGCCACGTGTTTCCCGTGTTTAGAACTGTCCCTGCACAAAATGACACTTCTAAAGGAAAAAAAAGCCATTTAAAACTGCTTGCGGCTTTAATGTAATGTCTGGTCCCGGTAATATGGATGAAATTCTTTAAGAAAAATGGCATAGCTACCCCATGACCCCCCCCTACCCCAGCCCATTACCAGCCCCTTTGGGTCTTGTATGGATATTAAGGGGAACCCCGCACATAAAATAAAAAAGGCCCTATATACTCTGAACAGCCGTATACAGGCGGTGCATACAAGACAGGGACTGTAGGTTTGTTCTTATGTAGAATCTGTTTGTAATTTTGAACAGGTACATTGTTGAAGTGTAGCTCCAGCCCAAAAATCTATTTTTAAACTTTTTGGGAAACATAGGTAAGGGTTATCACCCCTGTAACATTTGTTTTGCTGTCTGTGCCCCTGTTCAGAACATTTCACCTCACTTTCCGTCCCAATGACAACTGTTTTTGAAATGTGGTGTTTTTCTTGAAACAAGGATTGCTGATAAAGCATCAGTACAGATGAGACCCCTTTCTCCCATATTTATTCTTACAGGAGAGAATTTTCCTTTCTAGGGGTAGATTTCCTCTCACTTCCTGTTGTCTTCTTTCGTTTGCAAGTAGGAGTCGTTTGTAAGTTGGATGTTTGAAAGTAGGGACCTGCCGTATATACTCTGCAGAAATAGGCCCCTTAGTTGTTGGTGTTGGCACAACACTGTAAGCACTCAGTTACTCTTGGTTGGTGCTGGAACGCCCTGCTGTCAACTATTATATCAGGAATTTTAATTACATATAATTGTTGAACAGTGGTAGTAAAAATTGGGGCTTTGATGGTGGTGCTGGTGCCACAACACTGTAAGCCCTGACAGTTACTCTTGGTGGGTGCAGCAATGGGCCCTGCTGTGAATTATTAGATCAAGAATTGTAATTACATGCCCCTTTTGAACAGGGGCTGAAAAATTGGGCCTTTCGTGGTGGTGGTGGTGGTGGCGTTGCCACAAGACTGTAAGCCCTCAGAGTTACTCTTGGTGGGTGCAGCAATGGACCCTGCTGTGAATTATTAGATCAAGAATTGTAATTGCATGCCCCTGTTGAACAGGGGCTGAAAAATTGGGCCTTAGGCACTGGTGGCACAACACTACAACCCCTCACAGATACTGTACTTGGAGCACAGCAATGAGCCCTGTTGCAAAGTATTGCTTCAAAAATTGTAATGACACGCCCCTGTTAAACAGGGGCTGAAAAATTGGGCCTTAGGCACTGGTGCCACAACACTCCAACCCCTCACAGATACTGTACTTGGAGCACAGCAATGAGCCCTATGGCAAATTATTGCTAAAAAAATTGTAATTACACGCCCCTGTAAAACAGGGGCTGAAAAATTGGGCCTTAGCCACTGGTGGCGGCACCCATAAACAAAAATGATCTTCCAAGCTATCATCATCAATCGTATCATTGAGGACTCGGAGGAGGAGGATAGCCAGTCAACATAACAGCACAGGCACTCAGCATCAGCATCAGTCTTGAAGGGATGTGACATGTTAAAATCAATTAGTCTGTTATATCAGCATCAGGTGTGTGGTAGCTGGTGGTGATCCAAGACTGGTTCATCTTGATGAAAGTCAGTCGATCAACCGAGTCGGTGGACAGGCGCACCCTGTGATCCGTGACAAATCCTCCAGCAGCACTGAATGTGCGTTCCGAAAGAACGCTGGATGCAGGACAGGCCAGTAGCTCAATTGCATACTGTGCAAGCTCTGGCCAGTGATCCATCCTCAAGACCCAGTAAGCCAGAGGATTTTCGGTGGGGAAGGTGTCCAAGTCTGACCTTGCCCCTAGATATTCCTGCACCATGTTTATCAGACGCTGGCGATGGTTGCTGGAACCGATCATACTTTGGGGCTGCGGACTAAAGAATTGTCTGAACGCATCGGTCAGACGGCCACCTTCCCCACCGCTCCTTCTTTGACTGGCCGAAGCCTCAGCAACTCGTTGTCCAGGACCAGGAGTTTGTAACCTCCCAGTCTCTGGGAACGCGTTGCACAGACCTTTCTGCAAGGCCTCCCGGAGTTGTCTCATCCTCTGCTCCCTCTGCGACGGTAACATAAGGTCCGCAACCTTACCCTTGTACCGTGGATCAAGGAGAGTGGCCAGCCAGTAATGGTCCCTCTCCTTGATCCGAAGAATACGAGGATCCTTCCGCAGACTTTGCAGGATCAGGGAGGCCATGCAGCGTAGGTTTGCTGAGGCATTCGCTCCGGAGTCCTCTGGGTCACTAAGGACGACATGATCCGCAGCCACCTCCTCCCAGCCACGTACAAGTCCACTGGTTTCTTGGGACTGTAAATCATCCCTAAAAGACTGCTGCTGATGATGCTGAGTGCCAGCCTCCACCTCCATGCTGACACAATCCTCCTCCTCCTCCTCCTCCTCCTCCTCTTCCTGTGCGATGGGTGGGACAGAAGGAACACTGTCTGGGTAAAGGGGGCCTTGAGAGGCAAGGAAGTCCTCCTCTTCCTGCCTCTGTTCTGCCTCAAGTGCCCTGTCCATTATTCCACGCAGCGTGTGCTCCAACAGGTGGACAAGAGGTACAGTGTCACTGATGCATGCACTGTCACTGCTCACCATCCTCGTGGCCTCCTCAAATGGTGCCAGGACAGTGCATGCATCCCTGATCATGCCCCACTGGCGTGGAGAAAAAAAACCAAGCTCCCCTGACCCTGTCCTGGTGCCGTAGTCGCACAGGTACTCATTGATGGCCCTCTGCTGCGTGTGCAGCCGCTGCAGCATGGCCAACGTTGAGTTCCACCTGGTGGGCATGTCACATATAAGGCGGTTCTTGGGCAGGTTCAACTCCTTTTGCAGCTCAGCCAGGCGAGCACTGGCATTATAAGATCTGCGGAAATGCACACAGACTTTCCTGGCCTGCCTCAGGACATCCTGTAAGCCCGGGTACCTGCCCAAGAACCGCTGCACCACCAGGTTAAGGACGTGAGCCACACAGGGCACATGGGTCAGTTGTCCCTGTCGGAGGGCGGAGAGGAGGTTGGTGCCATTGTCGCAAACCACCATTCCTGGCTTAAGCTGTCGTGGCGTCAACCACCTCTCGGCCTGGCCCTGCAGAGCAGACAGGACCTCTGCCCCAGTGTGGCTTCTGTCCCCCAAACACACCAGCGCAAGCACGGCATGGCATCTTTTTGCCTGCGTACTTGCGTAGCCCCGTGAACGGCTACGGAGCACCGCTGGTTCATAGGACAAACCACAGGAAGAGTCCATGGAGGAAGAAGAAGAGGAGGGGGTGGAGGAGAGAGGTGTGTCACAACCAGTAGTAGCATTTTGGAGGCGTGGCGGTGGGACAACCTCCAACACTACTGCACCTTGTCCTGCATCCTTCCCAGCTGCCAAAAGAGTGACCCAATGGGCCGTGAAAGAAAAGTAACGTCCCTGTCCATGCCTGCTGGACCATGAGTCAGCGGTAATATGCACCTTACCGCTGACCGCCCTGTCCAGCGAGGCCAAGACATTGCCTTCCACATGCCGGTAGAGAGCCGGAATAGCCTTCCGTGAGAAAAAGTGGCGTTTGGGAACCTGCCACTGAGGAACCGCACATTGCACAAACTCACGGAAGGGGGCCGAGTCTACCAACTGAAAAGGCAGCAGTTGAAGCGCTAGCAATTTAGCCAAGCTAGCATTCAACCGCTGGGCATGTGGATGGCTGGGAGTGAACTTCTTTCGACGGTCCAGCAGCTGGGGCAGGGAAATTTGCCTGCTAGAATCGGACGTCGGTGTACTGCTAGCAGAGTGGCCGCAAGTACTTGGCTGTGACACACCTAATTCTACACCTTCATTCCTCTCAGTGCATGTTTCAGAGAGGACTGAAGTTATAGTGGGGTTGGAGATCCCAGCTGATGCGGTGCAAGGAGAGGTCCGCTTTGTTCTTTGGTGTGGGTCTTTGAGGTAGGCTTGCCAACGAGCTGCATGGCAGGTCAACATATGTCTGGTCAGGCATGTGGTACCCAAGCGGCTGATGTTTTGGCCACGCGATATACGCTTGAGACATATGTTGCAAACAGCAGCTGTGCGATCTGATGCACTAGCCTCAAAAAAGGCCCACACCAAAGAACTTTTTGAATGACGGGCAGAGGCAGCGCCCTGCACAGGCGGAGCTCTGCGGTGTGATTCCGTCGGTGTACTGCCCTTACGCTGGCCACCAAAGGGCATCCTGCCTCGTTGGAGATGTGCCTCCTCCTCATCCTCCTCCTCCTCCTCTCTCCTATTAGGCACCCACGTGGAGTCAGTGACCTCATCATCACCTCCCTCCTCATCACTGGAGCCAATCTGGCAGTATGCTGCAGCTGCTGGAACATGACTGCCAGATTGGTGTCCTTCTTGAGCATCCCCTCTGTCTGCTCTCACGCTACTGCCTTCCTCTAGCTGGGTTTCATCATCAGACCTTTCGAAACGCTGGGCATCCTCCTGGAGCATGTACCCAACACTGTGCTGAAACAGTTCGGGGGACTCCTCAGGAGGAGGACATGGTGGGTCTAGGGAAGGAGTGACTGATGATGAGTCTGACATTGATACCAGGGAAGAGGACGCTTTGGCAGCTGCTTTTCCAGTACCCTGAGCCTGGGTGAGAGAGGATGTGGAGGAGGAGGAGGGCTTGGTCATCCACTCTACCAAGTCTTCGGCATGATGTGGCTCAACATGTCCAGCTGCCGAAAAGAAGGACAAGCGTGTCCCATGGCCATGTGCTGATGACAATGCACCGCGTCCACGACCAGCACTGTTGCCCCCAGACACAGAGCCTGCTTGCCCTCTTTTATTGCCTCCTGACTGTCTGCCTCTCCTTGTTTGCCTTCCAGACATTCTAATAGATGGCCTGCAGGGAGATGGGAAAAAAGCAATAAGGGCTACCTTCAGGTGTCCTTCTCTGTCCCTTGAAACAAGGACTTTGACAGTGAAAGAAACTGACACACTCTCCCTACCTACAGTTTTCTGTCCCTAGAAAAAATGTTTTTTTTAAGCACAATTTAGCACAAGGAGAATTCACTCACTGTCCTTCCAGGTCCCTGGAAACAAGGACTTTGACAGTGAAAGAAACTGACACACTCTCCCTACCTACAGTTTTCTGTCCCTAGAAAAAATGTTTTTTTTAAGCACAATTTAGCACAAGGAGAATTCACTCACTGTCCTTCCAGGTCCCTGGAAACAAGGACTTTGACAGTGAAAGAAACTGACACACTCTCCCTACCTACAGTTTTCTGTCCCTAGAAAAAATGTTTTTTTTAAGCACAATTTAGCACAAGGAGAATTCACTCACTGTCCTTCCAGGTCCCTGAAAACAAGGACTTTGACAGTGAAAGAAACTGACACACTCTCCCTACCTACAGTTTTCTGTCCCTAGAAAAAATGTTTTTTTTAAGCACAATTTAGCACAAGGAGAATTCACTCACTGTCCTTCCAGGTCCCTGGAAACAAGGACTTTGACAGTGAAAGAAACTGACACACTCTCCCTACCTACAGTTTTCTGTCCCTAGAAAAAATGTTTTTTTTAAGCACAATTTAGCACAAGGAGAATTCACTCACTGTCCTTCCAGGTCCCTGGAAACAAGGACTTTGACAGTGAAAGAAACTGACACACTCTCCCTACCTACAGTTTTCTGTCCCTAGAAAAAATGTTTTTTTTAAGCACAATTTAGCACAAGGAGAATTCACTCACTGTCCTTCCAGGTCCCTGGAAACAAGGACTTTGACAGTGAAAGAAACTGACACACTCTCCCTACCTACAGTTTTCTGTCCCTAGAAAAAATGTTTTTTTTAAGCACAATTTAGCACAAGGAGAATTCACTCACTGTCCTTCCAGGTCCCTGGAAACAAGGACTTTGACAGTGAAAGAAACTGACACACTCTCCCTACCTACAGTTTTCTGTCCCTAGAAAAAATGTTTTTTTTAAGCACAATTTAGCACAAGGAGAATTCACTCACTGTCCTTCCAGGTCCCTGGAAACAAGGACTTTGACAGTGAAAGAAACTGACACACTCTCCCTACCTACAGTTTTCTGTCCCTAGAAAAAATGTTTTTTTTAAGCACAATTTAGCACAAGGAGAATTCACTCACTGTCCTTCCAGGTCCCTGGAAACAAGGACTTTGACAGTGAAAGAAACTGACACACTCTCCCTACCTACAGTTTTCTGTCCCTAGAAAAAATGTTTTTTTTAAGCACAATTTAGCACAAGGAGAATTCACTCACTGTCCTTCCAGGTCCCTGGAAACAAGGACTTTGACAGTGAAAGAAACTGACACACTCTCCCTACCTACAGTTTTCTGTCCCTAGAAAAAATGTTTTTTTTTAAGCACAATTTAGCACAAGGAGAATTCACTCACTGTCCTTCCAGGTCCCTGAAAACAAGGACTTTGACAGTGAAAGAAACTGACACACTCTCCCTACCTACAGTTTTCTGTCCCTAGAAAAAATGTTTTTTTTAAGCACAATTTAGCACAAGGAGAATTCACTCACTGTCCTTCCAGGTCCCTGGAAACAAGGACTTTGACAGTGAAAGAAACTGACACACTCTCCCTACCTACAGTTTTCTGTCCCTAGAAAAAATGTTTTTTTTAAGCACAATTTAGCACAAGGAGAATTCACTCACTGTCCTTCCAGGTCCCTGGAAACAAGGACTTTGACAGTGAAAGAAACTGACACACTCTCCCTACCTACAGTTTTCTGTCCCTAGAAAAAATGTTTTTTTTAAGCACAATTTAGCACAAGGAGAATTCACTCACTGTCCTTCCAGGTCCCTGGAAACAAGGACTTTGACAGTGAAAGAAACTGACACACTCTCCCTACCTACAGTTTTCTGTCCCTAGAAAAAATGTTTTTTTTAAGCACAATTTAGCACAAGGAGAATTCACTCACTGTCCTTCCAGGTCCCTGGAAACAAGGACTTTGACAGTGAAAGAAACTGACACACTCTCCCTACCTACAGTTTTCTGTCCCTAGAAAAAATGTTTTTTTTAAGCACAATTTAGCACAAGGAGAATTCACTCACTGTCCTTCCAGGTCCCTGGAAACAAGGACTTTGACAGTGAAAGAAACTGACACACTCTCCCTACCTACAGTTTTCTGTCCCTAGAAAAAATGTTTTTTTTAAGCACAATTTAGCACAAGGAGAATTCACTCACTGTCCTTCCAGGTCCCTGGAAACAAGGACTTTGACAGTGAAAGAAACTGACACACTCTCCCTACCTACAGTTTTCTGTCCCTAGAAAAAATGTTTTTTTTAAGCACAATTTAGCACAAGGAGAATTCACTCACTGTCCTTCCAGGTCCCTGGAAACAAGGACTTTGACAGTGAAAGAAACTGACACACTCTCCCTACCTACAGTTTTCTGTCCCTAGAAAAAATGTTTTTTTTAAGCACAATTTAGCACAAGGAGAATTCACTCACTGTCCTTCCAGGTCCCTGGAAACAAGGACTTTGACAGTGAAAGAAACTGACACACTCTCCCTACCTACAGTTTTCTGTCCCTAGAAAAAATGTTTTTTTTAAGCACAATTTAGCACAAGGAGAATTCACTCACTGTCCTTCCAGGTCCCTGGAAACAAGGACTTTGACAGTGAAAGAAACTGACACACTCTCCCTACCTACAGTTTTCTGTCCCTAGAAAAAATGTTTTTTTAAGCACAATTTAGCACAAGGAGAATTCACTCACTGTCCTTCCAGGTCCCTGGAAACAAGGACTTTGACAGTGAAAGAAACTGACACACTCTCCCTACCTACAGTTTTCTGTCCCTAGAAAAAATGTTTTTTTTAAGCACAATTTAGCACAAGGAGAATTCACTCACTGTCCTTCCAGGTCCCTGGAAACAAGGACTTTGACAGTGAAAGAAACTGACACACTCTCCCTACCTACAGTTTTCTGTCCCTAGAAAAAATGTTTTTTTAAGCACAATTTAGCACAAGGAGAATTCACTCACTGTCCTTCCAGGTCCCTGGAAACAAGGACTTTGACAGTGAAAGAAACTGACACACTCTCCCTACCTACAGTTTTCTGTCCCTAGAAAAAATGTTTTTTTTAAGCACAATTTAGCACAAGGAGAATTCACTCACTGTCCTTCCAGGTCCCTGGAAACAAGGACTTTGACAGTGAAAGAAACTGACACACTCTCCCTACCTACAGTTTTCTGTCCCTAGAAAAAATGTTTTTTTAAGCACAATTTAGCACAAGGAGAATTCACTCACTGTCCTTCCAGGTCCCTGGAAACAAGGACTTTGACAGTGAAAGAAACTGACACACTCTCCCTACCTACAGTTTTCTGTCCCTAGAAAAAATGTTTTTTTTAAGCACAATATAGCACAAGCACAAAACACACTGACACTCTCCCTACCTATCCTTCTCTTTCCCTAAACTAAAGGAATCCAGGTTAAGCAAGAAAGAAATAAAAGTCACTGTCCCTGCCTATGCTGCTCTATCCCTGCTCCGGAACACACTACACTAGGCCGCCGTGCTGGCGGCCTTTTATAGTGTGGGGCGTGTACTAAACACCCTCAGCAATAATTGGCCACAGGCATCCTGCCTGTGGCCAATCATTGCTCTCCTCGCTGCCGGCGCTGTGATTGGCCAAGCATGCGGGGTCACAGTGCATGCTTGGCCAATCACAGCGCCTGGATGACACTGCGATGGCGTAGTGCATTGTGGGCCGTTCGCGTCACTCGAATTTGGCGCGAACGGCCCAAATCGTTCGATCTTCGTCGAACGATCGAACAGCCGATGTTCGAGTCGAACGTATGTTCGACTCGAACACGAAGCTCATCCCTACTCAACAGAGTAATACATGTAATTTTCTTTGAATTACTTTTCATATTCATAGAAAACCCTTCTATTCAAAGGTGTGTGAGGGGGTTAACTCGGTAGCGGGTGTGTGTGACCCCCTGGTTGGGCTCCCCACACAAAAACAGGGCCAGCAGACGGAGGTTGTGGTTTTCAAAATCAAAAGGTGCGGTTTATTTCTCTATGTACAGTGACAAAAACACAGCAAAGCCAAAAAGAAACATAAACAAAATAAATCCTGGTCAGTTTGACCTCTGACTAAACATGCAGGTTTCCTAAACTAACAACTGGGATCAGCCTGGTGCTGTCCTAGTCCCTAAGTCCCTGGTTTAGTAAAAGTCCAAACAAATAGCCACACAGGCTTTGCCTCACCGCACAGGGGTTCACTCTCCCTAGACAGTCCACACAGGTCTGGTTCCAGGCATGAGCTAACACCTAATGAATCTGGGAGTTCTTATAGAGGCCTAAATGAGCTGACAAGCTTCAGCTGGTCTCATCAACTCCCTGCCTCACGACGCCCAGCACTCTCCCTAGAGGTATGAGTCATTCATGAGCCCACTAGCCTCAGCTGGGCTTCATCAACTCCCTAGTTGTATAAGTCGGCATAAAGCCTGAATCTGGGAGAAATATATCTACCCCCCTGGATGCAACCAGGTGACTTTACCTTCCTGCTGTCACAGGTGTTAATAAAATTCGGATAGGAGGAAACTTCTCAAATAGGGAAATTTCAATCAAGTGAAAATAGACACATAAAGACATTCTACAAAAAAGTAGGAGACACTGCATGATAAGAGAGGGAGCTCGAACACGCGTAGTAGAGGAGTTACAGAAATGGTTTAAAGCTAACCATATCGTTTAAACCCGGATATTGGGTAGCTTTTAATTTGTATATCCATTCCGTTTCTTTTTGGAGAACTCTCTGATCAAAGTTACCTCCCCGTGGGTCCTCGTAGACCCGATCCAGGGCGGCAACTTTGAAGACCTGGGGTTCGTAGCGGTGCCTGAACGCCACATGGTGGCCAATAGTGGTGTTCAGGAGACCACTAGTTGCATAATATATGTGGTCCTTAATCCTTCTCCAAAATGCTCGAATTGTTTTGCCAATGTAGAAGGAGCCACAACAACAAAAGATAATATAAATAATCCCCCTGGTCTGGCAGGTAACGTGGTGTTTTAGAACATGAGTCTGGCCATTCGGTAAAGTAATCATGGGACCCTCAATCAAAAGGTCACAATAGTCACAGTGGCCACATCTAAAGAGTCCCTTCACCTCCTGAGGTGTACTCTCCGATCGTTTATAATTGCTTTGTACCAGACGGTCACGAATCGAATTGGCTCGTCGAAATGTAATTTCTGGACTTATTCCAATGTACTTCTTAAGAACGTTGTCAGCAGCCAAAATATGCCAGTGTTTTTTCATGATAGTCCTGACTTGGGCATGCTGATCAGAATATGTGGTTATAAATCTCACTATATCCGGGGTGTTCTTTTTGGGATTTTTAGCCAATATAGCAGTCCTAGGTCTCAAGAGGGCTTTTTTATAGGCGCTCTTGAGGCAATTTCTGCTGTATCCCCTCGTTTTTAAACGTACATATAAGTGATCAGCTTCCTCCTTGAATTTGGTATCGTCAGTGCAGTTCCGTCTTAGACGTAAATACTGTCCAAACGGTATGCTTTGTATCAGGGAGCGGGGGTGCGAGCTCGTGGCGTGTAGGATGGTATTGCCAGCCGTAGGCTTGCGATACAGGGTGGTTTTAATTGCACCACCTTCTGTGACATAGATCGAAATGTCCAAATATGCAATTTTTTCTTGGCTATAAGCCATAGTAAATTTAAGATTGTATCTGTTGGTACTCAGCATATGCATGAACTCATTCAGAGTGGTAAGTGATCTCGCCCATAACATCAGCACATCATCGATAAAACGAAACCAACCCAAAACAAAACATAGGAGATGTCCAAGTTCATCATTGGAGAAGAGTTCACGTTCCCACCCCCCCAGGTACAGGTTCGCATAAGATGGCGCACAACAAGTGCCCATGGCGACCCCCTGTACCTGGAGGAGGTGGGACCCATCGAACGAAAAAACATTTTTGGTTAGGATATGCTCAAGAAGTTTGAGTACAAAGCAATTAAGGCCTATTGACTTAGGGCCGCGTTCATTTAGAAATTGAGAAATGACTTGAAGTCCTAATTTGTGTGGAATAGATGAGTAGAGAGCTTCCACATCTATGGATACTAGAAAGCATCCCGGGGGTACATTAAGGCCATCAAGAGTTCTTAGAAGGTCAGGAGTGTCCTGGATGAACGAAGGAAGAGTGGTCACATGGGGTCGCAGGTATTCATCGACAAATTTACTGGCTCGTTCCGTTTTTGCACCTATACCAGATACTATTGGACAACCAGGAGGTCTAGATATACTTTTGTGTGTCTTAGGAAGGGAATAAAAACAAGGAATTTTGGGGTATGGCACCTGGATACCTTCAAAGATCTCTTTGGTGATCAGGCCCTCGGAGAAGGCAGATTGAATGGTGTCATTATATTGCTGGTTGTATTTGTCTACAACATCATGGGATATTGGTCTATACCAATCCCGATTTTTTAATATGTCCCAGCACATATTCCTGTAGTTTAACTCTTCCATGACTACCACGTTACCACCCTTGTCAGAGGGCTTGATCACCAAATTGGGGTTCCGACTGAGGCTAGCCAGAGCCTGACGTTCAGGTATCGAGAGGTTCTGTCCTGCAGATCTATTCAGAGCCAGGGATTTAATATCCCTGATGGCCTGGGTCAAAAAGGCCCAGATATTAGAGTTGGTATGGAGTGAAGGAAATTGAGTAGATTTCTTTTTTACTGCCTTCCCCAGTGATTCAATAACATTTGAATACTGGGTATTTTGAATCCGTTGACCCCTGGCTATAATCAGTTTCTGAATTAAGTTCGGGGATCGCACTCCCCTCACTTTCATCCAACAACAGAACCAGATTTTTAAGGGCTCGAAATTCAGCCACCGAGAAGTCTTTCCAGATCTCTTGGTTGGCTAATTCCGTCTGTCTAGTACAACGTTCTTTATCATACATAAACTAGAAGGTATTAGCCAACCAAGAGATCTGGAAAGACTTCTCGGTGGCTGAATTTCGAGCCCTTAAAAATCTGGTTCTGTTGTTGGATGAAAGTGAGGGGAGTGCGATCCCCGAACTTAATTCAGAAACTGATATAGCCAGGGGTCAACGGATTCAAAATACCCAGTATTCAAATGTTATTGAATCACTGGGGAAGGCAGTAAAAAAGAAATCTACTCAATTTCCTTCACTCCATACCAACTCTAATATCTGGGCCTTTTTGACCCAGGCCATCAGGGATATTGAATCCCTGGCTCTGAATAGATCTGCAGGACAGAACCTCTCGATACCTGAACGTCAGGCTCTGGCTAGCCTCAGTCGGAACCCCAATTTGGTGATCAAGCCCTCTGACAAGGGTGGTAACGTGGTAGTCATGGAAGAGTTAAACTACAGGAATATGTGCTGGGACATATTAAAAAATCGGGATTGGTATAGACCAATATCCCATGATGTTGTAGACAAATACAACCAGCAATATAATGACACCATTCAATCTGCCTTCTCCGAGGGCCTGATCACCAAAGAGATCTTTGAAGGTATCCAGGTGCCATACCCCAAAATTCCTTGTTTTTATTCCCTTCCTAAGACACACAAAAGTATATCTAGACCTCCTGGTCGTCCAATAGTATCTGGTATAGGTGCAAAAACGGAACGAGCCAGTAAATTTGTCGATGAATACCTGCGACCCCATGTGACCACTCTTCCTTCATTCATCCAGGACACTCCTGACCTTCTAAGAACTCTTGATGGCCTTAATGTACCCCCGGGATGCTTTCTAGTATCCATAGATGTGGAAGCTCTCTACTCATCTATTCCACACAAATTAGGACTTCAAGTCATTTCTCAATTTCTAAATGAACGCGGCCCTAAGTCAATAGGCCTTAATTGCTTTGTACTCAAACTTCTTGAGCATATCCTAACCAAAAATGTTTTTTCGTTCGATGGGTCCCACCTCCTCCAGGTACAGGGGGTCGCCATGGGCACTTGTTGTGCGCCATCTTATGCGAACCTGTACCTGGGGGGTGGGAACGTGAACTCTTCTCCAATGATGAACTTGGACATCTCCTATGTTTTGCTTTGGGTTGGTTTTGTTTTATCGATGATGTGCTGATGTTATGGGCGGGATCACTTACCACTCTGAATGAGTTCATGCATATGCTGAGTACCAACAGATACAATCTTAAATTTACTATGGCTTGTAGCCAAGAAAAAATTGCATATTTGGACATTTCGATCTATGTCACAGAAGGTGGTGCAATTAAAACCACCCTGTATCGCAAGCCTACGGCTGGCAATACCATCCTACACGCCACGAGCTCGCACCCCCGCTCCCTGATACAAAGCATACCGTTTGGACAGTATTTACGTCTAAGACGGAACTGCACTGACGATACCAAATTCAAGGAGGAAGCTGATCACTTATATGCACGTTTAAAAACGAGGGGATACAGCAGAAATTGCCTCAAGAGCGCCTATAAAAAAGCCCTCTTGAGACCTAGGACTGCTATATTGGCTAAAAATCCCAAAAAGAACACCCCGGATATAGTGAGATTTATAACCACATATTCTGATCAGCATGCCCAAGTCAGGACTATCATGAAAAAACACTGGCATATTTTGGCTGCTGACAACGTTCTTAAGAAGTACATTGGAATAAGTCCAGAAATTACATTTCGACGAGCCAATTCGATTCGTGACCGTCTGGTACAAAGCAATTATAAACGATCGGAGAGTACACCTCAGGAGGTGAAGGGACTCTTTAGATGTGGCCACTGTGACTATTGTGACCTTTTGATTGAGGGTACCCATGATTACTTTACCGAATGGCCAGACTCATGTTCTAAAACACCACGTTACCTGCCAGACCAGGGGGATTATTTATATTATCTTTTGTTGTTGTGGCTCCTTCTACATTGGCAAAACAATTCGAGCATTTTGGAGAAGGATTAAGGACCACGTATATTATGCAACTAGTGGTCTCCTGAACACCACTATTGGCCACCATGTGGCGTTCAGGCACCGCTACGAACCCCAGGTCTTCAAAGTTGCCGCCCTGGATCGGGTCTACGAGGACCCACGGGGAGGTAACTTTGATCAGAGAGTTCTCCAAAAAGAAACGGAATGGATATACAAATTAAAAGCTACCCAATATCCGGGTTTAAACGATATGGTTAGCTTTAAACCATTTCTGTAACTCCTCTACTACGCGTGTTCGAGCTCCCTCTCTTATCATGCAGTGTCTCCTACTTTTTTGTAGGATGTCTTCATGTGTCTATTTTCACTTGATTGAAATTTCCCTATTTGAGAAGTTTCCTCCTATCCGAATTTTATTAACACCTTTGAATAGAAGGGTTTTCTATGAATATGAAAAGTAATTCAAAGAAAATTACATGTATTACTCTGTTGAGTGATAATAGAGACTTATAAAGTATTATGAATATATATGTAATGCACAAACAGAACTGAGTTCTAATGAACGCTTGTCTATATTGATTTATATTAACTTATAGGTAATGCACCACTATATGTATATGTTGAACTATGTGAAATCTCTATGTGCTCTCCGGTGCCTGTCCCGTTTTCTCTGTGCATTGTTTGGTCCTTGATGATAGTCACTATATCCAGGGCTTTAATACATTGCTTCTTTTGTTGCATAGCTATGTGAATACCAGCTCCAATCATTCTCATGATATGTTGCAAAACCTCCTTTTCCTTGTCCTCGGTCGGCGGCACTCTTGTATGTCTTTTCCCTGCTCTTTTCCCTTCGTTAAGATGGCGGATGCGCCACTTCTGGTTCGGTCGCACTGCGCTGCCGTGATGACGTCACTACGCACGGCGCAGATGAATGACGTCATCGCACCACGCGCAAACGCCGCTGTGTTGGCGCGAATTGACACTATAAATAGGACAGTGGTGGGAGTCAGATTTTGTGTTCAGCACAAGACTGACTCCCGGGGGTTTGCACTGTGACTTTCTTCAGTCAGGTAAGCAATTTGCCTCTATTACGATGCTCTCTTATGGACTTGAAATGCCCTGTTCCAAAGAACTTTTTGTATTTAAAACTCTCTGTTTGAAACCTTTTTGTTTCAGACCGTGTAGAGTGGCATTATCCATATTACATTGGCTGTTTTGTCTGCACCTTTATTGTGAATGCTTTTGCGCTGGACTTGGCCAATACCAGAACGTCCATTACCCCCGTTTTGGCAACCTCGGCTGGATTTATTTGGTAATTCTTTGATTTATCTTTGACCCTATAGATAGACAATTTATGTCCCAACATATATCTTATAAACATTCATTGATCTTTTAGATCTATCTAAGCTTCCCAGAGCTGCAAGTATTAGGTGTGCCTACTTTTTCTCTGCGGATTGGTTCCCTGCGAGATTCGCTGTTCTTTGACCAGCAGGTACGATCCCAGTACATACAACACTGCGTCCTTATTGACATATATATATATACCTATATGGTTTGTATTTATTTATCTTTATTAGATCATATGTAAGACTCCCAGACTACATATATGAATTGGTAGCCTGTTGGACAACGTTCTGACTATCTGGATTGTCTTCTAAGGTATCTATGTACTGTTACACCTTTGGGACCTATGACTGATTGTTTAATTTTATTTCAATTTTTGCGATCTGGGGGATGATGCTTTTGATGATGTTTGACTTTTTGATTAGCTTTCGGCTCTTTGATGTGCAGGGAGGAGGGGATGTGGGGCTGTACAGCACCTAAGAGATATTTGTATATCATGTGTATGTTGTATGTTTTTAAATGTATATACTATATACTAATTTGTATGTATCTCATTTCAGATAGTGAGATTTGTCCCAAATGTGTATGTAACCGTCCCCCAATTTTGACCGTCCTGACGAAGCCTCACGGCGAAACGCGTCGACGTTCAAGGGACTTTCCAATATATACACTGTATGGTCTTTTTAACTCTTGTTTAACATTCCTTTAAATAAAAGTATTTTATATTTCATGTTCTGTGTGTTGCCTACAAAGTCCTATTTTCTTCACTCTTTTGAGTACCCAATATATATAGTACTGGGCAGTGGCGGTGCGTCCATAGAGGGTGCCAGAGCGCCGCCCCCTCTCGCTCCCACACCGCAACTGAAAGACAATACACAGATTCATGCATTGCATGAATCTGTGTATTGTCACCGCTGCCGCGCTGCCCACTATTCATATGGCCGGCCTCCTGGTGAGCGCCGGCCATATGAATTAGAGCGGTGGCCGGCGGTGGGTGTGACCTGGAAGTGTCTATCAGAGCCAGCGGCTCTGATAGGCTTTCCGAATACAGCTCTCAGGCTGTATTCGGCTTCCAAAAACTCCTCCCAGGTACGCACGGGGTGCGCTCCTTGGAGAAGACTGTGGAGGTTTCAGCCAATCCGGTTCACCGGATCTGGTTACCGGTAACCTGATTTGCTGAAGCGACATCGAGGGCGGGAGAACACATCGAGGACGGCGCGGACCGAGGAAGGTAAGTGCAGGGCTGGGGGGGGAACAGGCTGCATTTGGGGGGAACTGGCTGAATATGGGGGACAAACTGGCTATATATGGGGGACAAACTGGCTGTATTTGGGGGACAAACTGTCTGAATATGGGGGGCAAACTGGCTGAATATGGGGGGAACTGGCTGTATATGGGGGACAAACTGGCTGAATATGGGGAACTGGCTGTATATGGGGGGGAACTGGCTGTATATGGGGGGAACTGGCTGTATATGGGGGGGAACTGCTGAATATGGGGGGAACTGGCTGTATATGGGGGACAAACTGGCTGAATATGGAGGGAACTGGCTGTATATGGGGGACAAACTGGCTGAATATGGGGGGAACTGGCTGTATATGGGGGACACACTGGCTGAATATGGGGGAACTGGCTGTATATGGGGGAAACTGGCTGTATATGGGGGACAAACTGGCTGAATATGGGGGGAACTGGCTGTATATGGGGGGAACTGGCTGTATATGGGGGACACACTGGCTGAATATGGGGGGAACTGGCTGTATATGGGGGACAAACTGGCTGAATATGGGGGGAACTGGCTGTATATGGGGGAAACTGGCTGTATATGGGGGACAAACTGGCTGAATATGAGGGGAACTGGTTGTATATGGGGGGGGAACTGGCTGTATATGGGGGACACACTGGCTGAATATGGGGGGAACTGGCTGTATATGGGGGGGGAACTGGCTGTATATGGGGGACACACTGGCTGTATATGGGGGACAAACTGGCTGTATATGGGGGGAACTGGCTGTATATGGGGGACAAACTGGCTGCATTTGGGGGGAACTGGCTGTATATGGGGGACAAACTGGCTGCATTTGGGGGGAACTGGCTGTATATGGGGGACAAACTGGCTGAATATGGGGGCACACTGGCTGTATATGGGGGGCACACTGGTTATATATATATATGGGGGCACACTGGCTGTATATGGGGACAAACTGGCTGTATATGGGGGGCACACTGGCTGTATATATGGAGGCACACTGGTTATATATATATGGGGGCACACTGGCTGTATATGGGGACAAACTGGCTGTATATGGAAACAAACTGGCTGTATATGGGGGACAAACTGGCTGTATATGGGGGGGAACTGGCTGTATATGGGGGACACACTGGCTGAATATGGGGGGAACTGGCTGTATATGGGGGACAAACTGGCTGAATATGGGGGGAACTGGCTGTATATGGGGGAAACTGGCTGTATATGGGGGACAAACTGGCTGAATATGAGGGGAACTGGCTGTATATGGGGGGGGGAACTGGCTGTATATGGGGGACACACTGGCTGAATATGGGGGAACTGGCTGTATATGGGGGGGGAACTGGCTGTATATGGGGGACACACTGGCTGTATATGGGGGACAAACTGGCTGAATATGGGGGGAACTGGCTGTATATGGGGGACAAACTGGCTGCATTTGGGGGGAACTGGCTGTATATGGGGGACAAACTGGCTGCATTTGGGGGGAACTGGCTGTATATGGGGGACAAACTGGCTGAATATGGGGGCACACTGGCTGTATATGGGGGGCACACTGGTTATATATATATATGGGGGCACACTGGCTGTATATGGGGACAAATTGGCTGTATATGGGGGGCACACTGGCTGTATATATGGAGGCACACTGGTTATATATATATGGGGGCAAACTGGCTGTATATGGGGACAAACTGGCTGTATATGGAAACCAACTGGCTGCATTTGAGGGGGCAAACTGGTGGCATTTGGGCACAGTGGCTGCGTTTAATGGGCACAGTGGCGGCAATTGATTTTTAATTTTTTTTCAGTTTGTTTGCGCCCCCCCAAAAATTTTGAGCACCAGCCGCCACTGGTACTGGGACAGTGAAAGGTGGGGTAACGGCAGGACCTGAAAATATAATCAGCAGCCCTCTAGGGGGTATCGCTACAGAAAGAAGGAAACAGACACAACAAGGCACCATCTCATTCTTCATATGTTTGTAGTCCAGGGTCTGGCTACAATAATATGAAGATCGAGATGGTGAAACATACTGTATGAGGTCTATCTGGAAAGTACCTAGCCACGTAATGTGAAAAATAAAGACATGTATTGAAGAAAATACTAGACATGTGCACACTGAAATGTTTCGGAATTTATTTTTCGTCCGAAAAATTTAATTATTTAGTTACTTCCGAAATTCATTTTTATTTATTTCGTTTTGTTAAAAAAATGCATTCGTCCGAAAATCCGAATTAATTAAGGTCGAATCTGTCATTGAAGGCTTATGGTGTCTGTCGAATGTTCTAAGAAGATTCGATGAAGCAGCTAAACTGTACGACGCCGCAATCGTACATTTCCGGTCGAATGCTCCGCCCACAAGCTATAGTAGAATTCTAATGTTGTATGACTAGTAATAATTATATTTATTAATTATTATTACTAGTCAGACAACATTAGAATTCTTCTATAACCTATGGGCGGAGCATTTGACCATAAATGTCTGCTCGTGGCGATCGTATGTTTTTAGCTGCTTCGTCGAACCTTCATGTCTCTATAATGTTGAATATTTTCTCTCTATGTCGAATCTTTTCTCTCTATGTCGAATCTTTTCTCTCTATGTCGACACTTTTCTCTCTATGTCGAATCTTCATGTCTCTATAATGTCAAATTTTTTCTCTCTATGTCGAATAATCTCAGACTAATAGAGTTAGGTTAGGCACATTCTACCGCAGATTTGATAGATACAGATCGCTATTGTCACCGTCATGTCGAATCTTCTATCTATATCGAACTTTTGTCGCAACTAAACAAAAATAAAGCATTTTTTATGTCAGATCTTTCGGATTTCGGATTCTGCACATTCGTTATTGTTTGTTAAAACGAACGCGAAAATCCGGACGAAAATGCATTCGGACAAAAACTAATGCACATGTCTAGAAGATACAAGAAATTTTGTACATAGGACAATGACGCCTCAGTCCCCTTCAAGGATACGACTTCCATTGGGAAAACTGGGCCTTTGTTTCCGAATCATTGCACCCACGATTCATCTCTGGTTATGACCTTCCTAAAAAAATTTGGTTCTTAGGTAGTGGTTTGAAGCACATCATTGACTAAGAACCAAACTTTTTGATCCCCTTCATTACGAATTTCTCCCTCAGCACTCCACAGAAACTGCTCTCCTTAAACTCACAAACCACCTACTAATGGCTATTATTTCCTCCCCCCATGTGCCTCTTCCCCTGATTTCTCTGTCAAAATCAACTGCTCAACTATCAACCAGTCCCCCCCATGCCAAGGTCTTAGATATAATCCTGGACTCTGAACTATCCTTTCCGCCCCACATCCAATTGCTGTCCAAAGCTTGCCATCTCAACCTCATCAACATCTCCATGATACGCCCTAACCAATGACACCACAAAGCTTATAATCCACTCCCTGGTCATCTCTCATCTTGGCTACTGCAACTTCCTCCTCATTGGCTTACCTTTAAATAGGCTATCCCCCCTTCAGTCCATCATGAATGCTGATGCCAGGCTCATCCACCTTGCAAACCACTCTGCGTCTGCTACCCCTCTCTGCCAATCCCTCCATTGGCTGCCACTCAACAAATAAATTCAATTCAAGATACTAACAATAACTTACAAAGCAATCCACAACTTGACCCCCATCTACATCACTAACCTGGTCTCAGAATACCAACCAAATCGTTCTCTTTGTTCCTCCTAAGACCTCCTGCTCTCTATCTCCCTTGTCTCCTCATCCCATGCTCGCCTCCAGGACTTCTCCCGAGCCTCTCCCATCCTCTGGAATGCTCTACCCCAATCTGTCTGACTATCTCCACTTTCAGACGATCCCTGAAAACTCATCTCTTCAGAGAAGCCTCTCTGGCCCCCACCTAGCAACTGTACATTTATTTTCTCCATCAGCACACCCCCCACAGTTATTACCTCTTGTATATCTTGACCCTCCCTCTTAGATTGTAAGCTCTAACGAGCAGGGCTCTCTGATTCCTACTATAATAAAGTATATTGTAGTTGTACTGTCTACCCTCAAGTTGTAAAGCGCTGCGTAAACTGTCGGTGCTATATCCTGTATAATAATAATAATTAGGAACTGTAGCACAATTTTCCTTCTGCTCTGATAGCAGAAGCCGCAGAACAAATTTTGGCACGATACGTTTCATGCCAAGATCCTGGATCAAACCCCTCAGACACAGTTTTTTTTTGGGGAATTCCCAGATCAGCTTCTAGTTCTCGCAATGTCAGTCGCTGATCTTTGTTGATTGTAGCCCGTGCACGTTCAACATTCTCAGGTGTTCTGCTTGTTGCAGGCTTTCCAGAACGTGGATCACTTTCAACAGATTCACAACCATCATTGAAACATTTTTGCCACAATTTTATTTGCGCTGCATTCATTAAATTGTCCCCAAAAGCCTTCTGAATCATCCAAGCAGTTTCCACGGAGGAATGTTCAAACTCAGTGCAAAATTTGATGTATATTTTTTGCTCTAATCACTTAGTAATTTTGACGCCACACAGTACACATGCTCACTCAATGGGGTCTAGCATTTCCACTGACTAGTGAATTGAATTTGTCAATGCTCACATGTGTGCATTTCAGTAAATTCTCCTTGGCTGCCAGCTTACATTAATGTCACGCAAACTGTGTTCTCGTTATATTAACAATGGCTGGACTTTTTCCAGACAGACTTCATACATGTACAAGGTAATATGGTACAATGGTAGTTTTCTGAGTCACTACCACGTGAGTCATGTTAAAGACATGAACACAATCAATGACAATGACTAGCACAGGGTGGGGCCCTTTCTCGATTGTCTCTTAACGTCACATTTTTTTCAGCTATGGTTCATAAAGATGTTTATAATACAACCTAGAATGTTGTATAACCAGAGGGTCAGAAAACTCACACCAAAATTACAACAAACAGTTCTTTCCACTTGTCATACTATAATCATGCCGGGAATCTTACTGGAGAAAACACAACACCTAATCCAGAACCTAAGGCAGCACCAACAATAGCCAAGCCCGAATAGGGGTTCTAATCATACCCTAGTCCATCCAAAATGTTACAAAGATTTTTGGCTTTAGATAAATTATAAAGCACTGTGTTACTGTGCCCTAAAGCGTGATGTGTTATGGCAGTACATTAATTTTGAAAGGGCTGGCAGTACACCTTAACCACTTTACAACCACCTGCCGACAAATAACGTCGACAAGGTGGTTGCTTAACTCTGGGAGGACGTTATATAACGTCCTCCCAGAATCGCGCTCCCGCGCGCCCCCTGGGGCGCGCACACGGGAAACTCCGTGACCGCCGGGTCCAGAGGACCCGGCGGATCATGAATCGCGGTAAATCGCCGCTGATAGCGGCCATTTACCACGTGATCGCTCCATCAAATGACGGAGCAATCACTTGTAAACAGACCGGCGTCATTCGCTGGTTCCTCCCTCCCCTCTCTGTACCGATCGGTACAGTGTGAGAGGAGAGGGGAGGGAGCGGATGGCAGCAGCAGCTCTGTGGGCTGGATCTGTGACAATTGCAGTCACAGATCCAGCCATCCATCCATCCCTGCTCAGACATCCCTGGTGCAATACCCTGCCAATACTCTGCAATACACCCTGCCAATACTCTGCAAAATACTCTGCAATACCCTGGTGCAATACTCTGCAATACCCTGGCGCAATACTCTGCAATACCCTGCGCAATACTCTGCAATACCCTGCGCAATACTCTGCAATACCCTGCGCAATACTCTGCAATACCCTGCAAAATACTCTGCAATACCCTGCGCAATACTCTGCAATACCCTGCGCAATACTCTGCAATACCCTGCAATACCCTGCAAAATACTCTGCAATACCCTGCGCAATACTCTGCAATACCCTGCGCAATACTCTGCAATACCCTGCGCAATACTCTGCAATACCCTGCGCAATACTCTGCAATACTCTGCAATACCCTGCACAATACTCTGCAATACCCTGCGCAATACTCTGCAATACCCTGCGCAATACCCTGCGCAATACTCTGCAATACCCTGCAATACCCTGCGCAATACTCTGCAATACCCTGCGCAATACTCTGCAATACCCTGCGCAATACTCTGCAAAATACTCTGCAATACCCTGCACAATACTCTGCAATACCCTGCGCAATACTCTGCAATACCCTGCGCAATACTCTGCAATACCCTGCGCAATACTCTGCAAAATACTCTGCAATACCCTGCACAATACTCTGCAATACCCTGCACAATACTCTGCAATACCCTGCAATACCCTGCGCAATACTCTGCAATACCCTGCGCAATACTCTGCAATACCCTGCGCAATACTCTGCAAAATACTCTGCAATACCCTGCACAATACTCTGCAATACCCTGCGCAATACTCTGCAATACCCTGCGCAATACTCTGCAATACCCTGCGCAATACTCTGCAAAATACTCTGCAATACCCTGCACAATACTCTGCAATACCCTGCACAATACTCTGCAATACCCTGCAATACCCTGTGCAATACCCCCTGTGCAATACCCCATGCAATACCCTGCCATACTCCGCAATACCCTGCCATAGTCCGCAATACTCCGCAATGCCCGGCAATACTCCGCAATGCCCGGCAATACTCCGCAATGCCCGGCAATACTCCGCAATGCCCACTTCCCGCCCGCCGGCCGTCATATGACGTCCTTGACTTTGTACGGGGATATCTGAATGATGGGAGCAGCTACAGGCATCATTCAGATATCAGCTTTTTCAGCCGGCGATTCCCTACACCATAAGAACAATCATAGCGGCTGTTCCACTGCTTAATCATTCTTACGGGAGGCGAGAGGGGATGTCCCCCCCCCCGCCGCCCTCCGGTGCTTCTACCGACTCACCGCTACGATCAAAGCCAGGATTGTTGGGTTTTTTTTGTTTTTTTTTTCAGGCTTCCCAGCCTAGAGGTGAGATATGGGGTCTTATTGACCCCATATCTCACTGTAAAGAGGACCTGTCATGCCATATTCCTATTACAAGGGATGTTTACGTTCCTTGTAATAGGTATAAAAGTGATCAAAAAAATTTTTGGGGCGGAAAAACATGTCAAACTAAAATAAATAAAGTAAAATGAACAATAAAAAAATATAATTTTTTTTTAAAGCGCCCCTGTCCCCGTGAGCTCGCATACAGAAGCGAACGCATATGTAAGTCCCGCCCACATATGAAAACGGTTTTCAAACCACACATGTGAGGTATCTCTGCGAACGTTAAAGCGAGAACAATCATTTTGGCCCTAGACCTCCTCTGTAACTCAAAACATGTAACCAGTAAAAATATTTAAAGCGTCGCCTATGGGGATTTTTTTAAGTAGCGAAGTTTGGCGCCATTCCACGAGTGTGTGCAATTTTTAAGGGTGACATGTTAGGTATCTATTTACTCGGCGTAACTTCATCTTTCACATTATGCAAAAACATTGGGCTAACTTTACTGTTTTTTTGTTTTTTTTAAGCACAAAACATTTTTTTTTCGTAAAAAACGCGTTAAAAAAATTGCTGCGCAAATATCGTGCGAGATAAAAAGTTGCAACAACCACCATTATATTCTCTAAGGTCTTTGCTAAAAAAACATATATAATGTTTTGGGGTTCTATGTAATTTTCTAGCAAACAAATGATGATTTTTACATGTAGGAGAGAAATGTCAGAATTGGCCTGGGTGCTCCAGAACGCCTGAAGGTGCTCCCTGCATGTTGGGCCTCTCTATGTGGCCACGCTGTGTAAAAGTCTCACACATGTGGTATCGCCATACCCGGGAGTAATAGCAGAATGTGTTTTCGGGTGTAATTTGGAATGCATATGCTGTGTGTGAGAAATAACCTGCTAATATGACAATTTTGTGGAAAAAAAAAGAGAAAAAAAAAATCTTGATTTTGCAAAGAATTGTGGGAAAAAATGACATCTTCAAAAAACTCACAATGCCTCTTTCTGAATACCTTGGAATGTCTTCTTTCCAAAAAGGGGTCATTTGGGGGGTATTTGTACTTTTCTGGCATGTTAGGGTCTCAAGAAATGAGATCGGCCGTCAGTACTTCAGGTGTGATCAATTTTCAGATATTGGCACCATAGCTTGTGGACTCTATAACTTTCACAAAGACCAAATAATATCCACCAATTTGTACTTATTTTTACCAAAGATATGTAGCAGTATAAATTTTGGCCAAAATTTATGAAGAAAAAATAGTAATTTGCAAAATTTTATAACAGAAACGAAAAAAAAATCATTTTTTTACAAAATTTTCAGTCTTTTTTCTCTTATAGCGCAAAAAATAAAAAACCCAACAGTGATTAAATACCACCAAAAGAAATCTCTATTTGTGTGAAAAAAAGGACAAAAAATTCATATGGGTACAGTGTTGTATGACTGAGTAATTGTCATTCAAAATGTGAGAGCACCGAAAGCTGAAAATTGGTCTGGTTATTAAGGGGGTTTAAGTGCCCAGTGGTCAAGTGGTTAATGAACGAAAAGACATACATGCACTGTTTTTTTTTTTACACAGCACACCAAAACACACAGATGGTATTAGTCTTTGCATTACCTTTTGTTACAACGCAGTTATGTTGTGCTGCACTGGCAATATACATGGGTGACATATATGGTAATGCACATTACAACAATGCAGTAGTTTAAATTGGCCCCAAAACATAAACTCATGACCTAATGGGTGTTGGTCGACTAATAAAGGAGAATACAATGCAAAGTAAATGTTCACTGAGCTTGGTAAATCACGTGCGTTCACATCAATCATCCAGTCATGTGCCAAAAATCCTGTTTTTTTTATTTCCGTCACATAGGCTTGGGTACTTATAGTGCTCACAGATTTACACTATGTGTTAAGCTCAGCCATCATTGATGTACAAAGTGAACAGGCTCCACTCCTTCCTTTTCTACAGTGCTAACCTACACATTTAGGGGTCTATCTTTAATTAACGTGCTGTGCAGATGTATCAGCATTCATGCAAAAGTTACGAATAATACCCTTGTAAATGTTTTTAATACAGTGCCTAGCAAAAGTATTCACCCCCCCCCCCCCTTGGCATTTTCCGTGTTTTGTTGCCTCACAACCTGGAATTAACATGGATTGTTTGAGGATTTGCATCATTTACCGTATTTATCGGCGTATAACACGCACAGGCATATAACACGCACCCTAACTTTAAGAGGGAAGTTTCAAGAAAAAAAAATTCCACAGCCCCCTGCGTATAACGTGCTGTGCAGATGTATCAGCATTCATGCAAAAGTTACGAATAATACCCTTGTAAATGTTTTTAATACAGTGCCTAGCAAAAGTATTCACCCCCCCCCCCCCCCTTGGCATTTTCCGTGTTTTGTTGCCTCACAACCTGGAATTAACATGGATTGTTTGAGGATTTGCATCATTTACCGTATTTATCGGCGTATAACACGCACAGGCATATAACACGCACCCTAACTTTAAGAGGGAAGTTTCAAGAAAAAAAAATTCCACAGCCCCCTGCGTATAACACTCAGGCACAGTTTACCCTCTATTTTCAGGGTAAAAAAGTGAGTGTTATACGCCAATATATACAGTGTATACTTATCACCACTGAAGAAATGGCTGCACTCCAAGACCCATCAAGATTCTTTTAATAAACGAACATCCCAAGTGTTACAGACATATCAAATGATATGTTATACGCCAATAAATACAGTCATTTACAGAACATGCCCACAACTTTGAAGATGTTTTTTTTTTTTTATTGTGAAGCAAACAACAAATAGGACAAAATAACAGAAAAAGTAAATGTGCATAACTATTCACCCCGCTAAAGTCAATACTTTGTAGCGCCACCTTTTGCGGCTATCACAGCTCTAAGTCGCGTTGGATAAGTCTCTATGAGCTTGCCACATCTTACCACAGGGATTTTTGCCCATTCCTCCTTGCAAAACTGCTCCAGCTCCTCCAAGTTGGATGGTTTGCGCTTGTGAACAGCAATTTTTAGGTCTGACCACAGATTTTCTATTGTATTGAGGTCTGGGCTTTGACTAGGCCATTCCAACACATTTACATGCTTCCCCTTAAACCACTCAAGTGTTGCTTTAGCAGTGTGCTTGGGGTCATTATCCTGCTGGAAGGTGAACCTCCGTCCTAGCCTCAAATCACACACAGAGTGGTACAGGTTTGGCTCAAGAATATCCCTGTATTTAGCACCATCCACCTTTCCCTCAACTCTGACCAGTTTCCCAGTGCCGACTGCTGAAAAACATCCCCACAGCATGATGCTGCCACCACCATGTTTCACTGTGGGGATGGTGTTCTTTGGGTCATGTGATGTGTTGGGCTTGTGCCAGCCAAAAAGTTAAATTTTAGTCTCATCAGACCAGAGCACCTTCCTCCATACATTTTGGGAGTCTCCCACGTGCCTTTTTGCAAACTCAAAACGTGCCATTTTGTTTTTTTGCTTAAAGTAATGGCTTTATTCTGGCCACTCTGCCATAAAGCCCAACTCTATGTAGCATACGGCTTATTGTCATCCTATATACAGATTCTCCAGCCTCTGCTGTGGAACTCTGCAGCTCCTCCAGGGTTACCTTAGGTCTCTGTGCTGCATCTCTGATTAATGCCCTCCTTGCCCGGTCCGTGAGTTTTGGTGTGCGGCCGTCTCTTGGCGGATGTGCTGTTGTGCCATGTTCTTTCCATTTGGTTATGATAGATTTGATGGTGCTCCTAGGGATCATCAAAGATTTTGATATTTTTTATAACCTAACCCTGACTTGTACTTCTCAACAACATTGTCCCTTACTTGTTTGGAGAGTTCCTTGGTCTTCATGGCAGTGTTTGGTTAGTGGTGCCTCTTGCTTAGGTGTTGCAGCCTCTGGGGCCTTTCAAAAAGGTGTGTATATGTAATGACAAATCATGTGACACTTAGATTGCACACAGGTGGACATAATTTCACTAACTATGTGACTTCGGAGGGTAATTGGTTGCACTAGAGCTTTTTATGGGCTTCACAACAAAGGGGGTGAGTACATACACACATGCCAATTATCATTTTTTTATTTCTGAAGAATAGTTTTATGTATATATTTTTTCTACTTTTACTTCACAAATTTAGACTATTGTGTTCTGATTTATTACATATAATTCAGATTAAAACCCCATTGAACTAGAATGGGCGCATGCGCGGGGCTCGACATGGAAGACGTGTTCCACTAGAGCTCCGCACTCCCCGCTGCACTATCGGGACTTTGAAGCACATCTGAACCTCCCTGCAACCCCGCTACTTCAGCGCTCACCTCTCGGCACACTATAGCCTTTCTCGGGATGGTCCTGACCGGTCACCGCGGCAAGAACAAGCCTAAACCGATCAAAGACGCTCTGGCCCGCGCCTCCTCTAAAATGGCGGCGAAGGCCTTAGCCAAGCTGCAGGCTGCCTCTCCGGACGGATCGGGACATGCTGACAGTGAGGGGGATGAAGAAACTGAATTACATATCGGCGGATCCCCTGCCCTGCCACCCTCAGGTATGTCCCAGACTGACTTTTTTAAATATATGGAGGTGATGCTGCAGAAGGCCCTTAAAACTACCTCGGACCAAATAACAAATAGGCTGTCCCGAGAGATTAGGGAGCTAGGCCAACGCACCACGGACCTGGAGACTAGAGTGGATGATATGGAGCTCACACTACAGGAGCAGGCCCAAGAGCAGGCAGCCCTCCGTGATGAGAATGCCACTCTCCTCTCACGTTTAGAGGATGCAGAGAACCGCTCCCGCAGATCCAACCTGCGTCTACGCGGTATACCAGAAAGCGTGGATGACCTGCAATCCTTCTCCACTGCCCTGTTCCAAGAACTAGCGCCCTCCATACCGATCGAGCGTTTAGAATTCGATCAAATCCATAGGGCTCTCACCCGTCGTCAACAGGACGCCCCCCCACGAGATATCATCATTAAGCTGCACTTCTTCCGCACAAAGGAGCAACTGCTTGCTGCTGCTCGCAACAAAGACACCCTCCTGTTCCAGGGCCACACGTACCAACTGTTTTCAGACCTGGCTCCCCTCACAATAGCCAAGCGCCGCGCAATGAAGCCGCAGTTACAAATCCTCATACAGCATCAACTGAAATACACCTGGCGCTTCCCTTTTGCATTGCAGTTCTCCTATCAGGGTCACCAACACTCCTGCACATCGCCTGATTCACTTCAGCGCCTCCTGGAAACCCTTCAACTGACCGCTCCGGTTCAGTCATCAGAGACTATGTTGCCTCGCACCCCAGCACGTACCACTGCTCACCCGTACGCTACCACCCCAAGAAATTCCCAGCCGGGCCCATCATCCATTCGGAAGGGGACCCCATCCCGTTCATCTCGGGGTGGCTCCACTAGCCAGCAGCTGTTTGTGCCACGCTGAAAATGTCTGCATAACTTGCTCTGCTCTGTTGTGTTTTTTTTCTCCCCTCTGTGCCTACAGCAGACCTTGTTTGGAGTTCCAGAGACTGTCCACTCCTTTTGCAGCTGACTCTTCAATCAAGAGAGGGGTCTGCCTGAGGCTGGGTCGCCCCACATGATGGGGGAGACGCACACAGCACCTCAATACCTATTTGGGGTTTCACAGGTTCAGTCTAGTTTTCTTTGTTTGTTTCTAACTCGTGATACTGTTTGTACACTCGGTTTGACATTCTAATCCTTTTTTTTTTTTTTTTGCACAAGTTTTTGAATGATGGACTGCCTTCCGCCCTGTTGTTCTTAGTAATGTTACTATTGAACTTTGACATGTTGTTATCTTGCCCCATGGGGGGGACTTTCCCGTCATGGACCAAGATCTAACCCAGGATCTTTTTTGATATCCCCGCCTACCTATTTCCTTATCCCCGCATCCCTCCCCATCCCTTCACCTCCCCACATACTCCCCTCCCCACCCACCCCCTTACTCTCGCCTGCCCCCCTCCCATGGTTTTCCTCCCTGCCCTGCCATTCCAAGGTACCAGTTATACCTGTCTATACCTCCCCCTACCCAGGTATTTACCTTAAACTATATCCTGTCGTTATGTTGATAAGCGCTAGGCTTTCTGTAAGATGTTCCCTTTTTGGGTCTTGGCCTACGAGCCTTTAGACGGTTATACTCTTTAATGTTGTACATTCTTAGATAGCTCTATTATATCCTGTTTGCAGCGGGGAGCTGTCACTGCTCCCCCCCTCTACGGTGCATCCACTCTCGAGCTGGCTGGCTGGCTGGTGAGTCGGTGCACTATTTGGTCGGGCGACAGAGTTCTACTCTTCTCCCTTTCCATGACCATTGGTTTGCCCTACAATGTTTTTCCTCTTTCATCTTCTCTTCTTTCCCTTTATCTTCTTCCCTCTCTCCTCTCCTTCCTCTCCAGTCGGCTGGGGGACATGACCCTGATGGCGTCTTCTATCAAACCTCCCCATGACCTCAGATGGCCCCCCTGACCGTACTCTCATTGAATGTTAAGGGTCTTAACTCTCCCAATAAGAGGGTTAAAGCCTTCCAATCTTTTACATCCCTGAAGGCAGGTATAGTAGCTCTTCAGGAAACACATTTTTCGACCCGTTCAACCCCCAAATTCTTCAGCCCTCATTACCCACAAGTGTTTACTGCCTCCGCCTCCACAAAGCAGCGAGGCGTTTTGATAGCTCTTCACCGCTCCCTCCCTTTTATAGTATCTTCCGAAATTAAAGACCCAGAAGGTCGCTATATTATACTTGTTGGCCTATTGCAGGATGTTGAAACCACCCTAGTTTCATACTACGCTCCGAACAATAATCCGAACCCATTTTTTTCGCACTTGCTCCAAGTTTTACGCACTCACTGTAAAGGCACACTTATCTTATGTGGCGACTCTAATCTTGTGATGCAACCGCATCTGGATAAATCCCCATATGCTCCAGAGCAATACTCCCCCTCCATACGTTTTCGGAAATTGATCCAACAAGCCTCGCTGCTCGACACTTGGCGCGAATGCAACCCGACTAAAAGAAATTATACTTTCTACTCCTATCCCCACAGATCCTTTTCCAGAATTGACCATATTTTTGTTTCAGTTGCATCCTCTCCAATATTACTCAACTCTAATATCCAACCCATTACTTGGTCAGACCACTGTGCAGTACTTACCACAATCTCCTCCTTAATCCCTCATTCCAGAGACCATACATGGTGCATTAATGAAGCTCACCTCGCTGACCAATCCTATTGTCTTGACATCCAGGTCGCTCTTAAGGACTACTTACAATACAACTCAACCCCGGGTATCTCTCCTGTCCTCCTTTGGGAGGCACATAAACCGGTCATTAGGGGTACATGTATCTCGGTATCTACTCACCTGAAGCGCGACAAGAAAATCCAATTGGCTAACCTGGAGCGGGACTTTCACCACCATTTTCTCCAGTTTCAATCTTCTCCTACTGACTCACACAGAACTTCTTTGGAAAGGGTTAAAACTGAGTTGGACCTGCTGTTGGCTGAATCGGCTGATAAGGCCATCCGCAGGTCAAACCACACCATCTACACTAAGGCCAACAAGCCAGATACGCTTTTAGCCATGCGCCTTCGGCATCCGGAAAGGAATAATGCACCCATCAGATTGCGAATAGACAAAAATACCTATACTAGTAATCCTGTTAAAGTCCTATCTGAATTTCGTAAGCGCCTCAAAGATTTATATGAAGCAAAATCCCCTTTCTCTCCCTCCCAGGGGTCTCACATATTTGAGGGGCTCCAGAAAAGAGTTTCCGAGTGGAGAAAATGTTTTTCTCCAGGTTTTGTTCTTCTCGGATTAGGGTCTGGAGACTCGGAGGCTTCGTAGAGATTTGGGTGGGAAGAAGCCTCTACCCCTGTTTAGGTCTTTCCTGACCAAGGCCTAAATGTTATAGTGCTGCCACCTGAACTGGCCGTGCCTCTGCCTGCCACCTGAACTGGCCATGCCTCTGCCTGCCACCTGAACTGGCCATGCCTCTGCCTGCCACCTGAACTGGCCATTCCTCTGCCTGCCACCTGAACTGGCCATGCCTCTGCCTGCCACCTGAACTGGCCATGCCTCTGCCTGCCACCTGAACTGGCCATGCCTCTGCCTGCCACCTGAACTGGCCATGCCTCTGCCTGCTACCTGAACTGGCCATGCCTCTGCCTGCCACCTGAACTGCCTGCTAAACCATGGACCATGTTCATAGGTTTCCATATCTCTGTTTCCCTGCTGGACAATTCCTGGACATTTCCTATGGCTGTCTGGACCAATGCTTTGACTGCTCTGGAACGGTATTCCTGCCTGCTAAAACCATAGGTGAGCCTTTTTTTTATTACCTTTTGCTCAGCAGAATGTATTTTGGGGTGTAATTCTTGGTGTGTACATGCTATGTGTTAGAAGCCTGAAGGTGCTACTTGCATGTTGGGCCTCTGTATGTGGCCAGTAGGGATGAGCTCGGTGTTCAAGTCGAACATACGTTCGACGCGAACATCGGCTGTTCGATCGTTCGACGAAGATCGAACAATTTGGGCCGTTCGCGCCTAATTCGAGTGACGCGAACGGCCCACAATGCACTACGCCATCGCAGTGTCATCCAGGCGCTGTGATTGGCCAAGCATGCACTGTGACCCCGCATGCTTGGCCAATCACAGCGCCGGCAGCGAGGAGAGCAATGATTGGCCACAGGCAAGATGCCTGTGGCCAATTATTGCTGAGGGTGTTTAGTACACGCCCCACACTATAAAAGGCCGCCAGCACGGCGGCCTAGTGTAGTGTGTTCCGGAGCAGGGAAAGAGAAGCATAGGCAGGGACAGTGACATTTATTTTTTCTTGCTTAACCTGGATTCCTTTAGTTTAGGGAAAGAGAAGGATAGGTAGGGAGAGTGTCAGTGTGTTTTACTGTGTGAATCCTTGTTTCTAGGGACAGGGAAGGACAGTGAGGGAAATTCTCCTTGTGCTATAGTGTGCTAAAGCATTGATCATCAATCAGCTTTAAAAAAACATTTTTTCTAGGGACAGAAAACTATAGGTAGGAAGAGTGTCAGTTTCTTTCACTGTGATAATCCTTGTTTCTAGGGACAGGGAAGGACAGTGAGGGAAATTCTACTTGTGCTATAGTGTGCTAAAGCATTGATCATCAATCAGCTTTAAAAAAACATTTTTTCTAGGGACAGAAAACTATAGGTAGGAAGAGTGTCAGTTTCTTTCACTGTGATAATCCTTGTTTCTAGGGACAGGGAAGGACAGTGAGGGAAATTCTCCTTGTGCTATAGTGTGCTAAAGCATTGATCATCAATCAGCTTTAAAAAAACATTTTTTCTAGGGACAGAAAACTATAGGTAGGAAGAGTGTCAGTTTCTTTCACTGTGATAATCCTTGTTTCTAGGGACAGGGAAGGACAGTGAGGGAAATTCTACTTGTGCTATAGTGTGCTAAAGCATTGATCATCAATCAGCTTTAAAAAAACATTTTTTCTAGGGACAGAAAACTATAGGTAGGAAGAGTGTCAGTTTCTTTCACTGTGATAATCCTTGTTTCTAGGGACAGGGAAGGACAGTGAGGGAAATTCTACTTGTGCTATAGTGTGCTAAAGCATTGATCATCAATCAGATTTAGAAAAACATTTTTTCTAGGGACAGAAAACTATAGGTAGGAAGAGTGTCAGTTTCTTTCACTGTGATAATCCTTGTTTCTAGGGACAGGGAAGGACAGTGAGGGAAATTCTACTTGTGCTATAGTGTGCTAAAGCACTGATCATCAATCAGCTTTAAAAAAACATTTTTTCTAGGGACAGAAAACTATAGGTAGGAAGAGTGTCAGTTTCTTTCACTGTGATAATCCTTGTTTCTAGGGACAGGGAAGGACAGTGAGGGAAATTCTACTTGTGCTATAGTGTGCTAAAGCATTGATCATCAATCAGCTTTAAAAAAACATTTTTTCTAGGGACAGAAAACTATAGGTAGGAAGAGTGTCAGTTTCTTTCACTGTGATAATCCTTGTTTCTAGGGACAGGGAAGGACAGTGAGGGAAATTCTCCTTGTGCTATAGTGTGCTAAAGCATTGATCATCAATCAGCTTTAAAAAAACATTTTTTCTAGGGACAGAAAACTATAGGTAGGAAGAGTGTCAGTTTCTTTCACTGTGATAATCCTTGTTTCTAGGGACAGGGAAGGACAGTGAGGGAAATTCTACTTGTGCTATAGTGTGCTAAAGCATTGATCATCAATCAGCTTTAAAAAAACATTTTTTCTAGGGACAGAAAACTATAGGTAGGAAGAGTGTCAGTTTCTTTCACTGTGATAATCCTTGTTTCTAGGGACAGGGAAGGACAGTGAGGGAAATTCTACTTGTGCTATAGTGTGCTAAAGCATTGATCATCAATCAGATTTAGAAAAACATTTTTTCTAGGGACAGAAAACTATAGGTAGGAAGAGTGTCAGTTTCTTTCACTGTGATAATCCTTGTTTCTAGGGACAGGGAAGGACAGTGAGGGAAATTCTACTTGTGCTATAGTGTGCTAAAGCACTGATCATCAATCAGCTTTAAAAAAACATTTTTTCTAGGGACAGAAAACTATAGGTAGGAAGAGTGTCAGTTTCTTTCACTGTGATAATCCTTGTTTCTAGGGACAGGGAAGGACAGTGAGGGAAATTCTACTTGTGCTATAGTGTGCTAAAGCATTGATCATCAATCAGCTTTAAAAAAACATTTTTTCTAGGGACAGAAAACTATAGGTAGGAAGAGTGTCAGTTTCTTTCACTGTGATAATCCTTGTTTCTAGGGACAGGGAAGGACAGTGAGGGAAATTCTCCTTGTGCTATAGTGTGCTAAAGCATTGATCATCAATCAGCTTTAAAAAAACATTTTTTCTAGGGACAGAAAACTATAGGTAGGAAGAGTGTCAGTTTCTTTCACTGTGATAATCCTTGTTTCTAGGGACAGGGAAGGACAGTGAGGGAAATTCTACTTGTGCTATAGTGTGCTAAAGCATTGATCATCAATCAGCTTTAAAAAAAACATTTTTTCTAGGGACAGAAAACTATAGGTAGGAAGAGTGTCAGTTTCTTTCACTGTGATAATCCTTGTTTCTAGGGACAGGGAAGGACAGTGAGGGAAATTCTACTTGTGCTATAGTGTGCTAAAGCATTGATCATCAATCAGCTTTAAAAAAACATTTTTTCTAGGGACAGAAAACTATAGGTAGGAAGAGTGTCAGTTTCTTTCACTGTGATAATCCTTGTTTCTAGGGACAGGGAAGGACAGTGAGGGAAATTCTCCTTGTGCTATAGTGTGCTAAAGCATTCCTCATCAACCATCTTTGAAATCCTTGTTTTTTGGACAGTCAGGGAAATTGTCGTTGTGCTATTCTGTGCAAAAGCAATCATCCTCAACCATATTTAGAAATCCTTAAGTAAAGGGACAGAGAAGGACACCTGAAGGTAGCCCTTATTGCTTTTTTCCCATCTCCCTGCAGGCCATCTATTAGAATGTCTGGAAGGCAAACAAGGAGAGGCAGACAGTCAGGAGGCAATAAAAGAGGGCAAGCAGGCTCTGTGTCTGGGGGCAACAGTGCTGGTCGTGGACGCGGTGCATTGTCATCAGCACATGGCCATGGGACACGCTTGTCCTTCTTTTCAGCAGCTGGACATGTTGAGCCACATCATGCCGAAGACTTGGTAGAGTGGATGACCAAGCCCTCCTCCTCCTCCTCATCCTCTCTCACCCAGGCTCAGGGTACTGGAAAAGCAGCTGCCAAAGCGTCCTCTTCCCTGGTATCAATGTCAGACTCATCATCAGTCACTCCTTCCCTAGACCCACCATGTCCTCCTCCTGAGGAGTCCCCCGAACTGTTTGAGCACAGTGTTGGGTACATGCTCCAGGAGGATGCCCAGCGTTTCGAAGGGTCTGATGATGAAACCCAGCTACAGGAAGGCAGTAGCGTGAGAGCAGACAGAGGGGATGCTCAAGAAGGACACCAATCTGGCAGTCATGTTCCAGCAGCTGCAGCATACTGCCAGATTGGCTCCAGTGATGAGGAGGGAGGGGATGATGAGGTCACTGACTCCACGTGGGTGCCTAATAGGAGAGAGGAGGAGGAGGAGGATGAGGAGGAGGCACATCTCCAACGAGGCAGGATGCCCTTTGGTGGCCAGCGTAAGGGCAGTACACCGACGGAATCACACCGCAGAGCTCCGCCTGTGCAGGGCGCTGCCTCTGCCCGTCATTCAAAAAGTTCTTTGGTGTGGGCCTTTTTTGAGGCTAGTGCATCAGATCGCACAGCTGCTGTTTGCAACATATGTCTCAAGCGTATATCGCGTGGCCAAAACATCAGCCGCTTGGGTACCACATGCCTGACCAGACATATGTTGACCTGCCATGCAGCTCGTTGGCAAGCCTACCTCAAAGACCCACACCAAAGAACAAAGCGGACCTCTCCTTGCACCGCATCAGCTGGGATCTCCAACCCCACTATAACTTCAGTCCTCTCTGAAACATGCACTGAGAGGAATGAAGGTGTAGAATTAGGTGTGTCACAGCCAAGTACTTGCGGCCACTCTGCTAGCAGTACACCGACGTCCGATTCTAGCAGGCAAATTTCCCTGCCCCAGCTGCTGGACCGTCGAAAGAAGTTCACTCCCAGCCATCCACATGCCCAGCGGTTGAATGCTAGCTTGGCTAAATTGCTAGCGCTTCAACTGCTGCCTTTTCAGTTGGTAGACTCGGCCCCCTTCCGTGAGTTTGTGCAATGTGCGGTTCCTCAGTGGCAGGTTCCCAAACGCCACTTTTTCTCACGGAAGGCTATTCCGGCTCTCTACCGGCATGTGGAAGGCAATGTCTTGGCCTCGCTGGACAGGGCGGTCAGCGGTAAGGTGCATATTACCGCTGACTCATGGTCCAACAGGCATGGACAGGGACGTTACCTTTCTTTCACGGCCCATTGGGTCACTCTTTTGGCAGCTGGGAAGGATGCAGGACAAGGTGCAGTAGTGTTGGAGGTTGTTCCACCGCCACGCCTCCAAAATGCTACTGCTGGTTGTGACACACCTCTCTCCTCCACCCCCTCCTCTTCTTCTTCCTCCATGGCCTCTTCCTGTGGTTTGTCCTCTGAACCAGCGGTGCTCCGTAGCCGTTCAAGGGGCTACGCAAGTACGCAGGCAAAAAGATGCCATGCCGTGCTTGCGCTGGTGTGTTTGGGGGACAGAAGCCACACTGGGGCAGAGGTCCTGTCTGCTCTGCAGGGCCAGGCCGAGAGGTGGTTGACGCCACGCCAGCTTAAGCCAGGAATGGTGGTTTGCGACAATGGCACCAACCTCCTCTCCGCCCTCCGACAGGGACAACTGACCCATGTGCCCTGTGTGGCTCACGTCCTTAACCTGGTGGTGCAGCGGTTCTTGGGCAGGTACCCGGGCTTACAGGATGTCCTGAGGCAGGCCAGGAAAGTCTGTGTGCATTTCCGCAGATCTTATAATGCCAGTGCTCGCCTGGCTGAGCTGCAAAAGGAGTTGAACCTGCCCAAGAACCGCCTTATATGTGACATGCCCACCAGGTGGAACTCAACGTTGGCCATGCTGCAGCGGCTGCACACGCAGCAGAGGGCCATCAATGAGTACCTGTGCGACTACGGCACCAGGACAGGGTCAGGGGAGCTTGGTTTTTTTTCTCCACGCCAGTGGGGCATGATCAGGGATGCATGCACTGTCCTGGCACCATTTGAGGAGGCCACGAGGATGGTGAGCAGTGACAGTGCATGCATCAGTGACACTGTACCTCTTGTCCACCTGTTGGAGCACACGCTGCGTGGAATAATGGACAGGGCACTTGAGGCAGAACAGAGGCAGGAAGAGGAGGACTTCCTTGCCTCTCAAGGCCCCCTTTACCCAGACAGTGTTCCTTCTGTCCCACCCATCGCACAGGAAGAGGAGGAGGAGGAGGAGGAGGAGGAGGATTGTGTCAGCATGGAGGTGGAGGCTGGCACTCAGCATCATCAGCAGCAGTCTTTTAGGGATGATTTACAGTCCCAAGAAACCAGTGGACTTGTACGTGGCTGGGAGGAGGTGGCTGCGGATCATGTCGTCCTTAGTGACCCAGAGGACTCCGGAGCGAATGCCTCAGCAAACCTACGCTGCATGGCCTCCCTGATCCTGCAAAGTCTGCGGAAGGATCCTCGTATTCTTCGGATCAAGGAGAGGGACCATTACTGGCTGGCCACTCTCCTTGATCCACGGTACAAGGGTAAGGTTGCGGACCTTATGTTACCGTCGCAGAGGGAGCAGAGGATGAGACAACTCTGGGAGGCCTTGCAGAAAGGTCTGTGCAACGCGTTCCCAGAGACTGGGAGGTTACAAACTCCTGGTCCTGGACAACGAGTTGCTGAGGCTTCGGCCAGTCAAAGAAGGAGCGGTGGGGAAGGTGGCCGTCTGACCGATGCGTTCAGACAATTCTTTAGTCCGCAGCCCCAAAGTATGATCGGTTCCAGCAACCATCGCCAGTGTCTGATAAACATGGTGCAGGAATATCTAGGGGCAAGGTCAGACTTGGACACCTTCCCCACCGAAAATCCTCTGGCTTACTGGGTCTTGAGGATGGATCACTGGCCAGAGCTTGCACAGTATGCAATTGAGCTACTGGCCTGTCCTGCATCCAGCGTTCTTTCGGAACGCACATTCAGTGCTGCTGGAGGATTTGTCACGGATCACAGGGTGCGCCTGTCCACCGACTCGGTTGATCGACTGACTTTCATCAAGATGAACCAGTCTTGGATCACCACCAGCTACCACACACCTGATGCTGATATAACAGACTAATTGATTTTAACATGTCACATCCCTTCAAGACTGATGCTGATTAGTGATGAGCCGAACACCCCCGGGTTCGGTTCGCACCAGAACCCGCGAACGGACCGAAAGTTCGTACGAACATTAGAACCCTATTAAATACAATGGATGCGAACGTTCGAATTCTAAAGTGCTAATTATAACAACTATTATGCATGTTATTGTCCTAAAAAGGGTTTGGGAACCCGGGTTGTGCACCAGGGGACATGTATCAATGCAAAAAGAAGTTTTAAAAACGGTCGTTTTCCGGGAGCAGTCATTTTAATGATGCATAAAGTGAAAAAAAAAAAGTCAAATATTCCTTTAAATATCGTACCTGGGGGGTGTCTAAAGTATGCCTGTGAAGTGCCACGTGTTTCCCGTGTTTAGAACTGTCCCTGCACAAAATGACACTTCTAAAGGAAAAAAAAGCCATTTAAAACTGCTTGCGGCTTTAATGTAATGTCTGGTCCCGGTAATATGGATGAAAATCTTTAAGAAAAATGGCATAGCTACCCCATGACCCCCCCCCTACCCCAGCCCATTACCAGCCCCTTTGGGTCTTGTATGGATATTAAGGGGAACCCCGCACATAAAATAAAAAAGGCCCTATATACTCTGAACAGCCGTATACAGGCGGTGCATACAAGACAGGGACTGTAGGTTTGTTCTTATGTAGAATCTGTTTGTAATTTTGAACAGGTACATTGTTTAAGTGTAGCTCCAGCCCAAAAATCTATTTTTAAAGTTTTTGGAAAACATAGGTAAGGGTTATCACCCCTGTAACATTTGTTTTGCTGTCTGTGCCCCTGTTCAGAACATTTCACCTCACTTTCCGTCCCAATGACAACTGTTTTTGAAATGTGGTGTTTTTCTTGAAACAAGGATTGGTGATAAAGCATCAGTACAGAGGAGACACCTTTCTCCCATATTAATTCTTACAGGAGAGAATTTTCCTTCCAAGGGGTAGATTTCCTCTCACTTCCTGTTGTCTTCTTGCGTTTGCAAGTAGGAGTCGTTTGTAAGTTGGATGTTTGAAAGTAGGGACCTGCCGTATATACTCTGCAGAAATAGGCCCCTTAGTTGTTGGTGTTGGCACAACACTGTAAGCACTCACAGTTACTCTTGGTTGGTGCTGGAACGCCCTGCTGTCAACTATTATATCAGGAATTTTAATTACATATAATTGTTGAACAGTGGTAGTAAAAATTGGGCCTTTGATGCTGGTGCTGGTGCCACAACACTGTAAGCCAGGACAGTTACTCTTGGTGGGTGCAGCAATGGGCCCTGCTGTGAATTATTAGATCAAGAATTGTAATTGCATGCTCCTGTTGAACAGGGGCTGAAAAATTGGGCCTTTCGTGGTGGTGGTGGTGGTGGTGGTGTTGCCACAACACTGTAAGCCCTCAGAGTTACTCTTGGTGGGTGCAGGAATGGGCCCTGCTGTGAATTATTAGATCAAGAATTGTAATTACATGCCCCTTTTGAACAGGGGCTGAAAAATTGGGCCTTTCGTGGTGGTGGTGGTGGTGGCGTTGCCACAACACTGTAAGCCCTCAGAGTTACTCTTGGTGGGTGCAGGAATGGGCCCTGCTGTGAATTATTAGATCAAGAATTGTAATTACATGCCCCTTTTGAACAGGGGCTGAAAAATTGGGCCTTTCGTGGTGGTGGTGGTGGTGGCGTTGCCACAACACTGTAAGCCCTCAGAGTTACTCTTGGTGGGTGCAGGAATGGGCCCTGCTGTGAATTATTAGATCAAGAATTGTAATTACATGCCCCTTTTGAACAGGGGCTGAAAAATTGGGCCTTTCGTGGTGGTGGTGGTGGTGGCGTTGCCACAACACTGTAAGCCCTCAGAGTTACTCTTGGTGGGTGCAGGAATGGGCCCTGCTGTGAATTATTAGATCAAGAATTGTAATTACATGCCCCTTTTGAACAGGGGCTGAAAAATTGGGCCTTTCGTGGTGGTGGTGGTGGTGGCGTTGCCACAACACTGTAAGCCCTCAGAGTTACTCTTGGTGGGTGCAGCAATGGGCCCTGCTGTGAATTATTAGATCAAGAATTGTAATTGCATGCCCCTGTTGAACAGGGGCTGAAAAATTGGGCCTTAGGCACTGGTGGCACAACACTACAACCCCTCACAGATACTGTACTTGGAGCACAGCAATGAGCCCTGTTGCAAAGTATTGCTTCAAAAATTGTAATGACACGCCCCTGTTAAACAGGGGCTGAAAAATTGGGCCTTAGGCACTGGTGCCACAACACTCCAACCCCTCACAGATACTGTACTTGGAGCACAGCAATGAGCCCTATGGCAAATTATTGCTAAAAAAATTGTAATTACACGCCCCTGTAAAACAGGGGCTGAAAAATTGGGCCTTAGCCACTGGTGGCGGCACCCATAAACAAAAATGATCTTCCAAGCTATCATCATCAATCATATCATTGAGGACTCAGAGGAGGAGGATAGCCAGTCAACATAACAGCACAGGCACTCAGCATCAGCATCAGTCTTGAAGGGATGTGACATGTTAAAATCAATTAGTCTGTTATATCAGCATCAGGTGTGTGGTAGCTGGTGGTGATCCAAGACTGGTTCATCTTGATGAAAGTCAGTCGATCAACCGAGTCGGTGGACAGGCGCACCCTGTGATCCGTGACAAATCCTCCAGCAGCACTGAATGTGCGTTCCGAAAGAACGCTGGATGCAGGACAGGCCAGTAGCTCAATTGCATACTGTGCAAGCTCTGGCCAGTGATCCATCCTCAAGACCCAGTAAGCCAGAGGATTTTCGGTGGGGAAGGTGTCCAAGTCTGACCTTGCCCCTAGATATTCCTGCACCATGTTTATCAGACGCTGGCGATGGTTGCTGGAACCGATCATACTTTGGGGCTGCGGACTAAAGAATTGTCTGAACGCATCGGTCAGACGGCCACCTTCCCCACCGCTCCTTCTTTGACTGGCCGAAGCCTCAGCAACTCGTTGTCCAGGACCAGGAGTTTGTAACCTCCCAGTCTCTGGGAACGCGTTGCACAGACCCTTCTGCAAGGCCTCCCGGAGTTGTCTCATCCTCTGCTCCCTCTGCGACGGTAACATAAGGTCCGCAACCTTACCCTTGTACCGTGGATCAAGGAGAGTGGCCAGCCAGTAATGGTCCCTCTCCTTGATCCGAAGAATACGAGGATCCTTCCGCAGACTTTGCAGGATCAGGGAGGCCATGCAGCGTAGGTTTGCTGAGGCATTCGCTCCGGAGTCCTCTGGGTCACTAAGGACGACATGATCCGCAGCCACCTCCTCCCAGCCACGTACAAGTCCACTGGTTTCTTGGGACTGTAAATCATCCCTAAAAGACTGCTGCTGATGATGCTGAGTGCCAGCCTCCACCTCCATGCTGACACAATCCTCCTCCTCCTCCTCCTCCTCCTCTTCCTGTGCGATGGGTGGGACAGAAGGAACACTGTCTGGGTAAAGGGGGCCTTGAGAGGCAAGGAAGTCCTCCTCTTCCTGCCTCTGTTCTGCCTCAAGTGCCCTGTCCATTATTCCACGCAGCGTGTGCTCCAACAGGTGGACAAGAGGTACAGTGTCACTGATGCATGCACTGTCACTGCTCACCATCCTCGTGGCCTCCTCAAATGGTGCCAGGACAGTGCATGCATCCCTGATCATGCCCCACTGGCGTGGAGAAAAAAAACCAAGCTCCCCTGACCCTGTCCTGGTGCCGTAGTCGCACAGGTACTCATTGATGGCCCTCTGCTGCGTGTGCAGCCGCTGCAGCATGGCCAACGTTGAGTTCCACCTGGTGGGCATGTCACATATAAGGCGGTTCTTGGGCAGGTTCAACTCCTTTTGCAGCTCAGCCAGGCGAGCACTGGCATTATAAGATCTGCGGAAATGCACACAGACTTTCCTGGCCTGCCTCAGGACATCCTGTAAGCCCGGGTACCTGCCCAAGAACCGCTGCACCACCAGGATAAGGACGTGAGCCACACAGGGCACATGGGTCAGTTGTCCCTGTCGGAGGGCGGAGAGGAGGTTGGTGCCATTGTCGCAAACCACCATTCCTGGCTTAAGCTGGCGTGGCGTCAACCACCTCTCGGCCTGGCCCTGCAGAGCAGACAGGACCTCTGCCCCAGTGTGGCTTCTGTCCCCCAAACACACCAGCGCAAGCACGGCATGGCATCTTTTTGCCTGCGTACTTGCGTAGCCCCGTGAACGGCTACGGAGCACCGCTGGTTCCGAGGACAAACCACAGGAAGAGGCCATGGAGGAAGAAGAAGGGGAGGGGGTGGAGGAGAGAGGTGTGTCACAACCAGTAGTAGCATTTTGGAGGCGTGGCGGTGGAACAACCTCCAACACTACTGCACCTTGTCCTGCATCCTTCCCAGCTGCCAAAAGAGTGACCCAATTATGCCGTGAAAGAAAGGTAACGTCCCTGTCCATGCCTGCTGGACCATGAGTCAGCGGTAATATGCACCTTACCGCTGACCGCCCTGTCCAGCGAGGCCAAGACATTGCCTTCCACATGCCGGTAGAGAGCCGGAATAGCCTTCCGTGAGAAAAAGTGGCGTTTGGGAACCTGCCACTGAGGAACCGCACATTGCACAAACTCACGGAAGGGGGCCGAGTCTACCAACTGAAAAGGCAGCAGTTGAAGCACTAGCAATTTAGCCAAGCTAGCATTCAACCGCTGGGCATGTGGATGGCTGGGAGTGAACTTCTTTCGACGGTCCAGCAGCTGGGGCAGGGAAATTTGCCTGCTAGAATCGGACGTCGGTGTACTGCTAGCAGAGTGGCCGCAAGTACTTGGCTGTGACACACCTAATTCTACACCTTCATTCCTCTCAGTGCATGTTTCAGAGAGGACTGAAGTTATAGTGGGGTTGGAGATCCCAGCTGATGCGGTGCAAGGAGAGGTCCGCTTTGTTCTTTGGTGTGGGTCTTTGAGGTAGGCTTGCCAACGAGCTGCATGGCAGGTCAACATATGTCTGGTCAGGCATGTGGTACCCAAGCGGCTGATGTTTTGACCACGCGATATACGCTTGAGACATATGTTGCAAACAGCAGCTGTGCGATCTGATGCACTAGCCTCAAAAAAGGCCCACACCAAAGAACTTTTTGAATGACGGGCAGAGGCAGCGCCCTGCACAGGCGGAGCTCTGCGGTGTGATTCCGTCGGTGTACTGCCCTTACGCTGGCCACCAAAGGGCATCCTGCCTCGTTGGAAATGTGCCTCCTCCTCATCCTCCTCCTCCTCCTCTCTCCTATTAGGCACCCACGTGGAGTCAGTGACCTCATCATCCCCTCCCTCCTCATCACTGGAGCCAATCTGGCAGTATGCTGCAGCTGCTGGAACATGACTGCCAGATTGGTGTCCTGCTTGAGCATCCCCTCTGTCTGCTCTCACGCTACTGCCTTCCTGTAGCTGGGTTTCATCATCAGACCCTTCGAAACGCTGGGCATCCTCCTGGAGCATGTACCCAACACTGTGCTCAAACAGTTCGGGGGACTCCTCAGGAGGAGGACATGGTGGGTCTAGGGAAGGAGTGACTGATGATGAGTCTGACATTGATACCAGGGAAGAGGACGCTTTGGCAGCTGCTTTTCCAGTACCCTGAGCCTGGGTGAGAGAGGATGAGGAGGAGGAGGAGGGCTTGGTCATCCACTCTACCAAGTCTTCGGCATGATGTGGCTCAACATGTCCAGCTGCCGAAAAGAAGGACAAGCGTGTCCCATGGCCATGTGCTGATGACAATGCACCGCGTCCACGACCAGCACTGTTGCCCCCAGACACAGAGCCTGCTTGCCCTCTTTTATTGCCTCCTGACTGTCTGCCTCTCCTTGTTTGCCTTCCAGACATTCTAATAGATGGCCTGCAGGGAGATGGGAAAAAAGCAATAAGGGCTACCTTCAGGTGTCCTTCTCTGTCCCTTTACTTAAGGATTTCTAAATATGGTTGAGGATGATTGCTTTTGCACAGAATAGCACAACGACAATTTCCCTGACTGTCCAAAAAACAAGGATTTCAAAGATGGTTGATGAGGAATGCTTTAGCACACTATAGCACAAGGAGAATTTCCCTCACTGTCCTTCCCTGTCCCTAGAAACAAGGATTATCACAGTGAAAGAAACTGACACTCTTCCTACCTATAGTTTTCTGTCCCTAGAAAAAATGTTTTTTTAAAGCACACTATAGCACAAGTAGAATTTCCCTCACTGTCCTTCCCTGTCCCTAGAAACAAGGATTATCACAGTGAAAGAAACTGACACTCTTCCTACCTATAGTTTTCTGTCCCTAGAAAAAATGTTTTTTTAAAGCACACTATAGCACAAGGAGAATTTCCCTCACTTTCCTTCCCTGTCCCTAGAAACAAGGATTATCACAGTGAAAGAAACTGACACTCTTCCTACCTATAGTTTTCTGTCCCTAGAAAAAATGTTTTTTTAAAGCACACTATAGCACAAGGAGAATTTCCCTCACTGTCCTTCCCTGTCCCTAGAAACAAGGATTCGCACAGTAAAACACACTGACACTCTCCCTACCTATAGTTTTCTGTCCCTAGAAAAAATGTTTTTTTAAAGCACACTATAGCACAAGGAGAATTTCCCTCACTGTCCTTCCCTGTCCCTAGAAACAAGGATTATCACAGTGAAAGAAACTGACACTCTTCCTACCTATAGTTTTCTGTCCCTAGAAAAAATGTTTTTTTAAAGCACACTATAGCACAAGGAGAATTTCCCTCACTGTCCTTCCCTGTCCCTAGAAACAAGGATTATCACAGTGAAAGAAACTGACACTCTTCCTACTGTGAGGGGGTTAACTCGGTAGCGGGTGTGTGTGACCCCCTGGTTGGGCTCCCCACACAAAAACAGGGCCAGCAGACGGAGGTTGTGGTTTTCAAAATCAAAAGGTGCGGTTTATTTCTCTATGTACAGTGACAAAAACACAGCAAAGCCAAAAAGAAACAAACAAAATAAATCCTGGTCAGTTTGACCTCTGACTAAACATGCAGGTTTCCTAAACTAACAACTGGGATCAGCCTGGTGCTGTCCTAGTCCCTAAGTCCCTGGTTTAGTAAAAGTCCAAACAAATAGCCACACAGGCTTTGCCTCACCGCACAGGGGTTCACTCTCCCTAGACAGTCCACACAGGTCTGGTTCCAGGCATGAGCTAACATCTAATGAATCTGGGAGTTTTTTATAGAGGCCTAAATGAGCTGACAAGCTTCAGCTGGCCTCATCAACTCTGTCTGCACGACGCCCCACACTCTCCCTAGAGGTAAGAGTCATCCATGAGCCTACTAGCCTCAGCTGGGCTTATACAACTCTCCACCCTAGTTGTATAAGTCAGCATAAAGCCTGAATCTGGGAGAAATATATCTACCCCCCTGGATGCAACCAGGTGACTTTACCTTCCTGCTGTCACATACCCCCCCCTCTTGTTTTAACCTCGGGGTTGGAACACCAGCAATCAGGCATTCATGTACTCGAGACAAAGCATCCACATTCCCCATTTGAACGCCAGGGCGATGCTTTACTGTGAAGTTGAATTCCTGGAGGGCCAGGAACCACCTATTCACTCTTCTATTTGTTTCCTTGTTTTGAGCCATCCACTTTAACGGAGCGTGATCCGTAACCATGTCAAAGTGCCTACCTAGCAGATAGTACCGAAGGGAATCTAGAGCCCACTTCACCGCTAAACACTCCTTTTCAACCGTGGCGTAATTTACCTCATGGGACTTCAACTTCCTGCTGAGGTAAATGACTGGGTGCTCTTCCCCGTTCCAGACCTGGGACAATACTGCTCCTAACCCCACATCTGACGCATCACTTTGTACGACAAAGTCTTTAGAGAAGTCGGGTGAGTACAACACTGGCTGGCTACATAAGGCTTGTTTCAAGAATTGGAATGCTGCCTCAGCCTCGGGGGTCCATTTAATCATGACCGACCCTTTCCCTTTCGTCAGGTTGGTTAGGGGCACAGCCTTAGAAGCAAAGTGGGGAATGAAGCGCCGATAATAACCCGCGATTCCCAGAAAGGCCCGTACCTGCTTCTTGCTGTTGGGACGTGGCCAACTCTGGATGGCCTCGACTTTGTTGAGTTGGGGTTTTATCACTCCCCTGCCAATGGTGTACCCAAGATATTTGGCCTCCTCCTGCCCAATGGTACACTTCTTGGGGTTAGCCGTAAACCCCGCTTCCCGGATAGAGTCTAGGACTGCTTGCACTTTTGGCAGATGTGAGGCCCAATCTGTGCTATGGACAATTACGTCATCCAGGTAAGCCGCAGCATACTTCCGATGGGGCCTCAGTATCTGGTCCATTTTCCGCTGGAATGTGGCCGGCGCATTCTGTAACCCGAACGGCATTCTCTTATATTGGAACGCCCCGTCTGGGGTTACAAATGCGGTTTTCTCTTTGGCCGACTTGGCCAGGGGAATTTGCCAATACCCTTTTGTGAGGTCAAGAGTCGTCATGTATCGGGCTGTTCCCAGCCGGTCGATCAACTCATCTATACGTGGCATGGGGTAGGTGTCAAATTTTGTAACTTTGTTCAACTGACGAAAATCGTTACAAAATCGCCAGCTCACATCCGGTTTAGGCACCAACACAATGGGACTAGACCAATCACTTTGGGACTCCTCTATCACCCCTAAGTTCAGCATTTTCTGTACTTCCTCCCGTATTGCCTCCCGTCGGGCCTCTGGGATCCGATAGGGTTTTAACTTCACCCTTTCACCGGGCGGGGTAATAATATCATGCTCTACCCCAGATGTTTGTCCCGGCAGCTCAGAGAACACCTCCTTGTTGCGAAGCACAAACTCCTTAACCTCCTGTTGTTGGGGTTGTGACAAGGTGGCTGCTATTCCAACCTCCGGAATCACGCAACCAGTTTGAGCTGGTGACCAAGTTTCTGCGACTAGGGACTCTCTATCCCTCCAGGCTTTCAACAGATTAACGTGATATATCTGTTCGGGCTTTCGCCTTCCTGGTTGTCTGACCTTGTAATTCACTTCGCTCACTTTTTCCATTATCTCGTAGGGGCCTTGCCATTTGGCAAGGAATTTACTTTCAACCGTAGGGACAAGTACCAATATCCTATCCCCCGGGGAAAAGGTACGGGTCTTTGCTCCACGGTTGTACACTCTCTGCTGTGCCAACTGCGCTTGGGCCAAATGTTCCTTCACGATGGGCATTACCTGTGCAATTCGATCTTGCATCAGGGCGACATGCTCAATCACACTCCTGTGGGGAGAACTCTCACTTTCCCAAGTTTCCTTGGCAATATCCAACAGCCCTCTTGGGTGTCTCCCATACAGTAACTCAAAGGGGGAGAATCCCGTAGAGGATTGGGGCACCTCCCTAATAGCAAACATCAAATAAGGAAGTAGACAGTCCCAATCCTTTCCATCTCTATCCACCACTTTCTTCAACATTTGTTTTAGGGTTTTGTTGAATCTTTCAACCAGCCCATCGGTTTGGGGGTGATACACAGATGTACGCAATTGCGTCACTTTGAACAATTTACACAGCTCTTTCATAACCCGGGACATAAAGGGTGTACCTTGGTCCGTAAGCAGTTCTTTACAAATACCCACCCGGCTAAAAACAAGAGATAGCTCTTTGGCTATGGTTTTGGCCGAGGTATTTCTGAGAGGGATCGCTTCTGGATAACGGGTGGCATAGTCCATTATAACCAATATGTACTGGTGCCCCCTAGCGGACTTGATTATAGGACCTACCAAATCCATTGCGATTCTCTCAAACGGGACCTCAATGATGGGTAGAGGGACCAGCGGGCTACGGAAATGTGGCATCGGGGCCGACCTCTGACACACAGGGCAGGAGGAACAATAATTTTCTATGTCCTTCATCACCCCAGGCCAATAGAATCTCTGTAATACCCTCTCTCGGGTTTTCTCTGTCCCCAGATGACCTCCAAGAATGTGCCCATGGGCCAACTCCAACACCAACTTCCTGTAAGGTTTGGGCACCACCAGCTGCTCAACGGTTTCTTCTGCCCTTTTTGCCACCCGATACAGTAGGTCCTTCTCTACGCTGAAGTATGGGTAAGTGCAGGTAATATCTGGGTTCACTAACTCGCCATCTATTTCCACTACGTTTTCCCGTGCCTTTATTAGGGCGGGGTCTTTTAACTGTTCTGTGGCAAAATTTTCCCTGTGAACCTCCAGATCAGAAAACTCCACAGACGGTAGGTTTTCGTCTGAGGAGGTGGGCTCCTCTCCAGTTTCTTGAGTCTCCCCTGCCAATACTGACAAGGGAAATTCTGGAGAGTCCTCCCCACTCTCAGAGGAGTTCTGGCTATCACATTCCTGGTACATAGGGGCACCAGTGGGGGGCTCAGGATCATCCCACAGTTCCCAGAACTTCGGAAAATCCCTTCCCACAATGGCATCATGCGGTAATTGAGATACTAACCCCACTGGATGAGAGAGGGTACCTTTGGGGGTCTCGAAACACACTGTAGTCACTGGATACTCTCGGGTGTCCCCATGCACACAAATAACAGCTACCTTGCTATTCCCAGAGACCTCTGTTTTAACTAATTCAGCCTTTATCAGGGTCACAAGGCTACCTGAATCCAGCAATACCACAACATTTCTACCATTAATACACATTTTGCATAAATGTTTCTCAGTTCCCCGAATGGCAGTGCATGCGACTGTCGCACACAGCGACTGACGTCTGTCCATCAGAAAGTCACATTGCATGGGTTCCTCCACAACCGGGCAATTTGCTGCAATATGTCCCGCTTGCCGGCAGCGGTAGCAAACGATCCTTCTTGCGGCCTCTTGAGCCGCTGATTTCCCAGGCTGTTCTCGCCAAACTTGGGGTAGAGCTCCCACCCTCTCACTCTCTCCACCCTCACCCCTTGGAATCCTCTTATCCGCCCCTGGGGATGATCTGGTCTTAGGGTGGAAAGTCCGAGAGTCTCTGGAAGAGGCTGTCAGGTTCTCTGTAGCCAAGTATCTCTCTACACGATCCACAAGTTTACCGGCCGTTTCTGGGTCTCCATGGCTTACCCACTTTTGAATGGCGGTAGGAAGAGCTCTCAAGAAACGATCCATCACAACACGTTCCACAATCTCCGGTGCGGACAAAGTCTCTGGCTGTAGCCACTTCCTGCTCAGGTGAATGAGATCATACATTTGAGACCTGGGGGGTTTTCCAAGCTGGAAAGTCCAGTTATGCACACGCTGAGCCCGGACAGCCAGGGTGACACCCAGCCTTGCCAATATTTCAGCTTTTAGCATCACATAGTCTTTTGCTTGGTCAGGCTCTAGGTCATAGTAAGCCTTCTGCGATTCACCAGTTAACAGAGGAGCCACCAGTCCAGCCCACTGCTCCTCAGGCCACTTTTCTCTTTCAGCAGTCCTTTCAAATGTGGTCAAAAATACCTCTGGATCATCCTCTCCAGTCATTTTTGTCAATAAACGACTCACCCCAAAGGACGCGGTATTAGTGGGACGGCTTTCCTCACTGGTCTGCGGACGTTGCTGCATTACTGCTTCCATTTGTTGTAGTCTCTGCTCTTGCTTCTGTAACAGGTCTATGAAGCGGGCCTCAGATTGCTGCTGGGCTTGTTGATGAGCTTGCTGCTGGGCTGCAAGGCTCCTTTGCAAACCTGCATTTGTCTGCTGTTGATTGGCATTTGCTAGAGCCAGCTGTTTCAGTATCTCCTCCATGCTGGCTTAAAAAAAACTGCCCGCATTCTCCACCAACTGTGAGGGGGTTAACTCGGTAGCGGGTGTGTGTGACCCCCTGGTTGGGCTCCCCACACAAAAACAGGGCCAGCAGACGGAGGTTGTGGTTTTCAAAATCAAAAGGTGCGGTTTATTTCTCTATGTACAGTGACAAAAACACAGCAAAGCCAAAAAGAAACAAACAAAATAAATCCTGGTCAGTTTGACCTCTGACTAAACATGCAGGTTTCCTAAACTAACAACTGGGATCAGCCTGGTGCTGTCCTAGTCCCTAAGTCCCTGGTTTAGTAAAAGTCCAAACAAATAGCCACACAGGCTTTGCCTCACCGCACAGGGGTTCACTCTCCCTAGACAGTCCACACAGGTCTGGTTCCAGGCATGAGCTAACATCTAATGAATCTGGGAGTTTTTTATAGAGGCCTAAATGAGCTGACAAGCTTCAGCTGGCCTCATCAACTCTGTCTGCACGACGCCCCACACTCTCCCTAGAGGTAAGAGTCATCCATGAGCCTACTAGCCTCAGCTGGGCTTATACAACTCTCCACCCTAGTTGTATAAGTCAGCATAAAGCCTGAATCTGGGAGAAATATATCTACCCCCCTGGATGCAACCAGGTGACTTTACCTTCCTGCTGTCACACTACCTATAGTTTTCTGTCCCTAGAAAAAATGTTTTTTTAAAGCACACTATAGCACAAGGAGAATTTCCCTCACTGTCCTTCCCTGTCCCTAGAAACAAGGATTATCACAGTGAAAGAAACTGACACTCTTCCTACCTATAGTTTTCTGTCCCTAGAAAAAATGTTTTTTTAAAGCACACTATAGCACAAGGAGAATTTCCCTCACTGTCCTTCCCTGTCCCTAGAAACAAGGATTATCACAGTGAAAGAAACTGACACTCTTCCTACCTATAGTTTTCTGTCCCTAGAAAAAATGTTTTTTTAAAGCACACTATAGCACAAGGAGAATTTCCCTCACTGTCCTTCCCTGTCCCTAGAAACAAGGATTATCACAGTGAAAGAAATTGACACTCTTCCTACCTATAGTTTTCTGTCCCTAGAAAAAATGTTTTTTTAAAGCACACTATAGCACAAGGAGAATTTCCCTCACTGTCCTTCCCTGTCCCTAGAAACAAGGATTATCACAGTGAAAGAAACTGACACTCTTCCTACCTATAGTTTTCTGTCCCTAGAAAAATTTTTTTTTTAAAGCACACTATAGCACAAGGAGAATTTCCCTCACTGTCCTTCCCTGTCCCTAGAAACAAGGATTATCACAGTGAAAGAAACTGACACTCTTCCTATCTATAGTTTTCTGTCCCTAGAAAAAATGTTTTTTTAAAGCACACTATAGCACAAGGAGAATTTCCCTCACTGTCTTTCCCTGTCCCTAGAAACAAGGATTATCACAGTGAAAGAAACTGACACTCTTCCTACCTATAGTTTTCTGTCCCTAGAAAAAATGTTTTTTTAAAGCACACTATAGCACAAGGAGAATTTCCCTCACTTTCCTTCCCTGTCCCTAGAAACAAGGATTATCACAGTGAAAGAAACTGACACTCTTCCTACCTATAGTTTTCTGTCCCTAGAAAAAATGTTTTTTTAAAGCACACTATAGCACAAGGAGAATTTCCCTCACTGTCCTTCCCTGTCCCTAGAAACAAGGATTCACACAGTAAAACACACTGACACTCTCCCTACCTATAGTTTTCTGTCCCTAGAAAAAATGTTTTTTTAAAGCACACTATAGCACAAGGAGAATTTCCCCCACTGTCCTTCCCTGTCCCTAGAAACAAGGATTATCACAGTGAAAGAAACTGACACTCTTCCTACCTATAGTTTTCTGTCCCTAGAAAAAATGTTTTTTTAAAGCACACTATAGCACAAGGAGAATTTCCCCCACTGTCCTTCCCTGTCCCTAGAAACAAGGATTATCACAGTGAAAGAAACTGACACTCTTCCTACCTATAGTTTTCTGTCCCTAGAAAAAATGTTTTTTTAAAGCACACTATAGCACAAGGAGAATTTCCCTCACTGTCCTTCCCTGTCCCTAGAAACAAGGATTATCACAGTGAAAGAAACTGACACTCTTCCTACCTATAGTTTTCTGTCCCTAGAAAAAATGTTTTTTTAAAGCACACTATAGCACAAGGAGAATTTCCCTCACTTTCCTTTCCTGTCCCTAGAAACAAGGATTATCACAGTGAAAGAAACTGACACTCTTCCTACCTATAGTTTTCTGTCCCTAGAAAAAATGTTTTTTTAAAGCACACTATAGCACAAGGAGAATTTCCCTCACTGTCCTTCCCTGTCCCTAGAAACAAGGATTCGCACAGTAAAACACACTGACACTCTCCCTACCTATAGTTTTCTGTCCCTGGAAAAAATGTTTTTTTAAAGCACACTATAGCACAAGGAGAATTTCCCTCACTGTCCTTCCCTGTCCCTAGAAACAAGGATTCGCACAGTAAAACACACTGACACTCTCCCTACCTATAGTTTTCTGTCCCTAGAAAAAATGTTTTTTTAAAGCACACTATAGCACAAGGAGAATTTCCCTCACTGTCCTTCCCTGTCCCTAGAAACAAGGATTCGCACAGTAAAACACACTGACACTCTCCCTACCTATCCTTCTCTTTCCCTAAACTAAAGGAATCCAGGTTAAGCAAGAAAAAATAAATGTCACTGTCCCTGCCTATGCTTCTCTTTCCCTGCTCCGGAACACACTACACTAGGCCGCCGTGCTGGCGGCCTTTTATAGTGTGGGGCGTGTACTAAACACCCTCAGCAATAATTGGCCACAGGCATCCTGCCTGTGGCCAATCATTGCTCTCCTCGCTGCCGGCGCTGTGATTGGCCAAGCATGCGGGGTCACAGTGCATGCTTGGCCAATCACAGCGCCTGGATGACACTGCGATGGCGTAGTGCATTGTGGGCCGTTCGCGTCACTCGAATTTGGCGCGAACGGCCCAAATCGCTCGATCTTCGTCGAACGATCGAACAGCCGATGTTCGAGTCGAACGTATGTTCGACTCGAACACGAAGCTCATCCCTAATGCTGATGCTGAGTGCCTGTGCTGTTATGTTGACTGGCTATCCTCCTCCTCCGATTCCTCAATGATACGATTGATGATGATAGCTTGGAAGATCATTTTTGTTTATGGGTGCCGCCACCAGTGGCTAAGGCCCAATTTTTCAGCCCCTGTTTTACAGGGGCGTGTAATTACAATTTTTTTAGCAATAATTTGCCATAGGGCTCATTGCTGTGCTCCAAGTACAGTATCTGTGAGGGGTTGGAGTGTTGTGGCACCAGTACCTAAGGCCCAATTTTTCAGCCCCTGTTTAACAGGGGCGTGTCATTACAATTTTTGAAGCAATACTTTGCAACAGGGCTCATTGCTGTGCTCCAAGTACAGTATCTGTGAGGGGTTGTAGTGTTGTGCCACCAGTGCCTAAGGCCCAATTTTTCAGCCCCTGTTCAACAGGGGCATGTAATTACAATTCTTGATCTAATAATTCACAGCAGGGCCCATTCCTGCACCCACCAAGAGTAACTCTGAGGGCTTACAGTGTTGTGGCAACACCACCACCACCACCACCACCACGAAAGGCCCAATTTTTCAGCCCCTGTTCAACAGGGGCATGCAATTACAATTCTTGATCTAATAATTCACAGCAGGGCCCATTGCTGCACCCACCAAGAGTAACTCTGAGGGCTTACAGTGTTGTGGCAACGCCACCACCACCACCACCATGAAAGGCCCAATTTTTCAGCCGCTGTTCAAAAGGGGCATGTAATTACAATTCTTAATCTAATAATTCACAGCAGGGCCCATTCCTGCACCCACCAAGAGTAACTCTGAGGGCTTACAGTGTTGTGGCAACACCACCACCACCACCACGAAAGGCCCAATTTTTCAGCCCCTGTTCAAAAGGGGCATGTAATTACAATTCTTGATCTAATAATTCACAGCAGGGCCCATTCCTGCACCCACCAAGAGTAACTCTGAGGGCTTACAGTGTTGTGGCAACACCACCACCACCACCACGAAAGGCCCAATTTTTCAGCCCCTGTTCAACAGGGGCATGCAATTACAATTCTTGATCTAATAATTCACAGCAGGGCCCATTCCTGCACCCACCAAGAGTAACTCTGAGGGCTTACAGTGTTGTGGCAACACCACCACCACCACCACCACCACGAAAGGCCCAATTTTTCAGCCCCTGTTCAACAGGGGCATGCAATTACAATTCTTGATCTAATAATTCACAGCAGGGCCCATTGCTGCACCCACCAAGAGTAACTGTCAGGGCTTACAGTGTTGTGGCACCAGCACCACCATCAAAGGCCCAATTTTTACTACCACTGTTCAACAATTATATGTAATTAAAATTCCTGATATAATAGTTGACAGCAGGGCGTTCCAGCACCAACCAAGAGTAACTGTGAGTGCTTACAGTGTTGTGCCAACACCAACAACTAAGGGGCCTATTTCTGCAGAGTATATACGGCAGGTCCCTACTTTCAAACATCCAACTTACAAACGACTCCTACTTGCAAACGCAAGAAGACAACAGGAAGTGAGAGGAAATCTACCCCTTGGAAGGAAAATTCTCTCCTGTAAGAATTAATATGGGAGAAAGGTGTCTCCTCTGTACTGATGCTTTATCACCAATCCTTGTTTCAAGAAAAACACCACATTTCAAAAACAGTTGTCATTGGGACGGAAAGTGAGGTGAAATGTTCTGAACAGGGGCACAGACAGCAAAACAAATGTTACAGGGGTGATAACCCTTACCTATGTTTTCCAAAAACTTTAAAAATAGATTTTTGGGCTGGAGCTACACTTAAACAATGTACCTGTTCAAAATTACAAACAGATTCTACATAAGAACAAACCTACAGTCCCTGTCTTGTATGCACCGCCTGTATACGGCTGTTCAGAGTATATAGGGCCTTTTTTATTTTATGTGCGGGGTTCCCCTTAATATCCATACAAGACCCAAAGGGGCTGGTAATGGGCTGGGGTAGGGGGGGGGGGTCATGGGGTAGCTATGCCATTTTTCTTAAAGATTTTCATCCATATTACCGGGACCAGACATTACATTAAAGCCGCAAGCAGTTTTAAATGGCTTTTTTTTCCTTTAGAAGTGTCATTTTGTGCAGGGACAGTTCTAAACACGGGAAACACGTGGCACTTCACAGGCATACTTTAGACACCCCCCAGGTACGATATTTAAAGGAATATTTGACTTTTTTTTTTTTCACTTTATGCATCATTAAAATGACTGCTCCCGAAAAACGACCGTTTTTAAAACTTCTTTTTGCATTGATACATGTCCCCTGGTGCAGAACCCGGGTTCCCAAACCCTTTTTAGGACAATAACATGCATAATAGTTGTTATAATTAGCACTTTAGAATTCGAACGTTCGCATCCATTGTATTTAATAGGGTTCTAATGTTCGTACGAACTTTCGGTCCGTTCGCGGGTTCTGGTGCGAACCGAACCCGGGGGTGTTCGGCTCATCACTAGTGGCCAGGCTGTGGAAAAGTCTCACACATGGGGTATCACTATACTCAGGACGAGTAGCAGAATGTATTTTGGGGTGTTATTTTTGCTGTGTACATACTATGTGTTAGAAAGATCTTCTGAATTGACAACTTTGTGAAAAAAAAATATGTTTTAATTTTTTTTCCACACTTTCCAAAAACTTTTGGAAAGAAATTACATGTTCAAAAGACTTATTATGCCTCATAGAAAATACATTGGGTTGTTTTCTTTCCAAAATGGGGTCATTTTGTGGGTAATTCCATTGTCCTTGTTCTCCAGGGCCTTCAAAAATGTGATAGGTACTCAGGAAATGAAATGTGTAATTTATGCCTTTAGAGCGCCTGATGGTGCTACTTGGATGTTTGGCCTCCGTATGTGGCCAGGATGTGGAAAAGTCTCACACATGTGGTATCGCCATACTCAGGACGAGTAGCAGAATGTATTTCGGGGTGTTATTTTTGCTATGTACATACTATGTGTTAGAAAGATCTTCTAAATTGACAACTTTGTGAAAAAAAAATATGTTTTAATTTTTTTCCCACATTTTCCCAAAACTTTTGGAAAGAAATGACATGTTCAAAAGACTTATTATGCCTCATAGAAGATACATTGGGTTGTTTTCTTTCCAAAATGGGGTCATTTTGTGGGTAATTCCATTGTCCTTGTTCTCCAGGGCCTTCAAAAATGTGATAGGAACTCAGGAAATGAAATGTGTAATTTATGCCTTTAGAGCGCCTGATGGTGCTACTTGGATGTTTGGCCTCCGTATGTGGCCAGGATGTGGAAAAGTCTCACACATGTGGTATCGCCATACTCAGGACGAGTAGCAGAATGTATTTCGGGGTGTTATTTTTGCTATGTACATACTATGTGTTAGAAAGATCTTCTAAATTGACAACTTTGTGAAAAAAAAATATGTTTTAATTTTTTTCCCACATTTTCCCAAAACTTTTGGAAAGAAATGACATGTTCAAAAGACTTATTATGCCTCATAGAAGATACATTGGGTTGTTTTCTTTCCAAAATGGGGTCATTTTGTGGGTAATTCCATTGTCCTTGTTCTCCAGGGCCTTCAAAAATGTGATAGGTACTCAGGAAATGAAATGTGTAATTTATGCCTTTAGAGCGCCTGATGGTGCTACTTGGATGTTTGGCCTCCGTATGTGGCCAGGATGTGGAAAAGTCTCACACACTGGGTATCGCCATACTCAGGATGAGTAGCAGAATGTATTTTGGGGTGTTATTTTTGCTATGTACATACTATGTGTTAGAAAGATCTTTTAAATTGACAACTTTGTGAAAAAAATATATGTTTTAATTTTTTTTCCACATATTCCCAAAACTTTTGGAAAGAAATGACATGTTCAAAAGACTTATTATGCCTCATAGAATATACATTGGGTTGTTTTCTTTCCAAAATGGGGTCATTTTGTGGGTAATTCCATTGTCCTTGTTCTCCAGGGCCTTCAAAAATGTGATAGGTACTCAGGAAATGAAATGTGTAATTTATGCCTTTAGAGCGCCTGATGGTGCTACTTGGATGTTTGGCCTCCGTATGTGGCCAGGATGTGGAAAAGTCTCACACACTGGGTATCGCCATACTCAGGATGAGTAGCAGAATGTATTTTGGGGTGTTATTTTTGCTATGTACATACTATGTGTTAGAAAGATCTTCTAAATTGACAACTTTGTGAAAAAAATATGTTTTAAATTTTTTTCCACATATTCCCAAAACTTTTGGAAAGAAATGACATGTTCAAAAGACTTATTATGCCTCATAGAATATACATTGGGTTGTTTTCTTTCCAAAATGGGGTCATTTTGTGGGTAATTCCATTGTCCTTGTTCTCCAGGGCCTTCAAAAATGTGATAGGTACTCAGGAAATGAAATGTGTAATTTATGCCTTTAGAGCGCCTGATGGTGCTACTTGGATGTTTGGCCTCCGTATGTGGCCAGGATGTGGAAAAGTCTCACACACTGGGTATCGCCATACTCAGGATGAGTAGCAGAATGTATTTTGGGGTGTTATTTTTGCTATGTACATACTATGTGTTAGAAAGATCTTCTAAATTGACAACTTTGTGAAGAAAAAAAAAATATATATATATTTCTTAATATTCCAAGGCATTGTGGGAAAAAAATTGCAACTTCAAAAAATTCACGATGCCTCCTACTAAATACCTCCGACTGTCTTCTTTCCAAAAAGTGGTCATTTGGGGGGTATTTGTACTGTCCTGACATTTTAGGGCCTCAAGAAATGAGATAGGCCATCAGTGCATTAGGATTGATCAATTTGCAATAATGCGTAGCTTAGTTTGTAGACTCTATAACTTTCACACAAACCAATTATCATACACTTATCAGGATTTTTTTTACCAAAGACATGTAGCAGAATACATTTTGGCCTAAATTTTTGCCGAAATTTGATTTGTTTGGATTTCTTTTAAAACAGAATGTAGAAAATGTTGTTTTTTTTCAAAATATTCGCTCTTTTTTCGCTTTTATCGCAAAAAAATGAAAATGAAATTGTGAACAAATACCACCAAAAGAAAGCTCTATTTGTGTGAACAAAATGATAAAAATTTCATTTGGGTACAGTGTAGCATGACTGAATAATTGTCATTCAAAGTGCGAGAGCACTGAAAGCTGAAAATTGGTCTGGGAAGGAAGGGGGTTTAAGTGCCCAGTATTGATGTGGTTAAGCTGTAAAAAAAAAACAGGACCAGTGCGTTCCTCAGCGTCGGCGTTAGGCATAAAAAAAGTGCAAAAACGCCGCAATTGCGTTTTTAAGCTCCGACGTTTTGTTTTTTTTTTCGAAAAAAAATTAATAAATTATACAATAACATGGACAGGCGTTTTTAAGCTGTAAAAAACGTGGCTGTAAAAACGTCCGTGGGCATGAGGCCTTAGTATAAAAAATACACATATTCATAAAGTTGTATACAAAACATGTATTTAATACCAACTTGGCTGGGGTCACAGGGACCAACACACACAGGGAGCATTTAACTGTATGAAGATGGATTAATGCAGAATAAAAATATACTGTATATGAAAAACGAGGCCGAGAGGTCAAGAGGAAACCCAGAAGAAAGGATCATATGGTGTCCCATAGAGGGTGGTATGTAAACCAAACATACTCAAAAACTGGGGGATAATAAGGAATCCAAACCTGCATAGAAAGGGAAATGGAAAAAGCTTTAAGAAATAAGCCCAGAAAATTGTATACAAATACCCAGAATAACCAAGTATAATACAGATATGTATGTTTGGCAGATCTACCTGGAATCTGCTGAATAGTTAGTTTCATTTGAAGGAATCAATATCCGTAACTTCCAAAGAGGGAGCGACTAATGTTCAAAAAAACCTTGTATAGACTCACGAGACCTACAAGGAGTCAATATCTAGTCAAAAATCAGACAAGCAGCCAACTTAAATAATCCCCCACAGAATAAACAGAATTACCTTGAGCAGCGATTTTCCAATATGATCCTTCCCCTCTCACGGTGGCCCTACTCTGAGATCCTCCACCAGTGTCTATATATACCCACCTCCTCAATCCCATTGGATGCCTGGCTTGGCGCCAAAGCATAAGGGAGGAGCGGACGCTTCAGTGGCGTCTGAGAAAAAAACCCCGGTCGCACCGGAAGTGACATCAGTCGCGTCAAAAAGAAAACCGTAAATGATGCTGGTGCGTAAAATGGCGCACCGGAACTGACTCCAAAGCGCCCATTCTATGCAAACCGGAAACACAATCTGCAACACAAGCGTAAATGGTAAATGGATGCAACCTTCACCATTTTAAAACCAATTGACAGGGAATGATGGTACCTACCAGGCCAGATGATTGAAGTCTTCCAAATCCAAAAAGGGGGTAAAGAACCCGATATGGAAAGAAAGAAGACTGGGATAAGCCCCAGACACATGGCGCCACCCAGTGGAGTCAAAGATATGACAACACTCGGAATGAAGGCCCTGGGCGTCCGTATGGTCTCCTGATCCTTGAAGGGGTTCCTCCATTGATAAATACACCCAAATGGGTGTCAATAACTTACTGATGACAAGCAATCAAAATGTTTCTCTTTTGGCAAAAGATTAGTTGAAGGTGTGATAGGCTTCCCAGATGAGATGAGTTTTCAGGGATTTCCTGAAGGCATCTAGAATAGGAGATAGCTGCATAGGTTGAGGTAGAGAGTTCCAGAGGATTAGAGAGGCTCTGGAGAAATCCTGGAGATGAGCATGGGAGGAGGAGACAAGGGAGCTTGAGAGTAGGATGTCTTGAGAGGAGCTTAGAGGATGGTTTGATATTTGGAGACAAGACTGGTGATGTAGCTCGGGGCAGAGTTGTGAGTGGCTTTGTATGTCGTGGTTAGTAATTTGAATTTAATTTGCTGCGCGATCGGAAGCCAGTGTAAGGATTGGCGGAGTGGGGAGGCAGACACTGAGCGGCTGGTAAGGTGGATAAGTCTGGCAGCAGCATTTATGATAGACTGAAGAGGGGATAGCCTATGGAGAGGTAGGCCAATGAGAAGGGAGTTGCAATAGTCAAGGCGAGACATAACAAGGGAGTGAATGAGTAGCTTGGTGGTTTCATTTGTTAAAAAGGGGCATATTTTATAGACATTACGAAGGTGAAGTCTACCAGCTTTTACCAGCTCGGATTTAGAAAGATTTTGTTTAACCTCCCTGACGGTATGATTCTGTCTGGAATTATGTACCAACAGCCGTACAATTATTTTGCATGGAAATTTGGCGTTATGTATTATAGGCCTGCGATTCTTAGTAATTACTTACTTAAACCTGACCAAACAAGAGTCTAGTAGACATCCCGGGTATGATAAAGTTTGAAACACATAATCATAAATTATAATATAATAAATAACTATAAATAATTATAACAAATAGTCATGTAATTATCATAAAAATTATTCAATAATGTAATCAAATCAAAAACACTGAAATTTGCTCAGTTGCAGAATTGTCGCTGTCATTAGATTTAGTGTTTGATGACGAATTTCCCCACAAATCGATATCGCTCAATTCTGCGAGTGATTCTAATTTATTGTCGCTGTTTTTTAGCTGGTCTAAAACCACTTTTGACATAAAGGGACACTTTTTGGTTGCTATGGACAATCTCCAGTTTACAGGCAGAAAGAACAGTTTTTATTATATAAAAGTGCATGTAAGACACTGGGCAGACCACTAGGGACAAAGGGGATGTGTAATTATTACATACAGTACTGTAATCAGTAAGATTACAGTATACTGTATGTATACTATGTGTTTCACTTTTAGAATTTGGCACCGAACTCCGTCCCTGTGCGCCGCAACGTCGCAGGGAACGGAGCTCGGCACTCAGCAGTGTGGATCGAGCGAGACACGGCTCGCAGACACTGCGGGAGGACATCGCAGGATCCAGGGAACAAGGTAAGTTACTTCCCCTGGATACTGCGATGCAGCCCGAGTCCGGCTCAGGGTTACCGATTTTAGCATTAAAAAACTCACCCCGAGCCCGACTTGGGAATACCGCTAAGGGGGTTAAGGTAGTGTCAGGGCTGGGCTCAGCCCTTTCTCCTCTGAGCTGGCCGCTCAGCTGTCGGCTAATTGCCAGCTCCTATTTTTCCACAGTGACTCTCCTGTTGATGATTTCCTGCTCGTCAGTCCTGCCTACTTAAGCCGTCCAGCTCAGATGATCTCTGCCTTCGCCTTGGTCACATCACAGAGACTATCTCCTGCGTTCCTGTTAAAGACTTGCTTGGCTGACTATCCATTACGGTTCCTAAACTCTGGCTATGTTTTGACTATGTTTACTCTGTTTACCTGTTTTTTATTATTATTATTAAACAAGTGTAATTTACCTGTACTTCTGTCTCAGTCTGATTCATTTTTTCTGACAGGAAGTGGTGCGACATCCATGCTGATATGTCAGTTATTAAGTTAGTAATGCGAGAGGTGAAGAGCAGACAGATAGATTTGGGTGTCATCGGTGTATAGATGATATTGGAAGCCGTGAGCTGTTATCAAGTGACCAAGGGAGGAGGCGTAGATAGAGAAGAGAATAGGTCCAAAAAACAGAGCCTTGGGGGACCCCCACAGAAGGGGCAATGGGGAGGAGAAGAAAGAGTTGTAGGTAACAGTGAAGGAGCGCTGTGATAGGTAGGAGGACAGCCAGGATAGAGCAGATTTTTGCAGGCCAAGGGAACAAAGTTTATTGAGAAGGAGCGGGTGGTCAACAGTATCGAAGGCCGCAGAGAGGTCAAGCAGTAGGAGTATGGAGTAGTGGCCATTGGTTTTAGCAGTTAGTAAATTGTTAGTGAGTTTTCGTAAGGCAGTTTCTGTGGAGTGCTGCGAGCGAAAGCCAGACTGCAAGGGGTCAAGAAGGTTATTTTCACTGAGGTAGGAGCTAAGATGGTTGTAGACTAAGTGTTCTAGAAGTTTAGGGGTGAATGGGAGCAATGAGATGGGTCTTAAGTTGTTCAGGTTGGTGGGGTCCAGTGAGGGCTTTTTAAGCATGGGAGTGATCTGCGGATGTTTTATAGGGGAGGGGAAGGTGCCGCTAGAGAGGGAGAGATTGAAGATGTGAGTGAGGGAGCATAGGATAGAATAAGAGGCTGACCATAGAAGTTGTGAGGGAACAGGATCCAGGGGACAGGCTTGCTAGAAGAAGGTGAGCCCACTAACTGTAGTTTTGTCATATATCAAATGTAATTGCTAATACCTGTAAAATAAAAAAGAGCCCTAGATGCAGATGCTGGCCGAACAAAATGAAAACTAGTGTCAATCATCCTTGACTCCAGTTACACCATATTAATGCACAAACAATACATATTTGATGTTCAATAAAGATTTATAGGAAGCTATAAAAAGTTTGTTGATATTTATAAATTCATTTGAATTGCTCTTGCTGTTTTTTTTTTAGTCACGTGACTTGCAGAGCACCAATCAGGCCTGGTCAGACACAGACACAGGGAAAGATCATGTGACTACCCAACAGCGCTACAGGAAAGGGGTACTTAGAGGAATTTAAATTAAAACAAAATAAAGTGGCATGATATACTGTATATGATTTATGTAAATTAATTATGGCAATTAACACCTCCTTGTTTAATATCACTTTAAGACTTGACATCTTTTACATGTTACCACGGTAATATATTGTGTTTGTGTGCTCTAAAATAACTTGTAGATTTTTTACTGAAATTTTGCACTTGATAAAGTGTTGCGCTAATATTGTAAAACATAAAAAGTTGAAACTACAACTATTTTACTCTCCAGGGTGTCTGCTTTCAGAAAATATATAATGTTATAGGAGGTTTAACCACTTGTGGACCATGCTATAGCCAAAAAATTGTTACAGTGCGGTTGTATGTAGCACCCTCTAGTGCGTGCTAGAAGCAAGGTTAGTGTAGTTGTTCGTGTAGGAAAAGTTTAGCTTGGCTAAGGGCCAAGCCTGGGCTGTGAATCTGGGTCAGGTTTTAGTGACTCAAGCCTGGGTGACTCATCCTGGCAGCTTCTCTTGTACCTCCCCCTTTTCTTTTGGCACATTGGAGAATGTTCTGCACATAGTGGGTGGAAGCTAGGAGGAGCTTGCTGGAATATTTATGAGCCAGTGAAGGGCTGGCAGGGGGCAGGCCACCACATCAATAGGCATTAATCATGCCAAGGAGGGGCAGTCAGGTGAAAGATGGAGATGGAGTGCTGAGGAGGCTGTCGGTGGTCTTTGAGGGTGCCAACTAGTCTGCGGGGGTGACCTTGGGCCTGAGGCTCGGATGCAGGAAGATTCCCATTAAAACACATAGAGGAAACCCTTCCTGGAGGCACGGGAACAATAGAGAGGACAATGGGAGCTGGTCAGTACATCTGGGAGATCTCCTGAGAGTCAGCCGGGTGGGCTAGTGAGGGTCAGTCTGGAGTAGACATGTGCACACTGAAATATTTTGTTTCGGAATTTCGTTTTTGTCCGAAAAATAAATTTATTTAGTTACTCCCGAAATTCGTTTTTATTTATTTAGTTTTTCGTTAGAAATTGTATTCGTCCGAAAATCTGAATTAATTAAGGTTGAATCTGTCATTGAAGGCTTATGGTGTCTGTCGAATGTTCAAAGAAGATTCGACGGAGCAGCGAAACTGTACGACGCTGCAATCATACATTTCCGGACGAATGTTCCGCCCACAAGCTATAGAAGAATTCTAATGTTGTATGACTAGTAATAATTATATTTATTCATTACTATTACTAGTCAACCAACATTAGAATTTTTCTATAGCCTATGGGCAGAGTATTTGACTGGAAATGTACGATTGTGGCGTCATACAGTTTAGCTGCTCCGTCGAATCTTCTTAGAACTTTCAGCAGACACCATAAGCCTTCAATGACAGATTCGACGTTTGTATGTTTTTCGATGCTTTGTCGAATCTTCGTCGTTTACGTTGAATTGTCAAGTTAGTTCTACCTATTTTACTGCTCCTCCTCTTTGGTTACAATCAGCCAATAACATTCATCATCATCATTATTTTTATTTTACTTCCCCCACCAAATTCCAGCAGCGATCTTTTCTCTCTATGTCAAATCTTTTCTCTCTATAATGTTGAATCTTTTCTCTCTATAATGTCAAATCTTTTCTCTCTATGTAGAATAATCTTGGACTAATAGAGTTAAGGTTAGGCACATTCGACCACAGGTTCGATAGACACAGATTGTTATTGTCAGCGTCACGTCGAATCTCCTATCTATATCGAACTGTTGTCGCAACGAAAACGAAAATAAAGCATTTGTTTATGTCGGATCTTTCGGGTTTTCGGATTCTGTGCTTTCGTTTTCGTTTGTTAAAACGATAACGAAAATACCAGAAATTCGGACAAAAATGCATTCGGACTAAAACGAATGCACATGTCTAGTCTGGAAGACTGAGGGGAGAAGTAAGCCTGAAGGGTTAGTGAAATGGGCAGCTGCAGCCAGGTAGGTTGGCAGTGCCTGAAGAGGTAGTGCTGGGATTAGTAGCCACAGGATTGATGCTAGCTGGACACTGAAATTCTGCTACACAACTAAGAGGCCTCAGGTTCCTGCCTGTGATGGGCCATTGTTTCATCTGACTGTCAGGTGCACACAGTGTTCCAGCTAGGTTCTGCAAGCGTGTGTTGAAGTGAAGAAGAGAAGCTACATATAGAGACTGTATATAGGAAAAGTTGTCCCTGAAGTATTGTTGAAGCCAAATGAGCATCCCATAACCTCCCATCCCTATCCGAGTTATTACCCTCAATAAAACAAAAAAAAAAACAAAGTCGCGGGCTTTTCTCTTACTTAAGTGTGCCTGTGAAAATTCTGTGTGCTTGGCTGGGCAGGGTGGGGGATCCCATACTACTTGTGGCTCTTTAGGGGGTCAGCTACAGTCCAGTTCTGGAAGGGCGCCTATTGATGTCCTCCCTGAACCCCGCCCCTCTGCGCACCCTCAGGGTGCACATCGGGCGCTCTGTGATCGCTGTGTCTTTCGGACACAGCTGATCACAGATTGAGGTAAAGGGCCAATCACAGCAGCTCTTTACCATGTGATCAGCTGTGTCCAATCACATCACATGTAAACAAATTATCACATGTAAACAAATACTGGTTATAAGTATTTCCTTTCCTCAGCGCTGTCACTGTGTGAGGAAATTTGCCCTGGTCAGGAAGGGGGTGAAAGTGTCCAGTAGGTAAGTGGTCAAGTAATCTTCAGGCCTAAAATTATTTTATAAACATGCGTGCAAAAAACACAAAAATGGCTTTGGCAGCCAAAGGATTGATACCCTAAGAACATTTGATCCTAAGAGAAAATACCCTTAGGAATTTTCAACCAGAAGGGAAATTGACAGCTGATCACAGATCGAGGTAAAGGGCCAATCACAGCGGCCCTTTACCATGTGATCAGCAGTGTCCAATCACAGTTCATATGTAAACAAATGCCATTTATCAGCTTTTCCTTTCCTCAGCACTGTGTGAGGAAAGAAAAGCCGATAATTGGCTATCCTGTGACAGTGGACATTTACACTGATAATCAGGGCAATGATCATCAGTAACCTGATTATCAATGCAGCCCCATCAGTGCCAATCAGTGTCCATCAGTGCAGCATATCAGTGCCCATCAGTTGCTGCCTATTAGTGCCGCCTATTAGTGCCCATCAGTGCCGCCTTATCAGTGCACCCTCATCAATGTCCATCAGTGCTGCCTCATTAGTGCCCATATGTCCTGCCTCAACAGTGTCCACCAGTGCCGCCTCATCAGTTTTCATCAGTACCCATCAGTGCAGCCTCATCAGTATCCAGCAGTACAGCCTGATCAGTGCCCATTTGTGCAGCCTCATCAATGCCCATCAGTGCAGCCTATCAGTGCCCATTAGTGCAGCCTCATCAGCGCACATCAGTGAAGAAGAAAAATTACTTATTTACCCAATTTTTTTTTAGCAGAAATTGATTTGTTTAGCAAAAAATTTAAAACCCGGTGGTAATTAAATACCACCAAAAGAAAGCTCTGTTTAAAAAAAATTATAAAAATTTAATTTGGGTACAATGTTGCATGATGGGCATATGTCATTCAAAGTGTGACAGCGCTGAAAGCTGAAAATTGGCCTGGTCAGGAAAGGGCTGGAAGTGCCCAGTAGGCAAGTGGTTAAGTAATCTTTAGACCTAAAATGATTTTATAAACAATTAAACATGCATGCAAAAAACACAAAAATGGCTTTGACAGTGAAAGGATTGAGACCATAAGAACATTTGATACTAGGAGAAAATAGCCTAGGAACATTCAACCAGAAGAGAAAATAGTCAAAGACCAAAAGAACATTTGATCAGAATAGAAAATACTTTAAAAACATTTGTTTCTGCCTTATTCTCAGAACAGCCACAGCTGCACCAGATACCATGCACTGCTGCACAGATTTTGCAATCTCCAATTTTAGTAAATCAACCCCATTAATATAATTATTATTATTAGTATTAAAAAAAATCCCTAAAACGAATGGGATAATGCTTAATTTTACGTAGAATGATTTTTTAAATTAAAAAGACTTGACAGATTTGGCACTTGAACACTTTTCCATTTTACTGGCCTACTGACGTTCTGGAAAAAAATGTGGTTTCGGTGTTTATCTTTGACATTTAAACCTCTAGTATGTTTAAATGGTGTAAGAAAATGTCACCGTACCAGTTATGTTATCACAAGGTAATGCTCAGATCCTGAAATACCGAAATGCTTCATAAAGTAAGTTTCCTTTCCTTTTTCGTAAACCACACCCAACGAAAAAATCCCACTAGGAAAATTCACAAACCAGTGTTAAAAGAGAATTTTCCCCTCTGACTTGAAGAAGCTCAAATGAGATTAAAGCCTTTGCTACATATAAAACATGATAGGGAATCAAAATAAGTCACTGACTTTGCAAAATATGAGCACTCTATATTTACTGTGCTGAGATACAGTCCTGGAACTGACACCGTAAGAGCCCATTTAAACCTGTTGTTCTATAACCCGGCCTTTCTGCCAGCCCTACGATCCTCTACCTTCGGCCCTTGGAACAAATATGACCACCGTCGACTCTCCCAGGTCCTCCACTCTGACCCTTCTTTAACTGTAGCTAACCCATCTAGTATCTCCCTGCTCACCCCTCTACAGTGGTTGCAGAGGCAACAGACCTTATCCTACATTTGATCTCTCACCCCACTAATGGATTTAAACAATGGGCCGATCACATTCAAATCCCTACTATTACAGAAAGATCCACCAACGCATACCATTTCCCATCTATACTCCAATATCCTAGCTGCCCACCCAAACTATACATGGATATGGGAAAAAGAACTCCAGCTTACATTACCCCTGCAGATTGGGAAAAGTACCGCATTTATCGGCGTATAACACACACAGGCGTATAACACGCACCCTAACTTTAAGAGGGAAGTTTCAAGAAAAAAACTTTCCACAGCCCCCTGCGTATAACACGCAGGCACAGTTTACCCTCTATTTTCAGAGTAAAAAGGTGAGTGTTATACGCCAATAAATACAGTATTTCATGTTGACCCACAAATTATCACTTGCAATCAAGACTCCAGAAAAAGAGTTCAAATTTATAACCAGGTGGTATAGATGCCCCTCTGTTCTTCACCATTTCAATCATGCAGCCTCTGAAACATGCTGGCAGTACCTCCCATCCAAAAGCACCATGCTCCACATATGGTGGGGCTATCCCCCTATCCAGGCGTTTTGTCTGTGAGTCTTTAACTTCTACTGTAAACTCATGGCAACTCAAATCCCACTTTCCCCTATGGTGGTGCTCCTCTCCATGATCCCTCAAGTCCACAAAAAAAGATGTCCTTTGTAATTTTTTAGCTGTAGCCAGAACGGTTATACCTCGCTATTTGAAAACAACCACTACACCTGCCCTTGTGGAATGGGCAATTGAACTCAGTACCATTAGGGATTTGGAACATTTGCGCAGCAAACTGACAAGGAGGAACAATTTAAGACAACTTGGCTCTTTTCCTTTCCTCCCATTCATTGTATTCTTTTGTTCTCTGTTTCACTTTCTTTCTTGTTTCTCTACCTTTTGGTCTCATAGGGATAAATCATATCTATCATTTTGATGATTGGTGCTTTGTGTCTGGTTCCACAAGGTTTCCATTATTGGTCGAATGTTTGACACTGCTATTTTGACCTGTTATTGAACCGACATTATATTTTCGCACTTAATCTTGTTTTTGGGTTTGGATTTAGTCTAGCACTTGAGCAACGAACTTTGTTTCCTGTCTATATTCCCTTGGACTACTTGTCTCCGTTATTTTGGTTCATGTCCTCAACAAATCTTATTATGTACTTTTATGGAAAAAAAACACAATAAACATTATATTTGCCTATAAAACAATTTGGGCCTTCTGGTCAATGTTTTGTTATTCTTCTGCATTTCAGGATTGGATTAAGGAGGATACCCCGCCAATCTCAAACCAGCCATGATGGAGTGACTGCAACTCCTCTTTTTCCTGTCTAACCCCGGGTCGCCCTTCTCCTTCTTTCCTACTTTCTTCTTCAACTGGTTTATTCTCAGTCATCACCTCTCTACCCACTACTGGAAGCTAGTCTTACCCCCTTTCTATTAATGAACGCACCTGACAGCTGAATTGTATTTTTTTTTCACTGTTCTTCTGATGAAGGCAACCTTTAACCAATGTGATTGGGCTGTCTACTTCCTAGTTACTCCCTAGATGACCCGAGATAGTAGTGCTTCAGTATTAGTTCCTTCTGTTTTTTATCACCAGCAACTAAGTACCTATGCAAAATCTTTTGATGTTTATATTCTATCACTAGTGGAAGATTTGAACCACATCACCTCTGTACATTTTATATTCCTTGTATCTGTAACTCCTGTTATAAAAACTTCAATAAAGCAAGACTGAAGTATAACTGTTACCTGAAAAATCCTGCATGTCAGTTTTTTGTCCATTGGTAGCCCATTCATTGAAATAGGCTGCCTTGCCGTAATGTATTAACACAACGCACCAGAATAACAAAGTGTAAATGGGCCTCACTTGACATATGTATTTACATGTGAACTGGGATTGTACAATCAGAATGTGCATGTGCTCATTTATATTTCTTCACAAACATTTGGACTTTACGGTTTTTTCCTTTTTTTTTTTTTTTGCTATATGTTCCCTTGCATGATCCTTGAACTGGAGAGAGTTCAGGGAAGGGCAAACAAGAAGTTAATAAGAGGGCTGAATGACCTTAGCAATGAGGAACAGCTACAAACATTAAACTTATTCTCCTTGGAGAAAAGACACTTAAGAGGGCCTATTAGGAGGAAACGATTATACCTACGGTATTCTTCTACATATTTTTGGTAAAAAAAAAAAACGCATTAAGTGAATATTAATTGTTTTGCGCAAAAGTTATAGCGTCTACAAAATAGGGGATAGTTTTATGGCATATTATTATTTATTTTTTTTACTAGTAATGGTGGCAATCGGCAATTTTTATCGTGACTGCGATATTGCGGCGGACACATCGGACACTTTTCACACTGTTTTGGGACCATTGTCATTTATACAGCGATCAGTGCTATAAAAATGCACTGATTACTGTGTAAATGACACTAGCAGGGAAGGGGTTAACCACTAGGGGGAGAGGAAGGGGTTAAGTGTGTCCTAGGGACTGATTCTAACTGTGAGGGGGCTGGGCTACGAGTGACACGACAGTGATCACTGCTCCCGATGACAGGGAGCAGTAGATCACTGTCCTGTCACTAGGCAGAACAGGGAAATGCCTTGTTTACATAGGCATCTCCCGGTCTGCCTCTCCGTGACACGATCGCGGGACACCGGTGGACATCGAGTCCGCGGGTCCTGCGGGCACAGTCATGGAGCTTGCGGCGGGCGGGCGCGCGCCCCCCGCTAGGCGGCAGATCCAAAACAACGTACCTGTATGTTGCTTTGCCTGCCCGTGCCATTCTGCCAACGTATATCTACATTAGGCAGCCAGTCGGCAAATGGTTAAACATGTCATATAAAAAATTTGGAGGATGCCATTTTGGATCCCTCCTGAAAATGTTAGTTGCCAGCTCCACCAGACTCAGAGCAGTGTAGTATCACTCATAGAGGATACACTCTATAGTATTCATCTCCTCTCCTCTCCCAGGAACTACATAAGAGGCAATTTGGAAAGGGGGGTGAGCGAAGGCAGAAGAGCTGGGGCAGCACAGACCATAATCAGATATTCCCAGAATAGGAGAGGGCTATGATATGCAAGGATAGAAGGGCTATGCTAGGGAATTAAGTTCCTGAAAAAGTCAAATTTGTAAGTAAGTTCAATACATATTGCAAGTAAATATAATTTAATTTGTGGAAAGGAAAATGGTGCGTTGAAAATACTTGATTTTTCTGTGTTTTTCCTTTTTTTTTTTTTACGTTTTGGATAGAGTGGAGAGGGATTAGAACACCTGTCAGTTTATTGTTGCTTTTTCTGTCCCCGTTAGCGAGATTTACCCTCTCTATGGGGGAGATATACTAAAACTGGCGCACTCAGAATCTGGTGCAGCTGTGCACGGTAACCAATCAGCTTTTAACTTCAGCTTGTTTAATTAAGCTTTGACAATAAGCCCTGGTTCACACTGGTGCGATTTGACATGCGATTTGACATGTCAAATCGCATGTCAAATCAGCGAAATTTGCCGCAAATTGCTGCCAATGGCACCGTCTTAATCGGTGCGACGCCGCATCTGCGGCACTGCACCGATTCCAAAAAGTAGTTTTTGTACTACTTTTTGCGATTTCAGCCGCGATTTACATTGACATCTGTTTCAGATGTCTTTGAAATTGCGTCCGAAATCGGGACTGCCAGCGGGAGTGAAATCGTGCGAGTTCAGCTGAACTCGCAGGCTTCACTCCCGCAGCCCCAGTGTGAACGTGGGCTAGAAGCCCTGGTTCACACTGGTGCATTTTGAAATGCGATTTGACATGTCAAATCGCATGTCAAAACGGCGATATTTGCCGCAAATTGCCGGAAATGGCACCGTCCTACTCGGTGCGACGCCGCATCTGCGGTGCTGCACCGATTTCAAAAAGTAGTTTCTGTACTACTTTTTGCGATTTCGGCCGCGATTTACATTGACATCTGTGCAGAAACCCGCACAGATGTCTTTGTAATCGCGGCTGAAATCGGGACTGCCAGCGAGAGTGAAATTGTGCGAGTTCAGCTGAACTCACACGGCTTCACTCCCGCAGCCCAGTGTGAACCTGGGCTAAAACCTGGAAGTTGATTGGTTTCTATGCAGAGCTGCACCAGATTGTGCACTCTTCAGTTTTAGTAAATCTCCCCCTATACGTCATGTTATCACCGAAAAAGAAAGTTAAAGAAACTTCCAAATTTTGGTTTGTCCACAGAGCAGTAATAAAGGGGAAATCTTCCTGTGGGGACAACCAGGGGTTTCCTCACTTTGGAGGGGTCTCCTCTCACTTCCTGTTTTGACTATGGGACAGAAAGTAATAGGAAATCCCCCCAATGGGATACAGATAGCAAAAAAAACTGTCAGGGGTACCCTCTCCCTACACTATTCCAAATGAATAAAAAAAACATTTTCTCTTTAGTTCTACTTTAAAGCGGTAGTAAAGTTTCATTAAAAATAAAACAAGAGTAAAAATGTTCCCCCGGCAAGGTAATGGCATAATGTGCAAGTATGCGTTGCATACTTGCACATTATGAGAGACTTATTTAAAAACGAAGCCCTCCAGAGGCTCGCTGTCACTGCTGACCAGTCTTCCATCTTCACCCTGTGTTCTTTCCAGATTCACAGGCTCCAGCCATTTAAATGGCTAAGTCACGATGATGTCACTCCCACACATGCACACGGGAATCACAGCCTCAGGACAGCACTCTGAAGGAACAGCATGCGCAGTGCAAATGCACCGGTGATATCACCGGCTGCAGAAGTAGCGAATATTTCCTAAAAAGTGCGCGTTTAGGACATATTCCTTATACCTACAGGTAAGCTTTATTATAAGTTCCTTGATTGTAAGCTCTAATGAGCAGGGCCCTCTAATTCCTCCTGTATTTAATTGTATTGTAACTGCACTGTCTGCCCTCATGTTGTAAATCGCTGCACAAACTGTTGGTGCTATATAAATCCTGTATAATAATAATAATAATAATAATAAGCTTACTTGCAGGTACAAGTGAGCAAGCTGTGTTTACTACTGCTTTAACCTCCTTAGCGGTATTCCCGAGTGTGGCTCGGGGTGAATTTTCACTCGGGATTGCATCGCAGGATCAATGTACAGCTTACTTACCTTGTCCCCTGGATCCTGCAATGTCTCCCTACTGTGTCTGCGAGCCATGTCCTTCGATTCACAGTGCCAAGCTCCGTTCCCTGCGAGCGTTGCAACGCACGGGGACGGAGCACAGCGCTAAATTTAAAAAGTGAAAAACAGTATAGATACAGTACACTGTAATCTTACAGATTACAGTACTGTATCAAATCATTACACATCCCCTTTGTCACTAGTGGTTTGTCCAGTGCCCTGCATGCAGTTTTATATTATAAATACTGTTCTTTCTGCCTGGAAACTGGAGATTGTCCATAGCAACCAAAAAGTGTCCGTTTACGTCAAAAGTGGTTTTAGACCAGCTAGAAAACAGCGATAATAAATTAGAATCACTTGCAGAATTGAGCGATAGTGATTTGTAGGGAAATTCGTCATCAAACACTGAAAGTAATGACAGCGACAATTCTGCAACTGAGAAAATTTCAGTGTTTTTGATTTGATTACATTATTGAATAATTTTTATTATTATTACATTATTATTTGTTATAATTCTTTATAGTTATTTATTATATTATAATTTATGATTTCGTATTTCAAACTTTATCATACCTGGTGTAATGGACACCCCAAGTATGAAAGGGGTTAAAGCCGTTTGGACATTCCCTTTCCTGAACACCAAGGCAGCTACCGACACTACAGTCAGGCGAACAAGACCCAAAAGAATAACTCTCCCTCAATAACGAGACAAAGCTCTGTCTTGAGGTTTAAGCAGGACTGACAATCTTTATTAAAAAAAAACACAAGTTTTATACACAGTTAAAAGAGGAGGTGCATCATATTACTCTGGAAATACACCTGTGACCAGACCTAATTAACATGCTAATTACCTAATTACTTCAAGCAGCCTGGCTGTCTCAGAGCTTCCTAGCCTGGCTGTCTCCTAAACTCCAATACACATTATCACAGTACTCATTCATACAATACAGGGTCAAAGAAAAGATCCTTAGAAGTTAGCCTGGATTCATTAACATTACAACAGGCAGGCAGGTGGTTGGAGGTGATTACATTAGCATCTTTCAACTAAGATGTTAAGTTCAGAATCAAACAACCAGTAAATAGTCTTTTACAGATATCCTAGGGAATATTGTGGATAAATATTACTGCCCCATTCCAAGTAATCCAAGACATATTCTTAATGTCCATTATTTTCTTGCTCACCCTATGCCCCTAATGGACATGATTTAGACATAAAAGGTGCATGGGGATCTGAAGCAAGAGTATCCCATACTTTCTAAGGGATTCTGGGTGAGTGGAGACCGCAGTCCCATCCCCCGATATCAGCTCAAGCTGCAGTTGTGTGCAGAGGCCAGTAGCATTTTGCCCTGCTGCCAGTGATTCAGCTGGGAGTAAAAGCTTTACTACCTCAGCTTGTTGCTGGAGAGAGGGGCCAACTGCCCCGGCTCCCTGGAACTCCACAGTTGTTTGGTAGCACTCTGCCCTGTTGCCAGCACTTCTGCTGGTAATTCCACATCATCCACTTCAGCTTTAGGGATGGCAATCTCCAGATTTTCCACTGCCGATACCCTGGCATGCTGTTGGACAGGCACATTCCTCCATCCAATATCATCCCAAGCAGAAACAGGATCATCAAGGTCAGTCAGCACTTCAGCTTTGGGGATGGCAATCTCCAGATTTTCCACTGCCGATTCTTCAGCCAGGATTTCAGAGTTGTCAACTGGTATTGCCTGATAGTCCCAGGCAAAGGGAGCCCGACCCTGCTGCTGAGCAGAATCTAGCAGCTGTCTGTAGGCGATCTCCAGCTCCCATTCCTGAATGGCCAGAAACTCCAAATCTTCCTCTGCCCAGTGGCCTTCCGAGACATTCAGTCTTCGCTCTCTGTGCTCCATTATTTCCTCTAAACGGCATTCTCGATCACTCCCAAAGTCAGGGTCCCTGGACATCCTCTAATACAACAATCCCAGGCAATCATAGTCAAAGCCTTCAGTGGGGCTGTCATCCGCTGACCATGGGTACTCTTGGGCTACATACCACCGGAGGGCTCTGTAGCTCTCGTCCAACCGCATCTCTGCCCGGATCAGCCTGCTTAACTCAGCTGTCCACTCCTGCTTTGGTTGTTCCCCCAATAACGGCATTCGTACATCATACTGCGACCAGTACCTTACATGGATGGAGGGGAGAACTTTTCCCTGGTGTTGCTGCTCGAGAGCTAGCGCTTTCTTCCAGAGTTCACAACGGATAGAATCAGACCATCCCAGCAGGACCTCCTCTGATACTGTTCCTCAATGCTGTATCTGCATCTCTTGCAACCTCATTCTGAATTCCTCTTCCATGGTGGCTGGTATCTGTACCTCTCCTCTCCTTTCAGTTGGTGCTGCTGTGACTTCTGCTGCTGCAGCACCTTTTTGATGTAGCCAAGTTGCGTCCACAGCTGCTATAACTAGGGCTATGATCTCCGTTGGAGGGTGAGGACCATAATGTGCCAGTCTTAGTTTAACAGCCCGATAAAAACTTGCCTTTTCGGGTGTCCTGTCTGTTACGCTGGGCCTTTCGGTTATGTTGGGTCTTTCGGCTCTATCCATTTCGACTAGTTCTGCGATAATGTCCCTCTTCTTACGGTTGTTGGCCGGTCTGCCCCGGTTCTCCAGTAAGTCCTTGAGGGAAGAGAGCTTTAGCCGTTCATACTGTGCTTCCATTGTCCTGTGTCCTCTTGTAGCTGTCTTTCTGGCTGTGGGAATCATCCCGCTGCTTGCCACCAATGAAACGGACACCCCAAATATGAAAGGAGTTAAAGCCGTTTAGGATATTCCATTCCTGAACACCAAGGCAGCTACCAACACTCCAATCAGGCGAACAAGGCCCATAAGTATAATTCTCCCCCAATAACGAGACTAAGCTCTGCCTTGAGGTTTAAGCAGGACTGACAATCTTTATTCAAACAACCACAAGTTTTATACACAGTTAAAAGAGGAGGTGCATCATATTACTCTGGAAATACACCTGTGACCAGACCTAATTACCATGCTAATTACCTAATTCCTTCAAGCAGCCTGGCTGTCTCAGAGTTTCCTAGCCTGGCTGTCTCCTAAACTCCAGAACACATTATCACAGTACTCCTTCATACAATACAGTGTCAATTAGCCCAATCCACAAAGAGAAGATCCTTAGAAGTTAGCCTGGGTTCATTAACATTACAACAGGCAGACAGGGTATACACGCTGGCCTATGCTGCCCCACACTGCGCTTTTTTAACCTTTTGATTGCAATTTTTAAATGTATTCATTTGTTTGATTATTTTTAATTATTTTTTTTTTTTCTTTTCAATAAATTTTTATTTTTCAATTCAAGACATGTACAGAAAATCTTAAAAAATTGTTGTTTAAACATGACAAAGGGTTATTTCCAATTGTTATGTCACAATGTTCTCATCAAGAGATTAAAAAAAAATAAAAATGAAAAATAGGCATTCAGGGAAGTCACACCCCACCTGGACGCCCCTAATGGGATCATCCTGCGCCCAGGTCAGGCCCCCCCCCCCCCAGCCCGCCATCCTCATATGAAACCAATAAAAAGGAACTCGGAATCTTAATGAAGAACAGTACTACACTCATATACAATAACGCCCATCAAATTTAAGACTCGGAAATACCGCAATAAAAACACAGTAAATAATGATATCAAATCTTTGAATCATGTTTAAGTATCGAAACAAAAATAAAAGAAAAATAAATAAAACAAAAGATAAAAGAACCAAGAAAAGATAGAATAGAAGAAGAAAGAAATAAGAAGAAATCACATGCCGAACATGAGGCCCTTTAGGAATTAGAGCGGTCAGGGTCATGCCTGACCTTCAAAGAAACGCCACAGAAAACTGCCCAACGTTCCCATATTGCCTCAAATTTAGGGATTAAATTAGTTGATATGCTAACCATCTTCTCTTGAGCCATAATCCAAGAGATCTTATTGTGCATAGCCTTAATGGATACCCTGGGCTTCCTCCAAGATCTAGCAATAATAATTTTAGTCCCCAGAAGTATAAAGTGAATCAGTTTTCTAGTTGGTTTAGAAACGTTGGGAATATTGTCATTGAGAAGAGCCACAGAAGCTGACCTAGGTATTGAACACGAAGTGACCTTAAATATGAGATTAAAAATTTTCTTCCAGATCGGCCTGATCCTAGGACATTCCCACCAGATATGCACCATCGAGCCCAATAAATGGCAGCCTCTAAAGCAGTTGGGATCCGATTCTGGGTAGATGGATGCAAGCCTGATGGGAGTCATATACCATCTCATGACAACTTTTAAGTTAGCTTCCATGAGGGAGGTGTTCAAAATACTTTGGAATGAGCGAAAGTTGGCTTTTTGCCAGGATCCTAGATCCCAATTTAGCTGGAGGTCATCTTCCCATGCTTTCATGTATGAGGTTTTAGTAGCTGTACAAGTAAGTGAAGAGTAGATGACAGAAATGCCCCCCCTTTGTCCCACGGCCGATCCGCACCAGATCTCATAGTCCGTAAATTTGGGAGGAAGAGGTTTCTCCGTCCAAATATCATTCAAGAATTGTGAAATCTGTTCAAATCTAAATTTTTCAGAGTCAGGGAGGTCAAATTTATTTAGACAATGGGGCATGGTAATAGGACCCCGATTTGTAAAGTATTGTCCTATCCTATATAGACCTTTGTTTGTCCACCAACTGAAGGCCTCTGTATTCATACCAGGAAAGAATTTTGGATTATTAAAAATGTGTGCTAGTGGTTGTGTTACAGACACTAGAGTGGGAAGAGGATGGAGTCTGTCCCAAAGGGCAAATGATTGAGATAAGGAAGGGGATAAAATAGGTGGTCTCTGTCTTTGTGGGCACCAAAGCAGGTACTCTAAGGATAATTGTGGTACCGCTTATTCTTCTATCAGCACCCAGTCCGGTTTTTCATTCTTGGAATAAAATATAGATAATTGTGCTAGTCTGGCAGCTAAAAAATAATTATATAAGTTAGGCAAACCCACCCCTTCCTTCTTCCTATTTAAATATAGGGTGTTTTGGGGAACTCTGTAACTAGATTTGCCCCATACGAATGTGAGAATTTTACTTTGTAAGGAATTTATCTGATCTTTCCTGATGGGAATGGGGAGGGAATGAAATAGATATAAAATTCTAGGGAGTAATGTCATTTTCACTGAATTAATCCTGCCCAACCAAGATAGTTCGAATTTGTCCCAATTTTTAAGATCTGTAATAATTTTATGGAATAGGGGAGGATAGTTACTTGTGTAAAGAGATTCTGTTCGAGCAGTCAGAAAGATTCCCAGATATTTAATATGAGAAGAATTCCATTCAAATTTGAAAGACTGTTTGATGAGGGAAACTATGGGTAACGGGAGGGAAATATTTAGTGCCTGTGACTTGGCAAAATTGACCCTGAGTCCTGAAATATTAGAAAAATCAGAAATTACTTTATAAAGATTTGGGAGGGAGGTAATGGGAGAGGTAAGAAAGAGAAGCAAATCATCTGCGAAAAGTCCGCATTTATGCATCTGATTCCCACAGGTTACGCCTTTAATGTCAAAATTTTGTCTAATGGCTATGGCCAAGCTTTCAATGGCCATAGCAAAGACAATAGGGGATAGTGGACAACCTTGTCTTGTACCCCTGGCTATATTTATCGGAGAGGAATAATATCCCTGTATACGAATTTGAGCTTTAGGTTGAGAATACAGAGCTCTAATAACTCCCATAAAACGTGGGCCAAAACCCCATCGTTCTAATAGGGGAAAAAAGTATTGCCAGGATACAGAGTCGAAGGCCTTCTCCAGATCAAGTGCTAACAGGAAACCCTGTTGTTTTTGACCTCCGTCCCAGTTGGACTGCAAAAGGGAGATAATATCAATCGCTCTTCTCACTTGATCTGGGCCTTGTCTTCCTGGCATAAATCCTACCTGATCCTTGTGAATATATTTAGTAATAAAAGAGAGGCGATTCGCTAAAATTTTAGTGAGAATTTTCAAATCATTATTTATCAAAGAAATAGGGCGATAATTGGAAACTTCTGCTGGGTTTTTATCCGGTTTGGGTATAACAGTAATGTAGGCTGTATTAAGTTGTGTACCTAATTGGGAACCCCTTGTAGTAAAATTAAAAAATTTTGTTAAATATGGGGTAAGGGTGTCCTTGAAGGCTTTGTAGTAGGGAGCTGATAATCCATCAGGTCCCGGGGCTGATCCCGCCCTGAGATCTTGAATTACTGCTGTAACCTCTTCAACAGAGAAGGGAGCTTCTAGGATATCTCTATGTTCCATATTCAAGGATGGAATAGGGAGGCCATCTAGGTATGAGGATACCGAGTTCATGGGTATATTTGAAGGGTCGCTATAGAGTTCGGAATAAAATGTCTGAAAAGCCTTTAGTATCTTTTCAGGGTTAGCCGTGGGGTCCTGTCCAGCAATGCGGATCTTAGGTATGGAATAAACTCTCGTTTTAGGAGACAATTTGGATGCCAACATTCTACCTATTTTACCTGTTTGAGTATAAAATGTATTACTTGTCCAACGGAGAGATTTCTCCGCTTTTGTAGTGAGTGCTAAATTGAGTTCTAGTCTACTCCTTTCAATCTTAGACAATAAGGATGGAGAAGGTTTCCTTTTATGCTGTGTTCTCAGGGTCCTGTATGATCTCTCCAATCTATCAATGTCCGCTTCCCTTTCCTTTTTGATTCTTGTCGAAATTTGGATAAGCTTGCCCCTAATAAAGGCCTTATGAGCAGCCCAAAGGACTTCAGCGGAAACATTTTCTATATCATTAAAGCTGAAGTATTCTTGAAGAGCTTTATCTATTTCCATTTGTATGGCTGGATCGGAAAGTAAAGACTCATTTAGTCTCCAATTACCCCCCTTTGATCTACCAGTTTTAATGCGTAGGAACATGACAACCATGGAGTGATCAGAAAGGACCGTGTCTTTGATGATTGATTTAATAACATCCGGGAGAATATAGGAAGGAACCAGGATATGGTCAATCCTAGAGTAGGTGTTGTGTGGGTGAGAGTAATGAGTATAATCTCTTATAGAAGGATTAGATTCTCGCCATACATCAGCTAGGCCTTTATCATGCAAAGGTCTAGCTATTTTCAGGCTTATCTTAGTGGGTCTGGTTAATTGGGTCGAGGGGGGTTTGGATTTGTCCAACCCCTGATCAAATGCTGCATTGGAATCTCCCCCCCCCAAATGATTGTGCCCTCTAATTGAGGAGATAGGGTGTCCAGGATTAATCGAAAAAATGTATCTTGCCCTGAATTGGGGGAATAATATGAAATCAGAGAATATATTCGTCCCTCTATTGTGCCCTTAACCAGTATAAACCTGCCCTCAGGATCTTTGAAATCAGATATGAAACTAAACTGGCATGATTTTGAAATACAAATAGCCACACCCTTGGTTTTCTTTTCGGCATTAGCTAAAGAAAATTGTGTGGGAATCGGGAGTGTATAAAGCTGGGATTGAATTGCCTAGGGAAATGGGTTTCCTGAATCATGAGTATGTCAATACCCAGGGATTTATAAGAGTCAAAGAATTTGCGTCTCTTAACAGGGGAATTCATGCCTTGAACATTATGTGTAGCTATTTTGAGTGAACCTAGTACGGAATCAGCCATGGGACTCAGGGAGGGAGCTGCCATCGTCATCCACTATATCTACTTTACCGCAATACACCATCCTCAGGATCTGTAAGTGTTCTAGACGGGTAATCAAAAGCCAAAGGATCATGTTGCGGGTACCTTCAATTGAATCTGCAAAAACCAGAACTGCCAGGCATGTGATAATAGGATTAGAGATAGGAAAGGAGAAAAAAGGAATGAAAAAGTGGAAAAAATAAGAAGAGTAAAAAATTGTCATAGAAAAACAGTAATAAAAAAATTTAATTAAAATTTTAAAAAACCGAAAAAAGTATGAAAACGATCTCGAGGAGGATAAATTCCTCCCCAAAACTTCTACCAAGGTAGAAAATGAAAAGCCTGTTCCCTAAGGAAAAGGCTATTCCTTCCACAAAGTCTCTAGGAGACTCAGGGGAAAGGTGGAAGCACATGGGACCCACCCCAGCCAGGGCGCCCCTTAAAAAAAACGAAAGACTTACTAGATCTACCATATTCAGGTCTGTCTGGAGGGACCCCCACTTCTCCCCCCTGAAGTGGATAGAGGAGCGAGAGTCTCACCCCACCAAATTGGACAAAGAACTCTACAAGTAGTAGATCGAACTCAGAAAAATTGAGAGGGGGATAAAAACCCCTTGCAAAACATTTTGGAAAAATGTAAACAATCAGAACAAAAAAAAAAACATTCGTTCCAGACTCTTAGAATAAATCTTTCCTGGAACTCATGGGAATCGAGGAGTACAAAGTATAAATTGTGAGCTTGGGTCTCTTCAAGCGGGACCATTGTCTTTGGCTTTCTTGGTTCTTGCCCTGGTCCACAAGGGAGATTGAGGGCTGGTAGGGTTCGGTCTCTTTGAAGATTGTGGGCCACTTCGAGAAGTGTCCATGTCATTTTCTTGAGTGATGATCTTGAGATTCAATAACAGTTTTTCGCCGTCAGGAAAAGTAGAAAAGGAATGATTCTTCCCTTTGTAAGAGAATTTTACTGCAAATGGGAATGCCCACTTGTATTTAATGTCTTTTTGTATGAGGGCTAGAAGTAGAGGCTTCATTGCACGTCTGCGTTGCATTGTAGAGGGAGAGAGGTCTGCATATAATTGGATTTTATGACCCAGGCATAGAATCGTAGACATATTTCGCGCCTTGCTCATAATTTCCTCCTTTATCGCATAGAAATGGGGTTTAATTATTATGTCTCTCGGTAGACCATCTTTCCTTAGAGGACCTAAGGCCCTATGTGCTCTATCTAGCTCCAGGCGGTCTTGTGGAATTTCTGGGATTAGGGATTGAATCATATTTTGAATCGCTGCCGGGATGTCAGTTATGGTTTCTGGAAGTCCTCTAATACGGATATTATATCTCCTGGACCTATTTTCCAAATCGTCGATCCTAGACAAAGCTGTATCTAATTGTTCTTGAATAAAATGGACTTGTTCTGCATTTTGATTTGTGGCGGACACTGTTTGATCCAACGTACACTCTATGTTCTCAATTCTGGCTCCTAAATTCTGAAAATCAGCCTTTAATTCTCCCGTGATTTTAGCCGCAGTTTGAGAGAGGCCCCTATCAAGTAATTCAGCCAGGGTCTGGTACAAGTTGGCCATAGAAAATGTAGATGTATTGGCCAGAGAGCTGACAGGACAAGAGCTGTCCTGATCCATAATAGGATTAGCCAAAGGGGTTAATGCTGAGTTCTCCTGAAAATGTTCCCTCAGTGATTCATGAGGGGGATGAGATGGAGAGATAGTCTGTATAATAAAGCCAGATGCGTGTGAGGAACATTGTTGGGCTATCAGATCTGCCATATTAATTCCCTTTGAATTTACCTCAGCACTGTCACAAACAATCTGTGACTCGGCGGCCATCTTGGATTTTCGGGCGGAATTTCGATCGGCCGTTGCGGCTTCCATTGAGCCGTAAAAATTATTATTTATAGATGGGGGGGGGGTGCCCGGGAGTCTGGGGGTTCTGTGGATACCAGTGGTTCCAAATTTCGTTCAGTAGAACCGGAGTTATGGGCGCCGCTGTGCTGGGGTGGTGAGGAGCTACTGGCTCAAGCAGCCATCTTCAGAGCTCCGCCCACAATCTTGTTTGATTATTTTAACTTTTTTCGATAAACCCAATACCGCTTGGATTTACACTATGTGGAGGCCCTCTCTTGCTTCTTTTTTCATTATATATCTCAACGCTCAGTGGAGCCACGGCCTGGGTCTGTGATCATCTAAATCCCTATTTATTCCCTGGAGCCATCTATCATCTTTGGACGTTTTGCCTGTAAGGAGAGGAGGCGATTGGAAGATCCATAATCCCGGTTCCACGATTGGTGCTTCGAAACTTGAAAGACCCACCACCGTACGGTGAGCTGGGTCCACATTTGCTGGTAAGAGTATCCATTTCTCCCCCTACTATCCAAAGGTGAAGGCACTCCCTGGGTGATTATCCATGCTGCACGTCATATCCAATTTGGAGGACTTTTGTTTGTTTTTTCACCGCATTGTGCCATTTTCCCACGTCTGTGGAACCTGACCTATACATATAGACTATATGGTCATTTTCTGCTGCCAGTTCCTTTTGGACTTTTATTTTAATTTTTATTTTGATTTATATTGCACATTTGGAGTTTACCTTTGAATCATTTTATATCACAGTCTTATTACTCACTTATATAAGATTCACATTCAGATCTTTTTTTGGATTTGTTCACACACATATAGCTTTATTGCTATCTATGGTTTGCGCTTTTTTCTGCATTGTATATAGGGTTCACAGTTTATCCTGTAGAACCGTCCTATCTATTTCCTTCACTGAAGCAAGGGTATCCCATACTTTCTAAGGGATTCTGGGTTCCCCGGGCCCTCCCGTTACACATCTTATCACAGGGTAAAGGGCCACTGTGATTGGCCCTTTACCTCGATCTGTGATGAGCTGTCAATTTCCCTTCTGGTTGAATGTTCTTAGCCTATTTTCTTTTAGGAAATGTTCTTAGGGTATCAATCTTTTGGCTGCCAATGCCATTTTTGTGTTTTTTGCACGCATGTTTCTAAAATTATTTTAGGCCTGAATATTACTTAACTACTTGCCTACTGGACTCTTCCACCCCCTTCCTGACCAGGCCAAATTTCATTGTACTGTAATATGGTGTGCTGGCAGTTACTTTGTGTACAGTTCTGCACAGTGCCACTGTTTGCAGAGCACCTTGTCTACCTTTTACCATTGTGAGAAATTTGTAACTCCTGGAGTTCCACTTTAAGATCAGCCTGTCACCCTGAAAAGGGGGGCCTGAGTGCCCCTGAAAATATGGTGTACTATCTGGTATGGGACTCCAGTAAAACCTCTTCATCTGGATATATTTGAGTGCTGGCTCTTTCTGTATTTTGAAGTTTTTACGGTACCTACCTTGATTTATGGCCCAGATGTCTTTTGGTTGACATGGTATGATGCATCTCATGTCTCAGCGAAGCTGACTACAAATATGGTCTAAAGCAGTGGTTCTCGAGAGACAGCACAAACCATTACTGTACATAAGCCATGTTTACTGAAAGAAGCAGCAGGAAACAGGAAACACAACACAGGAAGAAGTACAACAGAGATGCACCATAGAGTTGCATTTAAAGAAACATGTCATCCATAACATCTCCCCCTTTTAGTGTTAATAAATGAACATTGTGAAATTTAAAAGAGACAAAGCAATAACACATTCTACAGGTTAAGTCTCATAGGTGGTTTTGAACATCTACCACTACGGGTGAAGACTGGCCCTTGTACAAGGATTCCTTTAGCCCTTTCTGAAGTTACTGGGCTCCTCTCATCACATACTGGCATGCTCTGCGCTTGACAGCTGTCGGGTATACTTGGTTGCCCAGAACTGTCATTGCCGTTGGTATGAGGCATTCCCTCTGTACATGCCTCACTGTCAATGGGTGAGTCTGATCTATCAACGGGATACTGAGAATCAGTCTGCTCTGCCACTCTCAAATCCACTCGATTGCGGCGATAGAGAGTTCCTTCAACGTCCACAAGATAGGAGCGTGGTGCAACCTTTTGCAGACAAGTACCTATTCTCCAACGGCCTGTTCGATCTCCAGGTAATGGTTTTATAGGGATTCGTTCTCCAATATTTAATTCTGGCAAATCTCTGGCCGATGTGTCATATCGTGCCTTTGACACTTGTCTCTTAATCCTTATCTTTTCTGGAACACCTTGTATAACAGAGGGTTCAAGCAGCCTATTTGATACTGGTAAGGAGGTCTTTAATCTCCTTGACATCAGTCTTTGTGCCGGGCTACTATCCATGCCTTCAGTCGGAGTGTTTCTCCAATGTAAAATGGCCTTCCATGGGTCTTTACCATCACTTTGTGCTTTCTTGCATAAATTTTTAACAATCTTTACAGCTGATTCAGCTTTGCCATTAGCCTGTGGATGACGTGGTGAGGAAGTAACATGCTCAAACTCCCAGTCAGTGGCAAATTTTCTGAATTGTAAGCTTGCAAACTGAGGGCCATTGTCGGAGATCACTGTATCTGGTTGGCCATGACGTGCAAACTGAGCCTTGCACCTCTTAATTGTAGCTTCAGTGGATAAGTCGGGAAGAAGGTCTATTTCCCAGAAGTCTGAATAATGATCGACTAAAAGCAGGTATTCCTTGCCTGCGTAGTTGAATAAGTCCATACTGATAATCTGCCACGGACGTGTAGGTATCTCATGTGACATCATGGTTTCTTTCTGTTGCAAATGGGCATATTCATTGCAGGTGGGACAATTACTGACAAAGTCTTTGATTTCACCATGCATGTTGGGCCAGTAAAGAGTATCACGAGCTTGCCTGTAGCATGCTTCACCACCAATATGGCTGGAGTGTATGCGTATTAACATCTCTGCTCTCAGTGACTTCGGCACGATGACCCTTGGACCTTTGTACAAGATACCATTTTGTATGCTGATCTCATCTCTAAAGGACCAGTATTCCCTTACAATTCCAGGTACTGCATCTTTTTCATCTGGCCACCCACTCAAAACAATAGACTTCAAAGCTTGTAAAGTTGCATCACTGTCAGTGTGCTGTATGAGTTGATGTAGTCGTTGATCTGTGACATTAAGATAGTTTGCTTGATTGATATCGGCAAAGAAATTTTGTTCCTGTTCCAGCAGACAAATTGTACGATGCTCATGCTCACCTCCAGGTGCCACATTATCTGACGTAGCTCTGCTCAGGGTATCGCTGATATACATTTCACATCCTGGCATGTAGACAACATTGAGGTTGTAATGCTGCAATGTAAGCATCATGCTCTGCAAACGCTTGGGAGCACACAAAAGGGGCTTTTTGAATATGGCTATCAAAGGTTTGTGATCAGTTTCAGCTGTAATTGAATCCCGTCCATAAAGATAATGATGGAAACGCTGGCAAGCAAATACAATGCTTAAACATTCCTTCTCAATTTGAGCATAATTTTGCTCAGCTGATGAAAGAGCTCTGGACGCATATGCAACTGGCTGACCTTTCTGCAAAAGGCAACAGCCTAGACCATTTTTACTGGAGTCACTTTGTATGGTAACAGGCTTTGTGACATCATAGTATTTCAACACTGGGGCAGAGGTGACCAAGTGTTTTATATCCTCTACTGCCTGGTCATGCTTGGGAAGCCAGTGCCAAACTGCATCTTTGTCCAGAAGTCGTCTTAGTGGCTCACACACCTCAGATAAGTGTGGCAGGAATTTTGCTAGGTATGTAACAAAGCCAATAAATCTCTGTACCGCTTTGGCATCAGCAGGTTGTGGCATGTCCACAATGGCTTTAATCTTATCCGGGTCAGCTTTTAAGCCTTGTGAAGACAGGATATGTCCATGGAAACGGACTTCTTCCATCTTGAACTGCAATTTCTTCACACTAAGCCTCAGCATCACCTGCCTACAATGATCCAGTAGCGCTATTAACTTTTCATCATGGTCTTGCTCAGCCTCCTCATCTGTATTGCCGCAGCCAACTATAAGAATGTCATCAGCTATTGGCTCAATTCCATCAAGACCACCCAATAGTTCATGCTGCTTTCGCTGGTATACCTCCGGTGCTACAGAGACTCCAAATGGTAGTTTGAGCCATCTCTTTCTGCCCCAAGGAGTCCAGAACGTGGTCATGTAGCTACTCTTTTCATCCAGTTTGCACTGTAAAAAGGCATCTCTAGCATCCACAAGTGTGAAGACACGTGCTTTAGGTAGTTTGTTCAAAATATCATCGAGTGTTGGCATTAAGTAGTGTGACCCTTTCAGGGCCATATTCAGAAACTTGGGATCAATGCATATTCTGATCTTCTCAGGCTTTCTGATAACAACCATGTTACTGATCCAATCTGTAGGCTCTGTTACTGAAGTTAGATGTCCTTCAGCTTCATATTTATCTAGTTGAGCTTTAACCAGTGGCTTAATGGCGATAGGCACATTGCGTGGGGCACATTGTACAGGTTGAATGGTAGGATCAAGTTCAAAACGAACCTCTCCTGGAACAGAGACTATCGGGCCCTCAAACACATCACTGTAGGTGTGAAGAATTTGCTGTTTTGTCAGTGGCCTAGTCAGAGATTTTGCAGGCTGATTATCAACATTATGTAGCTCAGCAGGGATGGTGAACAGCATCAGTCCAAGGCGCTCACATGTTGAACCTGATAATAGCAGTTTCTGATCGGCATCAACAATCTCAAAGTTCAGTTTGTGTATACAATCACGTATGCTGCATTCTGTTTGGAATAGCCCCAATGATTCCATTAGTTCCCCTGAATACAACTTTAGTTTGGTGCTACTAGGCTGAAGGGGTGCTCTGGGTGCCAGTTTCATTTTGTCCTTTATACTCATGACATCACACTTTGCACCCGAGTCCAGCTGGCAGGGTTGGATTATATTGTTTAATCTGAGGTTTACAAACCATTTTTTGCCCTTTGTGTTTACAGCACCAATGCATTCTGAGGAGTAAACCATATCAGTGCTAAGCAGGTGTGCATTCTCCGGATCTGACATTTGCTCAATTGTGTGCAGCTTCCTTGCTTCCATTTTACTGGAGAGACACACTCTTGCAAAGTGATTTGGTTTACCACATGCAGCACAGATTTTCCCATATGCAGGACACTTTTCTTTCTCTCGTACATGCACATTGCCGCAATACTTGCATGATGCAGGCTTCCTCCCAGGTGAGTTGTGTAGGTGACCCTTGTGCTGAAACTTATGCTGGTGGTTTTTGAAGTTTTGCTGTTGTTTAGAGGCTGCATTGATATTGTCAATCAGTTTATCCTGCTCCATAGCTTTCATATGTTTGTCAGTAAGTTCATCAGTGCGACATATCTCAGTTGCTGTTTGTAGATCTAAATCATGTTTCCTCAATAGGTGGCGGCGTGTGATTTCACTGGTGATACCCAAAACTATTTCATCACAAATAAGTTCATCTCTCAGAGAGCCATACTCACAGCTTGCAGCTTTTGCTCTTAGCCGTGTGTAGGGATAAGCTCGGTGTTCGAGTCGAACATAGGTTCGACTCGAACATCGGCTGTTTGTGCGTTCGGCGAACAATGAACAATTTGGGCCGTTCGCGCCAAATTCGAGTGACGCAAACGGTCCACAATACACTGCACCATCGCAGTGTAATCCCGGCGCTGTGATTGGCCAAGCATGCACTGTGATCCTGCATGCTTGGCCAATCACAGCGCTGGCAGCGAGGAGAGCAATGATTGGCCACAGGCAGGATGCCTGTGATCAATTATAGCTGAGGGGGTTTAGTACACGCCCCACACTATAAAAGGCCGCCAGCGCGGTGGCCTTGTGTAGTGTGTTCCGGAGCAGGGAAAGTGAAGGATAGGCAGGGACAGTGTCAAATCTTGTCAAATCTATTCTTTGCTAAACCTTGTGTGTAGGGACAGAGAAGGATAGGCAGGGAGAGTGTCAGTGCCATATTCTTTGCTAAACCTTGTGTGTAGGGAGAGAGAAGGATAGGCAGGGAGAGTGTCAGTGTCATATACTTTGATAAACCTTGTGTGCAGGAAGAGAGAAGGATAGGCAGGGGACAGTGTCAGTGTCATATTGTTTGCTAAACCTTGTGTGCAGGGAGAGAGAAGGATAGGCAGGGAGAGTGTCAGTGTCATATACTTTGATAAACCTTGTGTGCAGGGAGAGAGAAGGATAGGCAGGGGACAGTGTCAGTTTCATTGTTGCTAAGCCTCCTGCACATTATACACCTGAAGTTAGCCCGTATTGCTGCTGTTTCCTGGTGTGTTACACCAACAGGATTTTGCGGCACTTACAGCGGGCGGAGTGTACCTCCTGACCATATTACACCTTAACTTAGCCTGTATTGCTGTTTTTTTCCTGGTGTGTTACACCAACAGGATTTTGCGGCACTTACAGCGGGCAGAGTGTACCTCCTGACCATATTACACCTTAACTTAGCCTGTATTGCTGCTTTTTCCTGGTGTGTTACACAAACAGGATTTTGTGGCACTTACAGCGGGCGGAGTGTGCCTCCTGACCATATTACACCTTAACTTAGCCTGTATTGCTGCTTTTTCCTGGTGTGTTACACAAACAGGATTTTGTGGCACTTACAGCGGGCGGAGTGTGCCTCCTGACCATATTACACCTTAACTTAGCCTGTATTGCTGCTTTTTCCTGGTGTGTTACACAAACAGGATTTTGCAGCACTTACAGCGGGCGGAGTGTGCCTCCTGACCATATTACACCTTAACTTAGCCTGTATTGCTGTTTTTTCCTGGTGTGTTACACCAACAGGATTTTGCGGCACTTACAGCGGGCGGAGTGTACCTCCTGACCATATTACACCTTAACTTAGCCTGTATTGCTGCTTTTTCCTGGTGTGTTACACAAACAGGATTTTGCGGCACTTACAGCGGGCAGAGTGTGCCTCCTGACCATATTACACCTTAACTTAGCCCGTATTGCTGCTTTTTCCTGGTGTGTTACACCAACAGGATTTTGCGGCACTTACAGCGGGCGGAGTGTGCCTCCTGACCATATTACACCTTAACTTAGCCTGTATTGCTGCTTTTCCCATTTCCCTGCAGGCCATTAGAATGTCTGGAAGGCAAACAAGGAGAGGCAGACAGTCAGGAGCCAAAAAAAGAGGGCAAGCAGGCTCTGTGTCTAGAGACAACAGTGCTGGTCGTGGACGCGGTGCATCACCATCAGCACGTGGCCATGGGACACGCTTGTCCTTCTTTTCGGCAGCTGGACGTGTTGAGCCGCATCATGCCGAAGACTTGGTAGAGTGGATGACCAAGCCCTCCTCATCCTCCTCATCCTCTCTCACCCAGGCTCAGGGTACTGGCAAAGCAGCTGCCAAAGCGTCCTCTTCCCTGGTTTCAATGTCATCATCAGTCACTCCTTCCCTAGACCAACCATGTCCTCCTGAGGAGTCCCCCGAACTGTTTGAGCACAGTGTTGGGTACATGCTCCAGGAGGATGCCCAGCGTTTCGAAGGGTCTGATGATGATACCCAGCTAGAGGAAGGCAGAAGCGTGAGAGCAGAGAGAGGGGATGCTCAAGAAGGACACCAATCTGGCAGTCATGTTCCAGCAGCTGCAGCATACTGCCAGATTGGCTCCAGTGATGAGGAGGGAGGGGATGATGAGGTCACTGACTCCACATGGGTGCCTAATAGGAGAGAGGAGGAGGAGGAGGATGAGGAGGAGGCACATCTCCAACGAGGCAGGATGCCCTCGGGGGGCCAGCGTAAGGGCAGCACACCGACGGAATCACACCGCAGAGCTCCGCCTGTGCAGGGCACTGCCTCTGCCCGTTATTCAAAAAGTTCTTTGGTGTGGGCCTTTTTTGAGTCGAGTGCATCAGATCGCACAGCTGCTGTTTGCAACATATGTCTCAAGCGTATATCGCGTGGCCAAAACATCACCCGCTTGGGCACCACATGCTTGACCAGACATATGTTGACCTGCCATGCAGCTCGTTGGCAAGCCTACCTTAAAGACCCACACCAAAGAACAAAGCTGACCTCTTCTTGCACCGCATCAGCTGGGATCTCCAACCCCACTATACCTTCAGTCCTCTCTGAAACCTGCTCTGAGAGGAATGAAGGTGTAGAATTAGGTGTGTCACAGCCAAGTACTTGCGGGCACTCTGCTAGCAGTACACCAACGTCCGATTCTAGCAGGCAAATTTCCCTGCCCCAGCTGCTGGACCGTCAAAAGAAGTTCACTCCCAGCCATCCACATGCCCAGCGGTTGAATGCTAGCTTGGCTAAATTTCTAGCGCTTCAACTGCTGCCTTTTCAGTTGGTAGACTCGGCCCCCTTCCGTGAGTTTGTGCAATGTGCGGTTCCTCAGTGGCAGGTTCCCAAACGCCACTTTTTCTCCTGGAAGGCGATTCCGGCTCTCTACCGGCATGTGGAAGGCAATGTCTTGGCCTCGCTGGACAGGGCGGTCAGCGGTAAGGTGCATATTACCGCTGACTCATGGTCCAGCAGGCATGGACAGGGACGTTACCTTTCTTTCACGGCCCATTGGGTCACTCTTTTGGCAGCTGGGAAGGATGCAGGACAAGGTGCAGTAGTGTTGGAGGTTGTTCCACCGCCACGCCTCCAAAATGCTACTACTGGTTGTGACACACCTCTGTCCTCCACCCCCTCCTCTTCTTCTTCCTCCGTGGCCTCTTCCTGTGCTTTGTCCTCGGAACCAGCGGTGCTCCGTAGGCGTTCAAGGGGCTACGCAAGTACGCAGGCAAAAAGATGCCATGCCGTGCTTGCGCTGGTGTGTTTGGGGGACAGGAGCCACACTGGGGCAGAGGTTCTGTCTGCTCTGCAGGGGCAGGCCGAGAGGTGGTTGACGCCACGCCAGCTTAAGCCAGGAATGGTAGTTTGCGACAATGGCACCAACCTCCTCTCCGCTCTCCGACAGGGACAACTGACCCATGTGCCCTGTGTGGCTCACGTCCTTAACCTGGTGGTGCAGCGGTTCTTGGGCAGGTACCCGGGCTTACAGGATGTCCTGAGGCAGGCCAGGAAAGTCTGTGTGCATTTCCGCAGATCTTATAATGCCAGTGCTCGCCTGGCTGAGCTGCAAAAGGAGTTGAACCTGCCCAAGAACCGCCTTATATGTGACATGCCCACCAGGTGGAACTCAACGTTGGCCATGCTGCAGCGGCTGCACACGCAGCAGAGGGCCATCAATGAGTACCTGTGCGACTACGGCACCAGGACAGGGTCAGGGGAACTCGGGTTTTTTTCACCACGCCAGTGGGGCATGATCAGGGATGCATGCACTGTCCTGGCACCATTTGAGGAGGCCACGAGGATGGTGAGTAGTGACCAGGGATGAGCCGAACACCCCCCTGTTCGGTTCGCACCAGAACCTGCGAACAGACAGAATGTTCGTGTGAACTTTAGAACCCTATTAAATACAATGGACTCGAACGTTCGAAATCTAAAGTGCTAATTATAAAGGCTGATATGCAAGTTATTGTCCTAAAAAGTGTTTGGGGACCGGGGTCCTGCCCCAGGGGACATGTATCAATGCAAAAAGAAGTTTTAAAAACTGCCGTTTTTTCGGGAGCAGTGATTTTAATAATGCTTAAAATGAAAAAATAAAAGTGAAATATTCCTTTAAATTTCGTACCTGGGGGGGTGTGTATGATATGCATGTGAAGTGGCGCATGTTTCCCGTGCTTAGAACTGTCCCTGCAAAAAATGTCATTTTTGAAAGAAAAAAATGCATTTAAAACTGACTCGCGGCTATTAATGAATTGTCGGCTCCCGGCAATACATACAAAAGTCATTGATAAAAAAAAAAAAAAAAAAGCGTGGGGGTTCCCCAGAATTCTATTACCAGGCCCATCAGGTCTGGAATGGATATTAAGGGGAACCCCGCCGCAAATTTAAAAAAAAATTGACGTGGGGTTCCCCCAAATATCCATTCCAGGCCCTTCAGATCTGGCATGGATTTTAAGGGGAACTCCACCCCAAATTTAAAAAAAAATGGCGTGGAGTCCCCCTAAAAATCCATACCAGACCCCTTATCCGAGCACGCAACCTGGCCGGCCGCAGGGGAAAAGGGGGGGACGAGAGAGTGCCCCCCCTCCCTCCTGAACCGTACCAAGCCACATGCCCTCAACATGGGGAGGATGTCCCCATGTTGATGGGGACAAGGGCCTCATCCCCACAACCCTTGCCCGGTGGTTGTGGGGGTCTGCGGGCGGGGGGCTTATCGGAATCTGGAAGACCCCTTTAACAAAGGGGACCCCCAGATCCCGGCCCCCCTCCTATGTGAATTGGTAAGGGGTACATTGTACCCCTACCATTTCACGAAGAAAGCGTAAAAAAATGTTTAAAAAAACACACAAACACCTTGAAAAAGTCCTTTATTTAAAAAAAAAAAAAACATTCCAGCGGTGAAATCCAGTGTCCCGCGGCGATCCCGATGTCCAGCGCTGTCCTTCATTGGTTGTGCCTGAGCGGACCTGATGGGGAACTCCCTCTCAGTATTTTAAATGTATAGACCCGCCCCTTCTAAAGTTCCCCATCAGGTCCGCTCAGCGGACGAGATGCGGAACATGAGAAGGGGCGGGTCTATACATGTATTACCAAAGTGAGAGCAGTTCCCCATCAGGTCCGCCCCCTCGGTATGTCGGACCCGCCTACGTCATTGGCTTGAGCGGGGAACTTCCTTCACTGTGTAATTTAAATTTACATAGTGAAGGAAGTTCCCCGCTCAAGCCAAAGACGTAGGCGGGTCCGACATGCCGAGGGGGCGGACCTGATGGGGAACTGCTCTCACTTTGGTAATACATGTATAGACCCGCCCCTTCTCATGTTCCGCATCTGGTCTGCTGAGCGGACCTGATGGGGAACTTTAGAAGGGGCGGGTCTATACATTTAAAATACTGAGAGGGAGTTCCCCATCAGGTCCGCTCAGGCACAACCAATGAAGGACAGCGCTGGACATCGGGATCGCCGCGGGACACTGGATTTCACCGCTGGAATGTTTTTTTTTTTCTTTTTTTAAATAAAGGACTTTTTCAAGGTGTTTGTGTGGTTTTTTTTAAACATTTTTTTACGCTTTCTTCGTGAAATGGTAGGGGTACAATGTACCCCTTACCAATTCACATAGGGGGGGCGGGATCTGGGGGTCCCCTTTGTTAAAGGGGTCTTCCAGATTCTGATAAGCCCCCCGCCCGCAGACCCCCACAACCACCGGGCAAGGGTTGTGGGGATGAGGCCCTTGTCCCCATCAACATGGGGACATCCTCCCCATGTTGAGGGCATGTGGCCTGGTACGGTTCAGGAGGGAGGGGGGGCCGCTCTCTCGTCCCCCCCTTTTCCCCTGCGGCCGGCCAGGTTGCGTGCTCGGATAAGGGGTCTGGTATGGATTTTTAGGGGGACTCCACGCCATTTTTTTTTAAATTTGGGGTGGAGTTCCCCTTAAAATCCATGCCAGATCTGAAGGGCCTGGAATGGATATTTGGGGGAACCCCACGTCAATTTTTTTTTTAATTTGCGGCGGGGTTCCCCTTAATATCCATTCCAGACCTGAAGGGCCTGGTAATTGAATTCTGGGGAACCCCCACGCTTTTTTTTTTTTTTTTATCAATGACTTTTCTATGTATTGCCGGGAGCCGACAATTCATTAATAGCCACGATTGAGTTTTTAAATGACTTTTTTTCTTTCAAAAATGACATTTTTTGCAGGGACAGTTCTAAGCACGGGAAACATGCGCCACTTCACATGCATATCATACACACCCCCCAGGTACGAAATTTAAAGGAATATTTCACTTTTATTTTTTCATTTTAAGCATTATTAAAATCACTGCTCCCGAAAAAACGGCCGTTTTTAAAACTTCTTTTTGCATTGATACATGTCCCCTGGGGCAGGACCCGGGTCCCCAAACACTTTTTAGGACAATAACTTGCATATAAGCCATTATAATTAGCACTTTAGATTTCTCCCATAGATTTTTCGAATTTGCCGCGAACACCCCAATTTGTTCGCTGTTCGGCGAACGGGCGAACAGGCAATGTTCGAGTCGAACATGAGTTCGACTCGAACTCGAAGCTCATCCCTAGTAGTGACAGTGCATGCATCAGTGACACTGTACCTCTTGTCCACCTGTTGGAACATACGCTGCGTGGAATAATGGACAGGGCACTTGAGGCAGAACAGAGGCAGGAAGAGGAGGACTTCCTTGCCTCTCAAGGCCCCCTTTACACAGACAGTGTTCCTTCTGTCCCACCCATCGCACAGGAAGAAGAGGAGGAGGAGGATTGTGTCAGCATGGAGGTGGAGCCGGGCACTCAGCATCATCAGCAGCAGTCTTTTAGGGATGATTTACAGTCCCAAGAAACCAGTGGACTTGTACGTGGCTGGGAGGAGGTGGCTGCGGATCATGTCGTCCTTAGTGACCCAGAGGACTCCGGACTGAATGCCTCAGCTAACCTACGCTGCATGGCCTCCCTGATCCTGCAAAGTCTGCGGAAGGATCCTCGTATTCTTCGGATCAAGGAGAGGGAGCATTACTGGCTGGCCACTCTCCTTGATCCACGGTACAAGGGTAAGGTTGCGGACCTTATGTTACCGTCGCAGAGGGAGCAGAGGATGAGACAACTCCGGGAGGCCTTGCAGAAAGGTCTGTGCAACGCGTTCCTAGAGACTGGGAGGTTACAAACTCCTGGTCCTGGACAACGAGTTGCTGAGGCTTCGGTCAGTCAAAGAAGGAGCGGTGGGGAAGGTGGCCGTCTGACCGAAGCGTTTAGACAATTCTTTAGTCCGCAGCCCCAAGGTATGATCGGTTCCAGCAACCATCGCCAGCGTCTGATATACATGGTGCAGGAATACCTAGGGGCAAGGTCAGACTTGGACACCTTCCCCACCGAAAATCCTCTGGCTTACTGGGTCTTGAGGATGGATCACTGGCCAGAGCTTGCACAGTATGCAATTGAGCTACTGGCCTGTCCTGCATCCAGCGTTCTTTTAGAACGCACATTCAGTGCTGCTGGAGGATTTGTCACGGATCACAGGGTGCGCCTGTCCACCGACTCTGTTGATCGACTGACCTTCATAAAGATGAACCAGTCTTGGATCACCACCAGCTACCAAACACCTGAAGCTGATATAACAGACTAATTTATTTTCAAATGTCACATCCCTTCAAGACTGATGCTGATGCTGAGAGACTGTCCTGTTATGTTGACTGACTATCCTCCTCCTCCTCAATGATCCGATTGACGATGATAGCTTGGAAGAACATTTTTGTTTCTGGGTGCCGCCACCAGTGGCTAAGGCCCAATTTTTCAGCCCCTGTTTAACAGGGGTGTGTTATTACAATTTTTTATGCAATGCTTTGCAGCAGGGCTCATTCCTGCACTCCAACTAGAGTATCTGGGAGTGGTTGCAGTGTCGTGGCACCAGCACCAGTGGCTAAGGCCCAATTTTTCAGCCCCTGTTTAACAGGGGCGTGTAATTACAATTTTTGATGCAATACTTTGCAACAGGGCTCATTGCTGTGCTCCAAGTACAGTATCTGTGAGTAGAGTTGAGCGGACACCTGGATGTTCGGGTTCGACGGGTTCGGCCGAACTTCGGAAAAAAGTTCGGGTTCGGGACCGAACTTTAACCCGACCCCGAACCCGAACCCCATTGAAGTCAATGGGGACCCGGACTTCTAAGGACTAAAAAGGCTCTAAAAAAGTAATGGAAAGGGCTAGAGGGCTGCAAATGGCAGCAAAATGTTGTTAAGAGCATGGCAAGTGCTCTGCAAACAAACGTGGATAGGGAAATAACTTAAAATAACATTAAAAAAATTAAAAAATATGCTGGAGGCCCCCTTTTCAGCAGAAGAGGTACGGGAAGTCATTAAGAACCTTAGAAACTCAACGGCACGATGCCACACATATGGTGGGAATGCCCCAGAATACGCCCTTTCTGGAATAAATTATTCAATTTAATGGATAAGCTAGTGGGAAAATAAAATACTTTGAAATAAAAATGTAGCGGGTGCTAAATTTAAGGGAAGTGTTTGAGTGGTAAATAGGCTCAAACACCCTAATTCTGTAGGATTCATGGACCATTTTGTCCTCGGGGGACAGTATTGGTGTGCAGTTCCCTGCGGCCTACAGGTGGCGCTGCCATGGTAGGCTAGGGTTGAACCCCCGATACAGTGCTGTGCCTTTTGTGTCCCCTCTTGGCAGTAGTACAGCGGGGCGGGGAACCTGCTGTGCATGCCGGGAGAGCATATAAAAGGGGCAGACCTTTGGCCTGGGGGCTGATGTCCAGTGGGGTCCACGCCCAGGTGCCTTCGGCCTGGGTGCATGTGTTCCTGTTCCATCTCGGGTACCTTTAGCCCGGGGTGAGGTACTATCCTGGAGTTCCTGCTGCCCTGGGTATGGAGGCCTAGGTGCGGGAGTAAAGCCTGGAGTCCAGAGCCTTCGTCTGGAGTCCGCTAAGGGTCGAGGAGTCTTAGGGTGCCGCCTCGTGTAGGGGACCATGTTCCAGGGAAGGGAGGATCATTCTGATGGAACGATGCGGGAGTCACGGTGAAGGAAGGGTCTGTTGACTCCCTGGAGAGATGTCTTCCCCTTGATATGGGCTAGGTTCGTAGAAGGAGAAGCTCAAGGTCATCTTGACTGTATCAGAGGCCTTATTCACCCGGCCCGTGGCAGGGGCCTTATACACCCTGGTCTGTGGCAGAGACCAAAGTTGTCCAGGTCCGTGGCAGGGGCCTTGTACACCCGGTCTGTGGCAGAGACCAACCTCAAGGTCTGTGGCAGAGACCGTGCACCTAAAACTGTTTGAGAAACCTAAGCAGTGAAGTGAATGTGCTACGTTTGTGCCTGGACCTCCTGCACACCTTAAGCTGTCCTGTTTCTTTGCTCTAACCTTTTCTATCTGAGTAGAGTTTATTTTGCCATGAGAGAATAAGAGTTGTAATTTCAGCTGGTGTGGACATTGACTTTACTGGGAATTAAAGGACTTGCCTCTACCTACATTAGAGGTGAGAATCATCCTCTGGAGGAGTTTTGACTCCGGCTGTGGACACGGCCCGTCAAGTACACCGCTCAACCTCTTTATATAGGAGGGTACGGGCTGGTAGTGCGGTGTGCCTTGTGTGAAGAACATTGTGTGAAGAACTGCCACGCTAGGGAACTCCTTGGACCTGGCTTTGGTGTGCTCGGTCCCTTGCTGCGTTGGGCAGTAGCAGACATACTGTCTAGGGGATGGACGCTCCGCTTTTGCACACTGCTCCCTCTTCTGCTGTGCTGGTGGCTCTGTGCGACCACCGCCTCTTCCTCCAAACTACACTGGTCACCTGCATAACGTTCATTCCATGTGGGGTCGAGGACCTCATCGTCCTCCCCATCATCTTCCACCCAGTCTTCACCCCTGCCCTCCTTGTCTGTCTGCACAATTGCGAAAGCAGCAGCAGTTGGCACCTGTGTTTCGTCATCATCCGAGACGTACTGCAATGGTCCTCCCATGTACTCATCATGAAACATAAGTGGTTGGGCATCGGTGCACTCAATCTCTTCCACTTCTGGGGCAGGGCTAGGTGGATGGCCCTGGGAAACCCTGCTAACAGAGTCATCGAAAAGCAGAAGAGACTGCTGCATGATTTGGGGCTCAGACTGCTTGGCTGATTTGCAAGGGGGTGAGGTGAAAGACTGATGGACATGGGTTTCAGGTGCCAACTCTGATCTTTCATCAGAAGAGTGGGTGGGAGACAATGTGAAGGAACCCGAGGCACTGTCAGCAACCCAATCTACTATCGCCTGTACTTGTCCTGGCCTAAACATTCGTACAGCCTCATTAGGCGCGACAAAATACCGCCGCAGGCTCGGTCGCCTACTCGCACCTGAGGAAGGTGTTTCACTTGTGCGTGTATCTGGCACAGATCCACCACGTCCTCTCCCTGCAACAGGAGCTCCACCAGCAGCACCACGACCGGGGCCACCACGTCCCTTTGACCTTCTCCTCATATTTTCCAAATTTAGGATCTTGCCCTAAATGGGTGTTTTTGGAAGAGCAGAACACACCCACAGTACGTAACTGCTGAATCGCACAGCTACAGAACTGCAGAAAATGCTATTCAAAAAAAATGTTTTTTTTTTAGTATAGCACAGTAGGAGAAAACTATATAGAAATTGTTTATTTCACACACCTCCAAATATGTATAACACACTGCAAACTATTTTTTGTGTCCCTAAACGGCGTTTTTTGGAAGAGCAGAACACACCCACAGTACGTAACCGCTGAATCGCACAGCTACAGAACTGCAGAAAATGCTATTAAAAAAAAATGTTGTTTTTTTAGTATAGCACAGTAGGAGAAAACTATATAGAAATTGTTTATTTCACACACCTCCACATATGTATAACACACTGCAAACTTTTTGTGGCCCTGAATGGCTCTTTTTGCAAGCGTACATTAAAGTGCAAATTTTATTTTTTTGCCCTAAACGGGTCTTTTTTTGCACGAGCAAAATAAAATGCAAATTTTTTTTTTTTTTGCCCTATGGGTCTTTTGGAAAAGAGCACAATAAAGTGCCTTTTTTTTTTCCCCCTAAATGGATCTTTTTTCAAAGAGCAGAATACACCCACAGTATGGAAACGGTGTATCTCTCAACGTAATATGCAGTGCTGGTGCACTGAGCTTGCAGATAAAAGTTAGATTTTCTCTGACACTGGGCTCATGGCAGTGTAAAAAGACTGTGCACTGCAACACAAACAGGTAAACCTATGCAGATCGCTGATTTTAATCTCTGAATCTGGACTCCTATATAATATATCTCTCTCCCTGAAAGCACCAACAGGAACCTGGCCCTACACTACACTATCTCTCTATCTTTTCCCTCAGATTGCAGAATCAGGACTACCTCATGTATTTTACAATCTCTCCCTATTAGCAACAGCAGCAGCCAAGATCCTCTCCCTATCTATTCTGAAGCAGAGTGACGTGTGTGCTGTGTGCCTCTAGCTTATATAGAAGCTGGGTCACATGTTGCACTGACCAATCACAGCCATGCCATTAGTAGGCATGGCTATGATGGCCTCTAAGGGCACACCAGCTAATCAAAAGGTGATTGGCTGGCCCCTGAAGCATTTCTAAATGCGTAATTAGATTGCCGAACCCGAACCTGGACTTTTGCGCAAAGTCCGGGTTCGGGTTCGGGAAAAAGCTAAAGTTCGGTACGGACCCGAACTGTTCGCTCAACACTATCTGTGAGTGGTTGCAGTGTTGTGGCACCAGTGCCTACGGCTCAATTTTTCTGCCCCTGTTTAACAGGGGCATGTAATTACAATTCTTGGTCTAATAATTCACAGCAGGGCCCATTCCTGCGCCCACCAAGACTAACTGTGAGGCCTTACAGTGTTGTGTCAACACCACCACCACCACCACCACCAAAGGCCCAATTTTTCAGCCCCTGTTCAACAGGAGCATGCAATTACAATTCTTGATCTAATAATTCACAGCAGGGCCCATTCATGCGCCCACCAAGAGTAACTGTGAGGGCTCACAGTGTTGTGGCAACACCAACATGTAAGGGGCAAATTTCAGCTGAGTATATACGGCAGGCCCCTACTTTCAAACATCCAACTTCCAAACGACTCCTCCTTGCAAACGGAAGGATACAACAGGAAGTGAGAGGAAATCTACCCCTAGGAAGGCAAATTCTCTCCTGTAAGAGTTAATATGGGAAAAAAAGTGTCTCCTCTCCACTGATTCTTTATCACCAATTCTTGTTTCAATAAAAAACCCAAATTTTCAAAAAACATTTGTCATTAGGACGGAAAGTGAGGTGAACTGTTCTGAACAGGTGCACATTGCACAGACAGCAAAACAAATGTTACAGGGGTGATAACCCTTCCCTATGTTTTCCAAAAAGCTTAAAAATAGATTTTTTGGCTGGAGCTACACTTAAACAATGTACCTGTTCAAAATTACAAACAGATTCTACATAAGAACAAACCTACAGTCCCTGTCTTGTATGCACCGCCTGTATACGGCTGTTCAGAGTATATAGGGCCTTTTTTATTTTGTGTGCGGGGTTCCCCTTAATATCCATACAAGACCCAAAGGGGCTGGTAATGGGCTGGGGTAGGGGGGGGGGTCATGGGGTAGCTATGCCATTTTTCTTAAAGATTTTCATCCATATTACCGGGACCAGACATTACATTAAAGCCGCAAGCAGTTTTAAATGGCTTTTTTTCCTTTAGAAATGTAATTTTGTGCAGGGACAGTTCTAAACACGGGAAACACGTGGCACTTCACAGGCATACTTTAGACACCCCCCAGGTACGATATTTAAAGGAATATTTGACTTTTTTTTTCACTTTATGCATCATTAAAATGACTGCTCCAGAAAAACTGCCGTTTTTAAAACTTCTTTTTGCATTGATACATGTACCCTGGTGCAGAACCCGGGTTCCCAAACCCTTTTTAGGACAATAACATGCATAATAGTCGTTATAATTAGCACTTTAGATTTCGAACGTTCGCATCCATTGTATTTAATAGGGTTCTAAAGTTCGTGCGAACTTTCGGTCCGTTCGCGGGTTCTGGTGCGAACCGAACCCGGGGGTGTTCGGCTCATCACTAGCCGTGTGACAAACCTGTCTATTGATTCACAGTCTTCTTGCTTACAGCAGCCAAATATATATCTTTCATAGATGACATTTTTAGAAGGTCTGAAGAAAGCTTCTAATGCATCCAGAATGGTTTTGGTGTCACTCTTTTGCTCCTCTGTGAGGTTCAGATTATGCTTGTAAACATGGAGGCATTCACTGCCCATTATCCTTCTCAGCGTGGCTGCTTGCACTGCTGCAGACTTCTCATTTAACCCTGTGGCTACGGAATAGTCCTGAAACTCAGCCCTTAAATTGTCTCAGTTACTGCCAACATCTCCACTCACCCTCATTGCCTCAGGCAGTGGAATGCTGTTAGCTGCCATGATGCTGTTTTCCTTGCTGCAAACACTCAGCATCCAGGACAGGACTGCAATTGTCAGGAGGCACAATCAGTTCCAAGAACACTCACATGAAGGCTGGCAGGCTCTCAGCATCAAATGTGTAGAAAGAGCATGGATCCAAATCTTCTGACACCATGTTTGTCGTGATATATGTAGAGAGACAGCACAAACCATTACTGTACATAAGCCATGTTTACTGAAAGAAGCAGCAGGAAACAGGAAACACAACACAGGAAGAAGTACAACAGAGATGCACCATAGAGTTGCATTTAAAGAAACATGTCATCCATAACACCTTTCCTCAGGACCAGTGCCGGGACAAGGTCATTTGGTGCCCAGGGCGAACAAGGCAAACTGCGCCCCCCCCCCCCCAATTATCGTCGCCGTTCATCGTCACCGTTGTGACTATCTGTGCCTCTCTGGAGAGTTCCACAGGTATTCTTGCCCACTCAGAACCCTTCCCTTTTGCTAAAAGGTACTTCTTCCTTATAAAGTACTTACATTCAATGCAAAGCATCCCTTGTGCTGAGGTATATGCAGCATATAGCCCTGTGTACAGAGTGCAGGGGTCAGGAATATGTAACAGAGGGTATCACACTGCATGCAGTGGTAAAGCGCATGTAATATGCAGATCAGCATACAGAATGCAGGGCCCAGGAGTATGTAACGCAAAACCCATTGTACAGAATACAGCATGCAGTAGTACCATCCCAAGGCCTTTAATATGTAACATACAGCCATGCATTACATACTCTTGCTCACTGAACTCTGTATGCTCTACTGTCCCCCATCCCTGGTCTTCCCCAAGCAAAAATCCCCCTTCCCTCAAGTATTCTACCTCTGTGTCCCCTCTTCCACAGCTCACCTTTGCCCCTCCTCATCAACATCTCACTTCTACACCCACAGTCCAAAACTCACCTCTGCACCCCCATCCACATTATCTCTGCACCTCAATCTAAAGCTCACCCTAATCCACAGCTCTCACCTTTGCCACCCCCCATGTTTCACTTCTGCACCCCCAGCTTCCCCCATGGCTCTCGCCTCTGCACAACCTGTCCCACCCTCCACAGCTCTCACTTTGCACAACCTGCCTTCTGCAGCTCTCCCCTCTGCACAGAGCTCCAACTTCACAGTTCTCCTCTCCCTCTCTGCACAAATCCACCCCCCTCCACACGTTCCCAGTTCTCCTCTCAGCACATATCCCCCAGCTCTTCCTCATGTGTAAATCCCCCCCAGATCCCCTCTCTGCACACATTCCCCCAGATCCCCTCTCTGCACACATTCCCCCAGATCCCCTCTCTGCACACACCCCCCAGATCCCCCTCTGCACACATTCCCCCAGATCCCCTCTCTGCACACACCCCCCAGATCCCCTCTCTGCACACACCCCCCAGATCCCCTCTCTGCACACACCCCCCAGATCCCCTCTCTGCACACACCCCCCAGATCCCCTCTGCACACATTCCCCCAGATCCCCTCTCTGCACACACCCGCCAGATCTCCTCTGCACACATTTCCCCAGATCCCCTCTCTGCAAACACCCCCCAAATCCCATCTGTACACATTCCCCCAGATCCCCTCTCTGCACACACCCCCCAGATCCCCTCTGCACACACCCCCCAGATCCCCTCTCTGCACACACCCCCCAGATCCCCTCTCTGCACACACCCCCAGATCCCCTCTCTGCACACACCCCCCAGATCCCCTCTCTGCACACACCCCCCAGATCCCCTCTCTGCACACATTCCCCCAGATCCCCTCTCTGCACACATTCCCCAAGATCCCCTCTCTGCACACACTCCCCAGCTCTCCTCCATGTACACACCCCCCAGCTCTCCTTTCTGTACAAATCCACCCCAGATCCCCTCTCTGCACACATCCCCTCAGCTCTCCTTTCTGTACAAATCCACCCCAGATCTCCTCTCTGCACACATCCCTCCAGCTCTCCTCTCTGTACAAATCCACCCCAGATCTCCTCTCTGCACACATCCCTCCTGCTCTCCTCTCTGTACAAATCCACCCCAGATCTCCTCTCTGCACACATCCCTCCAGCTCTCCTCTCTGTACAAATCCACCCCAGATCTCCTCTCTGCACACATCCCTCCAGCTCTCCTCGCTGTACAAATCCACCCCAGACCTCCTCTCTGCACACATCCCTCCAGCTCTCCTCTCTCCTCTCTGTACAAATCCACCCCCGATCTCCTCTCTGCACACATCCCTCCAGCTCTACTCTCTGTACAAATCCACCCCAGATCTCCTCTCTGCACAAATCCACCCCAGATCTCCTCTCTGCACACATCCCTCCAGCTCTCCTCTCTGTACAAATCCACCCCAGATCTCCTCTCTGCACACATCCCTCCAGCTCTCCTCTCTGTACAAATCCACCCCAGATCTCCTCTCTGCACACATCCCTCCAGCTCTCCTCTCTCCTCTCTGTACAAATCCACCCCAGATCTCCTCTCTGCACACATCCCTCCAGCTCTCCTCTCTGTACAAATCCACCCCCGATCTCCTCTCTGCACACATCCCTCCAGCTCTCCTCTCTCCTCTCTGTACAAATCCACCCCAGATCTCCTCTCTGCACACATCCCTCCAGCTCTCCTCTCTGTACAAATCCACCCCAGATCTCCTCTCTGCACACATCCCTCCAGCTCTCCTCTCTGTACAAATCCACCCCAGATCTCCTCTCTGCACACATCCCTCCAGCTCTCCTCTCTGTACAAATCCACCCCAGATCTCCTCTCTGCACACATCCCTCCAGCTCTCCTCTCTCCTCTCTGTACAAATCCACCCCCGATCTCCTCTCTGCACACATCCCTCCAGCTCTCCTCTCTGTACAAATCCACCCCAGATCTCCTCTCTGCACAAATCCACCCCAGATCTCCTCTCTGCACACATCCCTCCAGCTCTCCTCTCTGTACAAATCCACCCCAGATCTCCTCTCTGCACACATCCCTCCAGCTCTCCTCTCTGTACAAATCCACCCCAGATCTCCTCTCTGCACACATCCCTCCAGCTCTCCTCTCTGTACAAATCCACCCCAGATCTCCTCTCTGCACACATCCCTCCAGCTCTCCTCTCTGTACAAATCCACCCCAGATCTCCTCTCTGCACAAATCCACCCCAGATCTCCTCTCTGCACACATCCCTCCAGCTCTCCTCTCTGTACAAATCCACCCCAGATCTCCTCTCTGCACAAATCCACCCCAGATCTCCTCTCTGCACACATCCCTCCAGCTCTCCTCTCTGTACAAATCCACCCCAGATCTCCTCTCTGCACACATCCCTCCAGCACTCCTCTCTGTACAAATCCACCCCAGATCTCCTCTCTGCACACATCCCTCCAGCTCTCCTTTCTGTACAAATCCACCCCAGATCTCCTCTCTGCACACATCCCTCCTGCTCTCCTCTCTGTACAAATCCACCCCAGATCTCCTCTCTGCACACATCCCTCCAGCTCTCCTCTCTGTACAAATCCACCCCGGATCTCCTCTCTGCACACATCCCTCCAGATCTCCTCTCTCCTCTCTGTACAAATCCACCCCAGATCTCCTCTCTGCACACATCCCTCCAGCTCTCCTCTCTGTACAAATCCACCCCAGATCTCCTCTCTGCACACATCCCTCCAGCTCTCCTCTCTGTACAAATCCACCCCAGATCTCCTCTCTCCACACATCCCTCCAGCTCTCCTCTCTGTACAAATCCACCCCAGATCTCCTCTCTGCACACATCCCTCCAGCTCTCCTCTCTGTACAAATCCACCCCCGATCTCCTCTCTGCACACATCCCTCCAGCTCTCCTCTCTGTACAAATCCACCCCAGATCTCCTCTCTGCACACATCCCTCCAGCTCTCCTCTCTGTACAAATCCACCCCAGATCTCCTCTCTGCACACATCGCTCCAGCTCTCCTCTCTCCTCTCTGTACAAATCCACCCCAGATCTCCTCTCTGCACACATCCCTCCTGCTCTCCTCTCTGTACAAATCCACCCCAGATCTCCTCTCTGCACACATCCCTCCAGCTCTCCTCTCTGTACAAATCCACCCCAGATCTCCTCTCTGCACACATCCCTCCAGCTCTCCTCTCTGTACAAATCCACCCCAGATCTCCTCTCTGCACACATCCCTCCAGCTCTCCTCTCTGTACAAATCCACCCCCGATCTCCTCTCTGCACACATCCCTCCAGCTCTCCTCTCTGTACAAATCCACCCCAGATCTCCTCTCTGCACACATCCCTCCAGCTCTCCTCTCTGTACAAATCCACCCCAGATCTCCTCTCTGCACACATCCCTCCAGCTCTCCTCTCTCCTCTCTGTACAAATCCACCCCAGATCTCCTCTCTGCACACATCCCTCCAGCTCTCCTCTCTGTACAAATCCACCCCAGATCTCCTCTCTGCACACATCCCTCCAGCTCTCCTCTCTGTACAAATCTACCCCAGATCTCCTCTCTGCACACATCCCTCCAGCTCTCCTCTCTGTACAAATCCACCCCAGATCTCCTCTCTGCACACATCCCTCCAGCTCTCCTCTCTCCTCTCTGTACAAATCCACCCCCGATCTCCTCTCTGCACACATCCCTCCAGCTCTCCTCTCTCCTCTCTGTACAAATCCACCCAAGATCTCCTCTCTGCACACATCCCTCCAGCTCTCCTCTCTGTACAAATCCACCCCAGATCTCCTCTCTGCACACATCCCTCCAGCTCTCCTCTCTGTACAAATCCACCCCAGATCTCCTCTCTGCACACATCCGTCCAGCTCTCCTCTCTGTACAAATCCACCCCAGATCTCCTCTCTGCACACATCCCTCCAGCTCTCCTCTCTCCTCTCTGTACAAATCCACCCCCGATCTCCTCTCTGCACACATCCCTCCAGCTCTACTCTCTGTACAAATCCACCCCAGATCTCCTCTCTGCACAAATCCACCCCAGATCTCCTCTCTGCACACATCCCTCCAGCTCTCCTCTCTGTACAAATCCACCCCAGATCTCCTCTCTGCACACATCCCTCCAGCTCTCCTCTCTGTACAAATCCACCCCAGATCTCCTCTCTGCACACATCCCTCCAGCTCTCCTCTCTGTACAAATCCACCCCAGATCTCCTCTCTGCACACATCGCTCCAGCTCTCCTCTCTCCTCTCTGTACAAATCCACCCCAGATCTCCTCTCTGCACACATCCCTCCTGCTCTCCTCTCTGTACAAATCCACCCCAGATCTCCTCTCTGCACACATCCCTCCAGCTCTCCTCTCTGTACAAATCCACCCCAGATCTCCTCTCTGCACACATCCCTCCAGCTCTCCTCTCTGTACAAATCCACCCCAGATCTCCTCTCTGCACACATCCCTCCAGCTCTCCTCTCTGTACAAATCCACCCCCGATCTCCTCTCTGCACACATCCCTCCAGCTCTCCTCTCTGTACAAATCCACCCCAGATCTCCTCTCTGCACACATCCCTCCAGCTCTCCTCTCTGTACAAATCCACCCCAGATCTCCTCTCTGCACACATCCCTCCAGCTCTCCTCTCTCCTCTCTGCACAAATCCACCCCAGATCTCCTCTCTGCACACATCCCTCCAGCTCTCCTCTCTGTACAAATCCACCCCAGATCTCCTCTCTGCACACATCCCTCCAGCACTCCTCTCTGTACAAATCCACCCCAGATCTCCTCTCTGCACACATCCCTCCAGCTCTCCTTTCTGTACAAATCCACCCCAGATCTCCTCTCTGCACACATCCCTCCTGCTCTCCTCTCTGTACAAATCCACCCCAGATCTCCTCTCTGCACACATCCCTCCAGCTCTCCTCTCTGTACAAATCCACCCCGGATCTCCTCTCTGCACACATCCCTCCAGATCTCCTCTCTCCTCTCTGTACAAATCCACCCCAGATCTCCTCTCTGCACACATCCCTCCAGCTCTCCTCTCTGTACAAATCCACCCCAGATCTCCTCTCTGCACACATCCCTCCAGCTCTCCTCTCTGTACAAATCCACCCCAGATCTCCTCTCTCCACACATCCCTCCAGCTCTCCTCTCTGTACAAATCCACCCCAGATCTCCTCTCTGCACACATCCCTCCAGCTCTCCTCTCTGTACAAATCCACCCCAGATCTCCTCTCTGCACACATCCCTCCAGCTCTCCTCTCTGTACAAATCCACCCCAGATCTCCTCTCTGCACACATCCCTCCAGCTCTCCTCTCTGTACAAATCCACCCCAGATCTCCTCTCTGCACACATCCCTCCAGCTCTCCTCTCTCCTCTCTGTACAAATCCACCCCAGATATCCTCTCTGCACACATCCCTCCAGCTCTCCTCTCTGTACAAATCCACCCCAGATCTCCTCTCTGCACAAATCCACCCCAGATCTCCTCTCTGCACACATCCCTCCAGCTCTCCTCTCTGTACAAATCCACCCCAGATCTCCTCTCTGCACAAATCCACCCCAGATCTCCTCTCTGCACACATCCCTCCAGCTCTCCTCTCTGTACAAATCCACCCCAGATCTCCTCTCTGCACACATCCCTCCAGCTCTCCTCTCTGTACAAATCCACCCCAGATCTCCTCTCTGCACACATCCCTCCAGCTCTCCTTTCTGTACAAATCCACCCCAGATCTCCTCTCTGCACACATCCCTCCTGCTCTCCTCTCTGTACAAATCCACCCCAGATCTCCTCTCTGCACACATCCCTCCAGCTCTCCTTTCTCCTCTCTGTACAAATCCACCCCCGATCTCCTCTCTGCACACATCCCTCCAGATCTCCTCTGTACAAATCCACCCCGGATCTCCTCTCTGCACACATCCCTCCAGATCTCCTCTCTCCTCTCTGTACAAATCCACCCCAGATCTCCTCTCTGCACACATCCCTCCAGCTCTCCTTTCTGTACAAATCCACCCCAGATCTCCTCTCTGCACACATCCCTCCAGCTCTCCTCTCTGTACAAATCCACCCCGGATCTCCTCTCTGCACACATCCCTCCAGATCTCCTCTCTCCTCTCTGTACAAATCCACCCCAGATCTCCTCTCTGCACACATCCCTCCAGCTCTCCTTTCTGTACAAATCCACCCCAGATCTCCTCTCTGCACACATCCCTCCAGCTCTCCTCTCTGTACAAATCCACCCCAGATCTCCTCTCTGCACAAATCCACCCCAGATCTCCTCTCTGCACACATCCCTCCAGCTCTCCTCTCTGTACAAATCCACCCCAGATCTCCTCTCTGCACAAATCCACCCCAGATCTCCTCTCTGCACACATCCCTTCATCTCTCCTCTCTGTACAAATCCACCCCAGATCTCCTCTCTGCACACATCCCTCCAGCTCTCCTCTCTGTACAAATCCACCCCAGATCTCCTCTCTGCACACATCCCTCCAGCTCTCCTTTCTGTACAAATCCACCCCAGATCTCCTCTCTGCACACATCCCTCCTGCTCTCCTCTCTGTGCAAATCCACCCCAGATCTCCTCTCTGCACACATCCCTCCAGCTCTCCTCTCTGTACAAATCCACCCCGGATCTCCTCTCTGCACACATCCCTCCAGATCTCCTCTCTCCTCTCTGTACAAATCCACCCCAGATCTCCTCTCTGCACACATCCCTCCTGCTCTCCTCTCTGTACAAATCCACCCCAGATCTCCTCTCTGCACACATCCCTCCAGCTCTCCTCTCTCCTCTCTGTACAAATCCACCCCAGATCTCCTCTCTGCACACATCCCTCCAGCTCTCCTCGCTGTACAAATCCACCCCAGATCTCCTCTCTGCACACATCCCTCCAGCTCTCCTCTCCGTACAAATCCACCCCAGATCTCCTCTTTGCACACATCCCTCCAGCTCTCCTCTCTGTACAAATCCACCCCAGATCTCCTCTCTGCACACATCCCTCCAGCTCTCCTCTCTGTACAAATCCACCCCAGATCTCCTCTCTGCACACATCCCTCCAGCTCTCCTCTCTGTACAAATCCACCCCAGATCTCCTCTCTGCACACATCCCTCCAGATCTCCTCTCTGTACAAATCCACCCCAGATCTCCTCTCTGCACACATCCCTCCAGCTCTCCTCTCTGTACAAATCCACCCCAGATCTCCTCTCTGCACACATCCCTCCAGCTCTCCTCTCTGTACAAATCCACCCCAGATCTCCTCTCTCCACACATCCCTCCAGCTCTCCTCTCTCCTCTCTGTACAAATCCACCCCAGATCTCCTCTCTGCACACATCCCTCCAGCTCTCCTCTCTGTACAAATCCACCCCCGATCTCCTCTCTGCACACATCCCTCCAGCTCTCCTCTCTGTACAAATCCACCCCAGATCTCCTCTCTGCACACATCCCTCCAGCTCTCCTCTCTGTACAAATCCACCCCAGATCTCCTCTCTGCACACATCCCTCCAGCTCTCCTCTCTCCTCTCTGTACAAATCCACCCCAGATCTCCTCTCTGCACACATCCCTCCTGCTCTCCTCTCTGTACAAATCCACCCCAGATCTCCTCTCTGCACACATCCCTCCAGCTCTCCTCTCTGTACAAATCCACCCCAGATCTCCTCTCTGCACACATCCCTCCAGCTCTCCTCTCTGTACAAATCCACCCCAGATCTCCTCTCTGCACACATCCCTCCAGCTCTCCTCTCTGTACAAATCCACCCCAGATCTCCTCTCTGCACACATCCCTCCAGCACTCCTTTCTGTACAAATCCACCCCATATCTCCTCTCTGCACACATCCCTCCAGCTCTCCTCTCTGTACAAATCCACCCCAGATCTCCTCTCTGCACACATCCCTCCAGCTCTCCTCTCTGTACAAATCCACCCCAGATCTCCTCTCTGCACACATCCCTCCAGCTCTCCTCTCTGTACAAATCCACCCCAGATCTCCTCTCTGCACACATCCCTCCAGCTCTCCTCTTTGTACAAATCCACCCCAGATCTCCTCTCTGCACAAATCCCTCCAGCTCTCCTCTCTGTACAAATCCACCCCAGATCTCCTCTCTGCACACATCCCTCCAGCTCTCCTCTTTGTACAAATCCACCCCAGATCTCCTCTCTGCACACATCCCTCCAGCTCTCCTCTCTCCTCTCTGTACAAATCCACCCCAGATCTCCTCTCTACACACATCCCTCCAGCTCTCCTCTGTACAAATCCACCCCAGATCTCCTCTCTGCACACATCCCTCCAGCTCTCCTCTCTGTACAAATCCACCCCAGATCTCCTCTCTGCACACATCCCTCCAGATCTCCTCTCTCCTCTCTGTACAAATCCACCCCAGATCTCCTCTCTGCACACATCCCTCCAGCTCTCCTCTCTGTACAAATCCACCCCAGATCTCCTCTCTGCACACATCCCCCCAGCTCTCCTCTCTGTACAAATCCACCCCAGATCTCCTCTCTGCACACATCCCTCCAGCTCTCCTCTTTGTACAAATCCACCCCAGATCTCCTCTCTGCACAAATCCCTCCAGCTCTCCTCTCTGTACAAATCCACCCCAGATCTCCTCTCTGCACACATCCCTCCAGCTCTCCTCTTTGTACAAATCCACCCCAGATCTCCTCTCTGCACACATCCCTCCAGCTCTCCTCTCTCCTCTCTGTACAAATCCACCCCAGATCTCCTCTCTACACACATCCCTCCAGCTCTCCTCTGTACAAATCCACCCCAGATCTCCTCTCTGCACACATCCCTCCAGCTCTCCTCTCTGTACAAATCCACCCCAGATCTCCTCTCTGCACACATCCCTCCAGATCTCCTCTCTCCTCTCTGTACAAATCCACCCCAGATCTCCTCTCTGCACACATCCCTCCAGCTCTCCTCTCTGCTAACCCCCCCTTTCATGGTTCCCTCTCTCAGCACATATTCCCCCTTCCCCCACACCTTTACAGTGCACTGCTCTCTGCACAACCTCAGGCTTTGACAAACCCTCACCTCTTCTGAGGGCCACAGGTCTCTATAGTATGCGCAGGCTTTTTTTTTTCTTAATTCAGCAGAGTACAGAGAGCTCTGCCTGCTGTAGCACAGAGCCGGAGGAGGAGTTTCAGAGCTCCTCGGCTCCGCGCTGCAATGTATCAGTAGTAGCAGCAAGCAGGGACAAGCTGCTTCTGGAATCACTGCTGCTGTAGCTTAGTGCTGGGATCAGAATTTTGCTCAAGGGCAGCATCAGTGAGTGCCCAGAGCTAACACAGAAAAGCCAGTTGAGGAAGTGAGCTCTGCAGAAAACTTCCTCTACTGGCTATGTGTTACATGACAGGTCGGAGAGGAGAGGGCTGCCAGAGGTGAAAAAGCACTGGTGGCCATATACACACTTTGTTGCTGAACTCCTGCTGGTTCCTTCTCGGCGGCTCCTCCCGCAGCTTCGGCAGCAGCTCTCTACTCTGCTCCTATCCTGCCTTCGGCTGTGAGTGATGTCACGCCGCCGGGACGGGACCACAAAGTCCATTCATAGGGGGAGAGAAGGGGCAGCGCTGACAGGTATGGCTGGTGTGGACTGTGTAGGCTTGTGCTGGGTGCAGGAGCGCACTCAGCACATTACAGCAGTAAGGTACAGATGACTACAGTACAGCTAGCGGCGCCTGCTAGTGTGTACAGTGAAGCACACTGCTGGCACTTCACCTGCGCCCCCCTCCTGCTTGCAAATTGTACCGCCCAGGGCATCCGCCCCTTCCGCCCCTGCCTTGTACCGGCCCTGCTCAGGACCCACTAACAGGCCAGGTTTGCAAGATAACTAAAATACATCACAGGTGATATAATTTGCTGCTCAGTGATTGCAGTATTCTAGTCTGCATCTCCCCAAGGTAATACTTAAAACTGGTCTGTTAGTGGGTCCTGAGGACATGAGTTGAGAACCACTGATCTAAAGACTTCAAACAATGTTCAGCTTCCCTGTGAAATAATTTTTCATAAACAGCCTTCTTCTGGTGGAAAGAATTTATGACAATTGTTTTTTTTTTGGACTGGTTAAATACCAGGCCACTTTTTGCGATTCGCCCCTGTGTCGATTTAACTGACAATTGCGCGGTCGTGCGACGTGACTCCCAAACAAAATTGACGTCCTTTTTTTCCCACAAATAGAGCTTTCTTTTGGTGGTATTTGATCACCTCTGCGGTTTTTATTTTTTGCGCTATAAACAAAAATAGAGCGACAATTTTGAAAAAAAATCAATGTTTTTTACTTTTTGCTATAATAAATTTCCCCCAAAAATATATAAAAAAACGTTTTTTTTCCTCAGTTTAGGCCGATACGTCTTTTTCTACATATTTTTGTAAAAAAAAACGCAATCAGCGTTTATTGATTAGTTTGCGCAAAAGTTATAGCGTTTACAAAATAGGGGATAGTTTTTTGGCATTTTTATAAAAAATAATTGTTTTACTAGTAATGGAGGTGATCAGTGATTTTTTTCATGACTGCGACATTATGGCAGACACATTGGACACTTTTGACACATTTTTGGGACCATTGTCATTTTCACAGCGATCAGTGCTATAAAAATGCACTGATTACTGTGAAAATGACACTGGCAGTGAAGGGGTTAACCACTATGTGGCGCTGTAGGGGTTAAGTGTTCCCTGCATAGTGTTTCTAACTGTAGGGGGGATGGGCTGTGTGTCACATGACACTGATCTCCGCTCTGAGTACACGAAGCCAAGATCCGTGTCATTGTCACTAGGCAGTGCCGGGAGATGCTTGTATACACAAGCATCTCCCCGCTCTATACCTCCGTTAGACGATCAAGGGACCCGTGGCCCGACCCACGGGGATGGAGGAACCACACAGACAGGCACTTAAAGGGGACGTACAGGTACGTTGATGTGCCTGTCCGTGCTATTCTGCCTACGTAAATGTACCAGAGGCGGTCGGCAAGTGGTTAAAGAGGCCCTTTCACCATCTTAACCTCCCTGACGATATGATTATGTCAGATTTTTTGATGCTGAAAGCGGTACAATGTTTCGCATGGAAATTTGGCATTTTATATTGTAGGCCTGTAATTCTTAGAAATAACTCCCTTAAATCTGTCTAAACAAGAGTCTATTAGACATCCCGGGTGTAACGGGAGGGCCAGAGGAACCCAGAATCCGTTAGAAAGAATTAGGTAATTAGCATGTTAATTAGATCTGATCACAGGTGTATTTCCAGAGTAATATGATGCACCTCCTCTTTTAACTGTGTATAAAACTTGTGGTTGTTTGAATAAAGATTGTCAGTCTTGCTTAAATCTCAAGACAGAGCTTTGTCTCGTTATTGAGGGAGAATTATTCTTATGGGTCTTGTTCGCCTGACTGGAATGTCGGTAGCTGCCTTGGTGTTCGGGAACGGAATATCCTAAACAGCTTTAACCCCTCCCATACTTGGGGTGCCGTTACAAGCTGTGTCCAATCACAGTTCATATGTAAACAAATAGCGGTTATCAGCTTTTCCTTTCCTCAGCACTGGCACTGTGTGAGGAAAGGAAAGCCAATAACCGGCTATCCTGTGACAGTGAACATTTACACTGATAAGCAGGGCACAGTAACCTGATCTTGAATGCAGCCCCATCAGTGCCAATCAGTGTCCATTAGTGCAGCATATCAGTGCCCATCAGTTGCTGCCTATTAGTGCCGCCTATCAGTGCCCATCCGTGCCACCTTATCAGTGTATTCTCATCAGTTTCCATCAGTGCCGCCTCATAAGTTCACATCAGTACCCATCAGTGCAGCCTCATCTGTGCCCATCAGTGCAGCCTCATCAGTATCCATCAGTGCAGCCTTATCAGTGCCCATTAGTGCAGCCTCGACAATGCCAATCAGTGCAGCCTATCAGTGCCCAGCAGTGCAGCCTCATCAGCGCACATCAGTGAAGAAGAAAAATTACTTATTTATCAAATATTTTTTTAGCAAAAGCAAAGAAAACATTTTTTTTTATTTCATATTAATTTGTTTAGCAAAAAATAAAAAACCCAGCGGTAATTAAATACCACCAAAAGGAAGCTCTATCTGTTTAAAAAAAATTTACTTGGGTACAATGTTGCGTGAGTGCGCATATGTCATTCACAGTTTGACAGCGTTGAAAGCTGAAAATTGGCTTTGTCAGGAAGGGGGTGGAAGTGCCCAGTAGGCAAGTGGTTAAATAATCTTCAGGCCTAAAATGATTTTTTTAACATGCATGCAAAAAACACAAAAATTACTTTGGCAGCGAAAGGATTGATACCATAAGAACATTTGATCCTAAGAGAAAATAGCCTAGGAACATTCAACCAGAAGAGAAAATAGTCGAAGACCAAAAGAGCATTTGATCAGAATAGAAAGTACTTTAAAAACATTTGTTTCTGCTATATTCTCACAACAGCCACAGCTGCACCAGATACCATGCACTGCTGCACCAGATTTTGCACTTTCCAATATTAGTAAACCAACCCCATTGTATAAAAAAATCCATAAAACTAATGGGATAATGCTTTATTTTTACGTAGAATGTTTTTTTTTTATAAAAAAGACTTGACAGATTTGGCACTTGAACACTTTTCCATTTTACTGGCCTACTGACGTTCTCGAAAAAAAAGTGGCTTTTGTGTTGATCTTTGACATTAAAACCTCTAGTATGTTTCAATGGTCTAAGAAAATGTCACTGTACCAGTTATGTTATCACAAGGTGATGCTCAGATCCTGAAATACCGGAATGCTTCATAAAGTACGTTTTCTCTTCCTTGTCTTAAACCAGACCCAACATGAAATCCCACTAGCAAAATTCACAAACCAGTGTTAAAAGATAATTTTCCCCTCTGACATAAAGAAGCTCAAATGAGATTAAAGCCTTTGCTACATAGAAAACATGATAGGGAATCAAAAGAAGTCACTGACTTTGCAAAATATGAGCACTCTATATTTACTGTGCTGAGATACAGTCCTGGGACTGAGACCGTAAGAGCCCATTTAAACCTGTTGCCCTATAACCCGGCCTTTCTGCCAGCCCTACGATCCTCTACCTTCGGCCCTTGGAACAAATATGACCACGTCAACTCTCTCAGGTACTCCACTCTGACCCTTCTTTAACTGTAGTTATCTAGTAGCTCTCTGCTCACCACTCTACAGTGCTTGCAGAGGCAACAGACCTTATCCTACATTCGATCTCTCACCGCACTACTGAATATAAACAATGGGCCGATCACATTCAAATCCCTACTATTACAGAAAGATCAACCATACCATTTCCCATCTGTACTCCAATATCCTAGCTGCTGCCCACCCAGACTTCCCCAACTATACATGGATGTGGGAAAAAGAACTTCAGCTTACATTACCCCTGCAGATTGGGAAAAATATTTCATGTTGACCCACAAATTATCGCTTGCAATCAAGACTCCAGAAAAAGAGTTCAAACTTATAATCAGGTGGTATAGATGCCTCTCTGTTCTTCACCATTTCAATCATGCAGCCTCTGAAACATGCTGGCAGTACCTCCCATCCAAAAGCACCATGCTCCATATATGGTGGGACTATCCCCCTATCCAGGCGTTTGGTCTGTGAGTCTTCAACTTCTACTGTAAACTCATGGCAACTCAAATCCCACTTGCCCCTATGGTGGTGCTCCTCTCCATGATCCCTCAAGTCCACAAAAAAAGATGTCCTTTGTAATTTTATAGCTGGAGTCAGAACAGTCAGAACGGTTATACCTCGCTATTTGAAAACAACCACTACACCTGCCCTTGTGGAATGGTGTAGGAAACTAACAAGGAAGAACAATTTAAAACAACTTGACTCTTTTCCTTTCCTCCCATTCATTGTATTCTTGTGTTCTCTATTTCACTTTCTTTCTTCTTTCTCTACCTTTTGGTCTCATAGGGATAAATCATATCTATAATTTTGATGATTGATGCTTCGTGTCTGGTTCCACAAGGTTTCCATTATTGGTCAAATGTTTTGACCTGTTATTGAACCGATATTACATTTTCGCACTTAATCTTGTTTTCGGGTTTGGATTTTGTCTAGCACTTTGTTTCCTGTCTATATTCCCTTGGACCACTTGTCTCTGTTATTTTGGTTTATGTCCTTGACAAATCTTATTATGTATTTTTATGAAGAAAAAAAAAAACAATAAACATTATATTTGCCTATAAAACAACTTGGGCCTCCTGGTCAATGTTATTCTTCTGCATTTCAGGATTGGATTAAGGAAGATACCCCACCAATCTCAAACTAGCCAGGATGGAGTGACTGCAACTCCTCATCTTCCTGTCTAACCCCGGGTCGCCCTTCTCCTTCTTTCCTATATTCTTCTTCAACTGGTTTATTCTCAGTCATCACCTCTCTACCCACTACTGGAAGCTAGTCTTACCCACTTTCTATTAACAAAGTCACCTGACAGCTGAATTGTATTATTTTTCACTGGTCTTCTGATGAAGGCAACCTTTAACCAATGTGATTGGGCTGTCTACTTCCTAGTTACTCCCTAGATGACCCGAGATAGTAGTGCTTCAGCATTAGTTTCTTCTGTCTTTCATCACATGCAACTAAGTACCTATGCAAAATCTTTTGATGTATACATTCTATCACTAGTGGAAGATTTGAACCACATCACCTCTGTACTTTTATATTCCTTGTATCTGTAACTACTGTTATAAAAACTACAAAAAAGCTAGATTGAACTATAACTGTTGCCTTGTGGTAGTATGTATTTCTGCAATGCAATGCACACATCAGTGCATTACAGTGCTATTTAATTTCCATGGCACTCCCCAAAGCAACACGCCTCCAACATACATGCATCATATATTGTGGTGTCCTGCTTTGGAAAAATCCTGCATGTCAGTTTTTTGTCCATTGGTAGCTCATTAATTTAAAAAGGCTGCCTTACTGTAAGGTATTAACACAACGCACCAGAATGGCAAAGTGTAAATGGGCATCACTTGACATATGTATTTATATGTGAACTGGGATTGTACAATCAGAATGTGCATGTGCTCATTTATATTTCTTCACAAACATTTGGACTTTACAGTTTTTTCCTTTTTTTTTTTTTTTTGCTGTATGTTCCCCTGCATGATCCTTGAACTGGAGAGAGTTCAGAGAAGGGCAAAGAATAAGTTAATAAGGGGGCTGAAGGACCTTAGCAATGAGGAACAACTACAAACATTAAACGTATTCTCCTTGGAGAAGAGACACTTAAAAGGGAATATTAGGAGGAAACGATTATACCTAAGGTGTCTAAAGAAGACACACAGCTACACAATGAAGTTGGAAAAGAAGCCGTTCAATCTTAACTGCATAGGGGGCTCAAATGGATAGACCAGTAAGGATGTGGACTGTGGTAAGGATGTGGAACTACCTTCCACAGTTGGTGGTTTTAGTAGGGAGTGTCGATTAATTCAAAAAACATTTAGATGAGTTTCTTAGTGAACACAATGTACAGGAATATGGAAAATTATAGTGACATAAACACACACACACACAGGTTGAAATGGATGGACTGGTGTCTTTATTCAACCATACTAACTATGTAAAAATATAACTAACCTGAATTTTAAGAAAAGATTGCTCCTTGTGATGCTGCTAGCCTAAAAAACGATTTACTAAATGATGGCATAGTTTGAAAAGTAAATTTGAAAGCAGTAGTAAACTGTCACACAAATTTTAAAAGAAATCGGGCCCCCTGCAGGTTTAAGTCACAATGTACTAATATGCACTGCTTACTAGCACATTATGACATACTTACCCTTCAGCACGATGCTTTCAAGGCTCCCCACACTTCCTTCTTTACCCCGTCCTACTTCTGGATTTGTGGACTCCGACTGTATAAATGGCCAGGGCCGTGATGACATAACTCACACACATGTGTGCAGGAGCCCTGGCCCCAGAATGTGGCAGTGATGTCACTGGCTGCCTCCTGTGTGAATATCTCCTAAAGAGTGCAAGTTTAGGAGATATTCACTGCACCCACAGGTGAGCCTTATCTGTGGGTACAAGTTAAAAAGTGGACTTTACTTCCACTTTGCCATACCTAAAGCGAAACTACAGTATACTTAATTTCTCTCCAGCGTTCCACTTTAATCAATAAGGCAGATCTATATTTGTTTTGAAGACCTAGTTAAGTGCACAGGGCTTTTACTTGCACGTGATTGGACGATTGAAGTGCGCGTTTTGCTTTTTGACTTATATTCTGTTCAAAGCTAGGGCACTCAAAATAAGATTACCCAATTTTTTGCAAAGTTATGTCATCTTTATAAAAATACTAAGCAAATCTAGCTTTTAAAGTGGAACTAAAGTGAGGGATACTCACCTTCCCAATGCTCCCTTGCCAGTACCGCCATCTTCTCTTGTGTGCCAGGTTTTGCCCATCTTCATTAGCCGGTGCAGGATGATGACAGTCCTGTGCATGCGAAGGAACTAGTCATCCCGGCACATAGGATCCGCCTGGCAGCTGTAAGCTGAGCTGCACATGGACATTTCAGTTTACAGTTCAGGGATCGCTGTGAGCAGGCAGGTAGGTGTGTTTTATTGCAGAAGAGACATTACAGCTTGTTTAATTAAGCTTTGAAGTTCACGAGAAAACCATAGGCACAGCTCTAAATGTGTACATGCCTTTAGAAGCAATTTTAATCAGAAAATTGTGGCAACTTAGAGCTGTAGTAACAAAAAAATAAAAAATAAAAATCTTATCCCTGGAAGTTAAGAGCATAAAATGCTAGCACGTTATGAAAGACTTGCCTGAGAACAAAGGCCTCTAGCAGAGTGCTGTCACGGCTGCCCTGGCTGCCCCATCTTCACTGAGTCTTCCTTCCGGTTTTGCGGGTTGCGGACATTTGAATGGCTGAGTCGCAATGACGTCACTCCCGCACATGGGCATGAGAATCACGGCCACGGCACAGCTCTTCCTATAGAAGGCACACTGTCCAATGAGAAAGCAGTGCGCATGTGTCGATAACATCACCTGCATTGCTAAAGTAAATATTCCCTAAACGGTGCATGTTTTGAAGATATTTACTACACCTACATGTAAGCCTTATGTAGCGGGTATGTACTTTTGTGAGTGTTTAATTCTGGTGGAGACATCAGTGATGCTTAGTTCCCTGCGGCTCAGCAGGTGGCGCTGTCACTTTGGGCTGGGGTTGAACCATCACTGCAGTGCCGTACCCTTTGTGACCTCTCGCAGCAGTTGTACGGTGGGGCGGGGAACCCGCTGTGCTTGCTGGGAGAGGGTATAAAGGGGGCGGACATCTTCGCCACGAGGTCGGAGACCCAGGCACCTACAGCCTGAGGGCTGCTGTCCGTGGTCGGTGTCCAGGCGGCCTAGGCCTGGGCACTTGGAGTTCGTGTTTCATCCCAGACACCTTCAGTCTGGGGTGTGCTTGCTGGGAGAGGGTATAAAGGGGGCGGACATCTTCGCCACGAGGTCGGAGACCCAGGCACCTGAGGGCTGCTGTCCGTGGTCGGTGTCCAGGCGGCCTAGGCCTGGACACTTGGAGTTCATGTTTCATCCCAGACACCTTCAGTCTGGGGTGAGGTACTCAGCCAGAGGCCTGGGACCCAGTACCTTCCGCTGGGTCCCGCAAGGGAGGGATTGTCCTAGGGTGCCCCGGGTGTTGGGCACCCGAATCCAGAGGCGTAGGGGACCGGAGGAGGGATTCAACCGAAGATCTGGTGCAGCATATTGCCAGTGCCGGCCTGTTAAATTAAACCGCATGTTCCCTTCCAACTCCCCGCTATGCTGGAGAAATTGCGGACAGGAGGCCACCCATGCTCACATCTGGTGGTTCTGCCCGATCATTCGCCCTTACTGGTCCGCGGTAATAGACCTTATTCACCAGATCACTGAGATCAAGTTACCTTTGGATCCTTGGACAGTGCTTTTCCATGCTACCTCAATGTCAATAGGTAGATATAAACGCTCGCTGATTCCACATCTTCTTAACACGGCTAAGGCTCTCATTCCTGTGCTTTGGGGTCAATCTACATCTCCGTCCACTAAGTGTTGGCTGCAAAGAGTCTCTGACGTTTACCTCATGGAAGACCTCACCCACATTGCGAGAGACACTACCAAACAATTTACTCTAACCTGGGCCCCGTGGTCCTCCTTCCTATCTACCCAATGTTATAAGGACATAATTTCTTCTTCCCCCTGAACAACCCAGGCCCTTGATGTCTCAGTCTTATGTATGTAAATGATGTGGATTTTATTTCTATATAAGGATTAAATTCAATATTAGCACATGCCAAATATTAATCTTTTGCTGCCATGTGTGCCAACTTCCTTCCTTCTTCTCCCTCCCCCCCCATCCCACCTTTCTCTCTTGCACTTCTCTCTTTCTCCCCCCTTTTTTTGTTTCTCTTTTTATGCTTTTTATATTGTTATTTTAATTTGGTTTGCTGGGTCACTCTTAATGTCTCTACTATACTCATGAGTGATTATTTTCACACGTTTGCCCAGTGTACCCCTCTCTGTTCCAATGTACTTCATTTGATTGAGATGCTTATATATCTTTCTCAATAAAAAATATATTGAACAAAAAAAATATTGCCAGTGCCGGATGAACCTCTGGAGACCGCCCGGATGGATATCTTCCCGAACAGGGGCCAATTCATAGAGTAAGGTGGTTCATGTTCTATGACCGGTGGCATCGGTCCAACTAGTCAACTCAGGTTAGTGGCAGAGACCTGCTATTAGGCCTGTGGCAGGGGCCTCAACGGTTCATCCGGTCGGATCAACTGATCAACTGATTATGTTCACCCTGGCAATGGAGAAATAAAAGAGTGTTGGACTTTTATTGATGTGGGGCTCTATTACTGGCAGACACATCTCCACGGAACAAGCAGAGGCTTTGTATGCAGAGAACAGACCCGAAGGTAATTCAAGTGACTTAGCTCAACCCTCATACACATACGAGGTGAGAGCTTGGCGTAGTGTTCCTGCACTCTCCTCTTCCAGGTACCCTAGACCAGAGGCGTTGCCAGGGGGGTGCGGGGGTGCGGTCCGCCCCCGGGTGACACCCGCTAGAGGGGTGACACCCTCCCTTTTTTTTTTTTTTTTTTTTTTTAATTTTTTTTTTTTTTTTTACAGCTGACCCATTCATTGATTAATTTCACCCCGCTGGGCTGGAAGCCTGGAACAACACCTCCAGCGCCGCGGCCGCGCCTGGTGTGTGTCCTCCGGCTCCTTATTCTTCCTATTCCTAAATTCCAATCCTCCTCCCTACCCTACAGAGCCAGCGAGCGACTCAGCCTGTCACATCATCACACTGCACTGTGATGATGTGACGACACGTCACTGCAGCACACACACAACTTTCTCCGCCTGGGCGGCGCGGCTGCTTTGTGTGTGACGGTCGCTGCCCACAGTGCCCAGCCCTCCTCCTCTCCACTCTCCAGGAGTACAGACTGTCTGAGACTCCAGCTGGCGGCGGCGCGGCGCACAGAATAAGAACAGGTGGGGGGGGGGTTCTCCACCGTCAGCCCGCCGGAGCACAAGATGAGGTGTGTGTATGGGGGGGGTTGCCTTTGTAAGAGAGCTAGTGTGGGACAGTGGGAGGACTCAGTTTCAGTGTCTGGCGCCCTGCCCCTGACGGCCTGTATATGATATGATAAGGAAGGGGGGGGGGATGCAAGGTGGTCTGCTGCTAGACACAGCTATAGATTTTATATATATATATATATATATATACTATGTAATATAGCTGGTCCAGCCGCCCCTCCCCCCACCAGACCAGCTAACTCCTGTGCTACTGTGCCTATTATATGTAATATAATATATCTGTGTCCAGCAGCCCCCCCCCCCCCCCCCATTATCAGACAGCCAACACTCACAATATAATTTATATTAGCTGACTGAGACACCCCCAGCCTGAGCTGGTCTGATGATGATGATGATGGGGGGGGGGGGGGGAATGCTGCTGGCCACAGATATATTATATTAGATATAGGCACAGTAGCTGAGTGACACACCTACCCACCCTGAGCAAGCTGGTCTCATGGGGGGGGGGTGCTCTGTGTCACCAGGTATGATAGCTGAGCGGAGCCGCCCTAATCTGGCCTGATAAGGGGGGGGGGGTGTCCACAGACCACAGCACAGGTGTAGGCAGACAGTGACCCACACCCACATCAGATCCATCCAGCAAGCAGAAGGTCACAGCAGCATCTTCTCGTCTTCTCTGTGGCCATCAGATCCGGTCCAAGCAAGCAACACGCCTTGTTGTCAGCAGGTCACAGCATCTTCTCATCTTCTCTGCGGCCATCAGATCCAGTCCAAGCAAGCAACACGCCTTGTTGTCAGCAGGTCACAGCATCTTCTCGTCTTCTCTGTGGCCATCAGATCCGGTCCAAGCAAGCAACACGCCTTGTTGTCAGCAGGTCACAGCATCTTCTCGTCTTCTCTGCGGCCATCAGATCCGGTCCAAGCAAGCAACACGCCTTGTTGTCAGCAGGTCACAGCATCTTCTCGTCTTCTCTGCGGCCATCAGATCCGGTCCAAGCAAGCAACACGCCTTGTTGTCAGCAGGTCACAGCATCTTCTCGTCTTCTCTGTGGCCATCAGATCCGGTCCAAGCAAACAACACGCCTTGTTGTCAGCAGGTCACAGCATCTTCTCGTCTTCTCTGCGGCCATCAGATCCGGTCCAAGGAAGCAACACGCCTTGTTGTCAGCAGATTACAGCGTCTTCTCGTCTTCTCTGCGGCCATCAGAACCGGTCCAAGCAAGCAACACGCCTTGTTGTCAGCAGATTACAGCATCTTCTCATCTTCTCTGCAGCCATCAGATCCGGTCCAGCAAACAACACACCGTTTCAGCAGGTCAGTTCCAAAATCCAAATCATGCCAATGATGCCATTATCTGCTGTCCCCAGGGACAGATCCGATCCAGAGATCACCATACAGTGGGATCTCTGGATTGGATCTGTCCCTGGGGACAGCAGATAATGAAAAGTGTGGGGGCAGAGCTGCGATGAAGTCACTCATCGTGTTGGAGCCCTCGGTTAAGCCCCTTTTACACTGGGGCAGTTGGTGCGTCGACGGCGCTTTACCATCAATTTCACGGCGCTTTTAACCCCCGCCAGCGTCCGAAAAAGGGTTAAAATCACACACAAAGCGCCGCTGCAGCAGCGCTTTTCCGGTGGTATAGCCGCAGTGCCCATTCATTTCATGGGGCAGGAGCGGTGGAGAAGCGGTATACACACCGCTCCTTCACCGCTCCAAAGATGCTGCTAGCAGGACTTTTTTTAGCATCCGGCCAACGCACCGCTCCAGTGTGCGGAGCGGCTCTTTTAGGGTGCTTTGCAGGCGCTATTTTTTGCGTTATATCGCCTGCAAAGTGCCTCAGTGTGAAAGGGGTCTTACAGCACAATACTCTGAAAGTCCGGCGCGGTATGCTGGACCTTCAGAGTGCATACGCCAGTGACGTTGCCGGATGCATCTAGTATGAATATGTCCTAAACGGTGCCCGTTTAGGAGATATTCATTTTACCTACAGGTAAGCTTTATTATAGGCTTACCTGTAGGTAAAAATCACAAAGCGGTCTTTACTAGGCTCCCTTTCTTTAGTACTGCACTGTTTTTTATCTTTAAAATGTTATATCTTATATTGTTTTCCAGCAATATTGTGTCAGCAGCTTTACTAAGTTGAATTTTAGGTAACCCTAGTGCAACCTAATTTGTGTATTATATAATTGCCACTGGGATTGATTACAGTAAAATATTATAAATAAGAAATTATGGCTACACATTCATCACACATGATTAAATTACACAGTGCAGACATTTTTTTTCATACATTCAATGTGTAATGGGACCATCCAAAAAGGATGTGTGAAAAAATTCCGTGCACTTTAATAATTAGCCATAATATATTATAGTTTACTTATGATATGTACTAATGTGTAGCCAAAATGTATTATATATAATATTTTATTGTAAGCAATTCCAGTAGCAGTGTCTAGGCCTGTCACTCAGTTCACTGGAATTGATTACGCTAAAATTGTTATATATAATTATACTCTTACTAAATACATCAGACTTTTTACTTTACAAAAAGGTCATTTGGGGGGTATTTGGACTGTCCTGGTGTTTTCGGGTCTCAAGAAATGAAATAGGCCGACAATACATCAGGATTGATAAATTTTTACATAAATTCCATAGATTGTGGACTATAACTTTTCACAGACTAAATAATATACTCTGTTTTGGGTTATTTATTTTCACCAAGAAAATGTGGTCATGATGCAAATCTCCCGGTCACATCCCAAAGGGTCTCTATTGGATGAGATGTGGTGAGTGTGGAGTCCATTGGAGTACAGTGACCTCATTGTCCAGTGGTGAGATGATAGGAGCTTTGTGACATGGTGCATTATCCTGCTGGAAGGAGCCATCAGAAGATGGGGACACTGTAGTCATAAAAGGATGGACATGGTCAGCAACAATACTCAGGTAGGCCGTGGTGTTTAAACAATGCTAAATTGGCACTAAGGGTCCCAAAGTGTGCCAAGAAAATACCCACCCACACCATTACACCACCAGCCTGAACCAGTGATACAAGGCAGGAAGGATTAATGCGCCAAATTCTGACCCCACCATCTGAATGTCGCAGATGAAATTGAGACTTATCAGACCAGGCAACGTTTTTTCAGTCTTTTATTGTCCAATTTTGGTGAGCCTGTGCAAATTGTAGCCTAAGTTTCCTGTTCTTAGCTGAGAGGAGTAGCACCTAGTGTGGTCTTCTGCTGCTGTAGCCCATCTGCTTCAAGGTTCAAGGTCTACCCATTCTCCTCTGACATCACCAAGGCATTTTCCTCCAAACAACAGCTGCTCACTGGATATTTTCTCTTTCCCACCATTCTCTGTAAACCGGAGAGATGTTGTGCATGAAAATCCCAGCTGATCAGCAGTTTAAAAAAAATATTTAGACCAGCCCATCTGGCACCAACAACCGTGTCACGTTCAAAGACACTTAAATTCCTTTTCTTCCCAATTCTGATGCTCAGTTTGAACTTCAACAATTCATCTTCACCACGTCTAGATGCCTAAATGCATTGAGTTGCTACCATGTGATTGGCTGATTAGCAATTTGTGTTACCAAGAAATTGAACAAGTGTACCTAATAGAGTGGCCAGTGAGTATATCATACTTTATTGTAATCACATCGCTGAGATTGACAAGGCAGGCCATAGGGCATATAGCCTGGTTAATGACACTGGGTCTTCTCAGGCATAATCTGAAATACAGAATATATATCTGAACAGAATATGTTGATATTTACAGCAGGAATGCCACATGGAGTACACAAGTCAAAGAGACAAAGTGGATACCAGCAAAGGAAAGCAAAGGAGGCAAAAATGAAATCGATAAAAACACTTGCGGGATCCATGCTTCAATATGTGAAAAGACCAGATGATGGGCAGGGTTCATCAAAAGACCCTGCTTGTCAGTCTCCACTTGAAGCTGATTCTTCTGATGCTTTTGCTAGCATGCATTCTGCAGAAGAGCAAGAAGTGGAAATGGCAGAATCTGATGCAGAAGTGCAAGAAATGGAAATGGCAGAATCTGAAGCAGAAGAGAGTTCTGAGAGTGACTCTAGCCACAGTCATGATACTGTAAAGGAGATGAGTGCCATTCAGAAGAAAGATTTCCAAATGTTATCTGATGTTTCTTTCTGGGAGATACCAGTTCAAGATCATGTTCGGGTTGAAATAATCAAACAGGGAAGTGCTTCTTTCCAGAACAAGGAGGGCCCTTTCAGTGTTGCAAAAAGGCAAGATACAAAAGCTGCAACAAAGGGACACGTGCGGCAACTTTCAAAAGAGTGGTTTTACAAGGTGATGCCAAATGGTGAAAAATTTTTGCGGTCATGGATGGTTTACTCACCTGTCAGTGAGAATTTATATTGTTTTTGCTGCCGACTGTTTGCCATTTGTACTCTAGATACAGCATCCAAATTTGTGACTGGGTTTCAAAAATGGTGGAAGCTAAGCCTGAAAGTACACAATCACGAGACCTCCGAAGAACACCTAAACTGCCTTGAAAAATGGAAAACCTTGGCAGCAGGACTTAGGCTGCACCAAACTATTGATGCTGGAGCTATTACTGTGATGGAGAATGAGAAGAAAAAGTGGAGGGATATCTTACACAGATTGCTTGACATCACATTGTTTCTTGCCAAGCAGAACCTAGCATTCCGTGGCCACAAGGAAGATGAGTGCTCATTTAATAAAGGGAACTTTCTTGAGATGGTTGAAATGCTATCAAAATATGATTCAGTACTCAAAGAACACCTAATTAGATTGAAGCGGAGCACCTGTAAACTTAAAGTATCGGTCTCATATCTTTCTCCACAAACTCAGAATGAGTTTATAAGTGTCCTGGCAAATCACGTGAAGGAGAAGATTGTCATGGACATAAAGTCTGCAAAGTACTTTGGAATCATGTTTGATAGCACACCCGACATATCACATACTGACCAGATGTCCGAAGTGATCAGATATGTGAACATCAAGAATAGGAAAGTTGAAGTAAAAGAAGTGTTTCTAGGATTTTTCCCTTTAAAGGGGAAAAAAGCTGCTGATCTCAGTGTGGATATCTTAAAAAAATTAGAGAGTGATGGACTGGACATAATGATGTGTCGTGCTCAGGGTTATGATAATGCTGCTACTATGGCTGGAATTCATGGAGGTGTACAATCCATTATTAGGGAAAAAAACAAAAAAGCGATTTTTAATGGCTGTGTGGACCATTCACTGAACTTGTGCGGTCAGCACTCTTTTGCTGAGAATGCTTCATGTGTGACATTTTTTGGAACACTTCAGTCAATGTTTTCTTTTTTTGCTGCTTCCACCCATCGATGGGATGTGTTAATTCACCATACTGGAGTGTCAGTGAAAAGATTATCAACAACACGCTGGAGTGCTCATCATGCTGCAGTTAAGCCAGTAAAAGAAAAATTGAATATGTTTGTGTCTGCAATCGAAGCGCTTTGTGATCCTTCTGAAAATATGGACACAAGAGGAGCAGCAGAATGTCTACTGCCTGCTGTCTGTGATTTTACGTTTTTGTGCTACCTATACTTCTGGGGTGATGTACTTCAAGAAGTTGATGTTACACAACAGTACCTGCAGACCAAAGGCTTAAGTCTGGACAAGGTGGTGACAAAGCTAGAGTCACTAAGACTTTTTCTGTTTGAAGAGCGCAGTCACCTAGTGGAACATGCAATTAAGCAGGCACATTTAAAATCTAAAGAATATGGAATTGCCGTAGAGAGAAGAGCCAGGTTTAAGAAGAGGATGGCAGGGGAACAGGCACGTGATGCTGGAGGCATAAGTCTACAAGACGAGAACAAGAGGGCAATGCTTGAGTGCATTGATCGCTTCCATTCTGAACTCCAGATCAGATTAAGAGCCATCATGGAAGTTGCAGCCATGTTTGAGGCTGTTCAAGCAAAGAGTCTCATATATGAAACTGAAGAAACATTAAAGGTGTCCATTCCAAAACTGACCACTTTTTATGACGAAATATCTGAGAGTGAGCTGTTAATGGAAATACCCAGACTGAGGAGACATCTCAAAGCAGCCAAGATCAACCTAGAGGCTTTCTGATCTTGCAATATTATCAGTTGAAAGTGAACTAGCGAAATGTATTGATTTTGATGATGTTGTTCACAATTTTGCAGCTGTCAAGGCTAGAAAAGCAAAGTTTTGATTTAGATGTTAACTAAATGCTTTCATATTTGTTCCTGTTTTTGTGTTATTTATTTATTAATTCAGTAAAGTTTAAAGTTAAAATAAATACAGTTCTTTAACAGTTTAAGCTTTGATTTCTATTATTTTCATATGATTTTGTTATTCAAATTTGCTAGTTGATTGATAGTTATTAACGGCACTACTGTTGCCAATATATGCAGTGTTATTAGGGTGAAAAAAATTATTGGGGGGGGGGGGTGACACCATGTTATACCGCACCAGGTGACACCAACCCTAGTGACGCCACTGCCCTAGACACCATTTTTGTGGGTGTCTCACATTTTTTAGTTGCAGCACAGATATTGATTTATCACTATATGTTTTTTACAGACAGCGCAGTATACTTATTCCCATTTTATTTACCCCTAGACACCAGCCAACCAGTGATTCGAAGCAGAGAGGGAGAGTGAGGTCGCTACACTTATTATAGGCTTACCTATAGGTATAAATCATTAAAAGGCCTTTACTTCCACTTTAAAGAGTATATGTAAAAGAAAATTACCTTTTACTGAGGAGGGTTTAATACTACTTTAAGGTTTACATTTAGGCAATGTTTTTGGGTTAGTTTGTGTTTCGAGAAAAGCTAACTTAGTTACCATAAATTATTGTGTGTAAAAAAAGTTGGGGTGATCTGTGATAAATTACCTTTTAATTTGTGAAAATTTCCTGGTGCCAAATGGATATCCAAAAACAACCCCGATAACAATTATTCTTCACTAAAGTAAATCTGATAGGAGAACTTAATATCATAATTTGGCCTTGTAAAGCCTGATGTAAATTTGTCTGCATAGAGCGCCATAGCTAATTTTATTTCCAGATCGCCCTGAAGGAGTACCAAACAGTAGACCAAACTTCTCTGACACAATTTTCTATTGAATATTGTAAAGAACAAACCAAAGTCAAAAAGACAATGACAAATATTAATTTATAATATGGTACACAATATGTTTGTTTGTCATGTTCTGATAACGTTTCCTATATAATTAAAGTGGTTCTAAAGGCATAAAACTTTTTATCTCAATGCATTACTGCATTAAGGTAAAAAATGTCCCAGCAGCACAGTAGCAGTATGGCAACCCATCGCCTTTGCCTAAATACTTATCCAACTTCTCAGATGATCCAGTGCTGTGCCCGCCTGTAGTGGCTATATTCTGTTTTCCTGCATTTGGCTTCTGGTGCTGTCAATCAAATCCTGTGTGTGCCTATGGATGCACACGCTGTGTGTGCCTATGGATGCGCACAGCCCGGCTCGGTAGCAAGCCCGCACATCTTCCCCCATAACAAGCAGCTTGTTACAGGGGCAGACTCAGAAGAGGAGGAGCAGAGAGGTGAGAGGAGCAGAGAAGAGAAGGTTCGGGGCCACTGCGTGCAATACCATTGCACAGAGCAAGAAAGCATAACATGTTTTTTATTTGGGGTAAAAAAAATGTTATCCCTTAGAATCACTTTAAATACTGGTTATTCTAGTACAGTGACCTTGTCCCTATAACATAAACTTTAGCGGCTGTACGCAAAGACCAACCCTACGACCCTGCAATGGAACATTCTAATGTGTTGTGTCTTACGTAAAAACAAGAAGGGTCAGTCAGGTGTTCAAATCTATTACATCTTTGTTATCAGAATCTGGAGACACACCCAACCTATGTAATGTTAAAACACAATTCTTGTCACATCCCTTCCTCACACTGAAGAGCTGCCAGCTGCAAGACACAGGTGAGCACCAAATATCGGTATAAAGCCAGGGTCACATCATATAGAAACAATGGCAGCAAAAGAAGACCAAGTGATCTATTAAGTTTGCTTCTTTTTTATCGTTGCTTTATTTTTGTTTGTTTTTGTGTTTTTATGTTTTTTGTTTTAACTTTTAGATCAGATATGTCATTAAAACTTACTAGAAATTTAAATTAAAAACCAGTATATTAACTAAATCCATACAAATTGCACCAAAGTCCAATCCATATTATACTTGGATTATAATTGCAAATATTTTGTTCTTTAACTATTTTAAAGTACATTTGTATTGCTTAATGATCACACATTTACAGAAAAATCACCGGGAAAACTGAAACATTTTATTTTTTCTAGATCCTGATCTAGCAGTAATGGAGTCTTGTACCATGTTAGCCATCAATTAATGTGAAAAGTTTGTAGTTTAGGTAATACTCTTCATAGGCCAACTTACGTTATTAAAGATGTAGGCTTTTAGGAACTCTAATACCCTGTACACACGATCGGATTTTCCGTCGGGATAAACTCCAACGGATTTTTACGATGGAATTCCGTTTAAGCTGTCTTGCATACACACTGTCACACCAAATTCCGGCCGTCAAGAACGCGGTGACGTACAACACTACGACGAGCCGAGAAAAATTAAGTTCAATGCTTCCGAGCATGGGTCAACTTGATTCTGAGTATGCGTGTTTTTTTCTCTGTCAAAGTTCCACACAGACGAACGGAATTTCCGATAGGAATTTTTTCCATCGGAAAAAAAAGAACATGTTCTCTTTCTAAATTCCGACGGAAAAAAGTCTGATGGGGCACACACATGGTCGGAATATCCGATCAAAAAATTCCGTCAGACTTTTTCCATCGGAAATTCCGATCGTGTGTACAAGGCATTAGGTTCCTTGCTAAGCCATTATATAGTGCTGAATTCAGAATTCTGGTATAAAAGTCAGAAGTGTGGGGTATTATTTATATGGGAAAAGAAAACATTCTGGAAAATGTAAAGTTTTAAACTAAAAAAAAAAAAACTGAATTCTGTTAATAAACTGGAAGAAAAAGTTACTCTCACTGAGATATTGAACATTTATCTCATAGATTTTACATTTATCTCAGAAATGTGAGTTTGAATATCATAATTTTATGTAATTTTTCACCTTAGAATTTAGTTATCTCTGGTTATTTCTATATCTCTATTTTAAGAGATTATAATTCTTGGATGAAAAGTCAGCAATAAAGGTAAATTATCTGACATTTGAAAATAAGATTTACTTTTTCTGTTAGTTCCAGGGCTAATTTATTGACATTAAGAAAAAAAGTGGTTTTGAAACAATTTGGAAATTGAAAATTTCAATTTATAAATTGAGTAGAAAATTGTAAATCTCAATTAATAAATTGAGTAGCAGATTAATGATGATTCAAAAAATATTATCATTGATGATAAAAATTGTTATTTTACTTTAAATGAATAGTTTCTTCTCTAAATTAAATTACGTCCAAAATGTTTGATGGATAACTTGTTCTAAATTATTTGTTGTAACTTTGTTGAAAAACCTAATTTGGTATATAGGCGTTGATTTAGAAGTAGAAAAATAAATGTTTAAAAAGGTTTAGTTAGGTCTTTTGTGCTGATAGACTGGACAGGATACTGTAAAACATTTTGTATTGTTCCACATATATTATATATATTTCATTGAAATAGAGGGACAAACTGCCTACAATTTTAAAAAATATCAATGGCTTGTGCGGGGACCTAGTTTGGAGGGAAAAAATATCCTAGAATATCTCTAGAAACGTTACAACAGTGGCGGCTGGTGCTCAACATTTTGGGGGGGGGGGGGGGGGGGGCGCAAACAAACGTAAAAATTCTGAAAATAAAGCCCATCAATTGCAGCCTCACTGTGCCATCAAACGCAGCCACTGTGCCATCAAACGCAGCCACTGTGCCCATCAATTGCTGCCACTGTGCCATCAAACGCAGCCACTGTGCCCATCAATTGCCGCCACTGTGCCCATCAAACGCAGCCACTGTGCCATCAAACGCAGCCACTGTGCCAATCAATTGCCGCCACTGTGCCATCAAATGCAGACACTGTGCCCAAACGCTGCCACTGTGCCCATCAAACGCTGACACTGTGCCATTACATGCTCCCACTGTGCCCATCAAATGCTGCCACTGTGCCATATCAAATGCTCCCACTGTGCCCCATCAAAGGCTGCCACTGTGCCATATCAAATGCTCCCACTGTGCCCCATCAAATGCTCCGACTGTGCCCCATCAAATGCTCCCACTGTGTCATCAAATGCACCCACTGTGCCATTAAATGCTGCCACGGTGCCATCAAATACTCCCACTGTGCCCATCAAATGCTACCAGTGTGCCCCCCCGCCCGCCCGCGAGCGGTCTCCTCCATGCTCCTCGATGTCTTCTCCCATCCTCTCTTCCCATCCTCTGATATGATTGGATGCCTGATAGGCGTCCAACCACAGCGCCTGTCGTTTCAGCCAATCAGGTTATCGGTAACAGACCCGAGCACCTGATTGGCAGAGAGGCAGTTCAGTGTTAGGAAAGCGAATAGTCATTTGCTTTCCTAACACAGCTAGGTGAACTGCGAGCGCCAAGCATGGCGCTCACTGTTTACCTTTTTTGACGCCCATTAGAGACTATGGCTCTAAACAGGTGCTTCAAAAACATCCCCCGCCACTGTAATTCAGGGGCCGAAAAGGGGCCAGGTGCCTGAATAGGGGGTGGCAGCGGCAGCCATAGATAGATTCATGCAATGCATGAATCTATCTATTGTTGATAGAGGGGGTGGCAGGAGAGAGGGGGCGGCACCTGTGCACCCTTATGGACGCACTGCCACTGCATTACAATATCCTAAAGATTTGAGTTGGCTGTCAGCTCCCAGTGCTTACCTGTAATTTCTAGCCTCCCAAGTACAACATATTTCCAGTTGGGACCTAGAGAACACACATCAGCATTCAAGAATCTTAAAGTGCTTGTAAAGGCTAGACTTTTTTTTTTTTTTTATGAAAATAAAAAAAGTATGTTATATTTTCTTGCTCTGTGCAATTGTATTGCACAGAGCGGTCCCACACCCCTCCGGCGCTCTCTGCTCCTCCTTCCTCCAGGTGGTCCCTCAGCAAGCCAAGTGCTAAGGGGTACCTGTGTGGGCATGTTCCAGAGCCATATTGTGTGAGTTCATGGACACACACAGAGCTGCTAAGCCACACCCCCAATCCCTCCTCACAGGGGTTTGACAACAGCAGGAGTCTATTGCTGTTACTGCTGCTTGTGTCTCCATTGAGACCAGAAAGAGGAGTGCTGCTAGACATGTGCAGAATGAAAAAAATAGTTTTGTTTTGATTCGTTATTTACATAAGTTAGTTTAGTTAAAATTAACACGTTTCATTTTTTTTTCAGGATTTTTTTCATTTATTCTAATTTGAATTGATTCAAATTCGAATTCCGGTTGAATTGCATATAAATTCGAAACTAATTGCATTTGAATCTAATTTCATTCGAAATCAAATGTATTCTATTAAAAATTTGATGGTTATATTCTTTCTATTCCATTCTGTTCTATAGTTTTTTCTATTTAATTCTATTCTTTTATTTTTCTGTTCTATTCTTTTATGTTCTAATATATTCTATTCTTTTGTATTCTATTTGAATTCAAATGTATTTTATTTGAATTTTGGAAAATGGTTATAGTGTTATATTTTTCTGTTCTATTCAATTTTTTTCTATTGTTTATTCTATTCTATTATTTTCTATTCTATTAGTTCATTTTCTATTCTATTCTTTTCTAATTTTATTTTATATTTTTCTGTTCTATTTTAATTTGAATTTATTCTCTTCGAAATTCAAATTTTGGAAGAAGGTTATATGCTTTCTATTTTCTATTTTTTCTATTCTATTCTATTTTATTCTATTCTATGTTTTATTCTATTCTATTCTATTAATTACCTTTATTTTCTATTTTATTATGTCCTGCTCTTTTATTTTCTATTCTATTTTGTTCTGTTTTACTCTATTCTTTTATTTTCTATTCTATCCCTTTATTTTCTATTCATTTTTTTTCTATTCTATTCTTTTCTATTCTATTCCTTTATTTTCTAGTCAATTTTTTTCTCTTCGGAAATTCTAATTCAAACTTTTCAAATTTGAAAACTACTCGATTCGAAAACTATTTGAATTTAATTTGAAAACTATTGGATTTTCGTCCGAAATTTTGTTTCGCTATATCGGATTCATTTAAATTCGTTACTATTGTAATTCGGAAAAATTTAATTTGTCCGAATTTCAAATCATAACGAAATGAACCACACATATCTAAGACCCCTTTTACACTGGGGCGCTTTGCAGGCGCTACAGCGCTAAAAATAGCGCCTGAAAATCGCCCTGAAAGAGCCGATCCTGTCTCTCCAGTGTGAAAGCCCGAGGGCTTTCACACTGAAGCGGTGCGCTGGCAGGATGCTAAAAAAAGTCCTGCTAGCAGCATCTTTGGAGCATTAAAGGAGCGGTGTGTATACCACTCCTCCACCGCTCCTGCCCATTGAAATTAATGAGCAGCTCGGCTTTACAGCCGGCAAAGCGCTGCTGCAGGGGCGCTTTGCGGGTGGTTTTAACCCTTTTTCGGCCGCTAGCGGGGTTAAAAGCTCCCTGCCAGCAGCCGAATACCTCCGCAAATACGACGGTAAAGCGCCGCTAAAAATAGCGGCGCTTTACCGCCGACGCCGCCAATGCCCCAGTGTGTAAGGGAAATTAGATTCTTCTCTATATACCAGACACTGCTCTCACCATGCACCTTATAAGGAATGTAGGGATGAGCTTCTTGTTTGAGTCGAACCTATGTTCGACTCGAACATTGGCTTTTTTCGATCGTTCACCGAATTGCGAACATTATGGGCCGTTCGCGCCAAATTCGAGTGGCGCGTCACGGCCCATAATTCACTGCGGCATCGCAGTGCATTGCTGGCTGATGATTGGCCAAGCATGCACTATGACCCGCATGCTTTGGCCAATCACAGGAGAGCCGTAATTGGCCAAAGCCAGGGTGGCTTTGGCCAATTATGGCTCAGGGGTTTAGTACACACCCCACACTATATAAGGCCACCGGCTCGGCGGCCTTGTGTAGTGTGTTGGAGTTGTGAAACAAGAGAGTTTACAGAGACAGATAGTGTCATTTATATTGAGTTAGATAGAGCAGGCAGACGAGTCAGTTAGCTGCTGTTACAGTGTGTAGAGGATATATATGTATCCTAGGTGTTGTATATATATTTATACACTGTATTGATATTAGCTAGATCCGTTCCTGTTAGTCTCTATACTGTGACAGGCAGGCAGGTGATTGTGCTAGCTGCAGACAGTCAGTAATTAGTGTACTACTGTGTGCTTTGCATAGCGTTCACCTAAAGCTTACCTGAATACAATTATTCTCTATACTGTGACAGGCAGGTCGGTGATTGTGCAAGCTGCAGACAGTCAGTGTTTCACTGCAATTACAATTCTCAGCAGGGCCCATTCCAAACCCATACTGTACACTGATAATCCCACAAGTCTTACCCCTGCATGGTAAATAAGCTGTTGCCAGAAATATCAAAGCTTCAAGGCTTTCCACCTGTGGAAGAATTCTGGGGTTATCACTATTCAACAACTTTTTGTGGCTGACCAATTTAAAACTTTTATTTTAAAACTGGAATTCTCAATAGACAAAAATACCTTTTAATAGTACCTACAGCTAAAACACATGCTTAGGCTCAATTTTGCCTTTTCACCTCCCACCCATTAGTTACACCCCCCCCCCCTCCTGTACAGGAGGACCTGTGGTACCCTCTTATCTGCATCCCGGCTTAATGCACAAATTCTTATGATGTCTGTTTAGAAGAAACATGTTGGAGGGAGCTTGGTCTGCGACGTCTTTACGCATGATTTGCGGTGGTGCTGCTTGTATACTGTGTATTGCCAATCTCTTGTTTATCAATGTGAGTGGCTTTTAATAAATGGTGTCAGTTTTGCCAATCGTCAGTATTTTTACTGGCAGACAGTAAAAAATGGGCCCTTTTCTCCTGCCAGTAAATGCCAGTAATAGGAAATGGTAGCAAGTAAAAAATAGGGCTGTGGTGCAGCTCGGTCTGGAGTCAGCCAAGACCATCCAAGTGCCTGCTACAGTGTGTTCGGGCAGTGCCAGCGAGGGGGACGGGTCTGGTGGAGGCGGTGTCTAAGCGCGTTGTGTGATGTCATGGTGCAAGGGAGCTGAGTGGAGCGGCCGGAGCCTTGTGTGCGGGTCTGCAGGATGGGATTAGGCAAGCCAGGATCAGGACTGTCAGTGCTGTTAGGACTGGAGGGGACTGAAGGGACCCCTGGCGTGGAGAGAGACTGTCACTGTGACTCAAGAGGGGACGTGTCATGTCAGTGTTCACTGTGAGTCAATTTCATGCCGGTCATTCTAATGTATTGCCCTCCTGTCCTGTCCCTGAGCTACTTACTTACTATATCGAAAATAAAATAGGAAATATGCTTTTTGCCTTAAAATCTACCTTAAATCACATTGCTAAATTGCATATTGTACTTATTTGTAGCCTAAATACTGAAGTTTGCACTTAAAACAGTCATTTTTGAACTTTTGGAACTGTCAGTAAAAACTTGGCTGTGCTAGTAAAATTTGGGTGTTGTGTCAGTAAATTTCAATCTGGTAGGTTGGCAACACTGAATGGTGTACAAGTGTACAAAAACTGCGCTATTGCCAAATTCTTAAACACACAATTGTATTAACCTTAAGCTGATCTGCAACTCAACCATGTGATATAAACATAGTGCATACAAAGTAAATAAAATAAGAGCTGCGCTTGTACCATATAAATATAAACCAGTGACAGAAATAAAGTCCACGTGAAATGAAAAAAGTAGGTGAGAAAATCTTAGTAGAAGTTCATTCCAAGAAATTCATCACCACATGGCAATAACCACTGAAGTGTGAAACCTTCATCTCCAAAATTGGGAGCGCTTACTGGATATTATGGACCTTCTATCTCTAGAAAGGTCACAAAGGCAATAATCAGAATCATCCACGGTCACATGAGCAATGATTCGAATCACCAAAGGAGTCCTTCCAATATTGTTATAGGGCAGCTCCTATAGAGAATGTACCACCAGTTAGAATAGAAAATAAAAAACTGGCTATAAGACAGAATTCAGAGAGTAGTGGTAATGATTTTTACTCTGAATGGTCTAAGGTTATCAGTGGTGTACCCCAAGGTTCAGTGTTGGGACCCTTACTCTTTAATATCTTTATAAATGATATTGGGTCTGAGATCAAAAGTAACATTTCTGTCTTTGCAGATGACACTAAGCTATGCAGTGGAATAACGTCCTTACAGGATGTCTCTATTTTACAAGCCAACCTCAATGCTCTGTCTAATTGGGCGACTATGTGGCAGATGAGGTTTATTGTTGATAAATGTAAAGTTAGGGGCTAAGAACATGCATGCATCATACATACTAGGGGGAGTAAAACTGGGGGGATCCGTAGTGGAGAAGGATCTGGGGGTTTTGGTAGATCATAAGCTCAATAATAGCATGCAATGCCAAGCTGCGGTTTCCAAAGCGAGCAAAGTCCTTTCTTGTATTAAGAGAAGTATGGACTCCAGAGAGAGAGATATAATTTTGCCCCTGTACAAATCATTAGTAAGACCTCATCTGGAATATGCAGTTCAGTTTTGGGCACCAGTTCTCAAAAAGGATATCGGGGAACTGGTGAAAGTGCAGAGAAGGGCAACCAAACTGATAAGAGGCATGGAGGAGCTCAGCTATGAGGAAAGATTAGAGGAACTGAATTTATTCACTCTTGATAAGAGGAGATTAAGGGGGGATATGATCAACATGTATAAATATATAAGGGGTCCATATAGTGAACTTGGTGTTCAGTTATTTACTTTACGGTCAACACAAAGGACAAGGGGGCACTCTTTATGTCTAGAGGAAAAGAGATTTCATCTCCAAATACGGAAAGGTTTCTTCACAATAAGAGCTGTGAAAATGTGGAATAGACTCCCTGCAGAGGTGGTTCTGGCCAGCTCAGTAGATTGCTTTAAGAAAGGTCTGTAACTTTCCTAAATGTACATAATATAACTGGGTACTAACATTTATAGGTAAAGTTGATCCAGGGAAAATCCGATTGCCTCTCGGGGGATCAGGAAGGAATTTTTTCCCCTGCTGTAGCAAATTGGATCATGCTCTGCTGGGGTGTTTCACCTTCCTCTGGATCAACTGTGGGTATAGAAATGGGTATATTGGATTGTACGATATTTTTTATTTTATTTACTTTATGGTTGAACTAGATGGACTTGTCTCTTTTATAACTAATTATGTAACTATGTAACTATGTACAGTAACCAGTTCTCTTCCTAGCAAGGCTCCACACGAGCCGTGAACAGGAGTATAGAAGGAAAAAAACGCTCCAATAGTATAAAATCTTTGAGTTGATTTATTTAACCACCTCAATACCGGGCACTTTGACCCCCTTCCTGCCCAAGCCATTTTTCAGCTTTTAGCGCTGTCACACTTTGAATGACAATTGCGCGGTCATGCAACATTGTACCTAAATAATTTTTTTATGTTTTTTTGTTTTATTTCCCCACAAATAGAGCTTTCTTTTGGTGGTATTTAATCACCTCTGCAGTTTTTATTTCTTGCGCTATAAACAAAAGAAGAGGGACAAGTTTAAAAAAAAACACAATATTTTTGACTTTTTGCTATAATAAATATCCAATTTTATTTATTTTTTAAACAAATTTTTTCCTCAGTTTAGGCCAAAATGTATTGTTCTTCATATATTTGGTAAAAAAAATCGCAATAAGCGTATATTGATTGGTTTGTGCAATCGTTATAGCGTCTACAAAATAGGGGGTAGATTTATAGCATTTTTATTATTATTATTTATTTTACTAGTAATGGCGGTGATCAGCGATTTTTATCGTGACTGCAATATTGCGGCGGACATATCGGACACTTTTGACACTATTTTGGGACCATTCACATTTATACAGCGATCCATGCTATAAACATGCATTGATTACTGTATAAATGTGACTGGCAGGGAAGGGGTTAACACTAGGTGGCGATCAAGGGGTTAAATATGTTCCCTAGGGAGTGATTCTAACTGTAGGGGGAGGGGACTCACAAGGGGAGGAGACCGATCGGTGTTCCTCTGTACAAGGAACATACCATCGGTCTCCTCTCCTCTGACAGGACGTGGATCTGTGTGTTTACACACACAGATCCACGTCCTCGGCTGTGTCACCAGCAATCGCGGGTGCCCGGCGGACATCGCGTCAGCCGGTCACGCGCAATGGGTCCCCAGTGACGCGGCGGGAGTGCGTGCGCACCCCCTAGTGGTCCGGGAAGACGAGGACGTCATATGACGCCCGCCCAGAACGAGAGCTGCACCGTTCAGCCGTCATATGATGGCCGGCGCTAGGCAAGCAGTTAAAGAATGAAAATACGCTTACATACGTTTCCAGCTAAAACACCAACATTGTACAATATTGTGCCCGGAAGACGTCATTTATGACGATAAATGTAGGGCGGTGCTACGTGCTGACATCATCTCTACTGATCCCGGAAGTGCTGGTTTAAGTCTAATGCTGGCGAGATATTCTACAATTATTATCTGCATGCGTATGTAAGTGTATGTTTGTTCTTTATATAAACAAACCCAAAGATTTTTATGCTATTGGAGCATGTTTTCCTTCTATACTCCTGTCCATGGCTCATGTGGTGCCTTGCTGGGAAGAGAACTGGTGGTACATTATCTACAGGAGCTGCCCTATAATAATATCAGAAGGACCCCTTTGGTAATTCGGATCATTGCTCATGTGACCTTGCATGATTCTAATTATTGCCTATGTGACCTTTCTAGAGATAGAAGGTCCATAATATCTGATAAGCGCTCCCTATTTTAGAAGTGGAGGTTTCACACTTCAGTGGTTATTGCTGTGTGGTGCTGGATTTCTTGGAATTAACTTCAAAAAAAGATTTTCTCACCTACTTTTCACATTTATGTGGACTTTATTTCTGTCACTGGTATATATTTGTATGGTACAGCTCTTATTTTTTTTAATTTGGCTTTTAATAAATACAGTTGCATTTGTTTAACTTGCTACACTTTGAGATTTGCCCTTTTGTGTCTCTTATGTCATATGCATTGTTAATATCGAGCACTGCTGAGCCAAGGCAGTGGGAAGATTTTATAGCTACAGTATGTGACAGCCAGGCACATCTGATCTCGATTTCCAGAGGTCAAAATATCAAGTAAGGGGCTTTGGAGCATTGGTGGCACTTGAGTGGAGCACAATTTGTTTTGTAATAATTCATTGCTGGCACCATATGTTTTCACATATTGGTAATTGGATTGGAAGATTATTTACTTTTTTCTGGACTTTTTGTATGTGGACTTTGTCTAGAATCATTGTTTGCATGTATGCCCCAAATTTATGAATGTGCATAATACTCACCCATATGAGATATCTTGTTTCACTATTTTCTTCTGTTATTTTGATACTTGTGTTGATTGATATGTATAATTTAAAGTGATAATGCACCTGTTTTTGGTTAAATGTATTGTAGCTGCATTCTGTAAGATGAAGGTGGAGCATACAGAGACACATTTTATAACTTAATTCCCTGGTTTGCTTGACATCCACAAAATAAAATCTTATGCCGCGATTGAGATGTTTGTTGTCATAAAACAAATGATGTGGAAACTCTACAGGTTGGCAAAAATAAACAGCAACTTGTGAGGAACAGTTGACCTTTTTCAGCTTCAGTGCCACATGCTTTGACACCTACATATTATGACTGCATTCACACCTGAGCGTAGCGCTTTGCGTGTTTTTACCGACGTTTTGTCGAGCAAATTTGCGCCCGTCCAAACGCTCGTTGTCGCGCTAAACGCTTGAATCAAGCATTTCAATTACATTCTATGACTCCTAAAACGCCCAAATCTGCCCGATTTGCGTGACAAAAAGGGTCCGAAACTTGTTTGAGCTTCAGGCGTTCGGCTTCAGGCGTTTTGGAGTGGAGATGTGAACCATCTCCATAGAGAATAATGGCTTTTTCCCCCTCTAGCGTTTTGTAGCTTCAGGCTTCAGGCTACAAAATGCTCAGGTGTGAATGCAGCCTTAGTGTGTATTTTTAATGCATCCCTCTGGTTTTTAATGCATGTAAGCGAACAAGCAAAAAAAAAAAAACAATCAAGTAATTCCACCTAACCCACATAACTACCCCCCCCCCCTTCAACTATCATGACAGTGCAGAAATTCATTGTGATGGAACAGCCCTACTTCACCAAAAATGTGGTTTGCCTGGTTCATGGCTATCACGTGAGACTCAGTTCATTAAACAAGAGATATTTTATTTTAATTCCATTTATTATTTTAGTTCATGATAATTATTTCCTAAAATTATTAATTCCCAAATATAAATAGTGTTGTTGTGTGGATTTTTTTTTCTACTTTTAAAATGTAAATACTTAAAGTGGTAGTAAACCGTGGCTTTAAAAAAAAAAAAAAAAAATACCATGTAAGGCAATGGCATATTATGCTTGTATGCACTGCACACCTTAGAACAAAGTCCTCCAGCGGCGTGCTGTCACCGCTGAGAGGATTTCCATCTTCACCCAGTCTTCCTTCCGGGTTTGCAGGCTGCGACTGGATGAGTGGCCAGGACCGCAATGACCCCAATGTACCTTCCCGAACGCACCATCCCATCAATCATATGTTGTGGTGTAACGCAATGCCAATAATGCTGCATGCACAATTATTGGTCTGTTGCAGTGCTTTAGGCAGCCCCTTCAATGCAAAAGTGTGAATCCAGCCTATTAGAGTGCGTCATCCAAGGTTTCAGTGAGAGACACCACACCACAAAGAAACAAATTTCACAGAGAATCCTCTCAAAACTAAAAATTTGGGATTTCCACTAAATTTCAGTTCTGGTGACAATGGACAACAGGACAAATAGAGAGGTTGAATCTCTCCAGACAGCCGTCATTAACCCTTCCTTACTCTTTTTAAATTAAAAATGAAATCGTTTTGGCTTTAGTTACAATTTAAACAATTTAGCTGTTCTCCTCAACAGGATTTGGTAGCAGTTACAGACTGGAAAGGGGAAGGGGTAGTAGATTTTTCTTCAAACATTGCATACAAAATGTAATTCTACAAACTCAGATAAGTGGGATTCATTCAGATATGTCCTTCTTATTCATTGGTTTGCATTGATCGTTTTACAAGTTGCTGTATTTTCCTGATCTTCGTAACAGTACATAATAACATGAGCGGTATCTGTTCAAATCTTTATCAGATGTAGCATTACATAGTAATATTGCTTTGGAACTGAGAATTCCTCATCTCACTAAGTACTGTGTCCACAGGCAGCTGATATCAGCCAGAACCAGGATGGAGTGTCCGACCAAATGGATAGCATCACTTCTCTTCATCGGTATGTTCCAATTATTCCATCCTTATAACAGAATGTCCAAAAATTCCTGAAGGGGTAGGAGCAGTCCAGTAATAGATCAGGAGACATATCTCTTATGGAGTTAGTGGAAGGATGGGGAATCTTTGCAATGGATACCCAGATCTCTACCTGGAAATACGTCTCAGAATCCCCCCCACACACACACATTTGAATCTTTGGTTTGCTGCACTTTTTTTGGAGGCCAATATGTTTGAAAGCCAAGGGTGTCACTAGATGTTTGGTTTGATGAAAACTCCATCTTTGTTTTTTGCCGCCCCTAGAAAGTACTAATGTACTGGTGTTGTGCCTCCATTTCCCCCTCTGCACTTTTCCATTCGCAAAGCACAGTCTGGGATGATGCTGTAGCCGGTCTGCTGGAAGGAACACAATCTGCGACAGGAAGCGTGGAACTGTAAAATGCTGAAGACTTTGCCGGAGATGGGCTCCATTATCAAAATGAACTTGCATGAGGTGTTAGGACCCATTCTGCCTAAAAATCTAATGCAATCCTGAAACTGTCAATTCACTAGACCGTTTGTGCAGTATTTACTGAAAAACACTGAAAACACTCGGGAAACACCACATTGCCAGGCATTAAAATCCTTTCACAGGAGAAAATAAATAATTAATTTAATGCGGAAATCAAGTAGTGGTCCAGGCAGGCAGTATTTGTGGAATGTGTACCCCTTGTTAAGGAGTGAGCGGCTGCCGTGTCCTTAACAACCAATGAGTCATCAGCTGTCGGTGGGCTTCCCCACGACAGCTACATTTGAAAAAAAATACTTGCCGGCGATAAAAAAATCTGGGGAAAAAATGGCATGGAGTCCCCCCAATGCATATGGATTTTGAATGGAACCCCACGCCAAAATTAAAAAATATAATGGCATGGGGTCCCCCGCCCCTTAGTTATTTAAGAACTGTTAAACAGCAGAGCTGGCAGACAGCAGGAGCCTTCGCCATAAGTGGACTTTTTTTTTTTTAGGGTCGGCATTGACGACAGGCTGCGTAAATGATGATGGATCTACACCAGGGGACATTTATTTTTATTTTTTTAAATAAAGGACTTGTCAAAAATTAATCTCTTTTTTTACACTACATATTTTTTTGGAGGTGAATGAGTAGGGGTTCTATGTACCCTATACTCATTCATATAGCGGAGGGGTTGGGATCTGTGGACCCCCTTCTTAAAGATACGCCCGGTGCCAGCAAACCCCCACAACCACTGGCCAAGGCTGTGGGGAAGAGGCCCTTGTCCCCATCAACATTGGAACAAGATGCTTTGGGGGGCATGTGGCCTGGTATGGTTCAGGAGGGGGGGCACTTGCTTTTCCCCTCCCTTTCCTGACCTACCAGGCTGCATGCTCAGCTAAGGGTCTTGTATGGATTTTGGGGGGGCCCAGAACTGATGGCTCATCGGTTGTCAAGGATACAGTGGCTGCCTGGTCCTTAACAACCATGATGTTTACTGATTGTTAAGAAGCAGGCGGCTGCCCGCTCCTTAACAACTGGTACCCATTCCACAAATACTGCATGCCTGGACCACTATTTAATTTCTGCATGCATTTAATTCTGTCTTTCCTTCTAGGAATGGATTTTAATGCCTGTTCATATGGTATTTACTGAGCGTTTTCAGTGCTTTTCTGTAAATACCGCACAAGCGGTCTAGCAATTTGACAGTTTCAGGATCGCATGAGATATTTAGGCAAAATGTGTCCTGACACCTAAATATCTCATGCGAGTTCATTCTGTGAATGGAGCCCACAGTCAGATGACCACATTATTATAGGACAAAGGAGAGATTTACTAAAACTAGTGCACTCTGAATCTGGTACAGCTGTGCATGGTAGCCAATCAGCTTCTAACTTCAGCTTGTTCAATTCAGTTTTGGCAATAAAACCTGGAAGCTGATTGGTTTCTATGCAGAGATGCACCAGATTTTGCACCATGCAGTTTTAGTGTCAGGTGACCGGCTTATTATAGGATATACTGTCAGTCGGCTTCCATATTGTAGGACACAGTGTCAGGTGATAGTGTTATTATAGGACATAGTGGCAGGTGACCAGCTTATTATAGGACATACTGGCAGTCGACTATCTTATTATAGGGCACAGTCTCAGATGACCACCTTATTATAGGACACATTGTCTGGTGACCATGTTTTTATAGGACATAGCTAGCTTATTACATGACATCCTGTCAGGTAATTTCCCTTAAAAATATTCCCCAGAGGGGGCATGGCAATACAAATGGCTCCTTTGTGCAAACTCATCTTTCTGGTTTTTCTGACAAATAGTTGGTATTCTAAGACATGTGAGAAAACCAACCACAGACTCATTTGTTTTCTATATTGTTCACATTTTTAGACAAGGAATGTTGCCTTACCTGGGGCTATTGTGAGTTTAATTGTTGTTATTGTTTTTCATTTCAGGGCTTTTTGTGACTTTATCTTCTGCCGCCAATGTCACGGTAAGTTCTATCTCCAAAATTGCACTTAGATATTTTAGGCAAACACATAACAAGGGAACATGTAATAAGAAGAAACAAAAACATACAATATGACAAGACAGAAATAAAATAAAAAAATAAGACAGAGAACTGAGTACTCATCCGTGCACAATGTGTGAAAACTGTATTGAAATAATGATTGGATTAGACAAGCATCCAAAGAAACATTTGCCACAAATTGCACTGCATTTAGGGATAATTCCACCCAAAATGTTTATTTCAGTGTTTGGTTAGAATAGATGCTGGAGAGTTTAGTCGCCTGACAGTTTCTTAAATCTCTCAAGGACTTGATTGGTGAGATCTCTGCATGGAGTTCTAGGGTCTGCACACCTGTTGTGCTCATTATGAGGAGCTTGCAAGTAGCCGAGGACTGACTCAGTACATAAGGCTCAACTTAAAGTGGCTGTAAACCTCAGTCATGAAATCTGAGCAAAGCACGTATATCTGTAGTGTTTACTAATCTCTCTCTAAAGCTCATAGTGTCGTTTCTCTCTGGTGCTTCGTTCCTCTGTTATCAGCATGAGTCACTTTTGAGAAGTTTTCACACATGAGATAACATTTGTATCAGGGAGGGAGCTCAGCAGACAGCTTGTCTAATCACAACACAGTTCTTCTGTGTGAAAGAGGGGGAGGGGGGTTCCTTTCCTCCAATCAGCTCTCACACACTGTAACTGTAGCTTCCACACCTCCTCCCCTGTGATACTAACAGAGGGAGAAGAATGTTTTCACATTTCTTTGTAGGAGGATTTGTGTAATCTCTGTGTATCATCTGCGGTTGCTCACTTCACTGGGTATAAGTAAGGACTCACAACCACTTTAACTAAAATATTACTTTTGAGCAGACTGAGGGTGTAAATCTAATGCAAAGCTCACTAGGGGCCTATGCTGCCATTCTTGCACAGTTCTGTTGCTCCCTGAGGCAAGCCTCTCCCCCACCCAATTTATCATCACACCTGGTTGAACGCAAGTTGAATGCAAACCTTCATAGGAATACCAGTATGGATATAGTGTACCTAGCTGTTCAGTACCAGAAAATAAACACCAGGCTGGTTAATAGTAAATTAACTTAGTGTATTGTAATGGGTTGAGGTAAATGGCAGTATGTACATAAATAAGCAAATGGGTCAACCATCGTCCACTAAACAATATGATCAGTAGGCTATAGCAGTTTAGAATCATATTTTGTTGAATTGTTCTATACCCAATAATCTATACATCAGCAATAAACAATGACACAGATAACAGTAACAACAATGGTGATCAACATTGCAATAACTTTTCTGAGACCACTTAGAATGCACCCTGTTTAAATTGTTACACTAATGCCCTGTACACACGATCGGATTTCCGATGGAATAAAATCCGATGGAATTTTCCGTCGGAATTTCGATGAAGCTGACTTCCATCAGTCTTGCATACACACCATCAGACAAAATTCCAACCGTCCAAAATGCGGTGACGTAAAATACTCAGACGACCCGAGAAAAATGAAGTTCAATGCTTCTGAGCATGTGTCGACTTGATTCTGAGCATGCATGGTTTTTTTCTCCGTTGGAGTTCCACACAAACGATCTGAATTTCCTATCGCTTTTTTTCCATCGTAAAAATTTTAAACATGTTCTATTTTTTTACACTGATGGAATAAAGTCTGATGGGGCCCACACACGATTGTTTTTTCCCATGAAAAAAGTCCATCTGACATTTTTCATGGGAAAAAACCATTGTGTGTACAGGGCATTAGACCAAGACCTTGCTATGTCCTCTTACTCTGGACAGCAAGTAAAGTTCTTATAGAACATCTATCTGTGAAGACAGTCCTTTGCCCTAATTCTTCAGCCAGCTAACGTTGGGGCCGAGTCTTTCTAGTAGTGCACATAAGTACAGTCCCCATAACATCTGCATGCTGGTGAATAAGGCTGCTAGTTAGATGGCCAAGCCCTATGAACTCACTCTTGGCTAGCAGTGATAGATCAGTGGCACCAATGCCCTCTCTACAGTCCCAGTGATACAGCAACTTTGGTCCCGCTGTTCAGATGTCAGCCAACTTGTGGATCTGCCTAGACCAACTCCATTTCTAAGCACACAAGTTTAACAGCACTTCAGTTTCTGTTTGAGACTGCAGGCTTGTAGCAGGTTAGTGTTAGGTATAGCAAAAAGAAAAATCTGGTCCCCTTACAGCAAGAGGCAGTTCTCTCTCTAAAGACCAGGAGAAAAATTGCTCCTTTCTCCTCCTGCTAGAACAAGTAAGGTCAAAGTGAAGACAGAATGCTTAATCTGCATGCTTGTTCTGGGTCAGTGAATCAGAAGGTATGGAAGCTGCAGGATCAGCATGACAACCAGACAACTAGCATTAAAAAAAAAAGAGGTTAGCAATGGCATTCCACATATCTCTCTCTCAGTACAGGTTTCCGTTAATGTTTCTAGTTGTTTAGAAAGGATGTGGCTGGAGGCATCTTAGTTCTGTCACATGTTGAATGTATAGCTTTGTAGCAGCCTGCCCCTATGTTATGTCTGTGTGGTGTGTTCAAAGGTTATATATGCCTGGTAATTCATGGGTTAATATGCTGTGTTGTCGACCCTTTAGGTCAGTGATGCTTCTGTAGTGGGGATATATATACAGTATATATATAGCCATATAGCAATAGGGGGTGAAGCCACTTGTTGCTAGTCATGGGAGTGGAAAGGACCATACACATGGAGATGTAATATTGCACTGAAATTAGTGTAACCCCTCAGTGGGACGCTGAAATGGGATTCTATGGAAGTTAAACTACTTACTGAGTGGAAACTAATGCAAACTAAAAGTATGAGCACCAGAGCACAGCCCAAATACAGCACTTGTTGGGAGGGAAATTGAAGTTGCACTATGATTGGAGGCTGTACCGTGTTGCATAACTTTATTGAATTTACCAAAGACCGTATAACAAATAATCCTCAGTTAAGCTAATTGCATGTTCTGAATTACTCTAGTGAGAGTAAAAATATGCACTACAGTGAATGGGAATGGGGAATGGAGTGCAAACCTTTATGTACCTTGAAGGAAGGTGATGGAGAACAAGAAGTAAGGGAAGGCGGAGTAGCCAGCCTGGGAGTAGAGGCTGTATGGTCTACTCCTCTAAACAGATGGTTCTCTACATTAGGGCCCACTTTATAACAGAACCCTCCTATGGACTAGGACTGGACCATGGGTGTACGAGGCCTTGAGAAGTATACATGGGTGGTGGCTGGTAATGGATGTTTCATTGGAGGGAGTGGATTGGTGGCTGTATGGTCTACCCTTCAAAGCAGTAAGTCCCCTACATTAGGGCCCGCTACTTAATTAAACCCTCCCATATACTTGGCCTGGACCATGGGTGTGCAAGGCCTTGCAAAGTATACACCAACTTCCATCCATGGCTATGGGATAAAGCAAGTGTAATGTGTGTGTAGCGGGGGTACCAAATTTAGGGACTGCTATGCCAAATTTAAGGGTGATTCGAGTGGTAGTTGGCTCGAATCTTTTCAATTTGCTGGACTCTGCCTTGCTGTTGTTTGCCTGGTGTGCAGTTCTCTTTGGAAGTGTGGGTGGCGCTGTCACCTATACTCGGGGTTGAACCACAGGTAATAGGGCAGTGATTTGGTGTTCCCTCTCGGCAGCCATACGGTGGGTGTGGTTGACCTGCTGGGCATGCCGGGAGAGGATGCATAAGGGGCAGACGCCGCCTGGGGGGGTCTTCTGTCTTCGGTTCTATCTTCTGGGAGTCGGAGTCCTGGTGCGTGGCCCTCCAGGCCATGGGGCCACGTGCACTTCAGTCCCAGGCACCTTTAGTCCTGGGACTGCAACTTCAGCCCTGGGCCCAGCACCTTTAGCTGGAGCCCATTTCGGGAGGAGGAATCCCGAGGTGCCGCCTTGCGAGGGGACCCGTTTCTAAAAGAGGAGGCTGGGGGAGGACCCTTCCGAAGGACTGGTGAGCGATCACAGTGAAGGAAGGGGCCCAGTAACTCTCTGGAGGGATGTCATCCATCCGGAAAAGGGAATTTAAACAACAGGACCAGTAGGAGGTTTGGGACACTATAGATCCTGTGGCAGAGGATCTCCTGAACGCATCTATTAAGGAATCTAATAGACTGTTCGAGTTCCACGCCGGCTGCTAGTGCCTTCAGGTGACTATCCGGGTGAGCTATACCCACTCGGGATCGAGTGGCAAAAAAATAAGAGTGCCTGAACTGATCTGTCTTCCTAACACCTTTCTCTTCTCCTCATTTGTGGATGTTTGTGCATAAAGAAATAAACTCTATGTTGGAGTTAATGCTGGTGTGGACCTTGGAGTTACTTGGGGCATAGAGACTTTTGTCCTTGCATATTAGGGACAGAAACCAACACTGAGGGGAGCTGCTGCAAAGACCCGTAGAAAAACGAAGTGTGCTTAACCTCTGCAACCCAGGGGGTACGGGCATGGTGGAGACCGTGCGCGCTTTCCTTTCCAGTGAACGAGACAAAGAGTGGAGAAGGAGGGTGGCGTGGTTGCTACATGTGTAAAAGAGCTAGTGGAGGAAAATCAATGTTAGATGCTATTCCCCTCAAAAAGTCTCTTTGGTCAGCACAGAGCAAGTGAAAATATGCAAGTAAAAATATGTTATTCTTCTGATGTTGGGCCCGATGCGATTATTTTGCCTCCAGCCACAAGGGGCACTGACTCACAGTTCCCCCGTGCTGCCAGCAAGCAAGCATGTCTCCTGTGTGCTGTCTCCAGATGTCAGGCACCAGAACACAAGGAGTGTGCATGAGCTTATAGCTTAGTAATGATTCTTTATACTTATATAAAACAAAAGGTGTATCTGTTATAAAGATAGCAGCTATAGTATAACATAATATACAGAATATGATGAATATTTGCATCATCCGGATATCTGCATTTAAACGTTTACCGTATATACTCGAGTATAAGCCAAGTTTTTCAGCACTTTTTTGTGCTGAAAATGCCCCCCTCGGCTTATACTCGAGTCACCTTTTTGCGCCTGATCTTCCAGAATTTGGGGACCCAGTACTGGCCGGACATAGGTTCCCTGGACCCCACACTTGGCACACATGTAGCCTCACTTTCCCTCTACAGGTGTGCAAAGTTTGTTGTCCGGGGGACCTACGGCCGAGGAGCACCGAATTTTCAAAGCCGGGCACCCCTCCCATAGACTCCCATGTTAAACGGTCATTTCTCCGGTGACTTTGGGGACCCGGTATCGGCCGGTCGTAGGTTCCCTGGACCCGAAACTTGTCACACATGTAGCCCCATTTCTCCCCGATAAGTGTGCAAAGTTTTTTGTCTGGGGGAGCTACGGCCGGGGAGCATCGATTTTTCAAAGCCAGGTACCCCTTCCATAGACTACCATGTTAAACGTCAGTCTAGTCATGGACACACTGAGGCATGAGCACAGTGAGGTATGGGCACAGTGAGGCATGGGCACAGTGAGGCATGCACATGGACACAGTGAGGCAAAGTGAGGCACAGTGAGGCATGCAGATGGACACCCTAAGCTTATACTTGAGTCAATACCTTTTCCCAGTTTTTTGTAGTAAAATTAGGTGCCTCGGCTTAAATTCGGGTCGGCTTATACTCGAGTATATACGGTAAATAGAATAGTACTTCAATGCTGTGAATTTTATGTCAATATTATTTTTTAAATAACTACAAAGCTGGCTTTTTTAATATTATTGTCTGTATTTATTCCAATAGTGTCTGCCTGATCCTCTCAATGGTAAGTCTCTGTTTACCAGCTATTTGTAGTAGTTTGCAATACATAATTGAAGATAGTTCTTTATGTTAACTATTTTTTTTTCTACAGAAACAGTCATATGCACTAATATAACAGGGTAAGTTTAATCATTTCTAATTACCTTATTATCGTGGTACAGACATAGAAAAAGTTAATTAAATTGTCTAACACCCGTGTATTGTTTGTTTAGCTGTTTAAATTGCCTCCAATACCTTCGCACTTAAAAAGAAAGAATGTAATATCACATCAGGTGATGACATCGGTTTTATTTTGTTAAATCTTCCACAGTTTGCCTTAGTCAATAAAGAGTCTTAGTAAAGCCAAAACTTTTTTTATTAGATTTGGATAGAGTTTAGAATAGAATTAGCTTCCAAAATGGCACCTGACCTCCCATGTCCTGACACTCATTTTTTTTTTTCTTACAGCAACATCATCAGTGTCATCAATCCCTGCTCTTCATCCTTCCAGCAGTATGCTTGTTCCAACGTGAGTATCTTCATTTACAGTACATGTAATATTATTGGTCATACCTGTGAATTGTGAAGGCTTCTTATCATGGGACATTGACATACCAATATAGAGAGCCATATCATGGTTAAAATTCACTTCCTTGTTATGCCTCTATTTAGAGCTCATTATTGGCAGCCCTTCCTGATGACATCCTGGCCCACCTGTCTAACTGCTACACCAATGATACTACAGAGTCCCTGGACCCTGCATACTTGTCTTTGTTTTTATCCAAGTTGGACATGAACAAAACCAATATCACATTTGGAAGCCTAAACAACCAGGTAAGTAAGTTTATTTTGGTGTATTTAGCTGAACTTCCCTTTCAGATTTTAAGTGTTAATAAAGTTGGATAATTTTTATAAATTTGGACACTGAAAAAAGAAACTGGGTTTTCCAACCTGAATAATGTTCAGGTACTGACTTGAGAGTTAGAATTTGGTTATGTGTTATTAGGGGGAGGGTCAGAGTTCTTTATTTGAGCTTTACTAGAATTTTCTGCTAATCATGTGACAAATGACAACATTAGGTCATGTGACCCTAATCAGAAGATTGCTGAATGAAGATATACATGTTGACCTAGATGTGCAGTTTTTTATTATCTTACACGGTGGTTATTTAAAAAAATGAGCCAGGTTTTAAAAAAAAGTCCCTATCAGGGGCCCAATAAATACTAAGACAGCGCTAGGCCCTGCCACTGTCTGAGGATAGGTAGACAACACACAGGTTTTGCACTAGGGATGGGCTATCTGTTCGAGTCAAACATGAGTTTGACTCGAACATTGCCTGTTCACCTGTTCCCCGAACAGCGAACAATTTGGGGTGTTCACAGCAAATTCGAAAAGCCGGGAAACACCCTTTAAAAGTCTATGGGAGAAATCAAAAGTGCTAATTTTAAAGGTTAATATGCAAGTTATTGTCATAAAAAGTGTTTGGGGACCTGGGTCCTGCCCCAGGGGACATGTATCAATGCAAAACAAAGTTTTAAAAACTGCAGTTTTTTCGGAGAGCAGTGATTTTAATAATGCTTAGTGAAACAATAAAAGTGAAATATTCCTTTAAATATCGTACCTGGGGGGAGTCTATAGTATGCCTGTAAAGTAGCGCATGTTTCCCGTGCTTAGAAAAGTCCCTGCACAAAATGACATTTCTAAAGGAAAAAAAGTTATTTAAAACTGATCGCGGCTATAATGAATTGTCGGGTCCCGGCAATACAGAGAAAAGTAATTGAAAAAAAAACAGCATGGGTTTCCCCCTTAGTCCATTACCAGGCGCTTCAGGTCTGGTATGGATATTGAGGGGAACCCTGCGCCATTTTTTTTTTTAAATGGTGTGGGGTTCCCCCCAAAAATCCATACCAGACCCTTATCTGAGCACGCAACCTGGCAGGCCGCAGGAAAAGAGGGGGGACGAGAGAGCGCCCCCCCTGAACCATACCAGGCCACATGCACTCAACATGGGGAGGATGTCCCCATGTTGATGGGGACAAGGGCCTCATCCCCACAACCCTTGCCCGGTGGTTGTGGGGGTCTGCGGGTGGGGGGCTTATCTGAATCTAGAAGCCCCCTTTAACAAAGGAGACCCCCAGATCCTGCCCCCTATGTGAATTGGTAAGGGGTAGAGTGTACCCAGGGCCGGCCCTACCATGGGACCCGATGGTACCCCGGTCCCAGGCGGCACTTTAAGGGGGGCGGCAAATTGCCGCCCGTCAGCCAACGACATTCCGTGTCTCCTACTAATTTTTCTTTCCTGTGTCCCCGATTTTCCAGCCGCCATGTTTAATGTCCGGTGCCCTGTGATTGGACGAATGGGGGTCATGTGCGGCGTGGGGCTGGCCTGTCAGCGATCGCTCTAGAAGTCCCGCCTCCGCACATGACCGCCATACGCCCAATCACAGTGCGCCGGGAAACACGAACATGGTGGCGGCAGACAAGCACTGGAAGTGTGAGCTGTCTTCCCCTCCGCCTGTTCCTCTGCTTTGTTACGGCGCGGTGGAGATGGAATCATGGAGGTGCAGGCGTGCAGCGTCTGACACCATGGAGCGGGCTGCGGGTGGATGGCGCTGGCGGGAAGTTGGGACGTCGAAGCAGTTCTGCACATCCAGTGCTGAGGTCCTGAGGAGAGTCCTGGTGAAGAGCAGACAAAGGTAAGGAGGACTCAAAGGATGGATTCGCACTGAGCTGTGGGGAGGGGGTCAGGTGTGAGTAGTGCAGGAAGTAGGACTCCTACTGTAGGAGTCAGGTGGGTCTGTGTAGTAGGTCAGTGTAGGTGTAAGGTCGGTGGGTCAGTGTATGTGTCAGTCAGTGTAATAGTCAGTGTTGCTGTCAGGTCAGTGTAATGTGAGTAGTGCAGGAAGTAGGAGTGAGGTAGGTGTCAGGTAGGTCAGTGTAGGGATCAGTGTAGGTGTCAGGTAGGTCAGTGTAGGGGTCAGGGTAATGGTCAGGTGGGTCAGTGTAATGTGAGTAGTGCAGGAAGTAGGAGTCAGGTGGATCAGTGCATGTGTCACGTAGGTGTGTCAGGGGGTCAGTGTAGGGGTCAGATAGGTCACATGTGTTCAAAAAATGTGCAGCGCTATGTGGTTAACACCATGTGTGAAATAAATGTTAAACCTTGAAATGTGAAAAATTAATATATGAAAAATTAATTAAAAAGAAAACTAATGCAGAGTCCAAAAAGAACACAACATAGTCCGTGAAGAGTTAATTCCAAAAGCAAATCCGTGAAGGGTTAAGGGCTGTAGCCAATAAAGAGACTAGGGTCTAGTGGAGCATAATAAAATAAAAATAAACATTTCTTGATCAGTTTAGGTCGATATGTATTCTTCTACATATGTTTGGTAAAAAAAATGCAATGTGTATATTGATTAGTTTGCACAAAAGTTATACCGTCTACAAAATAGAGGATAGATTTATGGCATTTTTATTATTATTATTTTTTTTTTTACTAGTGTAGCGGGATCTGGTGATCTGCGATTTTTAGCTAGACTGTGACATTGCGGTGGACAGATCAGACACTTTTGACACTTTTTTGGAACCAGTGACATTTATACAGCGATCTGTGCTATAAAAATGCACTGATTACTGTGTAAATGTCACTGGCAGGAAAGGGGTTAAATGTGTTCCCTGGGAGGTGTTTCTAACTGGGGGGGGTGATGGGACTGACTGTAGGAGGAGAGAGATCTCTGTTCCTAATCACTAGGAAGAGCAGATCTGTCTCTCCTCCCCTGTCAGAATAGGGATCTGTCTGTTTACATTAACAGATCCCCGTTCTGGCTTTCTGGAGCGATCGCGGCCACCAGACACGCATAGGTCCTTTTATACTCCTTTACATGTATAGAGCCATGACAGGTCCACTTTAGTTATCATGAGATAAAATAATGAATGTGGGGTATTTGGTGGGCGTGATTTTTTTTTTTTTGGGGGGGGGGCAGCATTTAATTCTTGGTACCAGGCAGCACAATGTCTTGGGCCGGCACTGAGTGTACCCCTACCATTTCACAAAGAAAAAGTGAGAACATTTTAAAAATGACAGGAGACGGCTTGGGACTCTTTTTCTGTGGCCTGCCAGGTTGCGTGCTCGGATAAGGGTCTGGTATGGATTTTTGGGGGGTACCCCACGCCATTTTTATTTTTATTTTGGTGCGGCGTTCCCCTTAAAATCCATACCAGACCTGAAGGGCCGGATATGGAATTTGGGGGGGAGCCCCACGCTTTTTTTTTTATTTTGGTTCGGGGTTCCCTTAATATTCATACCAGACCCAAAGGGCCTGGTAATGAACTAAGGGGAAACCCATGCTGTTTTTTTTTCAATTACTTTTATCTGTATTGCCGGGACCCAACAGTTCATTATAGCCGCGATCAGTTTTAAATTACTTTTTTTCCTTTAGAAATGTCATTTTGTGCAGGGACATTTCTAAGCACGGGAAACATGTGCTACTTTACAGGCATACTATAGACACCCCCAGGTACGAACATTTAAAGGAATATTTCACTTTTATTGTTTCACTTTAAGCATTATTAAAATCACTGCTCCCGAAAAAACTGCCATTTTTAAAACTTTTTTTGCATTGATACATGTCCCCTGGGGCAGGACCGGGGCCCCAAACACTTTTTATGACAATAACTTGCATATTCGCCTTTAAAATTAGCACTTTTGATTTTTCATGTTCGTGTCCCATAGACTTTAACGGTGTTCGCGTGTTCAAACAAATTTTTTGCCTGTTCGCATGTTCTGCTGCGAACCGAACCGGGGGGGTGTTCAGCTCATCCCTATTTGTGCTAAGCTCAAGAGTATTGTTTCTGAGTGGAGAAGACTGGCTTGTCAATGTTCTCCAGGTTTTGTTATCCCAGATCGGGTTCTAAAACTTGAAAGTGTCAAAGCTTCTTGGCGGGACAAAGCCTTCAATCATGTGTCCAGGTCTTATTAGAAACCTGCAGGCTGTGTGGGTGTGCAGGTGTGCACACCTGTTATATACAAGGACCTGAGCATAGTTCAAAGCTCCCATTATTTGATAAGTTTACTTTTGAAAACAGGTGTGAGTTGCTGCCAGGAGACAGAGATATACTAGTTGAGAAACTGCACTCCATATTGGAGAGCCTGGGAGACTGACAGTGTGTCTGGGAAACTGAGGAAGCCAGCACAGCTAGGCGAGCCCAGGGGGCTGAGGGAATCTGTAGATCTCAGGGAGTGAGAGAGCCTTGGGTGCCAGGAGATTCCCTATCTAGAGGCCATGGGAGGACCTGTGCAGCAAGGGGCTTTAACTAAAGAGTGAGTGAGCCAGGAGAGCCAGAGAGCCGGGACTAAAGGATCCAGACAAGAGCAAAGGTGCTGCTGAAAAGAAAATCATGTGGCTTCGTTACATGTTTTTGCTTATAACTCCTTGTAAAGCTAAGATCTCTGCATGGATCGCCTGCTGTAAAAACATTGGTTTAAAAAAAAAAAAAGAAAGTGGGCCAGCAAGCCACAGTTCGGGCTGACTCACTAAACGCGCTCATGAGTACTGAGTTAAACATCCACCATATAAGGGTATCTACTAATTCTTGTCATTATTCTAATACCTATTGTTAGATAAAATCATAAGTTAAAAATGCAAAAGCGGCCCTTTGCAAATGTGGCCTGGATACCAAGCTTAGAATGGAGCTCGAAGCTTGAGACTGAGCTCCCAAGATCCTCAGGTAAGGGGTGCAGGCTGCCAAGAAGCCCATCTGAGGCAGTATATGCATGAACTTAAGAAGGCGCTGCTCTCCCAACAAGCCACCCTAGTATAGGCATTAAAATGGCTTCAGCCTGTGAATTTCTGCCAAAGGCAGTGTAATTGTAAGGGTCCTTATGATTAAGCCCAGGTGGGTGGGGCAAAATGTGTCAGGGGCGTGGCCGTTGGCAGAAACTTACAGGCTAAAGCCGTTTTGATTTCTGTACTATGGTGGCTGGTTGGGAGAACTGCGTTTCTAAGTAGTAAATGGTATGTGCATTGAAAAGATCTCCTTAAAAGTTATGATAGTGTAAAATAAATGGCAGAGGTGATACTCACAACTAACCCATAGTTGTGTCTCAGTGGAACAGGTAGTGAGAGATATATGGGGAACTTCCATTGCCGACCTCTTGAAAATGCTAGCTAACTTCAATATTATCTGAGTCAAGGACTCATTACTATGTCATTGCCCCTAACAAGCATGTGGTTTGGGTAAGTCTGAGGCATTGAACTTCATACATCTTCTGGGTCATTGATTTAACATATTTAAATGAAGTTTTCAGCATAACCACTAACGAGAAGTTAGCAATGGCAGCATGTTTCTTTTGTGAAAGGTTTCCAGTGAAGCAACCCTGCACTTTACCTATTCAGAGTTTAAAATAGGTTTGCTTTAACCTTCCCACCTTCAAAAGCATGCACATCGGTACAGTATTTCACTGCTCTGGTGATCTGTTCAGCACGGGGAATCAAAAGAAGTGCCAGGTACTTTGGTGTGTTCTAGGGGCATGTGACTCAACCATGTGTAGCACACAGATCCCTTCCTTGCTTACCTCCGCTAGCAGGTGGGACACACCATGCCACATGCCCAGTATCCTCCTTATTGCAGAGGGTGAGCGGTGTTATCTAATTTGGATCATGCAGCGAGTTACCTCCTTCTGTTGGGTTCTTCAACCTAGAGTGTAGGTAGAAGTCTATTCTCTCTCTTTACCTCAAGAAGGCCATTGTCCAGACAATATTGAAACCCAAACACAGGTTTATTTTGGTTGCTTAGGAACTTGATAGGAAAATTGAAGATAGAGAGAAATGAACTAGGAGGTATGTTCAGGCACGCAGCACTCAATCGTCGCCACTCAGGCCTGAGTGGGTTTTGCTCACCCGGATAGTCCCTCAAAGAGCGGTCCTAGCAGCCGGTGTGGAGTACGAAGCATTTACTTGTAGTTTCCTAGGGATACGATTAGGAAATAATTTCTAAGTCCTAAACTTCCCAGCTTAGTAATATTTTAAGTCCTTAGGTGCCAATAGGGCACATTACTAAGCTTGTGGCGGGTTATGGAATCCTTCCCTCTGATAGGTAACCAGGTCTCTCCCGAGACAGTGACCTCCTTCACCGATTCCCTGGTTTTCTCTCCTTCAGAGCGGGTCACCCTCACTTGGGCACCCTGGGACTCCTCTTCTAGTGTAGGCCTCAGCTAAAGGTGCTGGGCCCACCTGGAACGATGCAGCCTCGGGCTAAAGGTGCCCGGGGCCTAACACACACACACGTACCCCTGGCCATGAGGGCCACTGAAGGTGGGGTACATGTCTGTTCTTCTTGGACCGAGGAGTCCTCTTCAATGACTCACGCCTAATGGCGTCTGCCCCTTAAGTACCCTCTCCCTCTCCCAGCATGCACAGCGGGTAGACCATGCCCACTGCACAGCTGCCGAGAGAGGACACCCAATGGTGCTGCGATACCCCCTGTGGTTCCACCTGAGCTGGAGATGACAGTGCCACCCACAGGCACCAGGGAACACTGCAGCCAGGCAATATCACACCAGAGCAGAAGCAAGTTTTAGGAACTTAATAGTCTGAGCCCAACTATAGGCTCAGACTAGCCCCTAAATTTGAACATAGCGCCCCCTAAATTGGGGGGGGTGGGCACTACACATACAATAGGTCATGTTTAATCAGTGCTGTCACTCTGAGAGTCCATAGCCTTGTGTAAGATTTGACATCAGCAACTTAAAGTTTACACAGGGCTTTGCTTTTGTTCCTGATGGCTGATCATAGCGAAAGCAATGCAAGTATAAGCATCTGGGGAAAAGGCTTTAAAGTGCATCTCTCCTATTGTTTTGCCTGCATGGGAAAAGCACAGATTCACTTTCAGGCCTGGTTCACACCTATGCATTTTTCAGTGCGTTTTCAGTTTTGCAGAAACAAGGGTTGCACCGATACTGATACTAGTACTAGAATCAGTATCGTGGCAATACAGAGCATTTGCACGAGTAAATGCTCCGATGCTTGACCCGATACCTGGGCAGTCAGGGAGGATTGGTGCGGCGGTGGGGGGAGTTACAAGCACCGATCTCCCCCGCGCGGCTTTCAGCTGCTTTATTGATATCTAGACATGTGCACACTGAAATATTTCGTTTCGGAATTTCGTTTTCGTCCGAAAAATAAATTTATTTAGTTACTCCCGAAATTCGTTTTTATTTATTTCGTTTTTCGTTAGAAATTGCATTCGACCGAAAATCTGAATTAATTAAGGTCGAATCTGTCATTGAAGGCTTATGGTGTCTGTCGAATGTTCAAAGAAGATTCGACGGAGCAGCGAAACTGTACGACGCTGCAATCATACATTTCCGGACGAATGTTCCGCCTACAAGCTATAGTAGAATTCTAATGTTGTATGACTAGTAATAATTATATTTATTAATTACTATTACTAGTCAACCAACATTAGAATTCTTCTATAGCCTATGGGCGGATGCATTTGACCGGAAATGTACGATTGCAGCGTCGTACAGTTTAGCTTCACCGTCGAATCTTCTAACTTTCGACAGACACCATAAGCCTTCAATGACAGATTCGACGTTTGTATGTTTTTCGATGCTTTGTCGAATCTTCGTCGTTCTAGCTATTTTACTGCTCCTCCTCTTTGGTTACAATCAGCCAATAACATTCATCATCATCATTATTTTTATTTTACTTCCCCCACCCAATTCCAGCAGTGATCTTTTCTCTCTATAATAACAAATCTTTTCTCTCTATAATGTCAAATCTTTTCTCTCTATGTCGAATCTTTTCTCTCTATAATGTCGAATCTTTTCTCTCTATAATGTCGAATCTTTTCTCTCTATAATGTTGAATCTTTTCTCTCTATAATGTTGAATCTTTTCTCTCTATGTCGAATCTTTTCTCTCTATGACGAATAATCTTGGACTAATAGAGTTAAGGTTAGGCACATTCGACCACTGGTTCGATAGACACAGATTGTTATTGTCAGCGTCACGTCGAATCTCCTATCTATATTGAACTGTTGTAGCAACGAAAACGAAAATAAAGCATTTGTTTATGGCGGATCTTTCGGTTTTCGGATTCTGTGCTTTCGTTTTCGTTTGTTAAAACGATAACGAAAATAGCTGAAATTCGGACAAAAATGCATTCGGACGAAAACGAATGCACATGTCTATTGATATCTATACAGGGAGATCAGTGCTTGTAACTCGCCGCACTGATCATTCCTGACCGGTGTCCTTCTTCGTGTCCTGCTCTGTGCTCCTCCAGTCCCCCTCTCTGTGCTCTTCTAGTCCCCCTCCATGTCCTACGTGCTCCTCTGGTTCCCCTCTGTGTCCTCCGTGCTCCTCTGGTCCCGTTCCGTCTCCTCTGTGCTCCTCCAGTCCCTCTCCGTGTCCTCTGTGTTCCTCCATCCTCCGTGCTCCTCCAGTCCCCCTCCGTGCTCCTCTGGTCCCCCTCTGTCCTCCTCCAGTCCCCCTTGTCCTGGATCTGTTAGGATGGTTAGCAGAGGAAGGAGCCGGTAAATCTGTCATTTACTGGCTCTTTCCTTTTCTGAATGAGCAGAGTCAGTTATCACGGACACTGTCTATTCATAACTGAGCATCCTAAACTTTGTATACGATGCTTCAGTTTATGAATAGAGAGGAGCCACTGTCTCCTCTCCATTCATTTTCAGTGCAGCTGAGGATGCAGAGAAAGGGACTGAGGAATCTGTGTCCCTTTCCCTGTCTAAAATGGGAGATGTCAGGGGTCTGTTTAGACCCCTGATATCTCACCAAAGCCTCCCCCAACAGGGATGATACAAAAAGAAAACAATATTAATAAATAAAAAAATTGTAATAAATATTTAAAAGGTAAAATTGTAGAAAATATAAAAAATAAAATAAAAAACACTGACACTTTCCACTCCCCCTCCCCCCCCCCCCCCAAAAAAAAGAAAGCATTGTCAAAAATAAATAACAAAAAATATATAAATTGTAAGAAATAATAAAAAAATAAAATAAACTACTGACAGTTCTCGCGTCATCAGTGCCCATCAGTGCTGCATATATTTTTTTTATATAAAATAATTTTTATTGAAAATTTTTGCAGACATGACACACAACACAAAAACGACTAGGCACAACACCAAGTCAAACAATCGGCCAACATGGCCGGCAGAAAATACACAGATATTTGCCATCAACTGACAGCATCAGTGCTGCAAATTAGTGCCACTGTCACATGACATTAAAAAAAGTATCGGTATCGGCGAGTACTTGAAAAAAAGTATCAGTAACTTGGTATCAGTACTCGGTCTTAAAAAAGTGGGATTGGTGCAACCCTAGCAGAAACCCACTACAGTCTAAATAACATGGTTTCCTGTGGGCCACGTTCACATCTGTTCGTTTTCCACCAGAGCATTTTTTGGAAAGGGTCAGGGATAGTGTTGAGCGAACCCGAACTGTAAAGTTCAGGTCCATACTGAACTTTAGCTTTTTCCCGAACCCGAACCCGAACCCGGACTTTGCCCAAAAGTCCGGGTTCGGGTTCGGCAATCTAATAACGCATTTAGAAATGCTTCAGGGGCCAGCCAATCACCTTTTGATTAGCTGGTGTGCCCTTAGAGGCCATCATAGCCATGCCTACTAATGGCATGGCTGTGATTGGTCAGTGCAACATGTGACCCAGCTTCTATATAAGCTAGAGGCACACAGCACACATGACACTCTGCTTCAGAATAGATAGGGAGAGGATCTAGTCTGCTGCTGCTGCTTTTAGGGAGAGATAGAAAGATAGATGAGGTAGTCCTGATTCTACAATCTGAGGGAAAAGATAGAGAGATAGTGTAGTGTAGGGCCAGGTTCCTGTGTTGGTGCTTTCAGGGAGAGAGAATATTATATAGGAGTCCAGATTCAGAGATTAAAATCAGCGATCTGCATAGGTCTACCTATTTGTGTTGCAGTGCAGTCTTTTTACACTGCCATGAGCCCAGTGTCAGAGAAAATCTAACTTTTAGGGGGAAAAAAAAGGCACTTTATTGTTCTCTTTTCCAAAAGACCCATAGGGCAAATTTTTTTTTTTTAAAAATGCACTTTAATGTACGCTTGCAAAAAACGCCGTTTAGGGGCACAAAAAAAAGTTTGCAGTGTTATACATATTTTGAGGTGTTTGAAATAAACAATTTCTTTATAGTTTTCTCCTACGTTGCTATACTAAAAAAACAACATTTTTTTTTAATAGCATTTTCTGCAGTTCTGTAGCTGTGCGATTCAGCGGTTACGTACTGTGGGTGTGTTCTGCTCTTCCAAAAAACGCCGTTTAGTGGCACAAAAAAAAGTTTGCAGTGTGTTATGCATATTTTGAGGTGTGTGAAATAAACAATTTCTTTATAGTTTTCTCCTACGTTGCTATACTAAAAAAACAAAATTTTTTTTGAATAGCATTTTCTGCAGTTCTGTAGCTGTGCGATTCAGCGGTTATGTACTGTGGGTGTGTTCTGCTCTTCCAAAAAACGCTGTTTAGTGGCACCAAAAAAGGTTGCAGTGTGTTATACATATGTGGAGGTGTGTGAAATAAACAATTTCTTTATAGTTTTCTCCTACGTTGCTATACTAAAAAAACAACATTTTTTTTTAATAGCATTTTCAAGAAATCCCCTTGTCCTACATACTGAGCAAGCGCAGTACAGGGTGGACACTATTTGACGGGGGACAAAATTCGACACATCACCGGCATTACACAGCCATTGTTGTATTTTTGAATCAGTGTTGGCTACCTCGTCCTCCTCCACCACCGCTTCCACCTACACAGCCACATCCACCGCCACTTCAACCTCGTACTCCATATGGACCTCGTCCTCCTAGGTCAAGATTATTATTTTTTATTTTTTATTTTTTTATGTTATTTTAAGTTATTTCCCTATCCACATTTGTTTGCAGAGCACTTGCCATGCTCTTAACAACATTTTGCTGCCATTTGCAGCCCTCTAGCCCTTTCCATTACCTTTTTAGAGCCTTTTTAGTCCTTAGAAGTCCAGGTCCCCATTGACTTCAATGGGGTTCGGGTTCGGGTCCGGGTTCGGGTTAAAGTTCGGTCCCGAACCCGAACTTTTTTCCGAAGTTCGGCCGAACCCGTCGAACCCGAACATCCAGGTGTCCGCTCAACTCTAGTCAGGGACTTTCTTTTCCCGCAGAAGGTTGCATTTTTTGGTTCCATAGACTTTAGTGGAAACGCATCAAAATTGCAGTGCTTGCTTTTCTTATGCATTTCTGCTGCGTTTTTCCTGTTTTTTCCTGCAATACAATAGACACCTCCCAAAAATGTAAAATGCATTAAAAATACATAAAACCCCCCTATGGAGAAAAAAAAACGGAAAAAGCATCAACCACAGCCTGCAAAGGTGTGAACCAGACCTAAGAAGACACAATGACATTGAATGAATAAACTCACTGACACTTGTGGAATGGGATTTATAAGGTGTTGGCTTGAATTCTCACTTGATAAGTCTGCATGTTTGCGATGCCTACAGGTAAATTCTTTTTCCTTTGTATTCCAGAAATAATGTACTATTTTAGGTTGATGGAGTCTTGGAGTCCAATTGCAGGCTCTCCCAGATTAGTGAAAAAACTGGTTTCTTTTCAACGACTTGTGTTTTCTTACATATTGCCGTGCATTATGTGCTCACTGAAGATGTTTCTGTATTTCTCAATATACTGAGCATTATCTACACCCTACAATGAGACTTGAAGTTCAGAAATAGGTCACCGCCTGCCTGATAGACAATCTTTTTTATTTATAACAACCATTTGTCTTTTGGATGTCTGCTACAAATGATATGTAAAAACTTGCAATAAAGTGCCTGTCCACAGCAGTCAGAATTAAAGCTCTCATTCAGCAAACTGATCATCATGAGATAATGTTGTCCAAAAGGAGACACCAACATATTCCTTAACCACTTCAGCCCTGGAAGGATTTACCCCCTTAATGACCAGTAGGGTGACCACATTTCCAAACTACCATTCAGGGACACCTCCCTTCCCAAAAATCAGCTTGTGCTGTAACGAATCATAGCACAGTGATTGGACACAGGAGGCGGGATTTATGATTTCTCTAATCACAAGCAGGGGGTGGGGAGTGTGCTCCTCCAGGAATTCCCGGCCAGGACAAGTACTGTCAGTGAGTAAAGCAGTGATGTGGCGGCCTTTTTTGGGGGCATCAGATTGGCCCGTGGGGGGGGGGGTGGCTGTGTCAGTTTCATTCAGGGACACTGTATTGTCCTGGAATGAATGTGCCCGGGACAGACCGGCAAAATGCGGGACTGTCCCGGGCAATCCGGGACACGTGGTCACCCTAATGACCAGGCCATTTTTTGCGATACCGCACTGTATCGTTCTAACTGACAATTGCACAGTTTTGGTGGTATTTGATCACCTCTGCATCTTCTTTTTGTTTTTTAGCTATAAACAAAAAAAAGAGCGACAATTTTGTAAAAAAAAAAAATATATTTTTTACATTCTGCTATAATTCATATCCTAAAAAAATATATGTAAAAACAAATGTATTCATCAGTTAGGCCAATATGTATTCTGCTACATATTATTGTTTATAAAAATCGCAATAAGCGTATATTGATTGGTTTGCACAAAAGTATAGCGTTTACAAAATAGGTAATGATGGTGATCAGCGTTTTTTAGCAGGACTGCAACATCGCGGCAGACACATCTGACCCTTAGTGACACTTTTTGGTGACCAGTGACACCAATACAGTGATCAGTGCTATATAAATGCACTGATCACTGTATAAATGACATTGGCAGGGAAAGGGTTAACACTAGGGGGCAATCAAGGGGTTAAGTGTTTCCTAGGGAGGTGTTTCTAACTGTATGGGGGATGGACTGACTGGGGGGTGAGCATAGGTGTGCGCAGCCTATTGGATTAGGGTGTGCACCCCAAAGCTCAAACACACACTACCGATCACTCACTGTGTTCACTCAGAAAGGGAAGGGGCCAGTAAATCACATATTTACCGACACATTTCCCACTCATCCTAAAACATCCCCCTGTGTGCAGCAGCCGGTGGGAGAGGAGAGGAGGGAAGCCAGAAGCACTGTGGGGGGAAGGGGGGCAGGGCAGTAGGGGAAATCTGTGTTGTACAGGATGATTAGGGTGTGCCTGGGCACACCTGGCACACCCTGTGCGCACGCCTATGGGGTGAGAGACATTGCTGTTCCTGTTCACTAGGAACCGCTGATCTCTCTCTCCTTCCCTGTCAGAACGGGGATCCGCCTTCTTTACTCTGTTCTCTAGAAACTCACTGAAAACTGAGCATGTGCAGAGCTGCCAGCACTGCTCTGTAAAATCCCTAGCTGAATTGGGAACATGGACAGAAGAAAGAGATAGAGAACAGCAGGATCAACCAGGTTTTTTGCAGAAAACATAAAACGAATCACATAGTGATTGAGTGAGTATTGACCACCATGTAATGCACCACTTAATGATAGTTTTTAACCGCTAGCCGACCAACCGCCAAGGTTATACTGCGGCAGGTTGGCACGGCTGCGCAAATCGCCGTAGGTATATGTCCCTCCTTTAAGACGATCTAGCAGCCCGCCGCGTGTCCCGGAGCCGAAGCGCGTGCCTGGTGGCCGCGATCTCCACTGGGCACCCGCGATCACTCGTGACAGAGCAGGAACGTGGATCTGTGTGTGTAAACACACAGATCCACATCTTGTCTTGGGAGTAGAGACAAATTGTGTGTTCCTAGTATATAGGAACACCGATCGGTCTCCTCCCGTAGTCAGTCCTCCCCCCCCCACAATTATAACACACCTAGGGAACAGAGTTAACCCCTTGATCGCCCCCTAGTGTTAACCCCTTCCCTGACAGTGACATTTATACAGTAATCAGTGGCTATTTTTAGCTGTGATTGCTGTATAAATGTCAATGGTACCAAAAATCTGTTAAAAGTGTCCAATCTGTCTGCCGCAATGTCGCAGTCCTGATAAAAATCACAGATCGCCGCCATTATTAGTAAAAAAAATAATAATAATAAAAATGTCATAAATCTATCTATCCCCTATTTTGTAGACGCTATAACTTTTGCGCAAACCAATCAATATACGCTTATTGCATTTTTCTTACCAAAAATATGTCGAAGAATACATATCGGCCTAAACTGATGAAGACTTTTTTTGGGGGATATTTATTATAGCAAAAAGTACAAAATATTATGGTTTTTTTTTTCAAAATTGTCACTCTTTTTTTGTTTATAGCACAAAAAATAAAAACCGCAGAGGTGATCAAAAACCACCAAAAGAAAGCTCTATTTGTGGGGAAAAAAAGAACATATATTTTGTTTGGGTACAACGTCGCACAACCACGGAATTTTCAATTAAAGCGATGCAAAAAATGGCCTGGTCAGGAAGGGGGCAAATCCTTCGGGGGCTGAAGTAGTTAATGACGTGGGTTTAGTCACACTTTAAGAGGACTTACAGCTGAAGCAATTTGCCCCTAAAAAGCAAAGGAATTAGTATTGTAATTCCACAGCAAAATCAACATAACGATACATGTCAGTGGGAGAGCCTTCCTAGTTGACCCCAGTGCCACCCTGCTGACTCCCACATCTTCACAGCATTTCATCAGCATGAAAATTTCTCTCATTAGAGCTGCAAAAAGTAAAAAGTACTGAATAGTAAGCCCACTGTGTTTGGCTTAGCAAGGATAGTTTTCAGGGCATTTGCCCAATCTCTCCCACTTTGTACATAACACATTTAAAAATGTAATCAGCCTGGATGGTTGATGCAAAGAAAGTAAGTAAAAGATGTAACTAATATATTGTTTGGGTTAAACAGTTTTCCAGCTTCAGTCCAGGATGGAGGAAATTCTTGTGGAATGGGATTTGGTCTCGACTCATTCAGAATCTGAAAAACCCAGTAGGTCCTATCCCATGGATCCCCAGTAGCCTCCAACCATTCCTTGTTCAAATTAACCCAGACATGGTGAATTGCCTGCAGCAGCAGAATGTAACCTGCGGAATTTTCCAGGAACTGTGAGTATCTTCCTTATAGGACCATTTCTGGCCTTCTAAGCTAAACAAACTCGAGTAGCTACCATTGCTGAGTTACCTTTGAAGTTGAGTGTTTTAGGGCCTGGTCTAAAAGAAGCATGTAGGCAATGAAGTGTAGAGACACCTGATAAGCACACATTTGTTCTAGGTCAATAATGCACCAGCTTAGTATGATGGTTCTGACGCACACACCTTCAAAGGTAATGGTAATGGTAACGTAATGGTGGGTCCACTTTTTATATCCAGAAATGTGCATTTTAGACCTGGTGACTGAGATAAAATCACCATGTGGGTTCGCACATGCGGTAACACAAGCGTTCTTCTAATGCATTGGGGTGTCATTAAGATATATACTTTTCAGTGTCTTCAGGAAGTCACTTCACTTCCTGAAGACGCTAAGAACAGCGAAACGTATGTCAGAGCGGAGGATCTGTCACTTCCGGGTCCTGTATGATACCCAAACAGGCTTTACCACCTAGAACGAGATGTGGACCGCACGCCATTGCCAGAGGAATAGCCATATTTGCACATGCTGTAAACCAGGACAGGCACACTTACCTGTGAGTGCAATCATTACCTTACAGCTTTTATATAAACAAATAAAAATATTCCAAAATTGTGAGACTTTGATCTATGTCTCCTGTGGAGTCATATTTGTACATCCTAGCTCTATCCTGAGGGACCATTGGAGTGGAGTGGTGTTGGCAGTGGAACCAATCTGGTTTTCCAAATGCACATTTTGACCATCCTGTAAAAAGGGGCCAAACACCTCTGGTGAGCTGCCACCTTCCCATTGAGCATTCATGGTGGAAGTACTAGAAGACACCTATATAGGAGCAACTTCTTTTGGTGTCGAGATTTTAATCATAAACTGACCTTATGCTTGCAATCTCTTATTTGTTTGATTTTATCCATATTCAGTCTTGCACATTTTTTGACATTGGTTTGTATGGTTTACCAAACCTCATCAATCACTTCATAAACACTTCCTTTCATTAGATATACACAATAAAAAATATTACATACCTCCTAATTTTTTCATTCCCCAATTTTTAGAGAGTAGTTAACATAGGTGGGTTTGATTTGCGAAAATATGCTCAAATTAGGATACGGGGTGGTAACCAAAAGTAGTCAAATTTAGTAAATTTAGGATCAAGTAATTTCAAAGCCTTGCCTTGCCTTGATTTCAATGTATCGAAAATGCATAAAGGTAGTTTGCTTATGCTGGCCCCACATATTGCAATTGAATTAATAACAAATATGTAGCATGATGGTTAACAATTACTATAATTTATATCCAGTCAGGTAGGCCCTGATACTGCATAGTTGTTGGTAAATCTAAACAAGATTGTACAAGGTTGTAACATTGGTGGCCAGCTATGAGCTACTAATATGCTCACTTGTAAAGGATCCAGAAGACGGTTAATTAGTAAAAATATGAGACAGAAACCTTAATAAGTATATTCATTGTTGAAAGGTTTAATATGCACTTATCTTTGGATTACAGAGGGGCATTATTAAGGATCCCCTCTGGTAGCCAGTATTTAGGCAATGATCTGGTTAGACAAAGATTCTATTAACTACAGTCTGTGGAGTCCTAGATGAGGCTACATCTTAGGGGTGGTTCCCCAATCCAGACCTACTGTAACCATAGGGTTAATCTCCCCACACTATTTTTTTTTTAATGCCTCTATACATAATTTTTCCAAAAGTCCTTAGGATGGTCCAATGATGTCATGGGTCTTTCCTCTTCTTCTGCAGTGGATGAGGTCCTTCTTCTGTATCACAATTAGGTGTAAGAGCCACTCAGTAGAGGAGTACTGTTAACTGCTGTGGTGCGAAGTTGTACAATGATGGACAGGTCCATGACAGCCTGGGTTAAAAAGAAATTGATTAAATGATGCTGGTCATTATTTAACCTGGTAGACTTCTAAGACATCTAGTGGTGGAGAAATACTGAAAGAGACAGCTCCCGATTGAAGATGTGTTTTGCATAGCTCTTGTTTTTTTTTTTTTCATTTTACCACTGACAAGGAGATAATAAAAGAGAGACCTGTTGTATGTACTAAACTATTCTACATGTTAACCTAAATACAGGGGCCCATTTAATTTGTTCTTTTACTTTCCACCTTCCAAACCTTATAGCCCTTCAGAGCCTCAGCTCAGATTCAAAAAAATGTTGACCTTGCATTATCAATGTGTAGCGACACAAACCCTTTTTCCTGCCTTTGGCTCCTGAGGAAAGAAAAAAGGGCCCACAAGCTACATGCCTGTACCCTCCTGTAGAAAGAGGTTGAGCGGTGTAATGTACCTGGGTCTCTGTGATCAGGTTCCCTCCGAGAAAGGGCTCCCGTCTTCACTGTAACAAAGACAAGTCTCTATTCCCCAATAACTTCAAAGTCCACACCGATTGCAACTCCAACTTAGAGTTTATTTCTTCTGTTATGCACAATAACTGGACAGGAGAAGGTTAGAAGAAGAGCAGGACAGCAAAAGGTGTGGGAATAGGTCCAGGCACAAACAAATTCTTATTCACTACCCATATCTTTAGGTAGACTCAGCTCATCCGGATAGTCTCCCACGGAACGGGCCCTAGCAGCCAGAATGGTGCTCGAACTAGATACACTTGGGTCTCTGCCACAGATCTTTCGAACTTGGTTGCAACGTTAAGCCTCTTTCAGGGAGATGACATCCCTCCAGAGAGTTACCGGGCCCCTTCCTTCACTGTGAGTTCCTCACGAGTCCCTCGGAACGGTCCTCCCCCTGCCTCCTCATCTAAGATACGGGTCTCCTCGCAAGGCAGCACCCTGGGATTCCTCGATCCTCTGTGGGCCTCAGCCAAAGGTGCTGAGCCCAAGGCCTCCAGTTGCAGCCCCAGGGCTAAAGGTGCCTGGGACTGATCTGCCAGTGTACCGAACCAGGAACTCCACCCCAGAGCTAAAGGTGCCTGGGGTGGCCACGAACAGAACAACACGCTCCCGGGGTCGGACCCCCGGGAACTCACCCCCGACAGCCAGGGTCTGCCCCTTTTATATCGCCTCCCGGGATGCACCGCGGGCAAACACGCCCACCATACCACCGCCAACAAGGGACATCCAAGGCACAGCACTGTACCAGCGGTTCAACCTTGGCCTCCGATGGCAGCGCCACCAACAGGCCATGGGGAACTAAACACCAGTATCCCGCCTGCAGCTAAAATTGGGTTTGCTGAACCCTATCAAATAATGTGTTTGAGCACAACTACCACTCAAACATCCCACTAAATTTCAAAGCCCTGCTACAAATGTCTTTCATCAGTTGTCTTGTCCAGCTTATCAGTCCAAACTGATTAGAGTGTACAATGAGTAATTATGCTGTGTATTTTTAAAATGATCTTCTTTTCAGGGTGAAGAATCTAGACATGGCATTCCCGAACATGACAGATGTGAAGAGGCAAGAACTGTACCCCGCCCTGAAATCACTCCTCGCCAACCAACAGAAGGTGTCAGGTAGATATAGTTTCAAATCCCATAATAATGACCACTGTTCTGGCTATTGTGGTGCTCGCTCCGAAGGAGCCGCTGAGAATATGCCCAGGTCTCCCTTGCTAGTACAGAGGCTGCTTGTCACAGACACAGATCCAAGCACACCGAATACACAGGCGTAGGCTAGGGGATGTTCTTGTGGATTTTATTTGCAGAAACGTGAACAGGAGGGGATTTAAGGGTTTAGGATACTCCAAAACGATAGCAGAAATCAACACTAGGACAAACTTCTTACAAAAAACCTTGTCTGTGGTAATAGGGTGTGGCCAGTATTTCTAGATATCTATAAGAGCAGGCCCATTCCATCCAGTAACCTCTCACACTCAATTCCCTGTAGCAACATGCAGACTAGGGATGAGCTTTATGTTCGCGTCGAACATGAGTTCGACTCGAACATTGGCTGTTCGCCCGTTTGCCGAATAGCGAACAATTTGGGGTGTTCGCGGCAAATTCAAAAGCCGCAGAACACCCTTTAAAAGTCTATGGGAGAAATCAAAAGTGCTAATTTTAAAGGTTAATATTAGGGCTGTGGAAATTAACTACTAATTCCTCGATGAATCGATTAATTTTTTTGATCGATCAAAATTCTTTTGATCGGTACTCACCTCTCCGACGGCTTCCGGGTCTTCAGGGAGTTCTGTCGGAGATCCGGTGACGTCACGGACACCGGCGGGGCTTGCCGTGTCCATCTGAAGGGCTCCTTTGCTGTGCCTTCATATCTGCATGCTGGCGGGACCTTACTATCTGCCACACGCAAGGCCTGTTACACTTCCCTGGGATTCTACAGCCATCCACTGGGAGTTGTGATAGTTCCCTTCACGGGACATCTACATGCCGACGAACTGATGTTAACCCCTCCTCATCTGGATTCAGCAGTGGTATCGTTGTACACATTTTTATACCAGTATCATACATAGCTACATGTTTTTAGGACTGCTTTTGCTACCGTTTGGTATTACTCGCACCATTTTTACAGTTTATGATTTTATCTCCAGTGCAATATTTATTTTGTTACCTACTTGAAGACTATAAAAGTTGTAATGCTATTCCCATCGAGCGCTGCCTTTGTGTGTTTTTTGTATCCTGCTATCCATTTTTACAGTGGTTGGTAGCTGCCTGCAAGGAGATCAGCTAAAAGTAGTTGGATCTGTATGTGCATTATAATTAATCAAAATTAGTCGATTAATCGATTAAAAAAAATTGATTTATCGAACACGAAAATTTTAATCAGTAACAGCCCTAGTTAATATGCAAGTTATTGTCATAAAAAGTGTTTGGGGACCTGAGTCCTGCCCCAGGGGATATGTATCAATGCAAAAAAAAGTTTTAAAAACTGCAGTTTTTTCGGGAGCAGTGATTTTAATAATGCTGAAAGTGAAACAATAAAAGTGAAATATTCCTTTAAATTTCGTACCTGGGGGGTGTCCATAGTATGCCTGTAAAGTAGCGCATGTTTACCGTGTTTAGAACTGTCCCTGCACAAAATGCCATTTCTAAAGGAAAAAAAAGTCATTTAAAACTACTCGTGGCTATAATGAATTGTCGGGTCCCGGCAATACAGATAAAAGTCATTGAAAAAAATGGCATGGGTTCCCCCCAGTCCATTTCCAGGCCCTTTGGGTCTGGTATGAATATTAAGGGAAACCCTGAACCAAAATTTTTTTTTAAATGCGTGGGGGTCCCCCCCAAATTCCATATCAGACCCTTCAGGTCTGGTATGGATTTTAAGGGAAACACCGTGCCAAAATAAAAAAAAAATGGCGTGGGGTTCCCCCCAAAAATCCATACCAGACCCTTATCCAAGCACGCAACCTGGCAGGCCGCAGGAAAAGAGGGGGGATGAGAGAGCGCCCCCCTCCTGAACCGTACCAGGCCACATGCCCTCAACATGGGGAGGATGTCCCCATGTTGATGGGGACAAGGGCCTCATCCCCACAACCCTTGCCCGGTGGTTGTGGGGGTCTGCGGGCGGGGGGCTTATCAGAATCTGGAAGCCCCCTTTAACAAACTCCCAGATCTCGGCTCCCCTATGTGAATTGGTAAGGGGTACATTGTACCCCTACCATTTCACAAAAAAAGTGTCAAAAAAACCACAGTACACAGCTTGGGATAAGTCCTTTATTAAAAAGAAAAAAAGAAGAAAAAAATAATTCCAGAGATGTAATCCAGTCTCCATCTCCAGCGTTGTAATCCAGTCTATATCTGATGCAACGCGGGTTTCCCGTTGCGTCAGAGGGGGCGGGGTCACCCGTACACGTCACTGGGTAACCCCGGGTTTTCACGTTGCGTCAGAGGGGGGTTACCCACGCACTGACGGGTGGCCTCAGCTATATAAGAGCTGTCAGGCTGGAGCGCGTCATTAGTTGGGTGCCTCCCGTGGAGGCAGGATTGTGTCGGGGTCGTATCCTCGCTGGAGATCGATAATGAATTTACATCGCTGGAGATGGAGACTGGATTACATCGCTGGAGATGGAGACTGTATTACATCGCTGGAATTTTTTTTTCTTTTTTTTTTCTTTTTAATAAAGGACTTGTCCCAAGTTGTGTACTGTGGTTTTTAAAATTTTTGACACTTTTTTTGTGAAATGGTAGGGGTACATTACCAATTCAAATGGGGGGGACGGGATCTGGGAGTCCCCTTTGTTAAAGGGGGGCTTCCAGATTCCGATAAGCCCCCTGTCCGCAGACCCCCACAACCACCGGGCAAGGGTTGTGGGGATGAGGCCCTTAATATTCATACCAGACCCAAAGGGCCTGGTAATGGACTGGGGGGAAACCCATGCCATTTTTTTCAATGACTTTTATCTGTATTGCCGGGACCCGATAATTCATTATAGCCCCGAGTAGTTTTAAATTACTTTTTTTCCTTTAGAAATTACATTTTGTGCAGGGACTGTTATAAACACAGGAAACATGCGCTATTTTACAGGCATACTATAGACACCCCCAGGTACGAAATTTAAAGGAATATTTCACTTTTATTGTTTCACTTTAAGCATTATTAAAATCTCTGCTCCTGAAAAAACTGACGTTTTTAAAACTTTTTTTGCATTGATACATGTCCCCTGGGGCATGACCCAGGTCCCCAAACACTTTTTATGACAATTACTTGCATATTAACCTTTAAAATGAGCACTTTTGATTTTTCATGCTCGTGTCCATAGACTTTAACGGTGTTCGCGTGTTCAAACAAATGTTTTGCCTGTTCGCATGTTCTGTTGCGAACCGAACCGGGGGGGGGGGGGGTATTCGGCTCATCCCTAATGCAGACCTAAGAGTCCAAAGCCAGGTCTTACTCAAAATATCCTAGGACAGATGTCTGTCACCCATCTTCAATGGTCAGTCTTCAGTGAGGTGAAGATCCTTCTCCAGACCAGACTCCAAGATGATGCCTTCCAGAAAAAATCCTTTTTTGCATCTCTTCTCTAGGCCCTCAGCCCAGCACCTGTTGAGGCCCAGACAGCAACTCTAAGGCCTCATGCACACTGGGCATTTACCAAGTTCATCTGAATGCCTCTTCTCTTGGCAGGAGGAAAGCAGCATAAAAAACGTGCCTAAAACTTTTACATTCATAAGAAGATCGTTACATAAATACACCTTTAGTTAATATTTACTCATAATGGAAATCACTGGATTTACTGGATGAAGTGTTCAAAGCACACTTTTTAATTTTAAAACATCAGTATTGTAATGCAATACAAACAATAGTTATTTTTTGCAATCCAGTATAAATATTAATTTTATGTTGTGAGTTCTGCCTGTCTGCTAGTCATCTCTTACAACAAATTCCTGGATTCCCTGCATGCTTTGCAGCTTCTCCCCCCCTTTTATCTTCAATTTACATGGACTACATATCCCATGGTACCTTGCTACTTGCAAGCCATGATCACTGCGCTGACTTCACCTCCTCTCAGCACCTCTGTAGCTCAGAGGGCAGGCTCTGTGAAATGTGTGACACAGCAGTGCCTACTCACAGCGCATAGTGACTACTTATCACAGACTTCAAGGAAGTTAATGTGTGGGATCTCCGCAAAGTAAGTTTAGAAAGTTCAATATCATTCAGATTAATAGAAGTAGGATAGAAATTATATAAAATACAACGCTGGCGGGCGGGATCCCCTCTCATTCTGGGACAACGTCATATGAAGTCGCCCCAGTCTCACTGCTTTGTGTGCCCGCGGGGGGCATGCAGCACAGTGTTCTTGGGTGCACTGTATCCCTAGGACACAGCGTGACCCTGATCTCGGTAAAGACCTGATGGCGCGGCTCTTTACCCATGTGATCGGCTGTGTTCAATCACAGCCGATCACATGTAAACACAGAAGTGCCGTTTACAGAGTGTGAGACGAGAAGAGCCAATCTGCAGCATCTCCTCGCAGGGGAGACCTGTACAGGTAATCAGTGCAGCCCCAGCAGTGCCGAGGAGTGATGCCAGTCTGTGCCCATCAGTGACAGCAATCAGTGCTAGGGATGAGCTTCGTGTTCGAGTCGAACATACGTTCGACTCGAACATCGGCTGTTCGATCGTTCGACGAAGATCGAACTATTTGGGCCGTTCGCGCCAAATTCGAGTGACGCGAACGGCCCACAATGCACTACGCCATCGCAGTGTCATCCAGGCGCTGTGATTGGCCAAGCATGCACTGTGACCCCGCATGCTTGGCCAATCACAGCGCCGGTAGCGAGGAGAGCAATGATTGGCCACAGGCAGGATGCCTGTGGCCAATTATTGCTGAGGGGGTTTAGTACACGCCCCACACTATAAAAGGCCGCCAGCGCGGCGGCCTTGTGTAGTGTGTTCCGGACCGGAGTAGGGAAAGAGAAGCATAGGCAGGGACAGTGTCATTATTTTTCCTTTACATAATCCTGGATTGCTTGTGTTTAGGGACAGATAAGGATAGGTAGGGAGAGTGTCAGTGACAGTGTGCTATTCTGTGCTAATCCTTGTTTGTAGGGACAGAGAGGTACAGTGAGGGAAAGTGTCAGTGTGCTATTCTGTTCTAAACCAATCTTGCTGAACCATTATTTCAATCCTTGAGTTTAGGGACAGAGAGGTACAGTGAGGGAAAGTGTCAGTGTGCTATTTTGTGCTAAATCTTGTTTGTAGGGACAGAGAGGTACAGTGAGGGAAAGTGTTAGTGTGCTATTTTGTGCTAAATCTTGTTTGTAGGGACAGAGAGGTACAGTGAGGGAAAGTGTCAGTGTGCTATTCTGTTCAAAACCAATTTTGCTGTTCCATATTTTCAATCCTTGAGTTTAGGGACAGGGAAGGACACTCGTAGAAATTATCAGTGTGCTATTCTGTGCTAAATCTTGTTTGTAGGGAGGGACAGAGAGGTACAGTGAGGGAAAGTGTCAGTGTGCTATTCTGTTCTAAAATTATTTTGCTGAACCATATTTTCAATCCTTGAGTTGAGGGACAGAGAGGTACAGTGAGTGAAACTGACAGTGTGCTGTTCTGTTCTAAACCAAATTTGCTGTTCCATATTTTCAATCCTTGAGTTGAGGGACAGAGAGGTACAGTGAGGGAAAGTGTCAGTGTGCTATTCTGTTCTAAAATTATTTTGCTGAACCATATTTTCAATCCTTGAGTTGAGGGACAGAGAGGTACAGTGAGTGAAACTGACAGAGTGCTGTTCTGTTCTAAACCAAATTTGCTGTTCCATATTTTCAATCCTTGAGTTGAGGGACAGAGAGGTACAGTGAGGGAAAGTGTCAGTGTGCTATTCTGTTCTAAAACTATTTTACTGAACCATATTTTCAATCCTTGAGTTGAGGGACAGAGAGGTAAAGTGAGTGAAACTGACAGTGTGCTGTTCTGTTCTAAACCAAATTTGCTGTTCCATATTTTCAATCCTTGAGTTGAGGGACAGAGAGGTACAGTGAGGGAAAGTGTCAGTGTGCTATTCTGTTCTAAAATTATTTTGCTGAACCATATTTTCAATCCTTGAGTTGAGGGACAGAGAGGTACAGTGAGTGAAACTGACAGTGTGCTGTTCTGTTCTAAACCAAATTTGCTGTTCCATATTTTCAATCCTTGAGTTGAGGGACAGAGAGGTACAGTGAGGGAAAGTGTCAGTGTGCTATTCTGTTCTAAAATTATTTTGCTGAACCATATTTTCAATCCTTGAGTTGAGGGACAGAGAGGTACAGTGAGTGAAACTGACAGTGTGCTGTTCTGTTCTAAACCAAATTTGCTGTTCCATATTTTCAATCCTTGAGTTGAGGGACAGAGAGGTACAGTGAGGGAAAGTGTCAGTGTGCTATTCTGTTCTAAAACTATTTTGCTGAACCATATTTTCAATCCTTGAGTTGAGGGACAGAGAGGTAAAGTGAGTGAAACTGACAGTGTGCTGTTCTGTTCTAAACCAAATTTGCTGTTCCATATTTTCAATCCTTGAGTTGAGGGACAGAGAGGTACAGTGAGGGAAAGTGTCAGTGTGCTATTCTGTTCTAAAACTATTTTGCTGGACCATATTTTCAATCCTTGAGTTGAGGGACAGAGAGGTACAGTGAGTGAAACTGGCAGTGTGCTGTTCTGTTCTAAACCAAATTTGCTGTTCCATATTTTCAATCCTTGAGTTGAGGGACAGAGAGGTACAGTGAGGGAAAGTGTCAGTGTGCTATTCTGTTCTAAAATTATTTTGCTGAACCATATTTTCAATCCTTGAGTTGAGGGACAGAGAGGTACAGTGAGTGAAACTGACAGTGTGCTGTTTTGTTCTAAACCAAATTTGCTGTTCCATATTTTCAATCCTTGAGTTGAGGGACAGAGAGGTACAGTGAGGGAAAGTGTCAGTGTGCTATTCTGTTCTAAAATTATTTTGCTGAACCATATTTTCAATCCTTGAGTTGAGGGACAGAGAGGTACAGTGAGTGAAACTGACAGTGTGCTGTTCTGTTCTAAACCAAATTTGCTGTTCCATATTTTCAATCCTTGAGTTGAGGGACAGAGAGGTACAGTGAGGGAAAGTGTCAGTGTGCTATTCTGTTCTAAAACTATTTTGCTGAACCATATTTTCAATCCTTGAGTTGAGGGACAGAGAGGTAAAGTGAGTGAAACTGACAGTGTGCTGTTCTGTTCTAAACCAAATTTGCTGTTCCATATTTTCAATCCTTGAGTTGAGGGACAGAGAGGTACAGTGAGGAAAGGTGTCAGTGTGCTATTCTGTTCTAAAACTATTTTGCTGAACCATATTTTCAATCCTTGAGTTGAGGGACAGAGAGGTAAAGTGAGTGAAACTGACAGTGTGCTGTTCTGTTCTAAACCAAATTTGCTGTTCCATATTTTCAATCCTTGAGTTGAGGGACAGAGAGGTACAGTGAGGAAAGGTGTCAGTGTGCTATTCTGTTCTAAAACTATTTTGCTGAACCATATTTTCAATCCTTGAGTTGAGGGACAGAGAGGTACAGTGAGTGAAACTGACAGTGTGCTGTTCTGTTCTAAACCAAATTTGCTGTTCCATATTTTCAATCCTTGAGTTGAGGGACAGAGAGGTACAGTGAGGGAAAGTGTCAGTGTGCTATTCTGTTCTAAAACTATTTTGCTGGACCATATTTTCAATCCTTGAGTTGAGGGACAGAGAGGTACAGTGAGTGAAACTGACAGTGTGCTGTTCTGTTCTAAACCAAATTTGCTGTTCCATATTTTCAATCCTTGAGTTGAGGGACAGAGAGGTACAGTGAGGGAAAGTGTCAGTGTGCTATTCTGTTCTAAAACTATTTTGCTGGACCATATTTTCAATCCTTGAGTTGAGGGACAGAGAGGTACAGTGAGTGAAACTGACAGTGTGCTGTTCTGTTCTAAACCAAATTTGCTGTTCCATATTTTCAATCCTTGAGTTGAGGGACAGAGAGGTACAGTGAGGGAAAGTGTCAGTGTGCTATTCTGTTCTAAAACTATTTTGCTGGACCATATTTTCAATCCTTGAGTTGAGGGACAGAGAGGTACAGTGAGTGAAACTGACAGTGAGCTGTTCTGTTCTAAACCAAATTTGCTGTTCCATATTTTCAATCCTTGAGTTGAGGGACAGAGAGGTACAGTGAGGGAAAGTGTCAGTGTGCTATTCTGTTCTAAAATTATTTTGCTGAACCATATTTTCAATCCTTGAGTTGAGGGACAGAGAGGTACAGTGAGTGAAACTGACAGTGTGCTGTTCTGTTCTAAACCAAATTTGCTGTTCCATATTTTCAATCCTTGAGTTGAGGGACAGAGAGGTACAGTGAGGGAAAGTGTCAGTGTGCTATTCTGTTCTAAAATTATTTTGCTGAACCATATTTTCAATCCTTGAGTTGAGGGACAGAGAGGTACAGTGAGTGAAACTGACAGTGTGCTGTTCTGTTCTAAACCAAATTTGCTGTTCCATATTTTCAATCCTTGAGTTGAGGGACAGAGAGGTACAGTGAGGGAAAGTGTCAGTGTGCTATTCTGTTCTAAAACTATTTTGCTGAACCATATTTTCAATCCTTGAGTTGAGGGACAGAGAGGTAAAGTGAGTGAAACTGACAGTGTGCTGTTCTGTTCTAAACCAAATTTGCTGTTCCATATTTTCAATCCTTGAGTTGAGGGACAGAGAGGTACAGTGAGGGAAAGTGTCAGTGTGCTATTCTGTTCTAAAATTATTTTGCTGAACCATATTTTCAATCCTTGAGTTGAGGGACAGAGAGGTACAGTGAGTGAAACTGACAGTGTGCTGTTCTGTTCTAAACCAAATTTGCTGTTCCATATTTTCAATCCTTGAGTTGAGGGACAGAGAGGTACAGTGAGGGAAAGTGTCAGTAAGCTATTCTGTTCTAAAATTATTTTGCTGAACCATATTTTCAATCCTTGAGTTGAGGGACAGAGAGGTACAGTGAGTGAAACTGACAGTGTGCTGTTCTGTTCTAAACCAAATTTGCTGTTCCATATTTTCAATCCTTGAGTTGAGGGACAGAGAGGTACAGTGAGTGAAACTGACAGTGTGCTGTTCTGTTCTAAACCAAATTTGCTGTTCCATATTTTCAATCCTTGAGTTGAGGGACAGAGAGGTACAGTGAGGGAAAGTGTCAGTGTGCTATTCTGTTCTAAAACTATTTTGCTGAACCATATTTTCAATCCTTGAGTTGAGGGACAGAGAGGTAAAGTGAGTGAAACTGACAGTGTGCTGTTCTGTTCTAAACCAAATTTGCTGTTCCATATTTTCAATCCTTGAGTTGAGGGACAGAGAGGTACAGTGAGGGAAAGTGTCAGTGTGCTATTCTGTTCTAAAACTATTTTGCTGGACCATATTTTCAATCCTTGAGTTGAGGGACAGAGAGGTACAGTGAGTGAAACTGACAGTGTGCTGTTCTGTTCTAAACCAAATTTGCTGTTCCATATTTTCAATCCTTGAGTTGAGGGACAGAGAGGTACAGTGAGGGAAAGTGTCAGTGTGCTATTCTGTTCTAAAATTATTTTGCTGAACCATATTTTCAATCCTTGAGTTGAGGGACAGAGAGGTACAGTGAGTGAAACTGACAGTGTGCTGTTCTGTTCTAAACCAAATTTGCTGTTCCATATTTTCAATCCTTGAGTTGAGGGACAGAGAGGTACAGTGAGGGAAAGTGTCAGTATGCTATTCTGTTCTAAAATTATTTTGCTGAACCATATTTTCAATCCTTGAGTTGAGGGACAGAGAGGTACAGTGAGTGAAACTGACAGTGTGCTGTTCTGTTCTAAACCAAATGTGCTGTTCCATATTTTCAATCCTTGAGTTGAGGGACAGAGAGGTACAGTGAGGGAAAGTGTCAGTGTGCTATTCTGTTCTAAAACTATTTTGCTGAACCATATTTTCAATCCTTGAGTTGAGGGACAGAGAGGTAAAGTGAGTGAAACTGACAGTGTGCTGTTCTTTTCTAAACCAAATTTGCTGTTCCATATTTTCAATCCTTGAGTTGAGGGACAGAGAGGTACAGTGAGGGAAAGTGTCAGTGTGCTATTCTGTTCTAAAACTATTTTGCTGAACCATATTTTCAATCCTTGAGTTGAGGGACAGAGAGGTAAAGTGAGTGAAACTGACAGTGTGCTGTTCTGTTCTAAACCAAATTTGCTGTTCCATATTTTCAATCCTTGAGTTGAGGGACAGAGAGGTACAGTGAGGGAAAGTGTCAGTGTGCTATTCTGTTCTAAAATTATTTTGCTGAACCATATTTTCAATCCTTGAGTTGAGGGACAGAGAGGTACAGTGAGTGAAACTGACAGTGTGCTGTTCTGTTCTAAACCAAATTTGCTGTTCCATATTTTCAATCCTTGAGTTGAGGGACAGAGAGGTACAGTGAGGGAAAGTGTCAGTGTGCTATTCTGTTCTAAAATTATTTTGCTGAACCATATTTTCAATCCTTGAGTTGAGGGACAGAGAGGTACAGTGAGTGAAACTGACAGTGTGCTGTTCTGTTCTAAACCAAATTTGCTGTTCCATATTTTCAATCCTTGAGTTGAGGGACAGAGAGGTACAGTGAGGGAAAGTGTCAGTGTGCTATTCTGTTCTAAAATTATTTTGCTGAACCATATTTTCAATCCTTGAGTTGAGGGACAGAGAGGTACAGTGAGTGAAACTGACAGTGTGCTGTTCTGTTCTAAACCAAATTTGCTGTTCCATATGTTCAATCCTTGAGTTGAGGGACAGAGAGGTACAGTGAGGGAAAGTGTCAGTGTGCTATTCTGTTCTAAAACTATTTTGCTGAACCATATTTTCAATCCTTGAGTTGAGGGACAGAGAGGTAAAGTGAGTGAAACTGACAGTGTGCTGTTCTGTTCTAAACCAAATTTGCTGTTCCATATTTTCAATCCTTGAGTTGAGGGACAGAGAGGTACAGTGAGGGAAAGTGTCAGTGTGCTATTCTGTTCTAAAACTATTTTGCTGAACCATATTTTCAATCCTTGAGTTGAGGGACAGAGAGGTACAGTGAGTGAAACTGACAGTGTGCTGTTCTGTTCTAAACCAAATTTGCTGTTCCATATTTTCAATCCTTGAGTTGAGGGACAGAGAGGTACAGTGAGGGAAAGTGTCAGTGTGCTATTCTGTTCTAAAACTATTTTGCTGGACCATATTTTCAATCCTTGAGTTGAGGGACAGAGAGGTACAGTGAGTGAAACTGACAGTGTGCTGTTCTGTTCTAAACCAAATTTGCTGTTCCATATTTTCAATCCTTGAGTTGAGGGACAGAGAGGTACAGTGAGGGAAAGTGTCAGTGTGCTATTCTGTTCTAAAATTATTTTGCTGAACCATATTTTCAATCCTTGAGTTGAGGGACAGAGAGGTACAGTGAGTGAAACTGACAGTGTGCTGTTCTGTTCTAAACCAAATTTGCTGTTCCATATTTTCAATCCTTGAGTTGAGGGACAGAGAGGTACAGTGAGGGAAAGTGTCAGTGTGCTATTCTGTTCTAAAATTATTTTGCTGAACCATATTTTCAATCCTTGAGTTGAGGGACAGAGAGGTACAGTGAGTGAAACTGACAGTGTGCTATTCTGTTCTAAACCAAATTTGCTGTTCCATATTTTCAATCCTTGAGTTGAGGGACAGAGAGGTACAGTGAGTGAAACTGACAGTGTGCTGTTCTGTTCTAAACCAAATTTGCTGTTCCATATTTTCAATCCTTGAGTTGAGGGACAGAGAGGTACAGTGAGGGAAAGTGTCAGTGTGCTATTCTGTTCTAAAACTATTTTGCTGAACCATATTTTCAATCCTTGAGTTGAGGAACAGAGAGGTAAAGTGAGTGAAACTGACAGTGTGCTGTTCTGTTCTAAACCAAATTTGCTGTTCCATATTTTCAATCCTTGAGTTGAGGGACAGAGAGGTACAGTGAGGGAAAGTGTCAGTGTGCTATTCTGTTCTAAAACTATTTTGCTGGACCATGTTTTCAATCCTTGAGTTGAGGGACAGAGAGGTACAGTGAGTGAAACTGACAGTGTGCTGTTCTGTTCTAAACTAAATTTGCTGTTCCATATTTTCAATCCTTGAGTTGAGGGACAGAGAGGTACAGTGAGGGAAAGTGTCAGTGTGCTATTCTGTTCTAAAATTATTTTGCTGAACCATATTTTCAATCCTTGAGTTGAGGGACAGAGAGGTACAGTGAGTGAAACTGACAGTGTGCTGTTCTGTTCTAAACCAAATTTGCTGTTCCATATTTTCAATCCTTGAGTTTAGGGACAGAGAAGGACACTCGTAGAAATTATCAGTGTGCTATTCTGTGCTAAATCTTGTTTGTAGGGAGGGACAGAGTAGGACAGTGAGGGAAAGTGTCAGTGTGCTATTCTGTTCTAAAACTATTTTGCTGAACCATATTTTCAATCCTTGTGTTTAGGGACAGAGAAGGATAGGCAGGGGACAGTGTCAGTGTCATTGTTGCTAAGCCTCCTGCACAGTATACACCTGAAGGTAGCCCTTATTGCTGTTTTTCCCATCTCCCTGCAGGCCATCCATTAAAATGTCTGGAAGGCAACCAAGGAGAGGCAGACAGTCAGGAGGCAAAAAAAGAGGGCAAGCAGGCTCTGTGTCTGGGGGCAACAGTGCTGGTCGTGTACGCGGTGCATTGTCATCAGCACATGGCCATGGGACACGCTTGTCCTTGTTTTCGGCAGCTGGACATGTTGAGCCACATCATGCCGAAGACTTGGTAGAGTGGATGACCAAGCCCACCTCATCCTCCTCATCCTCTCTCACCCAGGCTCAGGGTACTGGCAAAGCAGCTGCCAAAGCGTCCTCTTCTCTGGTATCATTATCTTCATTAGTCAATCCTTCCCTAGACCCACCATGCCCTCCTCCTGAGGAGTCCCCCGAACTGTTTGAGCACAGTGTTGGGTACATGCTCCAGGAGGATGCCCAGTGTTTGGAAGGATCTGATGATGATACCCAGCTAGAGGAAGGCAGCAGCGTGAGATCAGAGAGAGGGGATGCTCAAGAAGGACACCAATCTGGCAGTCATGCTCCAGCAGCTGCAGCATATTGCCAGATTGGCTCCAGTGATGAGGAGGGAGGGGATGATGAGGTCACTGACTCCACGTGGGTGCCTAATAGGAGAGAGGAGGAGGAGGAGGATGAGGAGGAGGCACATCTCCAACGAGGCAGGATGCCCTTGAGTGGCCAGCGTATGGGCAGCACACCGACGGAATCACACCGCAGAGCTCCGCCTGTGCAGGGCGCTGCCTCTGCCCGTCATGCAAAAAGTTCTTTGGTGTGGGCCTTTTTTGAGGCGAGTGCATCAGATCGCACAGCTGCTGTTTGCAACATATGTCTCAAGCGTATATCGCGTGGCCAAAACATCAGCCGCTTGGGCACCACATGCTTGATCAGACATATGTTGACCTGCCATGCAGCTCGTTGGCAAGCCTACCTTAAAGACCCACACCAAAGAACAAAGCTGACCTCTTCTTGCACCGCATCAGCTGGGATCTCCAACCCCACTATACCTTCACTCCTCTCTGAAACCTGCTCTGAAAGGAATGAAGGTGTAGAATTAGGTGTGTCACAGGCAAGTACTTGCGGGCACTCTGCTAGCAGTACACCAACGTCCGATTCTAGCAGGCAAATTTCCCTGCCCCAGCTGCTGGACCGTCGAAAGAAGTTCACTCCCAGCCATCCACATGCCCAGCGGTTGAATGCTAGCTTGGCTAAATTGCTAGCGCTTCAACTGCTGCCTTTTCAGTTGGTAGACTCGGCCCCCTTCCGTGAGTTTGTGCAATGTGCGGTTCCTCAGTGGCAGGTTCCCAAACGACACTTTTTCGCACGGAAGGCTATTCCGGCTCTCTACAGGCATGTGGAAGGCAATGTCTTGGCCTCGCTGGACAGGGCGGTCAGCGGTAAGGTGCATATTACCGCTGACTCATGGTCCAGCAGGCATGGACAGGGACGTTACCTTTCTTTCACGGCCCATTGGGGCACTCTTTTGGCAGCTGGGAAGGATGCAGGACAAGGTGCAGTAGTGTTGGAGGTTGTTCCACCGCCACGCCTCCAAAATGCTACTACTGGTTGTGACACACCTCTCTCCTCCACCCCCTCCTCTTCTTCTTCCTCCATGGCCTCTTCCTGTGGTTTGTCCTTGGAACCAGCGGTGCTCCGTAGGCGTTCAAGGGGCTACGCAAGTACGCAGGCAAAAAGATGCCATGCCGTGCTTGCGCTGGTGTGTTTGGGGGACAGGAGCCACACTGGGGCAGAGGTCCTGTCTGCTCTGCAGGGGCAGGCCGAGAGGTGGTTGACGCCACGCCAGCTTAAGCCAGGAATGGTGGTTTGCGACAATGGCACCAACCTCCTCTCCGCCCTCCGACAGGGACAACTGACCCATGTGCCCTGTATGGCTCACGTCCTTAACCTGGTGGTGCAGCGGTTCTTGGGCAGGTACCCGGGCTTACAGGATGTCCTGAGGCAGGCCAGGAAAGTCTGTGTGCATTTCCGCAGATCTTATAATGCCAGTGCTCGCCTGGCTGAGCTTCAAAAGGAGTTGAACCTGCCCAAGAACCGCCTTATATGTGACATGCCCACCAGGTGGAACTCAACGTTGGCCATGCTGCAGCGGCTGCACACGCAGCAGAGGGCCATCAATGAGTACCTGTGCGACTACGGCACCAGGACAGGGTCAGGGGAGCTCGGGTTTTTTTCACCACGCCAGTGGGGCATGATCAGGGATGCATGCACTGTCCTGGCACCATTTGAGGAGGCCACGAGGATGGTGAGCAGTGACAGTGCATGCATCAGTGACACTGTACCTCTTGTCCACCTGTTGGAGCACACGCTGCGTGGAATAATGGACAGGGCACTTGAGGCAGAACAGAGGCAGGAAGAGGAGGACTTCCTTGCCTCTCAAGGCCCCCTTTACCCAGACAGTGTTCCTTCTGTCCCACCCATCGCACAGGAAGAGGAGGAGGAGGAGGAGGAGGAGGATTGTGTCAGCATGGAGGTGGAGGCTGGCACTCAGCATCATCAGCAGCAGTCTTTTAGGGATGATTTACAGTCCCAAGAAACCAGTGGACTTGTACGTGGCTGGGAGGAGGTGGCAGCGGATCATGTCGTCCTTAGTGACCCAGAGGACTCCAGACTGAATGCCTCAGCTAACCTACGCTGCATGGCCTCCCTGATCCTGCAAAGTCTGCGGAAGGATCCTCGTATTCTTCGGATCAAGGAGAGGGACCATTACTGGCTGGCCACTCTCCTTGATCCACGGTACAAGGGTAAGGTTGCGGACCTTATCGTACCGTCGCAGAGGGAGCAGAGGATGAGACAACTCCGGGAGGCCTTGCAGAAAGGTCTGTGCAACGCGTTCCCAGAGACTGGGAGGTTACAAACTCCTGGTCCTGGACAACGAGTTGCTGAGGCTTCGGGCAGTCAAAGAAGGAGCGGTGGGGAAGGTGGCCGTCTGACCGATGCGTTCAGACAATTCTTTAGTCCGCAGCCCCAAAGTATGATCGGTTCCAGCAACCATCGCCAGCGTCTGATATACATGGTGCAGGAATACCTAGGGGCAAGGTCAGACTTGGACACCTTCCCCACCGAAAATCCTCTGGCTTACTGGGTCTTGAGGATGGATCACTGGCCAGAGCTTGCACAGTATGCAATTGAGCTACTGGCCTGTCCTGCATCCAGCGTTCTTTCAGAACGCACATTCAGTGCTGCTGGAGGATTTGTCACGGATCACAGGGTGCGCCTGTCCACCGACTCGGTTGATCGACTGACTTTCATCAAGATGAACCAGTCTTCGATCACCACCAGCTACCACACACCAGATGCTGATATAACAGACTAATTGATTTTAAAATGTCACATCCCTTCAAGACTGATGCTGATGCTGAGTGCCTGTGCTGTTATGTTGACTGGCTATCCTCCTCCTCCTCCTCCTCAATGATACGATTAACGATGATAGCTTGGAAGATCATTTGGGTTTATGGGTGACGCCACCAGTGGCTAAGGCCCAATTTTTCAGCCCCTGTTTAACAGGGGCGTGTAATTAAAATTTTTGATGCAATACTTTGCAACAGGCCTCATTGCTGTGCTCCAAGTACAGTATCTGTGAGGGGTTGCAGTGTTGTGCCACCAGTGCCTAAGGCCCAATTTTTCAGCCCCTGCTCAACAGGGGCATGCAATTATAATTATTGATCTAATAATTCACAGCAGGGCCCATTGCTGCGCCCACCAAGAGTAACTGTCAGGCCTTACAGTGTTGTGGCACCAGCACCACCATCACCACCACCACCACCACCAAAGGCCCAATTTTTAAGCCCCTGTTCAACAGGGGCATGCAATTATAATTATTGATCTAATAATTCACAGCAGGGACCATTGCTGCGCCCACCAAGAGTAACTGTCAGGCCTTACAGTGTTGTGGCACCAGCACCACCATCACCACCACCACCACCAAAGGCCTAATTTTTCAGCCCCTGTTCAACAGGGGCATGCAATTACAATTCTTGATCTAATAATTCACAGCAGGGCCCATTGCTGCGCCCACCAAGAGTAACTGTCAGGCCTTACAGTGTTGTGGCACCAGCACCACCATCACCACCACCACCACCACCAAAGGCCCAATTTTTAAGCCCCTGTTCAACAGGGGCATGCAATTATAATTATTGATCTAATAATTCACAGCAGGGACCATTGCTGCGCCCACCAAGAGTAACTGTCAGGCCTTACAGTGTTGTGGCACCAGCACCACCATCACCACCACCACCACCAAAGGCCTAATTTTTCAGCCCCTGTTCAACAGGGGCATGCAATTACAATTCTTGATCTAATAATTCACAGCAGGGCCCATTGCTGCGCCCACCAAGAGTAACTGTCAGGCCTTACAGTGTTGTGGCACCAGCACCACCATCACCACCACCACCACCACCAAAGGCCTAATTTTTCAGCCCCTGTTCAACAGGGGCATGCAATTACAATTCTTGATCTAATAATTCACAGCAGGGCCCATTGCTGCGCCCACCAAGAGTAACTGTCAGGCCTTACAGTGTTGGGCACCAGCACCACCATCAAAGGCCCAATTTTTACTACCACTGATCAACAATTATATGTTATTACAATTCCTGATATAATAGTTGACAGCAGGGCGTTCCAGCACCCACCAAGAGTAACTGTGAGTGCTTACAGTGTTGTGCCAACACCAACACCTAAGGGGCCAATTTCTGCAGAGTATATACGGCAGGTCCCTACTTTCAAACATCCAACTTACAAACGACTACTACTTGCAAACGGAAGAAGACAACAGGAAGTGAGAGGAAATCTACCCCTTGGAAGGAAAATTCTCTCCTGTAAGAATTAATATGGGAGAAAGGTGTCTCCTCTCTACTGATGCTTTATCACCAATCCTTGTTTCAATAAAAACACCACATTTCAAAAACAGTTGTCATTGGGACGCAAAGTGAGGTGAAATGTTCTGAACAGGGGCACAGACAGCAAAAAAAATGTGACTGGGGTGAAAACCGTTCCCTATGTTTTACAAAAAACTAAAAAAGAGGAATTTGCCATGGAGCTCCACTTAAACAATGCAGCTGTTCAAAATTATAAACAGATTCTACATAAGAACAAACCTACAGTCCCTGTCTTGTATGCACCGCCTGTATACGGCTGTTCAGAGTATATAGGTCCGTTTTTATTTTGTGTGCGGGGTTCCCCTTAATATCCATACAAGACCCAAAGGGGTTGGTAATGGGCTGGGGTAGGGGGGGGGGTTGATGGGGTAGCTATGCCATTTTTCCTAAAGATTTTCATCCATATTACCGGGACCACACATTGCATTAAAGCCGCAAGCAGTTTTAAATGACTTTTTTCCCTTTAGAAATGTTATTTTGTGCAGGGACAGTTCTAAACACGGGAAACACGTGGCACTTCACAGGCATACTTTAGACACCCCCCAGGTACAATATTTAAAGTGTCATGGATATGCAGTAGTGTTTGTCTGTCAGCTTACCTTCCTTCCTATGTGTTCATCTTAGAGGCCTGAGCCCTTTCACCTGGCTTCCTTTATAATCTCCTCCCAGCCAGACTCCACCCCAGGCCCTATCACAGAACACTATATTAACCTGTGCACTGCAAGCCTGCTTTGCTGATCAACGTGTTTGTTAGGCATTGTGTGTTTGGGTTCCTGCCTGCCGTGTGCTACGTCTGTCTCTCTGTTACGTTATTGGCTTGTCCCCGACTATCCCTGTCTGCTCGTGACCCTTGACCTTCGGCTCGTTCCTCGTTATCCTTGTCTGCTTGTGGCCCCTGACCTTCAGCTTGTTATTCGGTTCTCTCTTATCGTGTGCTGCTGCTTCCCCTCTTTTCCCCTTATCCTACGGGGCGTGAGCTAGGAAACTCCAGGGGCCGCGACCTGGTCCCAGCCTGCAGCTAACATCCTCACCACTAGAGGCCCTGGAGAAGACCAGCTGGGTCTTAGACTCCGCGCCCTGGGGAATCTTGGCTCTAGCTTCCGTTAGGATCCCGGTTGTGCTCCTCTGGTCCCGCTTTCCACAACCACCCAGTTTCCTATCCGCAGAAGCCAGCCATAGGGTTCACTACCTCGCGGTGCACTCCTGTCCCCCTACGGTGTGCATCTGTCACCTGGCCACAGGTGACCCTGACAGTTTGATCAGCCATGAACCCGGCTGACATCCCGTTACCCGTGGATGATCCGTTGCAGGGCATAGTTTGCAGACTTGAAACCCAGGAATCGAATCAGACTCAGGTGATGCGATTCCTCCAGGATCTGGCTTCTCGCTTTGAGCAGCTTCAGGCCTCCTTGGGAACCCTGAATCCGCAACCTCAAATACAACCAGCGGCTGCACCTATTGCACCAGTCGCAGCCACACACTCACTACAACTGCCAGCTCCGTCCCGTTTCTCTGGGGACTCCAAGGCTTGCAGGGGGTTCCTTAGCCAATGCACAATTCATTTTGAGCTCCAGCCCCAAAACTTCCTGTCTGATCGGGCTAAGGTAGCCTATATCATTTCCCTCCTCTCTGGTGAAGCTTTAGCCTGGGCAGCCCCTCTGTGGGAACTGAATGATCCAGTGGTTTCTAGCCTGTCTGGCTTCTTGAAACTTTTTCGGAATATCTTCGAAGAACCGGCTCGTGTCTCTTCAGCGGCCAGCGCCCTTTTACGTCTTCGCCAAGAGTCTGCTTCTGTGGGACAGTATGCCCTTCATTTCCGCATACTGTCGGCTGAGTTGAGCTGGAACAATGAGGCCTTAGTCGCAACCTTTTTGCATGGCCTGTCTGATAGAGTGAAGGATGAATTAGCAGGAAGAACCATCCCCACTGATCTGGCCGGCGTTATCTCCTTGTGTAACCAGATCGATATTCGCTTTCAGGAGAGGACCTTAGAAAAGCAACGCCAGCACTCCTTGGTTCTTAGTCAGCCTGAGCTCCCCTCTCTTCGACCCGTAGAGCATCTCCTACCAGCTGAGGAACCCATGCAGCTGGGTCGGACCAGGCTATCCCCCGAGGAACGTGCTAGGTGCAGAACTCTTGGTCTGTGTCTTTACTGTGGGGGCAAAGGTCATTTTCGTGACACTTGCTCTCTTTGTCCAGAAAAACGTTCGGGTCCACTTCATCTGGAAAGTGGAGTATTGGACCCAGAAATATCACCTTCCCCTTCTCGTCTTCTGCTTTCTGTGTTCCTTCATGTTGGTGCTTCTTCTCATTCGGTCTCAGCATATCTGGATTCCGGAGCCGCTGGTAATTTTATGGACTGGGAAATCGCATCGTCCATGAGACTTACTCTTTTGCCCCTCACCACACCATTGGTGGTCTTGGCGATTGATGGTACTGTTCTCCCAGGGGGACCTATCCGCTTCCAGACCCTCCCTGTTAAGATGTCGGTAGGGACACTCCACCAGGAGTGGATATCCTTCCTCATCTTACCCAAGGCCTCAACGCCTATAATTTTGGGTCTCCCATGGTTACAGCTCCATTCTCCTCATGTGGACTGGACTACTGGACAGATCCTGGCTTGGGGTCCCTCCTGTTCCTCGTCCTGCCTACCCAAGGTTGCCCCCTGTGAATCTGAGCCGGTCATTCATTCCAGGTTGCATAACCATTTACATTTCTCTGTCCCTAACCACCCTTGGACGCACAGCCAGGCTAGCTTGTCTACAAGTCCTGTAGTCGCTACGTCTTGCGATGCGATTCAGGTAGTCGCTACACCTGACTCAGCTATTCACTCTGCCTCTGTACTAGTTATGCCAGTCCAGCCCATGCCCAGTGAGCCTCCTACTTTTTCTTGTTCGGGACATTCTGCTTGTCCTTCAGCTATTCAGTTTGACTCCGGCGACATGTCACCTTCTAACCAACCTGACTTCAGGGTTCCACTGACATCTGCCCAGTCTGATGGTCCTGTGCAAGATGACCAGTTCCCCTTTAAGGGTCTAGGGGACCATCCTCAGATTCCTGTTGATCCTCTCATGCCCTTGCTTATTCCTAGAGAGCCTTTGGTCCTCAATAGATCTTCTTGTCATCTCCCTACCTCGTTTTCGGTCTCTGAGGATAATCTTAAGTACGAGGTTAGACAAGTTCTGGATTCTCGGCTCTGCAGAGGCATTCTTCAGTACCTTGTGCATTGGAGAGGTTTTGGTCCTGAGGAGGCGTCTTGGATCGCTGCATCTGATGTCGCTGCACCTCATCTGTTGAGAAGGTTTCATCAGAGATTTCCCTTTAAGCCTGGGCCCAGGCGGGGGAGGGCCCATAAGAGGGAGGGTACTGTCATGGATATGCAGTAGTGTTTGTCTGTCAGCTTACCTTCCTTCCTATGTGTTCATCTTAGAGGCCTGAGCCCTTTCACCTGGCTTCCTTTATAATCTCCTCCCAGCCAGACTCCACCCCAGGCCCTATCACAGAACACTATATTAACCTGTGCACTGCAAGCCTGCTTTGCTGATCAACGTGTTTGTTAGGCATTGTGTGTTTGGGTTCCTGCCTGCCGTGTGCTACGTCTGTCTCTCTGTTACGTTATTGGCTTGTCCCCGACTATCCCTGTCTGCTCGTGACCCTTGACCTTCGGCTCGTTCTTCGTTATCCTTGTCTGCTTGTGGCCCCTGACCTTCAGCTTGTTATTCGGTTCTCTCTTATCGTGTGCTGCTGCTTCCCCTCTTTTCCCCTTATCCTACGGGGCGTGAGCTAGGAAACTCCAGGGGCCGCGACCTGGTCCCAGCCTGCAGCTAACATCCTCACCACTAGAGGCCCTGGAGAAGACCAGCTGGGTCTTAGACTCCGCGCCCTGGGGAATCTTGGCTCTAGCTTCCGTTAGGATCCCGGTTGTGCTCCTCTGGTCCCGCTTTCCACAACCACCCAGTTTCCTATCCGCAGAAGCCAGCCATAGGGTTCACTACCTCGCGGTGCACTCCTGTCCCCCTACGGTGTGCATCTGTCACCTGGCCACAGGTGACCCTGACATAAAGGAATATTTGACTTTTTTTTTTTCACTTTATGCATCATTAAATGACTGCTCCCGGAAAACGTCCGTTTTTAAAACTTCTTTTTGCATTGATACATGTCCCCTGGTGCAGAAGCCGGGTTCCTAAACTCTGTTTCGGACAATAACATGGATAATAGTCGTTATAATTAGCACTTTAGAATCCGAACGTTCGCATCCATTGTATTTAATAGGGTTCTAATGTTCGTGCGAACTTTCGGTCTGTTCGCGGGTTCTGGTGCGAACCGAAACCGGGGGTGTTCGGCTCATCACTAATCAGTGCCCATCAATGCTACCTATCAGTGCCCATCAGTGCGGCATATTAGTGCCTCCTCATCAGTGCCCTTCAGTGCTTCCTCATCAGTGCCCATCTATGAAGGAAAAAAAAATATTTATTTTAAAAAAATTCTGACAGGAACTAGGAAAAACATTTTTGTTTTTTAGCAAAAAATAAAAATCCCAGCAGTGATTAAATACCACCAAAAGAAAGCTCTATTTGTGTGAAAAAAAATTATAACAATTTCATTTGGGTACAGTGTTGCATGACTGAGTAATTGTCATTCGAAATAAGGGCGCTTAAAGCAGAAAATTGGCCTGGGCAGGAAGGGGGTAAAAGTGCCCGTATTGAAGCAGTTAAATGTTAATGACAGGTACGCCTTCAGGTCAACACATATTTCATACAACAGTGTTTGTTTCTTCAGGGAGAGGAAAATCGCAAAATAAAATTTAACTGGAGGCGCTTATTTGATTGACATACTCGGTGTACAATATACTGGAATTTAAATGCTTGACATGAATCATACTTTCACTTTCATTTTTTGTCAATCTCTCTAGGATCAGCCTGCGCTCAGAACACCACCAGCAGTATGTGGATAAAACAGAATCTTGGAAAGTTTTCCCAGTTTGCTAGCATGGGGGACTTTACTTCACTTAACCCCAATTTCACTGCTGTAAGTTAACAATATACTGTACCTAAATAAAAATGAATGTTAACTTGTCATGTTAGGGTAATTTAAATTTCCCCAAACGTTTTTGTTTTTTACAATATAGAACACATATCTATTGCCATGGTTCCCGGTTTTCATCCATATGGACTCCTCTATCAGCTGCCATTTTGCAGCTGACAGAAGATATAGGGAAGCTATGAAATGGGCCATGTGACTTATCAAATAACAAATATTCCTTGTTCTAAAACAAAAAAAAACATTAAAGTGAATCTCTCTTGTGCCACATCCGTAAAATTCATTAGAAAAGAAAAAAAATAAACCCTCTAGGTCGGACTTTGGAAGCAGATTGGAACAACAATGTATTGTCTTAAATTTTTTTATTTGATTTAACATAAATAAAGAGGAATAAACAATATAAAATTTGAAAAATGGTATCGTCCATTGGTGGCCACGCAATGGCCAGAAGAGACATATACCCAAAGAAAGAAATAATATTTTAACAGTGTGGCATTAGAAACATGCGTGAGCCCCTGTGCGTCAACGCGTTTCACTGGATCGCTTCCTCAGGACACACATTGGGTATAGAATGGTACTTTCGGGGGAAGATATACAGGCACACGTTACAGGTGTTGGCCTCCCCCCCCCTCCCCTGTGGATTTATGCAGTTAAAGTTTTCAGGGGAAGATACACAGACACATATTACAGGTGCTGCCCCCTTGTGGATTTATGCGGTTATAGCTGTGACGTAGATAACCTTCATGCAACTCTTACGTTTTTTAAGGTCTATACTCACTATTCAATGTGAATGTGACTACTGACTGCAGTACAGCGAATATTTTTGTCTGATGATATGTGTACCATACAAGCTCTCATTTTGCCCCTAGAGGCTGAAGCTCCATAGCCACCTTTTGGTATATATTTCAAATTTGAAATCCTGGCTGTGGTTATTCTGGTGTTATGACTCCCATCCAGGGAGAGTCCTGTGTAGACAGCGGCGTATGTCCGAAAAAGTGAGACCGGTTCTATACCCCCCAATGTGTGTCCTGAGGAAGCGATCCAGCGAAAAGTGTTGACGCACACTGGCTGACGCATGTTTTTGATACCATACTGTTGAAACATCATTTCTTTCTTTGGGTATATAACGTCCATCTCTTCTGGCCATTGCGTGGTCGTCAATGGACGATACCTTTTTTATAATTTTATATAGTTTATTCCTATGTATCTATGTTCAATAAAATTCAATTTTTTAGGACAATACATTGTTGTTCCAATCTGCTTCCAAAGTCCGACCTAGAGGGTTTTTTTTTTCTTTTCTAATAAAACAAAAAAGTAAAACATTATTTTAAATATAACAAAATAAATGTATCAATCTCAAGGGTTTTTTTTTTTTTTTGTTATAAAAAAAAAACTAGTACCATTTAAAATAGTTTACTTATATGTTGCATTATGAGATTTAGATTGCATATTTACCACTGAATTGCTTATATTACTCAGTCTGGAGATTGTTGTTTTGTTTTGCAGATGGATGCCTTATCTTTCCTAACTTTGCAACAAATTGCATACTTCAGCGTAGATTCCAACCTCACTAATAATTCTGCCGTAATTGGCAACATTTTGGCAGCAGTATCGAATGTTAGTTCAGTGCTTGACTTTCTGTCTTCTCTGAATGCTGCGGCCATGGCGGTAAGTGTTACCTGCTAGTACATCTACAATATTAAAGTGATACTAAACACACACTGTTTAACTTACATTATCCTGTCTCTTTATGTATGTGTATGATATCACTGTATTTATTTTAATTAAAAAAAAAGTACCTTTTTTCAAAATCGATATACAGCTGTCACATGACCCAGCTCTTTCTCCTGGTCAAATTTCTTTATTGAAATTTAATAAATCAGGAAACAAGTTCAAAAGCGATACAGGAATATAATATGTTAGGATGCAATAGAAGAATATAATTCCTTAACCAACTTCACAGCCTGTTTCACCCCAAAGGCTGCCATTGCTAACCTTCTGCAAATGGCAGTTGCTGGGCTGGAAGGTTTCAACACCTCAGAGTTAGAAATCTAGAATGAGCATGTAGCAGTTATGAGAGTCAGAGGACAGTCAGAGGACAGCCGGAGTTCTTTATCTCTACCCTTGCTCCAGGGCAATGACTTTCAAAGTATGATTACAAAATATCAGGCAATTAACATTTTTTGAGATGTCAGCAATGGCAGCTCACATGACAGGACCTATGAAAAAGGAGTATGTTAAACCTCCTCCAGGTTTTAAACAGAATTGGATGTGAAGAGAAATCTCTTAACCACTTCCGCCCCCCCGCCGCCGTGTTACATTGTTACTTTGAAGAGGAATACCATTGTTATGGCAGCAGCTAGCTGACATAACCCGGTATCCTCTTCAAGAGCGGGCGGTTCGCTTTCCGATAAAAACAGTCTCTGCGGCGGATTCGCCATAAGATCACTTTTATCAGCAGTGGGAGAGGCGGGAGAGGGCCCCCCTCCCACCTGCTCTGCGGTGCCCTCCGCCGCTTACCGGAGCCGTCGGTAACGGCTGAGGCGATCGGATCCTTTCATGTCAGTGGCATAGAGACGAGTGAGGGGAAGATGGCCCCCACCCGTCTCCATACCACTGCAGGGCGGAAGCAACGTCAAAACGTCTCTTCCGCCCAATGCTCTTAAAGAAACTATTTTTTTTAAAATGACATTACATTTTTTTTTTTTATTATTGCATTTTTGTGTAAATATGAGATCTGAGGTCTTTTTGACCCCAGATCTCATATTTAAGAGGTCCTGTCATGCTTTTTTTTTATTACAAGGGATGTTTACATTCCTTGTAATAGGAATAAAAGTGACACATTTAAAAAGAAAAAAAAAGAACAGTGTAAAAAATGTAAATAAAAGGTAAAATAAATAAGAAAAATATAAATAAAATGTAAACGTGGCCCATCCGCCAAGCTCGCGTGCACAAACGAACGCATACGTGAGCAGCACCCGCATATGAAAACGGTGTTCAAACCACACATGTGAGGTATCGCTGTGATCGGTAGAGCGAGAGCACTGATTCCAAAAAACGTGCGCTTGTAAGACCGCTGCTCAAATACGGTGTGACAGAAAGTATTGCAACGACCGCCATTTTATTCTCTAAGATGTTAGAAAAAATATATATAATGTTTGGGGGTTCTAAGTAACTTTTGAACTTGTCAACAACAAATCTCAGAAAGAGGCTCGGTCCTTAAGTGGTTAAATAAGGGATTTTCAGAGAGTGTAAAACATAACAAGTTCTAATCTTTTTCCACTCTATTAAAAAAAAAATACAAAAAGGTTTTGCAAGCATTTGGACAAAAATTATCCTTAAATTTTTGTCCAAATTGTAAAGGTTGTAAAGGTTTTTTTTTTTTTTTCCACCTTAATGCATCCTATGCATTAAGGTGAAAAAAAACCTGGCAATGATGGCACCCCCAGCTCCCCCGTTTTACTTACCTGAGCCCGTTTACCTACGTCTATTCACGCTCGCCCCCAACGTCCTCTTCTCCACTCAGTCTGGCCATTGATTGGCTAGATTGGATGAATTGATAGCAGCGCAGCTATTGGCTCGCGCTGCTGTCAATCACATCCGATGACACGGCGTGCCGGGGGGCGGGCCGAGTGATACAGTCGGCTATAGCCGCCGGCTGTATCACGGGAGCGCACCCGCAAGAACTTACCACCATGGGAGAGAGCTCCCATGAAGGGGGTTAGTTCTTGCGGGGAGGAGCCGAGACATCCGCCGAGGGACCCCAGAAAACCAGGATCGAGGTCACTGTTTGCAAAACGAGCTGCACAGTGAAGGTAAGTATAACATGTTTGTTATTTTACTTTTTTTTAAACGGGAACCTTTAGTGTCCCTTTAACTGACTGTCCCTTTAAGTAATTGTCTATAACATTTTTTAACAAAACCTCACTCTTTTGTACACCACCATTTCCTGAAAGCCTTGCCTGGCACTCTTTATGAAAGCTGGCCAAACATGAATCCAAAATACGAAGCTCCCCTTTGTCTCCTCGCATAATATTATATTAAGACGAAGTGCTAATATAGCAAAATTTGTCAAATTTGTGAAATTTCAGTTTACTTTAAGTGCTTATTTACATTTGTTTTCTGAACCACCTAAATGCAAGTCTAGCCAAAACATCTTCTTTGTGTGGAGAAGTTTTATAACATGTGCCAAACTTTTATTCCTGATGAATATGGTTAAAGTGAGTGTGTCACAAGTATAATGTAAGTCCTATGATTTTGCATGACAAACGGCACAAAAGAAAGCCAACATGTTTTGGGGGCTCAATATGTTGATAGTAAATAGGGAGAAGACTGGACAACAGATAAAAAAAAAGATAGGATTCTGCTTATTCCAAGCCCTGATGAAACGCGTTGGCTTTCTTTAGTGACCAAATATCATGCAAAATAAATATTTGCTGGGCTTACATTATACCTGTGGTGCTTTCATTCATTAGCTACTTTGGGGACCTCCAAGGATACCCTAGCTGACAGAGAGCTGCCTCCAAAATTTGGATCCAAAGCTTTAGCCATCAGGTGTTGAGCGCTCTACCAACTCACCTGTTGTCAAAATTTTTAATGCAGAGTGCTGACACTGTTCACATGTGAGAGATTTCACCTCACGTCCTGTCTATTTAGTACGTGTCAGACAGAACCAAAAGTCAGGGAAAATTCTCTCCCCCCCTCAAAGGCTAAATAGAACATTTTCATGCAAAGTGGTGAAGAGGGTGGAACTTCTGTCAGGTTTTAATTGCTGTTGTCTTCCCAGTGGGGATATTTCCCCTCCAGGTTTTAAAAAGAATTGGATGTGAAGAGAAATCTTTTAAATAAGGGATTTTCAGAGAATGCAAAACATAACAGGTTCTAACCTTTTGCCACTCACTGTCCCTTTAAGTAATTGTCTATAACATTTTTAGTTTGTTTAAAATCACAGTAAAAATATTATTACATCAGGGGTGTCCAACCTGCAGCCCACAGGCCGCATGTGGCCCAAGACGGCAATGAATGCGGCACAACACAAAATCATAAACTTACTTAATTTTTTTTTTTTTTTGTAAAAATGCATTTACACTTAGCAAACACATGTGGCTGAAGAAAGAAAATGTTGACTCTGCAATGGAGTTTTATCTTCCCAAAGAAAAATATCCCACTCTTCACAATCACGCCTTATTCATGTCATAAGCACCTACATTTGTGAGCAACTATTTTCAAAGATGAAGCACACAAAGGGCAAAATTACAACCAAAATATCAGATGAGCACCTTAAGAATTCATTGAGAAATGCTACTACATCCAACGAACCAGATATTGATGCATTAGTTTATCAAAAACAGTGTCATATATTGCACTAGATTTATGTTGCCCTCTTTTACTTTTATCTTATTAAAAATAAGAAAAAAAAGTTTAATTACTCAGGTACATTATCTATATCAGTGATTGTAACTTGTGGTCTGCCCGACTTTTTCTGCTCATCAAATATCCTTCTTGTAAGTGTATTTTATGTGTGGCCCAAGACCCTTCCTCTTCTTCCAATGTGGCCCAGAAAGGTCAAAAGGTTGGACACCTCTGATTTACGACATAGGTAGTGTCTGGTAATCACAGCTGAAGCTGGAACTTTTAAGATACATATTGTATTTCACAAAAATTTCTTCTTGTCTCTATAGAAAAATATAAGTTCACTACAACCACCCCTGGCTCAAGCTCTGTTAAACAAGACATTTGAAGCTCTCAGGGCCAATATATCGAGCTTTAACGTCTCAGATTGGACCCAGCTCTTCCAAAACACACTCAGCACGATCCTGCCTGAAATCACCCCAGATCAGCTGAACCTCATCCCTCCAAACCTCACCTGTGGCTCCTTCCAGGCTATGTAAGTGTTAAATGCTACGTCAACATGAAACAGATGTACAGCACCAGCCAAAACATGGGACTTTGCATTATGCAAATAGCAACAAACTTCCTAGTCACCATCCGGCCAACTCATGTTCATTATTACTGGCCCATCTCTAACCAATAGCAGGAAAGAGATAATGACTACAGATGCTGGTCGCTATTTGCATGACATAGTGTTTCTGTTTTTTTGGTGTTCTGGGGGTGTTGGGAGGCTATACAACGCAAGTGCCATTTATGCTGGTTGCAGGGCCATCAATTTATTTAAAGCTGAACAGTAGATATTTAAAAACATTAAACTGGCTACATAGTTATCAAAAAATCATTACGTGTTTTTTTTTTTTTTTCTAGCATCATTCTGAAAACGCTGGCTGCAATACTTTTTGAATTGCGAACTCGAAACATTCTGTAAATGAGTTTCAAACAGTGCCCAAATTCCTTATCTTTAAACTTGTTCTGGGTCAGTGACTCAGAAAGTTTTGAAGATAAAGTTTATGCATAACAGGTGTAGGGGTTTAAAGGTGAATTCCAGGTATGGCAATTTTTCCATAGGTACATTGGTTCAATTTGGACCAATGTAAGTAAGTATATACCATACCGGTGTGATTCCTGTGAAAGCTGAAAATTACTGTTTTAGGCTCCTCTAGTACAGTGATCACCACTAGCTTCCCATGCCAAACAGTGCATTCAGGGAAAACTTTGAATGCTCTCAATGAACGCAGACCATTCTCTGATTGGACAAAGTGGAGAGGCGGTGTGGTGACATTATGATCTCCGCCTCCTTCAACCCGAGAAGACCGCATTCATTCAGAAAATGCTAAATGTTCCCTAAATGGCTCTCTTGCCAAGTGAAGGAGTGACCTTCTATTCTCACAGGCACAAGGGAGCCGCTTGGCACAGGGCCGAGAAGCTAGCGGCAATCACTGTAGTCGGGACACCTACTAACATTTATTGGAGCTTCCACAGGGTATATTGATACGTTAGTTTACCAAAAACAGTGTCATATATTGCACTAGTTTTATGTTGCCCTCTTTTACTTTTATAATTACAAATATGAAAAAAGAAAAAGTTTTATTACTCAAGTACATTATCTATATCAGTGATCGTTAACTCGTGGTCTGCCTGACTTTTTCTGCTCATCAGCTATCCTTCTTGATAGTGTATTTTATGTGTTTTTATGTGTGACCCAAGACAATGCCAAGACAATACCTCTTCTTTCGATCTGGCCCAGGAAGGTCAAAAGGTTGGACACCTCTGATTTACATCATAGGTAGTGTCTGGTAATCACAGCTGAAGCTGGAACAATTTTTGGAGCTTCCATAGGGATTCCACAGGCATGGCAAAAATATACTTATATTTGTCCAAGCTGCTCCAATGTAACTATTTAAAAATTGCCATTCAGCTTTATGGGGACATGGTAAGTGTAAAAGTTTCCATTTAATAAATGGTTAAAGCTGAACTCCAGAAAAAACAGTTAAATGTACAGATTAACCACTTGTCTACCGCCCACCGTGAAATGACGGCGGGCGGAAGACTCTCTTGTTCTGACCAGACGTCATATGACGTCGCGGCTTTAAAAGCAGCTAGGGGGCGCGCGCGCCCGCCGCGTCGCTGGGGACCCGATGCGCGTGCCTGGCGAGCACGATGGCCGCCGGGCACCCGCGATTGCCCAGTAACCGAGCAGGACCGTGGATCTGTGTGTGTAAACACACAAATCCACGTCTTGTCAGGTAAAGGAGACCGATGGTGTGTCCCTTGTACATAGGGACAACCATCGGTCACCTCCCCCAGTCAGTCCCCTCACCCCACAGTTAGAACACATCTAGGAAACACATTTAACCCCTTCCTCGCCCCCTAGTGTTAACCCCTTCCCTGCCTGTCACATTTATACAGTAATCAATGCATTTTTATAGCAGGGATCGCTGTATAAATGTGAATGGTCCCAAAAAAGTGTCCGATGTGTCCGCCGCAATATCGCAGTCACAATAAAAATCGCAGATCGCCGCCATTACTAGTAAAAAAAAATGCTATAAATCTACCCCCTATTTTGTATCTGCTATAACTTTTGCGCAAACCAATCAATATACGCTTATTGCGATTTTTTTTTTACCAAAAATATGTAGAAGAATACATATCGGTCTAAACTGAGGAATTTTTTTTTCAAAAATTAAAAGAAATGGATATTTATTATAGCAAAAAGTCAAAAATATTGTGTTTTTTTCAAACTTGACGCTCTTCTTTTGTTTATAGCGCAAAAAATAAAAACTGCAGAGGTGATCAAATACCACCAAAAGAAAGCTCTATTTGTGGCAAAAAAAGGATGCAAATTTTGTTTGGGAGCCACGTCGCACGACCACGCAATTGTCATTCAAAGTGTGACAGCGCTGAAAGCTGAAAAATGGCTTGGGCAGGAAGGGGGTTTTCGTGCCCGGTAGGCAGGTGGTTAAAGACATATTTGGGAGCTGTTTTGCCTTCCAAACGATTTACATTTCTGTCCATCAAGTTCTGTGATTTACACAGATCTGACCTAGAGCACTGCCCTGCTTAGCAGGGGAAAGGACATGATATTTCACATTCATGCATAAATCCTGCCTTGAATGCATATTTCCCTAAATATGGGTATCACTCAGTACAGCATCCAGCTGCATTTAGTTGCTGCCTATTTCAGCCGGTCACAGATTTTGACAGGCTGCTGGCAGCAGGGCTGGATACTGAAACTGTGCCTCCTGGGTGCCCCAAAACACAGTGAAGTGTTTAGTTAAAGTGGAGGTCCACACAAAAATTTAACCTCCGCTTTTCGGAACCCTCCCCCAGTCCGGTGTCACATTTGGCACCTTTCAGGGGGGAGGGGGTGCAGATACCTGTATAATACAGGTACATGCACCCACTTCCGGGCATAGACCCCCCGCGGGTATTACGCCACTCCCCGTACCCCCCCCCCCCCCTCGCTGTCTTTTGGGAGACACACAGTTCCCAGAAGACAGCAGGGGCCATACGGATTGCGCAGCGCGACTCGCGCTTTCGCAGTAGGGAACCAGGAAGGGAAGCCGCATGGCTTCATTTCCTGATTCCCTTACCGAAGATGGCGGTGGCAGCATCCAAGGACCGAGCGACAGGTCAGCCTCGGGTGCCGACATCGCAGGCGCCCTGGATAGGTAAGTGTCCATATTTTAAAAGTAAGCAGCTGCAGTATTTGTAGCTGTTGACTTTAAAAAAAAAAATTGGCGGACCTCCGCTTTAAGGAGGTAGCTACAGGGAATTTTAACAGTAACATTTCCCAACCTAATTTTTAAGTAATTTTTTGGAGATGCTTTTTAGATAACAGAAAATTGTACCCAGAGAGGCACAGAAGCACCCCAGAATCTACATGTTCACATTCTGGTTTCGGTCCTAAGCATATCTTGAAGGGTAGACACGCACACTTTGAAATATTAGAAAGAACTTAGTAAAATTTATAAAACACAGAAATAATTTTATCAGCATTCAAAATCAAGAATAGACACAGGACAAACATTTTCAAGAACTGACTGTTTTTCAAAAAATGGTGACAGCTGGCAACTTAGCAATTGCATTTTGTCCATTGTTTCTAACAGGATTAAAGGCTTGGACTCGAAATTCCCGAAGATGAATCCTGTAAAACAGCAAACAGTTTTTCAAACATTTGTGAAACCTTACTTGAGCAAGCAAGGTAATGTGTTACAACAAAAATATATTAAAGTGGAACTTAAGTGTATCTGAGGATCATAACCTGAAAATGCTATTTCATTGAGATTTAATATTAGAGCTAACTCATCCATTCATCCATGTCTCCATGTTTTATTCTGTTAAAAAATCGCTTTGAAACCCACCCCACCCCCCCCCCCCCCCAGCGTTTGTAGCTGTGGCCATCTTGGGCAGATGATTCAAAAAGCATTTACTTTATGGAATCCATCTGTCCTTAGCTCAGGCATTCAGGCAGGAGTGCGTCTTTAGCTGAGAAAACCCCTCCTCCACAGATGAAAGACAGAGAGAGAAATGTGTATGAAAACTCCACGTATGTATGACATCATTTTAGCCTAGGCCAGAAACCAAGAAGCAACTGAAGAAATGTAAAAAAAGGCTATAAGGTGACCAAATACCAGAACAAGTTGTCAGGGCTCCCGCAAGATGCTTTACCAGTCCGGGGCATTGAATACCCCGCTGCTTTCTCTTCTCTCCCTCCAGCGTTGCAAGGACAGACCAGACGGATTCTGATTGGTCAGTGCCATTTATGTGACAGTGCTGGCCGATTAGAATCTGTCTGGTCCAACCTTGTACACAGGTAAAAAATTGTACCTGTATGGCATTTTTATTTTATTTTTATGATTAGAACATAGATGCATGGTTGTCTATGGAACAAAGGACACAGCTGTGTAAAGATCTGTAATGCAGCAATGAGTTCAGAGCCGTACAATAAAAATAGAAAATGTTACATTTGAGTGGAGTAATTTACGTGCATACGCATATTGTACAGGACGCCGAGGCTGGCTTCTGAACGGGAGAAACATGTCTCCACTGTTTGGGTTACAGGAGGATGGTTTAAATGCAGTCTTGGAGTACTCAGGGGTGCTCACTCATGTAGGGTGAGGGGTGCCGGTTGGGAATGAGTAAAATGACTTACAGCTTGACTAAGATTGGTTAGTCAATATATGAAATCCGGAGTTTGGAAGCTTGGATAGACTTTGGGTGGGAAAGAGCATTCAAACCTGATTACAGGAACTTTGGTCCTGAAAGGGTTAACCTGCCTGAAAAAGAACAGGAAGGGGTCAGCACTTGTCTGTGGGGTGGACTGAGGGAGTACACAGCTGTGTGAGAAAGTGTGGACTATTTCACAACTGAGACATTATTTGCTGAGCTCCTGCAACCTTTCTAGTCCCCTAAGCAGATAGGAACCTTAAACCCTAGTGTAGGACTGGTATACTGGTGGTGAGCCATTATGTTACTTTCAATATACCAGAATTATGGACTGTTTGCATTTACTTTGCTGCAGAAAGCTGTTTAATTTGCTCAGTTTTGAAAGAACAATAAAGACTGTTTATGTTTACAAATGGCCTGCTGATAATCCTTGGCTCCCCATATTACAGTGTATACACAATAATATACAATTGTACATGCATAAATTGCAAAACTGGCAGTTAGAAGAGAATGAAGAAGAATATACATGTGTATAATCATGTAGCGCCCTGCTCCTGTTGACCAAGCGCTCGCATGTAAATTTAGTTGGTTATCTGTTCTGTAAATAGTTCAGATTTAATATTATGGCTAAATTAGCCTCTGCTCCAGCATTGGCAGTGTTGCGTGCAGTTCCGCACTGTCGCCTGTAGGTGTCGTTGTCACCGCAGGCCAGTGATGGAAGGGCAACAGGCTGAGGTGTATTGGGTGTCCTTTTCCCCAGAAACAGCCCAGTGGGAGTGGTCTCCCCGTTGTGCATTCTGGGAGAGGATACTTAAGGGGCAGACGCCATCTTTCTCTCTCTCTCACCTCATGGCCCGCCTGGCCTAAGGTATGTGACAACTCCTCTTCTGCCTCGGGGCCCTGCTGGCCCGAGGCTACGTGACTGCAAGTAGGCCCAGAAGCTGTCTGGGGCCTATTGGTTCAGAGGTGGTCCTGTGCTGTCTGTCCTGCGGGAAGCAGCCGAGCAATTGAAGGATCCGGGGGAGGACTCATCTTGGAGAGGACCGAGTGAAGGGCTGGTATCTCAAGAGGAGCCTGGTGACTCAATTGGAGGATGCATCCTAACCAATCTACCTCACAGTACCGCCGGAAGGCTTAAAGGAACTTTGGATACTGTGTTGCTGTGTTCACTACCATTACTAAATCCTGTGGCAGAGGATTGTTCAACTATTATTCTCATCAAGTCTGTGGCAGAGACTTTTGTCCGTATATCATTCCGGCTGCTAGGTCAGTGAGAGGGGCCAATCCAGGTGAGCAAGATCTGTTGACTGAAGTGTACTTGTCTCCGGGATCTCAAGTTCCTCAGTGATCTGCATAAGGTATCTGAACATTCCCCTAACCCTCTATCCCTCTACTGCTCAAGTTGTTTAATAAAAAACATTGGAAAAAGAACTAAGTGACTGGTGCATGCATTCATAGGTTGCAAGGCCCAGTATGGACTCTAAGTTTTTTTGACCTGGTGAACTGTGGGTAGGTTTGACGGCAATGACCCAAAATAATAACCAGCAGCTCCTACGGGGGTAGTGCTACATGCATATACATGTTTAAGCACATTTACGTCTTTATGGAACATAACTTGCGCTTTTTAATCCCGATCTTTCTGCCAGCAATATTCTGCACATAAACATCAGTAAATTATTACGTCTGTGTGCAAGAGGCATAAAAGAATGATTGTGGGATGTTTTGAGGGTAAAATTGGGTAAGACCTGGACACAAACTTTACTATTAATATCATCTTTTTTTCCCACAGGACCTGCCTGCTCCCAGAACCTTAACAGTAGTGAGCTGATCGATCAAAACTTGAGGAACTTTTCTCAGTTTCTTGACTACTCTGATTTGCTGGCACTTAATGCAAACTTCACTGCTGTAAGTATATGATATCGACTAAGAGTGGATACACTGCTTGATGAGGTGCACCTTTAAACCACTTTTCTGACTTTGTAACCTTGTCTATGGCTTTCAGTTGAATGCATTACCCCTCCTGACTATACGGCAAAGGGTGAACTTCACATTGGGTGCAAACCTTTCAGCTGACCAAACTGCCAGCATTGCTGGAAGCCTACAGAATGCTGGTGATGTATATGACTTCCTGGGCCAGCTTAATGCTGCGTTTAATGTGGTAAGTGCGCTCTTGCTTGTCTTCTGTTAGAGAGCTACCACTGTCTAGAATTCAAAAACTGTTTCTCAAGTTATCTTTGAGTAATCCACACTTTGGCACATACCTTTTTAAGAGTTCTATGGTCACAACACCTTCATTTTATACCATCCGTAATAATCCTTAATAATTGTAATAACAATACAAAGAATAGTTATATTTGACAATCTAATATAAACATACTTGAAAAATATTCTTTCATGTTGTGAGTTTTGCCTGTCTCCTGACCGTCTCTTTCCACAACATCCTAGATTCCCTACTTGCTCTGCAGCTTCTCCTCTGCTGTTTACTTTCAATTTCTAAGAACTACATATCCCATGGTACCTTTTGGCCTGCAAGCAGTGATTCCTGTACTGACTCCTGAAACTCCTCCTCTTAGAACCTCTGTAGGTCAAAAGGCAGGCTCCTTTAAACGTGTGACACAGCAGTGCCTACTCACAGGGCATAGTGAATGTGTTGCACAGAATTCAAGGAAGTAAATGTAGCTCTTACTCCCGTAGGAGCCACTGGAATTTTGCCCAGGTTCTTCCCCAGTGGATTGCCCCACAGCCAGACACATGGTCTCAGCCATACGTTTCCTCAAAAACCAGTCTTGTTTTTGTTGTTTTTATTTTTGGAGAACTTGGATAGGGGTTGAGGGAATTGAGCGATATACTCCAAAAACAGAAACTGTGTACAGCTTGAGGATAGTGAACTCCATTTTATTATAAGCTGAAGTCCTTGCAAAAAGCAAACTGTGGACTTGGATTGAAGTGAAACAGTTAAATGTAGAGCTGAAGCAAAAGTCCTTGTATATAGCAAACTGTGGACTTAGCTTGTAACAGAAGTAGATAATAGCAGGCGTCTCCAAACTTTCTAAACAAAAGAGACTGTTTTTTTGCCCTTCAGACTTTAGGGGGGCCAGACTGTGGCTAGTGGGAGTGGAAATATTCCTGGCATCAGTGGGAGTAAACATCACATTTGATATTAGGTGGAGGAATAGTGCCCCCATCGTTGGTATCATTGGGAGAATTAGTGCCCCATTGGTGGTGTCAATGGGAGAAATGGTGCCCTATTGTTGGTGTCAGTTGGCAGAAAAGTGTCTCGTATCAGTGGGGGAAAAAGTGCCCCAGGGGGGCAGGGAAAGGCAAGCAAAGGGCCACATCCAGCCCCTGGGCTGCATGTTTAGAGACCACTGTTTTAGAGCAGCTAAGAGCATAATCCCTTCAACAGGAATTAGATAAACTAAGCTGTTCAGGATTAGGGATGAGCTCGGTGTTCGAGTCGAACATACGTTCGACTCGAACATCGGCTGTTCGATCGTTCGACGAAGATCGAACGATTTGGGCCGTTCGCGCCTAATTCGAGTGACGCGAACGGCCCACAATGCACTACGCCATCGCAGTGTCATCCAGGCGCTGTGATTGGCCAAGCATGCACTGTGACCCCGCATGCTTGGCCAATCACAGCGCCGGCAGCGAGGAGAGCAATGATTGGCCACAGGCAGGATGCCTGTGGCCAATTATTGCTGAGGGTGTTTAGTACACGCCCCACACTATAAAAGGCCGCCAGCACGGCGGCCTAGTGTAGTGTGTTCCGGAGCAGGGAAAGAGAAGCATAGGCAGGGACAGTGACATTTTTTTTTTCTTACTTAACCTGGATTCCTTTAGTTTAGGGAAAGAGAAGGATAGGTAGGGAGAGTGTCAGTGTGTTTTACTGTGCGAATCCTTGTTTCTAGGGACAGGGAAGGACAGTGAGGGAAATTCTCCTTGTGCTATAGTGTGCTAAAGCATTGATCATCAACCATCTTTAATAAATCATTTTTTCTAGGGACAGAAAACTATAGGTAGGGAGAGTGTCAGTGTGTTTTACTGTGATAATCCTTGTTTCAAGGGACAGGGAAGGACAGTGAGGGAAATTCTCCTTGTGCTATAGTGTGCTAAAGCATTGATCATCAACCATCTTTAAAAAAACATTTTTTCTAGGGACAGAAAACTATAGGTAGGAAGAGTGTCAGTTTCTTTCACTGTGATAATCCTTGTTTCTAGGGACAGGGAAGGACAGTGAGGGAAATTCTCCTTGTGCTATAGTGTGCTAAAGCATTGATCATCAACCATCTTTAAAAAAACATTTTTTCTAGGGACAGAAAACTATAGGTAGGGAGAGTGTCAGTTTCTTTCACTGTGATAATCCTTGTTTCTAGGGACAGGGAAGGACAGTGAGAAAAATTCTCCTTGTGCTATACTGTGCTAAAGCATTGATCATCAACCATCTTTAAAAAAACATTTTTTCTAGGGACAGAAAACTATAGGTAGGAAGAGTGTCAGTTTCTTTCACTGTGATAATCCTTGTTTCTAGGGACAGGGAAGGACAGTGAGGGAAATTCTCCTTGTGCTATACTGTGCTAAAGCATTGATCATCAACCATCTTTAAAAAAACATTTTTTCTAGGGACAGAAAACTATAGGTAGTGTGAGGGGGTTAGCTCGGCAGCGGGTGTGTGTGACCCCCGGGATGGGCTCCCCACCCAAAAACAGGCCCAGCAAACGGAGGTTGTGGTTTTCAAAATCAAAAAAAGGTGCGGTTTATTTTCTATCTACAGTGACAAAACACAGCAAAGCCAAAAGAAACATAAACAAAATAAATCCTGGTCAACTTGACCTCTGACTAAACATACAGGTTTCCTAACTAACAACTGGGATCAGCCTAGTGCTGTCCTAGTCCCTAAGTCCCTGGTTTTAAATGTCCAAGCAAATAGCCACACAGGCTTTGTCTCACCGCACAGGGGTTCACTCTCCCTAGACAGTCCACACAGGTCTGGGTCCAGGCATGAGCTAACATCTAATGAAGCTGGGAGTTTTTATAGAGGCCTAAATGAGCTGACAAGCTTCAGCTGGTCTCATCAACTCCCTGTCTGCACGACGCCCCACACTCTCCCTAGAGGTATGAGTCATCCATGAGCCCACTAGCCTCAGCTGGGCTTATACAACACTCCACCTAGTTGTATAAGTCGGCGTAAAGCCTGAATCTGGGCGAAATATATCTACCCCCCTGGATGCAACCAGGTGACTTTACCTTCCTGCTGTCACATACCCCCCCTCTTGTTTTAACCTCGGGGTTGGAACACCAGCAATCAGGCATTCATGTACTCGAGACAAAGCATCCACATTCCCCATTTGAACGCCAGGGCGATGCTTTACTGTGAAGTTGAATTCCTGGAGGGCCAGGAACCACCTATTCACTCTTCTATTTGTTTCCTTGTTTTGAGCCATCCACTTTAACGGAGCGTGATCCGTAACCATGTCAAAGTGCCTACCTAGCAGGTAGTACCGAAGGGAATCTAGAGCCCACTTCACCGCTAAACACTCCTTTTCAACGGTGGAGTAATTTACCTCATGGGACTTCAACTTCCTGCTGAGGTAAATGACTGGGTGCTCTTCCCCGTTCCAGACCTGGGACAATACTGCTCCTAACCCCACATCTGACGCATCACTTTGTACGACAAAGTCTTTAGAGAAGTCGGGTGAGTACAACACTGGCTGGCTACATAAGGCTTGTTTCAAGAATTGGAATGCTGCCTCAGCCTCGGGGGTCCATTTAATCATGACCGACCCTTTCCCCTTCGTTGGTTAGGGGCACAGCCTTAGAAGCAAAGTGGGGAATGAATCGCCGATAATACCCAGCGATTCCCAGAAAGGCTCGTACCTGCTTCTTGCTGTTGGGACGTGGCCAACTCTGGATGGCCTCGACTTTGTTGAGTTGGGGTTTTATTACTCCCCTCCCAATGGTGTACCCAAGATATTTGGCCTCCTCCTGCCCAATGGTACACTTCTTGGGGTTAGCCGTAAACCCCGCTTCCCGAACAGAGTCCGGGACTGCTTGCACTTTTGGCAGATGTGAGGCCCAATCTGTGCTATGGACAATTACGTCATCCAGGTAAGCCGCAGCATACTTCCGATGGGGCCTCAGCATCTGGTCCATTTTCCGCTGGAATGTGGCCGGCGCATTCTGTAACCCGAACGGCATTCTTTTATATTGGAACGCCCCGTCTGGGGTTACAAATGCGGTTTTCTCTTTGGCCAATTTGGCCAGGGGGATTTGCCAATACCCTTTTGTGAGGTCAAGAGTCGTCATGTATCGGGCTGTTCCCAGCCGGTCGATCAACTCATCTATACGTGGCATGGGGTAGGTGTCAAATTTTGTAACTTTGTTCAACTGACGAAAATCGTTACAAAATCGCCAGCTCCCATCCGGTTTAGGCACCAACACAATGGGACTAGACCAATCACTTTGGGACTCCTCTATCACCCCTAAGTTCAGCATTTTCTGTACTTCCTCCCGTATTGCCTCGCGTCGGGCCTCTGGGATCCGATAGGGTTTTAACTTCACCCTTTCACCGGGCGGGGTAATGATGTCATGCTCTACCCCAAATGTTTGTCCCGGCAGCTCAGAGAATACCTCCTTGTTGCGAAGCACAAACTCCTTAACCTCCTGTTGTTGGGGTTGTGACAAGGTGGCTGCTATTCCAACCTCAGGAATCACGCAACCAGTTTGAGCTGGTGACCAAGTGTCTGCGACTAGGGACTCTCTATCCCTCCAGGCTTTCAACAGATTAACGTGATAGATCTGTTCGGGCTTTCGCCTTCCTGGTTGTCTGACCTTGTAATTCACTTCGCTCACTTTTTCCATTATCTCGTAGGGGCCTTGCCATTTGGCAAGGAATTTACTTTCAACCGTAGGGACAAGTACCAGTATCCTATCCCCCGGGGAAAAGGTACGGGTCTTGGCTCCACGGTTGTACACTCTCTGCTGTGCTAACTGCGCTTGGGCCAAATGTTCCTTCACGATGGGCATTACCTGTGCAATTCGGTCTTGCATCAGGGCGACATGCTCAATCACACTCCTGTGGGGAGAACTCTCACTTTCCCAAGTTTCCTTGGCAATATCCAACAGCCCTCTTGGGTGTCTCCCATACAGTAACTCAAAGGGGGAGAATCCCGTAGAGGATTGGGGCACCTCCCTAATAGAAAACATCAGATAAGGAAGTAGACAGTCCCAATCCTTTCCATCTCTATCCACCACTTTCTTCAACATTTGTTTTAGGGTTTTGTTGAATCTTTCAACCAGCCCATCGGTTTGGGGGTGATACACAGATGTACGTAATTGCGTCACTTTGAACAATTTACACAGCTCCTTCATAACCCGGGACATAAAGGGTGTACCTTGGTCCGTAAGCAGTTCTTTACAAATACCCACCCGGCTAAACACAAGAGATAGCTCTTTGGCTATGGTTTTGGCCGAGGTATTTCGGAGAGGGATCGCTTCTGGATAACGGGTGGCATAGTCCATTATAACTAATATGTACTGGTGCCCCCTAGCGGACTTGATTATAGGACCTACCAAATCCATGGCGATCCTCTCAAACGGGACCTCAATGATGGGTAGAGGGACCAGCGGGCTACGGAAATGTGGCATCGGGGCCGACCTCTGACACACAGGGCAGGAGGAACAATAATTTTCTATGTCCTTCATCACCCCCGGCCAATAGAATCTCTGTAATACCCTCTCTCGGGTTTTCTCTGTCCCCAGATGACCTCCAAGAATGTGCCCATGGGCCAACTCCAACACCAACTTCCTGTAAGGTTTGGGCACCACAAGCTGCTCAACGGTTTCTTCTGCCCTTTTTGCCACCCGATACAGTAGGTCCTTCTCTACGCTGAAGTATGGGTAAGTGCAGGTATTATCTGGGTTCACTAACTCGCCATCTATTTTCACTACGTTTTCCCGTGCCTTTATTAGGGCGGGGTCTTTCAACTGTTCTGTGGCAAAGTTTTCCCTGTGAACCTCAAGATCAGAAAACTCCACAGACGGTAGGTTTTCGTCTGAGGAGGTGGGCTCCTCTCCAGTTTCTTGAGTCTCCCCTGCCAATACTGATAAGGGAACTTCCGGAGAGTCCTCACCACTCTCAGGGGAGTTCTGGCTATCACATTCCTGGTACATAGGGGCACCAGTGGGGGGCTCAGGATCATCCCACAGTTCCCAGAACTTCGGAAAATCCCTTCCCACAATGGCGTCATACGGTAACTGAGATACTAAGCCCACTGGATGAGAGAGGGTACCTTTGGGGGTCTCGAAACACACTGTAGTCACTGGATACTCTCGGGTGTCCCCATGCACACAAATAACAGCTACCTTGCTATTCCCAGAGACCTCTGTTTTAACTAACTCAGTCTTTATCAGGGTCACAAGGCTACCTGAATCCAGCAATACCACAACATTTCTACCATTAACACACATTTTGCATAAATGTTTCTCAGTTCCTCGAATGGCAGTGCATGCGACTGTCGCACACAGCGACTGACGTCTGCCCGTCAGAAAGTCACACTGCATGGGTTCCTCCACAACCGGGCAATTGGCTGCAATATGTCCCGCTTGCCGGCAGCGGTAGCAAACGATCCTTCTTGCCGCCTCTTGAGCCGCTGATTTCCCAGGCTGTTCTCGCCAAACTTGGGGTAGAGCTCCCACCCTCTCACTCTCTCCACCCTTACCCCTTGGAATCCTCTTATCCGCCCCTGGGGATGGTCTGGTCTTAGGGTGGAAAGTCCGAGTGTCTCTGGAAGAGGCCGTCAGGTTCTCTGTAGCCAAGTATTTCTCCACACGATCCACAAGACCATCGGCCGTCTCTGGGTCTCCATGGCTTACCCACTTTTGGATGGCAGTAGGAAGAGCTCTCAAAAACCGATCCATTACAACACGTTCCACAATCTTTGGTGCGGACAAAGTCTCTGGCTGTAACCACTTTCTGCTCAGGTGAATGAGATCATACATTTGAGACCTGGGGGGTTTTCCAAGCTGGAAAGTCCAGTTATGCACACGCTGAGCCCGGACAGCCTGGGTGACACCCAGCCTTGCCAATATCTCAGCTTTTAGCATCACATAGTCTTTTGCTTGGTCAGGCTCTAGGTCATAGTAAGCCTTCTGCGATTCACCAGTTAACAGAGGAGCCACCAGTCCAGCCCACTGCTCCTCAGGCCACTTTTCTCTTTCAGCAGTCCTTTCAAATGTGGTCAAAAATACCTCTGGATCATCCTCTCCAGTCATTTTTGTCAATAAACGACTCACCCCAAAGGACGCGGTATTAGTGGGACGGCTTTCCTCACTGGTCTGCGGACGTTGCTGCATTACTGCTTCCATTTGTTGTAGTCTCTGCTCTTGCTTCTGTAACAGGTCTATGAAGCGGGCCTCAGATTGCTGCTGGGCTTGTTGCTGAGCTTCCAGACTCTGTTGGTGAGCTTGCTGCTGGGCTGCAAGGCTCTGTTGATGAGCTTGCTGCTGGGCTGCGAAGTTCTGTTGTTGAGCTGCAAGGCTCTTTTGCAAACCTGCATTTGTCTGCTGTTGATTGGCATTTGCTAGAGCCAGCTGCTTCAGTATCTCCTCCATGCTGGCTTAAAAAAAACTGCCACTGGTTCTCCACCAACTGTGAGGGGGTTAGCTCGGCAGCGGGTGTGTGTGACCCCCGGGATGGGCTCCCCACCCAAAAACAGGCCCAGCAAACGGAGGTTGTGGTTTTCAAAATCAAAAAAAGGTGCGGTTTATTTTCTATCTACAGTGACAAAACACAGCAAAGCCAAAAGAAACATAAACAAAATAAATCCTGGTCAACTTGACCTCTGACTAAACATACAGGTTTCCTAACTAACAACTGGGATCAGCCTAGTGCTGTCCTAGTCCCTAAGTCCCTGGTTTTAAATGTCCAAGCAAATAGCCACACAGGCTTTGTCTCACCGCACAGGGGTTCACTCTCCCTAGACAGTCCACACAGGTCTGGGTCCAGGCATGAGCTAACATCTAATGAAGCTGGGAGTTTTTATAGAGGCCTAAATGAGCTGACAAGCTTCAGCTGGTCTCATCAACTCCCTGTCTGCACGACGCCCAACACTCTCCCTAGAGGTATGAGTCATCCATGAGCCCACTAGCCTCAGCTGGGCTTATACAACACTCCACCTAGTTGTATAAGTCGGCGTAAAGCCTGAATTTGGGCGAAATATATCTACCCCCCTGGATGCAACCAGGTGACTTTACCTTCCTGCTGTCACAGTAGGAAGAGTGTCAGTTTCTTTCACTGTGATAATCCTTGTTTCTAGGGACAGGGAAGGACAGTGAGGGAAATTCTCCTTGTGCTATAGTGTGCTAAAGCATTGATCATCAACCATCTTTAAAAAAACATGTTTTCTAGGGACAGAAAACTATAGGTAGGGAGAGTGTCAGTTTATTTCACTGTGATAATCCTTGTTTCTAGGGACAGGGAAGGACAGTGAGGGAAATTCTCCTTGTGCTATAGTGTGCTAAAGCATTGATCATCAACCATCTTTAAAAAAACATTTTTTCTAGGGACAGAAAACTATAGGTAGGAAGAGTGTCAGTTTCTTTCACTGTGATAATCCTTGTTTCTAGGGACAGGGAAGGACAGTGAGGGAAATTCTCCTTGTGCTATAGTGTGCTAAAGCATTGATCATCAACCATCTTTAAAAAAACATTTTTTCTAGGGACACAAAACTATAGGTAGGAAGAGTGTCAGTTTCTTTCACTGTGATAATCCTTGTTTCTAGGGACAGGGAAGGACAGTGAGGGAAATTCTCCTTGTGCTATAGTGTGCTAAAGCATTGATCATCAACCATCTTTAAAAAAAACATTTTTTCTAGGGACAGAAAACTATAGGTAGGAAGAGTGTCAGTTTCTTTCACTGTGATAATCCTTGTTTCTAGGGACAGGGAAGGACAGTGAGGGAAATTCTCCTTGTGCTATAGTGTGCTAAAGCATTGATCATCAACCATCTTTAAAAAAACTTTTTTTCTAGGGACAGAAAACTATAGGTAGGAAGAGTGTCAGTTTCTTTCACTGTGATAATCCTTGTTTCTAGGGACAGGGAAGGACAGTGAGGGAAATTCTCCTTGTGCTATAGTGTGCTAAAGCATTGATCATCAACCATCTTTAAAAAAAACTTTTTTTCTAGGGACAGAAAACTATAGGTAGGAAGAGTGTCAGTTTCTTTCACTGTGATAATCCTTGTTTCTAGGGACAGGGAAGGACAGTGAGGGAAATTCTCCTTGTGCTATAGTGTGCTAAAGCATTGATCATCAACCATCTTTAAAAAAACATTTTTTCTAGGGACAGAAAACTATAGGTAGGAAGAGTGTCAGTTTCTTTCACTGTGATAATCCTTGTTTCTAGGGACAGGAAAGGACAGTGAGGGAAATTCTCCTTGTGCTATAGTGTGCTAAAGCATTAATCATCAACCATCTTTAAAAAAACATTTTTTCTAGGGACAGAAAACTATAGGTAGGAAGAGTGTCAGTTTCTTTCACTGTGATAATCCTTGTTTCTAGGGACAGGGAAGGACAGTGAGGGAAATTCTCCTTGTGCTATAGTGTGCTAAAGCATTGATCATCAACCATCTTTAAAAAAACATTTTTTCTAGGGACAGAAAACTATAGGTAGGAAGAGTGTCAGTTTCTTTCACTGTGATAATCCTTGTTTCTAGGGACAGGAAAGGACAGTGAGGGAAATTCTCCTTGTGCTATAGTGTGCTAAAGCATTGATCATCAACCATCTTTAAAAAAACATTTTTTCTAGGGACAGAAAACTATAGGTAGGAAGAGTGTCAGTTTCTTTCACTGTGATAATCCTTGTTTCTAGGGACAGGAAAGGACAGTGAGGGAAATTCTCCTTGTGCTATAGTGTGCTAAAGCATTGATCATCAACCATCTTTAAAAAAACATTTTTTCTAGGGACAGAAAACTATAGGTAGGAAGAGTGTCAGTTTCTTTCACTGTGATAATCCTTGTTTCTAGGGACAGGGAAGGACAGTGAGGGAAATTCTCCTTGTGCTATAGTGTGCTAAAGCATTGATCATCAACCATCTTTAAAAAAACATTTTTTCTAGGGACAGAAAACTATAGGTAGGAAGAGTGTCAGTTTCTTTCACTGTGATAATCCTTGTTTCTAGGGACAGGGAAGGACAGTGAGGGAAATTCTCCTTGTGCTATAGTGTGCTAAAGCATTGATCATCAACCATCTTTAAAAAAACATTTTTTCTAGGGACAGAAAACTATAGGTAGGGAGAGTGTCAGTTTCTTTCACTGTGATAATCCTTGTTTCTAGGGACAGGGAAGGACAGTGAGGGAAATTCTCCTTGTGCTATACTGTGCTAAAGCATTGATCATCAACCATCTTTAAAAAAACTTTTTTTCTAGGGACAGAAAACTATAGGTAGGAAGAGTGTCAGTTTCTTTCACTGTGATAATCCTTGTTTCTAGGGACAGGGAAGGACAGTGAGGGAAATTCTCCTTGTGCTATAGTGTGCTAAAGCATTGATCATCAACCATCTTTAAAAAAACATTTTTTCTAGGGACAGAAAACTATAGGTAGGAAGAGTGTCAGTTTCTTTCACTGTGATAATCCTTGTTTCTAGGGACAGGAAAGGACAGTGAGGGAAATTCTCCTTGTGCTATAGTGTGCTAAAGCATTGATCATCAACCATCTTTAAAAAAACATTTTTTCTAGGGACAGAAAACTATAGGTAGGAAGAGTGTCAGTTTCTTTCACTGTGATAATCCTTGTTTCTAGGGACAGGGAAGGACAGTGAGGGAAATTCTCCTTGTGCTATAGTGTGCTAAAGCATTGATCATCAACCATCTTTAAAAAAACATTTTTTCTAGGGACAGAAAACTATAGGTAGGGAGAGTGTCAGTTTCTTTCACTGTGATAATCCTTGTTTCTAGGGACAGGGAAGGACAGTGAGGGAAATTCTCCTTGTGCTATAGTGTGCTAAAGCATTGATCATCAACCATCTTTAAAAAAAAAAAAATTCTAGGGACAGAAAACTATAGGTAGGAAGAGTGTCAGTTTCTTTCACTGTGATAATCCTTGTTTCTAGGGACAGGGAAGGACAGTGAGGGAAATTCTCCTTGTGCTATAGTGTGCTAAAGCATTGATCATCAACCATCTTTAAAAAAACATTTTTTCTAGGGACAGAAAACTATAGGTAGGAAGAGTGTCAGTTTCTTTCACTGTGATAATCCTTGTTTCTAGGGACAGGGAAGGACAGTGAGGGAAATTCTCCTTGTGCTATAGTGTGCTAAAGCATTGATCATCAACCATCTTTAAAAAAAAAAAATTCTAGGGACAGAAAACTATAGGTAGGAAGAGTGTCAGTTTCTTTCACTGTGATAATCCTTGTTTCTAGGGACAGGGAAGGACAGTGAGGGAAATTCTCCTTGTGCTATAGTGTGCTAAAGCATTGATCATCAACCATCTTTAAAAAAACATTTTTTCTAGGGACAGAAAACTATAGGTAGTGTGACAGCAGGAAGGTAAAGTCACCTGGTTGCATCCAGGGGGGTAGATATATTTCGCCCAGATTCAGGCTTTACGCCGACTTATACAACTAGGTGGAGAGTTGTATAAGGCTAGTGGGCTCATGGATGACTCATACCTCTAGGGAGAGTGTGGGGCATCGTACAGACAGGGAGTTGATGAGGCCAGCTGAAGCTTGTCAGCTCATTTAGGCCTCTATAAGAACTCCCAGATTCATTAGGTGTTAGCTCATGCCTGGAACCAGACCTGTGTGGACTGTCTAGGGAGAGTGAACCCCTGTGCGGTGAGACAAAGCCTGTGTGGCTATTTGCTTGGACATTTAAAACCAGGGACTTAGGGACTAGGACAGCACTAGGCTGATCCCAGTTGTTAGTTAGGAAACCTGTATGTTTAGTCAGAGGTCAAGTTGACCAGGATTTATTTTATTTATGTTTCTTTTGCTTTGCTGTGTTTTGTCACTGTAAATAGAAAATAAACCGCACCTTTTTGATTTTGAAAACCACAACCTCCGTTTGCTGGGCCTGTTTTTGTCTGGGGAGCCCATCCCGGGGGTCACACACACCCGCTGCCGAGCTAACCCCCTCACAGTTGGTGGAGAACCAGTGGCAGTTTTTTTTTAAGCCAGCATGGAGGAGATACTGAAACAGCTGGCTCTAGCAAATGCCAATCAACAGCAGACAAATGCAGGTTTGCAAAGGAGCCTTGCAGCCCAGCAGCAAGCTCATCAACAGAGCCTTGCAGCCCAGCAGCAAGCTCACCAACAGAGTCTGGAAGCTCAGCAACAAGCCCAGCAGCAATCTGAGGCCCGCTTCATAGACCTGTTACAGAAGCAAGAGCAGAGACTACAACAAATGGAAGCAGTAATGCAGCAACGTCCGCAGACCAGTGAGGAAAGCCGTCCCACTAATACCGCGTCCTTTGGGGTGAGTCGTTTATTGACAAAAATGACTGGAGAGGATGATCCAGAGGTATTTTTGACCACATTTGAAAGGACCGCTGAAAGAGAAAAGTGGCCTGAGGAGCAGTGGGCTGGACTGGTGGCTCCTCTGTTAACTGGTGAATCGCAGAAAGCTTACTATGACCTAGAGCCTAACCAAGCAAAAGACTATGTGATGCTAAAAGCTGAAATTTTGGCAAGGCTGGGTGTCACCCAGGCTGTCCGGGCTCAGCGTGTGCATAACTGGACTTTCCAGCTTGGAAAACCCCCCAGGTCTCAAATGTATGATCTCATTCACCTGAGCAGAAAGTGGCTACAGCCAGAGACTTTGTCCGCACCAAAGATTGTGGAACGTGTTGTAATGGATCGGTTTTTGAGAGCTCTTCCTACTGCCATCCAAAAGTGGGTAAGCCATGGAGACCCAGAGACGGCCGATGGTCTTGTGGATCGTGTGGAGAAATACTTGGCTACAGAGAACCTGACGGCCTCTTCCAGAGACACTCGGACTTTCCACCCTAAGACCAGACCATCCCCAGGGGCGGATAAGAGGATTCCAAGGGGTGAGGGTGGAGAGAGTGAGAGGGTGGGAGCTCTACCCCAAGTTTGGCGAGAACAGCCTGGGAAATCAGCGGCTCAAGAGGCGGCAAGAAGGATCGTTTGCTACCGCTGCCGGCAAGCGGGACATATTGCAGCCAATTGCCCGGTTGTGGAGGAACCCATGCAGTGTGACTTTCTGACGGGCAGACGTCAGTCGCTGTGTGCGACAGTCGCATGCACTGCCATTCGAGGAACTGAGAAACATTTATGCAAAATGTGTGTTAATGGTAGAAATGTTGTGGTATTGCTGGATTCAGGTAGCCTTGTGACCCTGATAAAGGCTGAGTTAGTTAAAACAGAGGTCTTTGGGAATAGCAAGGTAGCTGTTATTTGTGTGCATGGGGACACCCGAGAGTATCCAGTGACTACAGTGTGTTTCGAGACCCCCAAAGGTACCCTCTCTCATCCAGTGGGCTTAGTATCTCAGTTACCGCATGACGCCATTGTGGGAAGGGATTTTCCGAAGTTCTGGGAACTGTGGGATGATCCTGAGCCCCCCACTGGTGCCCCTATGTACCAGGAATGTGATAGCCAGAACTCCCCTGAGAGTGGTGAGGACTCTCCGGAATTTCCCTTATCAGTATTGGCAGGGGAGACTCAAGAAACTGGAGAGGAGCCCACCTCCTCAGACGAAAACCTACCGTCTGTGGAGTTTTCTGATCTTGAGGTTCACAGGGAAAACTTTGCCACAGAACAGTTGAAAGACCCCGCCCTAATAAAGGCACGGGAAAACGTAGTGAAAATAGATGGCGAGTTAGTGAACCCAGATAATACCTGCACTTACCCATACTTCAGCGTAGAGAAGGACCTACTGTATCGGGTGGCAAAAAGGGCAGAAGAAACCGTTGAGCAGCTTGTGGTGCCCAAACCTTACAGGAAGTTGGTGTTGGAGTTGGCCCATGGGCACATTCTTGGAGGTCATCTGGGGACAGAGAAAACCCGAGAGAGGGTATTACAGAGATTCTATTGGCCGGGGGTGATGAAGGACATAGAAAATTATTGTTCCTCCTTTCCTGTGTGTCAGAGGTCGGCCCCGATGCCACATTTCCGTAGCCCGCTGGTCCCTCTACCCATCATTGAGGTCCCGTTTGAGAGGATCGCCATGGATTTGGTAGGGCCTATAATCAAGTCCGCTAGGGGGCACCAGTACATATTAGTTATAATGGACTATGCCACCCGTTATCCAGAAGCGATCCCTCTCCGAAATACCTCGGCCAAAACCATAGCCAAAGAGCTATCTCTTGTGTTTAGCCGGGTGGGTATTTGTAAAGAACTGCTTACGGACCAAGGTACACCCTTTATGTCCCAGGTTATGAAGGAGCTGTGTAAATTGTTCAAAGTGACGCAATTACGTACATCTGTGTATCACCCCCAAACCGATGGGCTGGTTGAAAGATTCAACAAAACCCTAAAACAAATGTTGAAGAAAGTGGTGGATAGAGATGGAAAGGATTGGGACTGTCTACTTCCTTATCTGATGTTTGCTATTAGGGAGGTGCCCCAATCCTCTACGGGATTCTCCCCCTTTGAGTTACTGTATGGGAGACACCCAAGAGGGCTGTTGGATATTGCCAAGGAAACTTGGGAAAGTGAGAGTTCTCCCCACAGGAGTGTGATTGAGCATGTCGCCCTGATGCAAGACCGAATTGCACAGGTAATGCCCATCGTGAAGGAACATTTGGCCCAAGCGCAGTTAGCACAGCAGAGAGTGTACAACCGTGGAGCCAAGACCCGTACCTTTTCCCCGGGGGATAGGATACTGGTACTTGTCCCTACGGTTGAAAGTAAATTCCTTGCCAAATGGCAAGGCCCCTATGAGATAATGGAAAAAGTGAGCGAAGTGAATTACAAGGTCCGACAACCAGGAAGGCGAAAGCCCGAACAGATCTATCACGTTAATCTGTTGAAAGCCTGGAGGGATAGAGAGTCCCTAGTCGCAGACACTTGGTCACCAGCTCAAACTGGTTGCGTGATTCCTGAGGTTGGAATAGCAGCCACCTTGTCACAACCCCAACAACAGGAGGTTAAGGAGTTTGTGCTTCGCAACAAGGAGGTATTCTCTGAGCTGCCGGGACAAACATCTGGGGTAGAGCATGACATCATTACCCCGCCCGGTGAAAGGGTGAAGTTAAAACCCTATCGGATCCCAGAGGCCCGACGGGAGGCAATACGGGAGGAAGTACAGAAAATGCTGAACTTAGGGGTGATAGAGGAGTCCCAAAGTGATTGGTCTAGTCCCATTGTGTTGGTGCCTAAACCGGATGGGAGCTGGCGATTTTGTAACGATTTTCGTCAGTTGAACAAAGTTACAAAATTTGACACCTACCCCATGCCACGTATAGATGAGTTGATCGACCGGCTGGGAACAGCCCGATACATGACGACTCTTGACCTCACAAAAGGGTATTGGCAAATCCCCCTGGCCAAGTCGGCCAAAGAGAAAACCGCATTTGTAACCCCAGACGGGGCGTTCCAATATAAAAGAATGCCGTTCGGGTTACAGAATGCGCCGGCCACATTCCAGCGGAAAATGGACCAGATGCTGAGGCCCCATCGGAAGTATGCTGCGGCTTACCTGGATGACGTAATTGTCCATAGCACAGATTGGGCCTCACATCTGCCAAAAGTGCAAGCAGTCCTGGACTCTGTTCGGGAAGCGGGGTTTACGGCTAACCCCAAGAAGTGTACCATTGGGCAGGAGGAGGCCAAATATCTTGGGTACACCATTGGGAGGGGAGTAATAAAACCCCAACTCAACAAAGTCGAGGCCATCCAGAGTTGGCCACGTCCCAACAGCAAGAAGCAGGTACGAGCCTTTCTGGGAATCGCTGGGTATTATCGGCGATTCATTCCCCACTTTGCTTCTAAGGCTGTGCCCCTAACCAACCTGACGAAGGGGAAAGGGTCGGTCATGATTAAATGGACCCCCGAGGCTGAGGCAGCATTCCAATTCTTGAAACAAGCCTTATGTAGCCAGCCAGTGTTGTACTCACCCGACTTCTCTAAAGACTTTGTCGTACAAAGTGATGCGTCAGATGTGGGGTTAGGAGCAGTATTGTCCCAGGTCTGGAACGGGGAAGAGCACCCAGTCATTTACCTCAGCAGGAAGTTGAAGTCCCATGAGGTAAATTACGCCACCGTTGAAAAGGAGTGTTTAGCGGTGAAGTGGGCTCTAGATTCCCTTCGGTACTACCTGCTAGGTAGGCACTTTGACATGGTTATGGATCACGCTCCGTTAAAGTGGATGGCTCAAAACAAGGAAACAAATAGAAGAGTGAATAGGTGGTTCCTGGCCCTCCAGGAATTCAACTTCACAGTAAAGCATCGCCCTGGCGTTCAAATGGGGAATGTGGATGCTTTGTCTCGAGTACATGAATGCCTGATTGCTGGTGTTCCAACCCCGAGGTTAAAACAAGAGGGGGGGGTATGTGACAGCAGGAAGGTAAAGTCACCTGGTTGCATCCAGGGGGGTAGATATATTTCGCCCAGATTCAGGCTTTACGCCGACTTATACAACTAGGTGGAGAGTTGTATAAGGCTAGTGGGCTCATGGATGACTCATACCTCTAGGGAGAGTGTGGGGCGTCGTACAGACAGGGAGTTGATGAGGCCAGCTGAAGCTTGTCAGCTCATTTAGGCCTCTATAAGAACTCCCAGATTCATTAGGTGTTAGCTCATGCCTGGAACCAGACCTGTGTGGACTGTCTAGGGAGAGTGAACCCCTGTGCGGTGAGACAAAGCCTGTGTGGCTATTTGCTTGGACATTTAAAACCAGGGACTTAGGGACTAGGACAGCACTAGGCTGATCCCAGTTGTTAGTTAGGAAACCTGTATGTTTAGTCAGAGGTCAAGTTGACCAGGATTTATTTTATTTATGTTTCTTTTGCTTTGCTGTGTTTTGTCACTGTAAATAGAAAATAAACCGCACCTTTTTGATTTTGAAAACCACAACCTCCGTTTGCTGGGCCTGTTTTTGTCTGGGGAGCCCATCCCAGGGGTCACACACACCCGCTGCCGAGCTAACCCCCTCACAGTAGGAAGAGTGTCAGTTTCTTTCACTGTGATAATCCTTGTTTCTAGGGACAGGGAAGGACAGTGAGGGAAATTCTCCTTGTGCTATAGTGTGCTAAAGCATTGATCATCAACCATCTTTAAAAAAACTTTTTTTCTAGGGACAGAAAACTATAGGTAGGAAGAGTGTCAGTTTCTTTCACTGTGATAATCCTTGTTTCTAGGGACAGGGAAGGACAGTGAGGGAAATTCTCCTTGTGCTATAGTGTGCTAAAGCATTGATCATCAACCATCTTTAAAAAAAATTTTTTTCTAGGGACAGAAAACTATAGATAGGAAGAGTGTCAGTTTCTTTCACTGTGATAATCCTTGTTTCTAGGGACAGGGAAGGACAGTGAGGGAAATTCTCCTTGTGCTATAGTGTGCTAAAGCATTGATCATCAACCATCTTTAAAAAAACATTTTTTCTAGGGACAGAAAACTATAGGTAGGAAGAGTGTCAGTTTCTTTCACTGTGATAATCCTTGTTTCTAGGGACAGGAAAGGACAGTGAGGGAAATTCTCCTTGTGCTATAGTGTGCTAAAGCATTAATCATCAACCATCTTTAAAAAAACATTTTTTCTAGGGACAGAAAACTATAGGTAGGAAGAGTGTCAGTTTCTTTCACTGTGATAATCCTTGTTTCTAGAGACAGGGAAGGACAGTGAGGGAAATTCTCCTTGTGCTATAGTGTGCTAAAGCATTGATCATCAACCATCTTTAAAAAAACATTTTTTCTAGGGACAGAAAACTATAGGTAGGAAGAGTGTCAGTTTTTTTCACTGTGATAATCCTTGTTTCTAGGGACAGGAAAGGACAGTGAGGGAAATTCTCCTTGTGCTATAGTGTGCTAAAGCATTGATCATCAACCATCTTTAAAAAAACATTTTTTCTAGGGACAGAAAACTATAGGTAGGAAGAGTGTCAGTTTCTTTCACTGTGATAATCCTTGTTTCTAGGGACAGGAAAGGACAGTGAGGGAAATTCTCCTTGTGCTATAGTGTGCTAAAGCATTGATCATCAACCATCTTTAAAAAAACATTTTTTCTAGGGACAGAAAACTATAGGTAGGAAGAGTGTCAGTTTCTTTCACTGTGATAATCCTTGTTTCTAGGGACAGGGAAGGACAGTGAGGGAAATTCTCCTTGTGCTATAGTGTGCTAAAGCATTGATCATCAACCATCTTTAAAAAAACATTTTTTCTAGGGACAGAAAACTATAGGTAGGGAGAGTGTCAGTTTCTTTCACTGTGATAATCCTTGTTTCTAGGGACAGGGAAGGACAGTGAGGGAAATTCTCCTTGTGCTATACTGTGCTAAAGCATTGATCATCAACCATCTTTAAAAAAACATTTTTTCTAGGGACAGAAAACTATAGGTAGGAAGAGTGTCAGTTTCTTTCACTGTGATAATCCTTGTTTCTAGGGACAGGGAAGGACAGTGAGGGAAATTCTCCTTGTGCTATACTGTGCTAAAGCATTGATCATCAACCATCTTTAAAAAAACATTTTTTCTAGGGACAGAAAACTATAGGTAGGAAGAGTGTCAGTTTCTTTCACTGTGATAATCCTTGTTTCTAGGGACAGGGAAGGACAGTGAGGGAAATTCTCCTTGTGCTATAGCGTGCTAAAGCATTGATCATCAACCATCTTTAAAAAAACATTTTTTCTAGGGACAGAAAACTATAGGTAGGAAGAGTGTCAGTTTCTTTCACTGTGATAATCCTTGTTTCTAGGGACAGGAAAGGACAGTGAGGGAAATTCTCCTTGTGCTATAGTGTGCTAAAGCATTGATCATCAACCATCTTTAAAAAAACATTTTTTCTAGGGACAGAAAACTATAGGTAGGAAGAGTGTCAGTTTCTTTCACTGTGATAATCCTTGTTTCTAGGGACAGGGAAGGACAGTGAGGGAAATTCTCCTTGTGCTATAGTGTGCTAAAGCATTGATCATCAAACATCTTTAAAAAAACATTTTTTCTAGGGACAGAAAACTATAGGTAGGGAGAGTGTCAGTTTCTTTCACTGTGATAATCCTTGTTTCTAGGGACAGGGAAGGACAGTGAGGGAAATTCTCCTTGTGCTATACTGTGCTAAAGCATTGATCATCAACCATCTTTAAAAAAACATTTTTTCTAGGGACAGAAAACTATAGGTAGGAAGAGTGTCAGTTTCTTTCACTGTGATAATCCTTGTTTCTAGGGACAGGGAAGGACAGTGAGGGAAATTCTCCTTGTGCTATAGTGTGCTAAAGCATTGATCATCAACCATCTTTAAAAAAACATTTTTTCTAGAGACAGAAAACTATAGGTAGGGAGAGTGTCAGTTTCTTTCACTGTGATAATCCTTGTTTCTAGGGACAGGGAAGGACAGTGAGGGAAATTCTCCTTGTGCTATAGTGTGCTAAAGCATTGATCATCAACCATCTTTAAAAAAACATTTTTTCTAGGGACAGAAAACTATAGGTAGGAAGAGTGTCAGTTTCTTTCACTGTGATAATCCTTGTTTCTAGGGACAGGGAAGGACAGTGAGGGAAATTCTCCTTGTGCTATAGTGTGATAAAGCATTGATCATCAACCATCTTTAAAAAAACATTTTTTCTAGGGACAGAAAACTATAGGTAGGAAGAGTGTCAGTTTCTTTCACTGTGATAATCCTTGTTTCTAGGGACAGGGAAGGACAGTGAGGGAAATTCTCCTTGTGCTATAGTGTGCTAAAGCATTGATCATCAACCATCTTTAAAAAAACATTTTTTCTAGGGACAGAAAACTATAGGTAGGGAGAGTGTCAGTTTCTTTCACTGTGATAATCCTTGTTTCTAGGGACAGGGAAGGACAGTGAGGGAAATTCTCCTTGTGCTATACTGTGCTAAAGCATTGATCATCAACCATCTTTAAAAAAACATTTTTTCTAGGGACAGAAAACTATAGGTAGGAAGAGTGTCAGTTTCTTTCACTGTGATAATCCTTGTTTCTAGGGACAGGGAAGGACAGTGAGGGAAATTCTCCTTGTGCTATAGTGTGCTAAAGCATTGATCATCAACCATCTTTAAAAAAACATTTTTTCTAGGGACAGAAAACTATAGGTAGGAAGAGTGTCAGTTTCTTTCACTGTGATAATCCTTGTTTCTAGGGACAGGAAAGGACAGTGAGGGAAATTCTCCTTGTGCTATAGTGTGCTAAAGCATTGATCATCAACCATCTTTAAAAAAACATTTTTTCTAGGGACAGAAAAATATAGGTAGGAAGAGTGTCAGTTTCTTTCACTGTGATAATCCTTGTTTCTAGGGACAGGGAAGGACAGTGAGGGAAATTCTCCTTGTGCTATAGTGTGCTAAAGCATTGATCATCAAACATCTTTAAAAAAACATTTTTTCTAGGGACAGAAAACTATAGGTAGGGAGAGTGTCAGTTTCTTTCACTGTGATAATCCTTGTTTCTAGGGACAGGGAAGGACAGTGAGGGAAATTCTCCTTGTGCTATACTGTGCTAAAGCATTGATCATCAACCATCTTTAAAAAAACATTTTTTCTAGGGACAGAAAACTATAGGTAGGAAGAGTGTCAGTTTCTTTCACTGTGATAATCCTTGTTTCTAGGGACAGGGAAGGACAGTGAGGGAAATTCTCTTTGTGCTATAGTGTGCTAAAGCATTGATCATCAACCATCTTTAAAAAAACATTTTTTCTAGAGACAGAAAACTATAGGTAGGGAGAGTGTCAGTTTCTTTCACTGTGATAATCCTTGTTTCTAGGGACAGGGAAGGACAGTGAGGGAAATTCTCCTTGTGCTATAGTGTGCTAAAGCATTGATCATCAACCATCTTTAAAAAAACATTTTTTCTAGGGACAGAAAACTATAGGTAGGAAGAGTGTCAGTTTCTTTCACTGTGATAATCCTTGTTTCTAGGGACAGGGAAGGACAGTGAGGGAAATTCTCCTTGTGCTATAGTGTGCTAAAGCATTGATCATCAACCATCTTTAAAAAAAAAAAATTCTAGGGACAGAAAACTATAGGTAGGAAGAGTGTCAGTTTCTTTCACTGTGATAATCCTTGTTTCTAGGGACAGGGAAGGACAGTGAGGGAAATTCTCCTTGTGCTATAGTGTGCTAAAGCATTGATCATCAACCATCTTTAAAAAAACATTTTTTCTAGGGACAGAAAACTATAGGTAGGAAGAGTGTCAGTTTCTTTCACTGTGATAATCCTTGTTTCTAGGGACAGGGAAGGACAGTGAGGGAAATTCTCCTTGTGCTATAGTGTGCTAAAGCATTGATCATCAACCATCTTTAAAAAAACATTTTTTCTAGGGACAGAAAACTATAGGTAGGAAGAGTGTCAGTTTCTTTCACTGTGATAATCCTTGTTTCTAGGGACAGGGAAGGACAGTGAGGGAAATTCTCCTTGTGCTATAGTGTGCTAAAGCATTGATCATCAACCATCTTTAAAAAAACTTTTTTTCTAGGGACAGAAAACTATAGGTAGGAAGAGTGTCAGTTTCTTTCACTGTGATAATCCTTGTTTCTAGGGACAGGGAAGGACAGTGAGGGAAATTCTCCTTGTGCTATAGTGTGCTAAAGCATTGATCATCAACCATCTTTAAAAAAACATTTTTTCTAGGGACAGAAAACTATAGGTAGGAAGAGTGTCAGTTTCTTTCACTGTGATAATCCTTGTTTCTAGGGACAGGAAAGGACAGTGAGGGAAATTCTCCTTGTGCTATAGTGTGCTAAAGCATTAATTATCAACCATCTTTAAAAAAACATTTTTTCTAGGGACAGAAAACTATAGGTAGGAAGAGTGTCAGTTTCTTTCACTGTGATAATCCTTGTTTCTAGGGACAGGGAAGGACAGTGAGGGAAATTCTCCTTGTGCTATAGTGTGCTAAAGCATTGATCATCAACCATCTTTAAAAAAACATTTTTTCTAGGGACAGAAAACTATAGGTAGGAAGAGTGTCAGTTTCTTTCACTGTGATAATCCTTGTTTCTAGGGACAGGAAAGGACAGTGAGGGAAATTCTCCTTGTGCTATAGTGTGCTAAAGCATTGATCATCAACCATCTTTAAAAAAACATTTTTTCTAGGGACAGAAAACTATAGGTAGGAAGAGTGTCAGTTTCTTTCACTGTGATAATCCTTGTTTCTAGGGACAGGAAAGGACAGTGAGGGAAATTCTCCTTGTGCTATAGTGTGCTAAAGTATTGATCATCAACCATCTTTAAAAAAACATTTTTTCTAGGGACAGAAAACTATAGGTAGGAAGTGTCAGTTTCATTCACTGTGATAATCCTTGTTTCTAGGGACAGGAAAGGACAGTGAGGGAAATTCTCCTTGTGCTATAGTGTGCTAAAGCATTGATCATCAACCATCTTTAAAAAAAACATTTTTTCTAGGGACAGAAAACTATAGGTAGGAAGAGTGTCAGTTTCTTTCACTGTGATAATCCTTGTTTCTAGGGACAGGGAAGGACAGTGAGGGAAATTCTCCTTGTGCTATAGTGTGCTAAAGCATTGATCATCAACCATCTTTAAAAAAAAAAAATTCTAGGGACAGAAAACTATAGGTAGGGAGAGTGTCAGTTTCTTTCACTGTGATAATCCTTATTTCTAGGGACAGGGAAGGACAGTGAGGGAAATTCTCCTTGTGCTATACTGTGCTAAAGCATTGATCATCAACCATCTTTAAAAAAACATTTTTTCTAGGGACAGAAAACTATAGGTAGGAAGAGTGTCAGTTTCTTTCACTGTGATAATCCTTGTTTCTAGGGACAGGGAAGGACAGTGAGGGAAATTCTCCTTGTGCTATAGTGTGCTAAAGCATTGATCATCAACCATCTTTAAAAAAACATTTTTTCTAGGGACAGAAAACTATAGGTAGGAAGAGTGTCAGTTTCTTTCACTGTGATAATCCTTGTTTTTAGGGACAGGGAAGGACAGTGAGGGAAATTCTCCTTGTGCTATAGTGTGCTAAAGCATTGATCATCAACCATCTTTAAAAAAACATTTTTTCTAGGGACAGAAAACTATAGGTAGGGAGAGTGTCAGTTTCTTTCACTGTGATAATCCTTGTTTCTAGGGACAGGGAAGGACAGTGAGGGAAATTCTCCTTGTGCTATACTGTGCTAAAGCATTGATCATCAACCATCTTTAAAAAAACATTTTTTCTAGGGACAGAAAACTATAGGTAGGAAGAGTGTCAGTTTCTTTCACTGTGATAATCCTTGTTTCTAGGGACAGGGAAGGACAGTGAGGGAAATTCTCCTTGTGCTATAGTGTGCTAAAGCATTGATCATCAACCATCTTTAAAAAAACATTTTTTCTAGGGACAGAAAACTATAGGTAGGAAGAGTGTCAGTTTCTTTCACTGTGATAATCCTTGTTTCTAGGGACAGGAAAGGACAGTGAGGGAAATTCTCCTTGTGCTATAGTGTGCTAAAGCATTGATCATCAACCATCTTTAAAAAAACATTTTTTCTAGGGACAGAAAACTATAGGTAGGAAGAGTGTCAGTTTCTTTCACTGTGATAATCCTTGTTTCTAGGGACAGGGAAGGACAGTGAGGGAAATTCTCCTTGTGCTATAGTGTGCTAAAGCATTGATCATCAACCATCTTTAAAAAAACTTTTTTTCTAGGGACAGAAAACTATAGGTAGGAAGAGTGTCAGTTTCTTTCACTGTGATAATCCTTGTTTCTAGGGACAGGGAAGGACAGTGAGGGAAATTCTCCTTGTGCTATAGTGTGCTAAAGCATTGATCATCAACCATCTTTAAAAAAAAAAAATTTCTAGGGACAGAAAACTATAGATAGGAAGAGTGTCAGTTTCTTTCACTGTGATAATCCTTGTTTCTAGGGACAGGGAAGGACAGTGAGGGAAATTCTCCTTGTGCTATAGTGTGCTAAAGCATTGATCATCAACCATCTTTAAAAAAACATTTTTTCTAGGGACAGAAAACTATAGGTAGGAAGAGTGTCAGTTTCTTTCACTGTGATAATCCTTGTTTCTAGGGACAGGAAAGGACAGTGAGGGAAATTCTCCTTGTGCTATAGTGTGCTAAAGCATTAATCATCAACCATCTTTAAAAAAACATTTTTTCTAGGGACAGAAAACTATAGGTAGGAAGAGTGTCAGTTTCTTTCACTGTGATAATCCTTGTTTCTAGGGACAGGGAAGGACAGTGAGGGAAATTCTCCTTGTGCTATAGTGTGCTAAAGCATTGATCATCAACCATCTTTAAAAAAACATTTTTTCTAGGGACAGAAAACTATAGGTAGGAAGAGTGTCAGTTTCTTTCACTGTGATAATCCTTGTTTCTAGGGACAGGAAAGGACAGTGAGGGAAATTCTCCTTGTGCTATAGTGTGCTAAAGCATTGATCATCAACCATCTTTAAAAAAACATTTTTTCTAGGGACAGAAAACTATAGGTAGGAAGAGTGTCAGTTTCTTTCACTGTGATAATCCTTGTTTCTAGGGACAGGAAAGGACAGTGAGGGAAATTCTCCTTGTGCTATAGTGTGCTAAAGCATTGATCATCAACCATCTTTAAAAAAACATTTTTTCTAGGGACAGAAAACTATAGGTAGGAAGAGTGTCAGTTTCTTTCACTGTGATAATCCTTGTTTCTAGGGACAGGGAAGGACAGTGAGGGAAATTCTCCTTGTGCTATAGTGTGCTAAAGCATTGATCATCAACCATCTTTAAAAAAAAAAATTTCTAGGGACAGAAAACTATAGGTAGGGAGAGTGTCAGTTTCTTTCACTGTGATAATCCTTGTTTCTAGGGACAGGGAAGGACAGTGAGGGAAATTCTCCTTGTGCTATACTGTGCTAAAGCATTGATCATCAACCATCTTTAAAAAAACATTTTTTCTAGGGACAGAAAACTATAGGTAGGAAGAGTGTCAGTTTCTTTCACTGTGATAATCCTTGTTTCTAGGGACAGGGAAGGACAGTGAGGGAAATTCTCCTTGTGCTATAGCGTGCTAAAGCATTGATCATCAACCATCTTTAAAAAAACATTTTTTCTAGGGACAGAAAACTATAGGTAGGAAGAGTGTCAGTTTCTTTCACTGTGATAATCCTTGTTTCTAGGGACAGGAAAGGTCAGTGAGGGAAATTCTCCTTGTGCTATAGTGTGCTAAAGCATTGATCATCAACCATCTTTAAAAAAACATTTTTTCTAGGGACAGAAAACTATAGGTAGGAAGAGTGTCAGTTTCTTTCACTGTGATAATCCTTGTTTCTAGGGACAGGGAAGGACAGTGAGGGAAATTCTCCTTGTGCTATAGTGTGCTAAAGCATTGATCATCAAACATCTTTAAAAAAACATTTTTTCTAGGGACAGAAAACTATAGGTAGGGAGAGTGTCAGTTTCTTTCACTGTGATAATCCTTGTTTCTAGGGACAGGGAAGGACAGTGAGGGAAATTCTCCTTGTGCTATACTGTGCTAAAGCATTGATCATCAACCATCTTTAAAAAAACATTTTTTCTAGGGACAGAAAACTATAGGTAGGAAGAGTGTCAGTTTCTTTCACTGTGATAATCCTTGTTTCTAGGGACAGGGAAGGACAGTGAGGGAAATTCTCCTTGTGCTATAGTGTGCTAAAGCATTGATCATCAACCATCTTTAAAAAAACATTTTTTCTAGAGACAGAAAACTATAGGTAGGGAGAGTGTCAGTTTCTTTCACTGTGATAATCCTTGTTTCTAGGGACAGGGAAGGACAGTGAGGGAAATTCTCCTTGTGCTATAGTGTGCTAAAGCATTGATCATCAACCATCTTTAAAAAAACATTTTTTCTAGGTAAAGAAAACTATAGGTAGGAAGAGTGTCAGTTTCTTTCACTGTGATAATCCTTGTTTCTAGGGACAGGGAAGGACAGTGAGGGAAATTCTCCTTGTGCTATAGTGTGATAAAGCATTGATCATCAACCATCTTTAAAAAAACATTTTTTCTAGGGACAGAAAACTATAGGTAGGAAGAGTGTCAGTTTCTTTCACTGTGATAATCCTTGTTTCTAGGGACAGGGAAGGACAGTGAGGGAAATTCTCCTTGTGCTATAGTGTGCTAAAGCATTGATCATCAACCATCTTTAAAAAAACATTTTTTCTAGGGACAGAAAACTATAGGTAGGGAGAGTGTCAGTTTCTTTCACTGTGATAATCCTTGTTTCTAGGGACAGGGAAGGACAGTGAGGGAAATTCTCCTTGTGCTATACTGTGCTAAAGCATTGATCATCAACCATCTTTAAAAAAACATTTTTTCTAGGGACAGAAAACTATAGGTAGGAAGAGTGTCAGTTTCTTTCACTGTGATAATCCTTGTTTCTAGGGACAGGGAAGGACAGTGAGGGAAATTCTCCTTGTGCTATAGTGTGCTAAAGCATTGATCATCAACCATCTTTAAAAAAACATTTTTTCTAGGGACAGAAAACTATAGGTAGGAAGAGTGTCAGTTTCTTTCACTGTGATAATCCTTGTTTCTAGGGACAGGAAAGGACAGTGAGGGAAATTCTCCTTGTGCTATAGTGTGCTAAAGCATTGATCATCAACCATCTTTAAAAAAACATTTTTTCTAGGGACAGAAAAATATAGGTAGGAAGAGTGTCAGTTTCTTTCACTGTGATAATCCTTGTTTCTAGGGACAGGGAAGGACAGTGAGGGAAATTCTCCTTGTGCTATAGTGTGCTAAAGCATTGATCATCAAACATCTTTAAAAAAACATTTTTTCTAGGGACAGAAAACTATAGGTAGGGAGAGTGTCAGTTTCTTTCACTGTGATAATCCTTGTTTCTAGGGACAGGGAAGGACAGTGAGGGAAATTCTCCTTGTGCTATACTGTGCTAAAGCATTGATCATCAACCATCTTTAAAAAAACATTTTTTCTAGGGACAGAAAACTATAGGTAGGAAGAGTGTCAGTTTCTTTCACTGTGATAATCCTTGTTTCTAGGGACAGGGAAGGACAGTGAGGGAAATTCTCTTTGTGCTATAGTGTGCTAAAGCATTGATCATCAACCATCTTTAAAAAAACATTTTTTTCTAGAGACAGAAAACTATAGGTAGGGAGAGTGTCAGTTTCTTTCACTGTGATAATCCTTGTTTCTAGGGACAGGGAAGGACAGTGAGGGAAATTCTCCTTGTGCTATAGTGTGCTAAAGCATTGATCATCAACCATCTTTAAAAAAACATTTTTTCTAGGGACAGAAAACTATAGGTAGGAAGAGTGTCAGTTTCTTTCACTGTGATAATCCTTGTTTCTAGGGACAGGGAAGGACAGTGAGGGAAATTCTCCTTGTGCTATAGTGTGCTAAAGCATTGATCATCAACCATCTTTAAAAAAAAAAAATTCTAGGGACAGAAAACTATAGGTAGGAAGAGTGTCAGTTTCTTTCACTGTGATAATCCTTGTTTCTAGGGACAGGGAAGGACAGTGAGGGAAATTCTCCTTGTGCTATAGTGTGCTAAAGCATTGATCATCAACCATCTTTAAAAAAACATTTTTTCTAGGGACAGAAAACTATAGGTAGGAAGAGTGTCAGTTTCTTTCACTGTGATAATCCTTGTTTCTAGGGACAGGGAAGGACAGTGAGGGAAATTCTCCTTGTGCTATAGTGTGCTAAAGCATTGATCATCAACCATCTTTAAAAAAACATTTTTTCTAGGGACAGAAAACTATAGGTAGGAAGAGTGTCAGTTTCTTTCACTGTGATAATCCTTGTTTCTAGGGACAGGGAAGGACAGTGAGGGAAATTCTCCTTGTGCTATAGTGTGCTAAAGCATTGATCATCAACCATCTTTAAAAAAACTTTTTTTCTAGGGACAGAAAACTATAGGTAGGAAGAGTGTCAGTTTCTTTCACTGTGATAATCCTTGTTTCTAGGGACAGGGAAGGACAGTGAGGGAAATTCTCCTTGTGCTATAGTGTGCTAAAGCATTGATCATCAACCATCTTTAAAAAAACATTTTTTCTAGGGACAGAAAACTATAGGTAGGAAGAGTGTCAGTTTCTTTCACTGTGATAATCCTTGTTTCTAGGGACAGGAAAGGACAGTGAGGGAAATTCTCCTTGTGCTATAGTGTGCTAAAGCATTAATTATCAACCATCTTTAAAAAAACATTTTTTCTAGGGACAGAAAACTATAGGTAGGAAGAGTGTCAGTTTCTTTCACTGTGATAATCCTTGTTTCTAGGGACAGGGAAGGACAGTGAGGGAAATTCTCCTTGTGCTATAGTGTGCTAAAGCATTGATCATCAACCATCTTTAAAAAAACATTTTTTCTAGGGACAGAAAACTATAGGTAGGAAGAGTGTCAGTTTCTTTCACTGTGATAATCCTTGTTTCTAGGGACAGGAAAGGACAGTGAGGGAAATTCTCCTTGTGCTATAGTGTGCTAAAGCATTGATCATCAACCATCTTTAAAAAAACATTTTTTCTAGGGACAGAAAACTATAGGTAGGAAGAGTGTCAGTTTCTTTCACTGTGATAATCCTTGTTTCTAGGGACAGGAAAGGACAGTGAGGGAAATTCTCCTTGTGCTATAGTGTGCTAAAGTATTGATCATCAACCATCTTTAAAAAAACATTTTTTCTAGGGACAGAAAACTATAGGTAGGAAGAGTGTCAGTTTCTTTCACTGTGATAATCCTTGTTTCTAGGGACAGGGAAGGACAGTGAGGGAAATTCTCCTTGTGCTATAGTGTGCTAAAGCATTGATCATCAACCATCTTTAAAAAAACATTTTTTCTAGGGACAGAAAACTATAGGTAGGAAGAGTGTCAGTTTCTTTCACTGTGATAATCCTTGTTTCTAGGGACAGGGAAGGACAGTGAGGGAAATTCTCCTTGTGCTATAGTGTGCTAAAGCATTGATCATCAACCATCTTTAAAAAAACATTTTTTCTAGGGACAGAAAACTATAGGTAGGGAGAGTGTCAGTTTCTTTCACTGTGATAATCCTTGTTTCTAGGGACAGGGAAGGACAGTGAGGGAAATTCTCCTTGTGCTATACTGTGCTAAAGCATTGATCATCAACCATCTTTGAAAAAACATTTTTTCTAGGGACAGAAAACTATAGGTAGGAAGAGTGTCAGTTTCTTTCACTGTGATAATCCTTGTTTCTAGGGACAGGGAAGGACAGTGAGGGAAATTCTCCTTGCGCTATAGTGTGCTAAAGCATTGATCATCAACCATCTTTAAAAAAACATTTTTTCTAGGGACAGAAAACTATAGGTAGGAAGAGTGTCAGTTTCTTTCACTGTGATAATCCTTGTTTCTAGGGACAGGAAAGGACAGTGAGGGAAATTCTCCTTGTGCTATAGTGTGCTAAAGCATTGATCATCAACCATCTTTAAAAAAACATTTTTTCTAGGGACAGAAAACTATAGGTAGGAAGAGTGTCAGTTTCTTTCACTGTGATAATCCTTGTTTCTAGGGACAGGAAAGGACAGTGAGGGAAATTCTCCTTGTGCTATAGTGTGCTAAAGCATTGATCATCAACCATCTTTAAAAAAACATTTTTTCTAGGGACAGAAAACTATAGGTAGGAAGTGTCAGTTTCATTCACTGTGATAATCCTTGTTTCTAGGGACAGGAAAGGACAGTGAGGGAAATTCTCCTTGTGCTATAGTGTGCTAAAGCATTGATCATCAACCATCTTTAAAAAAAACATTTTTTCTAGGGACAGAAAACTATAGGTAGGAAGAGTGTCAGTTTCTTTCACTGTGATAATCCTTGTTTCTAGGGACAGGGAAGGACAGTGAGGGAAATTCTCCTTGTGCTATAGTGTGCTAAAGCATTGATCATCAACCATCTTTAAAAAAAAAAATTTCTAGGGACAGAAAACTATAGGTAGGGAGAGTGTCAGTTTCTTTCACTGTGATAATCCTTATTTCTAGGGACAGGGAAGGACAGTGAGGGAAATTCTCCTTGTGCTATACTGTGCTAAAGCATTGATCATCAACCATCTTTAAAAAAACATTTTTTCTAGGGACAGAAAACTATAGGTAGGAAGAGTGTCAGTTTCTTTCACTGTGATAATCCTTGTTTCTAGGGACAGGGAAGGACAGTGAGGGAAATTCTCCTTGTGCTATAGTGTGCTAAAGCATTGATCATCAACCATCTTTAAAAAAACATTTTTTCTAGGGACAGAAAACTATAGGTAGGAAGAGTGTCAGTTTCTTTCACTGTGATAATCCTTGTTTCTAGGGACAGGAAAGGACAGTGAGGGAAATTCTCCTTGTGCTATAGTGTGCTAAAGCATTGATCATCAACCATCTTTAAAAAAACATTTTTTCTAGGGACAGAAAACTATAGGTAGGAAGAGTGTCAGTTTCTTTCACTGTGATAATCCTTGTTTCTAGGGACAGGGAAGGACAGTGAGGGAAATTCTCCTTGTGCTATAGTGTGCTAAAGCATTGATCATCAACCATCTTTAAAAAAACTTTTTTTCTAGGGACAGAAAACTATAGGTAGGAAGAGTGTCAGTTTCTTTCACTGTGATAATCCTTGTTTCTAGGGACAGGGAAGGACAGTGAGGGAAATTCTCCTTGTGCTATAGTGTGCTAAAGCATTGATCATCAACCATCTTTAAAAAAAAAAATTTTCTAGGGACAGAAAACTATAGATAGGAAGAGTGTCAGTTTCTTTCACTGTGATAATCCTTGTTTCTAGGGACAGGGAAGGACAGTGAGGGAAATTCTCCTTGTGCTATAGTGTGCTAAAGCATTGATCATCAACCATCTTTAAAAAAACATTTTTTCTAGGGACAGAAAACTATAGGTAGGAAGAGTGTCAGTTTCTTTCACTGTGATAATCCTTGTTTCTAGGGACAGGAAAGGACAGTGAGGGAAATTCTCCTTGTGCTATAGTGTGCTAAAGCATTAATCATCAACCATCTTTAAAAAAACATTTTTTCTAGGGACAGAAAACTATAGGTAGGAAGAGTGTCAGTTTCTTTCACTGTGATAATCCTTGTTTCTAGGGACAGGGAAGGACAGTGAGGGAAATTCTCCTTGTGCTATAGTGTGCTAAAGCATTGATCATCAACCATCTTTAAAAAAACATTTTTTCTAGGGACAGAAAACTATAGGTAGGAAGAGTGTCAGTTTCTTTCACTGTGATAATCCTTGTTTCTAGGGACAGGAAAGGACAGTGAGGGAAATTCTCCTTGTGCTATAGTGTGCTAAAGCATTGATCATCAACCATCTTTAAAAAAACATTTTTTCTAGGGACAGAAAACTATAGGTAGGAAGAGTGTCAGTTTCTTTCACTGTGATAATCCTTGTTTCTAGGGACAGGAAAGGACAGTGAGGGAAATTCTCCTTGTGCTATAGTGTGCTAAAGCATTGATCATCAACCATCTTTAAAAAAACATTTTTTCTAGGGACAGAAAACTATAGGTAGGAAGAGTGTCAGTTTCTTTCACTGTGATAATCCTTGTTTCTAGGGACAGGGAAGGACAGTGAGGGAAATTCTCCTTGTGCTATAGTGTGCTAAAGCATTGATCATCAACCATCTTTAAAAAAACATTTTTTCTAGGGACAGAAAACTATAGGTAGGGAGAGTGTCAGTTTCTTTCACTGTGATAATCCTTGTTTCTAGGGACAGGGAAGGACAGTGAGGGAAATTCTCCTTGTGCTATACTGTGCTAAAGCATTGATCATCAACCATCTTTAAAAAAACATTTTTTCTAGGGACAGAAAACTATAGGTAGGAAGAGTGTCAGTTTCTTTCACTGTGATAATCCTTGTTTCTAGGGACAGGGAAGGACAGTGAGGGAAATTCTCCTTGTGCTATAGTGTGATAAAGCATTGATCATCAACCATCTTTAAAAAAACATTTTTTCTAGGGACAGAAAACTATAGGTAGGAAGAGTGTCAGTTTCTTTCACTGTGATAATCCTTGTTTCTAGGGACAGGGAAGGACAGTGAGGGAAATTCTCCTTGTGCTATAGTGTGCTAAAGCATTGATCATCAACCATCTTTAAAAAAAAAAATTTCTAGGGACAGAAAACTATAGGTAGGGAGAGTGTCAGTTTCTTTCACTGTGATAATCCTTGTTTCTAGGGACAGGGAAGGACAGTGAGGGAAATTCTCCTTGTGCTATACTGTGCTAAAGCATTGATCATCAACCATCTTTAAAAAAACATTTTTTCTAGGGACAGAAAACTATAGGTAGGAAGAGTGTCAGTTTCTTTCACTGTGATAATCCTTGTTTCTAGGGACAGGGAAGGACAGTGAGGGAAATTCTCCTTGTGCTATAGCGTGCTAAAGCATTGATCATCAACCATCTTTAAAAAAACATTTTTTCTAGGGACAGAAAACTATAGGTAGGAAGAGTGTCAGTTTCTTTCACTGTGATAATCCTTGTTTCTAGGGACAGGAAAGGTCAGTGAGGGAAATTCTCCTTGTGCTATAGTGTGCTAAAGCATTGATCATCAACCATCTTTAAAAAAACATTTTTTCTAGGGACAGAAAACTATAGGTAGGAAGAGTGTCAGTTTCTTTCACTGTGATAATCCTTGTTTCTAGGGACAGGGAAGGACAGTGAGGGAAATTCTCCTTGTGCTATAGTGTGCTAAAGCATTGATCATCAAACATCTTTAAAAAAACATTTTTTCTAGGGACAGAAAACTATAGGTAGGGAGAGTGTCAGTTTCTTTCACTGTGATAATCCTTGTTTCTAGGGACAGGGAAGGACAGTGAGGGAAATTCTCCTTGTGCTATACTGTGCTAAAGCATTGATCATCAACCATCTTTAAAAAAACATTTTTTCTAGGGACAGAAAACTATAGGTAGGAAGAGTGTCAGTTTCTTTCACTGTGATAATCCTTGTTTCTAGGGACAGGGAAGGACAGTGAGGGAAATTCTCCTTGTGCTATAGTGTGCTAAAGCATTGATCATCAACCATCTTTAAAAAAACATTTTTTCTAGAGACAGAAAACTATAGGTAGGGAGAGTGTCAGTTTCTTTCACTGTGATAATCCTTGTTTCTAGGGACAGGGAAGGACAGTGAGGGAAATTCTCCTTGTGCTATAGTGTGCTAAAGCATTGATCATCAACCATCTTTAAAAAAACATTTTTTCTAGGTAAAGAAAACTATAGGTAGGAAGAGTGTCAGTTTCTTTCACTGTGATAATCCTTGTTTCTAGGGACAGGGAAGGACAGTGAGGGAAATTCTCCTTGTGCTATAGTGTGATAAAGCATTGATCATCAACCATCTTTAAAAAAACATTTTTTCTAGGGACAGAAAACTATAGGTAGGAAGAGTGTCAGTTTCTTTCACTGTGATAATCCTTGTTTCTAGGGACAGGGAAGGACAGTGAGGGAAATTCTCCTTGTGCTATAGTGTGCTAAAGCATTGATCATCAACCATCTTTAAAAAAACATTTTTTCTAGGGACAGAAAACTATAGGTAGGGAGAGTGTCAGTTTCTTTCACTGTGATAATCCTTGTTTCTAGGGACAGGGAAGGACAGTGAGGGAAATTCTCCTTGTGCTATACTGTGCTAAAGCATTGATCATCAACCATCTTTAAAAAAACATTTTTTCTAGGGACAGAAAACTATAGGTAGGAAGAGTGTCAGTTTCTTTCACTGTGATAATCCTTGTTTCTAGGGACAGGGAAGGACAGTGAGGGAAATTCTCCTTGTGCTATAGTGTGCTAAAGCATTGATCATCAACCATCTTTAAAAAAACATTTTTTCTAGGGACAGAAAACTATAGGTAGGAAGAGTGTCAGTTTCTTTCACTGTGATAATCCTTGTTTCTAGGGACAGGAAAGGACAGTGAGGGAAATTCTCCTTGTGCTATAGTGTGCTAAAGCATTGATCATCAACCATCTTTAAAAAAACATTTTTTCTAGGGACAGAAAAATATAGGTAGGAAGAGTGTCAGTTTCTTTCACTGTGATAATCCTTGTTTCTAGGGACAGGGAAGGACAGTGAGGGAAATTCTCCTTGTGCTATAGTGTGCTAAAGCATTGATCATCAAACATCTTTAAAAAAACATTTTTTCTAGGGACAGAAAACTATAGGTAGGGAGAGTGTCAGTTTCTTTCACTGTGATAATCCTTGTTTCTAGGGACAGGGAAGGACAGTGAGGGAAATTCTCCTTGTGCTATACTGTGCTAAAGCATTGATCATCAACCATCTTTAAAAAAACATTTTTTCTAGGGACAGAAAACTATAGGTAGGAAGAGTGTCAGTTTCTTTCACTGTGATAATCCTTTTTTCTAGGGACAGGGAAGGACAGTGAGGGAAATTCTCTTTGTGCTATAGTGTGCTAAAGCATTGATCATCAACCATCTTTAAAAAAACATTTTTTCTAGAGACAGAAAACTATAGGTAGGGAGAGTGTCAGTTTCTTTCACTGTGATAATCCTTGTTTCTAGGGACAGGGAAGGACAGTGAGGGAAATTCTCCTTGTGCTATAGTGTGCTAAAGCATTGATCATCAACCATCTTTAAAAAAACATTTTTTCTAGGGACAGAAAACTATAGGTAGGAAGAGTGTCAGTTTCTTTCACTGTGATAATCCTTGTTTCTAGGGACAGGGAAGGACAGTGAGGGAAATTCTCCTTGTGCTATAGTGTGCTAAAGCATTGATCATCAACCATCTTTAAAAAAAAAAAATTCTAGGGACAGAAAACTATAGGTAGGAAGAGTGTCAGTTTCTTTCACTGTGATAATCCTTGTTTCTAGGGACAGGGAAGGACAGTGAGGGAAATTCTCCTTGTGCTATAGTGTGCTAAAGCATTGATCATCAACCATCTTTAAAAAAACATTTTTTCTAGGGACAGAAAACTATAGGTAGGAAGAGTGTCAGTTTCTTTCACTGTGATAATCCTTGTTTCTAGGGACAGGGAAGGACAGTGAGGGAAATTCTCCTTGTGCTATAGTGTGCTAAAGCATTGATCATCAACCATCTTTAAAAAAACTTTTTTTCTAGGGACAGAAAACTATAGGTAGGAAGAGTGTCAGTTTCTTTCACTGTGATAATCCTTGTTTCTAGGGACAGGGAAGGACAGTGAGGGAAATTCTCCTTGTGCTATAGTGTGCTAAAGCATTGATCATCAACCATCTTTAAAAAAACTTTTTTTCTAGGGACAGAAAACTATAGGTAGGAAGAGTGTCAGTTTCTTTCACTGTGATAATCCTTGTTTCTAGGGACAGGGAAGGACAGTGAGGGAAATTCTCCTTGTGCTATAGTGTGCTAAAGCATTGATCATCAACCATCTTTAAAAAAACATTTTTTCTAGGGACAGAAAACTATAGGTAGGAAGAGTGTCAGTTTCTTTCACTGTGATAATCCTTGTTTCTAGGGACAGGAAAGGACAGTGAGGGAAATTCTCCTTGTGCTATAGTGTGCTAAAGCATTAATTATCAACCATCTTTAAAAAAACATTTTTTCTAGGGACAGAAAACTATAGGTAGGAAGAGTGTCAGTTTCTTTCACTGTGATAATCCTTGTTTCTAGGGACAGGGAAGGACAGTGAGGGAAATTCTCCTTGTGCTATAGTGTGCTAAAGCATTGATCATCAACCATCTTTAAAAAAACATTTTTTCTAGGGACAGAAAACTATAGGTAGGAAGAGTGTCAGTTTCTTTCACTGTGATAATCCTTGTTTCTAGGGACAGGAAAGGACAGTGAGGGAAATTCTCCTTGTGCTATAGTGTGCTAAAGCATTGATCATCAACCATCTTTAAAAAAACATTTTTTCTAGGGACAGAAAACTATAGGTAGGAAGAGTGTCAGTTTCTTTCACTGTGATAATCCTTGTTTCTAGGGACAGGAAAGGACAGTGAGGGAAATTCTCCTTGTGCTATAGTGTGCTAAAGCATTGATCATCAACCATCTTTAAAAAAACATTTTTTCTAGGGACAGAAAACTATAGGTAGGAAGAGTGTCAGTTTCTTTCACTGTGATAATCCTTGTTTCTAGGGACAGGGAAGGACAGTGAGGGAAATTCTCCTTGTGCTATAGTGTGCTAAAGCATTGATCATCAACCATCTTTAAAAAAACATTTTTTCTAGGGACAGAAAACTATAGGTAGGGAGAGTGTCAGTTTCTTTCACTGTGATAATCCTTGTTTCTAGGGACAGGGAAGGACAGTGAGGGAAATTCTCCTTGTGCTATACTGTGCTAAAGCATTGATCATCAACCATCTTTAAAAAAACATTTTTTCTAGGGACAGAAAACTATAGGTAGGAAGAGTGTCAGTTTCTTTCACTGTGATAATCCTTGTTTCTAGGGACAGGGAAGGACAGTGAGGGAAATTCTCCTTGTGCTATAGTGTGCTAAAGCATTGATCATCAACCATCTTTAAAAAAACATTTTTTCTAGGGACAGAAAACTATAGGTAGGAAGAGTGTCAGTTTCTTTCACTGTGATAATCCTTGTTTCTAGGGACAGGGAAGGACAGTGAGGGAAATTCTCCTTGTGCTATAGTGTGCTAAAGCATTGATCATCAACCATCTTTAAAAAAACATTTTTTCTAGGGACAGAAAACTATAGGTAGGGAGAGTGTCAGTTTCTTTCACTGTGATAATCCTTGTTTCTAGGGACAGGGAAGGACAGTGAGGGAAATTCTCCTTGTGCTATACTGTGCTAAAGCATTGATCATCAACCATCTTTGAAAAAACATTTTTTCTAGGGACAGAAAACTATAGGTAGGAAGAGTGTCAGTTTCTTTCACTGTGATAATCCTTGTTTCTAGGGACAGGGAAGGACAGTGAGGGAAATTCTCCTTGCGCTATAGTGTGCTAAAGCATTGATCATCAACCATCTTTAAAAAAACATTTTTTCTAGGGACAGAAAACTATAGGTAGGAAGAGTGTCAGTTTCTTTCACTGTGATAATCCTTGTTTCTAGGGACAGGAAAGGACAGTGAGGGAAATTCTCCTTGTGCTATAGTGTGCTAAAGCATTGATCATCAACCATCTTTAAAAAAACATTTTTTCTAGGGACAGAAAACTATAGGTAGGAAGAGTGTCAGTTTCTTTCACTGTGATAATCCTTGTTTCTAGGGACAGGAAAGGACAGTGAGGGAAATTCTCCTTGTGCTATAGTGTGCTAAAGCATTGATCATCAACCATCTTTAAAAAAACATTTTTTCTAGGGACAGAAAACTATAGGTAGGAAGAGTGTCAGTTTCTTTCACTGTGATAATCCTTGTTTCTAGGGACAGGAAAGGACAATGAGGGAAATTCTCCTTGTGCTATAGTGTGCTAAAGCATTGATCATCAACCATCTTTAAAAAAAACATTTTTTCTAGGGACAGAAAACTATAGGTAGGAAGAGTGTCAGTTTCTTTCACTGTGATAATCCTTGTTTCTAGGGACAGGGAAGGACAGTGAGGGAAATTCTCCTTGTGCTATAGTGTGCTAAAGCATTGATCATCAACCATCTTTAAAAAAAAAAATTTCTAGGGACAGAAAACTATAGGTAGGGAGAGTGTCAGTTTCTTTCACTGTGATAATCCTTATTTCTAGGGACAGGGAAGGACAGTGAGGGAAATTCTCCTTGTGCTATACTGTGCTAAAGCATTGATCATCAACCATCTTTAAAAAAACATTTTTTCTAGGGACAGAAAACTATAGGTAGGAAGAGTGTCAGTTTCTTTCACTGTGATAATCCTTGTTTCTAGGGACAGGGAAGGACAGTGAGGGAAATTCTCCTTGTGCTATAGTGTGCTAAAGCATTGATCATCAACCATCTTTAAAAAAACATTTTTTCTAGGGACAGAAAACTATAGGTAGGAAGAGTGTCAGTTTCTTTCACTGTGATAATCCTTGTTTCTAGGGACAGGAAAGGACAGTGAGGGAAATTCTCCTTGTGCTATAGTGTGCTAAAGCATTAATTATCAACCATCTTTAAAAAAACATTTTTTCTAGGGACAGAAAACTATAGGTAGGGAGAGTGTCAGTTTCTTTCACTGTGATAATCCTTGTTTCTAGGGACAGGGAAGGACAGTGAGGGAAATTCTCCTTGTGCTATACTGTGCTAAAGCATTGATCATCAACCATCTTTAAAAAAACATTTTTTCTAGGGACAGAAAACTATAGGTAGGAAGAGTGTCAGTTTCTTTCACTGTGATAATCCTTGTTTCTAGGGACAGGGAAGGACAGTGAGGGAAATTCTCCTTGTGCTATAGTGTGCTAAAGCATTGATCATCAACCATCTTTAAAAAAACATTTTTTCTAGGGACAGAAAACTATAGGTAGGAAGAGTGTCAGTTTCTTTCACTGTGATAATCCTTGTTTCTAGGGACAGGAAAGGACAGTGAGGGAAATTCTCCTTGTGCTATAGTGTGCTAAAGCATTGATCATCAACCATCTTTAAAAAAACATTTTTTCTAGGGACAGAAAACTATAGGTAGGAAGAGTGTCAGTTTCTTTCACTGTGATAATCCTTGTTTCTAGGGACAGGGAAGGACAGTGAGGGAAATTCTCCTTGTGCTATACTGTGCTAAAGCATTCCTCATCAACCATCTTTGAAATCCTTGTTTTTTGGACAGTCAGGGAAATTGTCGTTGTGCTATTCTGTGCGAAATCAATCATCCTCAACCATATTTAGAAATCCTTAAGTAAAGGGACAGAGAAGGACATCTGAAGGTAGCCCTTATTGCTTTTTTCCCATCTCCCTGCAGGCCATCTATTAGAATGTCTGGAAGGCAAACAAGGAGAGGCAGACAGTCAGGAGGCAATAAAAGAGGGCAAGCAGGCTCTGTGTCTGGGGGCAACAGTGCTGGTCGTGGACGCGGTGCATTGTCATCAGCACATGGCCATGGGACACGCTTGTCCTTCTTTTCGGCAGCTGGACATGTTGAGCCACATCATGCCGAAGACTTGGTAGAGTGGATGACCAAGCCCTCCTCCTCCTCCTCATCCTCTCTCACCCAGGCTCAGGGTACTGGCAAAGCAGCTGCCAAAGCGTCCTCTTCCCTGGTATCAATGTCAGACTCATCATCAGTCACTCCTTCCCTAGACCCACCATGTCCTCCTCCTGAGGAGTCCCCCGAACTGTTTGAGCACAGTGTTGGGTACCTGCTCCAGGAGGATGCCCAGCGTTTCGAAGGGTCTGATGATGAAACCCAGCTACAGAAAGGCAGTAGCGTGAGAGCAGACAGAGGGGATGCTCAAGAAGGACACCAATCTGGCAGTCATGTTCCAGCAGCTGCAGCATACTGCCAGATTGGCTCCAGTGATGAGGAGGGAGGGGATGATGAGGTCACTGACTCCACGTGGGTGCCTAATAGGAGAGAGGAGGAGGAGGAGGATGAGGAGGAGGCACATCTCCAACGAGGCAGGATGCCCTTTGGTGGCCAGCGTAAGGGCAGTACACCGACGGAATCACACTGCAGAGCTCCGCCTGTGCAGGGCGCTGCCTCTGCCCGTCATTCAAAAAGTTCTTTGGTGTGGGCCTTTTTTGAGGCTAGTGCATCAGATCGCACAGCTGCTGTTTGCAACATATGTCTCAAGCGTATATCGCGTGGCCAAAACATCAGCCGCTTGGGTACCACATGCCTGACCAGACATATGTTGACCTGCCATGCAGCTCGTTGGCAAGCCTACCTCAAAGACCCACACCAAAGAACAAAGCGGACCTCTCCTTGCACCGCATCAGCTGGGATCTCCAACCCTACTATAACTTCAGTCCTCTCTGAAACATGCACTGAGAGGAATGAAGGTGTAGAATTAGGTGTGTCACAGCCAAGTACTTGCGGCCACTCTGCTAGCAGTACACCAACGTCCGATTCTAGCAGGCAAATTTCCCTGCCCCAGCTGCTGGACCGTCAAAAGAAGTTCACTCCCAGCCATCCACATGCCCAGCGGTTGAATGCTAGCTTGGCTAAATTGCTAGCGCTTCAACTGCTGCCTTTTCAGTTGGTAGACTCGGCCCCCTTCCGTGAGTTTGTGCAATGTGCGGTTCCTCAGTGGCAGGTTCCCAAACGCCACTTTTTCTCACGGAAGGCTATTCCGGCTCTCTACCGGCATGTGGAAGGCAATGTCTTGGCCTCGCTGGACAGGGCGGTCAGCGGTAAGGTGCATATTACCGCTGACTCATGGTCCAGCACGCATGGACAGGGACGTTACCTTTCTTTCACGGCCCATTGGGTCACTCTTTTGGCAGCTGGGAAGGATGCAGGACAAGGTGCAGTAGTGTTGGAGGTTGTTCCACCGCCACGCCTCCAAAATGCTACTACTGGTTGTGACACACCTCTCTCCTCCACCCCCTCCTCTTCTTTTTCCTCCATGGCCTCTTCCTGTGCTTTGTCCTCTGAACCAGCGGTGCTCCGTAGCCGTTCAAGGGGCTACGCAAGTACGCAGGCAAAAAGATGCCATGCCGTGCTTGCGCTGGTGTGTTTGGGGGACAGAAGCCACACTGGGGCAGAGGTCCTGTCTCATCTGCAGGGCCAGGCCGAGAGGTGGTTGACGCCACGCCAGCTTAAGCCAGGAATGGTGGTTTGCGACAATGGCACCAACCTCCTCTCCGCCCTCCGACAGGGACAACTGACCCATGTGCCCTGTGTGGCTCACGTCCTTAACCTGGTGGTGCAGCGGTTCTTGGGCAGGTACCCGGGCTTACAGGATGTCCTGAGGCAGGCCAGGAAAGTCTGTGTGCATTTCTGCAGATCTTATAATGCCAGTGCTCGCCTGGCTGAGCTGCAAAAGGAGTTGAACCTGCCCAAGAACCGCCTTATATGTGACATGCCCACCAGGTGGAACTCAACGTTGGCCATGCTGCAGCGGCTGCACACGCAGCAGAGGGCCATCAATGAGTACCTGTGCGACTACGGCACCAGGACAGGGTCAGGGGAGCTTGGTTTTTTTTCTCCACGCCAGTGGGGCATGATCAGGGATGCATGCACTGTCCTGGCACCATTTGAGGAGGCCACGAGGATGGTGAGCAGTGACAGTGCATGCATCAGTGACACTGTACCTCTTGTCCACCTGTTGGAGCACACGCTGCGTGGAATAATGGACAGGGCACTTGAGGCAGAACAGAGGCAGGAAGAGGAGGACTTCCTTGCCTCTCAAGGCCCCCTTTACCCAGACAGTGTTCCTTCTGTCCCACCCATCGCACAGGAAGAGGAGGAGGAGGAGGAGGAGGAGGAGGAGGATTGTGTCAGCATGGAGGTGGAGGCTGGCACTCAGCATCATCAGCAGCAGTCTTTTAGGGATGATTTACAGTCCCAAGAAACCAGTGGACTTGTACGTGGCTGGGAGGAGGTGGCTGCGGATCATGTCGTCCTTAGTGACCCAGAGGACTCCGGAACGAATGCCTCAGCAAACCTACGCTGCATGGCCTCCCTTATCCTGCAAAGTCTGCGGAAGGATCCTCGTATTCTTTGGATCAAGGAGAGGGACCATTACTGGCTGGCCACTCTCCTTGATCCACGGTACAAGGGTAAGGTTGCGGACCTTATGTTACCGTCGCAGAGGGAGCAGAGGATGAGACAACTCCGGGAGGCCTTGCAGAAAGGTCTGTGCAACGCGTTCCCAGAGACTGGGAGGTTACAAACTCCTGGTCCTGGACAACGAGTTGCTGAGGCTTCGGCCAGTCAAAGAAGGAGCGGTGGGGAAGGTGGCCGTCTGACCGATGCGTTCAGACAATTCTTTAGTCCGCAGCCCCAAAGTATGATCGGTTCCAGCAACCATCGCCAGCGTCTGATAAACATGGTGCAGGAATATCTAGGGGCAAGGTCAGACTTGGACACCTTCCCCACCGAAAATCCTCTGGCTTACTGGGTCTTGAGGATGGATCACTGGCCAGAGCTTGCACAGTATGCAATTGAGCTACTGGCCTGTCCTGCATCCAGCGTTCTTTCAGAACGCACATTCAGTGCTGCTGGAGGATTTGTCACGGATCACAGGGTGCGCCTGTCCACCGACTCGGTTGATCGACTGACTTTCATCAAGATGAACCAGTCTTGGATCACCACCAGCTACCACACACCTGATGCTGATATAACAGACTAATTGATTTTAACATGTCACATCCCTTCAAGACCGATGCTGATGCTGAGTGCCTGTGCTGTTATGTTGACTGGCTATCCTCCTCCTCCGAGTCCTCAATGATACGATTGATGATGATAGCTTGGAAGATCATTTTTGTTTATGGGTGCCGCCACCAGTGGCTAAGGCCCAATTTTTCAGCCCCTGTTTAACAGGGGCGTGTAATTACAATTTTTGAAGCAATAATTTGCCATAGGGCTCATTGCTGTGCTCCTAGTACAGTATCTGTGAGGGGTTGGAGTGTTGTGGCACCAGTGCCTAAGGCCCAATTTTTCAGCCCCTGTTTAACAGGGGCGTGTCATTACAATTTTTGAAGCAATACTTTGCAACAGGGCTCATTGCTGTGCTCCAAGTACAGTATCTGTGAGGGGTTGGAGTGTTGTGCCACCAGTGCCTAAGGCCCAATTTTTCAGCCCCTGTTTAACAGGGGCGTGTCATTACAATTTTTGAAGCAATACTTTGCAACAGGGCTCATTGCTGTGCTCCAAGTACAGTATCTGTGAGGGGTTGTAGTGTTGTGCCACCAGTGCCTAAGGCCCAATTTTTCAGCCCCTGTTCAACAGGGGCATGTAATTACAATTCTTGATCTAATAATTCACAGCAGGGCCCATTGCTGCACCCACCAAGAGTAACTCTGAGGGCTTACAGTGTTGTGGCAACGCCACCACCACCACCACCACGAAAGGCCCAATTTTTCAGCCCCTGTTCAAAAGGGGCATGTAATTACAATTCTTGATCTAATAATTCACAGCAGGGCCCATTCCTGCACCCACCAAGAGTAACTCTGAGGGCTTACAGTGTTGTGGCAACACCACCACCACCACCACCACCACGAAAGGCCCAATTTTTCAGGCCCTGTTCAACAGGGGCATGCAATTACAATTCTTGATCTAATAATTCACAGCAGGGCCCATTGCTGCACCCACCAAGAGTAATTGTCAGGGCTTACAGTGTTGTGGCACCAGCACCACCATCAAAGGCCCAATTTTTACTACCACTGTTCAACAATTATATGTAATTAAAATTCCTGATATAATAGTTGACAGCAGGGCGTTCCATCACCAACCAAGAGTAACTGTGAGTGCTTACAGTGTTGTGCCAACACCAACAACTAAGGGGCCTATTTCTGCAGAGTATATACGGCAGGTCCCTACTTTCAAACATCCAACTTACAAACGACTCCTACTTGCAAACGCAAGAAGACAACAGGAAGTGAGAGGGAATCTACCCCTTGGAAGGAAAATTCTCTCCTGTAAGAATTAATATGGGAGAAAGGTGTCTCCTCTGTACTGATGCTTTATCACCAATCCTTGTTTCAAGAAAAACACCACATTTCAAAAACAGTTGTCATTGGGACGGAAAGTGAGGTGAAATGTTCTGAACAGGGGCACAGACAGCAAAACAAATGTTACAGGGGTGATAACCCTTACCTATGTTTTCCAAAAAGTTTAAAAATAGATTTTTGGGCTGGAGCTACACTTAAACAATGTACCTGTTCAAAATTACAAACAGATTCTACATAAGAACAAACCTACAGTCCCTGTCTTGTATGCACCGCCTGTATACGGCTGTTCAGAGTATATAGGACCTTTTTTATTTTATGTGCGGGGTTCCCCTTAATATCCATACAAGACCCAAAGGGGCTGGTAATGGGCTGGGGTAGGGGGGGGGGTCATGGGGTAGCTATGCCATTTTTCTTAAAGATTTTCATCCATATTACCGGGACCAGACATTACATTAAAGCCGCAAGCAGTTTTAAATGGCTTTTTTTTCCTTTAGAAGTGTCATTTTGTGCAGGGACAGTTCTAAACACGGGAAACACGTGGCACTTCACAGGCATACTTTAGACACCCCCCAGGTACGATATTTAAAGGAATATTTGACTTTTTTTTTTTCACTTTATGCATCATTAAAATGACTGCTCCCGAAAAACGACCGTTTTTAAAACTTCTTTTTGCATTGATACATGTCCCCTGGTGCAGAACCCGGGTTCCCAAACCCTTTTTAGGACAATAACATGCATAATAGTCGTTATAATTAGCACTTTAGAATTCGAACGTTCGCATCCATTGTATTTAATAGGGTTCTAATGTTCGTACGAACTTTCGGTCCGTTCGCGGGTTCTGGTGCGAACCGAACCCGGGGGTGTTCGGCTCATCACTATTCAGGATACCGGCTGATGTCCTCTTTAGCAAACACACAGCTGACTCAATAGCAAAAGAGGGGTGGCAGCATCCCAAAAGTCTCTAATATCTCTCAGCAGTCTGAACTCACAAAATGTCCAGGGAAAGCTGGTCACCTCCTTCCAACTTCCAACTGAAATTTTCCTCCAGTGATACAGCCTCTCAGATGACAGGCTGTCAGTCAGCTCTCAGCAGCTCCAGCATCCAGGCCCTCAGGTCGCCCACCTGAGGCCTCACGAACAGCAAGCACATGGCAGCACTGCCCTAGAGGGCAGCAAGCCCTCCAGAGTAGACTAATCCTCTCTGGGAAAAGGCCCCACGCTCAGTGTGCTCAGAGAATATATACAGTCTCCCAGCAGCCTTCAGGGTCCTGCTTTCTGGGATTGGCCAGGACTGTATAAATATTTATGCTGCTATTTGCATTGCTTCGCACCTATCTTCCAGAGAGTTCTTCAACTTTCTGGATAGCAGAGCAAACAAACAAACCCAACAGCAGCTGAGCACTGAGCAGAACTAACTAATTACACCCCCAGCTGCACTGAATACAGTGAGCCAACTAATTGTACCTGACCCAGCAATTGGAGCCACACTGATACAATGAGGCAAGCTAAATTTACCTAATCAAAACACACACAGCTCCACTAAACACAGTGAGCCAGCACTAAATCTTGCTAATCCTAGCACCTATCTTGGAGGATGCTACATAAATGTGTCACAGAGTAAGTTTACAATTGTTCAGTTTAATAGGAGAAGGTTATAAAGCATTGAAATACAATGTAGAAATGTAAATATTATTTTATATTTAGAGTAAGATGTTTTAAGTGCAAGTGACCTACATCAAAATACGTGTGGATGATCAAGAGTGATTTGGGGTTTTAGGATAACCTGAAAGAAGTTGAGGTACAGAGTGGAGCTTTGAAGAGACCCTGTCAGAAACCAAAAAAATTTCAGGTTAAAGCACATTCAATGTTTTTAAGCAGCATTTTTCCTTTCCACAAACTTTTTTTATTCACTAGCAATGTGTTGGATACCAGTCCTAGGGTCAGTCAACCTATAGTAGTAGAAAACACTTCTCCACACAGAGTGTGGGCGGCCACACTAGATGCTCATCAGTACAGAATTTATTGCACTGTGGTAGGTTGCAATCAGATCTGGCGAACAATGGTAAGAATGATGAGGCCCTACCATAGGCGTGCGCACAGGATGTGTCAGGTGTGCCCAGATTTGCCCTACTGCCTTGGTCCCCCCTCCTCCCGCGGCGCTGCTGGCTTCCCTGCTCTCTTCTCTCGCTGGCTGTTGCTGCAGGGCTGTTTTAGGATGAAAGGGGGAAGGGGCCATTAAATATGTAATTTACCGTCCCCTTCCCTTTCTGAATGAACAGAATAATCGTTAGGGTGTGTTTGAGCTTTGAGGTGCACACCCTAATGCAATAGGCTGCACACACCTATGGGCCCTAAAATGGAACCAATATGTGATCAGCAGAGGCCCCCTTACAGTAAAAAGTGCTTCCAAGTGGATCCATCAAGAAGGTCAATATTTATTTTAACCTGTTTTTACAATCAATAAATACCAACCCTCCAGAAGAATCCACTTGAAAGCATCTTTTTTTTTTTAATCGGCACTTAAGCTAACCACACATTAGTAACATTTTCGGGCCGCATTCTTCTTACAATTTATGATTTTGTTTGATCATTTCCACACACAATTTACCAAGAATTGTGCAAAAGCCATGACAGAACCTTGATCCCAGCAAGATGGTCCTCTTTTATGACTGCTATTAATAAAAAGGTTTAGTTGACCAGCCAAGTTTCTTAGTGGGCATGGCGAAAATGTATCAAACATCTTCGAGTTTACTGATACCCCAGTTTGGATGTCTCTGCCTAGTTATTATAAGTTCTGAAGTGAAATGTCTTCTATTGTTCGCAGAGAAACCAGAGCATGTTGCCGCAACCTTTGTCCCAGGCCCTGCTGAACCAGACCTTTGATGTCCTCAAGTCCAACTTCTCCAACTGGAACAGCTCAGACTGGAGCCAACTCTTCCAAAATAAGCTGAGCTTGGCGCTGCCTGCCATTACCCCAGATCAACTCATTCTTATAAACCAGAGCATCTCATGTGACTCTTACCAAGCCATGTAAGTATCTACTCATTTCTTGTGGAAGGTTTGGTACTGAAGCTCTAGTCCTGGGCTGAGGCAGAGGTAGAAAAAGCACCCAACTTAGAAACTATACTATGATGGGTGCAGCTGGTTTGGTAGCCACTCCTGTCTCTGCATTGCCCAGCCATTACTTGTACTGTGCAGGAGCGAGCTGCCAAACTGGACAGGCTATGGCCTAGTTTACAGCTAAGCAACCACTAACATTATGGATAGTGTGGTGCTGGAGAAAGAAACTGTCCCCGTGTAGTGCTGGCAGAGCAATCCAAGTTTTTATACTATGCTAGTGCTAGAAAAAAAAGCACATGAGGAGATTTTTTGGGATTTTGCATCCAAATTGTTAAAATTTTTTAGGATGTTACCAAAAAAAGAAAATCACAGGTACAGAGCTCTGAACAAAAATGGAAAGATATTGCATGCATTATTAAGGTTCAGTGTTTTACTCGTTTATTTAAAGCTGAACTCCAAGAAAACCGCTAAATACAGCGATAAAATACATATCTGGGAGCTGCTTTACCAGCCAAAAGATTTGTATTTCTTCCTATCCTGTCCTGAGATTAACAGCTCTGCCAGTGTCTAGCAGGGAAGGAGACCTGATTTTTCTCTTCTGCAACCTGCAATGTTAACTATTCAGCATATAACAAGCACTATGTTCCTATAGCAATTACACACGCTAAATGTCACTTAGCTATGCTCGCGAGCTTCCCCCTTATGGGCAAGATGGCACCCAAACAATGTCTAAAGTTATACAGTGAGGTCTGACTATTGCAGATATGGTGCTCCCGTTGGGAAGGATCTTCGCTAGCAATGGTGGTGCACTTTGAAGGTTATTTGTAATCCACAGGCAACAAAACAGTTAACTTCTTGGCATGTACTAAAGAGTTTAGCTAACGCTGCAAAGCACACTGTCCCTCTGGTGTGCAATATAACACTCTGGCAACGGTGGTCTCTGAACTAAGGGCACTGGGCCTGAAATTAGTCAGTTAATCTCTGAGCAGGTGCTCTCTCACCCGACCGGACCAGTCCGTACAACCAACTTGCGTGGCTGGGGCTTCAGCACACCATCTCATGACACCCGCAGTCTCTGGTCCTCCTGACAGTCCTTGAGGGGATGATGGACGAAACGACACCTGGGTTCTCCAGTGAAGGTCGGATGGCTCTCTGGATCTCAAGGCCCAAACTCCTAGGCCCAGTCCAGCGGCAGACTCGACGTTGGTTCCACTTGCTAGGGGGGCGGTGTCCAAAGAGACCCGCGTGTCGCTCCGCTCCTCCTTATAAAGCCCTTCCCCAGCAGATCTTGCGCAGGGCAATGCACTCTGGGTGTCCCGCTGTACACTGGGTAGGGTAGTCTTTGGAGCTCCTCAAAGTGACACCCCGCTACATATGCAAGGGGTCTGTTTCTAAAACCTTTGTTGCACGAATGTCAGAAAGGTTTGTGCAAGCTGAACTAACTTTAACTAAATTTTTTCGAATAGATTAACTCCGGGATCATAACCTCCATCCAAAATGCAGTAAAGTTTCCAGAAATACCTCAATAAGAAAATATGCCACATTTTGGACACTAAATGGAGCTGATGATACAGGAATTAATCTATTCACAAACATACAGTGAAATTGCGGTCAGTAGACCAAGCGTTTTATTCATTCATTTTTACTTTATTATCCGCAGAGTTGCAGGTTTGAACAGCAAATTCCCCCAAATGACTCCAGGAACCCAGAAGAATGTTTTTAAAAACCTGATCCAACCTTATGTGAAAAACAAAGGTAACATCCTACATAAAACACGCCTGCACATCTTTCCTCAGTATCCTTGACTTGGCAATCTCTTTGCATGCCCAAACCGGGACTACCTATTAATAAGGCATCCTATTTAGTAGTGAATCTAACATTGTATGCAAAGGAATAGCATGTCATTTCTTGGCTCTACGGTGGATTTAGTTTGACTTAGTATTAATAATAATAATAAGAAGAAGAAGAAATTCAATATATGTATTTTTGTTATTTTTTTCTGTGTAAACCCCCAAAGAAAAATGTAATCTTTTTGGATTTCTCTTGATAATTTTAGGTCCAGCTTGTTCCAAGAATGGCAGCAGCAGTGTTCTCCTAAATCAGAACTTTGGAAAGTTTGCAGTGTTTGCAGATTATTCTGAGCTTGTCTCTGGTCTTGGCGATAAATTCAATGCTGTAAGTTTTTTACTTTTTAAAAAAAATGTCAGGGTGTTTACATGCCTCTATCGCAATGCTTCACTTTGTGCTGATGGTAAAACATATCGCATTGGGCAAGCCTGCTGGACTTGACCCATTCAAGTGAACTGGGATTTCCCCCCGCAGGCCTGCACACAGTTGTGGTGCGTTTGTTTGGCAAAAAAATTGGGTTAAGTGGTGGTGAGGAGGTGTCAAATAGCCTCCTCACTGCCTGTCAATCGCCTCTGAAATGCGATCCAAATGCAGGTCGCTTCTTAGAAGAACAGTGTATTTGCATGTGCCAATCAGCAGTGCATGATTGTTTGATGCTTATTATTAATACTTTATACCTATATAAGTCGGCTCTTCTTGGCTCCGGTGCCCCCCGCACCTCTGGCCAAATGCAGTACTGCACACCGCAGTGGCTTGAATCCTGCTTGTTTTGCGAGACAACACTCGCAAACCGAGTCAGTATTAAAAAAAAAAAATGCTCGTACTGCGAAACGCTCGTTAACCGCGTTACTCACAATCCGAGGTTTCACTGTACTTGTCATAAGCATAGCTATCCAATCATGTGCAAATAAGCTGTTTTTATTTTTATTTGTATATTATTGGGTATTCCTTGCACAGTGAAGCTCCACCTCATTTACTAAGCTATGGAGCAAACGGCGTTTGCAAAGTGCACAGTCGTTATGCTTTTAGTAATTCAACCCCATTGAGTATAGGGATGTGACTCTGTCCTGCCCTCACCGACACTGTACCTGAATGAGAGCTTCATTTATCCAGAGAGATAAGAGAGCTTGACACTGGTCCACCATACATCCGCAGAGGAAGGGCAGAAAGTCAACTAGAATAACTTTCTGTTCAATCTGATAACGATTCAGCTCAAGGAACATGATGCAGTTGAATGTAAAAATCATAGCAAAAAGCACAAAAACATCAATCTCCATGAAATGAAGAGGTTAAGCCTTCTAACTAGCATCACACATGTCTATGTCTTATTTTGTCAAGATCCACTCTTTCTATGCTCAGGAGTCAGGTCTAAGGCTGGATTCACACCTATGTATTTTTAGTGCTTTTTGCATTTTTTAAATTTGCACTACAGAACATTTAACTTGGTTTCCTATGGAACACGTTCTGTAGTACAAATCTGCAAAAATGCAAAAAGCACTAAAAATGCATAGATGTGAATCCAGCCTGAAGGCCCAAACACGATATGAAAATTGTAAATAAACTTTTGTCCGACGAATGATCTGCCAATTTTCGGATCATTAGTACGGTGCTTTCGACAGCCGATTGCGGTTTTTCGTCTGACAAAAGCTGGATGTGCAGACTATAAAAATGTTGTCGTATGTGAACTCAAAGTCTGATTTTCGTTTAACTAGTATGGTTTTCATACAAAAAAAATCATAAGAGCAGGACTACGCATGATCAGGAACTAAAGAATACATACAAAACTAATCAACACATTACGTCACTTCTGAAGTTGTATTCTGTCGTATGAGAATTTTCGGATGGTGAGTAACCTCTTCACTTTCGACATGAGGCTAGCATGCAACAAAAAAAGGACGAACGGTCGTCCAAACATCTGATCGTGTGTACGAGTCTTAAGAGATTGATTTTCTAAAACTAGAGAGTGTAAAATCTGGTGCAGCTCTGCATGGTAGCCAATCAGCATCTAACTTCAGCTTGTTCAATTAAGCTTTGACAATAAAACCTGGAAGCTGCTTTGTTTCTATGCAGAGCTGCACCAGATTTTGCACCCTTCAGTTCTAGTAAATCAACCCCAATGTCTGCTTTCACTTGGAGACAGAATTTTTGTTTTATATAAGCTCCATTCTCAGTAAAGATGTAAAGCCCTATACACACAATCAGATTTCCTATGGTTTTTAAACCAATGTATTTTTCCATCGGAAAACCGATGAAGCTGACTTCCATCAGTCTTGCCTACACACTATCAGTCAAAAAACCGAGCGTTCCAAACGCGGTGACGTAAAACACTCCGATGAGCCGAGAAAAATTAAGTTCAATGCTTCTGACCATGCGTCGACTTGTTTCTGAGCATGCATGGGTTTTTTAACCGATGGACTTGCCCATAGACGATCGCAACTCGATATCGTTTTTTTATCCATCGGAAAAATTTAAAACATGTTCTATATTTTGACACCGATGGAAAAAAGACCGATGGGGCCCATACACGATCAGTTTGCCTGATGAAAAAAATCCATCGGACTGTTTTCATCTGTAAAACCGATCGTGTGTACGCGGCTTAACTGTTCTTTTTTGAAAACACATGTTCATGCACTGTTACAGATTTGCTTGGTTATAGTGTTTTTAGTAGGTAAATGGTTGTGTATAATTTGTTTTTTAAACTCTTCTGTAGCTGGATGTCCTGCCCTCACTCTCTACGCCACAATTGGCCAACTTCGCCTTGAACACGACTATGAATGCACAAATTGCCAACAACATTGTGGGCGCTCTACAGAACTCCACTGATATGTACAACTTTCTTTCCAGTTTTAACGCGGCTCTATCATCTGTAAGTAACAACTAAACTCTTACTGGCTCCCATAGCTGTTATGTAAAGGCACAACTATGAGGGGAACGTATGGAATGATCTATTTTCAGTTAGAGTTTTCAATGTCTGTGTTCTGACTAAATGCCATCACTATACACAGTTGGACCAGAAAGAGTGCCAAACAAACAATCCGAGAGTCCAACAATGAATTTTTGGTTCAGCAAATGACCACAGAAAGGACAACAAACAGCCAATGCCTTTAAGGAGCCTGTAGAATTTCACTTTGCTCAGGGGTTAAAGTATAACTAAAGGCAAAACAATGTTTTACTTTTGGATACCATGAAAAGGGATTAGAACACCTGTCACCTTTTTTTCACGGTCGGTGTCCCCATTAGGGAGATTCACCCTCTCTGTTTGTCTTGTTTACTGATATAATCGAAAGTTAAAGTAAAAGAAAATCCCTAATTTTGGGTTGTCCCCAGAACAGTATTAGTAAGGATATCTTCCAATGTGGACACTGGTGACAACCAGGGATTTGCTCACACTGGAGGGATTTCCTCTGACTTCCTGTGTTGGATATGAAACAGGAAGTGAAGGGACATCTCCCCAATGGCACACAGATGGCAGAAACATTGATGGGTTATAACTTTAGCGCTCACCCCCCAAGAGGCCGCTAAGATTATGCCCAGATCTCCCTTGCTAGCACAGAGGCTGCCAGTCACAAACACAATTCCATGCACACCAACAATACATGCTCAGTTTAAGGGATGCTTTTTAGAATTTATTGCAGAGAAACTTGAAACAGGAGAGGTGTTCAGGATACTCCAAAATGATGAATAGGAAGACAATCTTCTATCACAAATCCACATAGCTGCAGGCACACATGAAAGTCCCAAACACAGGTCTTACTCACAGTGTCCTAGATGCTGTCAGCCACCCAGCTTCTACAGGTAGATCCTCAATGAGTGAGATAAAAGATCCTTCTCCAAACCAAGACTTTAGAACAGTGTACTCTAGCAAAAGTCCATTAGTAGCTTTTACCAGGCCCTCAGCCCAGCTTCTGTTGAGGCCCAAACTACAGTTCGTGTCTCACTATAGCTGTCTCCAGGGGCATCATCCCCAGGAGGATTGGAACCCTCCTAGCAGAGGAATAACTTTCTGAAAAGGCATCACAAACATTTATCAACTTCCCAGCCACCTTCTTGATGCCTCCTTTCAGAGATTGGCTGGGACATGATAAATATTCATTCTGGACAATTGACTCTTTCTGCCCTATATTCTGAAAACTTCTTCCAGAAGCAGTTTGGAAACACCCAAACACCCAAATAGGAAACCTTGACCAGACAAAAACAAAAAAGATTCTCCATGTTGATGACTTATGTGTGTACTTATATAAGGAATTCTTGTCCTGTAACTGTATTAAATATTTGATAAAGTAAGTGTTTCTCTTGATTTGTGTCATGTTTACAGAACAACCAGACCTCTGTTGATCCAGCTTTGTCCAAGGCTGTGCTTACCCAGATCTTCCAGAATTTGCAGAGCAACTTCAGTTCTTTCAATAGCAGTGACTGGGCCCAGTTATTCCAGGATAAACTTACAGCTTTTTTGCCTGGTATTACCCCAAACCAACTCAACACCCTACCAAAGAACTTGCCATGTGACTCCTACCAGGCCATGTAAGTGTCTTGTGTAAAATGTAAAATGTATGGGGCCAACCAAGGCTTCAATAGCAGAAATTAGGTGAAAGTCTTCAAGTATGTGTTAGTTGGTGGTAGATGAGGAGCAGTTGTTGACTGGCCAGTAACTATAACTAGTGTATTTAAAAAAGGATTATTCTTAAAGTTAAATCTAACTCCAACCATTAAATACTGAGATCATTTTTACATAATGGAGTTGGTTTACCTGCCAAAGGATTTGCATTTTTACCCATCCAGTCCTGGGATTTACACAGCCCTACCAAACAGCATAGCTAGCCTGGCAACCTGATTTTTCTTTGATGCAATTAAGCAACACAGTCTGGTTACCTCCCTGCCCCCAGCCACTGATTGAACCATGAAGGAGAAGCAAGAGTGATGATGAGGTCTTCCCTCTACTTGTTTCTTGTCAGTACATTTTCAAACGATGCACTTAATTTTCTTCTAGCATAGCCCCTTCTCATAGTCTGGCAGATATCACGTCAAATTCAGGTAATTGCCCTGTTTGCATTTAAAAAAATCTAATTTGATTTATTAATACATGCAGAGCTGCTTTAAAATAAATTATATGTGTCTGGGATTATGACTTCTATAATATTTGGATAGGCCAGACTCCCACAGTCCCAAAGTATTTGTTCTTCATCCCCTTCACTCTCAGGTTCTCTACATCGGTGGCTTGCAAGTAAAATGCTCAAAGATTAGGTTCATACTATTGCAGGTAGCTCACATTTGCACAGGCACAGCAGCCCATTCATTTGAATAGGCTACTGTTCCTGTGGAAAACACAGGAAAAAAGTACCAGACCCTTTCTCGAAAATGTGACTGCATGGAAGCGCATGGTGTCAAAGCACCGCAGCGTGTGGGTGCCATTAAGAATGAATGGCACCACTGCATGTCTGCTAAAGAGCACCATGTTTTGGTTGTTGGTGCCTGTGGGTACAAGAATGCACACAATTTACAGGCGTACCCGCACCCACAATATCGTGAACTAAATACCGGACACATCCAAATTTTTAATGGTTCACTGAGACCGGATGACTTTACACAGCAAAAAATAAAGCAATTTATCTGGCATCTGGTATTCACTGTACACATTTTCAAGGACATAACATTAATAGTAGTTACACCTTAATGTTGAAATGTCTTTAGGCATTAGCTTTTTCCAGTTTGACCAGTTATGGTAGTATGGCACAATTATCATATCTCTACAAGCACTCAATGTCCAAGCTTTCTTGGGGGAAGGCTTGTTTAGGTTGTATTTTCCCAGCAAACCCCAACTGCTTTCAGCTCTTCTCTTGCCTGTCCTTGATTTAGATATACTTTATGTAAGGATCAATTATACTATTGTCTCAAATGACACTGCCATGTGTAGCACAGAAGTTGCTGGGGACCAAACACAAATAATATAAATAGCTGGGGGTGGGGGGCAATTAACCTCCTTTGCTCAGTGGGTTTACTGGTTCCACATCCTTTATAATTACATTGGCACAAAAGCATTTCCTAAACAATTCAAAACTAAATAGGACTTTAACAGTACCACACCATACGTATTATAAAAAATATTACCTTTATTATACCAATATTAAAAAGTTAAAATCCCAAAAAGGGATACGTTACACATTTGGAAAACATATTGGTCTGCATAGTCTGTAACCACAAAATAGACAAATACAAAATGATGTGACCCCAAACTCAATCATTCATGGGAAGTTATCAAGATGGTTTCTTTGACACGTTTCACAGGACAAAGACAGCCTCTTCAAGAAAAACAAAGCATTTTACATATCTAAAAATAAAAAATCACAAGTCAAGCAACTTGTTAATTCATTTTTGACTATTCAAGTATTTGCATATTGATTATCTATTCAATACATATTCCTACCTGCTATGGATGTTGACAGAGTATGCAGTGTGTTAAAGACCAATGTAGAACAGCAAGACCTATAGACGAATGGACCCCAAAAAACCCCAGGCCTCCAACTAGGATAAGCAATAGGTTCATCAGAGTGATAGATGCAATCGTCCAGCTTTCTAAAAAAAGAGAATGACATTTAAGCCCTTAAATTCTCAAGTACTCTAAAATAAGGGACTAAGATCATATCTTCCTTCATATAGTTTATAAACATATGAAAAAAGAGGGGAAAAAATAAATGCTATAAGTTGCAAACATCTTAAACACTCCCATCAGGGAAGATACTCATGGTGGGAGGGGAAGGGAGAGCAGAGAAAGATAAATGGATCCCATATGGTAAACTGTATTCAATTATTTAAATATATCCATATGCAAATATAGATATAGAAAGGCCCATAACTACCATCTACATCCTTACTCCCCATTGCTGGGAACCCTATCAAAATTTTGGTATGGGGCCCCATGAACTGTAGCTTTGCCCCTGCATGGATGAAAAATAGTAACTCTTCATAGCTCTTACTAAGGGCTTGCATTCAGCCTTTACAACTTCTTGTGGGTGTAGTCATCAATGGAACCTGGGTTAAGGAGGGCCTGCAAGGATAGCCTTCATGATACACTGGAAATGGTAAATTTTGAAGTTTCAAAGTCTTGAGCCATTTGGTAAAGTCAAGCTGGTCATAGATGATTTGTTTTTTTGGGTTTCTTTGACAACATTTTTCTGGATGTCCCTTCGACAGAACAACTTCTGTTAAGAGGGAATGGCCACACACTGATCAAAATTTTGGTCAGTGTATGGCCATCTTTAGATATTACTAGTTTTTGTGTTACCCAACGAGTTTGAATAAGAGATCCACTTTTTTTCTAACAATGGCCATAGTGTGGACCGGGAAGATATACATTCATGAAAAGCTTTAGCAATCCAGCAAGAGTTTGAACCCTATCCTGTTACCCCTGGACTCAAGTCATCTGGTTTCCATGGATCATGCTTACAATTCAGGAAATAAACTCAAGAAATTTTGCTTATGTTTATCTATCTTCTTTTTCACAGTTTGAAAGGCCTGGATACTAGTTCCCCCCAGATGTCAACAGGAACAAAACAAAGCATTTATAATACTTTCATCAAACCCTATCTGACCACTAAAGGTATTCAAACTTTTTATTTAGTTCTCCTGACTGTATTTTGAAAGCATACTTTAGAAATACAATTTTTCAAAAGGCATGTTTCTACCTGTTTTTCATGAATTTCTTTTTCTCATAGACACTTCTAATGCCATAGTCTGCTATAACCAATCCAACGCCAACTCCTCCGCCTGGCTTGTGACTAATATGGCTTCATTCTTGTCAAGCACAAGTGATGTAGATCTGATGCATTTTGCTAATGATACCATGGTAAGACTGGGTACCTCTTGCCCAAGGGCCCTTAGTCAGTCATCCATTGATTTTATTTATTGTATTCTAATGAATTTGACAGTATTTTTGAAAGGAAAAACTTGAGTCTGTTATGTTATGTATGAATGAGTACAGAGCAACATTTATATGTGTCTTTTATATCAACCTGGAGCTCAGCTATAAAGATGGTCATATTAAAATACTATAAGAACTGAGGGATCCAAAAGAGGAACTGTTCCCATTACAAAGATGCCCCTACTCTCTTTGTTGACCTTTTCATTTATATTATGTTATGGAGAATGCAGAAGAAAGAATGGGAACACTCCAGGGTGCGAGAGCACCAAAAGCTCACAAATAGGTAGGAGCAGGGCTAGAAACTATGGCGGAGAGACTTCAGCTCTGGAATCCCCAAGAGATAAGAATCAGGTAATTCACCCCAGGAAAGAACAGGAAGGAAAGCCATAATACACTATATGACTAATGATTTGTGGACACCCAACAATCACACCTACAGTACATACAGTTGTAGCGGCCTCACCCCCTTTTCTTTGTCTAGGGGTATTACGTATGTGAGGGTGAGATGCGCTACGGCCCATGTCCTCCCCATGGCAGTGGGTGAGGTGAAGGCCAGTACCAGATATTTTCCTCGGGCCTGTGCGTTTCAGTTAAGGACCAATTCTTGCTGTGCTGACACTTCCCTTTGCTCCCATTAACCAGAGTACCACACACCGATAAAGGTCCAACTCTTGCTTTATTGTCACACTCACAATAAACAGTGCTTTAGCAGCCAACTGGTTGAGACCCGATAACAGTTCAATACGGTGGAATGAGCAGGTCGAGGCACTATCCTGATTGTAAGCTAAACCACTGTGGTTTCACCAGCGGTTACTATAGCCATAGGCTAGAGAGAGAACTTAGAACTTGTGAGTCTCTACCAGCAACTCAAGAGAATGTAGATAGGAGTACCTTCGCTGCGTTGTGGCCCCTGTCAGGGGAAGATGTCCCTCCAAGGGAGTTACCGGAGGCCCATCCGTCACCTGGTTGATGCTGCTCCGGACTCTCCGGACGGGTGACCTCTCCAGCCTCCTCACCTCAGACATGGGCCCCATCCACCTCAGGGACCCTCGGACTCCTCCACACTCGCGGGACCCAGTCGAAGTCACCGGGCCCCAGGCCTTCTGGTTTAGTACCTCACCCCAGGCTGAAGGTGCCTGGGATGGACGCCAACTCCGCTCCGGCCAGTCCTAGGGCGCCTGGGCCGAAACTCCGGACCACCCGCACCCAGGCCGAAGGTGCCTGGGCGCGTGATGAAGAAGATCCCGAAGACCTCGTAGCCAGGGCGTCTCCCCCCTTTATCTCCTCTATTGATGTCACGCCAGGTTCCCCGCCCTCGCCGTACCATCTCTGGAAAGGGACAAAAAGGACAGCACTATGGCAGCAAATCTACCTTGAGCCTGCGGGTACCCACCCACAGACCAAGGAGAACAATACACCACCCAGACCTCCACGAATACAAATGGTCCAAATCCTCTCATAATTTACACACCTGGATCATACTATGATCCAGGTGTATCCCATCTAAATTTAGAAACCCCGCTACACAGTATATGACCAAAACCAGGTGGACCACCCAGCTGTGCTCTTCCAAACTTGTGGCAACAGTTTAGGGAAGGTGCTTTTCTGTTCCAGCATCACATGCCCCTGTGTACAGATCCAGCACTATAAAGACATGGTTTGGTGAGTTTGGTGTGGAGGAACTCAAGGGACCTGCACAGAGCCCTGACCTCAACCCTGTTGAACACTTTTGGGATGAATAGTAAAGATGCTTGCAAGACATGTTTTCTCATCTAACATCTACCTAACCTCACAAATGCATTTTTGTCTGAATGGGCACAAATCCCCACAAAAATCTAGACTGGGGGTGGGGGCTCAACACTATCACACATAGTTTTGAAATAGGATGTCCAACAAAGATGGATGTAATAGCCTGGTGTCCACCAACTCTTGGCCATGTAGTATATGTAATGATCAAAAGACAATGAATGCTTTTGAAGTGGTTGTAAGCCTCAGACATGAAATATAAGCAAAGCATAGCCCTCTATAGTGTGTACTTGTCTCAAATAAAAGCACTAAGTGTTATTTCTGTCTGCTTTTTCCTTCCTCTCTTATCAGCATGAGTCAGTTCTGACAAGTTTTCCTGACAATAAGAGATAGAAGGTGACAGGGCAGGGATCTCCAGCTGATTGACAGCTTCAGCTCTGTTCCTGTGTGCCTGTGTGCCTGTGTGAAGGGGGTGTGTCACTTCCTTCCAATCAAATGTCAGAGCTCTGCTCATTGAGCTCTGCAGAATGTGATTTTAGCTCTCTGTTCCCTTTTTTTGAACAACTCAGACAAGCTTTATAAATTCTGGACTTTAGACAGATGTAGAGAATTGAAGAAACACAAACCAGGGAAGCATTTGCACTAGTGCAATGAACTTCTTTATTGATCAAAGATAAATTGACACATGAATGCGCTCACATGCTCCCAGAATGACATCAAGCTCATCACACAAGTTTTTTGTGGGAATCCAGCTCCAGAGCCCCTGTAGGGACACCACTGGATATAATCCACTCAGCTGAGACTCCTCACCCTGTGCCTGTGCATTGTAGGGGAGAGAGGAGAGCGGGGAGACAGCCACAACAACGATATGTGTTTGGCTACTGCCGGGAATAAATAGGACCAGCAATCATTCAATAGAGAAGCGTGCACCTGACGCAGACTGTGCGAGTTGCCATGGTTATGATGCATTTCGGTGGCGTGGCCTGCTTTTTCAAGCATGTGTAGCGCCCACCCCATTAAGGGGTGCTATATACCCAAATTTAGGGGCTGGTCTGAGATAGTAGTTGGGCTCAGACTGTTCTCAATTTATAGGTTGTGCTATTTTGTTTCCAGGTGGTATACTGGTGTGCAGTTCCCTGTGGCCTGTAGGTGGCACTGCCATAATGGGTCAGGGTTGAACCACTGGTATTAGTGCTGTGCCTTGGGGTGTCCTCTCTCGGCAGCGGTACAGTGGGCGTGTTTGGCCCGCTGTGCATGCTGGGAGAGGATACATAAGGGGCAGACGCCGCCTGGGAGGGGTCTTCAGAGGAGGAGAGGAGTCGGAGTCCAAGTGCGTGGCGCATGGCCCTCCAGGCCATGGGGCCACGTGTGCACCAGTCCCAGGCACATTTAGTCCCGGGGCTGCATCTTCAACATTGGGCCCAGCACCTTTAGCTGGAGCCCGCTTCGAGGAGAAGTCCCAGGGTGTCTCTCGCGAGAGAGCCCGCTTCTAAGAAGAGGAGGCCGGGGGAGGACCTTTCTGATGGACCGGTGAGAGTTCACGGTGAAGGAAGGGGCCCGGTAACTCTCTGGAGGGATTCTTCTATCCACCAAGGGCCTAGTAATGTGCTGCTGCTGGCACCTGTCCTTAAGTACCAAAAGCTGAGAGGTTCGGGGTCTGATAGATTCTGTGGCAGAGAGTCTCCCGATCGCATCTAGGGAAAGAACTTGATCAAACGTCCGAGCATCACTTCGGCTGCTAGGATCCACTTTGTAGGAGACTATCCGGGTGAGCTAAACCTACTCAGGGATAGAGTAGTGATCGTGATATCCATTTGTGCCTGGACTTACCTCCCAAACCTTGCTGTCCTGTCTCTCTTCCACCCTTTTCCTATCTGCTGAACATTGAGAAAATAAACACAACGTTGGAATTTAAAGTGGTGTGGACATTGGAATTACTGGGGGGAAAACAGAGACTTGTCCCTATACCCTAGGAGGCGAGAACCAACAGATGGAGGAACCTAGCTGTGGGACCCAAATACATAACAGGAGGGTACGGGCATATAGTACGGTGTGCCTTTTTTCCTGCAAGTGAGCCAAGGCAAGGGAAAAGGGTTTGTGTGCTACAGATGCTTTTTTAGTTGCTCACCCCTGAGCACAAGGGTGGGATTATTGGTGAACTGGTGTAGGGAAAAGAACACTGCAGATAAACAGGTACAATTTACTGTATGTAGGATAATTTGTTTCATCTCTGTATAGCACCTGAGGCCAGTCACTTTTGGGTGTATGTAAGGGTTACAACCACTTTAAGGTGAATGTAGAATTGACTATAAATGTCTGTAATAGAATTTATAAATTAATTTGATTTATGGCTGACTCTTTTCTTTGCAGCTGCAAATTTTTGCAAACGATGCATCCTCTGTTACACTGGCAAGTAAGCTGAATTTCTCTCAGAGCACAGCAGTTTATTATACGTCACTTCTGACATCCAACGCAAATTTCAATCTCTCCAGGTATGTGACTGAACCATAGATCACCTCTCAGTGTTCTAAAGTACACCTGTAACCACCCAACACAAAAAAATAAAGATGCATGCAAGTTAGAAATTGATTCATCTTGCCATTGTCATTCCAAGATCATGCCAGTGGGTTCACATACAAATTTAGCATTTTGCATCTTGAAAAGTGATTCTAAGTATACCTCTACAAGAAAGTAAGCCTAGCCACTTCCCCTGGCCTCCTGTTTAGTTACCAGGGCCACTGATAAGGCAGTACAGCCAGCCTTCCTGTACTGGGCCCGGACCACATCAGTTCAACAGGGGGCCTGGGCACCTGCTGAGCTGGAGGTCTGGCTGTACTGTCTTATTGCAGACACTGATCCTCTTCTGCCTCCCCCTGCAGCGCTACCAGCTTCTGATCCTCTTCATCCTTCTGGCTGCACTGCAGTCTGATTGGTCCTAGCACATGTGCCCCTTCCATCTGCTGTTCAGACCCATGTGCCCCCTTCCCCCACAGCGCTTTCGGCTTCCCACCTCTCTTATCCCGCAGGCAGCTACTATGGGCACACTGGGGAATATTTCAGGATGGAGGGCATGGGAATATGTAATTTACTGGCTCCTTCCTTTCCTGAATGAACACATTGAGCAATCGATACCAATCACCTGTGTGTCCATTCATTACTTTGGGTTGTGAATGAGTAAGATGCCTCAGAGCACTTCCTATTCATCTGTGCAGCTGAGCCTGGAGTAAAAAGTAACTGATAAACCTGTCTTCAGTCACTTTCGGCTGGGGGGAGGCTGTCAGGTAGGCTGTATAGGGCCTGTGAAGCTTGCCAACCCGACCCAGACCACCTTCTCAGAAGAGGAACAAACCCCCCCCCCCACCCATAAGCAACCAAAAGTCCAAGGATCCATGTGAAAAACTACCCACACTCTCCAGAAGATACAATTTATGTTTCCCACCATTCACTATTGCAGAGAGCCCCCCAACCTGCCTTATTGGAGGTGATGGGGTGCACATCAGAAGGTTACACGGAACAGAAAATATAACATTAATAAAAAATGGTTAAAACTAGTCTGTTACAGTGAGGGGTGAGGCCATCCAATCGCCCCAGACCTTTTTAAATTTGAGAAGCCCTTCAGATATGTGGCTTTATAGAAGGGTAGGGCCTTATTCACTGAAGCCTTCCAGGACTCTACCGACGGAAGAGTAGAACTCTTCCAAGACAAAACTATGCGTTTCCTAGCATTGAAAAGTAAGGCCCGTATTGCTGTAGTGGGTGCCAGATCATCCACCAGTTCGAGCAGGCAGTGCCTTATAGAAGGACTTGGAGAGATAGTCGTCACCTTCTGTATACACATCAAAAGTTAAACATCCTTCCAGTATTTCTGTATACCAAGACAATCCCAGAAGATATGCAAACAGTCAGCCCTTCCCCGCAGAACAACGCCAGCAAGAAGAGGTGACTGAACCAAAGATTCTAGCTATCTTTGCCGGGGTCATGTAAGTACGATGCAAAAATTTTGTAGTGGATCAGTTGGTCACGGGCCGAGATTAGTCTGGTAAAGGGTGCATCCCAGACATCCTCCCAATCCTCTGTGTCCATATCAGGGACCACCGACTCCCACTTGGCTCTACACACACTCATAAGCCTAACAGTCTCAGGGAAAAGGAATTTATAAATAGTAGATAGGGGCTTTTGAAGATCATCCTCCCTTAGTAAGGATTCAAGGGCAGACACTGAGAACAAAGCCCTTACATGTGTAAACTGTGTTTTTTTTTTTTACAATCAGGTTGTGTTTATTGAGCAGATATGTATACATGAACATAGAAACAGAACTCGGCCAACATAGCCGAGGACATGACAATTCAACTGGTGACATGCAAATCAGTACATTCAGCAGGCATTAAGTACAGTAAGGAATTACACGGCAGGGGGGGGGGCCCTGCTATCTCAAACACTAACCAGGGCTAAACTTCCCAAAGGGTGAAAGCACAAGGGACCACGGATCGTCGCCAGGTGTCCCCCCGTCCCCACAAAACATCCCAGGGCTCCCCCCAGAGGCCACAGGACCCCAACCAGGGGCACTAAACATGGGGGAGCGGAAGGAGTGATCAAGGTGATATCCATGGCAACCACACCTTGTCAAATTTCCAGGGGCATCCCCTGCTAAGATATGTCAGCCTATACATTGGAATAGCAGCATCAACCATGGCCAGCCAAGAGGACACAGAAGGAGGGCCGGGGGACATCCACTTGCAAACAATAGACTTTTTGGCATAAAATAATAAATATGCAATCAACAGGTTTCTATGTCGGGGCCTCCGCACGTCGCCTGGGATCCCCAGCAGGGCCAGCTCCGGCGACATGGGAAGCGCCAACTCCAACTTCAGGTTAATTAATTCAAAAACCTCCCTCCAGAACACCTGTATCTTAGAACATTCCCAAAGTAGATGTATAAGGGTACCAGGGTGCACCCGACATCTAGCGCAACAGGGGTCCCTGTCTGGATAGATCCTATGGAGCCTAACTGGTGTAAAATACACCCTGTGCAGCAGCTTGATTTGTGTCAGTTTGTCACGGGAGGAAATCACGAGCTTAGGGCACTCCTCGAACGCCTCTTCCCACTCCTCTCTACCCAGGAGTGGGTCCAGTCTCGGGGTGTCTAGTTTAAGCAATGTCCCATATAGTTCCGAGAGCGGCTTCTTGAGGTCTTCCTGGGCCAATAGCAATTCAACTGGGTCGAGTTCCAGCAGGGGTCTAGTGGGAAACTGCGCTCTAGTGGCATGTCGTAACTGGAGGTATCGGAAGAGCATCCAGCCCGGCAACTGAAACTGTCTGCTAAGCTGAGCAAAGGTTAAGAGTATCCCATTTGGCATAATATCTCTCAGTGTTTTCACCCCGAATCTGGCCCAGACCTGCGGGTCAGGAACTGACCTAAAGTGTGGCAATCTAGGATTATCCCACAGGGGCTGAACCAGGGCCCACCTGTTGGGCAGGGAGAAGCGTTTCCTAGCAGCCGCCCAGACCTTAAGGGTAGTTTTAGTGGGAACGGGGATCGTAGAGTATGCTTCCGCCCCTCTATAGACCAGGTTCCTCAAATCCATAATGGATCCCAGACAGGCAGCCTCAAGGCACACTGCCGCATTAGACCTGTCCCCCACCACCCACCAGTGTGCTGTCACCAGGACAGCTGCCCAGGAGTAAACCATAAGATCTGGTAAAGCAAGCCCCCCCCAGTCGCGTTGGTAGATGAAGGGTAGACCTAGCAAGCCTGGGGACCGCCCCATTCCACAGAAAGGAATTGATGCACCCATTAACAGCTCTAAAGAAGGAGGCCGGAATCCAGACAGGGCTGTTCCGAAAGATATAATTAAACTTCGGTAGAAGGACCATCTTAAAAATGTTAATGCGGCCTATGAGGTTCAGGGGGAGACCCGACCACGCCAAACACTTGTCCTTTAGCGTGGTCAGCAGGGGGAAAACATTACGGGTATAGTATTGGGCAGCTTCCCTCGTCACCACTACTCCCAAATATTTAAAGTCAGTAACCCACTTTAAGGGGGATGGGCTAGCCAGAGCGGAGGCCTGAGCATCCAATGGAAAGAGCACCGACTTGGACCAGTTTATTCTGACTCCAGAGAACTTCCCGAAAATTTCGAACGTCTCCAGGGCGGCCAGCAGCGAGGGACCAGCGTCGTTCAGGTACAGGAGGGCATCATCCGCATAGAGGGATATCCTCTCCTCCAACCCCCCAACCGAAAGCCCGGTTATCGCACGGGACTCCCGGACCGCTATCGCCAGGGGTTCCAATGCGAGGGCAAAGAGGCCAGGGGAGAGGGGGCACCCCTGACGGGTACCCCTGAAAAGTGGAAAGGGCTCCGAGACCCAACCATTAGTACGCACCCTCGCCACCGGCCCCCCATACAGCATCCTGATCCAATGTATAAAACGGGGACCAAAGCCAAACCTGCCCAGGACCTCCCACAAATACCCCCACTCCACCGAGTCGAAGGCTTTTTCTGCATCCAGGGAGGCCACTACCCGGGATCCGATACGGTCATGTGTCACAGAAAGATTCAGGAAAAGTCTACGAATATTTATATCGGTGCCCTTACCCGGCATAAACCCAGTCTGGTCTACATGGACCAGCTCAGCAATCACTCCTGACAGACGGTTCGCAATGATTTTAGCAAGGACCTTAGCGTCCACGTTCAGTAAGGAAATGGGCCTGTAGGAGGCACAATCTAAAGGATCCTTACCGGGCTTGGGCACCAACACAATAACCGCCTCCGCCATGGAGTCCGGCAGGGCCCCCCGGGCGCTAAACTCTGAAAGAAGGGCTGTTAGTTTCGGGGCAAGGGTCTCCATATTCTGGGAATAAAATTCGGTCGGAAGCCCGTCAATCCCCGGGGTCTTCCCCCCCTGCAACCTGCCCTCCAGGGTAATGTCCTTTTCAAGGTCGGCCCTCATAGTCTCATCAAGCGTAGGGAAAGGGACCGAGTCCAGAAAGACCTGCAACTCAGAGGGCGAGTACTGGGCCTTCGAGGAGTAAACCCCCTGAAAGAATTGGGAGAATCTATCGTTAATGTTGCCCAGGGAAGTAAGTACCGTCCCTCCCTCATCCCTCACACCCGCTATGTGTGTAGTCAGGGTCAGTCCCCTGGAGAGCCACGCCAGCAACCGCCCATTCTTGTTTCCATGTTCAAAAACCCAATGGGCAGAGTGCAGCATGGATTTCTTGGTCTGGTCAATCCGGCATAGGGAGAGCTTCCTAAGGGCCTGTTGCCAAGTAGAGTATGCTGCATCTGTAGGGGCATCAACATAGGATCTCTCACACCCACTAGCCTCCTCCTCCCTGTCACCCAACTCCCTCACGCCCTCCCTCTGTAACATTGATATCCGGGAGATATATTCCCCCCTAACCCAGGCCTTAAAGGCATCCCACCGCACACCAGCGCCGGTTGAGTCCCCGTTAGCAGACCAGTAATTGCAAATAGCCTCCGCCATATCCTCCTGTATCCTGTCATCCATGGCCCAGTACCTGGAAAGGCGCCACAGCCTCGAGCCCCCAGAGTCCGCAGGGGACAGATCCAGGCAGACGGGCGCATGATCCGATATGCCCCTAGAGAGATGACTAGCATCCCTAACCCAGTTGAGGGCCGCAGTAGAGGCATATACCAGATCAATGCGGGACAAAGTTTTAAACGTAGCAGAATGGCACGTATATTCCCTAGTATGGGGGTGAAAATGTCTCCATACGTCCGTCAGCCCATATGCATCCACCCAGCGGGGGAGGTCCGAGGAGGGCCGAGCCCCAGAATGTAGCCTGTCCATGCCCTGGGAGGGCACCATATTGAAGTCCCCAAAAACAAAAAACACTGGTGCATCAAAGCCCAGAATTATCCCCATTAGGTCATGTAGTAGTTGTACACATGTGTAAACTGTGTTTGGTATGCATGTCTTAGTTGTATATATATAAAAAAAATGGGTACTTGGCAATTGAAGTAGAGATTTCAGCCCTGTGATTTCTAACAGCAGCCATGGTAGTTACTACTACTGAATTCCATTTTCCCTGGGCACAGTCTTGCGGAACATGATGATTGCTGATCCGGAGAGCAACCATGTCACCACTGTAAAGTCATTTGCAACCATGTTACCCCTGTAAAGTCATTTGCACTGTCCATGTGCAGGGTATCTGTGGCATAGTCTGTGCTTGGCAGATGTGTCCCACCATAGAAATGGTGGCACTTACATCACTGGGAACTGTAGCTCTGCACAGTGGCTGTGGAGAATCTTACAAACATTGAACACACTTTGATGAATTGTGGCATGCCCTTGACAATCTAGGTCAGCCATTCTCAACCAGGGTTCCGTGGAACCTTGGGGTTCCTCCAGAGGTTGCTAGGGGTTCCTTGAGCTGTGGCTGATGAACCTCATTTTTAATGGTGCCTTCAGAGTTCAAGGTTCAGCATCACCTAGCAAAGCCAGCAGCATGACAACGAATATCATTTTAGTTGTCTTTAAGGGTGGCATTCTGAGCAACACTTTAAGAGGGACATTCTTCCACCAGTATAAGGGGCATTGTTCCTATTGACCCCTGATGAATTGGTTTTTGGAAGGGTTCCTCGAGACCTGAAAATTATTTTTGGGGTTCCTCTAGGGTTAAAAGGTTGAGAAAGCCTGATCTAGGTGAACAGTTTGAAGATGACAGATTCACTTTAAAGGAAAATTGCTGCACCAAGACAAATTTCTAGGCTGTATGTCATACATGTATTTCATAAATGTATACAGTGGGCACAAAAACTGCCAACCATTCCTGACCGGGCCATTTTTTGCAATACGGCACTGCATTATTTTAACTGACAATTGCGCGGTCTTGCGACGCTGTACCCAAATAAAATGTATGTCCTTTATTTCCCATGAATAGAGGTTTCTTTTGGTGGTATTTGATCACCTCTGTCGTTTTTATTTTTTGAGCTTTAAACTAAAAATCGAATGTCTTCATCAATTTAAGCCAATATGTATTCTGCTACATATTTTTGGTACAAAAAATCCCAATGAGCGTATATTGATTGGTTTGCGCAAAAGTTATAAAGCCTACAAACTGCGATATTTTGATATATTTCTTTTTTTACTAGTAATGGCGGCGATCAGCAACTTATAGCAGGACTGCGATATTGCAGGAGATAGTCGGACACTAACTGACACTTTTTGGGAACCAGTGACACTAATACAGTACTCAGTGCTAAAAATATGCACTGTCACTGTACTAACATAACTGCCTTGGAAGAAGTTAACATCAGGGGCGATCAAAGGGTTAACTGTGTTCCTAGCCAGTGTTTTAGTTTACTGTGGGAGGTGCTTTTACTAGGGAAGACATGGATCCAAGTCCCTGCTTTGCAGAGACACAGGATCAATGCCTTCCCTTCTGTCAGAATGGTGATCTGCCTTGTTTAGGCATACTGTAGCGTTCTGCCTCGGTGCTGGATGATCGGGTGCTGACGGACGCCAAGTCTGCGATATCCGCAGATCAGCTCCCGCTGTGTATAGTCACAGCGGGAGCGGGCTGCATGTGCGCCCCCTGCCTAGAAGTGTTGGATCACGTACTAGGTACGTGATTTGGCGCAGCAGTACCACCTTGCCCATGTATATGTAAATTTTATGGTCGGCAAGTGGTTATACATACTTTCAATAGATTAGAAGTTACCAAGTCAATGATAAAAGTGTTTTCTGCTCTTGTTTTTTAGCGCCCCTGCGATATTCCTCTGTTTCCTGAAGCCTTCTGCGCTCAAGAACCTGACTGTAGCTGATTCTTTAGCTCTTACCAACAAAATCAACAAGCAATGTTTCACCACTTCTCCAGGGCAGGCAGCTTCTAACCCCACCACCGAGCAGCTGCAGGTAATGTTTTTCTTTATCATTTGTATTTAATGACATATCTAACACTCTGAGGCTACAGTATGTTTGGTCATAGACAGACAGGCAGTAAGATATACGTATGTCCTCAAACCCACCAAGGTGCTAACCTGCATCTTGGCCCTCTGCCCTATTAATTATTAACCCTTTTGCTGCCAGAACCATTTTTGCTTTGTATTCAATTTTTTTTTCTTTGGTATATGCCCCCCGGGGCAGTGCCTAGCCCACTGTGCCTATCAGCCTAGAAAATGGCCATTACTAATTTTAAGCATTTGTCTCTCTATGACTTTAATTGGGTTCAACTTCAGCATCAGAACTTTGCTGAACCCACCAGGTATGTCCCGCTCATCACCAAGATTTATCCTTTTTTCACATTTTTCTCTTTTTCCTTACCTTCAATGATATAAAAAGCCCAGTGTTTACATAGATCAATAGCTGAAGCTGACATGTACAGCCTGGCCTCCATCTAGGTCTGGCTAAACCCCTCTGTTATTAATCTGATAATAAAGACAGGTGTTGGCTTTTTGCATTTATGTATCGTTCAATATTTTTTGTGTATCTTTCCACAGATAGCCATGTCTCTGGTCAGCCAACTGACCAACTTCTCATCTAACACAATTACTAATCTTGGCCAGTCAGCCGTGGGTCTGTCTCCAGGACAAATTGACAAAATAAGCGATAAAGACTTACAATCCAGCGTGTCTTCACTGGCCAGTGTCAGCGGCTGGAACAAAGGCCAAACCAGGTCTATCATGAATAAACTCTTGAAGTCAAACTTCACAGTGAGTAAAAAAAAAATCACTAAATGTATTACCTCCCATTTATGCTTATAGTACCAACATGCACACTTGCTTACACTTGCAGCTGGGAAGGGGGTGGTAGAATAGGCAGTTGGGTCATGTTTTTTCCTCCCCCCAACAGCACCCCTTAAAGTGATATTAAAGTCTTGTTTTTTTTTGTTTGTTATTTTTAAAAAAAAGCACTTATCTGCTCTGTGCAGTCGTTTTGCACAGAGCAGCCCAGCTCCTCCCCTTCTCGGGTCCTCCGTCGGCATTCCTGGCCCCTCCCTCCTGCCGAGTGCCCCCACAGCAAGCAGCTTGCTATGGGGGCACCTGAGCCAAGCCACTGCTCTGTGTGTCCATTCAGACATGGATTCAACGGCTCAGGCCCTGCCCCTATCTCTCCTCATTGGCTCACTGACTTTGATTAACAACAGCAGGAGCCAATGGCATTCGCTGCTGTCTCTCAGTCAATCAGGAGGAAAAGTCTCGGACAGCTGAGCCTCTCATGCAACATTGTTGGATCGAGATGGGGCTCAGGTAAGTATTATGGGGGCTGTAGCACACAGAAAGTTATAATCTTAATGTATAGAATGCATTAAGATATAAAACCTTCTGCCTTTAGAACCACTTTAATCTGCAAAGGCAGCCAAACAGAGTTGTACACGTGCTGCAGCTGCTATGGTTTAGTTTACTGCACAGTAAAAATAATCCCCTGTTGCATTTGGTAGGCTGTACCGCTGCCAAACCCCACCCATTCAAATGAATGGGGCGGCACCGAAACCATGAGCCAAACGCTAAGCTCGCAGTTGAGGCACAGCATTCCCACTCAAAAAACCCATTCAGCTGTCAAAAATAAAAAACGGCCATTCAGGCCGTGACAGTCGCCTTCTGAATGCCTGTCAGCCACACCTGCGCTACTCTGTGAAAAGTGACCCACCGTGGATAGCTTTTCACAGACCAATGCAGGTGTGACGGAGCAGTGGCGGCTGGTGCTCAATATTTCAAACTCTAAAGCCACAAGCACCCCCGGCATTGACTGACCTTAGGAGACAGGGGGAAGGAAGAGCCCGACCATTGCTCCTCTTCCGCTGAACAGGAAGTGTGTCCTCAGACAAGATTGGCCAGGGAGTCCTAAGACTCCCTGGCCAATCGGGTCTCAGGACCCGTTTCCTGATTGGCCGGGAGATGAATCAGGAAGACAATAGCAAATAATAATTCGCTGAGCCTCAGACTCTAATCATGTGCTTCTAAAAAATAATCCATGGAATCCATGCGTCCGGCGCCCTGCATGTAGATTAGTTGCCGGGCACATGGATTAGGGGGGTTGCATTCCTACGCCCCGTATGGTCGGCCCACCACTGTAACTGAGTCTTTTTTTTTTACTGTCCACGTCACTCCATTTAAGAAGAATCAACTGCTGAAGTATGTTAAGCAGCCAACACTTCAGTGTTCTGAGTCCTCTATTTGGTGGTTCCTCCCTTTGACCTCCACATAATTACTGTGTCATGTGGTGACATGGAGGTCAGCAGGAGGAACTGCTAACCCTCCTGGAAATATCAAATTCTCAGCAGACTTCAGCCACCAATTCCTCTTGAACAGAAGCACAGGTTATGGTAAAGTTACTTTTGCAGGTTTTTCTTTCTTCCCAATTTCATATTCCTGACATGGAGGCTTTTAAGAGAACCTGTTCATTTACCCTGCATAGGAAAAGTACAGGTTCATTTTCATCTAAACACAAGAACAAAAGAGTAATATACAGTACGTCTCAGACTATTTTCAGCAAGTACACTTCAGCTGTTGATCCTACCAGAAATGGGGTGTCCTTGTCACTTCCTGTGAGATTAAAAGACAGCAAAAACAATGTTATATTATTTCTGAAAACAACTAATCTCATTGCCTCCCATGTAATAGAGTACAGCTGAAGTTTAGGTATGGTATATTTTTACATAGTTACATTGGTCCCGCATGGAGCAATGTAAGTATGTATTTGCCATACTTATGGGATTCCAGTGGAAGGTGGAAGTCCCTGTATTAGGCACCACTACTACAGTGATCTCCACTAGCTTGCAGTGTTATTTGAATGGCGCCCATGCCACACGAGTGACCTCCTGTATCAGTAAGCAGCAGGGCAGCTGCCTGGCACTGGACCTGGAAGCTGGTGGAGATCACTGTAGTAGTGAAGTAGTGGCGGTGCATACTACAGTGATTTCCAACTTCCACTGGGATCCCACAGGTATAGCACATACATACTTACACTGGTCCAAGCTGGACCAATATGACTTTGTAAAATTGCCAGATAAAATTTTTAGCTCAAAGAGACATGTTTGTAATCCAAATAATAAGTGCAGCCAAGGGTGATAACCATGACTCCCCCAATAAATACAGTGGAGTGAGTATTGTTACCCTAAGACAGGAAGTGTGTTACTGGCAGGATCACAAGGTAAAGTGGAGGGAAAAAATTATGAAAGAAAAAAAACGAATGCAGCCACCACATCTAAGGACTGGTAAGCTGTAATTTATCACAATTTTGGGTTTGGCTTTAGATACATTTAGTGTGATAAGTATATATCCAAGACAAAAGAACTCGCTGCTCCAGGTGAGACAGGAAGCCTAATGATATCACGGGTGCCCGCCTCGGCTCGCCTCCGTATACGATCAACACTGAAGAAATGGCTGCACTCCAAGATCCATCAAGATTCTTTTAATAAACGAACATCCCAAGTGTTAGCACCTGTTAGCGTGTGAAACGCGTCTATAATTTGATATGTCTGTAACACTTGGGATGTTCGTTTATTAAAAGAATCTTGATGGGTCTTGGAGTGCAGCCATTTCTTCAGTGGTGACAAGTATACACTGTATATATTGGTGTATAACACTCACTTTTTTACCCTGAAAATAGAGGGTAAACTGTGCCTGCGTGTTATACGCAGGGGGCTGTGGAAAGTTTTTTCCTGAAACTTCCCTCTTAAAGTTAGGGTGCGTGTTATACGCCTGTGTAAATACGGTAGTTGACTGGCTTATACATAGACAAGACCTGAGATAAGAAGTAGCACATCATTATATGTAGCATTTAACTACGGCTCCCTATCTCTTTTAAACTGATGATTGGCACACATTGATAGTTTAAAAAGTATATACGGTAGTTACCTTTAAACAATGTTTATTGCCTTTCCCCTCAGATTGCAAACTTGACAAACCTTGGCAGTTTGGTGAGTGGATTGCCAAGTCAGAATCTACTGGCCCTGGACCCGAAAAATGTGGTAAATGCTGTGAAGGATGCTCAGTTTGCTAACCAGCTGTCTAGCGCACCACCAGCCCTGCAAAATGCATTTGTTAAACAGGTAGGAAAATCACTAGCAAGACACACGTTTCCTGCAAATGGGTCAATAAGGCACTACTTAATAATGCTGTATATACAATGTTATATATAAAATAAAATAAAAAGTTGTTTGCCACTGATCTCCTGATTGACTTCTGCCAAACAGGGAGGACCACACACAGAACGAGATTAGGCTGGTCCCTGCTGAACCAACTTGATTATTGTATATCAACCTTACGTTTGTAACCATGTTGATATGTTAGATAATGGATATTACTAAAATATTTGTCTTTTACTAAAACAGTATGCAGTAAATGGAATACACTTTTATAAGATGACGGATGCGTTTATTTGATTTAGAATGGTGTTGCAATAGTCCCAGTGTTGTAGAAACAACTACAAAAGTATTTTATTTGGGGTTACCCTTACATTGGTGGTCAGTGGGAGAGTTGGCCCTTTACAATGGTGGTAAGTTGAGAGGTGTCCCCTTACATTAGTAGTCATTGGGAGAAGGGTGTCCTTACAATATACTCAGTAAAAGATGTACCTTTGTTCATCTACATTCAGTGAGAATAAAGTAATGCTCCTTATATTGGTTATTGGTTAGACATGGTCAATTTTTTTTGTTCCAAATTCGTTTTTCGACAAAATTCAAAAAATTTGTTAATTCGGAAATATTCAAATTGACGAAATGCCATTTTTGCAAATACGAAAATTCGAAAAACGAAAATCCGAAATGTGAAAATCAGAAAATTCGAAAATTAGTTATCCGAAAATAAGAACGAAAATCCAAAAATTCAAAAGAAAGAAAATCCTGAAAATAAAAACGAAAATTTGAAAACCCGAAAATCTGAAATAATAAATAACCAACTAATAATATCTATTACTGTACTAACTATTAAATTATAGGTATTGGAATTTCTTTTTAAATTTGGCTGTTAGTAAACGTAACGAATACGAATTTATCCAAAGTTACGAATGATCCGAAATAACGAATGCCGCATCTAAACGAATGGAAAGTAACAAATTGATAATAATAATACTTTTTTTTTATTATTATTCATTATTATTAATTTGTTACGTTCCATTCGTTCACTAACAGCCAAATTTGAAAGGAAATCCCAATACCTATAACTTAATAGTTATTATTAGTTGGTTAGTTATTATTTCGAATTTTCAAATTTTCATTCTTATTTTCAAATTTTCATTCTTTAGAATTTTTGGATTTTCGTTCTTATTTTTAGATTTTCGAATTTTGGGATTTTCAAATTTGCAGATTTTTGAATTTCTGAATTTCCAAATTTGCAAATTTTCAGATGTTGAGATTCGAATTTACGAAGTTACAAATTTATTCAAAATAACAAATTTCGATCATAACGAATGACGCGGAAAAAATAAAAAGATAAAACTAAAATGAACACATTTTTTGGCAGTGCACATGTCTAATATTGGTAGTCTATGGAATACATGCACCATTTTATTTAAGGGAGTAGAAAAAAAGCATTCTTATGGGATCAGTAATATTAAGAATGCCCCTTAGATTTTGGTCAGTGGAAAGAATACCACTTATAAAGACAGTTTAAATTATCATTGGTGTCATGCCTCTGCCAAGCGACGTTGGCCCTGAAACTGGGTAGGCACCATCAGATGGCTGGATAATGTGCACTTCTCAAGGAACCCCTAGAACCCTCTGGAGGAAATCTAGTGTTGCAGAAAACTTGTTTGAGGAGGGCTTGTCTAGACAATGACCAATACTGTTGTGTTTCAGAGAATTTAGATTTCTTATATTGTCTCCTGAACTCCACTGATGATTTGCTCTGCTCTCACTTCCTTCCTTTTTTTAATGTTCCCTAAAACGTAATAAAACTTCAAGTTATTAAAAAAATGTGCAAAAAAAAGTTGCAAATCTTCATCAAGCCAAAAGATTTCTAAAGTTTACGTCCAATAGATATACTGTGTGGTCACAATTCTCTTCCGTCTTCTTCCTAGATTATTGCTGCAGATTCCAATCCATCAAGCATTGTGAAAAATGTTCCTGGAAATTTGGCTTCTTTCATCCCCAGTTCCAAACTGATTTATAAATCTGATAAGCCAACTTTGCAAGACGTCAACAGCAAATTATGGACCCCCAACCAGGTACGATGGGAATTTCTACCAAATAAACTTTTTAAAACCAGTCCTTTTTCTTAAAATTAACACTTCAAATAAGTCTGTAGGGCACATGCCAGCATTATCAAACCATTGTATTAGTACAGAGTAGAACGCCAGACTAAACTTTTTTTTTTTCGTTTTGGATAGCGTGAGAAAGATCTCCTGTCAAATACTATATCTGTCTAAATTTACATAATTATTTTGCCAGGCTGCTATGTTTTTGGATGACGTTCTGTCTACTACAACCAATTACACACAGTGAGTATTTTACCCCAGCATTCTGTAAAGTGACACGTCTGTATACAGATGTCATACTGTATGTTTTCCAAAGAAGAAATTTACTAATTACTGTTTAAATTTATAATGCAAAAGATCATGGATGTAAGTTTAGAACAAGTTTAACCACTTAAGGACCGGAAGAATTTGCCCCCTTAGCGACCAGGCCATTTTTTGCAATACGGCACTGCGACGCTTTAAGTGACTATTGCGCGGTCGTGTGACGCTGTACACAAACTAAATGTACGTCCTTTTTTTCCTACAAATAGAGCTTTCTTTTGGTGGTATTTGATCACCTCTGCGGATTTTATTTCTTGCGCTAAAAATAAACAAAGAGCGACAAGTTCGAAAAAAAAACTTTTTTTACTTTTTTCTATAAAACATATCCAAAAAATAAATAAAACAAATTTATTCATCAGTTTAGGCCGATATATATTATTCTACACATTTTTGGTTAAAAAAATCACAATAGGCGTATATTGATTAATTTGCGCAAAAGTTATCGCGTCTACAAACTATGAGATAGATTTAGGGACTTTTATTTATTTTTTATTGTTTTTACTGGTAATGACGGCGATCTGCGATTTTTAGCAGGACTGCGACATTGCGGCGGACAAATCTGCCCCAAAATTACACTTTTTGGGGACCAGTGACAATATTACATTTATCGGTGCTATAAAAATGCACTGATCAATGTAAAAATTACACTGGCAGAGAAGGGGTTAACACTAGGGTGAGATCAAGGGGTTAACAGTGTTCCCTGGGTGTGTTCTAACTGTAGGGGGAATGGGCTGCCTGGGACATGACAGAGATCACTGTTCCCTATCACTGGGAACAGTAGATCCCTGACATGTCCCCTATCAGAATGGGGATCGCTGGTCGCCGGCGGACATCGAGTCCGCCCGACCCGCGGGCACGCTCCCACAGCATGCAGTGGGCACGAGCCGCCGGCGATGCCTGCTCGGCCTCAACTGCGCCTGCGCGAGCCACCGTACAGCTAAGGCGATTTGTGCAGGAGAGCCAATCAGTCACCTTATAACGACGGCGGCTTGTCGGCAACTTGTCAACTCTTTCAATATATTTTTTTTTAAATAAGGACTCTTGATACTTATAATTAATTGATCCAAAAAAAAGGAATATACAATTTTATATTTATGGATAAAAAATCAGCGCACCAGGGGTATTTGTATCTTTCTCAAGGCTATAGTGGCAGCTGAGAAAACCCCACAATCCCAATAGGAAAACAATGTATAAGTAAAAACAGCGCTCACTAAAAATAAACAGAATGTACTCTTAAAGTCCCAGTCCAAAAAGTGTCCTTCCAAAGGATTTATAACATTCCCAAATCCAAAATGGGCCAAACAACTCCAGTGATGTCCCCTCCGATAAAGTTTCTGTAAAAAAAAACTAGAAAGAAAAAGGGCTATAATATTTTTTCTTTCAAGATTTCTCACAGTAAGGGAAACATCACAAAGAAACTTCATCAGAGGGGACATCACTGGAGTTGTTTGACCCATTTTGGACTTGGGAATGTTATAAATCCTTTGGAAGGGCACGTTTTGGACTGGGACTTTAAGAGTATATTCTGTTTATTTTTAGCGAGCACCATTTTATAATTAATTGTAACTTCATTGTAATTTTTATATATATATATATATATATATATATATATATATATATATGTATATGTATATATATATATATATATATATATATATATATGTATATATATATATATATATATATAGCTTATCCGTAATATTTACCAGAACTATTTTTTTTAACAGAAACTACTACGTAATATTTAAAAAGTTTGAAAAATTGTTTATTTATTTACAATGATTTTCTTTGATTGAAAAAGGCTGTGATTTACAGAGATAAATAGTTTAAAGAGTTCCCCTATGGACCTCTTATAGCCACCTTGCCTGTGTTCCCCTGCATGGACAAGGTGAAAGTGTCTCTTTAAGATAAATGTAAACACACTAATGAGTGAGACGTGAATTGTGTTTAACAGCTCAATCAAATGTTTAATGAATAGAAATTGTGCCTAAAAGTAGATCATTATCATCTGTCTCTTAGCTAATCCATGATGCTCTGGGAATCCTTTGTCTTTAATTAAATAAAGAATGTATATACAGTATCTCACAAAAGTGAGTGCACCACTCATATTTTTGTAAATATTTTATTACATCTTTTCATGTGACAACACTGAAGAAATGACACTTTGCTACAATGTAAAGTAGTGAGTGTACAGCTAACAGTGTAAATTTGCTGTCCCCTCAAAATAACTCAACTTACAGCCATTATTGTCTAAACCGCTGGCAACAAAAGTGAGTACACCCCTAAGTGAAAATTTCCAAATTGGGCCCAAAGTGCCAATATTTTGTGTGGCCACCATTATTTTCCAGCACTGCCTTAACCCTCTTGGGCATGGAGTTCACCAGAACTTCACAGGTTGCCACTGGAGTCCTCTTCCACTCCTCCATGACGACATCACGGAGCTGGTGGATGTTAGAGACCTTGCGCTCCTTCACCTTCCATATGAGAATGGCCCACAGATTCTCAATAGGGTTTGGGTCTGGAGACATGCTAGGCCAGTCCATCACCTTTACCCTCAGCTTCTTTAGCAAGGCAGTGGTGGTCGTCTTGGAGGTGTATTTTGGGTCGTTATCATGTTGGAATACTGCCCTGCGGCCCAGTCTCCGAAGGGAGGGGATCATGCTCTTCTTCAGTATGTCACAGTACATGTTGGCATTCATGGTTCCCTGAATGAACTGTAGCTCCCCAGTGCCGGCAGCATTCATGAAGCCCCAGACCATGCCACTCCCACCACCATGCTTGACTGTAGGCAAGACACACCTGTCTTTGTACTCCTCACCTGGTTGCCGCCACACACGCTTGACACCATCTGAACCAAATAAGTTTATCTTGGCCTCATCAGACCACAGGACACGGTTCCAGTAATCCATGTCCTTTACTCTGCAAAATGTTTGCTGGCTTTCTTGTGCATCATCTTTAGAAGATGCTTTCTTCTGGGACGACAGCCATGCTGACCAATTTGGTGCAGTGTGCGGCGTATGGTCTGAGCACTGACAGGCTGACCCCCCACCCCTTCAACCTCTGCAGCAATGCTGGCAGCACTCATAACTCTATTTTCCGAAGACAACCTCTGACGCTGAGCACATGCACACAACTTCTTTGGTCAACAATGGCGAGGCGTGTTCTAAGTGGAACCTGTCCTGTTAAACCACTCTATGGTCTTGGCCACTGTGCTGCAGCTCAGTTTCAGGGTCTTGGCAATCTTCTTATAGCCTAGGCCATCTTTATGTAGAGCAACAATTCTTTTTTTCAGATCCTCAGAGAGTTCTTTTCCATGAGGTGCCATGTTGAACTTCCAGTGACCAGTATGAGAGAGTGAGAGCGATAACACCAAATTTAACACACCTGCTCCCCATTCACACCTGAAACCTTGTAACACTAATGAGTCACATGACATCGGGGAGGGAAAATGGTTAATTGGACCCAATTTGGACATTTTTACTTATGGGTGTACTCACTTTTGTTGCCAGCGGTTTAGACATTAATGGCTGTGTGTTGAGTTATTTTGAAGAGATAGCAAATTTACACTGTTATACAAGCTGTACACTCACTACTTTACATTGTAGCAATGTGTCATTTCTTCAGGGTTGTTACATGAAAAGATATAATAAAATATTTACAAAAATGTGAGGGGTGTACTCACTTTTGAGAGATGCTGTACATCATAAAAAAAACTGATTTAAAACTATAGTGTCATAACATGAACATTCAAAAAAATGTAAATCAACTCAAAACCATTATAGTTTCCCTTTAAATGCAAGCTGTAATTAACCATACATGTTACTCCCTTTGTTTAGGATTTCTGCATCTGTCCTACAAGGTTTTACTTGCAGTACCCCCAGCAAAATAGATAACAACCAGCTAAAGACCCTGGCCAAAGCTTTGAAGACACAAAATGCTTCACTTAGTGAAGCTCAGGTGAGCTGTACATTTCACACTGCTATAGGGGGGAAGCTATTTAAAGGGACAGTATGATGTTTTCGTACAATATATAACATTTATTATGCTCAGGACTAAAAAAATATTGAAAAAAAAATGTTTTCCCTGTCTATTTACAGGAAAATATTAAATTGTGTATGAATATTTCTTAAATACATTTCTCATCATTAACGGGAGCTTCATACTTCTTTTCATATGTATACTTATCTCACCCTAACTGCCCTGTTGAAAAAATAAAATCTGTTTACACGGCTCGATGGTTTAAACGCAAATTTATAGACACCACTAGATGATCACAAAAGTGACTACTCCCCTCTCCTTTTCCCCTTCTGCCTGCCGTAGAGGCCTCTGTTTTTTTATTCAGAGATTGATTATCAGCAGAGAAGGACTAATGTGACCTGTAGACAATCTGCATATATAGGGACCTTAACATTGATTAGTAGAAGCACTGTATATGAGCTTAGTTCAATATTGCTGAAATCTTGCAGGTCATTTTAATCAGTCTTTTTTTTTTTCCTATTAGCTGACCTGTCTATCTAGGCAAGTGACCAAGAATGGCTACCCAGCAGATCTGGATCAGTATCCTACAGAAGTGTTCCTGTTTCTAAAGTTAGTTCAGAACTTTATGTGGGGAAATAAATAATATATATTAAAATATGTGGAAAGGGAAAAGGAATTTTCGCGGTGCTTACAAATAATAATGGAAACCAAATATTAAAAAGGTATATCATTTTAATGAGAATAGCGTTAAAAAAGTACAACAGAGCTGGGTTGTTCAAAGATATTCAACATATTCATGGTGAAGGTGGTCAACAAACAAACAAGAAACAAACGTTTGATTTAGGAAAAGATTTCATATTCGTATATTAACCCGACATGTTTCGCCTAATAGCTTCATCAGGGGATATACAAATCAATCAGGAAATGTGTAAGACTGTACAAAAATACAAAGGAAAATAGTATAAATACACAAATATTGAAAGAATCCATATCACATTGTAAACAGAAAATGTACACTTAGTTGCCAAAGAATGCCCCAATGGGAGGAGAGCTAACCACACCAGGATTCCTGGAAGTGACCACTGCCAAAGGGGACTAACCAACCCATGGTATATATATATATTAGGTGAATACCAAGAGTTAAAGTCCAGTTGAAGTCATAAAAATAGAGATAATGTCAGGTTTCCATTTTAGTAACAACCTCCATTTTTATAGTCCTACATGCTGTTTCCTTTTACAGAAGTTACGCTTAAGCCCTGGTTCACAAATGTGCCTGCCCAATTGCACATTGCGGATAGAGCAGCTGATTCATTTTAATGGGCTGCCTTACCCATGAGAAACATAGGGAAAGAAGCTTCCGACCTTTTTTTTTTGTATTGCACCACACCGCCAATGCTGGGGGACTTATGGCATTGATGCTGGGGGACTAATGGCATCCCCCTGCATCTGCTAAAGTGCAGTGCATTTCTCTACAGGTCAGAAATAAGTGGAATGTGGCACGTTCTCCAGGCGCAGAGATCTGAACCTAGTCTAAATGTGATCTTGCCGTCAGGAATGCGTACAATTTTGGGCACATTCCATGGTCGCAGAGATGTGAATCTAGCCTAAATGTAATCTGCAATCCATTAGACACCAGCGTTAAGCCTCGTACACATGACCGAGTTTCTCGGCAAGAACCAGCAAGAAACTTGCTGGCAGAGATTTCTTGCAGAGAAATTTGTTCGTGTGTATGGTTTCTCGTCAAGAAAAGCGACAAGAATCTCGCCTAGAAAATAGAGAACCTGCTCTCTATTTTCTCGTCGAGATTCTCGTCAGCCTGTTTCTCGACGAGAAAATTGTGTGTGTGTACACTTACCTGTTCGCCGGGAAGCCCGCACATGCTCGAAATGACTTTGACGCATGCGCGGTAGCTTCCTAGGCATAGGTAGGGTGAACCAAGATGGCGGCGACGGCATCGAATGTGACGAGCGCATGCTCGTCGTATTCGATGACGTCACCGCGTACGCTCCATTTAAAGAACCGCGTGTTCTTTGAAATGAGCGTGTGTACGCTCGGCCGGGACAAGTTTCTTGTCCAAGGATCTCGTCGTAAAAAACGACATGTTTTTAACGACGAGATTCTCGGCCGTGTGTACGAGGCTTTAGATCCAGTGCACTCTGTAATGTAAACAAACCTGGTCATACATGTCCTCTCCACTTTTCTGCAATTCAAGTCTGCGTGAGGAGGGGTGTGGCTAATACTCAGCTCTGCTAGCACAGAGCAATGTAGTGTGAACACAGGAAGCATATTTTAAGGCATTTCCAAGCAAAAATCAGTCACAATTCATAGTATGGAGATAAAGAACTATAAAGAGATTTAAAAAGTGGCTTTAATTATGCTTTAAATTCTGTAACCCATAGCAGCCAATTAGCATTCCATTGGAGCTTGTTACCTCTGGGCCAATATCCCGTATTCCTCTTCCACCAGTATGAATGTGTTATCTAAGAATATATTTACAGTAGATATGTCATGCTATAAAAAGGTACATAGGCATGTTTGTATGTTTGTTTCTGGTGTTTTTCTGATCCCATAATTTTTTGTTCCTGCAGTTCCTCTATGTATATAAATGGCTCCATTGGTTGCAAAGACTTCTATGCCAAAGTCGGAGCTGCGAATGTGAGCATCCTACAGAAAGGATCTAAGCTTCGCAACAACCTGCTAACTCAGGCTGTGTCTTGTTTGGTGAGTAGATTCTACACTGCATCAGGAGCTCTGTCAATGTAAACATTTTGTCAAAATAGTTTTTATGACCATTTAATAAGCTCCCGGTGAAAAATAAAGGTTGAGAAAAAATATATAGAAAGAAAGAAACATTTTATGTAGTTTGATCCTGGGAAATACCCTATATTACCAAAAGTATTGGGAAGCCTGCTTTTACACGCACATGAACTTTAATGGTACCCCAGTCTTTAGGGTTTAAAATTGCGTTGGCCCAACCTTTGCAGCTATAACAGCATCAGCTCTTCTGGGAAGGCTGTCCACACGGTTTAGGAGTGTGTCTATGGGAATGTTTGACCCATTCTTCCAGAAATGCATTTGTGAGGTCAGGCACTGATTTTGGACGTGAAGGCCTGGCTCTAATAGTCTCCGCTTTAATTCATCCCAAAGGTGTTTTATCAGGTTGAGGTCAGGACTCTGTGCAGGCCAGTCAAGTTCCTCCACCCCAAACTCGCTCATCCATGTCTTTATTGACCTTGCTTTGTGCACTGGTCCAAATCATTTGGTGGAGGGGAGATTATGGTGTGGGGTTGTTTTTCAAGGGTTGGGTTTGGCCCTTTAGTTCCAGTGAAGGGAACTCTTAAGATGTCAGCAAACCAAGACATTTTGGACAATTTTATGCTCCCAACTTAGTGGGAACAGTTTGGGGATGGCCCCTTCCTGTTCCAACTTGACTGTGCACCAGTGCACAAAGCAAGGTCCATAAAGACATGGATGAGCAAGTTTGGGGTGGAGGAACTTGACTGGCCTGCACAGAGTCCTGATCTCAATCCGATAGAACACCTTTGGGATGACTTAGAGCGGAGACTGCGAGCCAGGCCTTCTCATCCACATAAGTGCCTGACCTCACAAATGCGCTTCTGGAAGAATGGTCAAACATTCCCATAGACACACTCCTAAACCTTGTGGACAGCCTTCCCAGAAGAGTTGAAGCTGTTATAGCTATGGACTAAGACTAGGATGCCATTAAAGTTCATGTGCGTGTAAAGGCAGGTGTCCCAATACTTTTGGTATCGTATATTGATCAAGTCAGGCCAGGCATTCAATTTGTTACGCAAAGTTGGGAGTTTTCAGTTCCTTAAAATTTCAAGAGAATTAGAAGATTTGGGCAAAATTTGCAATTTTGACGAAATGCTTTGGAATCAATGGATATGTAAAATTACGTTTTGGTGGCTTTTAAGGTTGCAATGGGCTTTAAATTGCTCCCGATGGTTTCAAAAGCTCCTTTCAACTATCGCGGACATGTTCCTTTACCAAAATCGTCCCCTCATTAGTTTATATTTTTTTACAAATTATTGTTAACTATAAACTGTAAAATGACAGTATGCAAGTAATGTTCAAACACAATAATAAAACAATAATCCAAAGAACAAAAAAAAAATGAATAGACTACCCTAAATAATCCACCCCACAAAAGAAAAGCACACTCTAAATAACAACAAATCAAATAAATTGGTAAATTTATTATTTTTCAGTCAATTTTTTATTACAAAACAACAACACTCATGCTAACTCATTATTTGTTGTCTCAGAATGTTACAGGCTTTAATCTGACAGACGCGAACATCCAGGTACTTGGTCAATTGACCTGTGACCTGAACGCCACTTTCATTGAGAGTTCCTCAGGATCAGGAACTTTACTCTCCTACTTGTCTCAGTGTAAATCCTTCACTGATGCTCAACAGACCTCCATCCAAAAAGTTCTCAGCAGTGCAAACTCCACATTTGGGTAAGTACAACATTTTTTAAGTATCGTGTTCAGGGCTAAAGTATAAATTTGGGGTAGGCAACCTCGGCCCTCCAGCTGTGGTGAAACTACAAATCCCATCATGCCTCTGCCTCTAGGAATCATGCCTGTGATTGTTGGGGTCTTGCAATGTCTCATGGGACTTGTAGTTTCAAAACAGCTCAAGGGCCTGAGGTTGCCTACCCCTGGTATAAATGGTTCAAAAATATTATTGCTATTCAGGTAAATATAAAGAATGTTCTATAGAACCAAAAGGTAGCTAATGTACTGAACTAGATGTGAAATGCTGGGGAGATCAGATTACATACACTCAGGGGCAGACTGACCATTCGGTGACTCGGTGGCCGCCCGAGGGCCCCGTGGTGGGGGGGGGCCCGGGCCGGCTCAGTCCGCCCCTGGAGGTGCCCGCAGCCGCAGCTCATCGGTGGGCCGCCTGTTCTAAATTAGATCTCCCATGCCTCCTCCACTCCTCTCCCTTCTGTCATCTTCTTCCAACTCCTGGGGGGGGGGGCGAGGCAATGCCGAGCGAGCAGCGGCCGGCTGTGGTTGCTCTGTGACAGGCCTGCCCCCAGGGGTGGACTGACCATTCAGGCTCTCAGGCTGAGTACACGTGGGCCGAGGGAACTATGAGAGGCTCCAGGCTGGATTCGGCTGTGGGATGGATGGCGACGGCATGAACAGGCTCCTGGTCCTGAGAGGAGAGAGAGAGGAACCAAGAGAGCCCGGGGAGGAGGAGGACGATGGGAGGAGGGACCGGCGAGCAGCTAAGAACCGGCCGGAGTGTGACAGCCCGCCTTCTACACGGAGAAGGGTGAGACCACTCTGACAGGAAACCTGTGTATGTACTGTACTGTACTGTACTGTACTTAAAAAAAAAAAAAAAAAGTTGTAAAATGCCAAGTCCTATGCATTGCCCCCATGTGTCATGTTTTCTTTATTGAATGCCATGCTGCAATCTGCGGAGACTTCACTTATAATACTTTCCATTGCTGTAACAATTTTATGAAGCATTCTTGTTCTGTATAATGGTGGGACATACTGATCAACCCACCCTCTTTCTCTCAACCTCCCTCCCCCTACCGCCCCTGTCTCACTACCCCTCTTCCCCCTTTCCCCATCCCCCTTTCTCACTACCCCCCAACTTCCTACCTCCCCCTCTCCCCCCTCTCTTACTACCCCCCACTTTCTACACCTATCTCCCCCTCTCTCACTACCCCCAACTTTCTACACCCCCTCCTCCTCTCTCACTAGCCCCCCACTTCCTACACTCCCTCCCCCTCTCTCACTAGCCCCCCCTCTCCCTACACCCCCTCCCCCTCTAGCCCCCTCTCTCACTACCCCCCTCTTCCTACACCCTCTCCCCCCTCTTTCACTAGCCCCCCCACTTCCTACACTCCCTCCCCCTCTCTCACTAGCCTCCCACTTCCTACACTCCCTCCCCCTCTCTCACTAGCCCCCCCTCTTCCTACACCCTTCTCCCCCCTCTCTCACAACCCCTCACTTCCTACACCCCCTCCCCCTCAGTGCAGAATTAAAAATAAAAATTCTGAATTACACACCCCCGCTCCTACTAGCTTAGGGGGGTGTATTTTTCTCCATTATCCCTGCCCCTTTCTGATGGTCATGTGCTTGTCGGAGCGGAGGGAATATTTCTTCAGTTTCGGGCACATGCCAATTCAGCTCCGATCACATGTTCTTCTAGCCTTGGCCCAAGTCCCGGCTAAACGCCTTCCTGCTTATCTCCTTGCCTTCCCTGGAGGAGTGATCTTCCTCCTTTCCCCACACAGTAGTAGCCAGGGCCCGGGTTGTAAGACTTGACAGGCTGTGAGGCGGGCGGCGACGGGCAGAGAGTCACTGATTACTGCCGTTACTAGTAAAAAAATAAAAATATGTCCCCGGATTTCATAAAAAAAATCTGGTCACCTTAGCTTAGATCTACAAGGAGGGAAAGGGGAATGACCCTCCTTGAGTAAACAACATTTCTAGCAAGTTCAAGTATCTTGTTCAGGGTTAAAGTATAATTATATAAAGTATATATTTCAAGTAATAAAAATTATTTAGGGAAAATAAAAACATTGCAAGTGAGCATTTAAAATTTTTGATTTGCGTTTACCTAAAGATTGGTGACATGACCTCTTTAATCCCTTGTAATACAAATATGCAGCCCCACTGGACTTGGCTTTTTTCCGTGGGGCCGCATATTTGTGTATCTCCATAAGGCCCGCTCCCAGCACAGAGACCGGGGGGTCCCACCGAGAGCCCCGGGCTCCGTTCTAACGATCTGGACCTGGAATGTTTGATTCTGGGTCACCTGATCGCTGTGACAGCCTCTGATTGGCTATCACAGTGATCAGTTACTGTGAAGCCTGCCCTCCCCCCATGTTTTCTGTCTCTGTGAGTGGCCAAGAGAGATGCACTGTATCTTTCTCTGTCCTTGCAGAGGCAGAAAAAAGTGTGCATAGAAAAGAAATAATAATAAAAAATAAAAATAAAAAACACCTAGATCAGTGTTTGATATAGGTTAGTAACAGGGTTATTGCCGCGTACACACGGTCAGAATTTTCGACAACAAATGTTTGATGTGAACTGGTTGTCGGAAATTCCGACGGTATGTAGGCTCCATTGGACATTTCCTGTGGGAATTTCCGACAACAAAAATTTGAGAGCTGGTTCTCAAATTTTCCGACAACAAAACTTGTTGTCGGAAATTCTGACCATGTGTACACAATTCCGACGCACAAAACTCGGAATCAAGCAGAAGAGCCGCACTGGCTATTAAATGTCATTTTTCTCAGCTCGTCGTACGTCTTGTACGTCACCGCGTTCTTGACATTCGAAATTTCCGACAACATTTGTGTGACCGTGTGTATGCAATACAAGTTTGAGCCAACATCCGTCGGAAAAAAATCCACGGTTTTGTTGTCGGAATGTCCGATCGTCTGTACGCGGCATTAGTGTTTGGGTCAAGGTCAGGGTCAAAGGTCAGGGTCGGTATTTTTTTGGACAGGATTTTTTTTTTCTTTAAACTAGTACCATTGTTAAGCTTGGTACACACGATCTGATAATCCAACAACACACATTTGTTGTCGGAAAATTTTAAAGCATGCTATCCAACACATTGTTGGCGAAAAATCCGACAACAATTGTCCGATTGAGCGTACAAACGGTCGGATTTTCCGACAACAGCCTGCCATCACACAATTCCAGTCGGAAAATCCGATCGTGTGTATGAGGCTTTAGTGTCAGTGTCTTTTAGGTATCACAAAAAAAGCAAAATGTGCGCTATTGTTTCTGGGCTGTACTGCGAGTGCAAACAACAACTAACATACACATATGTGATATCACTGTTATCGTCAGTATCAGGAGAATCTATTTTGGGTTGTTCTTTGGTTATGTTAGTAGAAAGAAATATAGAGCTAAAATTAAAAAAGATTAATTATTTTTACTAAGTTGGGCCAGTTTTCCTTTGAAAAAAAAAAAAAAATCAGGATATCCATTACCATTTATCACCACATGAAAGCCCAGTTTGTATAATTCACCTGGATGCAGTACCGTAGTTGTGATGAAATGTACTGTTTTACTAACACATGTCAAAGTTGCAAAATTGAGCTTAGGCATTTAAATTTGTTTTACCCTTAAGCGCAAAGGGGTTAATTAATTAATTGCCCAGAGAGGGGAAATAAAACACTATTATATTAATAAATAAGATATGATGTTTGATAGGATGACAGGGTCTCTTTTAATGAATGATACCAGGCCTGGACATCAAAATGTATATTTATTATCTGAAACATTTAGTTAATTTATTCTGTTTTTATTTGAATCTATCAAGGAATTCATCCACCTGGACGCCAGACACACTAAATTCACTTGGAGGAATAGTTGCAATTTTAGGCCAATCCTCAATAGGAACTATTCCCAGGGTAAGGATGGGGAATAAGGGTTTATAAATGTTTTTATTGTATTAGTAGGCTCAGAATTGTATGCAACTCTAGTGTTTGTCACAAAGGCTAATGTGTTTGGAGTTTTGTAGATTTAAAATTCATATAAACTCAACCACTTGGTCTGTTTGGTCTGTTACTGTGTTTCCCCGAAAGTAAGACCTACCCTGATTATCCAGGAGGGCTGCAATATAAGCCCTACCTGAAAATAAGCCCTAGTGTGTGTGTTTCTGTAATCTAATCTGTGGTCAAATACCTTCCGTATACAGCGCCGGCGCTCAGCTTATCTCCTCCTCTTCTCCTGCCTGTCAGCGGGGGATTTTGCCCCCCTCTGCAATGCTCTGATTGCAGCAGGTTATGAAAGCGCTGAGGGGCGCTCAGCTGATCTCCTCTTCTTCTTCTGTCTGTCAGTGGGGGGATCTCAGGTCCCTCCCCCTGCAATGCTCTGATTGCGGCAGGCTATAGAAGATCCGAGGGGCACTCAGCTGATCTCCTCTTCTCCTGCCTGTCAGTGGGGGGATCTCGAGCCCCTCCCTCTGCAATGCTGGATTGCGTGGGCTATGGAAGCGCGTAGGGGCACTCAGCTGATCTCCTCTTCTTCTTCTGTCTGTCAGTGGGGGGATCTTGGGTCCCTCCCTCTGCAATGCTCTGATTGCGGCAGGATATGGAGGAGCCGAGGGGTGCTCATCTGATCTCCTCTTCTCCTGCCTGTCAGTGGGGGGATCTCGGGCCCCTCCCTCTGCAATGCTGGATTGCGGCGGGCTATGGAAGTGCGTAGGGGTGCTCAGCTGATCTCCTCTTCTTCTGCCTGTCAGTGGGCGGATCTCGGGCCCCTCCCTCTGCAATTCTGAAATGCGGTGGGCTATGGAAGAGCCGAGGGGTGCTCAGGTGATCTCCTCTTCTCCTGCCTGTCAGCGAGGGGATCTCAGCCCCCCTCCCTCTGCAATGCTCTGATCATGGTAGTGAGCTCAGATGGGCTATGGAAGCACCGAGCAGTGCTATAAGAAGGTATGTGACACTATAGATTACAGCAACACACACCTTTCATTATATACTACTGTAATAGAGAGGATTATTGCCGTTTAGAACCACTTTTACTTCACTTCACACTGGGGATTCCTGCCAGGCAGGGACGGAGAGGGGGCGAGAAGACAGCACATTAAATGGCAAGCCCTACAGCAAAAATAAGCCCTATTGAGTTTTTGGTTGCTAAAATTAATATAAGACCCGGGCTTATTTTCAGGGAAACACGGTATTTACAATTACAAAAGCATTTTTTATATTTATTTGATAAGTGCAAATATCCCTGTTGTCCCTGACAGAAATCCAGTGAGATTGAAAGTACTGTACCTGTGCACTTTGCTATTGGCCCTGCCCATTTCCTCATCTGAGAACTACAAAACACACCACCCCTCACCTCCGTAGCGTGGGGGTGTTCTGTAGTTCACAGAGTATCGATGGGCAGAGCAGAGTGCACAGGAACTTTTGAGCTCACTGGATTTCTGTCAGGATCTGTAGTCCAAATCAGGTTAGAGCCGCCTAGGGTGGCAACGTTGCTGTTCTTTAGATACAGTACTGTGGGTGAGTGTTGTCACCCAAGGAAAGGAAGTGTGTTAGTGGCACCACCAGGTAAAAATAAAGGAAGAAATAACTGAAAAAAAAAAAATAATGCATCCACCACATCTATATGGTTGAACTGGATGGACTTGTGTCTTTTTTCAACCTGACTAACTATGTAACTATGTAACTATGTAAGGTCTGGTGAGCTACAATATATTACATTTATGCTTTTGGATTTGGAAAACCTTAAAGCGTATGTTACCCCAACACTTTATATTCCTGATCTGTGCCTGCTGTACCATGTACTTGTATGAGAAAGTATCCGGTTCTCTTTGTATTGCTTAATTTATGTGAAATCCCTGGTGTTCCTGCCAGTCCATCTGCTTTCCAATTAAAAATTGAGCCCACCCTGGTCAGTTCTCTATCTATGCTGGGAACTCAGTGTTCTCTCCTCCAATGATCAGACTTGTCCTGACACCCCCCCCCCTACCCCACTGCACAGCCATTCACTGGCAAGCTCGGTGTCCTGCTGCTTTTCCTCCCCCAGCTCTTATGCAGCTGAGAACAGAGGGAATGTGATCACTTATAAAAGAAGGGAAAAATATACTTATAATGTTTTTTTTCTTTTTTTTTTATATCTATACAAAAATGTTTTGCCTTTTATTTCTATTTTAAACTGAATGGGTTGTTTTACAAGGTGATCGTTTACAATCACTTCAGGGCTTTGTTCACATGGGCAGCAGAGGGTAGATGAAAAAAAGGCAGTTAATCCTCATTTTTAATGCCCACCAGTGAGTTAACACTGCTGCTAGACGCGCCCTAGTTAAGTGAATACAATCACGCAGTTGTGGAGCAGTTGAAATGCGGTGCAAACAAAATTAGCCATACAGGATAGGGACATTGCCTCTTGTTAACCAGCTTTGAAAAGCTATCCACTACAGATGGCTTTTCAGAGCTGTAAAAAAAAAAACAGTTGCCAGTGTGAACGAGGCTTTGTTATGAAACAGCTTGAAGCAACTTAGTAAGAAAGTCAGAAGCAGGTCGGAAGATACTCAGAAGCATTTTTAATTGATCTTATGCACTGATCACTCAAGTACCAAAACTGACCAGTGATGCATTGGGTGCACCTAAAAATTTGTTGCACATGCCCTATTACTCTTTATCTCATTTTAATTTAATCTCACAAATTTTTCTTATTCTTGACAGGAAAATTTTAATTCCTGGATGAAGACTGCTGTACAAAATTCTGCCTACTCAAGGGACCAGTTTGCCACCTTTGTGAAATATCGTGCTTCCTCCAGATCACGACGTGCCGCGGGTGAGTGTAGTAAATGTAGTCAATCACATTCTGAACTGATTGAACCATTGGGGTTTTGCCTTGGATGAATTAAAGGTTTTTTAGGGGCCCATTCATAACTATGCGTTTTAATGTACATTCACAGTTTTTCCAATGTTATTAATGGTGATAGTTCATATCCATGCGATGTGGTGACCTCCATTGGTCAAAAAGGTGCTTGTCCATTTTTTAATGCCTCAATATAGGTTATAGAGACTGTTGATGGAAACAGAAGCACACTTCAACGATGACCATCACCCTGCCCACAACAATAACAAATGCTGGAAAAAGCAGAAACATAAGTGTGAAGCCAGCCTTAAGCAAGACATAGATTGTACAAGATTCCGTGGTGGAAGGAAAGAAAATTGCTTAACACAGTCACTGTGGATGGGGAATCCCTCCCACAGCGCTATTGTGTTCTGCTGAAAAAAAAGTCTTCCAACCACCAGCAGTGATCACATGCAAAAAAATCAGACAGGCTGGTTGTACTGAATTTGATTGATGGATCAGTACAACCAGCCTGCCCATAGATGGATCGAATCTTGGGTGTTCACTGCTAACCTGGCCAAAATTCAATTATTGTCGACTTTAAAATAGAATTTTAGAGGGAATCTGTGATCTAACATGACTTCCTTTCATTGTAGATTGTCCAAGTGGCAAGCAGATTACAGCTAGCAATGTGAACGATCCTCTCCTTCCGCTGAATTACAATGTCGCTGATCTGGATGCCTGCTTAGATAATGACACTCTTCTAAATTACCTGAGCATCTTGAGCAGTATGGCGTTCACGAATGAGCAACTACAAGTCCTAAAGAATAGACTTGATGTGGTGAGTGTCTATCAGTTTTTATGTGGTTGACTTTTTTAAAGTAGAATCAAAGGTCCGCTTACACTAAGGTGACCAGATTTTTTAAATGAAATCCGGGGACATATGTTTTTTTTACTAGAAATGGCGGCAATCAGCGACTCTCTGCCGGTCACCGCCGCCGCCCGCCTCACAGTCTGTCAAGTCTTACTTTCCAGGCCCCCCGGCTACTACTGGGTGGGGAGCGGAGGAAGATCACTCTGCCAGGGAAGGCAAGGAGATAAACAGGCAGGCGGCTGGCCGGGATTTAAGCCAAGGCAGAAGAACATGTGTTTGGAGCTGAATGGGCATGTACTCAAAATTGAAGAAATATTCACTCCGCTCCGAACAGCACATGATCATCAGAAAGGGGCAGAGATAATGGAAAAAAATACATCCCCCTAAGCTAGTAAGAGCGGTGGTGTGTAATTCTGATTTATTTTTTTATTCTGTACTGACTGTCTTTGAAATTGCCCCAGCCCCTGTTCAAATCCAATCCGGGGACAAAACCGGGGACAGACTTGGTCCGGGGACAGTGTCCTCAATCAGGGGACTGTCCCCGGAAACCGGGCATGTCTGGTCACCCTAGCTTACTCTTTCTGGGGCAACCCATTCAGAGGTCACCCCCCAGTCTTCTACCCTTGGTGCTTAGACAAGTATGTACATCATACGTACATCTTACTCTTCACGGCTAAATTCTGAGCAATACAGAGCAGCCCGAATTGCTCTTGCAATGAGATTTCAGCTGCTCTGTATTACCCAGGAATCGTTCAGTAAATCATGCCCAGCAATACGAAAGGCGGGGGTAAGGTGAGTACTGCAAGGTTTGCTTTAAAATGTTGACAGTACATGGTCAAATACAATAGAAATACAACCATACCTGGTTATTAGATATACAGGCTCTGTTTTCTGCTTGGATGTGCTACACAGCGACTGTGCTTTACTGCTCTTTGTCACAATGCAATCCATTGGTCATCTGATAACAGTGCTCTCCTTGGGTGGCTGATATCTCAACAGTTGTTTTCAGCAAAACTATATCTGTTGCAGGAACCCAAAGTTCTTGCCATTATGTGCAAGTATAAACAGCATAATTGCACATTATGGTGGACATAAGCCACCCATACACGGAGTGAATTGCGACTGGTGCCTACAAGCACCACTCCACCCGTCATCATTCTATCTAAAAATCAAAGGTGGAAAATTGTTGGCTGATCAGTGACTGCAGCCAATCAGCTGGACAATAGGCAGCCCGGTATTCCTTAGCTTGCTGGAATTGGCATAGGGTAAGGTGACCAGATTTTTAAAATTAAATCTGGGGACATATTTTTTTTTACTAGTAATGGCGACAATCAGCGACTCTCTGCCTGTCGCCGCCGCCCACCTCACAGCCTGTCAAAAATTACTCTCTGGGCCCCGGCTACTACTGGGTGGGAAGCAGAGGAAGATCTTCCTCCGCCAGGGAAGGCAAGAAGATAGGAAGGCGGCTGGCTGGGACTTGAGCCAAGGCAGAAGAACATGCGAGCGGAGCTGAATGGGCATGCACCCAAAACTGAAGAAATATTCCCTCCGCTCCGACCAGCACATGATCATCAGAAAGGGGCACAGATAATGGAAAAAATACACCCCCCTGAGCTAGTAGGAGCGGCGGAGCGGGGTGTGTAATTCAGAATTTTGTTTTTATTCTGCACTGACTGTCTTTGAAATTGCCCCAGCCCCTGTTCAAATCCAATCTGGGGACCAAACCGGGGACAGACTTGGTCCGGGGACAGTATCCTCAATCCGGGGACTGTCCCTGGAAACTGGGGATGTCTGGTCACCCTAGCATAGGGACACAGTGGACGCCTTTAGCTGCCATTGTGCTTTGTGAGCTTCTGGAGAATCCTTGCACCGTTAAAGGGAATGGGCATGCTTGCCTTTAATTTATCCATTGCTATACTATACTGTATATGCTCCAAGATGGAGAGTCCCAAAGATTAAAGTTAGGAGCACACATAGAGGATTATTTACGAAAGGCAAATCCACTTTGCACTACAAGTGCAAGCTACAAGTGCAAAGTGCACTTGAAATTGCACTTGGAAATGCAGTCGCTGTAAATCTGAGGGGTAGATCTGAAATGAGGGGAAGCTCTGCTGATTTTATTATCCAATCATGTGCAAGCTAAAATGCTGTTTTTTATTTTCCTTGCATGTCCCCCTCGGATCTACAGCGACTGCACTTCCAGTTCAATTTCAGTGCAATTTCAAGTGCACTTTGCACTTGTAGTGCAAAGTGGATTTGCCTTTAGTAAATAACCCCCATAGGGTCCTTATTGAAGCAGTGCGGCTTCCACATACAGTATATTTTGCAAATGTTGTGCAACTAAAACCCTTTTATCCAATAAAAGCCACGTTGGATTGGAGTGCGGCTGTCCAGATATATAAATTTTTTCCAACTAAAACCCTTGCTTTTGACCCAATTTGTTTTGTTTGTTATGAGATGATCAATCTTATTATGTCTCATACATCTTTCCTACAGATCTATCCTGGAGGTTACCCAGAAACTGTTATAAGCAACCTGGGAGCCATCAGCTTCCTGTGTACATCAGCCGATATTACCAAATGGAATATCACCTCCGTAGACACTTTGGGAAGTTTGCTGACAACAGGACCATCAAACAACCTGGTAAGTAGAAGGTTATGAGCTACTTCTGTGACAGCAGAGTCCTGGCAGCCCATAAAACTCCAACATGTACTTATTATCCTATTAACTGCAGGTCCAGGGCTCTGGATGAAATATAAGACCAAGTCATGCGTTTCTTCCATGGCAGGATCTCGGTGTGGTGCTATTGTGAAAGCAGTGGCAAACAGCAGCCAATCACAAAACAGATTACTTTAAGGGAACCTGTCATTTTGTTTAAAGTCCAACAGCTGTTATAGTGTATATTTGAGTAAAGTGTGCAGAAAAACAGTGTTTTGCATATGTCATACATTTATTTTGTGTCCCATTCAGCTTCACTGTTAGCAAAAAAAGTGGCTTGGACAACATGCTGCAGAGAGCTGTGTGTGAGAGCAGTGGTGTCTCTGCAATGGCCCAGCATGTCCCCTTACTTAAAGGGGTTGTAAAGGTTCATTTTTTATTTTCTAAATAGGTTCCTTTAAGCTAGTGCATTGTTGGTTCACTTACCTTTTACTTCGATTTCCCTTCTAAATGTTTTTTTTCTTTGTCTGAATTTCTCACTTCCTGTTCCTCCTCAGAAAGCTGTTCAGTAAGCTGTTCTGGCTGACTAAACACCACTCGGATGATGGTGTGAAGTTTACTAAGGAGAAACAGGAAGTGAGAAATTCAGACAAAGAAAAAAAACATTTAGAAGGGAAATCGAAGGAAAAGGTAAGTGAACCAACAATGCACTAGCTTAAAGGAACCTATTTGGAAAATAAAAAAAACAAACCTTTACAACCCCTTTAACACAGACCAAAAGCTGCGAAAATATGTAACTCTTACCCCTTCAAAAACAAGTTTAGGCTGCAAATTTAGTATTTAAGCTCAAGTGAAATTTCATTTTTAGCAAAGAATTCTAAGTCTGGGCAGCGTGCTCTGTGTGTGCAACACTCCGAAACCCCCCACCCCCACTAAGCCAGACCAGACCAGTTCTGCAATCAGTAGTGAGTGTAAACTTTGCAGGTTTCACAGCTTTAAAAAATGGCATTATTTATGCAAAATACATTGCTGCTTCGTTGACTTTTTCCTTGCTTTGTTATTTTCAGGCCCAGATTATCATTACACAGTATATTAATTTGGGTAACCCATTGAGTGGAGCTGCGATCAACGCCATTAGCAGCAAATACATATGTCTCTTAAATTCAACGCAGCTGAATCTCATCACACCAACTGCTTTAAGGTCAGTGAAGTCTCTATAACACAGAAGGAACAGTCTAAAATCCATTTGTTTGGCATATTTCTCACGATGTATTAGAAGTGTGTAAAACATAGTTTTTATAATGGAGAGTAGATACCATAATCCGCAGAACACTACATTGTTTTCTGCACATTGCACTTGACATTTGACATCATTGATAGAATACAGGCCATGCTGTTGAGCCTGCAGTGACCTTCAGAATGTTCTCTGCAAAGTGTCCCAGAGAATACTCTGTGATTGGTGAAAAGCTTGGTCACATGACTTTGACGGGTGATCTCTTCTTCCCAGTATGCTTCTTTTTTTTTTTTTTTTTGCCCATTCAATAAAGTGCAGAAGGCTGCAACCAATGTTATGGAGATCATGCTGAAGATTATGCTTGAGCCACCACAAGATTACCAGGAATCATACCAAGAAAAAAAAGAAGCCAATATCTATCCAAAAACTAAAATATTAATTTTGGGTGGACTCGTCCTTTGCATGCAAACTAATTTGGTACTTTGATGCTTTAAAATTGTATTCCTAAACCTAATCCATTATATATTATGTTATATCTTATGTTCTCTCCTCACTATTGGCAGTGATGCCCAACCTCTAGACATATCAACCTGCAACCAGTCGGTGAAGGATGCTCTGTATATTAAAGCAAACACATCCTATCAGGACGTGGCCAACCAAACATCTGCCTATTACAACCTTCTAAAGTCGTACCTATGTAAGTAACATGGCTAGGACAGTTCACTTGAGGAACACACCTAGTGATTTGATGACTCTATTCTATGAAGGTTGGGGAAAGGTAACTCATGCACAGTGGTCTTAGGGATTGTGTACATAGGCATCAAAATCAGAGGCAAACAAAGAATACTTAGTACCTTCAGGTGTATTCAACTTAGTTAGTGGGTCAGTAGTGAGTTTCAGTAGGGCAGTTTTAGTGGAGTGTACAAGCGAAAATAGACTGTAAGGGATCAAGAAGGTTGTTGTCAGTGAGGTAGGAGCTAAGACGGTTGTAGACTAAGCGTTCTAAAAGTTTTGAAGCAAACAGGAGTAAGGAGATGGGTCTTAAGTTGTTCAGGCTGGTGGGATCCAGTGAGGGCTTTTAAAAGGGTTGTAAGGTTTCTTTTTAAATAACAAACATGTTATACTTACCTCCACTGTGCAGTTCGTTTTGCACAGAGTGGCCCCGATCCTCGTCTTCTGGGGTCCCTCGGTGGCTGCCTCGGCTCCTCCCTGCAAGAGCTAACCCCCTTCATGGAAAGCTCTCTCCCTAAGGGGGGGGGGTTAGCTTGCGGGCACGCTCCCGTCATAGGATGCATTAAGGTGAAAAAACACAAACCTTTACAACCCCTTTAAAGAATGTGAGTACCCTGTGCATGTTTTAGAGGGGAGGTGCCAGTAGAGAGGGAGAGATTGAAGATGTGAGTGAGGGAGCATAAAATAGAAGAAGAGGGTGACCGTAGTAGATGCGAGTGAACAGGATCCAGGGGGCAGGTGGTAAGGTGGGCTTCTCAGAAAACTTTAGAGACCTCTTCGATAGTAGCAAGGTCAAAAGAGGAGAGTGTTGAGAGTGGATTTATACAGGGTATGTTAAATGGGTTAGATGTCTGTGCAGTGGAGATGTCCCCATGAATTGCACCAATCTTGTTTTTGAAGTGATTGGTAATCTCGTGAGCGAGTTACTGGGTGGAAATAGTGGTAAAGAAAGTAGAGAGTTAAAAGTAGAGAAGAGGCAACGAGGACTGGAGTATTAGTGAGGGTGACAATGTAGGTTTGTTTGGCAGCATGGAGGGCAGAATTGTATTTTAAGAAGGCAGATTTATATTGGGTGAATGCATGCTGGGAGTTGGTTTTACACCACACTCACTCCAGTGCTCGGCTATGTCTTTTAAGGTTTCTGGTGTTGTCGGTCTGCCAAGTGTGGAATAGTCGACGCCTAACATTTTGTGTAGTGAGAGGAGCAAGAAAGAGAGTCCAGTGAGGATGAATGTGAACTGTTGTAGATAGAGGTGGCCAGGTTGGGGCAAGACAGGGGTGAGGGGGTCAGTTGCAGAGTAGAAAAGAGAAGGTATAAAGTGGCGAAGGTTTCTACGGGTAATTGTTTTCTGCTTTTCTACCATGTGTGTAATATGTTTGTGATTTCCTTGATCAGCAGTTGTTACTTTTAAATAACGTTTATTTAACTTTTAAAATGTTATTATGGTGGAAGAACCTCCTCCAATTCACATGCGCACTTAATGTGCACTTACCAATTGTTCCCAGTGACAACAACTGAACCATATAGGCTGCAAAAGGCAATGCAACACTACTCAAAATACATTTATAAATGATAGATTGGATTTTTGATCAGTTTTCAGTTAAACACAAAAGTGCTAAATAATCCTGTTCTGATGTCAGGGGCTTAGCGGAACAAGAAAGTGTTAGAAAATATTCTCAAAGAAGACACAGATGGCAACAAAACATATTTTCTAGTAAGCTGAAAAAACGCTAGATCGTATGTAAGGTTTCCTGCATCCTTCTAACACCGTGACCCTTGACCCCGCATTTCTTGTCCTGGTGTAAAGATAAATAAACAAAAATAAAATCTTGCAAGAAGCTCTAACACTTTTTCATTCTATCACAGTAAAGACTCTTTCCCTAGGGAATGTGACTTGGTGATTGGCCATTTTTGTCAGCCAATCACCCAATCAGCATGACTATGGTATTAACTACGGCTTATGCTATTAACCAATGACCCCATCCCCCCCCCCCCCCTAATAAACACACAAAACATAGATGGAGTGAATTGGCCAAAGCAGCCATTTTATTAACCAAAATATATATATAACTCTCAATATTTAACATAATAACATAATAACCTTTAATATAAAACCTTCAGTATTTATCACCACAATGGGGCACAAGGTCCAATAAGCATAACCCATAACTGTACCTGCTAGTCACTTCCAGGCCTCCAGTCGCTAAAACCTCTGACTCAGAGACAACTAGCAGGTACCCATATACCAACTGGGAGCCGTACCTCAGACGGGTTCCTAACCATGCCTTTTAGGTGCCCATATGACCTAACAAGGACCTTGCACCCCGCCACAATGTCCGCCAACTCACGGTCACCAAACCCCATACCAGTACACAACAGTCCCTTAAAACATAGGGCTAAGCTCCTTACCCTCAGGCTCCTCGTGGCGAACTGGCCCCTCCTGTTTCTCTTCCTCCTAAGCTCGCAAACGCTTTCTCCTCCCCCCGGATCTGCCAGCCCCATGCTAACACTGCGTCCCCTAAGCTCCGCCCCGTTAACCCCTGTCCTGCCGGCCCTCTGTTGACGCCTGCGGCGTTACTCCGGGCCTCTCTTTAGTATTAAGAAGTCACATACCCTGAGGGAGAAAGCTGTTGCCAATGGATTTAAAAATGTTTGGGCCCATCCAACCTTAAACATTCTGTTGCAGTGTATTATTGCACACCTGTTAACGCATATTATGGCACACTATAACATGTGTTATAGGCAACCCAGTTATTATAAAAAAAAACAACTAATGCATAACAACAAATGAAAAAACACACATGATCCTTTTTTACTTATGCTAATCACCACAAAATGTGTTGAGGTGTGTTGGACTCCACTGTAAAGTGTGTTAGAATGACAATTTTTAATAAATGGCACCCCAATACACTGCAACATAGAGCAGGTGTGCTGCCATGTTTTGTGGTAAGGTGCATTGCTAAAACACACAAGTGTGAGTGGGTCCTTAAGGCAAGAAATAGGAGTGATATAAAACGGTATTGTTGGGTAATGTGAGTGCTGCTCATGTTCACCTATTAAACACATATACCCCATAAGATCCAATTCAAATGTGAACCACTGCTCTTAAGATTCTTTCCCAACTTTTAGTAAAAGCAGATGATAGAAGTCCATGTAAACAAGCCCTTACAAAATGTGTGGTCTTCAATTTTCATAACTTGTAAAAGTCTTTTCACAATGGCTGCCATGGACTGTAAGGAAATTGTGGACTGAATGTGTATTCTGTTCTTTCCACGATTGTTTATCCTCAGATTTTACAAAATATAATGTTGTCTTGTGCCATCTTTACTTCCTCTTCCACCAAATCTAAAATTCTTTTTAATACTTGTAAAGAAGTAAAATATGTCAGAATAAATTGTGGAAATTCCTTGTTCATGAACTTATGTTACCTTAAAAAACGCAAAGAATACTGCAAACAACAAAAGACTGTGAAAGACAAATCCTCAAGTTTGCAATAAAACCACAGTTATAAACTACTACCTTTATGTTGTCAGCTGGTGCACCATTGGCAGACCTGAAGGCACTCGCCGCCAAAAGTCCCAACATGGATATCTCAACCTTTGTGAGCCTGAACCCGAACTCTGTGGTGGTAAGTGTAAATTACAGAATTGTGACCCATTTAGGCTTATTCAAGAAATCAAATATGTGTGTGCAAAGTACAGTGACCCATAGCAACCAATCAGAATTTATCATTACTGATCTGAGAATGGGGGAATATCTCAAATGTTGAATTTGAATCAAAACAGGATTAGAGTGGATATCTTCCAATGGAGTATGTTAGTGACAAATGATTAATAGGAAATTTTCCTCACCTTTGAGAGATTTCCTCTAAGCTTTTGTATCTACAGGGGGGAGTTAAAGGGACATCTCCCCAAGGGACACAGATGGCAAAAAAGCACTGATGGGGCTTTTAACCCAAAAATTCTAAAATGTCACCAGGTCCTATGGACAGTTTTTTTAAAAATTGTAATACTTTATTTTTGGAAGAAAGCAAGGAATACATTTTTATAAAAATCATTCTTAACAGGGTATTAGTATCTATCTACTAGGTCACTATACATTAGGTTCAATTTTCCCCAAAGCATATAGACCCATCATCCCAAAGCGTCAAAAACAACTATCTCCCCTTAGTAATACACTCAGAAACTCAACCCCATGTCTGGGGCCTTTAAAGTGTCCCGAGCTCTGGGGGGAGTCTCTATAAAATGTCGAACCATCTCTTCCCTCTCATTTTACTCAAAAATAAAAAATAAAAAAAAATAAGTCTAAATGCATCTTATCTTTTGTCCTACCAGAACCTCACAGTCAGCGATGTAAAGAGCCTGCTTGGCAACAATACTGCCGATCTGCTCAGCCAGTTATCAAGCCCGACTGTCAGTCTATGGGTCCAAAACCAGAAACAATCTGACCTTGACACATTGGGCCTGGGTATCCTGGGAGGAACTCGGGATTTTACCACCACAGCCACTACCATCACCACCACCACTACCAAAGCTAGTAAGTATATTTACTTTAATATTAACCTTCCTTCTATTATTATTATTATTATTCAGTATTTATATAGCGTCAACAGTTTATGCAGCGCATTACAATGTAGGGGGGGACAGAACAATTACAATACAGTTTGATTCAAAAGGAATAGGAGGGCCTTGCTCATGGAGCTAACAATCTAAATGGAGGGGAGGTGGTACAAAAGGTAATAGCTGCGGGGAATGATCTGATGGAGGTGACTCGGGTACAGATTTTAGGTGGAGGTGGGGTAGGCTTCCCTGAATAAATGAGTTTTCAGGGATCACCTAAAGGTGGACAGGGTAGGGGCTGACCGGACATACTGGAGCAGGGAGTTCCAGAGGATGGGAGAGGCTCTGGAGAAGTCCTGGAGGCGAGCATGAGAGGAGTTTAAAAGGGAGCTAGAGAGCAGGAGATTTTGGGAGGTGCGGATAGGACGATTTGGGTGATATCTGCAGATGACGTTGGTAATGTAACTGGGGGCAATATTATGGGTGGCTTTATATGTTGTGGTTAGTACTTTGAATTTTATACGATGGGGAATTGGAAGCCAGTGAGGGGATTGGCAGAGAGGAACTTATAATTAAAAAACAGGTGTAGCAATACCCTGTTCAGGGCCGCTGATTAGTTTTGGGTCTTGCACGTTACCTCCTCTGCTGCATTGTCCAGGTAGTAAAGTTTGCAGTAATGCAATGTCCACACAGATGTAAAACCTCAAACAGTTAGGCTTTATTTTTCATATGCGGTAAACGTTGAGAAGTAGAAGGTATAGAAGAGCAGGGGAAGGTTCAGGCACTCGCCACTAAAAGTTGACAAAGGTAGAAGTTCAAAGTCACTCACCACTCTCAATGTTAGAGTGGGTATTGGTCACCTGGATAGTCCCCTCTCACATGGCCTAGCAGCCGGGATGACTCACGGATTAGCACGAGGGCAGTCTCTGCCACAGACTGCCCAAGATGAGTTGGGTCTCTGCCACAGACCTGCATTAAGTGTACAAAGTCTCTGCCACAGACCTGTGTTAAAGTAATCAATTGGATGGTCCAGCAACCCTCACAGGATTTCAAAGTCCCAAACTTCCAGCCGTACAGTTTTAAGAACCTTTAAGCCGATCCGGCGAACTGTAGGGCTCGTAGCATAATGGATCCCTCCTTACTGAAGTTGCCAGGCCTCCCCCGAGACAGCAGTATTGTGCCGGTCTCCTCCGGGGCAGATCCTTCCCTGGACTTCTTCACTAAGATTCTTCCTCCCCATTTGAATGGAAAGCTTGGGATCCCTTCTCTGGATATAGGCCCCAGCCAGGCTAAGTAGCGATGCAGCCTCGGGCCAACGTGGCCCCGAGACCAGGACCACACACACCTCACGCCCGGAGGGCTGCGGGGCGGGCGTGAACGAACCCCAATCAATGGCGTCTGCCCCTTAAGTATCCCCTCCCAGCAGGCACAGCCGGTTAACCACTCCCACTCTACCACTGCCGAGAGGGGCCACTCAATGTACCATGAACTTGTGTTCCAACAAGTGCCTGAGGTGGTAACGCCACCTACAGGCAAAAAGGGCAATCACTGCCAGGCAAACCATAACTGAGACAGAGGCGAATTTAAATGTAATTATCAACCGTCTGAGCCCATCTACTGGCTCAGACATCCCTCTAAATTTAAATAGCGTCCCAACCTTTTGGGATGGGCGCTACACAGGATTTAAAATGACAGCTATGGATTTCTCAGGAATGTCCTAGGTTCTAAAGGCAGAGCTTTATCCAGAGAGTGGAGATGTTTAGTCGATAAACAATGCTATTAGGCTTTTATTATCAAGGCTTAATTGTAAATGGCAGGTTAAAGTGTATGTAAAACCTAACAACAAACTTCTATTTGCTCCCCTTTGGTTGGGTAAATATACCATTGAAAATGTTATGTAATATCTGCTTTATATGTGCAAAAATACCTAATGAGCTTTTCTCTGATATCGCTAATAAGCCCTTCCATGTTTTCCCTTGTATCACAGAACACCTCATCCCTATTTTGTAGAGCAGGGGTGTCAAACTCAATTTCATCACAAGCAACGTCAGCATTATGATTACCGCTTGTATCTGTAAGACTAGATGTCCAGAGCACCCCCTCCCCTTACATCAGATGTCAAGTGCACCCCATCATCAGAAGTCAAGAGACCCTCACCCTCTCTTACATCACAATGCACCACCTTACCTTGTGCTGCTGCTGGGAAGATCTGGGGGGGGGGAGCTGTGAAGCAGAAAGTGCAGGGTCTGGAGGAGGACCAGAGGAGTGCTAGAGTCTGCTGAATGCTGAGAGCAGGGGAGATGGAGATGAGGTGGTGCTGCAGCTGCATAGAGGATCTAAAGGAGGAGATCTGTATGCCTCTCTGCTGCTGACTGCTGAGATGAAGGGGGGGGGGTGGTAGAGATGAGACTCTCTGAGGCTGCTAGGAGAAGATCAGGATCCGGCAGAGAAGTTCTGCTTCCTCTCTGCTGCTAACTGCTGAGACAAGGTGTGGGAGGAGATGAAGGGGTGTCACCAGCTGCAGGAGAGGTGCGAGGGCAACATGAAATGGCCTGGCGGTCCGGATGTGGCCCATGGGCCTTGTGTTTGACACATGTTGTAAAGTGAGTAGAATTGGAGGTGTTCTGCTGCTCCGAAAAGACAACTGGGCAGGGCTGACACCATTCCTTGTGATTTCAGTCCAGGAAAGCCACTGTGTTGTCAGCACACAACAGGAAACGAGGAGCTGCATTTCTACCAGGATCAAATTGTTTTTTTCTGTACTTGCAGGGTCTTTAAAGGGATGAAACATGGGAACATTTTCATATATTCCACAGATGTACTGCAAATTATTAAAAAATTTTATGCCCCGACATATACGGTACCATAAAGTCTTAAATATTATCTCCCATTTATCTTTGCAGGTGCCGCTTCAGTTTTCCTACAGTCCCTATCTTTTGTCCTGACTGCTGTGGGGGTCACCTTTCTTTTCTGAGACACTCAACCTTGAATTGTGTCCAAGGACAGATTCAGTTTAATTATGGACAGCGCAAACCTTCATTTTTGCTTCTACCTTATATATGAAATACGGGGTGGCTTTAAAGGAATTATTATATGTTGTTTGTGGAAATAGCAAAGATTGAAATTATGATACATGTATATATACCATTTGTCTAAAAAGTGAACTAGTCCTCTAAATGGATATCAGGCACCCCCTCACTTTCTTTTCCTGTCATTTTTTTTTTTTTTTGTAAGGTTTGTGAACATTTTAAGTACACACTCTTACAAAGACCATTGTACTTTAACAAATTTAAACTGTTCGACCAATTCCCCTCACTTTCTGTTCTGTCTTGCACATGTTAAATAAATTGGTAAGTAGGCTAATATCTCTAAATTCCCGTCCTGTTTGACACGCTTCAGACAGACAGAAAGTAATAAATCTGCAAAATAGGAAAACAGACAGCAATAAAAGGTTAACAGACATTTCCCTGGATGCTATTTTTACCTCCATATATATGACTTGTATTTGACCACAAGAAGTGCCATGAAGTTGCAGCCAGTAAAAGTGGCCAAATAGATGGCATTAGCCAGAGTACCAAAAATGTGCTCTGTAAAGGTGTCTGAACTAGAATTGAGACAATACAAGAGGGTGCCAACAATAATTCAGTCATTTAAACACAAAGAAGTAGCTATTTAAAGCGGAGGTTCCGCGACCAATCGTTTTTTTTTTTTTGTGTTTAATCAGTGGTATTACAGATCTCAATTGAGTACTCACTTGTTACATGCCTTCAAACATCCCACGTCCGTTTTCTTAGCAAAGATAAACTTATAAAAAACGATCCAGGCATTTCCCATTTTGCTTGTGGGCATTGTGAAGCCCACAAGCAATTACTTCCTGGAAGCGGTGAATGCGCCGTAAACATCTTGGTTGCCATCACAACGGCCGGCGTCACTGAAAGTACACGCCCTGTTGTGAAGCCATTCACAATAGAAACATCAGCGATGTCACGTGACCGGCATCAGTTGTCGCTTAGCGGGGTATCCCTGGGAAGCACGAAACTGCTCCCAGTACATATTGCGGTGAGCTCCCAAAGATCACTGCGGCGCCGGAGAGACGCCTACTCCTGCGGGAGGTAAACCCAGGAACTCCTATTTATTAAGGTATTTAAATGACAAATTATAAAAACATGGGTCATGTGTCGATCTTAGTTGTGCAAGGAAGCTGAGGAAATGTACTTGAAATTTGGGTGAACCTCCGCTTTAATATTCACAGAAGAGGTGTCCAGTTTGTAGCAGAACATGCTCAAAATAGCTGATTCATAAAATAGGCCAAGGACAAGGCTTTTGCCTATCCTTTGAAAAAATATAAACATACTTGACGTAATTGTAGCCGTATTAGTGCAATTGTGACAGAGAAAATTAAGTACTGTCCGTGATACTTTTTTTATTTGCACTAACATAGAATTTTTCAGGACAAGCTTTCGGGGTATGTCCCCTTCTTCAAGGTCCAAGCAGTACTGATTCACAATTTTTTTAGCAGAATGTTGAAACAAAACAAGAAAAAAAAAAAAAAAAAAAAAAAATCTCAGAGGGAAAGGAAAAAAAACACATACAAATCAATGGTAATAAAGATAGCAGCAGAGTTAGTGAGATAAGACAGAGTTAGTGAGATAAGACAGAGGGAGAGCTATAGACTTGAGGGGGGAGATGCTAGTCACAGAGGGGGTCATAAAACCTTAGTATAATGGGTAAGGAAACCAATATCTAAATTTAGGCCATTCGTTTTTGTGTTAAAAAGAATTATCATTCTTAGTTCAAATGTTTTCCTTTCCTGGATAGTTCTGAAATTCCCTTTAAGAACTAAAACATTGAGGTCTTCTATAGTGTGGTCTGGTTGTGAGAAGTGATGTCCCACAGGTGTGCAGAAACTCTCTTCTTTATGTTCCTTGATGGTATGTCTGTGAAAATTCATCCTCGCTTGCAACTTCTGTCCTGTTTCACCAACATAAGATCCTTTGCCACACCTGTTGCATTGGATGAGGTACACAACATTACTGGAGGTACAGTTGTAAGATCCCATGATGGTGAAGGTCCCATTTGTGTGTGTGACACTTTTGGATGGATTGATCTGGTTGCACAGTTTGCAGCGTTTTTTATTGCAGGGTTTGCTTCCATTATTTGTGACTTCATAATCAGAGTGAAGTTTCCTGCTGATTAGTTTGTGTCTGAGGTTGGGTGGTTGTCTGAAAGCCAATAATGGGGGTTGTTGGAATATTTCTTTCAGAGTTTCATCCTCTGTTATAATGGGCTGTAAATCTTTGATTATCTTTTTGATCCCCAACACACTAAACGAGCCATCATACACAGCCAGGCCATCAGATACCACCGAATTTGTTCAGACCCAGAAGTCAGAGATAAACATCTCAGAACACTGGCAGGCTCTTTCCAGAAGAAAGGATATAAAGACAAAACCATCAACAACAGCATAAACACAGCCTTGAAAACCCGAAGAGAAAATCTCCTCCAATACAAAGAGAAAAAAACAAATAACCGAGTACCTCTAGTCACCACATACAACCCAACACTAGAAGGGATCAAAAAGATAATCAAAGATTTACAGCCCATTATAACAGAGGATGAAACTCTGAAAGAAATATTCCAACAACCCCCATTATTGGCTTTCAGACAACCACCCAACCTCAGACACAAACTAATCAGCAGGAAACTTCACTCTGATTATGAAGTCACAAATAATGGAAGCAAACCCTGCAATAAAAAACGCTGCAAACTGTGCAACCAGATCAATCCATCCAAAAGTGTCACACACACAAATGGGACCTTCACCATCATGGGATCTTACAACTGTACCTCCAGTAATGTTGTGTACCTCATCCAATGCAACAGGTGTGGCAAAGGATCTTATGTTGGTGAAACAGGACAGAAGTTGCAAGCGAGGATGAATTTTCACAGACATACCATCAAGGAACATAAAGAAGAGAGTTTCTGCACACCTGTGGGACATCACTTCTCACAACCAGACCACACTATAGAAGACCTCAATGTTTTAGTTCTTAAAGGGAATTTCAGAACTATCCAGGAAAGGAAAACATTTGAACTAAGAATGATAATTCTTTTTAACACAAAAACGAATGACCTAAATTTAGATATTGGTTTCCTTACCCATTATACTAAGGTTTTATGACCCCCTCTGTGACTAGCATCTCCCCCCTCAAGTCTATAGCTCTCCCTCTGTCTTATCTCACTAACTCTGTCTTATCTCACTAACTCTGCTGCTATCTTTATTACCATTGATTTGTATGTGTTTTTTTTCCTTTCCCTCTGAGATTTTTTTTTTTTTTTTTTTTTTTTTTTTTTTCTTGTTTTGTTTCAACATTCTGCTAAAAAAATTGTGAATCAGTACTGCTTGGACCTTGAAGAAGGGGACATACCCCGAAAGCTTGTCCTGAAAAAAATATAAAAAAATTTAGTTACAATGGGTCATATATCTCCAAGTAGCAGTCTTAATCATCAAAGGGCTTCTGAAGGGTAGCCTTTGCAATAATCTGAGGCTAACTCAGCCCCTGCCCAACCAACATCTGGTGTAAAGGAGACCCTGAAGCCTCGTACACACGGCCGAGAATCCCGTCGTAAAAAAACTTTGGTTTTCTCGACGAGATTCTTGTCAAGCTTGACGGGATTCTTGTCAAGCTTTCCTTGCATACACACTGTCAATCCAAAATCTCGATGTAAAGCGCGGTGACGTACAACACGTACAACGGCAATATAAAGGGGAAGTTCGATTCCAATGGCGCCACCCCTTGGGCTGCTTTTGCTGATCTTGTGTTACTGCGTGTTAGTAAAAGTTTGGTGAGAGACGATTTGCGCTTTTCAGTCTTCGTGCTTTCAGTTTGTTACAGCGTGACGAATGTGCTATTTCCATTACGAACGCTAGTTTTACCAGAAGGAGCGCTCCCGTCTCATACTTGATTCTGAGCATGTGCGGTTTTTTAAGACTCGGAAAAGCATACAGACGACCGGTTTTCTCATCAAGAAACAGGCCGACGAGAATCCCGACAAGAAAAACGAGAATCCTGACGATAAAATAGAGAGCAGGTTCTCTATTTTTCTCGTTGAGATTCCCGGCAGTTTTCTCGACGAGAAACCATACACACGAACGGTTTTCTCGGGAAAAAAAAGCTGCCAGCAGTTTTCTTGTCGTTTCTTGCCGAGAAAACCGGTCGTGTGTACGAGGCTTGAGTCTCAAAGGGCCCTTGTACAGCTGCACAATCTGCACAAATATTAGCTCTGTCCCCAAAGTCCATTCTTTGTTCAAGCAATTTTATATCTGCAACCAAGGACTTAAGCCGCGTACACACGATCGGTTTTACCAATGAAAACAGTTCGATGGACTTTTTTCATCGGACAAACCGATCCTGTATGGGCCCCATCAGTCTTTTTTCTATCGGTTTTAAAAAATAGAACATGTTTTACATTTTTCCGATGGATCAAAAACCGATAGCAAATTCCGATCGTCTATGGGCAAGTCCATCGGATAAAAAACCCGCGCATGCTCAGAATCAAGTCGACGCATGCTCAGAAGCATTAAACTTAATTTTTCTCGGCTCATCAGAGTGTTTTACGTCACCGCGTTTCAAAAGGTCGGTTTTTTGACTGATGGTGTGTAGGCAAGACTGATGGAAGTCAGCTTCATCGGATTTTCGATGGAAAAAAACATCGGATTAGAATCCATAGGATATCCGATCGTGTGTACGAGGCTTTACTAGTGCCTACTAAAGATATACTGTAGCTTGTAACATGAATAGAAGACTGCCCATACATTATACAATTGTCTTATACAATTTACCTTTACCTTTACCAAAACCATATAATATGAGGTCAAACCTAAACACTTTCGATTTGTACACAATCAGGCAGGCCCTTGCACTACATAGTTGAAAGTAAATCTAAAGGAAATTGAATAAAAAAATTGTATAATGTATGGCCAGCCTTACACAGAGGTATGATTATGAATTTCATACAACATGGCTATCTCAACTGTGTGCACACGAAAGGTACATATAAGCCTTTAATTAACTGCATTGTAACCTCAGAAGGAATTTGTTTACATGTAAAGATCTATTGCACTGCCAATAAAACAAAGAAAGTGGATTATATTTGTACAGTTTTAAATGTATTGTATTGTGCTGATATCTACATGTTGCAGATGCAGGGTATGTGCAGTAACCCTTGTTTTATTGGCACAAGTTCATGATGTGGTATTATGGGAAATACAGAAGTAGCAGCCATGATGGTTCAATAGCTTTTTTTGCCAGATAGTCATGTGACATATGGAAACATTTGAAGTGAATGTTTATAAAGATTATGGAGACAGATAGCTAATTTGTTCATGTTGGAAGGATGGGCCTCCTTCTAAAAATGCTAGTTGCTACATGGGCAAAGCAAAGGTTTACTTTAAGACGAGCCCTTCATTCATGATGATGCTATAGGTCCAATGATACAAACAAACGGCAACTGCCCCAACCTATAACTGGCCTTAATAGCAAGGAGCACATGGGAGGGCGACGCATGTCAAACAACAACAAAGAAAAATTCCCAGCTCAACTTACCAGCCAGCCTGCAACCAACCAAATTGTCCTGTTCATGTTAAAAATAGGGGTTTCGTTTGCACAGATTTGCAAATACATGTGTAAGTTGCAGAGGCCACGTCATGGCACCCCAGTATTATCTGCAATCCTAACTCTATACATTTAGGAGCCTCCATAGTAGGAGTACATACAGTTGTGCTCATAAGTTTACATACCCTGGCAGAATTCATGATTTCTTGGCCATTTTTCAGAGAATATGAATGACAACACAAAAACTTTTCTTTCACTCATAGTTAGTGTTTGGCTGAAGCCATTTATTACCAATCAACTGTGTTTACTCTTTTTAAATCATAATGACAACAGAAATCTACCCAAATGACACTGATCAAATGTTTACATACCCTGGTGATTTTGGCCTGATAACATGCACACAAGTTGACACAAAGGATTTTGAATGGCTATTAAAGGTAACCACCCTCACCTGTAATCTGTTTGCTTGTAATTAGTGTGTGTGTATAAAAGGTCAATGAGTTTCTGGACTCCCGACAGACCATTGCATCTTTCATCCAGCACCGCACTGACGTTTCTGGATTCTGAGTCATGGGGAAAGCAAAAGAATTGTCAAGGGACCTGTGGGAAAAGGTAGTTGAGCTGTATAAAACAGGAAAGGGATATAAAAGATATCCTAGGAATTGAGAATGCCAATCAGCAGTGTTCAAACTCTAATCACAAAGTGGAAAATGAGGGGTTCTGTTGAAACCAAACCACGGTCAGGTAGACCAACTAAAATTTCCCCCACAACTGCCAGGAAAATTGTTCAAGATGCAAAGAAAACCCCACAAATAACTTCAGGTGAAATACAGGACTCTCTGAAAACATGTGGTGTGGCTGTTTTAAGATGCACAATAAGGAGGCACTTGAAGAAAGATGGGCTGTGTTGTCAAATCGCGACAAAGTATCCCACTTACAATACGCCAAACAGCACAGAGACAAGCCTCAAACCTTCTGGCACAAAGTCATTTGGAGTGATGAGACCAAAATTTAGCTTTTTGGCCACAATCATAAACACTACATTTGGAAAGGAGTCAACAAGGCCTATCATGAAAGGTACACCATTCCTACTGTGAAACACGGAGGTGGTTTGCTGATGTTTTGGGGATGTGTAAGCTACAAAGGCACAGGAAATGTGGTCAAAATTGATGGCAAGTTGAATGCAGTATGTTATCTAAAAATACTGGAGGAACATTTAAATTCATCAGCCAGGAAGCTGCACCTGGGACGTACTTGGACATTTCAACATGACAATGATCCAAAACACAAGGCCAAGTCGACCTGTCATTGGCTACAGCAGAATAAAGTGAAGGTTCCGGAGTGGCCATCTCAGTCTCCTGACCTCAATATCATTGAGCCACTCTGGGGAGATCTCAAACGTGCAGTTCATGCAAGACAGCCCAAGAATTTACAGGAACTGGAGGCTTTTTGCCAAGAGGAATGGCCAGCTTTACCATCCGAGAAGATAAAGAGCCTCATCCACAAATACTACAAAAGATTTCAAGCTGTCATTGATGTTAAAGGGGGCAAAACACGGTATTAAGAACTAGGGTATGTAAACTTTTGATCAGGGTCATTTTGGTAGTTTCTGTTGTGATTATGATTTAAAAAGAGTAAACACAGTTGATTGATAATAAATGGCCTCAGCCAAACACTAACTATGAGTGAAAGAAAAGTTTTTGTGTTATCATTCATATTCTCTGAAAAATGGCCAAGAAATCATAAATTCTACCAGGGTATGTAAACGTATGAGCACAACTGTATGTAGCACTACTCCAGTAGGAGCTGCTGGTTTAGATTTGGGCCTTGCATGTTACCTCCAGGGATGAGCCGAACACCCCCCTGTTCGGTTCGCACCAGAACCTGCGAACAGACAAAATGTTTGTGTAAACTTTAGAACCCTATTAAATACAATGGACTCGAACGTTCGAAATCTAAAGTGTTAATTATAAAGGCTTATATGCAAGTTATTGTCCTAAAAAGTGTTTGGGGACCCGGGTCCTGCCCCAGGGGACATGTATCAATGCAAAAAGAAGTTTTAAAAACGGCAGTTTTTTCGGGAGCAGTGATTTTAATAATGCTTAAAATGAAAAAATAAAAGTGAAATATTCCTTTAAATTTCGTACCTGGGGGGTGTGTATGATATGCATGTAAAGTGGCGCATGTTTCCCGTGCTTAGAACTGTCCCTGCAAAAAATCTCATTTTTGAAAGAAAAAAATGCATTTAAAACTGACTCGCGGCTATTAATGAATTGTCGGCTCCCGGCAATACATACAAAAGTCATTGATAAAAAAAAAAAAAAAGCGTGGGGGTTCCCCAGAATTCAATTACCAGGCCCTTCAGGTCTGGAATGGATATTAAGGGGAACCCCGCCGCAAATTTTAAAAAAAATTGACGTGGGGTTCCCCCAAATATCCATTCCAGGCCCTTCAGATCTGGCATGGATTTTAAGGGGAACTCCACCCCAAATTAAAAAAAAATGGCGTGGAGTCCCCCTAAAAATCCATACCAGACCCCTTATCCGAGCACGCAACCTGGCCAGCCGCAGGGGAAAAGGGGGGGACGAGAGAGCGGCCCCCCCTCCCTCCTGAACCGTACCAGGCCACATGCCCTCAACATGGGGAGGATGTCCCCATGTTGATGGGGACAAGGGCCTCATCCCCACAACCCTTGCCCGGTGGTTGTGGGGGTCTGCGGGCGGGGGGCTTATCGGAATCTGGAAGACCCCTTTAACAAAGGGGACCCCCAGATCCCGGCCCCCCCCCTATGTGAATTGGTAAGGGGTACATTGTACCCCTACCATTTCACGAAGAAAGCGTAAAAAATGTTTAAAAAAACACACAAACACCTTGAAAAAAGTCCTTTATTTAAAAAAAAAAAACAAAACATTCCAGCGATGAAATCCAGTGTCCCGCGGCGATCCCGATGTCCAGCGCTGTCCTTCATTGGTTGTGCCTGAGCGGACCTGATGGGGAACTCCCTCTCAGTATTTTAAATGTATAGACCCGCCCCTTCTAAAGTTCCCCATTAGGTCCGCTCAGCGGACGAGATGCGGAACATGAGAAGGGGCGGGTCTATACATGTATTACCAAAGTGAGAGCAGTCCCCCATCAGGTCCGCCCCCTCGGTATGTCGGACCCGCCTACGTCATTGGCTTGAGTGGGGAACTTCCGTCACTATGTAAATTTAAATTACACAGTGAAGGAAGTTCCCCGCTCAAGCCAATGACGTAGGCGGGTCCGACATACCGAGGGGGCGGACCTGATGGGGAACTGCTCTCACTTTGGTAATACATGTATAGACCCGCCCCTTCTCATGTTCCGCATCTGGTCCGCTGAGCGGACCTGATGGGGAACTTTAGAAGGGGCGGGTCTATACATTTAAAATACTGAGAGGGAGTTCCCCATCAGGTCCGCTCAGGCACAACCAATGAAGGACAGCGCTGGACATCGGGATCGCCGTGGGACACTGGATTTCACCGCTGGAATGTTTTTTTTTTAATAAAGGACTTTTTCAAGGTGTTTGTGTGTTTTTTTAAACATTTTTTTACGCTTTCTTCGTGAAATGGTAGGGGTACAATGTACCCCTTACCAATTCACATGGGGGGGGCCGGGATCTGGGGGTCCCCTTTGTTAAAGGGGTCTTCCAGATTCCGATAAGCCCCCCGCCCGCAGACCCCCACAACCACCGGGCAAGGGTTGTGGGGATGAGGCCCTTGTCCCCATCAACATGGGGACATCCTCCCCATGTTGAGGGCATGTGGCTTGGTACGGTTCAGGAGGGAGGGGGGCCGCTCTCTCGTCCCCCCCTTTTCCCCTGCGGCCGGCCAGGTTGCGTGCTCGGATAAGGGGTCTGGTATGGATTTTTAGGGGGACTCCACGCCATTTTTTTTTTAAATTTGGGGTGGAGTTCCCCTTAAAATCCATGCCAGATCTGAAGGGCCTGGAATGGATATTTGGGGGAACCCCACGTCAATTTTTTTTTAAATTTGCGGCGGGGTTCCCCTTAATATCCATTCCAGACCCGAAGGGCCAGGGAATTGAATTCTGGGGAACCCCCACGCTTTTTTTTTTTTTTTTATCAATGACTTTTGTATGTATTGCCGGGAGCCGACAATTCATTAATAGCCGCGAGTCAGTTTTAAATGCATTTTTTTCTTTCAAAAATGACATTTTTTGCAGGGACAGTTCTAAGCACGGGAAACATGCGCCACTTTACAGGCATATCATACACACCCCCCAGGTACGAAATTTAAAGGAATATTTCACTTTTATTTTTTCATTTTAAGCATTATTAAAATCACTGCTCCCGAAAAAACGGCCGTTTTTAAAACTTCTTTTTGCATTGATACATGTCCCCTGGGGCAGGACCCGGGTCCCCAAACACTTTTTAGGACAATAACTTGCATATAAGCCTTTATAATTAGCACTTTAGATTTCTCCCATAGATTTTTCGAATTTGCCGCGAACACCCCAATTTGTTCGCTGTTCGGCGAACGGGCGAACATGAGTTCGACTCGAACTCGAAGCTCATCCCTAGTTACCTCACCATTCGTTGTCTAGGGGATGAGAGTCTATAGAAACTACAATGTCCACACAAGTTATAAATCCTTTTCGTTTTATTTCACACAAACTTGCACAGGTAGAGGGACGGAGGGTCAGGGGAAGGTTCAGGCACACGATGCAGATCACTGGGGAAACTTCTAAACTTTAAAGTCACACTCACCACTCTCCTTCAAGTGGGTATTGCTCGCCCGGATAGGCCCCTCTCACTTGGCCTAGAAGCCGGGACGATGCACGAACAAAATAAAGAAATAACAGTCTCTGCCACAGACTTTAGGACGATAAAGATAAACTGTTCAATAATCCTCTGCCACAGGATTTTAGCACCCGGATATCCAGCCAAAAGCCCTGTACACACGATCGGATATCCTATGGATTCTAATCCGATGGTTTTGTCCATCGAAAATCTGATGAAGCTGACTTCCATCAGTCTTGCCTACACACCATCAGTCAAAAAACCGACCGTCCCAAACGCGGTGACGTAAAACACTCCGATGAGCCGAGAAAAAGGAAGTTCAATGCTTCTGAACATGCGTTGACTTGATTCTGAGCATGCGTGGGTTTTTTATCTGATGGACTTGCCCACAGACGATCGGAATTTGCTATCGGTTTTTTATCCATCGGATAATTTTAAAACATGTTCTATTTTTTAAAACCGATGGAAAAAAGACCGATGGGTCCCATACACGATCGGTTTGTCTGATGAAAACAATCCATCAGACGGTTTTCATCAGTTAAACCGATCGTGTGTACGGGGCTTTACAGTTTTAGAGCCTTTAAGCCAACCCGGAGACCACTCCCACTGGGCTGTTCCTGGGGAAAAATACCCAATACACTCTGGCCTGCCTGTGTTCCAACATTGGCATGTGGTAGTACCGCCACCCTCAGGCAAACAATGGGAAATCCCTCCAAGCACAGCCATAGCCGGAACAAAGGCTGATTTAGCCTTAATCATCAAAGTCTGAGCTAACTACCAGCTCAGACACCTAAATGTAACATAGCGCCTGATTATCAGGAGCAGGGCGCTACATGTACATAAAAAATTGATAAATTGATGGCAGGTATGCCTGGAGATAGTCCATCCCTCCCTAAAAGCAGAGGAGTGCACTGGACTCCCAGAAAACAGCACCATGGCACACACCAAATAACTAACCGTACAAACATATGGCAGCAACTGCCCCATCCTATAACTGGCCCTAACAGCAAGGAGCACATGGGAGGTCAAACAGCAACAAAGAGAAATGCCCAGCTCAACTTACCAGCCAGCCTGCAACAAATTGGATTGTCCTGGCTAACAGTTAATGTTAACTACTTCAGCCCCGGAAGAATTGGCTGCTCAGACACCAGGCCATTTTTTGAATACGGCACTGCGATGCTTTAACTGACAATTGCGCGGTCGTGCAACGTTGCACCCGAACAAAATTGACGTCCTTATTTTCCCACAAATAGAGCTTTTCTTTTGGTGGTATTTGATCACCTCTTCGGTTTTTTTTTTTGTGCTATAAACAAACAATTTTGAAAAAAACACAATATTTTGTACTTTTTGCTGTAATAAATAGCCCCAATTTTTTTTTTAAAACGCATATTTTTTCCTCAGTTTAGGCCGATATGTATTCTTCTATATATGTTTGGTAATAAAAAGTGCAAAAAGCTTATAATGATTGGTTTGCGCAAAAGTTATAGCATCTACAAAATCATGATAGATTTATGGCATTTTTATTATTATTACTTTTTTACTAGTAATGGCGGCGATCTGCAATTTTTATCTGGACTGCAACAATATGGCGGACATATCAGACACTTTTGACACATTTTTGGGACCACTGGGATTTAAAAAGGCGATTAGTGCTCTAAAAATGCACTGATTACTGTGTAAATGTCACTGTCAGGGAAGGGGTTAACACTAGGGGGCGATCAAGGGGTTAACTGTGTTCCCTAATGTGTGTTCCAACTGTGGGGGGAGGGGACTCACTATAGGAGATGACAGATCGTGGTTCCCAGCTTGTAGGAACTCACTATCTGCATCTCCTCTCAGAACAGAACACACAGGTCCCGGTTCTGCCTCTCGTGCCCGCGATCGCTCGGGGCCGGCGGTCACGACGATGGTCACGAGCATCGGCGTGCCAACTATCCCACTTAAAGGGACCGACGTACACAGGGGAGGGCTGGTAGCCTTAGGCCTGGGGGGCAAGTCCAGTCAAGTGGCCCACTGAACCGCCGAATCAGCTCACCATCCATGGCCCACCTGGTTTTTGTCAGGGTCTCTCACCTCAGCGATCTCAGCTCAGCAGGTCCTTGCACGCCACAGTCTCCTGGGGGGGTAACGCTCCTGATCCTGGGGTCAAGTTGCAGCCAGCGCCCAGCCCTGCAGCCCTGCGTCCCGACTACCTGGCATGCCCTGCCTCTGTCTGCTTCCAATAATTTGGTCCCAGGGAGTTGTAGTTTTCTCTGTGCTGCTGTGTTTTCCAGCCACCTGAAGCTTGTGCGCGGACTACAACTCCCTGGATGCAACAGCAAGTGGTCGACCGCCATGGCCGTGCCCCCGGCCCAACTTCCTTGACCAGAATAAAAAAGAAAATGGTAGCGGGCAGCAGCTGCCGGCCATTTTGAACATAAGTTAGGGCGGCCTGGGAGGCAATTGCCACCCTGCCCCCTGCCCCCGGCCCAGCCCTCCCCTGGACGTACAGCTGCAACGGTCCGCGGGAACGTGTCGACCTACCGCAGTATAATGACGGCGACTGGTCGGCAAACAGTTAAAAATAGGGTTTTCGTTTACACACATTTGCAAATACATGCGTAAGCTAGAAGTTATAGGTCAAATGAACTGAACATGTTCCATGATGCACATTCCATGATGCTTGCAATGTCATCAAAATGATTGTTCTCTTGGCAGGTTATAATGAGGGCAGGGGAATGCAGATATATGTTGGAGCTTGACCCATTTCATAAAAATATTGAAATCATAATGTATGTAATGAACCATGCATTTGGGTGTTATGAATATAGACTGTATACTGCTGTACTGGCGAACTATGTCCAGCAATATAGAAACAACCTTCTTGCTCCCAATATCAGCTCTCATCAGGGTTAATTCAGACTAGTTCCAGGGCAAGTTTTTTCTGGCATAAAATGCTTGGCATATTGAATGTCTGTGTCGAATTTGGATACTGTATACGTAGGGTTTAGAGTTAGGTTACCCAAAGAAAGCCTTATATAGTCCTTGGTACATTATATAGTCAAATGTTTGGTTATTATTATGGCGCCACCCCTACCACTTTGTGACTATAACAGCCTCCACTCTTCTGGGAAGACTTTCCATAAAAAATTGGAGTGTGTCTGTGAGGATTTGTGCCCATTGAGCCAAAAGAACCTCTGTGATGTCAGGTACTGATGTTATAGGAGAAGACCTGGCTCACAATTTTCATTTTAATCAATCCCAAAGGTGATGTTTATGCTTAAGGTCAAGTATGTTGTGCACAGGAACACAGTCATGCTGGAGCTGAAAAGTACCTTTCCTAGTCTGTTCCCACAAGGTTGGAAGAGCACAGTTGTCATTGCATGCTGTAACAATGCCAGTACCCTTCACTGTAAATACCTGAACTCACTCATCTGGAGGGGTATCTACAAACCTTTGGCTATACAGTGTATGTCCCTGAGAACTACCACATTTAAACAATCACATATAATGAGATCAGAAAAGACTAGTAGCACACCCCCGTAGGGGCTGCAGATGAAAATTGACCCCCCACTCCTGCACAGCCAGGCACACCGTATCTTCACAAGCACCCACAATCAGAGAACAGCCCATAGCTTTGTTTTGTTTTTTATTAGAGGGTTAATAACTAGGGATGGGATGCCTACTTGACTTCAGCAAACCTACAGGGACATCTTCCTATAGCTATCGATATACAGTCTCCTCTTCACTTTCCTCATGCACACTCACTTGCTTGCTGTCAGGAACCATGAATCAGACTGAGACAGCAGTGCAGTAAAAATCACACTAGTTAATAAAATGGTAAAATGATATAAACAGAGCAAATGTAGTCAAAACATAGCCAGAGTTCGGTAACCAGGATGGGTAATCAGAACAAGCCAGAGAAACATGAGTCCAGAGATCAGCAAAGTCGGATGCAGCAAACAGGATCAGGAACCAGAAGGGAAGTAAACCAAGCAAAAGTCTTTCACAGGAAAACACAGCAGAGAGAGTCTAGATATGTTGACCAAGGTGTAGGCACAGAAGATCTGATCCATGCAGTTTAAATAGCTAGCAGAGCTAGCTGATGAGCAGAAAATGAAGACCAAGTGAGTCACTGTGGAATGAAGAGTGCTGGCAAATAACCGACAGCTGAATACAGACATCTGAGAAGGAAGGGCTGAGCACAACCCTGACACTTGCTACAGCTGAATCACTCACAAAATGATCTTACAGATGCCCAGTCAGATTTAGCAATATCCCTTTACAGGCAGGAAATAACAGCCCCTTTCTATGTAGCTCAGATGCACTGAAACAGCAGGTAACTTCTCCTCTGTGGCCACTGATTCCACCTTTTCAGGCACTGCCAGCCCATCCGCCTGCCCCATTCACTAGCCTTCCTGGCTGTTCCTCGACACCAGCCCACCTTAGACTCTTAGAAGGTCTCTCAGGGAAGTATTAGCTTAGCCCTGAGCCAAACTACAGTATATTTCACCTATACTAATTCTAGCACACACTAGAGGGTGCTACACACCAATAATAAGATTAGTTTTAATTAATGCTTGTGAATGGTTCTTGGGTAATATAAAGTTAAAGCATAAAATACCAATGCAAAAGTATAAAAATACAACAGTAAAATAGAAATAATGTGAAAACATAAAAAAGTAAGATAAATGTTTTAAATACAATAAAAAATAAGCATATATTTAGCATAAAAAATACATTTTCTTCAAAATGTCTATCTTACATTTCAAGCATAATCCATTTTACCCGTTATTGTCTTATAAAGAAAAAACAAAACATTTTTAGACATAACCAAGAGGAGCTGAGACTTCAGAAAATACTGATTCAATGAAGGAAGCATCTAGATTCAAACAAGCTCACTGGCTGTAGTAAGGCCCTTACTTTCAGAAAGGATCCCCTTGGTGGGTACCAAGAATGTGACACACAGCATACAAATATAAAAGAAGTACCAAACCAAACAGTAAAAGGAGTCCAAATTGTAAAATAAATCATATCCCCGTTTGGGGGTCAATGCACTTTTCTTTCATCAGGTCTGTCTTGTCTTCACAAGGGGGTATTGAAAGTACCATAAGTCATACATTTCCAAGGCCAGATGAAGTGGTAGTTAACTGACCCCCAAAACACACAGTATGTGCTATGTGACCACATTACAAGTAATTTGGACTCTTTTACCTTTAGGTGTGGTGCCCCTTTTGTATTTGTAGGTTTTTACTGCTGCCTGTGTCCCTGTTGGAATTTTCCGTCCCTGGGACCACTATCAATATCTCCCCAGTAGGGACACAGGCAGAAAGATAAAGCTTGAAAAATGTAGGAAGGAGGTGCTGGATCTGAAATTAGCTCAGTTTCTCATTGTCAAGATAACCCCATACTGTAGAGTATAATGATACTGATTACACACACCTACAGAACCAGTTGCTGAAACATGCTTTTAGAATAAGAAAGACAGATTTTTCCCCAAGTTTACACATCCCTTTGTTAACCCTACATTCCATTCAAATCAATAGTTTAAACGCAATGCAATGCAAGGAGCCAAGCCATTTGGTCCCTAAAACACATTAGCTTACGGTTTGTGAACTTGATGAGTATGATGAAATAAATAGTCTTGTGCACATAAAACTTTGGTGTGGTGTGGTGTGGAGCTCTTGTTCTTCTTACACTTTCCAATTCCAACAATAACAACCCCACTGAGGTTATAGGCCTTCCATGCTCTACTAAAGAATGTGATTCTTTTTTTTTCTTCCAAACTAATTTTATTGAGAAAAGTATATCAATACACAATATCGACATACAAGGAATAATTGCACATCGGAAAAGCATACATTGTGGATGTGGTAGAAATCATTGTAACATAACAAAATCATTTAAATAGCCAATGGTCCTCCTAACATTCAATAGGAGCCTATGCAGTAATAAAAAGGAACCAGGGATACAACCAGACCAAAGCCTATGAAATGTGGTGCGTTTTGCAATAGTACATCTTTTCCCTTGTGTTAAGACTAGCCCAAGTGGGCTGATATACATGCTTGGTTGTCTAAGTAGGTATGGAGGGGTTGGGTCCTAGAGACAGGTTGTGTCTGTTTTGGGGGGTCTTCAGAACTTGTTAGCTTAGTAGTATTGGAAAGAATGTGTTTATATTGCTGCATGTGTCTGTATTCCAGGGATCTCCTCTTACATACTGCCTAGGTGACAAATGTCACTGGTAAATGAAGCAAATCGATTCTTTTCCAACAGGAACAGAGACATCATTAGACCCTTCCACACTGTATTCAAAACTAAACAAAAAAATGGCTGGATTTCAGCTTTAAAATAATGATGTTGCTGAATAAAACAGCTTTCCCATTTAAAAAAAATGGTTAATACCTGTCCTGCTGCTTACACAGCTAATCTCGATCTTCTTACAAAGCTACAGTGGAAGAAGAATGTTCAGCATCCAACACTCCTCCAGATACATCTAATGCCTAGTCCCCCACAGAGCACTATTCCCCGGTACCTGCCTCCTGTAGTGACATGGGAACCAGCGAATAAAGCCACAGAGGAAAACCAGGCACCTGACAGTCACTGAAGATGAAAAATTATTCTTCAAAAACATATGAAACAATTATTTAAAAAAACCTAAATAAATAAAATGAACCCGGAACCGTTTTTGTTTCCCCCTTTTCGCAATAGATCTTTCCATTTTTAGAAAATGAGCTTCCTAAGTTGCTTCTCATTGGACAGCGCATCAGCATTATCAGTTCTGTCCAGTGAGCAGACAGCTGATCCAGGTCAGTGGTGGTAAACGAGGAATTACAGTGCCTTGCAAAAGTATTCACCCACCTTGACATTTTTCGTGTTTTGTTGCCTCACAACATGGATTAACATGGATTGTTTGAGGATTTGCATTATTTAATTTACAGAAAATGCCCACAACTTTGAAGGTTTTTTTTTTTATTATTGTGAAGCAAACAACAAATAGGACAAAATAACAGAAAAATTCAATGTGCATAACTATTCACCCCCTAAAGTCAATACTTTGTAGAGCCACCTTTTTCAGCTATCACAGCTCCAAGTCGCTTTGGATAAGTCTCTATGAGCTCGCCAGATATTACCACTGGGATTTTTGCCCATCCCCACAGCATGATGCTGCCACCACCATGTTTCACTGTGGGGATGGTGTTCTTTGGGTGATGTGATGTGGTGGGTTTGCTCCAGACATAGCATTTTCTTTGATGGACAAAAAGTTAAATTTTAGTCTCTTTAGACCAGAGCACCTTCCTCCATGCATTTTGGGAGTCTCCCACATACCTTTTCGCAAACTCAAAACTTGCCATTTATTTTTTTGCTGAAAGTAATGGCTTTCTTCTGGCCACTCTGCCATAAAGCCCAACTCTATGGAGCGTACGGCTTATTGTCGTCCTATGTACAGATACTCCAGTCTCTGCTGTGGAACTCTGAAGCTCCTCCAGGGTTACCTTAGGTCTCTGTGATGCCTCTCTGATTAATGCCCTTCTTGCCCAGTCCGTGAGTTTTGGCGTGCGGTCCTCTCTTGGCAGGTTTGCTGTTGTGCCATGTTCATTCCATTTGGTTATGATAGATTTGATGGTGCTCCTAGGGATCATCAAAGATTTGGATATTTTTTTATAACCTAACCCTGACTTGTACTTCTCAACAACATTGTCCCTTACTTGTTTGGAGAGTTCCTTGGTCTTCATGGCAGTGTTTGGTTAGTGGTGCCTCTTGCTTAGGTGTTGCAGCCTCTGGGGCCTTTCAAAAAGGTGTGTATATGTAATGACTGGTCATGTGACACTTAGATTGCACACAGGTGGACACCATTTCACTAATTATGTGTCTTCTGAAGGTAATTAATTGCACCAGAGATTTTTATGGGCTTCATAACAAAGGGGGTGAATATATATGCACATGCCAATTATCATTTTTTTTTTTTTTTAATAGTTTTATGTATATATTTTTCTAATTTTACTTCACCAACTTAAACTATTGTGTTCTGATCCATCACATATAATTCAGATAAAAAAAAAAACATTGAACCTAAAGGCTGTAATGTAACAAAATAGGTAAAAAGCCAAGGGGGGGTGAATACTTTTGAAAGGCACTGTAAGTACATTCGATCATGTGCGCTGGATAAAGAGAGAGTGGGTAATTAGAACTCTCTTTCACATCGAGTTCATGTGGAGAGGTACATTTATGGCACAAGGACAGTTGAAGTGTTCTTAGATAAGCTGACTGTGGATGGCTGCCAGCCCGTGACAGGCTAGATGTAACTCTGTGGAAGGCAAAGACAGAAGGAGAGCAGCGCCATCTAAGTGCAGCATTATTAGGACATTTTATTCCATAAAAGACAATTAGTAACACAAGATGTATGAGATGTCAGCACATGTGGGATTAATAATGTGGTTCATCCGCTCGTGGTAAAGACGATCTTCTCACTGGTGAAGAGGCAGCTGATGAGTAAAGGGACTCCAGTGATTCCCAGCACTTCCAGACACTCAGGATGGCTCCCAGACAGCAGTGTATGTCACTTTCGGTTGGAGAGAGAGCGTGGAGGAGCGCACATTCAGAGCATGCATGCTCCTTCATCAGGCTTCATCAGATAGCCGAACGCGCGCTCCTCCCCGCTCTCTCTCCAACCGGAAGTGGCGTGCACCGCTGTCTGCAAGTCGTCCTGAGTGTCTCGAAGCGCTGGGAACCACCGGCGCCCCTGGACCCATTAGCTGCTTCTTCACCAGCGAGAAGATAGTCTTTCACACGAGCGGATGAACCACATTATTAATCCCACATGCGCTGATATCTAATACATCTTGTGAGTTACCAATTGTCTTTTATGGAATAAAATGTCTTAATAATGCTGCAATTAGATGGCAGTGCTCTCCTCTCTCTGTATACCAAGAATTAGCAAAGCAATTTAACAAATTTACAGTGTGTGTATCACAGGAATGGCTGCCCAAAATTACCATTAAGTAAAATCATAAGCATATATGTATTACAACCATGTAGTTAGCTCTTTGTCTGTTCCATTTTAAAAGTAGCAAGCAGTATATTAATTTATAACCAGTAAAAAGGTACACACGGGAGGAGCAAATTACTAAACATGTACAGACCAAATACTGTATTCTTTAAGCCATCTGCTAAATTTGTACCAGTCACTTTTTAATTGAAAACATTATAAGAATCAAGTGATTGAGGGAAAAAAAACGACTTGGTGTTCTGTATAGTAACCAATTTTATTCCTCTTCTCCCATTGCATCATGGGAGAGAATCTGATTGGCTCCATTTGCCAACACAAAAAGTGATTATTTTCTCTGATATATTGATAATTGAGGCCAAACATAACGGTGATCCAGAGTCTGGCTATCCCACAGACAAGGCTGAGGAGGCAGTGGTGGATGTTCCAATTTACTGTTCCCACAAGTTTTGACTCCTCTAACCTCCAACAAAATGGGACCATGATGGAGTCTGAGCAGCATAACAATTCATACATTAGGGAAAAAAGTTTAAAAAGTTTCTCTACAGTTACGCTGTAAATAGCTAGCTGGTAAACAGACATTCAACGATCACTGTAAAACAACCTTGCCAAGAAGGCAGACTATTAACCTCCTGGTGGTATGATTATGTCAGATTTTTGCATCTCAAAGCGGAGATTGTTTTGCATGGAAATTTGGCATTTTATATTGTAGGCCTGTAATTCTTAAGCCCCATACACACGGTCGGACTTCCATCAGACTTTTCCGTGTTTTTTTGTCTGAACGGAGTTGGTCGGGAACACCCATAGCATACACACGCTTGGACTTTTCTGCAAACTTTCCCAAAACTTTTTGCAACATCACGTGGTTTTTCTGCTCTTTTCTGCTCTTTACCGCCACCCTTTGGTCAACTTCTGCTATTGTTGGTTGATTTTAACATTAGTTGTTTTGTCCATCGGACAAAAGTCCGATGGTTTTCTGTACACACGGTCGGACTTTGCTCCATCGGACTTTTGTTGGGCAAAAGTTTGTCCGTTTGCAGACCCAACTTTTGTCCGATGAAAACAAGAAAAAAGCAAAAAAAGTTTGTCCGATGGAGCGTACACACGGTCGGATTGTTGGTCCAACTTGCTCAAAATGAAGTTTGTTGGCCAAAAGTCCGACCGTGTGTACGGGGCATAAGTAATAACACACTTAAATCTGTTCAAACAAGAGTCTAGTAGATATCCCGGGTATGATACATTTTGAAACACAAAATCATAAATTATAATATAATAAATTACTATAAATAATTATAAAAAATAATAATATAATAATAATAAAATTAATTTACCCACTATTCACTATTGCTCAATTCTGCAAGTGTTCTAATTAATTATCGCTGTTTTCTAGCTGGTCTAAAACCACTTTCTTTCTCGTACATCACGGGACACAGAGCGACATAGTCATTACTAATGGGTTATATAGATACCGTCAGGTGCTGGCACTGGCAACTTCCAAAACCGGAAGTACCCTCCCCTATATAAGCCCCTCCCATCCGGGAGCACCTCAGTTTTTTGCCAGTGTCTAAGGTGTTGGCCAAGAAGAAACATGTGTTTTTCACTGAGCTTGCGTACAGGTTCTTTTGGGCCTCAGTAAGCTATTCCGGATCCGACCAAAAAAGCTTCATAGCTAAATGGTCGGTACCCGGGCCTTGCAGAGAAGAGCAAGGTTTTGCCTGTAATGCTACTCTTAGGAGAGCTGGACCCTGGGATCCAGAGCTCTGGTCATACCCACGACCAAGATGTTTTCTGTGCAGGGTGCTGTACAGGTCCAGGGGAATGGAATCCTTGGGAACCCGGTCCCTGAAGGTTTGATTACAATGCCTGCCGTGATAGGTGAAGTTTGGGCTTTTGTGGACCAAACAAAGTCCTGCGGCGGGGAACAGGTAAGTGGGGGCCCCCAGGAACTTGGTTCTATTGGGGAACCCCCAAGCCTAATTTGTCTTTCTGTCTGTTACCTAACGGTATTCCCGCTAATATTCTGTGTATGCCTGTTACTACTGAGAAAATGTAAAAATTTTAATAGTAGGCAAGAAAAAAAAAAAAAAAATGTGTAAGACCGCGGTACCTGTGTTAGACACTAGAGGCCGCTATGGTTCTTTTTCTTGTAATGTGGATTTTTTTCTTCCAGAATCAAATCCAGGCAGGTGGTATGTTCTCTCCTGGGAAGCTGTCTCCTCTGCCCTGTTGCTGCGTTCATCCATCCCCGGGCCCTGCGGCAAAGGGACCCTGGCTCCCATCTAGCTCCTTGTTTTCAAAAAAGGCGCCGAAGGCGCACGTGCCCGCACGCGTGCGCGTGCACGCGCCTCTATTCATAGAGGCGATCTGGAAAAAGGGGCGGAGCGGGTGGATGACGCTCAGGTGTGCGCCGCGGCGCTACTGCGCATGTGCGGGCGTCCAGCGTGTTTTAAAGCACATTATAGCTGGCTGTTGAAGTGCACAGACAGAGCTAGCAACAATATAAAGGCACATAGAGGCGGTTGATGCAGGCATCCCCTAGAAAGGCACTTTAGTAGACACCAACTGTGATATAGCAGCAATTGTGCTAGACTATTCTCAGTAAAAGTGGTGTATTACGGCTGGAATACCTCAGCTTTAGGCTTAGGAATATGCCGTCCAGAAGCTCCGGAACTGAATCTTCCAGGAAGCGAAGGGGGTCTCATCGGGCTCTGAGGATCTTGGGCATACTTCTGCTGCACCAGTCTCCCCTGAAGTTCAGAGGTAAGTGACCGTAGAGACCCCGCAGGGGTACTTGGTACTGTGGCTGTCCTCAGTTCACCTGCTCCTGTGTATGTAACAGAGGAGGTTTTTTCCTCAGCTTTGGGAGGATTAGAGAGAGATTGTCAACATTGATCGCTGCCTCCCTGTCAGGGAAAGCACGCCCGATCTCCATCTCCTCCTTCAAAGTGCCTGTTAGCAGAGCAACAGTCCCATACAGGGATCGACCTGCCTGAAGGGGATCAGGATAAGGTTGATTCTGTTATAGAGGAGTCAACAGTGGGGGAACCTTTTCTCAGCATCTCAAGCTGAAAGATTATGGGTTCAGTCTCTGACTAACATGGTCCGATCAGCATTTAAAAATGCACCTTGCGGAACCATCAACCACTACTGTATCCTCGTTGGGGTCGCTAGAAGCCCCCAGACTGTCTGTTCTTTTCCACTTCACCCTTTACTGAAAGGGCTTATTTACCAGGATTGGGAACGTCCTGAGAAAATATTTATTCCCCCAAGAGATTTCCGGTGGTCTATCCCATGGAGGATAAGTTCATCAGAAAAAATGGAAGGTCCCTACAGTGGACGCAGCCATCTCTTGTATGTATAAATCACTGACATGTCCAGTGGATAATGTCCAAATGTTCAAGAACCCAATAGATAAAAGATTGGAGTCCTTATGAAAGTCTGCTTCTTTCTACAGCAAGCTTGGTGACACAACCAGCAGTAGCAGCTATTGGGGTCTGCTAAGCAGTGAAGGATCAGTTGAAACAGGTCTTGAGGGACTTGACAGATCAGCAGGCTTTGCCCTAGCTGATCTACCTAGAGCCTTAGGCTTTGCGGTTGACGCCATAAAGGATTCAGTCCATCAGGCCTCCCGCCTTACGCTGTCTATAGTACATATGCGTAGGCTTCTATGGCTCAAAAACTGGTCTGCTGAAGCTCCCTGTAAAGAATGGCTGGTTAGCGTCCCATTTCATGGTGAACGCTTATTCAGGGAAAACCTGGACAAATATATCCAGAAAATTTCCAGCGGTAAAAATACGCTCTTGCCGGTTAAAAACAGAGTTAGAGGTCCCTCTTTAAGAGGCCTGCTTCTCCAGTCCCTGGGGCATCGGCTGTGTAACAGTTCCGACGGCCTCCTCGGTCAATTCCCGGGGGTAAAAAAACAGGGACAATAGCAGGGTAATGAGAAACCCTGGGTCAGGGGAGGTACAAAACCTCCCCCAAAGTTAAATTCATTGAAGGGTTGCCCCCACTCAGTCGGGTGGGGGGAGGACTCCAGTTGTTCGCGAGAGACCTGGCGGGACACGATCAAGACAGATAGGTGTTCTCCGCAGTATGTTTGGGATACAGTTTGGAGTTAAAAGACTCTCCTCCTTCCCATTTTTTAGGTCAAACGTGCCAAGGGATCCCCGGAAGAGAGAGTCCCTCCTGTTGGCACTAGAACAACTATTGCTCCAAGGAGTAATTATGGAGGTTCCCCTGGAAGAATGAGGGTTCGGGTTTTACTCAAACCTCTTTACAGTCCCGAAGCAAACGCGGACGGGAGGCCCATATTAATTCTAAAAAGGGCTATACAAATTCCTGTATATCAGGACTTTCCGATGGAGTCGATCCGATCGGTGGCCACTGCCCTACAAGGGGGAGGATTGGTTAGCCGCGATCGACATCAAAGATGCTTATTTGCACATTCCCATCTTTCCAGTCCACCAAAAATTTCTACGCTTTGCAGTAGAAGGGCGCCATTTTCAGTTCAGAGCCTTACCCTTCGGTTTGGCCACAGCACCACGAGTGTTTACAAAAATTCTGGCCCTTTATTGGCCAATCTAAGAACACAAGGTGTAATGATAATGGCATATCTAGATGACTTGTTGCTGATAGACCACTCAGTGAAAAAACTAGACGTGGTCGTTCACAAGACAATCAAGTATCTGGAATCTCACGGTTAGATTATCAACCGAGACAAGTCAGCCCTAAAAACCAGTCAAAAGTCTGGAATACTTGGGGCTAAGGTTGGATTCAGGCCAGAGAAAAATATTCTTGCCTCGAGGAAAGGTGTTGTCTTTGAAAGATTTGATCCACTTAGTGGGTACAAAAAAGACAGCCGTCCATACGCCTGTGCATGAGGCTGCTGGGAAAAATGGTGGCATCATTCGAAGCAGTACCCTACGGTCAGTTCCATTCAAGGAATTTGCAAGGGGCCATACTGTCAGCCTGGAACAACAAAGTTCAGGCCCTAGACTTACAATGTCCTTGTCCCCTTCCGTTCGCAAGAGTCTCCGTTGGTGGTTGGTTCCCCAGAATCTGGAAAAAGGGAAATCCTTCAGTCCGATTTCTTGGAAGGTGGTCACTACAGATGCCAGCCTTATAGGCTGGGGAGCAGTACTGGAGCAATGGTCTCTCCAGGGCAGATGGTCGGATGCAGAAAAGGCCCTGCCCATCAATCTCTTAGAGATACGAGCAGCCCGGTATGCCCTAGTAGCATGGACATCCAAACTCCAAGGGTCCCCTGTCAGAATTCAATCAGACAATGCCACAGCAGTGGCATATATCAATCATCAGGGGGGCACCAGGAGTCGTGCAGCCCAGAGGGAAGTAAATTACATCCTGAAATGGGCAGAAAGATATGTCCCAGCCATATCTGCGGTATTCATTCCAGGAGTGGAGAATTGGAAGGCGGACTTTCTAAGTCGCCAGCAATTATGCCCAGAGGAATGGTCCCTTCACCCCGAGGTTTTCTGGACAATATGTCAGCGGTGGGGAACATCGGATGTAGATCTTCTAGCATCCAGATTCAACGCAAAGGTGGACAGGTTTGTCTCTCGGACAAGGGATCCCCTAGCTTGCGGCTCGGATGCCCTAGTGTTCCCTTGGGATCAGTTCAAGCTGATATATGCATTCACACCGCCACAATGGTTACCTCGATTACTCCGCAGAATCAGGGTAGAAAAGAAACCAGTGATTCTGGTGGCTCCAGCGTGGCCCCGAAGAGCGTGGTACGCGGAGATTGTAAAATGTCAGTGGGGAGTCCTTGGACTCTCCCACGTCGTCCGGACCTGCTTTCGCAAGGACCGATATACCACCCTTCCTTACCAGCCCTAGGTTTGACGGCCTGGCTATTGAAGCCCACATTCTAAAAAAGAGAGGGCTCTCTAATCCTGTGGTATCTACCATGATCAATGCCAGGAAGCCGGTATCCAGGCAGATCTACTATAGAATCTGGAAGGCGTACATCGCAAGGTGTGAGGCCAAGAAATGGCATCCACATAAGTACGTAATAGGTAGGAGTCTGGACTTCCTACAGTGGGCTGTAGATAGGAAACTTGCCTTGAGTACTATCAAAGGTCAGTTTTCGGCCTTGTCAATATTTTTTCAAAGGCCCTTGGCTTCGCATTCACTAGTCAAAGCCTTTATACAAGGAGTGATGCGTATTAGTCCTCCGGTTAATATTCCCATATGTCCATGGGATCTAAACTTGGTTCTGTCGGTTCTACAGAAACAACCATTTGAACCATTACAGCATATTTCCCTGGTTCTTCTCACCAGGAAATTGATTTTTCTAGTAGCCATTTGTTCGGCTAAAAGAGTGTCGGAATTAGCAGCTATGTCCTGTAAGGAGCCATATCTGGTTATCCATAAGGATAGAGTAGTGTTACGCCCTCATCCAGCCTTTCTTCCTAAGGTGGTATCGAGGTTTCATTTGAACCAAGATGTGGTTCTTCCTTCTTTTTTCCCCAAACCTACTTCGGTAGAGGAAAAGTTATTGCATTCTTTGGATGTAGTAAGAGCAGTTAAAGCTTATCTAAAAGCCACTGCTCAGATTCGCAGAATGGATACTTTGTTTATTCTGCCGGAAGGCCCCAGAAAGGGTCAGGCAGCGTCAAAATCTACTTTAGCCAAGTGGATTCGACAGGTCATAATACAAGCCTATGGCTTGAGAAGGAGACCGCCTCCGTTCAAAGTTAGAGCGCACTCCACGAGAGCAGTTGGAACTTCATGGGCAGTGCATCACCAGGCCTCCCTGGCTCAAATCTGTAAGGCCGCAACATGGTCTTCAGTTCACACGTTTACTAGGTTCTACCAGGTGGACGTTAGAAGTCAGGAGGATGTCGCCTTTGGGCGCAGTGTGTTGCAGGCCGCAAAAGATCCTCATGTCTGATAGCGCTCAGCTTATATATGGTGTATCCCCCCCCTCATTGGGCATTGCTTTAGGACATCCCATTAGTAATGACTATGTCGCTCTGTGTCCCGTGATGTACGAGAAAGAAAATAGGATTTTTATAACAGCTTACCTGTAAAATCCTTTTCTTAGGAGTACATCACGGGACACAGAGCTCCCGCCCCTCTTTGGGGACACTTATTGCTTTGCTACAAAACTGAGGTGCTCCCGGATGGGAGGGGCTTATATAGGGGAGGGTACTTCCGGTTTTGGAAGTTGCCAGTGCCAGCACCTGACGGTATCTATATAACCCATTAGTAATGACTATGTCGCTCTGTGTCCCGTGATGTACTCCTAAGAAAAGGATTTTACAGGTAAGCTGTTATAAAAATCCTATTTTTGATGTAAAGGGACACTTTTGGTTGCCATGGACAATCTCAAGTTTCCAGGCAAAAAGAACAGTATATATTATATAAAAGTGGATGCAGGACACTGGACAAAGCACTAGGGACAAAAGGGATATGAAATGATTTGATATAGTAATGTAATCTGTAAGATTACAGTGTACTGTATGTGTTGTGTACTTTTTGAAATTGCCACCAGGCTCCGCCCCATGCGTCGCAACGCTTGCAGGGAATGGAGCCCGGAAGACAGTACATCGGGCAGATCTGGCAAAGGACACAGCGGGGGGAAGACATCGCAGGATCCTGGTGACAAGGTAAGTTTATACTGCACCAGGATTCTGCAATGCAATCCCAAGTGTGGCTTGGGGTTACTGCTAATGGTACTGAAATTTTATCCCGAGCCACACTCGGGATTACCACCAGGGAGGTTAATAAATATGGTGGCTGTTTTGCTATGCTGTATCAATAATCATAAAAAAGCAGCCTATCAGATCAGTGGATAGTGACCTCACCAAGAAGAAAAACCTATCCATTTATTGTTCTTTGCACTGTGTTAATAAATTATAAGAAACCCCTCACTTTGTAAAACAACCCATAGAGTTTAAAATTAAAGGTTAAACATTTTTGTATAGATATAAAAAAAACATTATAAATACCTTTTTTTTATAAGTGAAGAAAATGTCATGAGCACACCAAGGATTCCTCGAAAGGGATTTATTTTTGTGGTCACGTGATAAACATCCAGCAACCTTTCGGAGCCACGCAGGGCCCCTTCGTCACTTGCATGAAGAAGTGGCCCTGTGTGGCTCCGAAATGTTGCTGTAGGTTTATCATATGACCACAAAAATCAATCCCTTTTCGAGGAATCCTTGGTGTGCTGATGACATTTTCTTCACTTTGATCATCCATGGTTTCCAGCCTATGGTCATCACAGCACTCAGCACTATTGAATAGCCATTTTCTTCATAAGAGAAATCAAGGTTGCCCTGGCTGATCTCTGTATGAAATTACAAGCTGCTCAGCTGTCATTCTGGCCCTCAGGCTTCATTATTTGAGTGCAAACACAAAACCCTGCTCTACCAAGAAAAAAAATGAAAAAAATATAAAATCCAAAATACGTGTTTCATGAAAGTCAGGTTGCCAATAAGCCACTGACGTGTTCCTACATCCAAAATTTATTTTATCAAAAAGTGTAGCGCAACCTATATCGATATCTTGGCAATCTCATACATTTAATAAATATGGTAAGAAGAATAACTACAATAACTACAATGCTGTATATATTAAAACTAGATTCCTGCAAAAACAAAGTGTCCGTGTGATATTTCAAAGTTAATTTATCTTGCAATAATACAATAGATGTACAGTAATCAAACATATATAAATCCTTATGTATTCCAAGAATATACTTTGTTCACATTAAAAAGTGCAATCTTGAGCCACTGACATGGAGTACGTATGCAGGTAAGCACATCTGACCTGATCTGTATACTCATTCCATACTTGTTCCGGTTGATTGACCCATAAAGCCTCAAAGTCAGAGGTTCAACATGACAACTAGCATTTTCAGAAAAACATCAGCAGAGGCATGAATGTATATGTGTATAGTAAGGTGTAATGAGCAAGTAGTAATGAGCAAGCAGATATCAAAAATAAAAACAACATAACAAAAAATATTTAAAACAATCTCTCTCTCTATATATATATATATATATATATATATATATATATATATATATATATGAACAATAAGAAATTGGTATTCTCAACATTGTGGGCTGAGCAAAAGTCTTCATTGACTACTTCCTAGGTCTCTAACCCCACACCTTGCTTGCCTATAAAGTTGTATTTCAACAAATAGACTTTATTCTATTATGGGTTTGTGTTTTGTTATTTCCCCACTTTCCCTTTCCTCCCTCTTAGGTTATAAGTACAAGTGTACCCAAACCAGGTTAGTTGGTTTACACCCTAGCACTCTTATGTTTTGAGTTTAGTTTAACCAGTTGTGTTGCTGTGGCTATTTTAGTGAGTTTTATAGCATAGATTAATATGCATTAACATTTTAGTTATGTGTGTTGTTTTTGGAAGCTAGGCCTCCCCTATTCATATGCAAATTAACCTGTTGGACTGGTTCATGAAGCTCAGGGCAGGGAATGATGCTGCATGAAATAGGAAAAAGGGAAGGAGGACTTGGGACAGCCATGTTTTGAGAAGAGAAAGGAACCTGGTTCTGGAAGACTCCAAGAAGAACCTGGATACTCGAAGATGACTCTGTCACAAAGAAAGACTGAAAATAGGAACCTGGAGATGACACTAAATCTACAAACCACGTAAATAATTTTTAGTGTATCCCTCTACATTGCCCATGCTAATTTGCTAGGAAGGATAGATAGTTTGGGCTTTGTATATTGTATACATATTTTGTGATATTTTGTATGCCGTGAATTGTTTTGCCCACAGTTGTATGTGCAGCTACACTACAGAGGTTTTTACGCATCCTTGCTATTACCGCAAAGAACCTTAAAAGACATAAAGCAAAACACCAGTAGTAAACAGGTTTGTTTTATTAGACAACATTAGCGCAACGCAAAAGCAGTGGCTAAGATGCATCATTGTAACACACCATGAAAGATCACAAAAGCTTTTTTTTCAATGAAAATTTATTATAAGCATTGCTGGCAGATTCTTATAGAGAATACAATCAATGAACAATATACTATGTTCAGCTGATCCTTACAATAGCATAGAAAAATTATATGATGACACAACACTCCCATGTCTTCCATGATTAAAGTACATACAATATTCCAGTTCATAGTTATTTATTTAACAAGACATTATGTTGTGGGAATATATATATAGTATACATATATATTAAAGTTCACTGCCTGATTTCCCATTGCTCCCAGATTATATTGATTTACAATGAGTTAATAAAGATAAAGCTTAGGGATATGTGCAACTATGGAAGAGCTCTATGACCATCCTAAAAATGTTTTAAACAGAATTCTGAGTTTATAAATGCAGTAGTCCCTATTAGGAGGGTTGGAATTTGTAATAGGACCGATGAGCAACAATGTAGTACCCGCCCCCCCCCCCCCCCCCCCCACTGACCATCATTCTGCAGACAGACTGTCTTCTGTTCTGTAAGATGCAACTTTGATAAAACTTCAAGGCGACTTTACTCACAGAAGTAGTAAGATAAGATAAAAGTACGGTAGTTACGTTTTTTTTAAACCTCATCTCTTCTACTAGGGCATCCTGATTGTAGCAGAAAAGCACGTTCCAGCTTGCATTTTTGTTTCAAGTTTTCATGTGTAGACACTCGAATAGACTGCCCTATGCGCAACAAATGCCCTAAAAGTAGCTCAATAATCTTATCGGTCGTGGAATGTCACACTTATTTTAGTGCGCATACAGTTATAGTTATCTGAAATCAACACTTTTGAATGTCATGGGATTCAAGATTAAGAAATTGGGTCTCTAAACCACCAAGAAGCTGTGAGTAAGAGGAAAAGCTTTATCCTTGTTCACAGAAGCACATTGATGGTCTGAAAGTACTATCATTACCAAAATTCACAAATTCTATAGGTTGGATATCCAGCTATATATTATACCAGTCAACATAAACTTGGAATTCAAAGTCTAATTAACACTCTTAGTTTAGAACGACTAAATACATTGACGGTGCATTAGAATAAAATATGTTTAATGTGTTACAGTTTGTTTTCTTTAGAAATCAGCCACAGCCTGTCCCCTTCTTGCATGCTGTTGAGAATTACTCTTTTTCTCTATGTGGAAGCAGTGGTGTCTCTGCAGTGGTCCAACATGCTCCCTGTTGATGGGAAAGGGTGTTTTGGACTTCTGTAGAGACTGCTGCTTCCACGCAAGGAAGCAAGAGTACTTCTCTGCATCATCCTGGCGGGGTACAGGCTTTTCAACTTAGATTGTGGCTGCTTTCTAAAGAAAATTACCTGTTTAATTTTTTTTACACACTTTTTTGTTTTGATGCACTCACTGTATTTAGCTGTTTAAACTAAACGTTCTAAAGCACTTTAAAATTTACAACTATTCACTTCTTTGTATACCTATTGAGGCTAAAGAGTTTAGAGATAGACAGGAAATCAATTAGGCCATTCATTTGCCCCAATTTTAGAATGTGTTGTCAATGTTTTATTCCTCAAGAACACTGCCTTTGAAGGTTTTGTACATCACCTGATTGGACTGTTCAGGTGCATCATTAGAAAATTTAGTTTGATCAGTAGCAATGTTGTGTCCTGTGTAGATTCCAACTTCTCTTGATGCTCTTTCCCCTTTCCCCACCTGAAGGTTCACTCGTTAATTAATAGGAAGACCATTCCCACCCATCTCCCAACAAAGACAGAGCTTATGGATGCCTATACAGTAGTTTCCTCTATCATGACATCCACAACAACTGCAAATTGCAAACAGCTATTGTCAGATAGATCCATTATTGCACTATGAAATGCACCCTGGGGCCATCCTAAAAAATGTTTTAACAAAATTCTGATTTTCAAAGTGAGAATTTTGAGGTTAAAAGTGAGAATTCTGAGATTAAAAGTCAAAATTCTGAGTTTTTAAGTCAGAATTGTGAGTTTCAAAAAGTATTGTGTGGTCCCTTGATCAATGGTTGCAGATCTACAGGGCCCCATCCTGTGAAGCACCATAAGGGGGTGCCATTCACCCTCTGATAGCGTGGCTGGTGGCAAAAATCACTGGTAGCTTGGTCTGCTGCATAATAAAAAAAAAAAATTTACATAGTGAGGGTGGTTGTGCTAGACTCTGACAGCTCATTTTTGGTCTGGTTAATTCACCACATTTGATGTAAATGACACATGGGCAGACGTAATCCTAATGTTTGAGGATTGGAAGGAACAAAAAAAACAAAATTTCCCTAAGGAAGCCCTTTCTGGGCGAAACGCATTGGGTATTATTTGAGGCATTGTTTTGATTCCATTAACACTCCATGGACCAAGTTGAGACAACTAGAGATTTGGTGCCATACTCTTTATGTTGAAACTGAGTAGTGTTGACCCAGATATCACTATGTATTGAGGGGTTGATTTTCTGCATGGGGCTGAGTTTTAATGTGTGTTTTGCTTTAAATGAAAGGGGGTGGGGCAGACCCTATTTCTTTTAAGATTTCTATGGAATAAAAATGATTTTTTAAGTCAGTTGTGATGTATTTCTAAGAGATCACCTTTAAAATCCACGCCTTTGAATATCACGGGTCTCCCAATATTACGATACTGTTATACTATGTCTGATATGGTAGGCTATCCCAGTTCTTTCCCATAAACTGTACAGTTTAGAGACCCAAACTTGACAACTTTAACTGGAAATCTATCTATGGGCTGTTTGAAGCCTGATCCCTGGTTTAGAATCAGGCATGACTAGAGTGAATGTGTGTTAAGGGAGGTTAGCAATAACAGCATCTTCCTTAAAGGTGATGTTTAGTTAAATCTTTAAAGGACAGTGACAAACCACTCTGCTGGAATTTGTTAATCAAATGATGAAGGTGTCATACTTAGTTAAATATTACTAAGGACATAGTAACACTCTTTTAAAGACTTAATAGCAGCCTCTGTAACTGACTATAAACTCAAATGGGAATATGCTACCGTTGGAATCCTTGAATATTTTACTAAGTGGGTGTAGCGGGGTCTCCTTTAAGGCCCCGGGACTACATTACCCAGAACCCCGTTGGCCACCGCAGAGACTCATGGGAGGGGTTATTTAAGGAGGAGGCGAGGCGGAGCTCGGCCTCTTTGGACACCGCGCTGCAAGCAAGAGTTTCTTATTGTGCAGATCTGCTGCAGTGCAAGGCCTGAAGCCTGGGCCTTGCATAATTTCCGAAGAGCCTTCCACCCCTACTGCGGAGCCTGGGTGGCACCTGACTGGTCAAGTGAGGACATTAGTTGAATCAGGGACCCGATCGTTGCAGACGCTGTGTGCGGATACACAGCAGGGTGGAGGTCCCGGACTGGGATCGCGTCCGGAGTGGTGAGCGGGCACCTGCCCAAACCAATAGACTGTGCCGTGTTCAGGCCTATAGACTGCATAGGCCCACAGTTTTGTTTATTTGCTGTTCCCCGGGGGGACTGGTAGCAGGACAGAGTTGAAGTGTCCCCCCCCCCAGTATAGTGTTCCAAGTTATTACCTGGTTGTGGATTACAAAGTACTATTCATCAAGTGCACCACCAAAAGATGGCATGCAAAGAAATTCCTATAGGAGGTGACTGAGATTTACTCCATGTCAGGCCTGACCGGGGTGGGGAGTTAAGATATTGTTTAGTGCGCCATAGGGCGCGCATACCATAATAGCTACGCGTGGTGGAGTACCGTGCAGCGCCATTATTGTGTGCTGTATTGATTTCTGCAGGGCTCTGCAAGCCAGTTGCATGTGTTGTGTTCTGCCTATGCTACCTTTGAGATAAGAGTAAACTGTTATATTTAATCTCTCGCCTCAGCGTGTTGTCTTACTACTAAGAGATTACCCCTTGCAATACTATTGAATGTGATACAAATATAACCCTAGACTAACTGTGCCAGAGTGGGTCGAGTAAGATTGCTGGGGGTTGGCGGTACTGTATACAGGGCCCGAAAACAAATCCAGCGGCTCACTTAACTGGGGGTAGCGCTACAGGGGCATGTACAGATCTTGCATTTCTACAATTCTAATTAGTTTTGTGTACACGTTAAATTGTAGCTATAGCCTTTTAATTTATTTTTATTTATTTCTGAATAAATTAGCAAGTCTTAGATTTTTTTTACTGCTATTGTTGCCCCCTTTGGAGTAATTTACCCTCTCTTTGTACAGGTGACGATTGTCACAAAGAAAGGAAGTGAAGAGAAATCCAAAAATATTAAGTAAGGAGAAATCTTTCACTGAGGACACCTGTTCAAACAACTGTCCCAGAGTGTAATTCCTCACATTTTGGGAGATTATCTCTAACTTCCTGTTGCAACTCCAAAGATACACATAAAGCATAAAAATAGCCTGGCAGGGGTTTTGACACTCCTCTACGCTATCCAAAACTATAAAGAAAAAAAAAAAAAACTTTGGCTAGAAATACTCTCTCATTTTGTTTTAGGCACATTAGGCCCATGGATGGCCTTCAAAAATTAAATTGGCAAGTACTGCATTAAAAAACAATGTGAACTTGGTTTTCTAAACCGTATACTTCTATCTCCTATCTGGTTATTGCATTTTTACAAGATGTAGTGTATTACCAGTCCCTGCTAAAGCTTCACAAATTAAATGCATTCTCATAAAGAATGCTAAACACTTTATCTGTTCAAGTCACTGAAGCTAGTAACCTGACTGGAAAGCACATGGACACTGCTCAATTCCCAGCAAAGAAAGAGAAAATCCAAGAATTCAGATGACAGTCTAGAGCAGTGATGGTGAACCTTGGCACCCCAGATGTTTTGGAACTACATTTCCAATGATACTCAACTACACTACAGAGTGCATGAGCATCATGGGAAATGTAGTTCCAAAACATCTGGGATACCAAGGTTCACCATTACTGGTCTAGAGTATGTCCCAAGAGACCCTTAGAGCATCAGCAGGTAGGATTAGAGCGGAACGAGAAGAAGGCTCATATTTAGCCTACCAGAAGGACATTTTAGCTTGTTCAAGTCATTGAACTGTGTTCGAGGTGCCAATGGTACATGGATCATCTGGAAGAAGAAAAAAGTGACAGGTTGAATGATTTTTTCTACTCACTGATCACATTAATGAAAGTGAAAATTAAGAGAAGCAAACCAAAAAAAAAAAAAATCGAAACATCTACAAGGTTGCAGGTACAAAAAATAGCTCTTGATCTGCTTGAAATCCAGTGAGCCCCTAACTTTCTGTTTGAGCTGATTACATAGTGCTTCACTTAAATCCCAAGTTGTTGTTATTCCTGCCCAATTCTCCCTGCTGGACTACAGAACACATCTCCTCTTATGTTGCGGAGAGGAGGGGTGTGTCTTGTAGTCCAGAAGTAAGAACTGAATAGGGCTCATAACACTGCATAGGATTTAAATGCAGCAGAGGCACTGTGTTGTCTGCTCAAACAGTAATTTTAAGTGGACTACCACTTAAAAGGGGGAGCTCCGCTTGTTTGCACCCTGCCCCCCTCCACTGCCACATTTGGTAATTTTTGGGGAGGAAGGGGGAGCGGGTACCTGGTTTTGACAGGTACCCGCTTCCACTTCTGGGTAAAATCGTCAATCTATGACATTTCCGGACCCCCCCCCCATGTCTTCTGGGACACACACAGGTTCCAGAAGTTCGACTTGAACATTGGCTGTTCGCCCTGTTATGGGTTTCCTTAATAATAATATTAATAATAATAATAATTTTAATATTTACGGGCAGAGACTTGAAAGTTCACTTAGGCCTCAAAAGCTGATGAACACGTTTTTCCCATAACAATTGGGCTAGCCATCTCTAACATTTACAAACCTGGTTTGAAAGTTAAAACAATGACAACTTTCCTCAGGACAAATTAGAGATGTTTAAGAAGTCAACACTGCCATTGAAAATACTCTACAGATAGTTAACCAAATTACAAACCTTCCAACTAGAGCAAACTCACCCATTGTGAGAAAGGCTTTTTAGTACACAGAAAGGACAATACTAGCCGTATGGGGACAAAGGATGATGTTGACCAAGAAGGATCCAGGTGAAGGATTTGTTTATATAGCTGAACTGGTATCTTGTCTTAAGGAAAACCCAGTCCATTATTAACAAGCAACTGAAACTGGAATTAAAAAATGACATTACGGTTCATATAAATATACATATATAAATGTATATTACAACATGCCATACATTTTGTATAATGGAGGAAGTTAGGTCAATCGAAATGCCTTCTTACAAACCATAAACAAATCAAACCAGGTATAGCTTTTCCTATATATCTGCCTATATAAATATAGGTCGGGAATAAATGAAAAATTATGTTTAGATTACCAAACGACATGTTAAGCCATAGGGAAATTATGATTTTAGTATCTGTTGACCTAGGGACTGTGTTAGAAGAATAAATATAGATACCAGTGTGACTTTATATATAGAAGTGTCATAAAGAGTTAATTAGCATTATGAAATACGTCAAATTATGATTATAGAATACAAAAGGAGTCCACGTTTAGAAATGACCACATATTCAAAAGATATAGAGAAATATTGAATGTTATATTGATTGACATATAATCTGTACCCTGTTTAGAAAAACCAGCTTATAGATATATTTTTAGACAGGAATATAAAACATATTATGTTATGTGAATGAATCAAGAAGTATATTAGAAGTATGTTATATATACCGGATTACCAGAAGATTAAAATCCATATATTCTTCCCACAATATACAAATTACACACATTCTGAGAATAGAATATATCAACTTAAAGAATTGATGCCCTAGTGGCTGAAAGTGGTATTACTTGAGGTTCCCAAAAATACAGAGAACAGTTAATTATTAAATTACCAACCTATAGAAACCAGAGATTTTTGTACAGTAACTCCCCTAACTGCAGCCACCAATAAGTGGAAGAACCACCTCCTTTGGGAAGAACTTAGGATAATTTTTATAATCTTATTGTCCAGAGACAATATTTAAGGGATGAAAAATTAGATGAAAGGAGGGAGACAGGAGGACTGACCACACACTGACATCACTCACCGAGGACTCCCTGACAGCCAGTCACTCCCACCGGCCGGGGAGAGATACTCTGGGACCCACCCTGAGGGCACACTGGGAGATCCACACTCTCAGAGAGACTGACACCCATGCACCATGCATGAAGACATATTCTTACACTCATGAAGACTCCTAGACACCCGAATCCTGAAAGCCACAGCAGCCATCTTAACTCTGGTCAGGAGATTGCCATTATGGAAAGGGTAGATATGCCATTTTTGATTTTATCTTGAATTCATTGTTGTTCTCAAAATTGTTGAAGTATTGAATATTCTGCAATCCTGATTTATTCTCATTAACCAACAACTGGTAGATGTTTTTTTTTTTGTAAAGATTACATTTTTCATTATATTTTTATTTTTGCATAGTTCCAATCTTAGTGACAAAACAAACGTCCAATTTATTTCATATTGTTAACCACTTACTTACCTGCAGTATAGTAACGGTTGGATGTGTGAAATACAGACGTTCTGTTTCATTGTCAATTATACAAGGTTGTTGAACCTATTTAGAATTCATCATGACAGCATTATGTCTAAGGGACTGTATGCCCATTTTGCGGGTAATTGTATTGATTTTGAAGTCGTTCATGTAACAGAATTGGTATTTTAATTTCATGTAAATATTTACTTTTTGTCAACCAATAAATGTAGCTATTTTGTATGATCACACGTCTCCGTGAAAAGTTTCATATTATAGACTGTATCATATAGATTGACTTGTATTCAAAAATATCTTTCGTTAAAAAGAACTTAAAATTAATATATTGTGCGGGCAAAACGGTCCCTTAAAAGCACAACAGCCCGTTTGCCGAACAGCAAACAATTTGGGGTGTTCGTGGCAAATTCAAAAAGCCACGAAACACCTGTTAAAAGTCTATGGGAGAAATCTAAAGTGATAACTTTAGAGGTTAATATGCAAGTTATTGTCATAAAAAGTGTTTGGGGACCCGGGTCCTGCCCCAGGGGACATGTATCAATGCAAAAAAAAGTTTTAAAAACTGACGTTTTTTCAGGAGCAGTGATTTTAATAATGCTTAAAGTGAAACAATAAAAGTGAAATATTCCTTTAAATTTCGTACCTTGGGGGTGTCTATAGTATGCCTGTAAAGTAGCGCATGTTTCCCATGTTTATAACAGTCTCTGCACAAAATTACATTTCTAAAGGAAAAAAAGTCATTTAAAACTACTCGCGGCTATAATGAATTGTCGGATCCCGGCAATACAGATAAAAGTAATTCAAAATCATTGATAAATAAAAAAAAAATGCGTGGGGTTCCCCCCAAAATCCATTACCAGGCCCTTCAGGTCTGGTATGGATATTAAGGGAAACCATGTGCCAAATTAAAAAAAAATGGCGTGGGGTTCCCCCAAAAAATTTATACCAGACCCTTATCTGAGCACGCAACCTGGCAGGCCGTAGGAAAAGAGGGGGGACGAGAGAGCGCCCCCCCTCCTGAACCGTACAAGGCCACATGCCCATGTTAATGGGGACAAGGGCCTCATCCCCACAACCCTTGCCCGGTGGTTGTGGGGGTCTGCGGGTGGGGGGCTTATCAGAATCTGGAAGCCCCCTTTAACAAAGGGGACCCCCGGATCCCGCCCCCCATGTGAATTGGTAATGGGTTCATTGTACCCCTACCATTTCACAGAAAAGGTGTCAAAATGTTAAAAACCACAGGAGACGGCTTGGGACAAGACCTCTTTTCCTGCAGCCTACCAGGTTGCTTGCTCGGATAAGGGTCTGGTATGGAATTTTGGGGGGAACTCCACACCATTTTTTTTTAAATTTTGGCGCGGAGTTCCCCTTAATATCCATACCAGACCTGAAGGGCCTGGTAATGGAATTTTGGGGGATCCCCAAAAACCCGACAATTCATTATAGCCGCGAGTGGTTTAACATGACTTTTTGTTCCTTTAGAAATGTAATTTTGTGCAGAGACTGCTATAAACACGGGAAACATGCGCTACTTTACATGCATACTATAGACACCCCCAGGTATGAAATTTAAAGGGATATTTCACTATTATTGTTTCACTTTAAGCATTATTAAAATAACTGCTCCCGAAAAAACATCAGTTTTTAAAACGTTTTTTTGCATTGATACATGTCCCCTGGGGCAGGACCCGGGTCCCCAAACACTTTTTATGACAATAACTTGCATATTAACCTTTAAAATTAGCACTTTTGATTTTTCATGTTAGTGTCCCATAGACTTTAACGGTGTTCGCGTGTTCGAACACATTTTTTGCCTGTTCGCATGTTCTGGATGCAAACCAAACCGGGGGGTGTTTGGCCCATCCCTAGTCCTTATATAAAAAACAGCAGCCTCAGTATTTTTAGCTGCTGACTTTTATTTTTTTCTGATGAGTTGATGAGTTTTTTGCACTCCTTCACTGTCCAATCGCCAGGTTGAGGATATGAAAGTGACACCACTATATAACTGAACTCTAAGAGAGGAAATAGAGTCACCCTCATGGCTGCACTGTCTGGCAAAAATCTGCTTTTATTATGACTTGTGATATCATCATCAAGCCTGTAAAATTCCTGCAGGGGTAGCTGCGGTGAGGTCAGTTTCTACTGGCATAGGCTTGCACCCAGAACTACATCTCCGAAGAGCCCTTTCTGTACATAAAGTGTTTAAGCAAGCTTTTGGTAGTCAAGCCAGCACCACTGTTTTGCTGGCAATTAAATCAATGTATGCATGTAGAGAGGACAAAGAGGAATGCGGGATAAGCCAAGATCTGTAGTCCAGCAGGCAAAGCTTATAATGCTGGTGGGGATTTTTGGGCAGCAAAGGCACTATGTTTTCATATCACCACAGGAAGATAGGAGCACCCTGGATTTCTAACCAATCAACAGGAATTTTTCTGTACTTACAGCATTTTAAAGGCTAAAACATGGGGAAATGTAGATGTTTTGCAGAGATCTATTGTAAATGTTTTTTTTTTTGTCCTGGTATGCTCGTATGCCCTAACAATAGTATCTCCAATTGGATTTTCTAAAATCCCACATTGTTCCTCCCAATCTTGAAGTCCCAAGACAGGGGCTTCATGTTTTTTTGCTCTAAATAATTCCCCAACCACAAGAACACGGATCTCATTTGGTTCTAAAGAAGAACAAAACCAATAAGTGTCCCCCTTTACGCTTACCTCCATTCTTTACTTTATAACTCAAGAAACTCCTAATGAAGTTTGCTACATCCTTCTTTTTTGAATCTGTGAGACTTGAGAACACCGAATTCATGACAGAGACACTGGAAAACAAAAGACGCAGCATTGTAAAAAAAGGATTCAGTGCAAGTAATGCTTCATAAGTTCATACGTGATTGTTGTTACTCAGTTCATGTCCCCTATATGCAGTGGCAGAATAAAATGAGGGTAAACCAGGAGGCTGCCTGGAACCCCAGACTGCAAGAGGGTCCATGGGGATGAAAAAGTTCAGGTTATGCAATTCTGTGCTGTTTATAGTAATGCTGGCCGTACACTATACAAAAAATCTGCCGAAAATCGGACGTTCGGACAGTTCGTTCGTTTTTCGATAAGTTAATGGGCACAAAATCGATAATCGTTGGGACGTTTTTGAGCCGAAAAAACGAAGGACAAGTTTGGAAATTTTCTGACGAACGAACGATAAATTAAAAGGTTAATGTGTTTCCCGTCCGAACTTTCTGCACTAGGTATATGTAAAAAAAACGAACCAATTTTTTATTTATTTATGTCCACTGAGCGATTTATCGGTCATTACATGATGGCACTATCGTTTGCGCTCACGGCCGAACGTTCGTTTTTCGATTTTTCATATAGTGTATAGCCAGCATTACTCAGTTTCAGCTTAAGTCTTTAGAATTTTTCTCAAAAGGTGATCAGTGATTGCTGCCTTTGTATTAAGATCAGACACAATAGAACGCACACTCAGAAAATTTGAAAACATGAATTAGATATTATCTGCCATCATCATATGAGTAAATTTCAAAGAGTACATCGCTGCATAGGATCCAATTTAAAATGAAAACACTGCATCTAAAATCCTGCAGAAATGGTTCACAAGCATGTTAGACACACATCACATATGTCTATGTACACTAACCCTTACTCATGATCCATTTAAACTAGCGGGAGGGCCATGAATTAAAAAAAAAAAAACAAGGCCTGTGGTACAAATTATCCACCACTAACGACATGGCTCTGTTATCACAAGCTATGCTCAAGTCTGCTGAATTGCAAGCTAAAATCTGTGCATTGTGCATGACCAATGATCTTGAAACATTACTTACAAGGCCTGGAACTGTGGACAGCCAATGGTGTAAGGTATCTCATCTAAAATGGTTGCATTGATGGACAGTAAGAGGAAGGAGATATCAGTCATTGAGTTTTGGACATCTGACGCAGATAAGGTATCAAATTTGGTGAAAATATTCTTTGCAGCGGCTCCCAGCAAAGCTTCTTTCACTTTTGTGTTTGATAGCAGAGTTGGGTCCTCAAAGACAATGAAATAAAAATGTTATCCTGAGATCAGAAAACCCTGTAGAAAACTCTTTAAGCACTTTTCATACATGGAATACATACATAACCTTCCTAGATAAGTTCATGGGGAACCTCCAACATGTCATAACCACTGCTTAGTTACACACCCGACCTGCAGTTTTTGATGAAGTATGCTTTAAGTATATTTAAAGTCTCAGCATTTTTCTGTTTGTTTTGGATGTCTGTCAAGGTCTTAGAGCCGGTTCACACCAGGGCGACTCGTCAGGCGACTCAGTCGCCTGACAAGTCGCGTCCCGCGCTTTTCAATGGAACCGTTCTAAGTCAGAGCGACTCAGGTCGCTCTGACTTAGAAAAAGGTTCCTGTACTACTTTTGGGGGCGACCCAAGGCGACCTGCATTGACTTCTATACAGAAGTCTTATGCAAATCGCCTCGGCGGGCGTCTCAAGTCGTCTTGAGATCGCGCCGCCGAGGTCGCCCCCACAAGTCGTGCCGCGTCGCGCCGCCCTGGTGTGAACCGGCTCTTAAGTTAGCCAAATGATGGTATAGTTAGTACTGTAATAGTTATTCATACTGAATTTTAAGTTAGGGTGACCAGACATCCTCGGTTTCAGGGGACAGTCCCCGGATTGAGGACACTGTCTTCGGACCAAGTCTGTCCCCGGTTTTGTCCCCAGATTGGATTTAAACAGGGGCTGGGGCAATTTCAAAGACAGTCAGTGCAAAATAAAAATAAAAAAATGAATTACACCCCCCCGCTCCGCCGCGCCTACTAGCTTAGGGGGGTTTATTTTTTTCCATTATCTGTGCCCCTTTCTGATGATCATGTGCTGGACGGAGCGGAGGGAATATTTCTTCAGTTTCGGGTGCATGCCCATTCCGCTCCGCTCGCATGTTCTTCTGCCTTGGCGCAAGCCCCGGCCAGCCGCCTGCCTGCTTATCTCCTTGTCTTCTCCGACGGAGTGATCTTCCTCCGCACCCCACCCGGAGAGCTGGGGCCCGGAGAGTAAGACTTGACAGGCTGTGAGGCGGGCAGCGACAGGCAGAGAGTCTCTGATTTCCGGCAATACTAGCAAAAAAAAAAATTTCATTTAAATTTAATTTAATTTAAAAAATCTGGTCATCTTTTTTTAAGTGAACGCGTTCTATGTTAAAGCTGTTTCACTGCTAATCCAGGCAGTTCCTTTAGTTGTAATAATTATCAGTAATGTACCCCAGCATTTATAGGAACAAGGGTAACCCAGTCATTTCAACCTAATCAACATGGAATAGGTGAAAGCAGATTGTCCAAGAACATGATAGAAGATGTGAACATTTGTGAAAATACAATGGGGTTGATTTAAAATCTGGAGAATGCTAAATCTGGTGCAGCTGTGCATTGCAGCTAATCAGTAGAGATGGGCCGAACAACCCCCTGTTCAGTTCGCGCAAGACCTCTAAAACATTGCAAAGGTTCAGAGCCAAACAATGAACCCCATTAAAGCTTATAGGACCCGAACTGGAAAATTCAAAAGTGCCCATTTTGAAGGCTTATATGCAAGTTCTTGGGCATACAAAGGGTATGGGGGTCTGGGTAGTGCCCTGGGCGACATGTATGAATGCAAAAAAGTTTAAAAAAAGATAATTTTTAAATGAGCAGTGATGTAATGATGCTTAAACTGAGACAATAAAAAATAAACATTCCTTTAAATATAGTGCCTGGGGGGGGGGGCCCTGTATACAGCACTTAATGTTATGTAATGCGGTGTAAAACACTGCACTACACAGACACACTCCACTGATGCACTACAATATACTGCAGTAAAACTGCACTGATGCACTACAATATACTGCCATAAAACTGCACTGACGCACTACAATATACTGTAGTAAAACTACACTGACACGCGTCAATATACTGCAGTAAAACTGCCCTGACACACTACACTGACACACTTCAATATACTGTAGTAAAAACTGCATTGATACATTACACTTACACACTTCAATATACTGCAGTAAAACTGCACAGATGCACTACACTGACGTTATACTGTCACTATATTCACACTACACTGATACTCTACACTCACAATAGAATGACAATAGCACACTAATGCCCCGTACACACGACCGGTTTTCCCGTCGGAAAAAAGTTGGGTGTTTTTTCCGACGGCATTTCTCTCAAGCCTGCCTTGCATACACGCGGTCACACAAAAGTCCGGTGAACTTTTGACTGCCAAGAACACGGTGATGTAAAAGACTACGACGAGCTGACAAAATGAAGTTCTATGCTTCCGAGCATGCTTCGATTTGTTTCCGAGCATGCGTCGGAATTTAGCGCATCGGGATTTGTACACACGATCGGAAATTCCGAACAGTTTTTTTCCTGACGGGAAAAAAGAGATCCTGCTCTCTATCTTTTTTTAGCAGTTTTCCTGTTGGAAAAAGTCTGATGGAGCATACACACGGTCGGGATTCCCGACCAAAAGCTCTCATCAGACTTTTTCCAACAGGAAAACCAGTCGTGTGTACGGGGCATTACTTGCTAGTAGCAATGAACAGATCCCTGTTCTATCTATCTCCACTCCAATATCACACTGCAAATGGCTTCTCTGGGAAAGAACCTTTTATAGTGTGGGATGGGTCTATGAGCAATGAGCCATGATTGGCCTAAAGCATCATGGCTTTCTCCAATCCTGGCTCTGACAGTGCTCTGTGTCCTCACTGGGCAGAACCTTCATTGCTTCAGCCAATTGGGGCTTAGAATTCATTTTGCGGCGTGCAATGCATTATGGGGTGTTAGGCTGGCCGAACAAGCAGTCGAACGTCCTGCCAATTCGGGTGTTGGCCGAAAGGGTGAACAGCCAATGTTCAGGCTGGGCATAAGTTCGCTCAACACTACTAATCAGCTTCTAACTTCAGCTTGTTTGGTTAAGCTTTGACAAAAATATGGAGGCTGATTGGTTTCTATGCAGAGCTGCACCAGATTTTGCACTCTTTAGTTTTAGTAAATCAACTCCACAGTTAGAATTACATTATTACATTCTATGTTGCCATGGAGTGTGATTTGTTCAAGTTACATGGCTGCAGGAGTAATCTGTTTGTCAAATCGTCATCAGCAAAAATGTTTAAATGGCATTACATATGGGCAGGGCTTTTTTTCAGCGCGAACGCGGGGGAACCCAGTTCCGGCACCTCCAGCACTGAATGTATACACTATAATGGCAAGGTGTACTGGGTTGTGCTACAGTGTCCATTAATGCTGGGGGATCTATTGTTGCAGGGGGTGTTATTGTTGCTGGGGAGGCCTATTGTTCTATTGTTGCTGCTTGGAAATCTATTGTCTCTGGATGGGATCTATTTTTGCTGGGGGTGGGTCTTATGTTACTGGGGGGTCAATTGCTGGGAGGGATCTACTGTTGAGGGAGTGGCCTATTGTAGCTGGTTGTTGGAGGGTCTAGTGATACTGTCTGTTGGCGAGAATCAGTTTTTGCTGCCGGGGTCTATTGTTGCTGGGGGGTATTTTGTTGTGGATGGTCCATTGTTGCTGTGGAGCTCTATGGTTGCTGTGGAGCTCTATGGTTGCTAGGGGGGGTTGGGGCGCATCTATTGTTGGCTGCATGGGGTCTATTTTACTGCTTTTCTTGTTATGATTAACAAATTCCATACAAATTACTTAGTACCACAAATGTTACTTAGTTCTGTATTCTCTAAAAGGGGCGGTACTGGGAGGTGGGTAGGGGGTGGAACCAAGGGACAGTGCTCGGAGGGGGAAGGGGGCGGAGACAAGGGGTATCTCCAAAAGGGGGAGTTCCTGCACCTATTCCCTAAGAAAAAAAGCCCTGCATATGGGTGAAAGATGGTGTTGAAGGCCCTGTTGAGGAATGGTCATTCTAAACTGTTTATTTTGTATTGTTAAGATTTTTTTTTTTCTTTCAAGTTTTTTTGCCCATTTGGGATATTTATCCTCAATTCTTGTCCTGGAGATATCTCAGGAAGTGATAAAGAAGGTCCATTTAAATGCTCATGCTTCCTTCGAGAGAATGAAGGAAGGTAGGTGACTCCGCGCAAAAGGACTTCAAACACAACGTAGTAGTCAGAGCTGCTGCCTCTACTCCGCCCTACGCGTTTCATCAGATTGACGTCATCAGGAGCGTAACCTGATGACGTCAATCTGATGAAACGCGTAGGGCGGAGTCACGTCGCTTCATCACTTCCTGAACCTTGGATCGCTCTTCACTGGCCAAGCGCCATTTTAATGCTTTTTATTGTCTAATACTACGTGAGTACCCCTTTTTCCCGATATATCAATAAACCAAATTTTTTTTACGGGTTCACACTATGGGTATCCTTTTTTCCTTTCCATAACCCTCACCTTCTCGGAGAACCACAAGGGACCAAAGGAGCCACCCTGGATTCCTGAGATTGCTACACAGTGGCATATACTGTGACTGCACCATACCCCCTGAGGGTATGAAGAATCTGGTGAGTGCAACATCATAAACAATCACGGATAATCACATTCACGGCACAGGCTACTAGAACAAGCACTGCAGCAAAGTCACCAATTTATTCTGTCACTATATTCTGGATTGTCACCATTGATCTTCACTTCATTTTATCAACTTCAATTTTTATGCTGAATATTTGATGTACATTGTCAGAGTGTATTACGGATCACGTAAACACTTTTTTCTAACTGTTTGGGACCGAGTATAATTCCAGTTGGGTTTAGTAAACACCCGGCCGAGACAACATTCCAATCCATTGTAATTCATTGTTTTTTATTTTGTTTACACTGCATCTCTTACAGCACCACATTGGTAGCATCAATTTACTTCACAGCACTTCCAATAGCTAATCCTCTGCTAGTAAACACCCGGCCGAGCCGGAATTGGAAAATTCATATTACTCATTTATTTCAACTAATTAATGTATTCCTACTAAATCCTTCACTCACTTTACGTCCATTATCACTATCACCTTCTGAAGGCCATTGCTAAGGCCAAGTAAACACCTGGCAGAGACACCCCACTTTATTTACTTATTTCATTTATTTATTTGATTTTTACATTCTATGTGTGGTCCCACTTAGGGTCTGATTATATCAGAGAGAACCCCCTTTGTGTTTCTCATTTGTAGACCTATTATTACCAATATCTGGCTCCCAGCAGATTGGTTTCAAGTAAGAGCAGCGCCACCACTACACCCCTCATTCTTTTCCTTCGAGAGAATGTTTGCTCAAGTGCTGGGTAGAACTTCCATATTTCAGAAAAATTGGCTCAAGGACAGCAGAAATACTGTTATTTTTTGATATTGCTCCACATATAGTTGGTGTACTTTCTAAAGCCTCATACACACGATCGGACTTCCATCGGACAAATCCGTGGATTTTTGTCCGAAGGGCGTTGGCAGTGAACTTGTTTTCTTAATAAAGACGGCAGAACTTTATCAGCCAACATTCACAAAACTACGTGTTTTTTCTGCTCTTTAGCACCACCCTTTGGGCAACTTCTGCTAATGTTGTCTGATGGTTACCATTGGTCCGGAGCATGCGTGTTTGTACTTTGGATTTTAGTCCGTCGGACTAGCGTACACACGATCGGATAATCCGACGGAACACATTTGTTGTCGGACAATTTGAGAGCATGACCATCCAACATTTGTTGTTGGAAATTCACTCAAGCAAAATTAGTTCCTTACTATTAAAACAGACTGCCGCAATGTTTTCATGTAGGTAGACAGAGAGGTGATGTTTCCTTTGAAGGTGTCCACCACAGTTGATATAGCTGTAACGTTATTAATGACATTGGATTCAACAGATGCAGCAGCCCGCTGGGTATCAGTCAAAAGATCTGCACCTGACGCCTATAAAACAAAGAAAATATTTATTAATGCATCATTTCCAGATCAGTTCCTTCCCATCTCATTGCTCAATATATCTAGATTCAATGTATTTTGGTATTATATTGTTCTGGGAGGGTATACTTAAAATTATCTGTCAGTCACCTACCTGAAAAGGTTAATTCACTTTTTCACAAAACATTTAAAAGGTAAACAACTCACAACACCCTCCGGTGCTCATTGCATGTACCTTACATCAATGGTCTTCAATCCTCAGGACCCACTAACAGGCCAGGTTTGCAAGATAACTGAAATACATCACAGGTGATATCATTTGCTGCTCAGTGATTGCCGTATTCTAGTCTGCATCTCCCCAAGGTAATACATAAAATCTGGCCGGGGCGTGGTCTGGTGCCGTTCCAGGATGGACGTGTAGTGTGCGAGCTCCCGTCCCGAGGTCCAGCAACTTCAGCTTATCAGCTTACCTGCTACACCGGACATGGTGAGAACCGCTCGCAGTGCCTCGGCAACCCGTTCCCGATCCCCGCTGAACACAGACGCCCCGCTGAGTCAGCAAATTCCCGAGATATTCCGGTCACGGCCTACGGCCAGGATGCAGGCCTCGCAAGCAGCCTCCTCCCAAGCGCCACGCGCCCAGAGCTCCAGCCCGCAGCGACCCGAGGAGCAGAGGTCCCCAGGTCTGGCAACGGGGATGACTCACCCCCCGGCAGTGAGCCTTAATGACCTGCACAGCGTCGCTACGGATATTAAAAACACCCTCATGGCGGCCATCTTAGACATGAGGTCGGACATACACGCCATGACGCTTAGGGTGGAAGAGGTGGAATACGCTCAAGCCCGCCAAGACACAGCGATTTGTCACGTTCAACAGGTAACAGAGTCGCATGCGATCCACCTCAGGGAGATCAATCGCCACATGGAAGATTTAGATAATCGCGGAAGGCGTCACAACCTTAGAGTGAGGGGTATACCAGAAATGATCGATGCCAGCCAGCTCCCAGTGGCAGTAACTACCATCTTTAACGATCTACTTGAAAGAGCCCCTGATACCCCGATCGCGTTCGAACGGCTCCACAGGGCACTGCGCCCGCGGGGAAGGGACACAGATCCCCCACGGGATGCAGTCTGCTGCATCACAGACTTTCCCTTGAAGGAGGAAATATTACGCAAGGCCAGACACCGCAACCAACTGTCTTTCCAGGGAACGGATATCAGAATCTACCAGGACCTATCTAACATCACCCTGCAGCGCAGACGCGAGCTACGTCCCCTCCTGGAAACACTGAGGGCCAGATCCATAATCTACCGATGGAAGTTCCCCTTCTGCCTGACAGCAACTCACCAAGGCCGCACAGCCAATCTAAAAGTCCCGGAGGATTTAGACCACTTCTGCACGGCCATGGAGATACCGTATGTGGAAGTACCAGACTGGTACAGCGACTTCCGTATACCGCCACTCAGAAGAGTCACCTCCATGGAAGGTATCGCAGAAGCAGGCAACTTTAGTATCGGCCGCCGACGCTCTCACCCACCTCCTCCCCACACTCCTTCAAAGGATCAAAGAGCCCCGCGTAATGGTAGCCCGACGGCTTCTCCAGTGCCCCGCAAAGCACGCATCGCCTAACAAGAAACATGAATACCGTCCTTCTGTTTCCACCTCACAACTGGACTCTGGACCACTCCTAATCGCAGGTAACTTTATACAGCAATCCCTAGGGAACACTGGCAGAACGGTTGGTACCCTCTTTCCCTCTTGGACAACTCCCGAAGGTTTCCCCGGTCGCCCTAACTTCCTCATGTTGGGTCAGAGACTACCTTCTCTCGCACTGATTGTCTTTTCCTCCTTCTCCTCACACTGTATTCATTCTTGCTCATTGGCTTTACCCTTTTTCTATTGAAGCCTTCTTCCTACATTCTCCTATCTACTCCAATGCAGCTAATGACATGTCGATATATATTCCCCCGATTGCATTATGTGCTGTCTTTCTCCCCACAGGCCCTACTAGCTCCTAGCTCCTGACTTTTCTGCTTTACAGCACTGAGGGTGGTCGGGGATCCGAGAGGGACATGCACAGGTGTGTGGCCTACGTGGATGTCGGGTAGAATCCATTCTCAGGTTTGGGAATGGGCATGCCCCCCTCGGATTTAGACAGCCTGCCCTTAACCCCTGGGTATGATTTTGTTTACTATGTTTTTGTTCACTATGTTTTGTTTGCTATGTTATCCATATTTGGATTTTCGATGTCAGCCATAACTGCAGATGCATACTTGTTCACGGTAACGCAAGCTGTACGTTCTGTTCTGTTTTAACTAATTCACCATGTTACTGACTCCGTTCCCTGCATATTCCTCTAAACCAAAGTATATGCCCCCCATTCTCTGTCATGTGACATCTGAAATTTGAGCAATACACTTAATCTCTTATCCCCCTCTTCCACACAAACCCCCAGATTACACAATACTAAACATCCTCCTCTAATTACCGAATAAATGCCCTTACAACTCCACAGCCTTCATGCTTTATGAGAATAAGCCGTTACACACAGCCCTGACGTCACCTACGAATCACCCTCTCACCATGTCCTTATACGATGACCTGTCCGTCATCTACACAACAAGATTACTCCTCTGACACCACAATGAGCCATAGATGACGCTAACAACCAGCAGCGTCTGTTATCCTTAAGACCTCATAGAGAGACGCAGACCTCACCTCTCTCTAGTTGAACTCCACCTACCGCTCTCACACACAGCGGACTCTGGTAGACACCGCTGAACCTCACCGGTACCCCCACTCCTAATTGGTGGGCTTGCAGGTCAAGTCCCACACCCGGTATAATATCCCATCCCCCTACCTGTCCCCTCCTTCTTCCCTGGTTATCTTCCTCCTCAACGTCCTAACCTCACCTACCCCACATCTTCCCTTCTCCCCATCCGCATAACCCCCCCCCCTTTCTTTTCCTCCCGTCTCTGACTTCCCCATATCCTCCCGCCCCCCACTCGCTTAAACCTCTACTACCAACATGAGCCCCGATAATGTCCGAGGCGCCAACCTGTCCCTAAAGGTAGTCTCCCTTAACGCCAAAGGACTGAACATACCTGAAAAGCGAACGCAACTCTTTTCCCTCATGCGCAGCATGAAAGCTGACATAATCTTCCTACAGGAAACCCACTTTTGTAAGAAATCAGTTCCCAACATGACTAATCGCCTCTTCCCCCATAGTTTCCATGCTACCTCACCTATCTCGAAATCCAAAGGAGTCTCCATAATCATTTCCAAAAACCTTCCCATCCAAATTACAGACACTCACCTTGACGAACTAGGCAGGTATATCTTCCTAAAAGGGACACTCAGGAACAAACCAATCACTTTGGCTAACATATACAGCCCCAACTCGTCCCAAGTTCCCTTTTTTAGGGCTGTAACAAGACACCTAACCAATTTCCAAGAGGGTATTCTTATACTGGGAGGGGATCTCAATGTACCCCTGAACCCCCTTTTAGACACCTCGTCGGGGAAATCCCACCTACCATACAGGGCGCTCCGACAAATCAGAAAATGTTTCCAAGAACTCTTGCTCCACGACACATGGCGCACCTTACACCCGAACGTAAAGGATTTTACATTCTTCTCCGCCCCACATAACAAATATTCACGACTAGACTACATATTTCTTACCCAACAGGATCTCCCGTCCCTGAAAGCAGCAACCGTCGAACCGATGAACTTCTCAGACCACCACCCTATCTCAATGACCCTCACTTTCCCTGAAAAAGTATACCGCTCGCAAATTTGGAGACTAGACCCTTCCATCCTGACAGACAAAACCAAAGAATTAGAGATTCAAACTTGCCTAAGCAATTATTTCACTGAGAACAACACCCCGGACATTTCTAAACTTACTCAGTGGGCAGCTCACAAATGTGTTGTCCGAGGGAAATTGATTTCCCTGGGGGCCGCAATTAGAAAGGAAAAACGGGCCAAACTGGCTGACCTCTTTTCCAAACTTAATAAACTAGAAGCTCTACACAAACGAAACCTGGCCCAGCAAACCCTCGTAGAACTACTAGAGACTCGTACACTCATTCAGGAAGAATTGGGCCATCACCTCAGGAAGAAATACTCTCTATCTCAGAAACTTTTTTACGAATTCGGCAACAAAAGTGGCCATCTTCTTGCTCAAGCCTTACGCAAGAAAAGGGCTGCTAATACGATACATCACATACAATCCCCCACGGGTAAGACTCTCACGAATAACAATGACATAGCCAGAGAGTTTGAGAAGTACTACTCGTCCCTATATAATCTAGATAAATCCGAACCCCCTACTACCTTATCGAATGACAGACCCAATGATATTAACTCGTTCTTAGACCATTTTGCCCCAGGAAAGCTCCCCACTGACACCACCACGATTCTGGAATCCCCGATCTCTATTCAGGAATGGAAAAAAGCTTTAAAACAACTTAAGCCTGGTAAGAGCCCGGGACCTGATGGTCTTTCCGCCGTATATTTCAAGATATTCTCAGACCTTCTTCAACAACCCTTCCTTGACGCCTTCAATACACTCTCTCCCACAAATCCTTTCAAAAGCGAAATGTTAGAAGCACATATCGTTGTTATCCCCAAAGAAGATAAGGACCCCACCCAAACGGGAAATTATAGACCAATCTCATTATTGAATGTAGATGTCAAAATCTTTTCTAAGATTTTGGCAAACAGACTCTTACCGCTTCTCCCTTCCTTAATCTCTCATGACCAGACCGGCTTTATCCCTGGACGTGAAGCCAGGGACAACACTGTTAAAGCAATAAACTTACACCACCTTATGACACAGACAACCCAAACAGGCCTGTTCTTGTCACTCGATGCGGAGAAGGCGTTCGACAGAGTAGCTTGGGACTATATGACAGCGGTTCTGAGGGCCATAGGATTGGGCCCATATATGTTAGGCCTAATCCTGTCACTATACACGGGACCATCTGCTAAGGTACGGGTCAACAATGCTCTGTCGGACGCCTTTCCCATCGGAAATGGCACAAGACAGGGATGCCCCCTGTCCCCCATCCTCTTTGTACTCACACTTGAACCATTCCTCCGTAAACTGACATACAACCCAGATATCCAAGGTATAAGTTCCTCCAAAAGAGAATATAAATACGCTGCTTTCGCGGACGATATTTTGTTGTTCCTGTCGAACCCACTGATCTCCCTACCAAACCTTCTTTCTGAATTTAAACAATTTCAGTTCCTCTCCCACCTTAAAATTTATTTCTCGAAATCCTTTGCCCTTAATATAACATTACCTCAACACATAGTTGATCAATGTAAGGCTAACTTCCCGTTCCAATGGAAACATGATTCCATCACTTACCTTGGGATACAACTCCCTTCCAAACTCTCAAACCTCTACGCTAAAAACCATGTTCCTATCCTACACAGAATATCCTCTGATCTTGAAACTTGGAACAAACCGCTTTTCTCTTGGTTTGGCAGAGCGGCGATCCTCAAAATGAATGCCCTCCCGAGAATACTCTATATATTGCAGGCGATCCCTATACATATACCTCTGGCCTTTTTTAAATCTTATAGAAACATATGCACTAAATTCTTATGGGGGAACCGTAGACCCAGAATCAGCTTTACGCAGCTCACCCGACCTAAAAGACTTGGGGGCATAGGCCTCCCCAACCTTCTCAATTATTACACTGCTACACACCTTACCAGGATAGTGGACTGGAATACTCAATCTCTCCACAAAGATTGGGTTTCCCTAGAAGCATCTTTTTCTGCTCTCCCTTTGGAGTCTCTCCCATGGTTACTCTCACCCCACGTCCCCGCTGAGTTACACGTCCACCCACTTATAGGCCCAACCTTGCAATGCTTCAAAAAGCTTTGCTACCGATCACCCATATCTTCGATTCCCGGCCCACTGACACCTGTTAAAATGAATCCTGGGTTCCCACCAGGTATGCACGCAAAGTTTCTTACCGATAACTGGACACAGAGCCCAATTAGATCACATCAGTTCTTCCTCCGGGGCAAACTATTGTCTACATTCCAACTCTCCTCCCAACTAAACAAGCCACCCATTCCCCCTTGGACATATATTTTAATTGCTCATTTTCTAAAATCCCTTAACAAGAATATACAATGCTCCAGAGAACTCACCCCTTTCGAAAAGCTATGTATCCAAACGACACCCCAATCTCATCTAGTTTCTACCACACATGAACTCCTCTTCGCCGAGATGAAAGCTAACGAGACCTTAGCCTGTAAGAACTGGGAGTCAGACCTCTCGGTATCTCTTTCAGCGGAACAATGGGAACTAATTTTCCTCAACATACATAAAGGGTCGACGAATGTGTCGACCCAGGAAAACAGCTTTAAGATCCAATCTAGATGGTACCGCACGCCCACCCTTCTGCATAAATATAATCCCACAATCCCAGAGGTTTGCTGGAGATTTCTCCGGGAAAGGGGAACCCTTCTCCATATCTGGTGGTCCTGTCCATCTCTAAAAGACTTCTGGGAAAAGGTATGCCATATAACCTCTCGAGTCACCTCATATCATTTGGACCTTTCCCCTTCTCAATTCCTTCTACACCATTCACCCCTGTCGCACAATTCCTATCACAAATCCCTAGCAATGCACATGATCAATGCGGCAAAGCAGTGTATCCCTATACACTGGAAATCGACTCACCAACCATCCATAAAAGAATGGTTTAACAGAATAGGCAAAATTGAGGAAATGGAAAATCTTATACATATTGCAAGAGAGACTCCGTCATCATTTAGTAAAAAATGGGCCTGCTGGTTACACTATAAAACGACCCCAGAATATGCAAACTCCCTGAACCCTGACAAAGGATAAATTACTCCCCTGAGAATTGTCATTAAAAATCTACGACGTGCCAGGATCCCTCCTTAACCCTAAACCTTACAAAGACACCTCTCTCCTCCTATATCTCCCCCTATACAGATCCGTCCCGAGTTTCTCATAACACGCCCCCTGAACACCCCAAGGGGTCGGGGAAGTTAGAGACGGACCCCCTGCCAACGCCATCCCTTCCTGCCTCACTCCCCTCCCCTCGATCCCCACCCCACCCCTTCTCCTTCCACCACTTACCCCCTCCTACTTTCTCATCCACACGCTTCTGTACAATACAACCACTAACATAGCTCCAGCCTACACTCCCGCATTCATACACTCTCAACGAAATAAACCTGTTTATAGCTCCTTCCCTCCCTTTCTGCCGTATTGCACCTGTTGGCCTTTCCCTCCCGCACAGACCAAAAGTCCATAACGGCATCCGTGAACCTACCTAGCTCTAACCTACCAACAAGATCTGTCTCCGTCAATGGTAGTGGACTTTGACTAGACCCCACAACTCCCTCGAATTAAGGTAGCCCACCCCAACACGGCCTAGTTCATGTAGGATGCACATAGCCATTTCATTTTCACTACCCGCAAGTTGAATTGTATGTGACACATGTAATTCATCCATGTTTTGTGGTTGTATTAATACCTTATTGTGCTACTATTGCTCAAGATATCTGTAAATGCTTTTTACATTTCAATAAACTTTTTTGGGGAAAAAAAAATAAAAAATCTGGCCTGTTAGCGGGCCCTGAGGACAGGGTTGATTACCAATGCATTACATGACAGCATTCTTCTGCCGTCCTCTCCAGCCAGTATAATGGTCAGGTGCTTTAAAGCTTCAGAAAACAGCGTTGGAGGCTGTATAGCAGCATACTGTTTGCAATGAAGAGCTTGGTTAGCACTGGCTATGTGACTGCAAATACCATTGTGAATCTCTAGTTCTCTGCCAGAAGAAATGGGCTTCAAAAAAGGTTTCTCATTGGTCAGTGTGTTCGCGTGGCCACCACTGACCAATGAACACTTGCCATTGCTTGCATTCTGTTGGTACACAGCCTCTAGCACTGTGTTGTGATGTTTTAAAATGCCTGACCATTATACCGGCTGAACTTCTTTTTATAGCAACTATTTTGGGTGCCATCATGGATTGCCCACCCACGTTCAATCTGCTTCCTGTTTGTTCCCTTGGGTTCTCAATGAGTCACACTTACACTGCTCCCGGGTGAGACTCACCTGGCAGTCAATATTTGGAAATTTTGTTATATCTATTCTTAGCAGATTTGTAAGTATCAGAGCCCCTCAAACAGTTTTTGAGGTTGGAATTTATGTATTACGAGATACCATTAGGTATGTCACATGCCTGATGTTTTATCTTACAGATACTATACATGCATCAACTCCTGAAGAGTAAACAAAGAGTCATGAAACGCGTCAAGTTTATGGATGCAATTTTTGTTTTAATCATGTATTGCCAGTTGGATTGTATATGGTCAACATTATATTTAATTATGTATGAAATGCAATAATATGGATTCACTACAAATCAGCTTGTTACCATTTTATCCTTTTTTTGTATGCAACATTTATTCATGTATTAAACTACAATGTTGGAAACAAGTTTTTCATTGGTCGTAAGTGCTGTGCCTCATCTAAAGTCCCAGGACAAATAAATTGGTTGTATGGAGATATTATGAAGGGATGGAGGCACATCACTGGGTGTACTAGGCCACATTCTACCTTTGTGATGGAAGGTGGAGATCACATAAGGTGCCAGAGAGGTGGGGATAGTGGTATATGCGTTAGTTCATTTTTTTTTTTTTTTCATTGGTGAGCCCTATAAGGGCGCGAAGCTGGGCTGGGCGCACACCAACGTAGCCCCGGCCCGCCTGCCACGCAGCCTACCCAAGTAGAGCTCATAAATGAGTACCCACCTATATGGTAGTAAATGAATGCTGTGAAGGAAGATTGCTAATGACCAAGTAGAATTAGCTTATTTGCCCTTCCTAAAATACTCCGAGCAGCATAGAAGAAAAAAGATACAGATAGTTCAAACAACTTAAATGTTAGTTCATCTTTACAGTAAAAAATGTAAAGGTGAACACTTGACACGCTCCCTTCCCCCATAGCCCACTGTACTTACCTCCAGGGTTGCTGAGCTGTCAGCAGCCCCCCGCAGCTGGTCCAGCAGTCTGGGGATTTGAAATCCTCTCCCTGTTCTCCATGCAGTGCTTCCGGGATGGACCAGATCACTTCACTGTGATGATGCTGATCAATCAGAATCGTTCTGGTCCATCCCGGTCCATCCTGGACACATTGCACAGAGAAGAGATAAGCAGAAATTTCAAATCCACCGACCAGCTGCGGTGGTGCTCACAGCTAAGCAACACCAGAGGTAAGTACAGCGGGGACTGGGGGAGGGGGAGGATGTCCAGTGTTAGTTCACCTTTACATCTTTTCTGTAACGATGAACTAACTTTAAAATATGATTGTGATACAGATATGTTTTGGCGATCCATCCATATGGAATGCACACAGTTCTGCTAGACAGTAAAATCATTTCAGTTCTTCTTGGTTAAACATTACTCATTGGCTCAGCTCTATTATCACTGGACAGTCAGGAATATGGGTACATTTGTGTAAATCACAAAGTTGGCTCTACAGAATTAGTAGTAGTAGTACGTAGGCAAAAAACACACTCCTACCACACCTCCGTTACATGGAGAACTTCTAAAAAAAAATAGCTAAAGTGGTTGTAAACGTTTGATTTATTTATTTTTTAATAAACATGTTATACTTTCCTGCTCTGTGCATGGGTTTTGCACTGAGCAGCCCCAATCCTCTTCTTCTGTGGTCCCCCGCCAGTGCTCCAGGCCCCTCCTCTTCTTGGGGTGCCCCCACAGAAAGCCCCTTTCCATGGGGACACCCATGCGGGCTCGCTTCAGCCCCGCCCCCCTCTCCCACGTCAAAGCTTTTGATTGACAACAGGTGGAGCCAATAGCTTCCTGCTGATATCAATCTGTCCAATGAGGAAGGCAACACTGCGCTCGTGCAGTTTGCTGGATCAGATCAGGCTCAGGTAAGAAAAAAAGGGTGACTGGTGGGAGGGGGGGGGGGGGGTTGGGGAGCTGCAGCATGAAATGCATTAAGGAGAAAAACCTTAAGGTTTTACAACCACTTTAAACACACAAGTGCTTTTTTTCTCTTTCACTCATTAAAGGAAACAGCCAGATCTTTATGACAGATAGGTCTGATGTTGCTACTTGCAGGAGCAGGATGCTAGGTGCAACCAAAATTTAAAATATGCTCAAGGAGCGGCCCCCTGCTGGTGGTCAAACCCCAATCTGAAACACACTCAGGTTGCTACCAAGCGTTAAGGGGTTAGGCCCGTTTTTTTTTTCACGATTTCATGCTTTCAAGATTTTTGCCCTGTCAATGTATTTTTGTTCCTGGTGATAAATTTACCACTACTATTCCTTTATACTGGATTTTTTAAATGTACATGTAGCGGGGTCCTCAATTTAGTGGGATACACCTGGGGGTAGTGTGACCCAAGTGTGTAATTGTGTTAGGGTTCAGACCCCTTTTTTTGTTATTCGTGGAGGATTGGGTGGTGTAATATTCTCCTTGACCAGTGGGTGTCAGTGTACCTACTGGCTCAGGGTAGAATCACTACCGGAGTGCTACCCTTCTTTGTCCCTTCCTGGAGATGGTACGGCCGGGGCGGGGAACCCGCCGTGGTATCGTCGGGAGGAGATAAAAGGGGGGGACGCCCTCGCCACGAGGTTCTTTTTCGGGGGATCATCTCTTCACGCACCCAGGCACCTTAGGCCTGGGTGCGGGCGGTTCAAGGTTCCGGCCTAGGCGCCCTAGGCCTGGCCGGAATGAAGATGGAGTCCATCCCAGGCACCTTCAGCCTGGGGTGAGGTACTATTGAGGAGGCCTGGGACCCGGTGACTCCGACTGGGTCCCGCGAGGGTGAAGTTGCTCCAGGGCGCCCCTTGCGAGGGGACCCACATCTGAGGTGAGGAGGCTGGGGAGGTCACTCGTTCGAAGACCCGGTGTAGTGTCAACCCGGTGACGGATGGGCCTTCTGTAACTCTCTTGGAGGACATCTTCCCCTGATAGAGGCCGCAACGCAACGGAGGTATTCATGTCAAGACTCCTACAACCCTTGGTCATAGCATAGGGGGTGTAGGGACCCAGATCAGTATAGTGCCTCGACCTGCTCATCTCACCGTATCATGCCATCGCATTGCCTGTATGTGGAGATACAAAATAAACCAACAGTTGGACTGTGATCGGTGTATGGACTCTGTTAATGGGAGCAAAGGGTGGTTCGGTGGTTTCTGCACGACAGACTCGGTACATGCTCAGGACACACCGGCCCGAGGAAACATCAGGTATTGGCCTTCACCTCACCCGCCGTTATGGGGAGGACATGGGCCGTAGCGCACCTCACGCTGTCGCGTGACATACCCCTAGCTAAAGAGGACGGGGTGAGGGGGTGGCTACATACAAATGCAACAATTTAGAAAATGGATGAAGAGTTTAGCACTGTAAAACATTTTTTGATAGATAAATGGTGTCTATTAATACAGGTATATACTGTACATCAGACCAAAATAAGGGATAAATGAGGAGGAAATAGGGAAAGAGGGACTTTGTTTCAAAAGAGGGACATTCTCTTCAAATCAGGGACCATTGGGAGCTACTTACAGTATGTACCCATTGCCGCCAGAACCTCCCTCTGAGCCGACTGTGTCCTGTGTTCTTTTTCTACACTAGACAGCTGTGTCCCCCGCTATACTTTCTTCTCCTGTTGTCTCTCCTTCGAAATACTTAGACTCTCAGCAGTTGTTTTGTAAAGTTCAGTTTGGTATGTTGGCAAATGGCAATATATAAAATTTAAGTAACACTGTAAAAGCTCTTTGAAACTACCAGGTTATCCGATTAGCATGGCAGGATGTGGCAGAAGCAGGAAAAATATATTTTAAAATAACTCACCACATCGAAATCTGGGCGCAACACTTTGATAGCTGTCCACGATCCTGATGTCACGTGATGTCCCCAGTATTTCCCTACCCATGATCTTGTGTCAAGGTTACCCACGCAGGCAAAACCTAAGTATACATTTGTTTTGTTAAGAGCCATAGGGTGCAGATTATGCATAGCAGAAAAGATTAAAGGTCTCATCTACTTAATCCAATACAAATAGAGTATATAGGCCCAAGTATAGGGACTCAATCTATTTCTATCAAGAAAACCCAGATATATCATATAAGTGCTGGCGGTGTGTGGGAATTGGAGGGACGTTAATACACATCTTCTGGACCTGTCCCAGAATGCAGAGTTTATGGAAGGAGGTTAGAGAAATCGCGCAAAAGTTCAGAGAGGAGGAGCTGCCGGAGGATCTGACTTTCTTCCTGTTACAGGACTCGGACACTGCGGTGAAACAGTATAGGAGATCGATCCTCTGCCACCTCCCGAATGCGGCAAGAGCCTGTATTCCAGCAATGTGGAAGCAGACCCAGCCACCGTCAGTAGGGATGTGGCTTAAGCGAGTAGAAGACTTGAATATGATGGAGGACCTGGTCTTGACCTCCCAGCAGTAACGGGGAGTTTATCTTGAAACATGGTCAGAATGGAATCTTTTTAAATACTCAGAGGAGGGGAAAACCCTAATAGACCATAACTGAACGGATGCTGTCAGGGGACTGGGGGGACGGGGGGACGTAGAGGAGAGAGAGTGGGAGTTTTAAGCCCCCTCTGGGTTTATTTTTTTTTCTTCTTCTTTTCTTTTGGGGGGGGATAAGTCGAAATAAAGAGAGTGGCAATGAGATAGAGGAATTAAATGGGGCAGAAAGCCCCCGGCCAGCCCGAGGACAAAAAGTGGGGCCTTGGGGGGAGGGGGACTGGATGCCCAATGGTGGGTACACGAATGACTAAAAGGTTCATGAGTTGAAGTAATATGAGTAAGGCCCGGGTGAGAGGTGAGGACTTAGCATACATAGAATTGTGGATATTGTATAATAGGATGTATGATATATATAGTAGTAGACAAATGTCCATCGGTGATACAAGAAGTATATATAATGTACCTTATGATATCTGTTGTTGCTTTCTGTTTATTTTTAAAAAAAAAGAAAAAGAAAAAAGAAAACCCAGTCACTGTCTCACCCTTCTGAGCTTGGCAGGGTCTTTTGAAGCCAAGACATACAGTAATACTAAAGTGAGGGAGGCCAAAGGGGGTCCACCCCTATAAAGATAGCTTCACTTAAAGACCAACAGCAGTGAAACTGGGGTATTTAAATAAACTTTATTGAAAAAAAGATTTTAAAAAATACAATTTCTCCATCAGAACCATGGTATATAAAAAAATCCTCCAACCACCATATTAAATTCAAGGATTGACAACATTGTAACCTTTTAGCTACTTGAACCCGGGCCACCATCACACTCAACCACACTGACACACATACAGTAAACAATAAGTCTTAGCACAAGCAGAGGAAAAATAACCAATTACTGTAGCCAGGGGGGCCAGACTGAACCACAATCTGCAAGGTGGATTGACACAGTACCACTATTGATTCTGCTGTTTGCAAAACCTAACTAAAGTCATGCCTGGTAACAGGTGCTAGATTGTGATCCGGTCTAGTCCCCCTGGCTAATTAGTTATGTTGCCTCTGCTCGTGCTAAGATTTATTGTTCACTGTATGTGTGTCAGTGTGGTTGAGTGTGATGGTGGCCCAGGCTCAAGTAGCTAGAAGGTGACAATGTTGTCAATCCTTGATTTTAATATGGTGGTTGGAGGATTTTTTATACCATGGTGCTAATGGTGAATTTTTGTTTTTTATATTTTTCTCAATAAAATGTAATTAAATACCCTGGTTACACTGCTGTTGACCCTAAAGTGAAGCTACATTTATAGGGTTGGACCCCCTTTGGCCTCCCTGACTTTAGTATTACTCATCTACTTAAAATGTATCCGCACATTTTAAAATAACTTCTCTTAGGCCCCATTCACACCTGGGCGTTTTGTAGCTTGAAGCCTCAAGCTACAAAACGCTGGAGGGGAAAAAAATCAATTATTCTCTATGGAGATGGTTCACATCTCCACTCCAAAACGCCTGAAGCTCAAACAAGCTCTGAGACTTTTTTTTTTAAGCAGATTTGAGCGTTTTTCTGATTTTTACATTGGTGACCTTTTGACCTGTACAAAATTATAGCAAAAACGCTGCAAAAAAGGGGCAAAAAACACTGCAAAATCACGGTAAATTGGCGCAACTTTCTGCCTGAAAACGCTACGCTCAGGTGTGAATGGGGCCTTAGGGCCGGGTTCAGCCTAGCTGCGGTGCGAATACACAGCGTCAAATTTTCAACCTGTTCATGCGAACTGATTTCAGAGTGTATGTTAAGTTAACGACACCCTGCAAATAGTTTGCAAAACGCAGCGCGATTTGCAGATTCGGATCGCATGAGTGTGAACACCCATGCAATATGATTCTGGTGCAGACAGAAATAGGGTCCTGTGTGAGTTTGGTCCAAATACGATGCAAATTCAGCCATATAGAGTTTGTATGGCTGAATTTGCATCGCACAGACATAAGAACTTGTCCTTTTTCCCCTTTGGTCTGTTGAGGCTGGGTTCACACTTGTGCGACACGACAGCCGTCCTACTTTGGATCCGACGTTGCCCTGCGACATGAAGCCGACATATGTCCGACTTTCAATGAACGGGGATCCGACTTGGATCCCCTTCATTACCAGGCACTATGTTTGGTATGAATCTTGAGGGGGAACTCCACGCCAAATATTAAATAAAAAAACGCCATGGGTTCCCCTTCAGGAGCATACCAGGCCCTTCGGTCTGGTATGGATTTTAAGGGGAACCCCCTAAGCCAAAAAAACGGCGTGGGGGTCCCCCCAAAATCCAAACCAGACCCTTATCCATGCACGCAACCTGGCAGGCCGCAGGAAAAGAGGGGGGGACGAGAGAGCGCCCCCCCTCCCTTCTGAACCGTACCAAGCCGCATGCCCTCAACATGGGGGGTTTGGTGCTTTGGGGCAGGGGGGCCACCTGCGGCCCCCCACCCCAAAGCACCCTGCCCCCATGTTGATAAGGACAGGGCCTCTTCCTGACAACCCTGGCCGTTGGTTGTCGGGGTCTGCGGGCGGGGGCTTATCGGAATCCGGGAGCCCCCTTTAATAAGGGGGTCCCCAGATCCCGGCCCCCCACCCTATGTAAATGTATGTTGTGATGCATAGTTCCCTGCGGCCCAGCAGGTGGCGCTGTCCCTGTGGGCTGGGGTTGAACCATCACTGCAGTGCTGTACCCTTTGTGGCCTCTCGCAGCACCTGTACGGCGGGGCAGGGAACCCGTTGTGCTTGCTGGGGGAGGGTATAAAGGGGGCGGACATCTTTGCCACGGGAAAGAGTCCCAGGCACCTTTAGCCTGAGGGCTGCGGTCCGTGGTCGGTGTCCAGGCGGCCTAGGCCTGGACACCAGGAGTTCGGGAGCCACCCCAGACACCTTTAGTCTGGGGTGAGGTACTTTGTTCCAGGCCTGGGGCCCAGGTACTTCCACTGGGTTCCACCCGGGAGGAATCGTCCTAAGGTGCCCGACGGACTGGGTACCTAAATCTAAGACGCAATGGACCGCGCAGGTGACCTTCCAGTAGATCTGATGCAGCAGATTGCCAGTGCCAGGATAGAGCCTCCTGAGACCGTCTGGAGGGATGCCTTCACCAAATAGGGGCCTTATTCACAAGGAAGGTGGTTCATGTGCTAAAGTCTGTGCAGAGACATTTCGCAAAGGTCGCATCTGAGGACCATTACTTTCAGGCCTGTGGCAGAGGCTGTAACAGTTCACCCGGTAGGTGGCAGCTACCAATTCACGGTCGGTGGCAGAGACCGTGCGCCAAGCCTATTCGCACGCAAACAAAAGAAATAGGAGAGTTCATTGTGCCTGGGCCTACTCGTATCCACACCCCCTGTCTGTCTGTTAAAGGAAGGCGAACTGGTTGTGTTTCATCCTGACATTGAAAAATAAAGGAGTGTTGGACTTTTATTGGTGTGGGGCTCAATTACTGGCAGACACTGTTTCACAGGAGAAGCGGAGGCTCCAAACACCGAACACCGACCCGAAGGTAAAGAAACTTTGCTCACACCACACAAACATCTGCGGTGAAAGTATTGGCGTGGTGACCTCGCACTCTCTCCTCCAAGGTACCCCTAGACTGCAGCCAAAGATAACCGATAAACAAGAGAGAGAGAGTGGAGGCCGCTACTCATGGGGGCTCCGAGTCCGGGATCCTGATACAGCAAGCAACACGCCAAAAGTACTGGCATGGACCCCATTAGAAGTGGAACGATGGTGCGCGGTGGCTGGCACTGATTCAGCCACGGCAGTAGTCACTGAACTCCCGGGGATCTGGCAAGAAGCGGTGGTAAAGCAGCTAATAATGTCGCTGTCCCCACACCAGAAAGCATGGGTCATGGATGTCAGGTCGAATTCCTCGCTGACCCACGCACTAATAGAATGGAAGAATGAAATCCCAGAGCATTTCAAAAGTCCAAGCATAACAACAATGGATGATCAGACCTATAGCTTAATGCATGCGCTGCCAGTCAGGGGAGGATGGTTTCAGACACCAATCCCATCACCTCCACAGATATCTCCAGTGCAGTCCCCAAAAGCAGGAAGGCATAAGAAAGAGAGTCCCGGATCACCACCGGCCACCCTCAGCGCAGAATTATGCGCGGTCCTGGGGGAGATTGTAGCCCAGTGCAAGAAGGATCCTACAGACTACCCAATGTCGGGATACAGAAAACTTTGGATATTTTCTGGAAGGAAGCCTGTACCTTCGGGAGAAGAGGGATTTGAGGAGTGGCTAGACGGTGCCACTCAGGCTTTAGAAGAATGGAAATTCCCAGAACACCGGAAGAAACAGAGAATCACAGAGAGTCTGAAGGGGCCTGCCTTGGAGGCCATACGCAACCTCAAGCTGAGCAAGAAAGACTGTGATGCACAGGATTATCTGGACATTTTGCAGAATGTGTTCGGGGGAACAGAGAAAGTCACTGAGCTCACTTATCAGCTGGATCACTGCCATCAGAAGACAGGAGAGAAACTGTCAGAGTTCATGAGGCGTCTGGATAAGATCCTACATAAAATTATACTGAAGAAGGGGATCGACCCAAGGAAGGTGGATGAGGCCCAGGTTCAGCAGGTGTTAAGGGGAGCTCAGCCCCTGGACCCCATCGCATTGGTGTTACGCACTCGACAGGACGGGAAGAGCCTGGAGTACCCCGACTTAATCCGCGTGGTCAGAGAAGAAGAGGCTATGTTGGAAGACAAAAGGAGGAACCAATCAGTCGAGCCAACCAATCCTCCAGCAGTAGTGGTCAGGACGGCCATGACCCTCGAGAGAGACTCAGAGGTGGATACCTTGAAGTCACAGATGTACCAAGTATTGGGGATGCTGACCTCTATGATGGCCAAGGATCAAGGGGTACCAGAGAGTGAAAGCCCAAAGAAGGAACTGTTTCCAAACATCTCAGCGCCCGCATCCTTGCAAGATTGGGGGGATGTGATTTGTTTCAACTGTGGAGGAGCTGGCCATTTCGCCAAAGTGTGTTCCAGCCCAAAGAAAAAAAAGATGAATAACCGCAAGCCGGCGGAAAACTTCAGAGGGCCCCGGTGAAGGAGTCAACCGGGTGCCCATCATCTCCAGTGAGCTCCAAACTGAATGCAGAAGCTACTGAGTTCATCCCGTCCAGTCCTTTGTCAGATTCTTGGGAATATGCCTGTGACTTACTCTTAGAGGGGAATCCAAGAGATTCCATGTATCTCCCTGCTCCTGAGTCAAGTGTCCCAGAACCAGTGGAAACTCTCAAGTTGGTTCCAGAAGAGGAACCTGTATTGTCTGAACCAGAAATCCCGAGAGAGCGAAGGATGAGAAGGACCATAAGGCCCCCCCGAAAATGTACTTACCCACAGATGGGGAAGAGCTCGGAAGACACTGTGGTCACTGCTAGGAGGAGTGTGGAAGACCCTGATCCTTCCACTGTTCATTTGGTGGGGGGCAACCCCAACTCACCCGCTGGCACAGCTAGGCAGGCCACTACTGACAGATATGTATTTTAGTTTATCATTAATATTCTGCTGAGCGAGGTGTGGTGACTAAGTACTGTTATTATCTGATTATATTTAAAAATATATCACTGGGACCCAGGATTTACATTTTATCATATGTTATCTCTGAATTTTTTAGAACGGTTATATTAAAAGTGATGAATTATGTTGGAAACTGCAGCGCGTTCTCAGATCGAAATTTTTTCCAATGCCCTATAGGGTATTTTTTGTACTTGCAGATTCCTAAAAGGGATGGAGCAAGGGGGAATTGTGTTTTATGCAGTCAATGTGCTACATTGTTTTTATTGTGCCCTGACATACAGTACATATAAAATATTTTAAGTGTTCAAAAGTAACTGGCCATTGTACACCCCATTAACACCCATCATACCATAAGAACATACCTAAAATATAAAAAAAAACACACAACAAGGATTGTGGAAAAGTTTAGGCCGCGGCCCCTTAATTGGGTTTAAAACAATTTTAATTTTGAAATGAACATTAACCCTTAATACCAAACGGAATCGCTGTTAACCATTAACAGACCAACATGCTTAGTCACTAAGACTCAAGCAGCAATATCTTATACCAACCAAATACCAGTGTACCAACCACTGTCAACCCACAAAGTGGGCGACATTACCCAAAAAGATAGACCTTCAATATCAAACAGAACTGTTGGTAACCAATAACAGACCAACTTGCTTAGTCACTAAGACTCAAGCAGTAATATCTTATATAAACCAAGTAACAGCGTACTAACCACTGTCCACCCACAAAGTAGGCGACATTACCCACATAAAGAGGGACCTCGATGAGGGGAAATAAAGGGGAGGGAGGGTGGAAGAGCAGGTCAAAAGATCCAGAAGGAAGGCTGAGGAGAATCCAGAGGTGAGTCCAGCTGACAGACCTGAGGTAAATGCTGACTCCGCCCAGGGACAGGAGAGGATATAAGAAAAAGGTTACACTCATTGGCTAGATGTTTCCCGCCAAAGGATTTGTCACCAATCCAGTGCTCTGCAGCTGAGGTAAATCTTCCTAGCAACAGCAGGCAGCTTGTCACCTAAAACACAAAACAGATAGAACCAGCAAAGCAGCCATAGAGAGACATGTACTTAACAATTATCATAGCCCTCTATTAAGAGTAAAATGTATTTATTAAACAAATGGATGTTAGGGGTGACAATCCCATGGGGCCACTTCTCTATTTTATTCTTTCTTGGCCCTGACATAGAATGAAAACATGTTTCCTTCATACTTTTATAAACATTTCATTTAGCCCCAGTTCACACTGCCACGACTTGTCATGCGACTTGAGAGTTCAAAGTCGCATTACAAGTCACGCTCTATTAACTGAAATGGAACCATTCTAATTGGTGCGACTCAAGTCGCTCCGACTTAGAAAAAGGTTCCTGCATTCATTTTGGTGCAACTTCAATACGACTTGCATTTACTTCTGTTAACCACTTGCTGCCCGTGGGACGTCCATGGATGTCCACAGGTTTCAGTGGTTATACTGGGATGATGCCTGCACCTACAGGCGGTATGTATCTTTTCAGCCGGTGATTCCCTTTCAGGTAGAAGTGATCCAAGTGGCTAATTACACGATCACTTCTGCGGGTGGGGCGGAAGGTGGCCCTACCCCCCCCCCCACGCCCGCTGCCACCTTTCCCGGATTCTACCATCCCATTGCGGAGTCAGGGAGCGATGCAGCTGGCGGCGATGGCTGCCCTGAACAGAGGGAGAGGAACTGACGTAGTTTCTCGCTCTCTATAACACCGTAAACCGGGAGCGACGAGTAGTTTGTCACTTCCAGTTCCACCTCTTTCTTTACCTGGCTGCCAACGGCCAGGAAAGCAGTCGATCAGACCGATCTGTGTCTGATCAGCTGCATAGGAGGCTAAAGGAGAGATTTGGGGTCTATTAGACCCTAGATCTCTCCATAAAGAGGATCTGTCACAGCCCATGCTGTCACAAGGGATGTTGTCAATATAGGTAATGCAACAAAAAAAAAGTGTAAAAAAAAAAGTTTTGTATAATTTAAATAATAAAAAAAAATTAAAGCATCCCCGTCCCACCCTGCTTACGCTCAAATGTGAACACATACGTTACTCCCGCACGCATATGTAAACGGTGATCGCACCACACATGTGAGGTATTGTCGCAAACCTCAGAGTGAGAGCAATAATTCTAGCACCAGACCTCCTGTGCAACTCTAAACTGGTAACCTGCAAAGGCATTTAAAGCGTTGCCTATGGAGAACTTTAAGCACCGTAGTGTGTTGCCATTCCACGGACAGACGCAACTTTAAAGCAAGACATGTTGGGTATCTATTTACTCGGCGTAGAATCATCTTTCACAGTATACAAAAAAATTGGGCTAACTTCAGTGTTTTTTTGTTTTTTTTATTATTCATGAAAGTGTTTTTTTCCAAAATAATTGCGTTTGAAAAACCGTTGTGCAAATACCAAGTGACATAAAAAATTGCAACACCCACCATTTTATTATTTAGGTCCTATAAAGTTTGGGGGTTCTAAGTAATTTTCTAGCAAAATAAAGTAGATTTTTACATGCAGGAGCGAAGTGTCAGAATTGGCTGGATGGGAGGTTAAAGCGGTTGTATACTCGCTGACACTTTTTTTTTTATATACACCTGTAAGGCAAAAGGCATAATGAGCTAGTATGCACCGCATACTAGCTCATTATGAAAAACTTACCTTAGAACGAGGCGTCCGTATCGCACCAGGTCCACGCCGAGGGAGCTGACATGTTGCCTCGGCGTGTCTTTCCGGGTATCGCGGCTCCAGCGCTGTGAGTGGCTGGATCCACGATGTTGTCACTCCCAGGCATGCGCGCGGGAGACTTCTTTCCGACAAGGTCCGGCGTCTGCCGGGCTTCCAGGTGAGAATCCCCTGTGCGCATGCACCGCTGAAGTCAGCGGCTCATTGCAAGGGAAATATCTCCTAAACCGTACAGGTTTAGGAAATATTCATTTTACCTACAGGTAAGCCTTATTATAGGCTTACCTGTAGGAAAAAGTAAAAAAATTGACTATACAACCGCTTTAAAGAAGTCGTATGCAAGCTGCTATGAAGTTGCGTAGGGATGTCGTATTCAAAGTCATGTGACTTTGCAGCAGTGTGAACCTGGCCTATCCCCGTTAATAAAAAAAAAAACATGAAAAATAGGCAAGCCTCCTAAATTGCTGCAGCTCAACATTGCTTTTTTTAAAAAAAATCCTAACCTGATTTGTGTTTGGTCAGTCTGCAAGCGCACTCCATCATAATAAACCTCTAACAGGTTGTCTTATATACACCAATCAGCCATAACTTTATGACCACCCACCTAATATTGAGTAGTTTCCACTTTTACCACTAAAACAGACCTGACCCATCCAGGTATGGACTCCACTAGACCTCTGAAGGTATGCTGTGGTATCTGGCACCAAGCCATCAGTAGCAGATCCTTTAAGTCTTGTAAGTTATGAGGTGGGGCCTCCATGGATCAGACTTGATTTTTCAGCACATTCCACAGATGCTCGATTGGATTGAGATCTGCAGAATTTGGAGGTCACCTCACACTCATTGTTGGGTTCTTCAAAACATTCTTGAACCAATTTTGCAGTGTGACAGGGAGCATTATCCTGCTGAAAGAGGCCACAGCCATCAGGGAATGCTTTCATGAAGATTTGTACTTGGCCACCAACAATGTTTAAGGTACATGGTACGCCTCAAGTAACATCCACATGAATGGTAGGACCCAAGGTTTCCCAGCAGAACATTGCCCAAAGTGTCTGCCTCCACCGGCTTGTCTTCCTCCCATACTGCATCTTGGTGCCATTTCTTTCCCAGGTAAGCACGCATGCACAGGTGATCCACGTGATGTAAAATAAAACTTGATTCATGAGACCAGGCCACCTTCTTCCATTGCTCCGTGGTCAAGTTCTGATGCTCATGTGCCCATTGTAGGTGCTTTTGGATGTGGACACAAAAATGTAGGGGCACCCTGACTGGTCTGCAACTATGCGCCCATATACGCAACATACTGTGATGCCCATTTTTTCTGCTTTCAACACATATTTTATTTTTTTATGGTTGAACTGGATGGACCTGTGTCTTTTTTCAACCTGACTAACAAAGTAACTATGTAACATAAACTTCAGGGATAACATGTTTACTTGCTGCCTAATATATCCCACGACTTTCAGATGTTGTTGTAGCAGGATAATCAATGTTATCTACTTAACCTGTCAGTGGTCATAAAGTTATGGCTGATCAGTGTACATAGTGCACACTGTTTTATAGGTGTCAACTTCTAACTGGCTCTTCTAAAAATGACTAAATCTTATGTTAATGTTGAACTCCTGGCAAACAGCTAAATACACAGAAAAAAATATATATGACAGCTATTTTGTATTTCAAAGGATTTGTACATGTGTCCAAACAGTCCGGGGATTTACAGGGTTCTGTCATACAACATAGTCCTGTCTGACAGGGCAGGAGAATTGATTTTACTCTGCTACAATTACAGATCTTGTCCCTCGCCCAGCCTGTGACTGGATAGTGAAAGGAGAAGCAGCAGACTGATGAACCCATCTCTTTTTCACTCTGCTGTACATTGGATTGCATGGGCTAACACTGATTCAGTTTCAAGTATTTGCATTGCATGCATTTAAAAAAAATAAGTTTACTGATGTAATAATGAACACAGAGCTGCATTAATTATATATGTTCAGCTTTGAAGCTTTGACCCCGTCAATTGTGCGGTCATGTAACAATGTACCCAGGGCCGCTATCAGGAATTTTGGGGCCCCTTACACAGCTTCAGGCATGGGCCCCCTGGAGCAGAGAACCGGGGGGGGGGGTGCTGCGAATTGAGAGGCGGGGTGTTGCTGCCGCTAATTGAGAAGCGGGGGGTGCCGCCGCAAATTGGGGGGGGGGCTTGGGGAGCTGACAAAAAAACGATTGAAAAAAAATTTAAATTTATTTTCTCCATTTCTGTCAGTAAGTTTTGTAAAGAAGTGATTTTTCTCCTTTACTGATGTGCGCTGATGAGGTGGCACTGATAAGCAACACTGATGGGCAATGATGAGGCGGTACTGATGAGGCAGCGCTGATGAGGAGGCACTAATATGCCGCACTGATCAGCACTGATAGGTGACACTGATGAGGAGTCACTAATATATCGCACTGATAGGTAGCACTAATATGCGGCACTGATGGACATTGATAGGTGGCACTTATGGGCACTGATGGGCACTGATAGGCAGAACTGACTGGTGTCGCTGATGCGTACTGATTGGTGTCACTGATGGGGCTACATTGATAATCAAGGCACTGATTATCAATGCCCTGATGATCAGTACATGTCTCCCCTGTGAGGAGAGGCCGCTGATCAGCTCTTCTGGCCTCACAGTCAGTGTGAGGCGAGGAGAGCCGAAAACGGCACTTCCATGTTTACATGTGATCGACTGTGATTGGACACAGCTGATTCCATGGTTAAAGAGCCACGTCATCGGCTCTTTACCCAGATTGGGCGCTTGAAAGCGGTCACACTGGGGCGCCGTCATATGACGGTGCCCCAGAACGAGAAGGGATCCTGCCTGCCGTCATTTTACTATACAGCGGGTGGGAGGTAGTTAAAATTATAATATGTTGTTTTTAAAGTAGCTGTAGGAAATATGTTGTATAACAAGCAGCACCGCTGAGTATGAAACACCTATTTATAATTTTATGTGATTGCAAATAATTTATGAATAATTAAACTGCTTCTCCGGGGTGAATTAAACCTTGGGCTGGCTTAGATTGTTTATGTTAAGTGCTGACAGCATTCTGCACCCTTCTCATTACAAATCACAGTATTCCTGGTTGCATGACACAATTACCTGGCACTGTGCCTGCATATGTGATAGTTTATATGATAAATTACCTTTCAATTTGGAATTTAACCACTTCCCGACCGCCGCACACCGATATACGTTGGCAGAATGGCACGGGCAGGCAAATGGGTGTACCTGTACGTCCCTTTGAATTTGCTGCCCAGCGGGCACGCGCGCGCCGGCCGCGTGCCTCGGGAGTGTGCTCGCGGTTCCCGGGAACTCGATGTTTGCCGGCGGCCGGCGATTGCGGTCAGGAGAGGCAGAACAGGGAGATGCCTATGTAAAGAAGGCATTTCCCTGTTCTGCCTAGTGACAGGACAGAGATCTACTGCTCCCTGTGATTGGGAGAAGTGATCGCTGTCATGTCACTGGTAGCCCATCCCCCCCACAGTTAGAATCACTCCCTAGGACACACTTAACCCCTTGATCGCCCCTTAGTTGTTTAACCCCCTCCCTGTAAGTGTCATTTACACAGTAATCAGTGCATTTTTTTATAGCACTGATCGCTGTATAAATGACAATGGTCGCAAAATAGTGTCAAAAGTGTCCAATGTGTCCACCATAATGTCGCAGTCCCAATAAAAATCGCAGATCGCCGCCATTGCTAGTAAATTAATAATAAAAATGCCATAAAACTATCCACTATTTTGAAGACGCTATAACTTATGCGCAAACCAATCAATATAGGCTTATTGCGATTTTTTTTTACCAAAAATATGTAGAAGAAGACATATCGGCCTAAACTGAGGGAAAAAAACGTTTTTTTGAAAAAAAATATGGGATATTTATTATAGCAAAAAGTTAAAGATACTGTGTTTTTTCAAAATTGTCGCTTTTTTTTTGTTTATAGCGCAAAAAAATAAAAACCGCAGAGGTGATCAAGTACCACCAAAAGAAAGCTCTATTTGTGGGAAAAATAGGATTTTTGTACTCACCGTAAAATCCGTTTCTCTGGCATCCATGGACTGACACAGCGTGTCTTATACACCTTTACACGTGGGTTATGTCCCTGCTTGCAGGAGAAGACCTAGGCAGAATGTGAGATGTTATACATACATTCTAAACAGCCAGAGCTGAACAGCCCCGCCCAGGGGGGCGGTCCCTCCGGGCATAACCCTCCCACTGCAGTCAGCAGACCTCAGTTCGTAACAAAGCAGTACAAACTTAAAAAGAAGGGTGGGTGCTGTGTCAGTCCATGGATGCCAGAGAAACGGATTTTACGGTGAGTACAAAAATCCTATTTTCTCTTGTCATCCATGGACTGACACAGCGTGTCTTATACACCTTTACACGTGGGATGTCCCAAAGCAGTGTCAAGAGGGATGGGAGCAGTATAAATGGAAAACCAAAAACTTCACTCCAAACAAGGCAGAGCTCCTCAACGGAGGAGTTGCAACATCAAACAGCGGCCTGCAACACCTTGCGGCCGAAGGAAGCATCCGAAGATGCAGCCACATCAACCTTATAAAACTTAGAAAAGGTATGAACAGACGACCAGGTCGCCGCCTTGCACACTTGTGCAACCGACGCTTGATGTCGGAAAGCCCAGGAAGCACCAATTGCCCTGGTGGAATGTGCCGTAACCGGAAAGGGAGGCGCCCGCCCCTTGAGAGCATAAGCTTGAATGACGGTTTGTCTGATCCACCTAGAAATGGTGGCAGACGAAACCGCTTGGCCCTGTTTTGGCCCAGAGACAGCCACAAATAGTGAGTCAGACTTCCGAATAGAAGCAGTAGCAGACAGGTACACCCGCAAGGCTCGTACCACATCCAAAGTGTGTAGCGCAAACTCTCTGGGATGCGATGGGTGAGGACACAAGGACGGGAGGACAATGTCCTCGTTTAAGTGGAAGGCCGAGACCACCTTTGGCAGAAAGGAAGGTCGCGGACGTAACACCGCCTTATCCTTATGGATGATCAAAAAGGGCGACTTGCAGGACAAGGCCGCCAATTCAGACACTCGTCTAATGGAAGTAATGGCCACCAAGAAGGCCACCTTCTGAGACAAAGTCAAGAGGGGAATAGCTCTAATATTTTCAAAGGGAGGTTCCTGGAGGACCGAGAGCACCAAATTCAGATCCCACGGGGGGAGAGGAGGCTTGACAGGGGGGAGCACATGGCGAACCCCCTGCACAAAGGTGCTAACCAAGGGATGACCCGCCAGCGGTCGCTGAAAGAAGATGGCCAAGGCCGAAATCTGACCCTTAATGGTACTCAAAGCGAGCTTTTGGGTCACGCCACGCTGCAGAAAATGCAGGATTCTGGGAACGGAATACGTTCGTGGGCGCCAGTCCAGCTCTTCGCACATGGCGATGTAAGCTCTCCAAGTACGGTGATAGATCCTTCTGGAGGAAGACTTCCGTGCCCTTAACATGGTCGAAATGACCGAATCCGAGAGACCTCGGTCTCTCAGCACCTGGCTTTCAATAACCATGCCGTTAAAACCAGAGACTGTAAAGCAGGATGAAATATAGGACCTTGAGACAGAAGGTCCCCCCGTATCGGTAACCGCCAGGGAACGTCTGCGACAAGACGTACCAGATCGGCGTACCAGTGACGCCGAGGCCAATCCGGAGCAATGAGGATCACCGGAATTCCCTCGATCGCTACCCTGCGGAGCAGGCGAGGGAGCAACTGCAGCGGAGGATAAACGTATATCAGGCGATACTGACCCCATGGGGCCACCAACGCATCCGAGGCATCCGCCCAGGGATCCCTGGATCTGGCCACAAACCTTGACACCTTGCGATTGAGTCGAGAAGCCATCAGGTCCACATCCGGCGTGCCCCACCGTCTGCAAAGAAGTTGAAAGACCTCCGGGTGCAAGGACCACTCCCCCTGGTCCAGCGTCTGGCGACTTAGATAGTCCGCCTGCCAATTGTCTACGCCCGGAATGTAGACGGCCGACAGAGCCGGCACGCTTCTTTCGGCCCACCTCAGGATGCGGGCGACCTCGGAAGCCGCAGCTGAGCTCCGAGTCCCCCCTTGATGGTTGACATACGCCACTGCTGTGGCGTTGTCCGATTGTATCCTGATGGAGTGACCCTGTAGTTTCTCCGACCATGAGGAGAGGCACAGTCTGATTGCCAGTATCTCCAGCACATTGATCGGTAAGAGGGCTTCGTCCGGAGTCCAAAGCCCTTGGGCCGACAGGACTCCCCAGACTCCCCCCCAGCCCGTCAGGCTGGCGTCCGTCGTGATCACCGTCCATTGGATGGGGAGGAACGACTTCCCGGACCGAAGAGCCGGGGACCTCAACCACCACGTCAGGGACGCCCTGACCAGGTGACTCACCTGGATCTGAAGATCCAAGGACAACTGGGATTTGTCCCAAGTGGACAAGATCTCTTTCTGTAAGGCCCTGGTGTGCGCTTGGGCATAAGGAACGGCCTCGAAGGAGGCCACCATGAGTCCCAGGACTCTCATGCAAAAGCGGATTGACGACCATTTTCGGGACGTCAGCACCCGTACTGCAGACTGAAGTGTCAGTAGTTTGTCTGGAGGTAGGAAGACTCTTGCTTCCAAGGAGTCCAGAATCAGACCTAGATACTCCAGACGCTGAGTCGGGACTAGAACCGACTTCTGAACGTTCAGGAGCCACCCAAACTCCCTGAGGGTCTGACTGACGATAGTCACACTTTCTTCCAATTCTGAGCCACTGTCTGTTCTTAGAAGGAAATCGTCCAGATAGCCCACGATAGCAATGCCTCGCTGCCTCAGCAAAGCTAGGACCGGGGCAAGCACCTTGGTGAACACCCTCGGTGCCGAGGCCAGGCCGAAGGGAAGAGCCACAAATTGATAGTGGACTTCGCCGACCGCAAAGCGCAGAAACTTCTGGTGGCTTGCGCAGATCGGAACATGCAAGTAGGCGTCCTTGATGTCCAAGGATGCCAGAAAATCCCCTTGACGGAGTGTAGCGACCACCGTGCGAATGGATTCCATGCGGAATTTTTGCACCTTCACGAAGGCATTCAGGGCCTTGAGGTCCAGGATCGGCCGAACCCCGTCCTTTTTTGGAACAACAAACAGATTCGAGTAGAACCCCTGAAACCTCTCCTGGGACGGAACCGGCACAATTACTCCGGACCCGATCAAATCCTGTACAGCCCCCAAGAGGGCTGCCCGACGGGCAGGAAGGAGAGGGAGATTTGAGGGAAAGAATCTGTATGGGGGCCAGGAGCGGAACTCTATTCTGTATCCTGAGGTGACCACCTCGCACACCCACCGGTCGGAGATCCGGGAGGTCCACCGATCCGTGAACCTGCGAAGTCGTCCCCCCACCCCAGAGACGGGCGGGGGCAAGACTTCACGCGGAGGCGGGCTTGGGAGCCGGCTTGTTCGGCTTACGCACCCAGGGGTGCTTGTGCCCGCCAGCAGCACTGTTGTCAGTCTGGGATGGCTTACCCGTGGACTCTGACGGACGAAAAAAAACCTTTTTTGCTGGAAAGGAAGGACCCGGTTTACGTCGGGCCTCCTTACCCTTGATAGTTTGAGGAAGGAGAGTGCTTTTACCTCCCGTGACATCCTTGATGATGTCATCCAGAGCAGCACCAAAAAGTCTACCACCCTTAAAAGGTAGATCCGTCAGGAGCTTCTTAGAGGCTAGGTCAGCAGACCAGCATTTCAACCAGATGAGACGACGCAATACCACCGCCGAGACAGAGGCCCTGGATATTAAAGGGGCCGCGTCCAACGTGGCGTCGCACACATATATCAGACCCTGCACCATCTGGTGGGCCAGAGCAATAGTGTCTGGAGGAAGGTTATACTCCTGCACAGTTTGGTGCAAAATTTTTGCCCATTCCGTGAGTGTCTGAGACACAAGGGTCGCCGCTACTACGGGCCGTAGGGCGGATCCCAACAAGGCGAACATGGCTCTACTCACCACTTCTGACCTCCTGTCAGTGGGGTCCTTAAACGCAGGAGTCCCCTCCATCGGGAGAGTGGTGGCCTTGTTTAAACGGGCGACTGGAGGGTCGACCACCGGGGGAGAAGCCCACTTTTTAAGCAGGGCGTCTTCAAAGGGGTATCTAATAGACAAACGCCGCGGGACCATAAAAGTCTTCTGCGGCTTTTCCCAGACCTGGTCAATGAGCTGGTCAAAGAAAGGTACATATGGAAAAACCTTTTTAGAAGGCTTGGTCTTAAAAGAACCAAAGGAGACTGTATCCGCCTGAGGTTCTGTGGTCGCAGCATCTAGCTTGAGAGTGTCCCTCACAGCATCAATGAGTTCACTAACAAGCGCCCTGTCATTTACTGACTCAGAACTGGAGTCTTCCTCACAAGGAATGTCCTGTTCAAAACCATCCAAATATTCAGAGCTAGGGTCCTGAGCAGCAATAACTAGGCCCATATCTGAAGCAGAGCACTCCCCTTGTGGAGATAAAGTGGGGAGAGGGCGCTTTTTTGCTCCCTTGTGCTCACACACAGCTTCCATCCTGGTCAGAAATGATTCCAGGACTGCCGACAACTGGTCCATAGGGACCGCAGGTGCTGGAGCACTGGCTGCTGCCTCTGGCATGTTAGGGGAAGCTGGTGACTCTGACTCCATAATGTCCCTCTCAGACCACCCACAGGCCGTGCTGACTGAAGTAGGGGAATGCCCAGGGAACCCACCAACCTGACCAGGACCGCTCGGTTCCGCCGCTCTGTCTCACTGCGCCGCGCTGCTCAGCGTGAGTGAGCTGAGAGGAGAGAGTGTGAGGAGATTCGCGCCGTTTCCAGCGGCGCTAGAGGCCAAACTAGTGCCAGAAAAGACGTGCGGCTACAAGAAAATGGCCGCCGCAATGTGCTCCGGCGAGCCCCGGCAAGATGGCCGCCAATGTAAAAATCAGCACACACACAAAACATGGCGCCGAACGGCGCCCAGGCCCCTCACCTCCAAAAACAAAACAGCCCCAGCGAGTGCAGAGCAGCATGAGCCCCCCCCCAGGACAGTATGGCCCCCAGGCACCCCCCATAGTACAGCGCCAGCACTAGTGAACAGAGAGTGACATTAAAAACACAGGGGGAGACAGGGAAATCCCCCACACAAGAAACACACAGCATGTACTCACCTGCAGCCAGGAGAGACTACTTACCCGTCCCCTGAGGGACCCGCTGGTGTGTTTCTGACAGAACTATCACAGTGCGGTACTGAGTAGCTGTCGGCCCGGTCCACCGCGAAAGATACAGCCGGACTGTTCTATCTTGAGAGGACCGCGGAGCTGGAAGCCCACCGGCCACCCCTGGAGTCGTGGGGCATGTCGTGAACTGAGTCTCACGCACACAAGGCGAGGATCAGCACGCTCGATGGTCGGACAGGGAAGACTACGAGGATATCTTGTACCCAACCTGTTGCCCAGCCGACAGTTGATAGAAGATCTCAAAAAAAAATAAAAAAATAAAATAGGAAAAAAAATTCCAAAAAAATAAAAATAGGTCAGGAGACTGGCTCCTGAGAGAGCCACGTCTTCTCCTTCTGCTAGGCAGAAAAAAACTGAGGTCTGCTGACTGCAGTGGGAGGGTTATGCCCGGAGGGACCGCCCCCCTGGGCGGGGCTGTTCAGCTCTGGCTGTTTAGAATGTATGTATAACATCTCACATTCTGCCTAGGTCTTCTCCTGCAAGCAGGGACATAACCCACGTGTAAAGGTGTATAAGACACGCTGTGTCAGTCCATGGATGACAAGAGAAAAAAGGACGTCAATTTTGTTTGGATACAGAGTTGCACGACCGCGCAATTGTCAGTTAAAGTGACGCAGTGCCGAATCGCAAAAAATGTGGGGGTCATTGGGCAGCCAATTTTTCCGGGGCTGAAGTGATTACGTTTATACCACATTGTTTCAAACCGTACATGGAAATCCTATGAAATCATTTATATATTACAAAAGAACAGGTAGCAGATTCCATGTTTAATTACAAGGAGTGTGGAGAATAGGGCGCTCTGGATAACAAGGAGACTTTAACAAACAGTACATGACTGGCTCTTGAAATGTGATAAATGCACCACAGCAGCACTTGAGAAGAGGGAAGCACACTCTATAGGAAAAACAAAGCAGAGAAGAAGGCGCTTCTAAGTGCAGCAATAAAACACTCTAATGACAAGGAAGGGTTTTTGGTGGAGCATGGATACAGAGGCATTGAATATGAGAAAGATTGATGAACTGTATGACTGAACTTTTATTAAATATCAAAAACAAATTATTTATGAGTCGCTATATATGCACATTTATTTGAGGTGGTTATAATTAATGATGTGGTTTATACTTGTGATTGATATTTATATTACATATATTGTTGGGAGTAGTGCTCCACGTTATTTTATTTAGCTTACTCAGAATTGCTGGGTCCAGTCCTGCTGGAGGAGACCCCTGTGCAGGGGCTCTGCCCCTGAGGCAGGATTATTGGAGCCGCCTGTTACGTACTTGGTAGGAGCCTGAATTGACCAGGTCGGCCTCAATGAAGGTGGAATAGATGGTGTCAAGGGACAGGAGGAACATGAGTGCCAGCAGGTGTTGACTGCAGAACTTGTTGCTGGAGACGTAGGCTCAGTGGGTCAGGCAGAACATCATGTCAGGGTAGACCAGCTGAGGTTAAAGGGACACTCAGCCGGGAACACAGATTCTGGATAGGTGGCTTGCCGGAGCTCCCAGCAGGCTTGAGGCGGGAACACATCACGACAACTGGAGCTGGGATGAGAGACAGCCAGAGCAGGCACTTGAGAATAATGTGGAGCCAAACCAGAGACAGATCCATAGTCGGAAGGGTAGCCAGGGTCAGCAACGAGCAGGCAATGAGGTACCGAAGCATCAGACAGGAACGTGGTCAGGAGTAAGCTGAGGTCAGGAACTGATGAGCAGAAGCAAAAACAGGATCCAAGTTCAGGTCAATATCAAGCCAGGTCAGCAACGGATAGCATATGGGATACCGGCAGGGCACAAGGGAACAGCTAAAGACCAGTCAGCACTGGGCATGAATCTGAGAACCCTTTAAACAGTCTATCTGGTGCCAATGAACACTGTGGACGTGCTCCCGTGTGACCGCACATTTCTGCACATATGTGCACACCTGGATACCAGTCCATGGGCAATACCATGCTCACGTGTACATCTGTGTGCCTGACGTGTCACAGCAGCTTTCTGGCACCACCCCTACAAACAGATAGAGGTCCCAGCTAAAGCCTTAGCTGGGGGGCCTATTCGCAGGCTTAGTCCTGGAATCAGTTTGGAGAAGCTCACTGGAGAGTGACAGGAGGAAGTTGGGGAAACAGGTCCAGCTGTCCTATGGTGGTGTGAGTCTAAATCTCCCTCACTGAGGAGTGCCTGGTGGATAATGGAAGGAGGCAACCGATGATCCTGTTGCCATGTGAGTAGATGACCCAAGTGCTGGAAAGTTAGTGACAGTGTGTAGCTCTTGGTTTTTTGGGAGAAGTCACAGTCAGAGTTTCTGTGAGACATTTTTGTGTAGCTCAGCAAGCTGGACAAGAGTCTTCAAATTGTTCATTCCAACAGTTTTGGGGTATCCCATGCTCCCTTCACCCCATCCAAGTTCAACATCCCACTAAAACCCTAAAAAGACACCCCTTGTTCTTTTGAGCCAGTGAAAGAGAAGAAAATGCTGTATGCCTGGCTGTGTACCCTCTAATTGGGGAAGAAAGTCAGTTCAGCAGCAGCTCCTTAGGGGGTGTCTACATATGAAATCTTTGATTCTTTTGATTAGTACTCAGTTACATTAAAGTAGAACTATAGGCATAACTTTTTTTTTCATTTTGGATAGAGTAAGGGAAGGTCATAACCCCTGTCAGTTTATTTTTTGCCATCTTTGTCCCATTGGGGAAGATTTCCTTCACTTCCTGCCCCATAGCCAAACAGAAAGTGAGGAAATCCCTGCAAATTATGGGAATCCCTTAGGGATCCCCCAGATCACCAGAACTAGTGTCCCCCTTGGGAAAATGTCCCCTCAATTACTTTTCTGGGAACGACCCAAACCTTTGGATCTTCTTTTACTGTACTTTCATTTTCAAAGATAATGGTAATCAGGACAAATGGAGTAAATCTCCCTATCGGGGTTAGAGACATCAATAAAAAAACCTGACAGATGTTTTAATCCATTTCCACCCTGTCCAAAACTTAAAGCGAAGGTTTACCCAAAATGGAACCTCCGCTTTTCGGAACCCTCTGCCCCTCCGGTGTCACATTTGGCACCTTTCAGGGGGGAGGGGGTGCAGATACCTGTATAAAACAGGTATTTGCACCACTTTCGGGTAAAGACTGTTGCGGGAGTCCCGCCCCTTTGCGTCACGCCCCGCTGTGTTCTGGGAACCGGGCAGTGAAGCCGCAACGCTTCACTTCCCGATTCCCTCACCGAGGATGGCGGCGGTAGCTCGGCTTCGGCTGGCGACGTCGCAGGGGAGACCTGGACAGGTAAGTGTCCATTTTTTAAAAGTCAGCAGCTGCAGTATTTGTAGCTGCTGGCTTTTAAAAAAAATAATAAAAATCCGGTGAACCTCCGCTTTAAGCCCCTTTCACACATATGGACCGTTTGTCCATTTTTCATCCATCCGTTGACGAATGAAAAACGGACATCAATGCATCTATATGAAAAAACGGATGTAAATAGATGATCACTAATTTACAACAGTTTACATTCGAATCCAATAACATCCATTTTTTAAAATGGATCAAAAACTTATTTTTGTTCCGTTAAAAAAACCCAGAACAGACAAAAAATGAATGTAAACAGACAAACTGTCCATTTTTGCATTGGTAGAGGATGTAAAAAAACTGATGTAAAAACTGATGAGCAGCTGATGAAAAACTGATGTAAACTTAAATCCGTTAATTTCTTGGAAAAAACATGACTGAACTGATGAAATGAACGGTCTGCATGTGTGAAAGGGACCTTAATGTTGTTAAAAAAAATTGTATAGAGCCCTACAAACAGACAGAAGGTGCACAGTCCACATGGGTTTTCTGCTTAACCACTTACAGACCTGAAGATTTTCCCCCTTAATGACCAGGCCATTTTTTGCGATTCGGCACTGCGTCGTTTTAACTGACAATTGCGTGGTTTGTGCGACGCTGTACCCAAACAACATTTACGTCCTTTTTTTTCCCACAAATGAAGCTTACTTTTGGTGGTATTTGAACACCTCTGCTGTTTTTATTTTTTGCATTATAAACAAAAAAAGAACGACAATTAAAAACAATATATATATATATAATATATATATATATATATATATATATATATATATATATATATATATATATATTTTACTTTTTTCTATAATAAATATCCCCAAAAAAAAAAAATATTCATCAGTTTAGGCCAATATGTATTCTTCTACATATTTTTGGTAAAAAAAATATGGCAATAAGCGTTTATTGATTGGTTTGCGCAAAGGTTATAGAGTCTACAAAATAGGGGATAGATTTATGGCATTTTTATTATTATTATTTTTTTACTAGTAATAGCGGTGATCTGCGATTTTTAGCAGGACTGCGACTTTGCGGCAGGCAGATCGGACACTTTTGATACTTTTTTGGGACCATTGACATTTATACAGCGATCAGTGCTATAAAAATGCACTGATTACTGTGTAAATGTCACTGGCAGGGAAGGGGTTAACACTAGGGGGGGGGCAATCAAGGTGTTAAATGTGTTTCCTGGGAGGTGTTTCTAACTCTGGGGGGATGGGACTGACTGGAGGAGATGAGAGATTGCTGTTCCTGATCACTAGGAACAGCAGATCTCTCTCACCTCCCGTCAGAATGGGGATATGTCTGTTCACATTGACAGATCCCCATTCTGGCTCTCGTTCCCGTGATCGCAGGTGGCCGGCGGACATCGTGGCCGCCGGCCACGCGCATCGGGTCCCGGGCTGTACACCTACGGCAATTTGCAGGGACGAGCCGACCTGCCACAGTATAATGACGGCGGCTGGTCGGCAAGTGGTTAACCACTTAAGCCCCAGACCATTTGGTAGCTAGAGGACCAGAGGTGATTTCAGAATTTTGCACTGCGCTGCTTTAACTGTAAATTGTGCGGACATGCAATGTTGTACCCAAACGAAATTTGCGTCTTTTTCTTCCCACAAATAGAGCTTTCTTTTAATGGTATTTGATTGCCTCTGCGATTTTTATTTTTTGCGATGTAAACGGAACGAAAATTTTGAAAAAAAATGATATTTTCTACTTTTTGTTATAAGAAAAATCGAATAAACTCAATTTTAGTCATACATTTAGGCCAACATGTATTTAGCCACATGTCTTTAGTAAAAAAAATGTCAATAAGCGTATATTTATTGGTTTGCGCAAAAGTTATAGCGTTTACAAACTAGGGTACATTTTCTGGAATTTACACAGCTTTAAATTTATGACTGCCTATCTCATTTCTTGAGGTGCTAAAATGGCAGGGCAGTACAAACCCCCCCCAAATGACCTCATTTTGGAAAGTAGACACCCCAAGGAAATTGCTGAGAGGCATGTTGAGCCCATTGAATATTTTTTTTTGTCCCAAGTGATTAAATAATGACAAAAAAAAATAAAAATTACAAAAAGTTGTCACTAAATTATATATTGCTCACACATGCCATGGTTATATGTGGAATTTCACCCCAAAATACATTCTGCTGCTTCTCCTGAGTACGGGGATACCACATGTGTGGGACTTTTTGGGAGCCTAGCCACGTACGGGACCCCGGAAACCAAGCACCGCCTTCAGGATTTCTAAGGGCGCAAATTTTTGATTTCACTCCTCACTACCTATCACAGTTTCGAAGGCCATAAAATGCCAAAATAGCACAAAACCCCCCAAAATGACCCCATTTTGGAAAGTAGACACCCCAAGCTATTTACTGAGAGGCATGTTCAGTCCATGTAATATTTTATATTTTGCCACAAGTTGCGGGAATATGACAAACTTTTTTTTTTTTTGCACAAAGTTGTCACTAAATGATATATTGCTCACACATGCCATGGGCATATGTGAAATTACACCCCAAAATACATTCTGCTGCTTCTCCTGAGTACGGGGATACCACATGTGTGGGACTTTTTGGGAGCCTAGCCGCGTACGGGACCCCAAAATCCAAGCACCGCCTTCAAGGTTTCTAAGGACATAAATTTTTGATTTCACTCCTCACTACCTATCACTACCTATCACAGTTTTGAAAGCCATAAAATGCCAAGATGGCACAAACCCCCCCCAAATGACCCCATTTTGGAAAGTAGACACCCCAAGCTATTTGCTGAGAGGCATGTTGAGCCCATTGAATATTTTTTTTTTTGTCCCAAATGATTGAATAATGACAAAAAGAAAAAAAAAATGTACAAAAAGTTGTCACTAAATGGTATATTGCTCAAACATGCCAAACATGCCATGGTTATATGTGGAATTGCACCCCAAAATACATTCTGCTGCTTCTCCTGAGTACGAGGATACCACATGTGTGGGACTTTTTGGGAGCCTAGCCGTGTACGGGACCCCAAAAACCAAGCACCGCCTTCAAGGTTTCTAAGGGCATAAATTTTTGATTTCACTCCTCACTACCTATCACTACCTATCACAGTTTTGAAGGCCATAAAATGCCAAGATGGCACAAAACCCCCCCAAATGACCACATTTTGGAAAGTAGACACCCCCAGCTATTTGCTGAGAGGCATGTTGAGCCCATTGAATATTTTTTTTTTGTCCCAAGTGATTGAATAATGACAAAAAGAAAAAAAAATGTACAAAAAGTTGTCACTAAATGATATATTGCTCAAACATGCCATGGTTATATGTGGAATTGCACCCCAAAATACATTTTGCTGCTTCTCCTGAGTACGGGAATACCACATGTGTGGGACTTTTTGAGAGCCTAGCCGCGTACGGGGCCCTGAAAACCAAGCACCGCCTTCAGGATTTCTAAGGGCTTGATTCTTGATTTCACTCCTCACTACCTATCACAGTTTTGAAGGCCATAAAATGCTAAGATAGCCCAAAACCCCCACAAATGACCCCATTTCGGAAAGTAGACACCCAAGCTGTTTGCTGAGAGGCATGGTGAGTATTTTACAGCTCTCATTTGTTTTTGAAAATGAAGAAAGACATTTTTTTTTTTTTTTTTTTTAATTTTCAAAACTTTGTGACAAAAAGCGAGATCTGCAAAATACTCAACATACCTCTCAGCAAATAGCTTGGGGTGTCTACTTTCCAAAATGGGGTCATTTGGGGGGGTTTTGTGCCATCTGGGCATTCCATGGCCTCCGAAACTGTGATAGGCAGAGAGGAGTGAAATCAAAAATTTACACCCATAGAAATCCTGAAGGCGGTGCTTGGTTTTCGGGGTCCTGTACGCGGCTAGGCTCCCAAAAAGTCTCACACATGTGGTATCCCCGTACTCAGGAGAAGAAACAGAATGTATTTTGGGGTGCAATTCCACATATAACCATGGCATGTTTGAGCAATATATCATTTAGTGACAACTTTTTGTACATTTTTTTTTTTCTTTTTGTCATTATTTAATCACTTGGGACAAAAAAATAAATATTCCATGGACTCGACATGCCTCTCAGCACATAGCTTGAGGTGTCTACTTTCCAAAATGGGGTCATTTGGGGGGGTTTTGAACTGTTCTGGCATTTTATACACAACATTAGGAAGCTTACATCCACTCTTCTAACCACTTGAAGACAAAGCCCTTTCTGACACTTTTTGTTTACATGAAAACATTTTTTTTTTGCAAGAAAATTATGTTGAACCCCCAAACATTATATATTTTTTTAAAGCAAAGGCCCTACAGATTAAAATAGTGGGTGTTGCATTTTTTTTTCCACACAGTATTTGCGCAGCGATTTTTCAAACGCATTTTTGGGGGGGAAAACACACTTTTTTTATTTTTAATGCACTAAAAAACACTATATTGCCCAAATGTTTGATGAAATAAAAAAGATGATCTTAGGCTGAGTACATGGATACCAAACACGACATGCTTTAAAATTGCGCACAAATGCGCAGCGGCGACAAACTACATTCATTTTTAAAAGCATTTAAAAGCCTTTACAGGTTACCACGTTAGATTTACAGAGGAGGTCTACTGCTAAAATTACTGCCCTCGAGCTGACCTCCGCGGTGATACCTCACATGCATGATGCAATTGCTGTTTACATATGACGCTAGACCGACGCTTGCGTTCGCCTTTGCGCAAGAGCAGGGGGGGACAGCGGTGCTTTTTTTTTTTCTTTTATTATTTATTTTGCTTTTTTATTTTATTTTTAAACTGTTCCTTCCATTTTTTTTTTTTATTTTTTTACCATTTTTATTGTTATCTCAGGGAATGTAAATATCCCCTATGATAGCAATAAGTAGTGACAGGTACTCTTTTTTTGAAAACAATTGGGGGGTTAGACCCTAGATCTTTCCTCTGCCCTCAAAGCATCTGACCACACCAAGATCGGTGTGATAAAATGCTTTCCCAATTTCCCAATGGCGCTGTTTATATCCGGGGGGGGACATTCCCTCCCACTGCTTGTAAAAGCAGTCTAGAGGCTAATTATCTGCTAGAATTGCTTTTACATGAAAGCCGGCCACTGGCTGAAAAGAATGATACCAAGATGATACCTAAACCCGCAGGCATCATTCTGGTATAAACATTCAAAGTCCAGCAACATACCAGTACGTTGCTGGTCCTTGGGGGCATCCTCCCGCAAAAAAGTTATGCCGCGTACACACGGTCGGACTTTTCCACGGGCAAGCCTTCGTCGGAATTTCGACCGTATGTACGCAGCATAAAAGTTTATGCCGCGTACACACGGTCGGACTTTTCCACGGGCAAGCCTCCGTCGGAATTTCGACCGTATATACGCGACATTAGGAGCAAAATCGCTCCTCCGCCCCTGCTGCCCCCATGCTTCGGCATATTTGCTCTTTTTTTAAACTGTGGTGGTGAAATCACCTCCTACAGCGTTGGAGTCACGGCTTTATGTATCGTGGGAGCAAACGCTGTTGCTGTCAAGATAAATAGATCCGCGCTGCAACTGAATGGCGCACCTGAAAACAAAAAATGACATACCTGAAAAGCAAGCATGATAAAACATTGCAGAATAGAATACAGTAAAAAAGAGCAGAACAATAGAGAGAAAATAGAGAGAGAGAGAGAACAATAAAACGACAAATATTTTTGGTTTTTTTATTTTATATTTTTTTTGTGTTTTGTTTTTTACGTTTTTTTTTTTCTTTTTTACACTTTTTTTTGTAACTTTAACAACTGTAATGGTTCGGGTCTCTCAAAATGTAATGGCATCTTGGGAGACCCTGTGTAAGTGTGTCCTAGTCTGTGAAATGCTGTACCCTACGCTAAAACTTCACTTTTGAGTGGTAGCGATCAAAACATTCACCAAGGCAAAGACCAGGTTTGTCAGGACAGAGTGGACAAAAAACTACGGGTGTCACGCCTAAATCCGCGCTTGCTACAGACACAACATCTTTTTTGGGGGGTTCGTTGGGTAGGGGTACTCGGGAGGGCATACGGATAATGCCTCTCATGCAGCCGGCTTACTGCATTTGGTAGGGGATGGTGAGGTGCAGAACTGCCTGGATACAGGAGTTCTGTGACTATCTCATTCTGGAATTTTAGAAGAGATAACGTCCCGCCTGAAGCTCTGTATAGCACATGAGTAGTGATGAGCCGAACACCCCCGGGTTCGGTTCGCACCAGAACCCGCGAACGGACCGAAAGTTCGAACGAACATTAGAACCCTATTAAATACAATGGATGCGAACGTTCGAATTCTAAAGTGCTAATTATAACAACTATTATGCATGTTATTGTCCTAAAAAGGGTTTGGGAACCCGGGTTCTGCACCAGGGGACATGTATCAATGCAAAAAGAAGTTTTAAAAACGGTCGTTTTTCGGGAGCAGTCATTTTAATGATGCATAAAGTGAAAAAAAAAAGGTCAAATATTCCTTTAAATATCGTACCTGGGGGGTGTCTAAAGTATGCCTGTGAAGTGCCACGTGTTTCCCGTGTTTAGAACTGTCCCTGCACAAAATGACACTTCTAAAGGAAAAAAAAGCCATTTAAAACTGCTTGCGGCTTTAATGTAATGTCTGGTCCCGGTAATATGGATGAAATTCTTTAAGAAAAATGGCATAGCTACCCCATGACCCCCCCCCCCTACCCCAGCCCATTACCAGCCCCTTTGGGTCTTGTATGGATATTAAGGGGAACCCCGCACATAAAATAAAAAAGGCCCTATATACTCTGAACAGCCCTATACAGGCGGTGCATACAAGACAGGGACTGTAGGTTTGTTCTTATGTAGAGTCTGTTTGTAATTTTGAACAGGTACATTGTTGAAGTGTAGCTCCAGACCAAAAATCTATTTTTAAACTTTTTGGAAAACATAGGTAAGGGTTATCACCCCTGTAACATTTGTTTTGCTGTCTGTGCCCCTGTTCAGAACATTTCACCTCACTTTCCGTCCCAATGACAACTGTTTTTGAAATGTGGTGTTTTTCTTGAAACAAGGATTGCTGATAAAGCATCAGTACAGAGGAGACACCTTTCTCCCATATTTATTCTTACAGGAGAGAATTTTCCTTCCTAGTGGTAGATTTCCTCTCACTTCCTGTTGTCTTCTTGCGTTTGCAAGTAGGAGTCGTTTGTAAGTTGGATGTTTGAAAGTAGGGACCTGCCGTATATACTCTGCAGAAATAGGCCCCTTAGTTGTTGGTGTTGGCACAACACTGTAAGCACTCACAGTTACTCTTGGTTGGTGCTGGAACGCCCTGCTGTCAACTATTATATCAGGAATTTTAATTACATATAATTGTTGAACAGTGGTAGTAAAAATTGGGCCTTTGATGGTGGTGCTGGTGCCACAACACTGTAAGCCCTGACAGTTACTCTTGGTGGGTGCAGCAATGGGCCCTGCTGTGAATTATTAGATCAAGAATTGTAATTACATGCCCCTGTTGAACAGGGGCTGAAAAATTGTGCCTTAGGCACTGGTGGCACAACACTGCAACCCCTCACAGATACTGTACTTGGAGCACAGCAATGAGCCCTGTTGCAAAGTATTGCTTCAAAAATTGTAATGACACGCCCCTGTTAAACAGGGGCTGAAAAATTGGGCCTTAGGCACTGGTGGCACAACACTGCAACTCCTCACAGATACTGTACTTGGAGCACAGCAATGAGCCCTGTTGCAAAGTATTGCTTCAAAAATTGTAATGACACGCCCCTGTTAAACAGGGGCTGAAAAATTGGGCCTTAGGCACTGGTGGCACAACACTGCAACTCCTCACAGATACTGTACTTGGAGCACACCAATGAGCCCTGTTGCAAAGTATTGCTTCAAAAATTGTAATGACACGCCCCTGTTAAACAGGGGCTGAAAAATTGGGCCTTAGGCACTGGTGGCACAACACTGCAACTCCTCACAGATACTGTACTTGGAGCACAGCAATGAGCCCTGTTGCAAAGTATTGCTTCAAAAATTGTAATTACACGCCCCTGTTAAACAGGGGCTGAAAAATTGGGCGTTAGGCACTGGTGGCGGCACCCATAAACAAAAATGATCTTACAAGCTATCATCATCAATCGTATCATTGAGGACTCGGAGGAGGAGGATAGCCAGTCAACATAACAGCACAGGCACTCAGCATCAGCATCAGTCTTGAAGGGATGTGACATGTTAAAATCAATTAGTCTGTTATATCAGCATCAGGTGTGTGGTAGCTGGTGGTGATCCAAGACTGGTTCATCTTGATGAAAGTCAGTCGATCAACCGAGTCGGTGGACAGGCGCACCCTGTGATCCGTGACAAATCCTCCAGCAGCACTGAATGTGCGTTCCGAAAGAACGCTGGATGCAGGACAGGCCAGTAGCTCAATTGCATACTGTGCAAGCTCTGGCCAGTGATCCATCCTCAAGACCCAGTAAGCCAGAGGATTTTCGGTGGGGAAGGTGTCCAAGTCTGACCTTGCCCCTAGATATTCCTGCACCATGTTTATCAGACGCTGGCGATGGTTGCTGGAACCGATCATACTTTGGGGCTGCGGACTAAAGAATTGTCTGAACGCATCGGTCAGACGGCCACCTTCCCCACCGCTCCTTCTTTGACTGGCCGAAGCCTCAGCAACTCGTTGTCCAGGACCAGGAGTTTGCAACCTCCCAGTCTCTGGGAACGCGTTGCACAGACCTTTCTGCAAGGCCTCCCGGAGTTGTCTCATCCTCTGCTCCCTCTGCGACGGTAACATAAGGTCCGCAACCTTACCCTTGTACCGTGGATCAAGGAGAGTGGCCAGCCAGTAATGGTCCCTCTCCTTGATCCGAAGAATACGAGGATCCTTCCGCAGACTTTGCAGGATCAGGGAGGCCATGCAGCGTAGTTTTGCTGAGGCATTCGCTCCGGAGTCCTCTGGGTCACTAAGGACGACATGATCCGCAGCCACCTCCTCCCAGCCACGTACAAGTCCACTGGTTTCTTGGGACTGTAAATCATCCCTAAAAGACTGCTGCTGATGATGCTGAGTGCCAGCCTCCACCTCCATGCTGACACAATCCTCCTCCTCCTCCTCCTCCTCCTCCTCCTCCTCCTCCTCTTCCTGTGCGATGGGTGGGACAGAAGGAACACTGTCTGGGTAAAGGGGGCCTTGAGAGGCAAGGAAGTCCTCCTCTTCCTGCCTCTGTTCTGCCTCAAGTGCCCTGTCCATTATTCCACGCAGCGTGTGCTCCAACAGGTGGACAAGAGGTACAGTGTCACTGATGCATGCACTGTCACTGCTCACCATCCTCGTGGCCTCCTCAAATGGTGCCAGGACAGTGCATGCATCCCTGATCATGCCCCACTGGCGTGGAGAAAAAAAACCAAGCTCCCCTGACCCTGTCCTGGTGCCGTAGTCGCACAGGTACTCATTGATGGCCCTCTGCTGCGTGTGCAGCCGCTGCAGCATGGCCAACGTTGAGTTCCACCTGGTGGGCATGTCACATATAAGGCGGTTCTTGGGCAGGTTCAACTCCTTTTGCAGCTCAGCCAGGCGAGCACTGGCATTATAAGATCTGCGGAAATGCACACAGACTTTCCTGGCCTGCCTCAGGACATCCTGTAAGCCCGGGTACCTGCCCAAGAAGCGCTGCACCACCAGGTTAAGGACGTGAGCCACACAGGGCACATGGGTCAGTTGTCCCTGTCGGAGGGCGGAGAGGAGGTTGGTGCCATTGTCGCAAACCACCATTCCTGGCTTAAGCTGGCGTGGCGTCAACCACCTCTCGGCCTGGCCCTGCAGAGCAGACAGGACCTCTGCCCCAGTGTGGCTTCTGTCCCCCAAACACACCAGCGCAAGCACGGCATGGCATCTTTTTGCCTGCGTACTTGCGTAGCCCCGTGAACGGCTACGGAGCACCGCTGGTTCATAGGACAAACCACAGGAAGAGGCCATGGAGGAAGAAGAAGAGGAGGGGGTGGAGGAGAGAGGTGTGTCACAACCAGTAGTAGCATTTTGGAGGCGTGGCGGTGGGACAACCTCCAACACTACTGCACCTTGTCCTGAATCCTTCCCAGCTGCCAAAAGAGTGACCCAATGGGCCGTGAAAGAAAGGTAACGTCCCTGTCCATGCCTGCTGGACCATGAGTCAGCGGTAATATGCACCTTACCGCTGACCGCCCTGTCCAGCGAGGCCAAGACATTGCCTTCCACATGCCGGTAGAGAGCCGGAATAGCCTTCCGTGAGAAAAAGTGGCGTTTGGGAACCTGCCACTGAGGAACTGCACATTGCACAAACTCACGGAAGGGGGCCGAGTCTACCAACTGAAAAGGCAGCAGTTGAAGCGCTAGCAATTTAGCCAAGCTAGCATTCAACCGCTGGGCATGTGGATGGCTGGGAGTGAACTTCTTTCGACGGTCCAGCAGCTGGGGCAGGGAAATTTGCCTGCTAGAATCGGACGTCGGTGTACTGCTAGCAGAGTGGGCGCAAGTACTTGGCTGTGACACACCTAATTCTACACCTTCATTCCTCTCAGTGCATGTTTCAGAGAGGACTGAAGTTATAGTGGGGTTGGAGATCCCAGCTGATGCGGTGCAAGGAGAGGTCCGCTTTGTTCTTTGGTGTGGGTCTTTGAGGTAGGCTTGCCAACGAGCTGCATGGCAGGTCAACATATGTCTGGTCAGGCATGTGGTACCCAAGCGGCTGATGTTTTGGCCACGCGATATACGCTTGAGACATATGTTGCAAACAGCAGCTGTGCGATCTGATGCACTAGCCTCAAAAAAGGCCCACACCAAAGAACTTTTTGAATGACGGGCAGAGGCAGCGCCCTGCACAGGCGGAGCTCTGCGGTGTGATTCCGTCGGTGTACTGCCCTTACGCTGGCCACCAAAGGGCATCCTGCCTCGTTGGAGATGTGCCTCCTCCTCATCCTCCTCCTCCTCCTCTCTCCTATTAGGCACCCACGTGGAGTCAGTGACCTCATCATCCCCTCCCTCCTCATCACTGGAGCCAATCTGGCAGTATGCTGCAGCTGCTGGAACATGACTGCCAGATTGGTGTCCTTCTTGAGCATCCCCTCTGTCTGCTCTCACGCTACTGCCTTCCTCTAGCTGGGTTTCATCATCAGACCCTTCGAAACGCTGGGCATCCTCCTGGAGCATGTACCCAACACTGTGCTGAAACAGTTCGGGGGACTCCTCAGGAGGAGGACATGGTGGGTCTAGGGAAGGAGTGACTGATGATTTGTCTGACATTGATACCAGGGAAGACGACGCTTTGGCAGCTGCTTTTCCAGTACCCTGAGCCTGGGTGAGAGAGGATGAGGAGGAGGAGGAGGGCTTGGTCATCCACTCTACCAAGTCTTCGGCATGATGTGGCTCAACATGTCCAGCTGCCGAAAAGAAGGACAAGCGTGTCCCATGGCCATGTGCTGATGACAATGCACCGCGTCCACGACCAGCACTGTTGCCCCCAGACACAGAGCCTGCTTGCCCTCTTTTATTGCCTCCTGACTGTCTGCCTCTCCTTGTTTGCCTTCCAGACATTCTAATAGATGGCCTGCAGGGAGATGGGAAAAAAGCAATAAGGGCTACCTTCAGGTGTCCTTCTCTGTCCCTTGAAACAAGGACTTTCACAGTGAAAGAAACTGACACTCTCCCTACCTACAGTTTTCTGTCCCTAGAAAAAATGTTTTTTTTAATCACAATATAGCACAAGGACAATTCACTCACTGTCCTTACAGGTCCCTGGAAACAAGGACTTGCAGAGTGAAATAAACTGACACTCTCCCTACCTACAGTTTTCTGTCCCTAGAATAAATGTTTTTTTTAATCACAATATAGCACAAGGACAATTCACTCACTGTCCTTCCAGGTCCCTGGAAACAAGGACTTGCAGAGTGAAATAAACTGACACTCTCCCTACCTACAGTTTTCTGTCCCTAGAATAAATGTTTTTTTAAGCACAATATAGCACAAGGACAATTCACTCACTGTCCTTACAGGTCCCTGGAAACAAGGACTTGCAGAGTGAAAGAAAAAAAACACTCTCCCTACCTACAGTTTTCTGTCCCTAGAAAAAATGTTTTTTTTAATCACAATATAGCACAAGGACAATTCACTCACTGTCCTTCCAGGTCCCTGGAAACAAGGACTTGCAGAGTGAAATAAACTGACACTCTCCCTACCTACAGTTTTCTGTCCCTAGAATAAATGTTTTTTTTAAGCACAATATAGCACAAGGACAATTCACTCACTGTCCTTCCAGGTCCCTGGAAACAAGGACTTGCAGAGTGAAATAAACTGACACTCTCCCTACCTACAGTTTTCTGTCCCTAGAATAAATGTTTTTTTTAAGCACAATATAGCACAAGGACAATTCACTCACTGTCCTTACAGGTCCCTGGAAACAAGGACTTGCAGAGTGAAAGAAAAAAAACACTCTCCCTACCTACAGTTTTCTGTCCCTAGAAAAAATGTTTTTTTTAAGCACAATATAGCACAAGGACAATTCACTCACTGTCCTTACAGGTCCCTGGAAACAAGGACTTGCAGAGTGAAAGAAAAAAAACACTCTCCCTACCTACAGTTTTCTGTCCCTAGAAAAAATGTTTTTTTTAATCACAATATAGCACAAGGACAATTCACTCACTGTCCTTACAGGTCCCTGGAAACAAGGACTTGCAGAGTGAAAGAAAAAAAACACTCTCCCTACCTACAGTTTTCTGTCCCTAGAAAAAATGTTTTTTTTTAATCACAATATAGCACAAGGACAATTCACTCACTGTCCTTCCAGGTCCCTGGAAACAAGGACTTGCAGAGTGAAATAAACTGACACTCTCCCTACCTACAGTTTTCTGTCCCTAGAATAAATGTTTTTTTTAAGCACAATATAGCACAAGGACAATTCACTCACTGTCCTTACAGGTCCCTGGAAACAAGGACTTGCAGAGTGAAAGAAAAAAAACACTCTCCCTACCTACAGTTTTCTGTCCCTAGAAAAAATGTTTTTTTTAATCACAATATAGCACAAGGACAATTCACTCACTGTCCTTACAGGTCCCTGGAAACAAGGACTTGCAGAGTGAAAGAAAAAAAACACTCTCCCTACCTACAGTTTTCTGTCCCTAGAAAAAATGTTTTTTTTAAGCACAATATAGCACAAGGACAATTCACTCACTGTCCTTACAGGTCCCTGGAAACAAGGACTTGCAGAGTGAAAGAAAAAAAACACTCTCCCTACCTACAGTTTTCTGTCCCTAGAAAAAATGTTTTTTTTAATCACAATATAGCACAAGGACAATTCACTCACTGTCCTTCCAGGTCCCTGGAAACAAGGACTTGCAGAGTGAAATAAACTGACACTCTCCCTACCTACAGTTTTCTGTCCCTAGAATAAATGTTTTTTTGAAGCACAATATAGCACAAGGACAATTCACTCACTGTCCTTACAGGTCCCTGGAAACAAGGACTTGCAGAGTGAAAGAAAAAAAACACTCTCCCTACCTACAGTTTTCTGTCCCTAGAAAAAATGTTTTTTTTAATCACAATATAGCACAAGGACAATTCACTCACTGTCCTTACAGGTCCCTGGAAACAAGGACTTGCAGAGTGAAAGAAAAAAAACACTCTCCCTACCTACAGTTTTCTGTCCCTAGAAAAAATGTTTTTTTTAATCACAATATAGCACAAGGACAATTCACTCACTGTCCTTACAGGTCCCTGGAAACAAGGACTTGCAGAGTGAAATAAACTGACACTCTCCCTACCTACAGTTTTCTGTCCCTAGAATAAATGTTTTTTTTAAGCACAATATAGCACAAGGAGAATTCACTCACTGTCCTTCCAGGTCCCTGGAAACAAGGACTTGCAGAGTGAAATAAACTGACACTCTCCCTACCTACAGTTTTCTGTCCCTAGAATAAATGTTTTTTTTAAGCACAATATAGCACAAGGAGAATTCACTCACTGTCCTTCCAGGTCCCTGGAAACAAGGACTTGCAGAGTGAAAGAAAAAAAACACTCTCCCTACCTACAGTTTTCTGTCCCTAGAAAAAATGTTTTTTTTAATCACAATATAGCACAAGGACAATTCACTCACTGTCCTTCCAGGTCCCTGGAAACAAGGACTTGCAGAGTGAAATAAACTGACACTCTCCCTACCTACAGTTTTCTGTCCCTAGAATAAATGTTTTTTTTAAGCACAATATAGCACAAGGACAATTCACTCACTGTCCTTACAGGTCCCTGGAAACAAGGACTTGCAGAGTGAAAGAAAAAAAACACTCTCCCTACCTACAGTTTTCTGTCCCTAGAAAAAATGTTTTTTTTAATCACAATATAGCACAAGGACAATTCACTCACTGTCCTTCCAGGTCCCTGGAAACAAGGACTTGCAGAGTGAAATAAACTGACACTCTCCCTACCTACAGTTTTCTGTCCCTAGAATAAATGTTTTTTTTAAGCACAATATAGCACAAGGACAATTCACTCACTGTCCTTACAGGTCCCTGGAAACAAGGACTTGCAGAGTGAAATAAACTGACACTCTCCCTACCTACAGTTTTCTGTCCCTAGAATAAATGTTTTTTTAAGCACAATATAGCACAAGGACAATTCACTCACTGTCCTTCCAGGTCCCTGGAAACAAGGACTTGCAGAGTGAAATAAACTGACACTCTCCCTACCTACAGTTTTCTGTCCCTAGAATAAATGTTTTTTTTAAGCACAATATAGCACAAGGACAATTCACTCACTGTCCTTACAGGTCCCTGGAAACAAGGACTTGCAGAGTGAAAGAAAAAAAACACTCTCCCTACCTACAGTTTTCTGTCCCTAGAAAAAATGTTTTTTTTAAGCACAATATAGCACAAGGACAATTCACTCACTGTCCTTACAGGTCCCTGGAAACAAGGACTTGCAGAGTGAAAGAAAAAAAACACTCTCCCTACCTACAGTTTTCTGTCCCTAGAAAAAATGTTTTTTTTAATCACAATATAGCACAAGGACAATTCACTCACTGTCCTTACAGGTCCCTGGAAACAAGGACTTGCAGAGTGAAAGAAACTGACACTGTCCCTACCTACAGTTTTCTGTCCCTAGAATAAATGTTTTTTTTAAGCACAATATAGCACAAGGAGAATTCACTCACTGTCCTTCCAGGTCCCTGGAAACAAGGACTTGCAGAGTGAAATAAACTGACACTCTCCCTACCTACAGTTTTCTGTCCCTAGAATAAATGTTTTTTTTAAGCACAATATAGCACAAGGACAATTCACTCACTGTCCTTACAGGTCCCTGGAAACAAGGACTTGCAGAGTGAAAGAAACTGACACTCTCCCTACCTACAGTTTTCTGTCCCTAGAATAAATGTTTTTTTAAGCACAATATAGCACAAGGACAATTCACTCACTGTCCTTCCAGGTCCCTGGAAACAAGGACTTGCAGAGTGAAAGAAACTGACACGGTCCCTACCTACAGTTTTCTGTCCCTAGAATAAATGTTTTTTTTAAGCACACTATAGCACAAGCACAAAACACACTGACACTCTCCCTACCTATCCTTCTCTTTCCCTAAACTAAAGGAATCCAGGTTAAGCAAGAAAGAAATAACAGTCACTGTCCCTGCCTATGCTTCTCTTTCCCTGCTCCGGAACACACTACACTAGGCCGCCGTGCTGGCGGCCTTTTATAGTGTGGGGCGTGTACTAAACACCCTCAGCAATAATTGGCCACAGGCATCCTGCCTGTGGCCAATCATTGCTCTCCTCGCTGCCGGCGCTGTGATTGGCCAAGCATGCGGGGTCACAGTGCATGCTTGGCCAATCACAGCGCCTGGATGACACTGCGATGGCGTAGTGCATTGTGGGCCGTTCGCGTCACTCGAATTTGGCGCGAACGGCCCAAATCGTTCGATCTTCGTCGAACGATCGAACAGCCGATGTTCGAGTCGAACGTATGTTCGACTCGAACACGAAGCTCATCCCTACACATGAGCGTTCAGCAAAGCCAATTGGAATAAGGATAGAGACACTTTTTTGTACCAGCGTCTCGCCTTACGGTCAATTAGATACGGCGCCATCAACTGGTCGTTGAGGTCCACCCCTCCCATATTTTTGTTATATTCGTGGACACAGAGGGGTTTCTCCACAACACCAGTCGCCGTACGAATTTGGACTGTCGTGTCTGCATGAAGGGAGGTAAGAAGGAAAACATTCTTATTGTCCCTCCACTTCATAGCGAGCAAGTTATTACATTTCAAGCAGGCTCTCTCCCCCAGCCTAAGACGGGCATCTACAAGCCGCTGGGGAAAGCCCCGGCGATTAGGTCGCACGGTGCCACATGCTCCAATCTGATGATCAAACAAGTGACTAAACAGTGGCACGCTCGTGTAATAATTGTCCACATACAAGTGGTACCCCTTTCCGAATAAGGGTGACACCAATTTCCACACTATCTTGCCAGTGCTCCCTATGTAATCCGGGCAGTTGACCGGCTCAACCTGACTATCTTTTCCCTCATAAACCATAAAGCTCCATACATAGCCTGTTGCCCTGTCACAGAACTTATAAAGCTTGACCCCGTATCTGGCACGCTTGCTGGGAAGGTACTGCTTGAAAGCCAAGCGGGCAGAAAATTTAATCAGGGACTCATCAACGCAGACAACTTGATCGGGAATAAACAAGGCTGCAAAACGTTCGGTGAAGTGGTTTATGAGGGGCCGAATTTTATAGAGCCGGTCGTATTCAGGGTCCCCACGTGGACGACAAAGTTCATTGTCGTTGAAGTGCATGAACCGCAAAATCTGCTCGTATCGTGTCCTGGGCATGGAGGCAGAGAACACGGGCATGTGGTCAATTGGGTGCGTGGACCAATAAGCACGCAATGACGGGAATTTATGTGTGCCCATGTTGAGGGAAAGGCCCAGAAAGGTCTTAAATTCGGAAACCGTAATTGGTTTCCAATCTTTGGCAATTTTAGGCAACTGGGGGTTAGCGGCGATGAATTGACCAGCATACAAATTACTCTGGTCCACAATAGATCTATAGAGATCTTCCGTGAAAAACAGCGAATAAAAATCGATTGGCATAAAATCAGCTGTTTCCACCTGAATACCGGGTTGGGCAGTGAATGGGGGAAGTACGGGTTCTGCAGAAGTGGTGGGGACCCAATCAGGATAGGCGAATTCTGCAGGAAGGGCACTATGGGCACGACGGGCCTGCCTTTGTCTTCTTGGTGGCAGTGGGACACTACTTGTGCTTGCCACCTCGCCAGCTTGAACTGCACTTATGGGACTTGCCACGTCACCACGTGATACTGCAGTGCTGGATGTACGCCCAGGCTGTACTAGGCCGCTGGTGCTTGCCAATTCACCAGAAGGAATAGCGGCGCTAGTACTACTCTGCTCCATGATACGAGAGCCCTGCGGTTCTTGCTCCTCAACAACCTCAGAAGATCGGGATCGGGTACGCCTGACCTTAGCAGGGACCTCAACTTCGTCGTCAGAGCTATCTGACGTGGGGCCGCTGACGTCACTGTCTTCTACGGGAAGATATTCTGAGCCTGAATCTGACAGATACGTGACCTCCTCTTCACTATCTGTCATGTTTAGAATCTCGTAGGCCTCTTTCCTAGTGTACCTTCGTCTTGCCATTTTGGGCTCTAAATTTAGGGGTACACTAGTAAGATTCACAGGTAAAAAAAAGCACCTGACTGTCACCAAATGTATCAAACGCTACCAAAAAAACTGTTAGCGATCGCAGGGATCAGGACTGTCTCTGCGAGTGCTGCAGTTATGTGTGTTGTGTTTGGTAAGTGACAGTGATCGATCGATACTGCACTTGGGTGGGCTGGGCGGAGGGGCTAAACGCAGGTACTAGCATGTATATGGGCTGATCCCGCTAACACTGCGTTTTTGGGAACCCTAAACCGCTGGTGACGCTAGTATAGATCTGATCAGATACTATACCACTAAGGGAGGTGTATGCTTTGCGCGTGGGTGTTAGCGTTACTGGCACTAACCTAAAGCTGCCTGGGGCAACGCAGACCCTCTCTGGCGCTAAAACCTAATTGATATCACCCGCCGGGCGATCAGGGGGTTAAACCTTTATTGGGTTATATACGGCGGGTGCCCTGATGCTATAAAAAGCAAACTAACCAACCAGCGTCACCTGTAACCTTTATATGGTGATCACTGGTGAAAGGGTTAACTAGGGGCAATCAGGGGGTTAAAACCTTTATTAGAATAAATATGGGGGTACCCGACGCTATATAAAAACCTGACGGGTTACCTAAATAACTAAATAACTAACTGGGTAACCAGTGTCACCAGTGACGCTTATACGGTGATCACTGGTGAAAGGGTTAACTCTAGGGGCAATCAGAGGGTTAAAATAATATATGGGGGTACCTGACGCTAATAAAAACCTGCGGTGAACCTAAAAATAATTAACTGGCTATCTAGGACACCAGCGACAAGAAAAAAGCGATCGGAAAAACGATCGCTTAGTGACGCTGGCGTTAGGGGGTGAAAGGGTTACCTGGGGGGCGATCAAGGGGTTAAACCTTTATTGGGGGGGGGTTAGGGGCTACCTTGGACCTAAAGGGGCCTAATCCTAACTGCCCTGCAACTTTTTACAGTCACAAATGACACTGATTGCAGTGATCAGTAAAAAAAATGATCACTGCAAACGGTGCACTGTGACTGGGGGTACTGGGGGTGATCTGGGGGTGACTGGGGGGTGATTTGTGTGCCTACGTGTACTGGTGTCAGTGGGCTGTTGGTGCACTTACTGTGAGATGTCTTCACTCCTCGCGCCGGATCGAAAAGACCGACACGAGGAGAGATGACATCACTTCCTCTGCCTGTGTTTACATTACAAAGGCAGGGGAAGCTCTCTCATTTGCCGGGAGCGATCGAGACGGGGTGGCCGGAATCGAACGGCCGTCCCCTCATGCCGGATTGCTCCCGAACACTTAACCACCGCTCACTGTACAGAAGGGGGGTCCGATCGGACCCCCCAACTATACAAAGGCGATCACGTACATATACGTGATTCTGCCTGTCGGTGCCATTCTGCCGACGTATAATTACAGTGGGCGGTCGTTAAGTGGTTAAAGCGGAGTTCCGCCTTCCCCTCAAAAAAATTTAGGTCAGCAACTACACATACTGTAGCTGCTGACTTTTAATATTAGGACACTTACTTGTTCTGGAGTCCAGTGATGTCGGCACCACAGCTGATGTTTCCATCGACTGTCGGGTGCTGCCGCCGCCCTTGCCGTTAAGGGAACCCGACAGTGAAGCCTTTCAGCTTCACGGACAGGTCCCTACTGCGCATGCGTGGCTGCACTCTCCTACTGGCCCGACATTAGGGGAAGGAGGAGGGAGGAGGAGGGGGCCGGACTTCTGACGTATCTCACCGTGGCGAGGTCCAACTAAAGTGGGGACAGGGTACCTGTCAAAAACAGATACCCACTCCCCCCTCCGCCCTAAAAGGTGCCAAATGTGGCACCGGAGGGGGGGGGGGAGGAGACAGATACGCGTAAGTTCCACTTTTGGGTGGAACGCCGCTTTAACTACAGGCAGGAACGGGAAACTTTTATTATACAGAGAAAAGACATAGCGTTTACCATAGAGCAGCTACAAACTTGTAAACACTGCCATCTACTGGGTGATGCGGTTGTTGCACAAAATACATGAACAATGTATTCCAACAAATGCAAGTGTAAATAAATCAATAAATGGGCAGATACGCCTAGGCATCTCGTCTGCCAGTATTCTGACAAAGATTTCCAAGGCATGAGATATGTGGCAGAATTTCCCAGAAGTCATTTTCAAAATGCTGCACGGGCGCAGACATGCTGTGTGGGTCTGCCAGTGTACTGTCAGAGATCCCCAGGGATTTCTGTTTGCGCATGTCCATAGATCTGGCAGAGACTTGCAGCATATCTGAACATGTGCCAGATCTCTAGTAAAGATGACAGCACTGGAGAAGAGGGGCAAAGTTAGAACTTCTGCTTCAACCATAATGCTTTTAGAGATGAACGTACACTGAAAAATCAGAAGAGAAAAATAGTGGGACTTTAAATGAGGGATGTCACTGCAGACAGATATTGCATATAGTATAAATGTATATTTTATTGATCAAATACAGGTACATTTGAACATTCCCTATTCTGGAGATACATAATGCGTTTGTAGTTAGTGATAAACCATATGCAAAGAGCTGCCATGTACACACGTAAGAATACACATACGTAACTTTGGACTTGATAAAATCTAGGTACATAAGTTGTATATACGGGCCAATAAAACTGATGAATAGTAACCCGATCTTGTCAGGGAACCCTAAAAAACTCTACGTGTTTCATGGCTCTTTACCATTCATCAGGAGTTAGGTGCAAAGATAAAGCTATAAATACAAAAGATTTGGGTTAATGAATGTTACCCTTTAAAAAAGGAGGAAAATCTGTTAGGAAGCAAAGGATCTGTACTCACAAGTCGGCTGTGAACTGTGCCCAGCTGATATCAAGGGAGGAGGAGCCACAGACAAATTATCTGTCCCGGGTGCCCCGCCCTGACCAAAGAGAGAGCCCAAAGACAGGTCAGATCGACATGACACATTCCCCATGTGTAGAGAGTGTACAGACCGTGATAATCTAGAAAAAAGTTAGAAAATGTGAAATAAATATTGACGATCAGATTTTCCGCAGACAATGCTTCAGACTTTTGTCCGAAGGGCGTTGGCCAAAAACTTGTCTTGCATACAAACGGCACACAATTGTCGGCCAACAAACACGAACGTAGTTAAGTACTACGTGGAATTTCAGCTCTTGAGCCGCCACCCTTTGGGCACCTTCTGCTAATGTCGTGTTTGGTGAGCATTGATTCCGAGCATGCGTGTTTGTATTTTGGACTTTTGTCTTACGGACTTGTGTACAGACGATAGGAAAATCGGACAACAGACCATTGTCGGCGGAAAATTTATAAGCCTGCCATCCAACATTTGTCGGCGGAAAGTTGGACAACAATTGTCTGATGGAGTGTACAAACGGTCAGGTTTTAGGCCAACAGTCTGTCATCACACAATTCCCATCGGAAAATTTGAGCTCTACCACATAATTGAAGAATAATGAGCTGAATATCGGTGCTCAGGCTTGTTGTGGCCCATGAACATCAAAATAGCAAAAAACGCCGGCAACACAATTGCTTCTTCTTATAAATCTTTATTGAGCACTGACAGGAGTGCTACATCTGAAGTTGTGAAGGTGCCGGTTAACTGCATTAAACTCCTTTAATAACTTCAGACCAGGCAGAAGGCAAAGTTGAAAGCCTAACTTTCCCCTGAGGAAAGGGGCTTTCCCCCCCAAAATGCATAAGTCCCTCAACTGTGTAGCATTGGTTGTTGACACCTGTCCTACTCACTGGAGTTGTGTGTTTAAAAAGCCTGTTTTCGCCCATCTTTGTGAGTATAATATTATCTTTGCTTTTAATAAATGGTTATGGAGGCAATGCACTAAGCATTTGCACCCTCTTGTGTGTGTTTTTTACAGTGCATTGAAGAGTTCCAGTCTAAGGAGGGCCGCATTGAGGTTGCCAAGTAATCATGGTTTTGGATCTTCATGGCGTCCACCTGTGGTAAATTAAATTGATTGAAGATGATTTGGAAAGGCACACACCTCTCTATAAAAGACCTAACAGCTAACAATGCATGCTGTATCAGAGCAAAAGCCATGACGTTAAAAAGGAACTGCCTGTAGAGCTCAGAGACAGGATTATTGCAAAGCACAGGTCTGGGGAAGGCTACAAAGAAATTCTGCTGCGCTGAAGGTTCAGAAGAGCACAGTTGCCTCCATAATTCTTAAATGGAAGAAGTTTGGCACAACCAGGACTCTTCCAAGAGCTGGTTGCCCGACCAAACTGAGCAACCGGGGAAAAGGGGCCTTTGTAACAAAGATGACCAAGAACCTAAATGGTCACTCTAAATGAGCTCCAGTGATCCTGTGTGGAGATGGGACAAAGTTCCTGAAGGACAACTAGACAAAAGCCTCTCCCTCAGTGCAAAACACATGAAAGCCTGCTTAGAGTTTGCAAAAAAGCACCTAAAGGACTCTCAGACTGTGAGGAACAAGATTGTCTGGTCTGGTGAAAACAAGATTTAACTGCTTGACCTCAATTTTAAATGTTTTGTCCCGAGGAAACCAGGAAACGCTCATTACCTTCCCAATAACATCCACACAGTGAAGCATGGTGGTGGCAGCATCATGCTGTGGTGGTGTTTTTCAGCAGCAGGGACTAAAGCCCTGTACACACGATCGGATATCCTATGGATTTTCGTCCGATGGATTTGTCCATCGGATATCCAATGAAACTGTTTTCCATCAGTCTTGCCCACACACCATCAGTCAAAAAACCGACCGTTCCAAACGCGGTGACGTAAAACACTCCGATGAGCCGAGAAAAATTACGTTTAATGCTTCTGAGCATGCGTCGACTTGATTCTGAGCATGCGTGGGTTTTAGATCCGATGGACTTGCCCATAGACGATCAGAGTTTTCGATCTGTTTTTTATCCATCAGAAAAATTTAAAACGTTCTATTTTTTAAAACCGATGGAAAAAAGACCGATGGGTCCCATACACGATCGGTTTGTCTGATGAAAAGAATCCATCGGACGAAAATCCATAGGATATCCGATCGTGTGTACAGGGCTTGAAAGACTGGTCAGGGTTCGGGAAAAGCAGAATGAAAGACTGTTCCATAGCATTTAGGACCTCAGACTGGGTCAAAGGTGCAACTTCCACCATGACAATGATCCTAAGCACACAGTCAAGACAACACAGAGGCTTAGGGACAACTCTGTGAATGTCCTAGAGTGGTCCAGCCAGAGCCCCAACTTGAACCCTATTGAACATCTCTTGGGAGACCTGAAAATGGCTGTCCACTGATGGTCTCCATCCAACCGGACAGAGCCTGAGAGGATTTGCAAAGAAGAATGGCAGAAAATCCCCCAATGCAGTTATGCAAAGCTGGTTACATTATACCCAAAAAAGACTTGAGGTTGCAATTGCTGCCAAAGGTGCTTCAACAAAGTACTGTATACTTAAAGTGTGTGTAAACCTTTGTTTTTTTTACTAAAATAACAAACATGTTATACTTACCTGCTCTGTGCAATGGCTTTGCACAGAGAAACCCCAATCCTCCTCTTCTCGGGTCCCCTACCGGTGCTCCTGATGCAGCTGCGCAGTCTGCACGAATAGTAGTTTCACCCTCAGATTCTCTTCTTTGTTTCAACGATTATAAATCTGTACCCAAAGATGCACTAGTGCCTACTAAAGATAATGCTTATAACAGGCATATAAAAAGGTAGTAGCGCAAGTTTGGATTTCAGACAACATGGCTTTCAACACAGCTTCAGCCAATAAGCCTGTCATTTATTTTTGCATTACGATCTCAGAAGGAATAGGTTTTCATGTAAAGATCTATTACGCTACCGAAAAAATTTAGTAAGTGGATATTTGTAGTTTCAAAACATATTGTATTGTACCGATATCTCCATATTGCAGAAGTACTGCAGTACCCTTTTTTTTGGGTGGTACAAGCTCATTATGTGGCATTATGGGTAATACAAAAGTAGCAGCCATGATGGTTGAACGGCTTTTTTTTCACCAGTCATGTGAATGTATTTGTTTGGTAGTCACGTGACATATGGAAATCTGTGAAGTGAATGTTTCTAAGGGCTGTTAAAGACACAGAACTGTGTTCATTTTGAAGGAATGACCTCCTTCTAAAAATGCTAGTTGCTACATAGGTAAGGCACAGATTCACTTTAAAACCAGACCTTCCGACCATGAGGATCCATTGATGCACAGCTACCCCGACTTACATCATTATCAAAGGGGCTGCTTTCTTGGCAGGTTATAATGGGGGGGGGGGGGGAGAGATGGCTGACCCACCCCCCTTACAATATTGGCTCTTATTGTACTTAATTCACACTAGTTCTACTCAGGGCAGGTTTTTTTCAAGTAAAATACCTGGGATATTGATTGTCTGTGTCAAATATGCCTAATATAGAAGTAGGGTTTAGAATGAGGTAACCAAATAAAAGCCTTATATAGTCCTTGGTACAATATATGGCCAAACATCTGGGGACACCTGACCATTACACCTATATGAGCTTCTTGGACCTCCCATTCCCAAATCATGTTTTTTTTATTATGGAGCCACCCCTACACCTTTGTGGATATAACAGCCTCCTCACTTCTGGGAAGACTTTACACAAGATTATGGCATGTGTCTGTGGGAACTTGTGCCCACTGAGCCAAAATAACATGTGTGACGTCAGGTACTGATGTTGAAGGGAAGACCTGGCTTTGGCCGTGAAGGGAAGACCTGGCTTTGGCCGTGAAGGGAAGACCTGGCTTTGGCCGTGAAGGGAAGACCTGGCTTTGGCCGTGAAGGGAAGACCTGGCTTTGGCCGTGAAGGGAAGACCTGGCTTTGGCCGTGAAGGGAAGACCTGGCTTTGGCCGTGAAGGGAAGACCTGGCTTGCAATTTGCATTTTAATCCAATCCCAAAGGTGATGCTTAGGGTCGAAGTCAGGAATCTTGTGCACAGGAACATGGTCATGCTGGGTCATGCTGGGACAGATAAGGGCCTTTCTCAATCTGTTCCAAGAAGGTTGAAAGCGCACAAAATGTCAGTTACATGCGCTAACACTACCAGTACCCTGCACTGGAAAAACCTGAACACAATTATTTGGAGGGGAATCTACAAACCTTTGGATAAATAGTGTTTGTCCCTGATTACTACCACATGTACACAGTCACATAACAAGAGAAGAAAAATTTAAAAACACCAATAATAAGATTTGTTTTAATTATTTAATCCTTGTGCATGGTTCTTGTGTAATATAAAGATAAAGCATAAAAAAAACAAATGTAAAATTATAAAAATACAACAGTAAAATAGAAGCAGTGTGAAAACATAAAACTGAAGACAAATGTTTTAAATATAGTCAAAAATAAACATACATTTAGCATAAAAATAAATTTTCTTCAGAATGACTCTTACATTTCAAGCATAATCCATGTTACCCGTTATCTTCTTCTAGATATATGATAGACCAACTCCAGCCCCAAATTTTTTTTTCGTTCCAGATAGAGGGAGGAAAGACACCTCTGTCAAGTATTTACTGGTCTAAATACACATATCTGAGAGGAGCCAAGACTTCAGAACACATTTCTTCAATAAAAGAAGCTCACTTGCTGTGGTAAGACCCCTCACTTAAAAAAAGGATCTCCTTGGTGGATACCCATATTGTGACTCAAAGCATACAAAACACAAAAGGTATGCCAAACCAAGTGGTAAAAGGAGTCTAAATCATAATATAATCACATAGAATTGCCAACGTGTTTCAAGGTCAGTGGTGGAATTGTGAGGGTTTAAGTGGACCCAATGTAACAGATATCCAAAGAGATCTGAAACATATCTGGCTTGTCTTCTCATGGGAGTGTTATGGAGTCATGCAGTATTGACAATGCCAAGCCTGGATGAAGCGGGAGATAATTGGCCCCCAAAAAGGTGTTGGAAGTGTTCCATGTGAACATATTACAAATTAAAGCAACTTGGGCTCTCGTAGCTTTGGCGCTGCTTTTGTGTTTTTATTGGTGTCTGCATCCGTGTTGGGGCGGATATTTCCTAATTTCCTGTCCCCGAGACTACTGTCAATATCTGCCCAACAGGAACACAGACAGAAAGATTAAACTTGAAAAACGGGAGGTCGAAGGTGCTGGATCTGAAATGGTCTCAGTTTCTCATGGTCAAGGTAAGCCCTCACTGTAGAGTACAATGATTCTGGTTACAACCACCTACACAACCAGTTGCTGAAACATGCTTTTGGAATGAAAGAGATTGTTTCCCCAAATTAGAGAAAACCCCCCTTGTCAACTCAAACATTCAATTTAAATCAACAGTTTAAACTCTAACAAAGAAGGGAGCCATTTAGCCCATCATACACATTGGCTTATTGTCTTTGGACTTCTATGATGAAATAAATACTCTTGTACTCAAAAAAAAAAAAAAAAAAAATGGGGGTGTTGTGCTCTCGTTTTCCTTACACCTTCCAGCAATAAAAACCCCACCGAGGTTGTAGCCCTTTCATACTCTATTAGAATGTGTTTTTATTGCTGCAGTGTCTGTGTTCCAGGGATCTCCTCTCACTTACCATCTTAGGTAACAATTTTCACTGCTAAATGAAGCAAAAGAAGTTCTTCCCAACAGGATCACAGACAGCATTAGACCCTTCCTCCCTGTATTTAGCATTAGACCCTTCCTCCCTGTATTTAGAATAAAGGCCCGTGCACACGATCCGATATTCCGACAACAATTGTCCGCTGGACGCGTTTTGTCAGATAGTCCGACCGTGTGTATGCTCCATCAGACAATTGTTGTCAGAATTTCCGACAACAAATGTTGGATGGTCATGCTCGTTTGATAGGATGGGGTTGGAGCCCTCGCTCCGTTCTGGCAGACCTATTTTTAGAAGGATGGTTTAGGGACATTTTTGGTCCGAACACCTTTTCGCCAATTTCTTTAATAGAGAGGGCCCATCGTGTCCCCTTCAAGGCTCGACAAGAAGGTGCTCAACCCAGACCTCTTGTACTCAAACTCCTAAATTACGACGACAAAGTAACCCTTCTCCAGAGAGCTCGAGAAATGGGGACCATTATGTACAATGGGGTCAGGGTATCTATGTACCCGGACTTCTCTCCAGACCTCCAAAGGCGTAGGAACGAATCTATGCCAGTTAAACGAGCCCTACAGAAGCACAAAGTTCAATATGCTCTGTTGTACCCGGCACGTCTGAGGGTCTCAGCATTGGGGGACATTTCTTTCTTCAGTTCACCGGGGGAGGCGGAACAGTGGTTGGAGAAACACAGGAAGGACCTACAGGACATACCAGTTTAAGGATCTGAAGTTTATTTTTTCCCTTTTTTCTTTTTGTCAGATTGTACAACACGTTATAGCACCGAGGGAACAGCCTTGGGGATCTTACTCCCCTTCTTTTTTTTTTTGTTTGTTTGTTTGGTTGTTGGCTTGATTAAATTAACTGGGGAAGGAGGGGAGGGGAGGGGGATACTTTACATTGGCATTTGCGTATTTGCACTGGAATGTCACTGAAACTGCACTTTGTTTATCTTTTTGTTAATTACGGGAGGGGGGGGGGGGGTTGATGCACGCAAGAGTATGAAGTAGGGAGCCTTTGTGGCTCTTTCACAAGGGAAATTGTTTACTAAAATGCACAACATTAAGGTTTTTGAATGAGTGGAATGCATGTAGTAGAGTGGGAGTAGAGGTAGAGGTCACAGGCGTAGCCCCAGTGGGACGCCTAGATAGGCAAAAGAAGGGGGGGGAGGGGGGCAGGGCGACAGGGAATACACACCACAAAAAAATTGTACTACGGATGTTGCTAGGGGCAAGGGCGGAAGGGGCTACAGGGGGATGCGGGAGAGAGGAAGGGGCAGGAGCTAGTAGTTGCCATACATGTTGTTTCTGTTTTTTCTCTTCCTTTTTTCTAGCCTTGCCTATTATTGTTACCTTTAAAATTTTTGATGCAGAATAAGACATTCAGCATAGTCTCATGGAACGTCCGCGGCCTAGGGGACCCAGCCAAAAGAGCTTCGGTCATGTCGGCACTGGAGGGGAGGGGGCCTGGCTTGCTCTGTATACAGGAGACGCACCTAACTAGAGATAGTGTGAGATACATGCGTAACCAGAGGTTCCCATTCCAGTACCATTCTGTTCACTCCTCCTACCTGAGGGGAGTGAGTATAATGGTGGGGAGGGGATTTTCTTGCAGAGAAAGCTGCGTAGATGAACAGGGCCGATATATATTTCTGGCATGCTCTATTGAGAATAAACCATATGTTCTGGCCAATATCTACATCCCACCCCCATTTAACTTTGAAGTCTTATATAGACTGGTAGAATTCACACTGGACAAAGTGGGTATCCCAGTACTAGCGGTAGGAGACTTTAATGAAGTTTTAGATAGGAGCTTGGACAGATTCCCCCCGGGAGATAGGTACAACAAGACAAACGAAGGCCGATTGGCTCGCTACCTGAGGGAAATATGGCGCATGCACCATCCACAAGAGTGTCAGTATTCCTGCTTTTCTAGCTCCCACCTCACTCTCTCCAGAATAGATACGGCCCTGGGAAGCGACGAGGTGGTAGCACTGGTTAAAGGGGTGGAATACGACCCCGGAAGCGTCTCAGACCACTCCCCGTTGGTGCTTAGGATAAAGACAGGGGACATGTCCAATCGGGGAGACTGGAGCATTAGTCCATGCTGGCTTGAATTGATGAGCAATTCTGTAGAGCTGGCTAATAGACTAAAGGACTTTATACGAATTAACGAGGGTACAGCGCCAACTGGAGTGGTCTGGGACGCTCTGAAAGCCTACCTAAGGGGGCTCTTGATCCAGCAGGTGGCTAGGGCGAAGCGTGAGGCTCGGAGATGGGAAGGGGATATTAGAGCGGAGGTAGCACAGGCAGAGACAAGGTATATCGAGGACCCCACCGAGACGAGCCAGAGGGAATGGCTGGACAAGCAACAAATATATAGATTAGCTACTATGAGAAAGGCTGAAAATAGGCGGATATTCCAAAGACAAAACCAATACGGCGAAGGTGAGAGAATGGGCAACATGCTTGCCCGCCTGATTAGATCTAATACCTCTATGGCCAACGTAACATCGATTAGGACGTTAAAGGGAGAGATCTCCACCGAGGCTCCAGAAATATTAAATACATTTAGCGCCTTTTATAAAACGCGGTACAAGTCTAGGAGAGAGGTGGAGAACAGTCGATTCGAGGCCTTCCTCCGGGGAACGGTGGTTCCGGCATTGTCAGAGCAGGACAAGGCGGCCCTGGAATTACCAATTACCCTGGAGGAACTCCAGATAGCGGTGGCGGGGATGCCCGGACAAAAATCACCAGGCCCAGATGGGCTCCCAATCGAACTGTATAGGAGATACGGTGAAATCCTGCTTCCATAGTTGCTGAAGACATTGGGGTGGGCATTAGCCTCAGGGAGGCTCCCCACCACAATGTCGGAAGCCACGATTATCGCAATCCACAAGGAGGGGAAAGACCATCTGGACGTCTCCTCCTACCGCCCAATTTCACTATTATGTACCGACGTAAAAATTTTGGCCAAAGTACTTGCAACTCGCCTCAATGTATGTATTCAGAGCCTCATCCACCCGGACCAGTCGGGCTTTATTCCAAATAGGTCAACGAGTATTAATATCAGAAGGGTTTTTTTAAATATACAAATCCCTGTAGGAAAGGATGGCACTAGAGCATTACTAGCCTTGGATTCCGCCAAGGCATTTGACACCCTCGAGTGGGAATACTTGTGGAAGGCATTGGAGAGGTTTGGATTTGGCCCAATTTTTATCAATTGGGTCAAAATATTATACAGCGAACCCCGCGCGAAAATAAAAATAAATAATAAATTCTCAGATCAGTTCCAATTGGAGAGAGGGACAAGACAGTGTTGCCCCCTCTCCCCCTTATTGTTTGCCCTTGCAATGGAGCCATTGGCTATCAAGACCAGACAAATATCAGGAATAAGGGGTTTTAGCAGGCTAGAGGGGGAGGAACGGATAGCATTATTTGCGGATGATGTGCTGTTCTTCCTGGGCGACGTTGAGTCCTCATTAAAAACAGTGATACAGATGGTGGAGGAATTTGGACGTTTCTCGGCCTGGTCATCAACTGGGAAAAATCAGCCCTGCTCCCGGTCGACCCACTTGATGGCCAGGCCCTATCTGGAGTAGCCCGACTAGAAATTGTCACAAAACTGAAATACTTGGGGGTTTGGATTAGTGGGGATATAAACCAGTATGTAAACTTGAATATCGCCCCACTACTACTTAAATTTAAACAGAAAGTTGACATATGGAAACGATTCCCTCTATCAGTAGCAGGACGCTGCAACTTGATAAAAATGATATGGCTACCACAACTACTGTACCTATTTCACAACTCACCAACTTGGCTTGGCCAAAGCTGGTTTAAAAAAATAGAAATCGCTCTTTAGGGAGCTGATGTGGAAGGGGCGGCACTCGAGGATCAGTTTGCAAACTCTGCAACTCCCAAATAAAGAGGGGGGATTTTCAGTTCCCCATCCGAGATCATACTTCCTGGCCTCCCAACTCCAACATTTAGCGGGTTGTGGACTACAGTCGGAGGGTAACTCTAGTGTTAATATGATGCTAATGGGGGCTCCACACCGCATACTGGCGGAGGCATTGGAGGCAGACTCTTTTATCCATAGCTGCCCGACGGTAGAATTAGTCAAGAAAGTCTGGCAGGGAATAAAGGCTTCCATGGGATATAGTGCAGTAACTGAGTTCACCCCCATATGGAACAATAAAAAACTTCCAGAAATGAGCGCTATAGAAAAACCCAGGGAATGGGATAGGCAGGGCATTAAAAGATTAACTCAGTTATACAGGGGTAACCAAATGAAAACATTCTCAGATTTAAGTAGTGAATTTAATATATCAAACAAGTCCTTTTACAAATATCTCCAGATCAGGCATGCTGTTCAGGCCCAATTTGGGTCGTCAACACTAGTATGGACTCAGTCCCCTGTCCTTTCAAAACTAGCTATGACAAATACATCTAAAAAGGTCTAATCTCAGAGCTCTACACTAGACTGGGGGCAAGGGCAAGAAGTAGAGCAGGACCCTCCAAGAGCAAAGCAGGATGGGAAAGAGATGTGGGGGCAATCAGTACTGCTCAATGGGACAGGGTACTAGAGCAGGGCACCTTGGTCTCGATCTCCCCCGCGCAGAGAATATCCCACCTATATTTCCTCCATAGAGTTTACTACACCCCTAAAAAGATGCACAGACTTGAGTGGAGGGAAAACGACGAATGCCCTAGGTGTAATGCGACAGGGGATTTTATCCATATGATGTGGCGATGTCCTAAATTATTTAGGTACTGGGAAGAGATAATAATAAGACTAAATAAGACATTTGGGACCCTGTTAGAACCAGTGGCAAAAACCTGCCTATTAGGAATAGAGGTGAGGAGAGCCCAGCCAGATACTACAGAGGTGGTTTTGAGGTGCTTATTCCAAGCACGCAAGTTAAAGTGGAGCTCCACCCTAAATAGCAACTTTTGCTATTTGGAACCCTCCCCCCCTCCGGTGTCACAATTGACACCTTTCAGGGTGGAGGGGGGGTGAAGATACCTGTCTAAGACAGGTATTTTCACCCACATCCGGGAGTCCTCTCTCCGGGAATCTGCGGGAGTGACGTCACTTCCCGCAGACTTCCCTTGGTGTTCTGGGAGACACTCGGCTCCCAGAACACAGGAGCACCAATCAGAATGGCACAGCGCGACTCGCGCATGCGCTGTAGGGAACCGGGCATGAAGCCGCAGGGCTTCACTTCCTGGTTCCCTCAGCGAGGATGGCGGAGGGAGCAGCAGAGCGACGAGCGGTCGCTCGTCCTCTGCTGCGGACGTCGCTGGACTCCAGGACAGGCAAGTGTCCAAATATTAAAAGCCAGCAGCTGCTGTAGCTGTAGCTGCTGGCTTTTAATATTTTTTTTTCCGGCGGAGCTCCGCTTTAATTGCACAGAGGTGGCAGTCCAAGACACCCCCCACCAGTGGGAAGCTGGGTAGAGACAATAAACGCAATGGTATGGAGTGAAAGGGTGATATACATCAAGCAGAACAGGATCGGAAAATTTGAGAGAATGTGGAGGCGAAGGTTAGATGAGGTGGGGTGCCCCCCATAGCATCTTTCCACCCTTATTGCTTATTGGTTTTCTTTTTTTTTTCTTCTCATTCTCTGCCCTAGGCTTCTTCTCTCTACTGCCCTTCTTGGTCCCTTATATCTCCGTCTTTGAAACTATAGGCAACTCACGAATACATTATGTTTTAAGTACAAAATGGTGTGGGGGAGGGAGGGAGGCTTGGGCGGGAGTAAACACACTAAGGCGTGATTGCACAACGCTATAATTCTTTTTTTCTTCTCAATTGTGCCATCACTATCTTTTCGTCTTTCTTACTGTATTTAGCATTGTATGTATGTACAATTGGTATGTAAAACAAATAACTAAAAAAGTAATTCAATAAATATTATAAAAAAAAAAAAAAATTAAAAAAAAAAAAAAAAAAACACACACACACCATAAAAAAAAAAAAAAAAAAAAAAAAAATTAACCCAGAACTAGGAGGTGCACTGAATGGAACTTTTGGTGCCAAAACCGAAAATGCAGGATGCACTTGGCTGAAAACTGAAACCGAAAAATTAGTTTTTTTAAAAATATTTAAAAAATTTATATATAAATTTAATTATATTCAACTTTTTTTATTAAATATCATAAATTTAAATGAATATTAAAAATGTATTGTCGTCCATTAGCGGCACCTTTTAGAAAAGAAAAGCTCATGAAAAATATATCCCTTTAAAATCAGTGGTTCTCAACTCCTGTCCTCAGGGCCCACTAACAGGCCAGATTTTAGGTATTACCTTGGGGAGATGCAGACTAGAATACTCCAATCACTGAGCAGCAAATAATATCACCTGTGATGTATTTCAGATATCTTGCAAACTTGGCATGTTAGTGGGTCATGAGGACAGGAATTGAGAACCTCTGCTTTATATATATATATATATATATATATATATATATATATATATATATCTCTTCCTACTGGTCCGTTACGCTTCCGTTGTGGTTTTAAAAATCCTGCTTGCTGCATTTTAGGTCAGTTTAAAAAAACTGCACCAAAACCGCACCTACCCATTGAAATGCATTCAAAATGCAGCAAGAATGCATCAATAACGCACCGTGCTACGTTTTTGATTTGCATGACGTATGAAAAACACACCATAACCACAGTAAAATGGTGGTAAAATTGTGGTAAAAATCACTTGCGTTTTCGGTGCCATCATCAGCAACTTTTTCTCTTATCAGCAAAGTGCCCGATAACAACATTTTTGCCCGATATGTTTCAGCGGCTGAAACTTCGGTGCATCTCTTCTCTACCCAGAACCAGTGTAGTTTCCCACTTTTAACAATTTATCTTTACGGTTTCAGCAACCGAGTTTCCTATTTTACTCCTCATTGGACAGCCAATCAGCATCATCAGTGTCCAGTGAGCAGACAGCTGATCCAGGTCAGTGGTGGTAAACCAGGAAGTAGCAGAGCAATTTAACCAATTAACAATGTGTGTATCACAAGAATGGCTGACCAAAATGACTATGTATCAGGTAAAAACATAAAAACATACATGCATTACAACCATGTAATTAGCTCTTTGTTCCATTTTAAAAGTAGCAAGCAATTCATTAGGTTTATAATCAGTAAAAAGAAGCACACGGGAGGAGCAATTCACTAAACATGTACAGACCAAATGCCTCATTCTTTACTAAATTTGTACTGATCACTTGTTATTTCGAAGCATCATAAAAATCTAGTGACTTTTTTATAAGGAGGGAAATAATGAATCAGTGTTCTGTGGAGCAATTATTCCCCTTTTCCCATTGCATCATGGGAGAGAATCTGATTGGCTCCATTTGCCAACACAAAAGGCGATTCTGTCCTCTGATACATTGATAATTGAGGCCAAACCTAACGGTGATCCAGAGTCTGGCTATCCCACAGACCTGGCTTAGGAGACATTTTAAAGAGGTGGATGTTCCAATTCACTGTTCCCACAAGTTTTGACTCCGGTAACCGCCAACAAAAAGGGGCCATGATGGAGTCTGAGCAGCATAAAAATTCATACATATGGGGAAAAAAAAAAAAAAAAAAAGTTTAAAAAAGTTCTGCTCTACCTCTACACTGTAAATCGCTAGCTGGTGAACAGAGACAATGTGAAACAACCTTGTCAAGAAGGCAGACTTAATAAATATGGCTTTAATTATCATCATCCTATGCACACCCAACGATTTTGTTATGCTGCATCAATAATTATAAAAAAAAAAAAAGCAGCCCTTCAAATCAGTAGGTAGTGATCTCACCAAGAACACAATCTATCAATTTACCAGGAAGTAGTGACATTACTGAGAAAGCTGTAAAATCAGCCAAAGTAGTGACATCACGAGCAGCCTATGAATTCACTGGAAACCTATGACACCACTGCAGAGGCAGCCTATGAATGCACTGGAAACCAATGACATCACTAAGATGGTAGCTGATGAACTCATAAAAATTAGTGACATCATTGCAAAATCAGCCTGTGAATTCATTGAAAGCCAGTGACATCACTGCAGAGGCAGCCTATGAATTCACTGGAAACCAATATGGTCACTATAAAAAGGCAGCCAAGGAGATCATTGAAAATAAATGAAATCAATGCAGAGGCAGCCTATGAATCGAATTAACATAATTGAAGAGTCAGAGGCGCCCTACAAAATTGACATCACTGGGAAGGCAGCCCAAGGATCCATTGGAGACCAGCAAAGAAGGCTGTCTTTGAATTTACTAGAAACTGGTGACATTACTGCAGAGGCAGCCTATGTATTCAGTGAAAACCATTGCCATCCCTGAAACTCCATACACTCTGCCACTGAAGTGCCCCTGGCACTGTCCATAAAACATATCCTTCCCCTGTGGATAGGTGGAGCCAGATTTTAAAATTTACAACATAAAAGCAGCCCCAGTCCCAACAACTAATTTAAGAGGGTGTTTAAAATAAAATGACCCCTGGCTGTGATGTCCTCCTATGCTATGCCACCCGGGGCTGGGTAAAAAGCATTAAAATAGCAGCAGTAAATGGTGTATTGCTGGTGAGCATCTATGACACCAAAGATGCCATCGAGGAGTGCACTGTGGTCCTACAGCTGTGACTGGCTAAACCAGAGGTGGATAAACTATTGCTAAGATGTTACCGCTTCATTTCCAGAACTAAAAACGGAAGATGAAGTCTGGTGTGCTCGGCACGGTTTTGTACCTTGTGGCATTGGCTACAATGCATAAATACAACAGATTATTCCCCAGGCCACTCTGCCAGCCACTGTTGGCACACAGCTCTCTCCTCCTCTGTCTCCCTCTTTTTCTCCATTGGCTTCAGTGGCTCAACCTTGCCTTCTGGTTCAGGACTCTCCATAGAGAAGGCCTTGCTGATAAGGTTAGCCATGGCTTCACTCAGGCTCTTCATAGTTTCTGCAGGTGTCCAGTTGGGGTCCATTTCTGGCTGAAAGGGGTCAGGAGCTGTGACTTCGATAAGCTCGTGGTCGGTGGGGATACGTAGGTAGTAGGCATGCAGCATCATCCTATATGGCTCAGTGTCCTTCTTAAAGCTATAGGTAAAGTCTCCCACGATGGGATAGCCCAGGGCACTGCAGTGGACTCTAAGCTGGTGCGTTCGGCCTATGGGGATATAAAAATAAAAAGGCATCATTCGAATGCTCACAAGGGTAGCACAAAAATAGAAGAAGGGGTTGTATCTTCATCAATCTTGTGTCATTCTGTGACCAAGTCTCTAATGCCCTGTACACACGAGTGGAATTTCTGTCGGAAAAAACATGGATGGTTTTTCCGACGGAATTCCGCCCAAGCTTGGCTTGCATACAAACGGTCACACAAAAGTTCTGAACTTTCGAGCGTCAAGAACGCGGTGACGTACAACACTACGACGAGGCGAGAAAATTAGGTTCAATGCTACCGAGCATGCGTCAAATTGTTTCCGAGCATGCGTGTTTTTTTGTGCGTCGCAATTGCATACAGATGAATGGAAATTCTGATAGGAAATTTTTCCTTCGGAAAAAGAGAGAACCTGCTCTCAATCTTTTGCTGGCGGAAATTCCGACAGAAAAAGTCTGATGGAGCCTACACACGGTCGGAATTTCTGAACAAAGGCTCACATCGGACTTTTGCTGGCGGAAATACCACTCATGTGTATGGGGCATAAGGGATTTCACAGGTAAAAGTAAATGTAAAAGGTGAAAATATATAACAAACATGTCTATACTTACCTGCTCTGTGCAATGAAATTGCATAGAGTGGCGGCGAACCTCCTCTCTTCCAGGTCCCCCACCACCGCTCCTAGCCCCTCCCCTCTGTCCAGTGCCCTTATGGGAATCCGCTTCTCATGGGGGCACTTGTGCGTCCTCACATCTGAGCCCCACTGCTGCGTCCATTAACACAGACAGCGGGACTAGGCCCCGCCCCCTAACAGCACTGGGAGCCATTGGCTCCCGATGCCCCAGCAAAATCAGCGAGATCCAGAAGTGAGGGGAGAGAAGAGCTGCAGACGTGCATGGTGCTGGATCAAATGAGGGCTTTGGTAAGTAAAAAGGGGGGGGGGGGTGTTATGCTGACACCTAAACATTTTTTACCTTAATGTAAGGAATGCATGAAGGTAAAAAATATTTAGCCTTTACAACCACTTTAAGGGTGATAATTTCTCCACCAACACTGTGGGGGATATTTATAAAGCAGTGATTCTGACATTCAACAAACATTCTCTGCAGGTGAATCTTCCAGGTGCATGTGTTTTAAAATGACGGCAGTTGATTCATCACTAGCAATTGTTAGATGAAAGTCGCATTCATGTATGCGCCTGTAAGTGTCTGAATGAACGAAGGAGGTAGGAGCATGCTGCAGAGGTACACAGCATTGCTGACCTTCCTAACCTGTGGCTATTGATCCACACAGCAGCAAAAGTGATTCCCAATCTGTCCGCTGGTCAGAATCATTGGTAGCAAAACTGTCCATGGTCACAATGTAAAAAAAACAAAAAGGTTTATTGAGGATATAACCCACCAATTGGGTGCGACCCCCTCCCATGGACTGATTTACAAGATCAAACTAACAATTTAATAATTCGGATTGCCATAAACATTATATACCCGTCATCATAACACTGTAGTAACATGTATGTATACCTACATATAATGTAGGTTGGTACTGTGTAACAGTGTACATGCAGAAACAGACAGCAATTAAGCTTGCCACACATTGGATTTTCTATCCAGTCAGAGAGGTCCTTGCACCAAATATATATATATTTTTTTTTTTTATTATTATTATAGGTACTTATATATAGCTCTTATAATTTACACAGTGCTTTATATACTGTACTGTATATTGTACATTCACTTCAGTCCTGCATGCAAGGATCTTACAATCTAACGTTCGTAACTCATATTCATGCATACAGTACATATACTCGGGCCAATTTAGACAGAAGCCAGTTAACCTACCAGCATGTCTTTGGAGTGTGGGAGGAAACCGGAGTACCCGAAGGAAACACACACAGGGAGAACATGCAAACTCCAGGCAGGTAGAGCAGTAGCTTCCTCTGATTGGATGAGGCGGAGATCGTGACATGAATGAATGAATGACATGCCGCTGTCTCAACCAATCAGAGAAAGTGTTGTGTTTATTCATAGAATACAAAGATTTCCGTGAAAGGCTGAGTAGCGCTCAGCCCAACTCTGTTTTGTTCTGGGGTAGAGGGACATTAAGTACTTGCCGACCAGCCACCATTGTTATAAAGCAGCAGGTTGGCTCCCCTGTGCATGTCGCCGTAGCTGTACGGCGGCCACTTTAAGGGGTATAGGGGGTACGCTCGTGCCCCCACGGCACGATGTAGGAGCCGTTGCTCATGGCCGCGATGTCCGCCGGCGACTCGCGAACGCTCCTCAGAGAGCCAGAACCGGGATCTGTCAATATAAACAGACAGATCCCCATTCTGACAGGGGAGTAGAGAGATCTGCTGTTCCTACTGATCAGGAACAGTGATCTCTCTCTACTCCCTGTCAGTAAACCCCCCCCCCCCCCCAGTTAGAAACACCTTGCCAGGAACACATTCAACCCCTTGATCGCCCCCTAGTGTTAATCCCTTCCCTGCCAGTGACATTTATACAGTAATCAGTGGCTATTTTTAGCTCGGATCTCTGTATAAGACCCCTTTCACACTGGATATAAAGGAGCGGCTCTTTCAGGGCGCATTGCAGGTGCTATTTTTAGCGCAATAGTGCCTGCAAAGCACCTCAGTGTGAAAGGGGCCTTAAAAAAAGTTTCTTTTTGTCTGAAATTCCTCCTGAAAAATAGCAGTGCACGTTCTGGTATGCAAGAGTGTCTAGAAACTCTGTGCCTACAGTGTCATAGCTGTATTAACAGTAGTGTGAGATTTAACCACTTCAGCCCCGGAAGGATTTCCCCCCTTTAATGACCAGGCCATTTTTTTGTGATTTGGCACTGCGTCGCTTTAACTGACAATTGCACGGTCGTGCGACGCTGTACACAAACAAAATGTCCCTTTTTCCCCACAAATAGACATATCCAAAAGAAAAAAATAATATATAAAAAAAAAAACAAAAAAAAAAAACTAAAATTTATTCACCAGGTTAGGCCAACATGTATTCTTTTACATATTAAAAAAAAAAAAAAAAAAAAAAAATCACCGAAGGGTATGCGTTCTCCTCCATCTGGCCAGACCAGATGGCACTTGGGTGTAAATGGGCAGCCAGCCCATTTATATCCCACTGGCCGTGTCCAGAGCGGGCATGTAACGTATCATCCACCCACTCCACTCAGCAAGGGATCAGCGGAAGGATCCCCTGTTGAGAAAAATCCGGACCATGTGAAAGGGGCCTTAGTCTCAGAAGATTTGGAGTGAGATTTGGTGATGTCAATACTGCGCTGCTCACTGTTCTCCATGCTGGAAACTCTGATATGGGGAAGCAATGCCTTTCTCTACCATAAGGACTACCTACCGCCACACAGACACAGTGCAAAACAAGGACTGGTAAGTCAGTAATGGGGAAAGATCAGCTGCAGGGAGACGACAGGGGATTAGTCCTTTGCGCTCTACCTAACTTTTTTGGGTACAGCTTCCAGAGTTCAGTTCCTCTTTAAGATTTCAACCTTACGGCTCCATTTACACCCGAGCAGTGATTTTCAGTTTTTTTTTTTTTTTTTAGCATTTTTGCATGCATATACAGTGGCGAAAATTATTTGATCCCCTGCAGATTTTGTAAGTTTGCCCACTTACAAAGAAATAAAAAGGTCTATCATTTTTATCATAGGTGTATTTTAGATGATAGAGACAGAATATCAACCAAAAATCCAAAAAAAAAACACGATACAAATGTTATAAATTGAGTTGCAGGTCAGTGAGTAAAATAAAAAGTAAAATAAGTATTTAATCCCCAAGCAAAACATGACTTTGTACTTGGTGGAGAAACCCTTGTTGGCAATCACAGAGCTAAGGCGTTTGTTGTAGTTGGTGATCAGGTTTGCACACATCTCAGGAGGGATTTTGGTCCATTCTTCTTTACAGACCTTCTCTAAATCTTTAAGGTTTCTTGGCTTTCACTTGGCAACTCGAACTTTTAGCTTCCTCCACAAATTTTCTATAGGATTAAGGTCTGGAGACTAGCTAGGCCACTCCATTGACCTTAATGTGCTTCTTATTGAGCCACTCCTTTGTTGTCTTGGCCATGTGTTTTGGGTCATTGTCATGCTGGAAGACCCATCTTCAGTGTTCTGGCTGAGGGAAGAAGGTTCTCATACAAGATTTTATAATATATGGCCCCGTCCATTGGCCCCTCAATGTGGCAAAATCGGCCTGTACCTTTAGCAGAGAAACATCCGCAAGTCATGTTTCCACCTCTGTGCTGGACAGTAGGGATGGTGTTATTAGGGTCATAGTCAGCATTTTCTTCCTCCAAATACGGCGAGTTGCGTTAATGCCAAAGAGCTCAATTTTGGTCTCATCTGACCACAGCACTTTTTTCCCAATCCTTCTCTGAATCATTTATTTTCATTGTCAAACTTCAGACGGGCCTGTACATTGAGGGGGACCTTGCGGGCGCTGCAGAATTTCAATCTATGGCGGCGTATTGTGTTACCAATGGTTTGTTTGGGGACTATGGTCCCAACTTCCTTGAGATCATTCACAAGCTCCACCCGTGTAGTTCTGGGCTGAGCCCTCTTTTCTTATGGTTATCCTCACCCCATGAGGCAAAATCTTGCATGTAGCTCCAGACCGAGAGTGATCGATGGTTATTTTGCATTTGTGAATAATCGTTCCCACAGTTGTCGCCTTCTCACCACCCTTCTTGCTGATGGGCTTGTAGCCCATTCCAGCCTTGTGCAGGTCTACAATCTTGTCCCTGAAGTCCTATGACAGCTCTTTGGTCTTGCCCATGATGATGAGGTTTGAATGAAAGAAAGAGATTCTGTGGACAGGTGACTTTTATACACATAACGAGTTGTCGTTAGGAGCACCTTCTTAAATGGACAGGACTAATCTGTGTACCACATAAGCACATAGCCAGTCTGTGGGAGCCAGAATTATTGTTGGTTGGTAGGGGATCAAATACTTATTTTACTTACTGAACTGCAACTCAGTTTATACCATTTGTATTGGGTGTTTTCTTCTGGATTTTTGGTTGATATTCTGTCTCTATCATTTAAAATACACCTATGATAACAATTATAGACCTTTAATTTCTTAGCAAGTCGGCAAACTTACAAAATCTGCAGGGGATCAAATAATTATTTTCCCCACTGTACAAGCATTTTAGAAGTGTATTTTAACTGGTTTCCGACCGGCTCACGCAGATATACAGCGGCAGAATGGCTCTCCTGGGCGAAATCCCGTGTATATATACGGCTTCGCCCAGAAGAGCCACCAGAGGGCGGGCACGCGCGCCCACGGCAAGGAACCCGATGAGCGTGGCCGGCAGGCGCGATCGCCACCGGCCACGCACGAGCGGGAGCATGGGGGTTTGTGTGTGTAAACACACAAATCCCTGTGCTGTCTGAGATCTGTCAAATCTCCAAGTTAGTCCCCTCCCCCCCACAGTTACAACACACAATAGGGTACACATTTAACCCCTTGATCGCCCCTAGTGTTAACCCCTTCCCTGCCAGTGACATTTACATAGTAATCAGTGCATATTTATAGCACTGATCGCTCTGTAAATGTCAATGGCCCCAAAAATGCATCAAAAGTGCCCGACCTGTCCATCGCAATACCGCAAAAAAAAAAAAAAAAAAAAAAAAATGCAGATCACCGCCATTACTAGTAAAAAAAATAAAAACGCCATAAATCTTTCCCATAGTTTGTAGATGCTATAACTTTTGCGCAAACCAATCAATATACGCTTATTGCGATTTTTTTACCAAAAATATGTAGAAGAATACATATCGGTCTAAACTAAGGAAAAAGTTTGTTTTTTTATATTTAGATTTACTATAGCAAAAAAGTAAAAAAGTTTTTTTTTTTTTAAATTTCGCCCTTTTTTTGTTTCAAGCGCAAAAAATAAAGACCGCAGAGGTGATCAAATACCACCAAAAGAAAGCTCTATTTTGTTTGGGTACAACATCGCACGACCGCGCAATTGTCAGTTAAAGCGACGCAGTGCCGAAACGCAAAAAATGGTCCGTTATTGGGCAGCCAAATCCTCCGGGGCTGAAGCGGTTAAAGCGGAGCTCCACCCTAAAGTGGAACTTCCACTCATCGGAACCCTCCCCCCCTCCGGTGTCCCATTTGGCACCTTTCAGGGGGGAGGGGGGGTGCAGATACCTGTCTAAGACAGGTATTTGCACCCACTTCCGGGAGTCCTCTCTGCGGGTATTCTGCATGTAGTGCGTCACTTCCGCCCCCGCCCGTTGTGTTCTGGGAAACACTCGGCTCCCAGAACACAACAGGGACCAGTGAGGACGGCGCTGCGCGACTCGCGCATGCTCCGTAGGGAAAGGGGCAGTGAAGCCGGAACGCTTCACTTCCTGGTTCCCTCATCGAGGATGGCGGTGGGGGCAGCAGAGTGACAAGCGATTGCTCGTCTTCTGCTGCCAAAACACCCAGATCTGTCTCAAAAGCAGCTTGTGTAGCGTTTGGAGTGTCTAGCATTCACCTACAGGTGCCTGAGCACTCATAGTATGAAATACATGGGATTTTGGATACTAAGAGTTTTAGATCTTCGAGCAATCGTCAGGTAAGTGGTACATTATAAATTGGAGAATGAAAGTTTCTGTTCTCTAGTTTTCTCCTCTATGACTAAACTGATCAGCCCCCCCAAGCACAATTGCCCGAGCCTGCATACCAGTCAATGGCTGTAACAAAACTTTGGTGACAGGTTCTCCCTTGTATAATCCATGCTGTAGGACGGTCAGATAAGTCTGACAAGTCTTCTCATTCTCACACCCTGCAGAAAGAAAGAAACAAGAGTGTGCAGTGCAAATGTTAGTGCATGTTTGAAAAAAACTGATAAATGCAAAATGATAATAATATTAAACCTCACCTTCAGTCCCTTCCACACACATCATGTGTGTGAGTCCCTCTTGTGTGTTCTTGCCAATGGCCAGTGTGATGGTCATGCAGCTCTGTGTAACACTGCCTCTGACCTGTGTGGGGAAGTCACAAGTATCAGTACTAGGGATGAGCTCCGGTGTGTTTGCACACTCCATGTGTAGAGCCCGCCAGGAAGTCGGCACGGCGCTGTGCTAATCACAGGCAGTGAGATATGTCACGATGCGCGACTGCAGAGATCACAGGCAGGGAGACATGTCACGATGCGCGACTGCAGAGATCACAGGCAGGGAGACATGTCACGATGCGCGACTGCAGAGATCACAGGCAGGGAGACATGTCACGATGCGCGACTGCAGAGATCACAGGCAGGGAGACATGTCACGATGCGCGGCTGCAGAGATCACAGGCAGGGAGACATGTCACGATGCGCGGCTGCAGAGATCACAGGCAGGGAGACATGTCACGATGCGCGGCTGCAGAGATCACAGGCAGGGAGACATGTCACGATGCGCGGCTGCAGAGATCACAGGCAGGGAGACATGTCACGATGCGCGGCTGCAGAGATCACAGGCAGGGAGACATGTCACGATGCGCGGCTGCAGAGATCGGGACACGTCTCCCTGCCTGTGATTAGCGCAGCGCCGTGCAGACCTCCTGGTGGGCTCTGCACATGGAGTGTGCGAACACGCCAGAGCTCATCCCTGATCAGTACAAAAAGCTTCAACAGGACACAAGTGAATGCAACTATTTTGGGTCCATGAAAATCCCATGACTAAAACCTTGTGCGAACTTCAGTCATTTTTTCATCTTTTCATCTATTAAATCTTCTGCCCTTGTTGTTGTTTTAACTTTGGATAGTAAAACAGTTTTTTTTCTGCCAGTAAATACCTTATACAGCCCACTTCCTGTTTCTTGTCTGAAAAAAAAAAGCCTAGGCTTACGACATCATACACAGCTTTCTGTCACTCTTGTGAGAGTTTGCCAGGAAGGGAGGGGGTTAGTCATAAGAGGGCCAATGAGAGCTGCAGAGCTGAAGATGTGTGTCTGTGTAAATTCAAGAAGTGAACAGGCAGCAGCTTCAGCTGCCCATAGTTAAAATGGTTGCAGCCAGACTCAGTGGAGGGAGATTTATGCAGCAGATTTAGCAAGTACAGAATCACAGTATACACTTGTGTCCATAAGTTTACATACCCTGGCAGAATTTATCATTTCCTGGCCATTTTTCAGAGAATATGAATGATAACACAAAAACTTTTCTTTCACTCATGGTTAGTGTTTGGCTGAAGCCATTTATTATCAATCAACTGTGTTTACTCTTTTTAAATCATAAATCACAACAGAAACGACCCAAATCAAAAGTTTACATACCCTGGTGATTTTGGCTTGATAACATGCACACGTTAACACAAAGGGGTTTGAATGGCTATAAAAGGTAACCATCCTCACCTGTGATCTGTTTGCGTGTAATTAGTGTGCGTGTATAAAAGGTCAATGAGTTTCTGGACTCCTGACAGACCCTTTCATCTTTCATCCAGTGCTGCACTGACATTTCTGGATTCTGAGTCATGGGGAAAGCAAAAGAATTTTCAGGATCTGCGGGAAAAGGTAGTTGAACTTTATAAAAACAGGAAAGGGATATAAAAAGATATCCAAGGACTTGAGAATGCCAATCAGCAGTGTTCAAACTCTAATCACGAAGTGGAAAATGAGGGGTTCTGTTGAAACTAAACCACGGTCAGGTAGACCAACTATAATTTCAGCCACAACTGCCAGGAAAATTGTTTGGGATGCAAAAGAAAAACCCAAATAACTTCAGGTGAAATACAGGACTCTCTGAAAACATTTGCCGTGGCTGTTTCAAGATGCACAATAAAGGAGGCACTTGAAGAAAGATGGGCTGTGTGGTCGAGTCCCCAGAAGAAAGCCATTACTATGCAAATGCCACAAAGTATCCCGCTTACAATACGCCAAACAGCACAGAGACAAGCCTCAAACCTTCGGTCACAAAGTTATTTGGAGTGATGAGACCAAAATTTTGCTTTTTGGCCACAACCATAAACACTACATTTGGAGAGGAGTCAACAAGGCCTATGATGAAAGGTACACCATTCCTACTGTGAAACACGGCGGTGGATCGCTGATGTTTTGGGGAGGTGTTAGCTACAAAAGGCACAGGGGAAGCACAGGAAATTTGGTCAAAATTGATGGCAAGATGAATGCAGTATGTTATCAAAAAATACTGGAGGAACATTTGCATTCATCAGCCAGGATGCTGCGCATTGGGACGTGAAGGAGGGTGAGACACACATAGTTGTTTGGTCCGCCGAGACCGCAATACATCGCGGCTGCCTGCTGTATACTTGCCTGGCGTTTGGAGAAGTTTTATTGAAGTGCTTGATTTTGATCTGCCTAATGTGAGTTTAATCATTGAGGGTCACTTGTGCTGTGCTATTTTTATTAAAGTTGTGACATACTTCACTATCGGAGATATTTGTTGTTTTTTTCATGTGGGAGACTTGGCTGACCTAATTTCATCTGGATCCGTTTTTGATACCCTGGGGGGTAATTAAGCTGATTAGCCAAGCATGAGAGTGCGAGGCATATCATATTGGTGAGTGCAAGTCCTTAGGGAGTGGAATAATCTGAGCACATTGGTATGGTGAAGGTTTTCAAGCAAACACAGAAAAATACAGTCTACACAATTTTGATTTGAAGCCACCATTTGAATGCAATTTTATTTATGAACTTATTATTTCTTCATAAGCACTTTGTAGCAATTATTTAAAAACACTGTTCTGAACGTTATGCACACTTGCTGAGTTTATTATATGCACATTCTTTCACAGGGTGTATATTTATGAAGTTATATGTATGCATTTGGTTATAGAGTGTATATAATTTATAGGTGTGTTGTTATACACTGAGCGCTACTATTTTGGTTATTCAAAATTACTTTTCATTCTATTTTATTTAAAGTAGCAGCTGGTAGGGTTACTTTGTCCAGAATTTTTTCGGATGTCACTTCAAGGCGCAGTGGAGTGTATTGGGGAAAGAGGGCGGTTTGTTCCTTATTACACTGTTATTTTCATTTGCGCATGGGACGTACTTAGACATTCCAACATGACAATGATCCAAAACACAAGGCCAAGTCGGCCTGTCATTGGCTACAGCAGAGTAAAGTGAAGGTTCCGGAGTGGCCGTCTCAGTCTCCTGACCTCAATATCATTGAGCCACTCTGGGGAGATCTCAAACGTGCAGTTCATGCAAGACAGCCTAAGAACTTACAGGAACTGGAGGCTTTTTGCCAAGAGGAATAGGCAGCTTTACCATCCGAGAAGATAAAGAGCCTCATCCACAAATACCACAAAAGACTTCAAGCTGTCATTGATGTTAAAGGGGGCAAAACACGGTATTAAGAACTGGGGTATGTAAACTTTTGATCAGGGTCATTTGGGCAGTTTCTGTTGTCATTATGGTTTAAAAAGAGTAAACACAGTTGATTGATAATAAATGGCTTCAGCCAAACACTAACCATGAGTGAAAGAAATGTTTTTTGTGTTATCATTCATATTCTCTAAAAAATGGCCAAGAAATCATAAATTCTGCCAGGGTATTTAAACTTGGGTGAAATGCAGGACTCCTGCAGACTGTCAGTGTAAGCTGTCTCCTTGTACCTCGTATGGGCAGGCAGTTACACACTGACAGGAAGAAACAATGAACTGACACAGCGCTCAGCGGGGTCCTGGTAGTTCGTTCAGAACTACAAGTCGACAGCCCCAAAAGCGGTCAATTCCTTTTAGTTCATTTAATATTTGAATGACACGGCTGGGTGGGTGGAGCCCCACACTTTTTTTTTTATTGTGACAGTGAGTTTGGGGAAACTATGGAATTAGTCTTTGCCTGAAGTTTGTAAAAAGTTTTGTACATGCCAGTGCCAGGTAAGCCTTGGTGACTGTGCGCTCCTTAAAACACTTGTACGCGCGTCCTGCCGCTTCTTTGCTAAGGGCGACGCACAAAGCCCCGCTAGTAGAGAAGTCCAGCTGATGGCAGAACCTGAAAGTTGGAGTGGAGAGATGTTACAAGGATTAAAACCAAAACAAGCTGTAACAGTGCGAACCTACAAACACAACACACCTACAACACGCACAGCCTGCAAGTTCATTTACATCTGACCTTGCTTTGATTCCACAGGCATTAACCCTTTCACTGCCACGCCCATATATATTTTTTGGGGGGGGGGGGGTTGCACCTTTTACTGCTGAAAACCCCCAAACAATATATCTTTTCTGAAAGCAGAGACCCTGGAGAAGAAATTAGTGGTAGTCCCATAACTTTATGTCATAGTATGTTAACACAATGGTTTATCAAATGCATATCTTCAGAACCAAAATGCAGCAAGATAAAAGATATAAGATAAAAGTAAAATAAGTTACCTTTAGTGCACATAAACAAAATATACTGTGTAAGGGTGGTTTAATAACCCATGGCAAGGTTGTTTTTTTTTTTTGCCGTTTGTATCCCATTGTTGAAATTTCACTTCACTCCTGTCCCATAGCCCCAAAAGGAAGTGAGATTAAATTCCTCCAGGGAATCCCTGGGTTTGTCATAAGAATTAGTGTCCCCATTGGAAGATCTCCCCTCTATTCCTATTCTGGTGACAACCCAAAATTGTGGATTTTCTTTCGCTTTCAATGATAAGAGTAAATATAACAAATAGGAGGGTGAAACTCCTTAATGGGATCACAGATTTAAAAAAAAAAAAAAAAAAAAAAAAAAAAAACTGGGCAGCTAAAAAAAAAAAAAAAAAAGAGAAGAGCACACACACAACAAACTCCGGTCCCCAAAACTGTTCATAGGCCATGCTGGAGAAGCCCCTTAGGTCATCAATTTAGAGCCAACTGTGAATAATGGCCCTACAAGTACTGCTCTCATCTGATCGTGTGCACCGATATAGAACATGTGCTTCAGCAGTTCCTGATCAGGGATGAGCTCCGGCGTGTTCGCACACTCCATGTGCAGAGCCCGCCAGGAAGTCGGCACGGCGATAATCACAGGCAGGGAGACATGTCCCGATCTCTGCATCCGCGAATCGGGAGATGTCTCCCTGCCTGTGATTAGCGCAGCGCCGTGCCGACTTCCTGGCGGGCTTTGCACATGGGCTGTGTGAACACGCCGGAGCTCATCCCTATTCCTGATAGTGCCACAGCTTGGCCAGCCCTTGCTGCCTATCGTGCATTCCTATTGGACAGTGAGGCAGCACAATGTAGTGATGGGCCAACAAGAATGTGAGGGGGTGGGGCTTAAAGGCCAACTTCATCCTTTAAATCGGACCTTCAGTCATTTTTTTCACCTTTCACTCTATTAAATCCTCTGCCCTTATTGTTGTTATAACTTTGGATAGTAAAACAGTTTTTTCTGCCAGAAAATACCTTATACAGCCCACTTCCTGTTTCTTGTCTGGTCATTAGCCTAGGCTTATGACCTAATGCACAGCTCTCTCTCTCACTCTCGTGAGAGTTTGCCAGCAAGGGAGGGGGGATAAGTCATAAGAGGGCCAATGAGAGCTGTGTGTCTGTGTAAATCCAGGAAGTGAACAGGCAGCAGCTTCAGCTGCCCACAGTTAAGATGATTGCAGCCAGACTCAGTGGAGGGAGATTTCTACAGCATATTTGGCAAGTACAGAATCACAGTGTATATAAAACTATATGCAAAGTGGTTGGAGGGAAGCTTCAGAATGGCAAAGATGTTTTTATTACAAATTATGTAAGCAGACTGCAGTTCCTCTTTAAAGTTTTACTAAACCCACAGCCGTAAAATCAGTCTGTATATGGAGTAAAGCATGCTTGTTATACTCACTGTGGAACCTAAGGGGTTAGTCCTCTGCATTGTGTAAAAAAAAAAAAAAAAAAAAGCTTGATCCTGTCTTCTCTGATCCTCCCCAATCCATCTGCTGATAGAACAGAGCCTTGGGGGCACTCTGCACATGCTCAGTTTGGTGTGTATTGCTTTTGTTCTTGGGAGGGTGCATGTGATCAGCACAGAGCCAATCAGCACTGTACAGACAGAGGGCCAGGGGTCCTGCACCTCATAGGACAGTCAGGAGAATAAAAAAACTCTCCCCACAAGCTTTAACCAGACACTGATAGAAGTCATAAGACTGCTATATACTGCTGATGAGAAAAGGCATTTAGAAGTTTATATTTACTAAAATTATTGCATTTCCATGTTCTGTGTACTGTGGGAGACCAGATATAGTAAATGCAGGGTCCTGGGTTTAGTAACACTTTAACTGATGCCATTGACTTAAGCCCAAAGGCAGTCAACATTGGCCCTAATAGTCACTCACCTGAACCCATAATAGGTGTCCGGATCAGCCAGCTCGGGGAATCGGTACTTCAGCTGGCTCTGTACTGTCACTTTCTCGTACCACATTTTGCTGTCTATGCGAATGTCCCAGTGCTTGTTCACCACCAGGAAGTCCGGACTCTGGTACAGAATACAGAGGTTCTCCATGCTGCCCGGCTCCATCACTAATCAAATACTGCCTGAAAGAGACAAAGGTCCTCCTGAGTGACAAGGATGTTACACAAGGCTTTCCAGAAGAATCTGTAGTTTCTCCTAATGAAAAAAGGGACAGGTTCTATTTTGGATCACAGATGTGCTCATACTTTTACACTCCTGTGACCAGAGTCCGTTTACAGTGGGTTATAGCCTGCTGTCAGCTGACGGCACAGAGCCGCTCCAGGCTCTGGAAGGATCCCGACCATTTTGTCGAGATTCACCCACTTGCCTGACTGACAGCTGGCTCCGGCTCTCCGTGCACAGCTGTGAGCCAAAACCACCTGCTCCTGCCCCCTTTCCAGCCTGGTGCTCCATTGAGTAGTGAAAGGAGTAGAGCAGAGAGCTGGTGACTGACAGTCACTGCTCTCCACTCCGAGAAGACCGAGAACTAGGCGATCAGATTAGATGCTGCAGCATAGAGGCGAGTGTCTGGAGTTTATTAAAAATAAACACAAAACTTCTCCATTAAGGATTCTATTTATAAAACATTATTTGCACGATTGTTAGAAACATTTGCACAAGCTGAGCTAAATTTTACTGCGTTATTTTTAAGGCTCCATGTACACTGGACGCTAAAAAAGCTATAAAAAACACCAGTAGCTTTGCAGGGAGCCTTTCAACGGTTTTTTTAGCGTTTTTGCAATAGCGTTTTTCAGTGTTGCGTTTTTTAGCTTTTTTTTTTTTATTTTTCAATGGATCAAAAAACGCAAAAAAAACGCTGGCGAGCTGCATTTGAGTGTTTATCTGCGTTTTTGAGCGTTTTTTCCCACCGAAAAACTGCACTTTGAACGCGAATTTCTTGCGTTCACAAAAAAGCCCATTAACTCCACTGCTCATTAACACTAAAAAACGACCATGTGTGCATGAACACATAGGCTAACAGAGTGCAGTTAATGGGCTTTTAAAAAAAAAAAAACGCCAAAACGCCAATAAACTGCAGTTTATCAGCTTCAGTGTACATGGAGCCTAAGAGATTAACCAATCTGTAAACCCAGCATTTCATATTCCCGATATGCTGTACTTGTATGAGAAAGTATCCTGTTCTCTTTGTATTACTTCCTTTGGGTGAAATCCCTGGTGTTCCTGACAGTCCCTCTGCTTTCCTATTAAAAATTGATCACACTAGGCATGAGGGCCCAGCGTGGTCAGTTTTTTGTTAATATTTCTTAAATTTTGCATAGGAAGAAAAAAAAAAAAAGGAATTTGAAACAATAGTTATAAACAGATGTCCTGCATGGACACAGATGAACCATCATAACAAATACATGATACGGGTAAAAATCAATGCCTGAGTGATATTATATATGACATGAGCTTTAAAGCGGTGTTCCAGCCGCAATTTATTTATTTTTTAAAAGTCAGCAGCTACAAACACTGTAGCTGCTGACTTTTAATAAGGACACTTACCTGTTCTAGGCGCCTGTGATGTGGGCCCTCAATCGTGGCTGGTCCCAGCGCCGCCATCCTCACTAAGGGAAAAAGGCAGTGGAGACTTGCGGCTTCACTGCCCGTTTCCTACGGCGCTTTATGAATGGGCGGCTGTTCTCTGGGATACACACAGTTCCCAGAAGACACCGCACCCCATTCCCCAGAAGACAATGCGAGGAGGACAAGAATAAAAACCAGCCGCGGACTAGGAAGAGGCAGATTAGGAAGATCTGCCTAGCAACCGCCATTTCTAGTAAGTAAAGACATTTTTTTTTCAATTTTTAGGTCTTTTTTTTTTTTAGGGTGGACCTCCGCTTTAAGTAAGTGCGTGGTCAGTTTTTAAGCTGTGCTGCAAGCTAATCCAATGACCAGGCTTGTGCTGACACCTCCCCCATCTCTGCACAGTCGTTCACTGGGAAGATCACTATTATTCTGTTTCTCCTCCCCCAGCAATCTAAGATCCTTATGCAACTGAGAACAGAGGGTAGGAGAGAGTTACCGCTCAGATGTGACTGGCGACTCATTCACAAGATCCAGAGCCGTGGGTGCAGGCAATGCATATGACAATGCAAAAAATCTGAGGAAAACGCTTGGACAGCCACACTAAAAAAAAGGTTCTTTTATTTAAAACAAAAGCACAAATGACATGCCACAGCAAAAAAACAGCAAGTATGAGCTGACGTTTCGCACTGCGATTCAGTGCTTAATCATAGCTAGCTTAATCAGAGCTATGATTAAGCACTGAATCGCAGTGCAAAACGTCAGCTCATACTTGCTGTTTTTTTGCTGTGGCATGTCATTTGTGCTTTTGTTTTAAATAAAAGAACCTTTTTTTTAGTGTGGCTGTCCAAGCGTTTTCCTCAGATTTTTTGCATTGAGAACAGAGGGTAGGTGATCACTTATAAAAAAAAAAAGTTAAAAAATATATTTAGAATATACACAAATCTTTTGCCTTTCATTTCTATTTTAAACTGATTAGGTTGTTTTACAAGGTGGTTTATTTTCTCATTGTAGAAAGCATACTGCATTCTGGCCACAAGATGGAGCTGATGATACAGGAATTAAAGTGGTTCTAAAAGGATTACGTTTTTTTTTTTAATGCATGAAGGTAAAAAAATACCTTCTCTGTGCAGCACCCCCCCCCCCCCCCCAATATTCAACTGAGGCCCAGCATTGGTCAATCACATCCAATGAAAAGAGAGAGGGGCGGGGCTGATGGCTCTGTGTGGGAATGAACACGCAGAGCAGTGGCTCGGGAACGAGTCTGCTTTGATGCCCCCCCCCCCAAGCAGAAAAGCGCTGGTGTGGGACCCGAGAAAATGAGGATTGGGGCTGCTCTGCGCAAAACCATTTCACAGAGCAGGGGAGTATAACATGAGAGTAGAGAGTAAGTAAGTAGAACATGTTTATTTTTTTAATAACACTTTAAAGTGAGTGTGAAGCCTTTT